>CM026081.1:10437500-11830000 GCA_014839685.1 Anableps anableps
GTCTCATCAGTCATGTCAACATAGTTAAAAAATAATGTAAGCTTAATTAATCTCTGTCTTCCATGCAAAAGTAATCATACCCCTTTAACACCATTATACCTTGTCTTGTTACAAGTGCATACTGCAATGTAGTTTATTTTTTATGTGATAAACCAACACAAATCAGCACATATATTTGGATTAGAAGGAAAATTATACATGGTTTTCAACATTTTGGAGCCATGTTGATGTTAAAGGGATTGTGTACTGCAAAAACTTTTAGGTGGGTTTGAAGTGTCAAAGTAATACCCATTTAAATGCACAGCTTTCTCACAGATCATTGGTTATTAACCACATGGTGACTGTGACACACTTTACCTTTACTTACACATGAATACATATGCAAATTATGGTAACATTCATCTGTCTTCTTTATCTGCATACAATAAATTTGACGCAACAGTGAAAAATTGCCAAAAACAGTGCAAAAAAGACTATAGACTGTGTAAAAAGACTATAGAGCATTTTCATGCATGAGAGAGAAACAGTGAGAAAACATCACAAAGAGGTTGAGAGAGTATAGTTGATTTTAGGAGAAACTGAGTTGTGACAAATGCAAATCTGTCACCTCAGGGAAAGTTTCAATGTGGAAAATGGTATTTAAGTCCTTCATCCTTCAAATACAAATCTGGGGAAAATGGTTTAAGATAAGCAAAGAATTTGATGATGAAAGTCCAGAATATAAATTAGAATTCACTGACACTTATCTATGTATGTGCTAAGAATCTATTTGTAAAGTTGCTTTTTGTGTTCAAATAATTAAAAGCTCAGACATCAAAAAGCTAAAATGATAATAATCTACTGAAGTTTTGAGTATTTACTTTTTCTGTAGTATTTCCTTTTAAATGCAAATACTAAACCCTGCAAACCTTTTTATTGTGTGATTTTTTTTTTTATCTAAAAAAAAATTAAAGGGGACCCAAGATCAAATTTCTTGCTGCCCTTAAACAAAAATTCTTTGACTCCAGCTTCAAATTAAATTAAGGGACTTGTTCAATATTTAGACATACCCTTTTAAGCTTTGGTGCTGAGCACAAGGTGGGGAAATCAATCTCAAACCTTTCTGAGTTTCATAATGCGTCTCAGGCCAGACACACAGCTTAGCTTTGAATAAAGAATAGAAGAGGGAAGATAAATTGGCTCTTTCTAGAGGTATCATAATCCAAAGTTTAGCAATCATCAGATTTTATCTAGGTTCACACTTAAAAAGGCTTTGATTAAGCTGCTCAAATGTATTTCATTCTGCAAAGTAGTGCTTAAGTGTGAGATAGAAGGGAAATAATTTGTTTTCCATATGTTATACCAATAAATATTTAAGTTGTGTGGGGTGTATTTGCATGGAGCCCTCTTTTCCCTCATAACCCTGAATAAAATGCTGTCCAATAAAATGCTTTCAGAATAAAATTTTAATGAAGATCAAGAAACACAGACCTGTCTAGGATAAAAGTATAGATAAATTGAAAGACGGATTAGGTTATAAAATGCAATGCCAACCTTTGAACATCTCACTCCACACTGGTTAATACACAGTTGAAACCAGAAATTTACATACTTTACATACCAAATAAAAAGACACATACATGTTTTTTTTTCTCACTGTCTGAAGTTAAATCAGACCAAACCTGTCTTGTTTTAGGTCAGTTAAAATAACTTAAATGATTTCTCTTTGCTAAATCCCACAATAATGAGAAAACAAATATGTCAGAGATTTCTTTATATACAGAATGATTAGTATCTCTTTAAACAATGAAAGAAAGTACCGATGATGATTCTTGGGAACAATTTCCAGATGCTTGAAGGTGCTGCATTTATCTGTTCAAACAATTATACACAAGTATTGACATGTCAGGAATGTTCAACCATCATACTTCTCAGAAAGGAGATGTTTTCTGTCCCAGAGATGAACGACCCCAGAACAAAAGCCAAACACCTTGTGAAGATGCTGGGAGAAACTGGTAAGACAGTGTCATTATGCACAGTGAAATGTGTCCTGAACTGACATGGGCTGAAAGACCACACAATGAGGAGGAAGCCATTACTCCAAACGAAACATAAAAAAGCCAGATTGTAGTTTGCACACTGGGACGACTACCTTCATTTTGTGGAGACATATCCTGTGGTCTGATGAAACTACAGTTCCACCACAGTTATGGTGGAACTGTTTGACCATAATGACCATGGTTCAATTGGGACAAAAAAAGGGGGGTGTTTGTAAGTCTGAGAATACCATCCAAACTGTGAAGTAGGGGGTGGCAGCATCATGCTGTGGGGCTGTTTTGCTGCAGGAAGAACTGGTGCACTTCCTAAAACAGATAGCATCATGAAGAAAGGACATTATTTGGAAACACTGAAGCAACATCTAAAGACATCAGCTAGAAAGTTAAAACTTGCCGCAAATGTGTCTTGCAAAGGACAATGACCCTAAGCATACGACCAAAGTGGTTAGAAAGTGGTTTATAAACAGCAAAGTAAATCTTTTGGTAAGCAATCACAAAGCCCTTATCTCAGTCCTATTGTGAATTTGTGGGCTGATCTGAAAAGGCATGTGTGCGAGCGCTGCGGCCCACAAACCTGACTCAGTCACACCAGTTCTGTCAGGAGGCATGGGCCTAAATTTCAGCAAACTATTGTGAGAAGCTTGTGGAAAGATAATGTTTGACTCAAGACATACAGTTTAAAAGACAATAATAACTGATACTGAACAAATGTATGTAAACTTCTGAATTTGAAGAAAGTTACAAAAACATCACCAAAAAAATGTCCTCGCCAAGTTTCTCTTGCATTAATCAAATAGAAATAATTTTGGTAATTCTAACTGACCTAAAACAAGAGAAGTCTGGTCTGATTTAACTTCAGACAATGAGAAAAAAGGTATCTTCCTATTCTGTGTATGTAAAGATCTAATTTCAACTGTATGATCCTCAAATTCTCTAATCTAGCCTTTATAGAGTGGAAAGAAGAATGCTATTTGATAAAAGAAATTCCCATTTGCTGTTTCCCAGAAGCCATTTGAAGGGGAATAGCAAATGTATGGATGAACATGCTCTGGTCGGATAAGACCAAAATTGAAGGTTTGTTTCTACATGTAGAAAGCTATGTGTGATGGGGAAAAAAAGCCCTGAAGATACCACACACATGATAAAACAAAGAGAAAACAAAAGGTTGTTCTACCAAGTGGTGACCCAGAGTGGCTGAATCACTTTTTAGATATTGATTTGTACAAATGTTGAAAACCATGTATTACTTTCTTTCCTCTTCACATTTATGCAACCTTTTGTATTAGTCCATCACATAATATCCCAATAAATCACCTTGGAGATGGTTGTTATAATGTGACAAAATATGGAACAATTAAAGGGGTATGAATACTTTTAAAAAAACGTAATTTAACTCCTTGAGAAGATGTACAAGTTTAGACAGATCACATAAGGTGTATAGTGTGTAGATATCCAAACTTAAAGAATGCTGGAAATGGATTTCTGATTCATATGCTGCCAGTCATTATGCT
Organism: Anableps anableps; assembly: GCA_014839685.1. Classification (NCBI taxonomy): domain Eukaryota; kingdom Metazoa; phylum Chordata; class Actinopteri; order Cyprinodontiformes; family Anablepidae; genus Anableps; species Anableps anableps. The sequence goes on from CM026081.1 coordinate 10,441,048, forward strand.
AATTTAAGCTTTAAGCTGAACATTTGGCTTAGGGTTCTTAGATATTGCTTTATCTATTTCTTTTAAATGATTTTAGTTCAACATATAAGAATAATTGATTGTGTAAGTATGTGATGTGTAGTTGTGATCGATAAACCTGTTGTACCGTTAGCATCCTTCTCTCCTTACTTGCTTTAACAGGATATCTGTTACTGTCAGTCCTACAGCAATGGATAGCTGCAAAAAGAGACCCCCACATGCTCCTATCTTGTTACAGGGACTGCTCAAATAGAAAACGTGCTCTGTGTTAGGAACCTGCTCGCCTCATTGGTAGGACCTCAGCGTGAGCCATCACTGAAAGCCATCAATGATTTAGATCAACAGCCCTCTCCTCACTCCTTAGCAGAATCCGCAGGTGTGCTGGCATCATCATTCATCACTAGAATATTATAAATTCTCCACCAGATTCCAACGGCGGCACGACGAGCAGCGGCCCCTGAGTTTTACTCTGCTTCTTTAACAATGCATAACATCTGTTTTATCAATCATCTTCTCTGCCCGGCAAACATTTTTGCTAATAGAAGTGTGATTAATGAGGACTAATTAGAAGGAGTCCTTCCACCTCAAGACAACAAACCGATTAGTTTGGCTGTTCTCAGACTCAAATACTGGGGACATACAGTTAGGCCCAACATTATTTCTTACCCTGGCAGAATGACATTTAAAGTCATATTCACTGAACCAAGCAGTTGTTTTGTGATTGAAAATAAAAAAAAGTATCTCAAAAGATAAGAAGACAATGTATGAGGGATATTGAGTTGGAAAAAAAAAAATTTATTTTTATTTATATTTAAATAAAAAATGTCATGTCCAAAGTAGTTCATGTTCCTTTCAATAATCAATAGAAAGACCGTTATTTACTATTACAGCAACCAAGCCCTTTCTTTTAATTGCTGAAAAGCTTTTTGCATGTTTTTATTGGTATCTTTAACCATCCTTTTGCAAATATGTTTTTGTCTTGGAAGAGTTCTTGGAAGATCATCCTCATCTTTAGTTTCCTCCATTGATTCTCTATCAGATCCAACTCTGCTTTGGCCACTCCAAAATATTTGGGGGCAAATCATTTCCTTCCCTCTTTAGCAGTTTGTTTTAGGTCATTGCCATGCTAAAATGTCCAATGTTGTCACAGACCAAGTTTTTGTATAGATTGTCTGATGTTGTTGAGAACCTTGATGTAGTCTTTTTTTTCATGCTGGTGTTTTCTTTGACAAGCTGTCTAGTCAAACTGAGTGAAAAACTTCCCCAAAGCATTCTATTTTCACCACCATGCTTGACTGTGGAGATGGTGTTCTTGGGGTTGAAAGGTTCTCCCTTTTTAATGCACAATTGAAAACTTCATCATTGCAGCCAAACAAGAAGTTTCCTTAAGTGCACAGATGAGATTTTGCAAAGGTCAAGTGGGCTTTTGTGTGCCTAACTAAGAAGTGTCTTTCTTATTGGTCTGTATCCGTGGAATCCAGCAATATACAATGTCTTGAGCGTAGTTTAATAAAAGAATAATCAAAGTTATACACAAAAAAAAGTAAATTTAAAACAAAAGCAAGCAAAGGAACAACCTTAAACCACCTTAATTTGTAAATATTCCAGAATATTATAGGGTACAATATCATTTGCACATTTTTAGGCTGTCTGCACACTGCTCTCATTCTTCGTATACTTTTTTTGTGATTATTTCTTCCTGATAATTTGTGTTATGGGTAATTTAGGTGTGTATATTGTTTACCTTTTTTAATATATGCTGCTTCACAGAGAGTTGATAAACTGTTTTTCATTGTTCTTGTAACAATGAAAGTAAAGATCAATTATATCCTATTAAGCTGGGACTTTGTCATTAGGAATCTGATTGACCATAAGACTTTGGTGAAAATAAAATCTTCTGATCACGTGAAACACATTGATTTGCTTTCTCCACAACACCGAGGAAAAGGAAGAAAAAAACAAAACAAAGGACCTGAGAACCACCTCAATACTAATACTCAGAAAACAATATCACACACACACATATGTATGTGTTGACATCAGCTGCATGGGAGATTACTCTGTGACAAGGATCTCAACTCTGAAATATGGATGAAGAAATTTCTAGAACAATTTCAGCTGAAAATATTGTCTGCAGTGTTCAGGATGTTAGAGGATGGTAGGATAGCCTCAAGCAAGCTGGCAAGAAATCACAGAAGTGGCTACAGGAGAATGTATTGAAACTTGAACTGATCCTCTTCTTACAACATGGATGAAATTTTATGGTTTCCCAAGAACAATGAAAGAAACATCTTAAGCATATGGGATCATTTCTGAAAAGACCTCAATCTGTCTAGATGCCACAGGTAAATCAACAAACTGTTTTTCAAAAAAATCTAGATCTATAATTCTGACAATTTCTTTATCTTTTATGTTAGAACAATTTACAAAACATACAAAAATCCTTTTGTTTTGTGAAACTATATATATTTTTAAAATTGATCTTACAATTATAAAAATCTGGAAAAATTACCAAATTACCAAAACCCAGTGCATTCAGAAATCACCTTAGTAAATAGAATTGACCTGTGTTAAATTCAACCTCAGTGTAAATACAGCTGTTCAGTGAAGATCTTGGAGGTTTGTTTTTTAAAAAAATGGTGCGCAAACATCATCATAAAGACCAAGGAACATAGCAAACACGTCAGGGATGAAGTACTAGAGAAGTTTAAAACAGGTTTTTGTTTTAAATTAATAAAACAAGATTTAAACATCTCACTAAGGACTCTTCGATCCAACAGTTTAACAAGAAAAGCAGTAAGAAAAGTACGACAGTTGCAAACCTACCAAGACATAGCACCGACTGTTTAGGCAAAGAGAACATTAACCTGAAAAGCAGCTGAAGAGACCAAAAGTCACTCTGGAGAAGCTGAAGAGTTCCACAGACCAGGTGGGGGAATCTGTCAATAGGGCAACTTTTAGTCATGCACATACAATAGATCAAAAGAAGCAGCATGTGGTCCCATATTCATGTCTAAGAGCATGTGCACATAATCCTTCAGATTATGAAGGATAAAGAAATAAAATGTGAAAAACTTTAAGTAGTACAAATACTTTCACAAGGTATTGTATAAACAGATCCAGATCCATCCTGCTTTCTCAAAAAATGGTTTTACCTACTAGTCTCTACCATGTGCTATGGTTATCCAGAATTCATCACTCGGAACAGGTGAGAGTGTGTCGAGAAAAAGAAGCAAGCACAGACTTTCATCTGCAATCATTTCAAAAGCCTTACTGACACTGCAGCTGCACAGTTCTCCTTGTCTTTTGTTCATACTTAGAATTTTTTTAAAACTAAAATGAACTCTATCTTATTTCCACCTTATTTTCTTAAAAATTTCCTTAAACTGGGTAAAGCCATTGGATGGATGCTGTGACTCTAAATGCAAGGAGGTTAAGTAACTGATCTAACCATTGTTATGTTAGATGTATAGGAAGATTACTTTGTTTTGATTCTACATTTTAGGTCTAAAAACATTGCTAGTAAACTGAAAGAAGTAGAGTGATAAATTTGCTTTTAATATCAGCATATTTGTGTTATTTCAGTAAATGTGGAAGAATAAAATTCAAACCCAAAAACAAACCCAAGAACCCAAGGTTTGTTTAAACCTAAACTGTAGGCGTCACAGTGTAGTATCTTTGAAGGCAGAAGGGATAAGTGGGGAGCAGTGGTTCTGCTCGACTTCCTTTACAGTGACAGTTAGGTTTGTATTTGGAATTAGGAGAGCTTCCTTTCATTCTCTGCCAAAAAGCCAGAGGTTCATAATGATTTTTAAAATATTGAAATTTGGCTCAGCTGCAGTGAATAATACTGTTATCAGATATATTCTTTAACTTTAAAAAGCTCCTTTAGAGGTCTCTGCTTTTTTGAAATGGATCATTAATTATGTAGAGAATCTTTAGCTCGAACGAGAGGACCTTTCTAACCTCCACTGCTGCTCCACTGGTTAGGTGGGTGGGGCAATTTTACCTTCACTGGCTGTGCAGAAAAACAGAATGGACGTATAGGATAAGAATCACAGCACACATTTTGTCCTTCTTTATGATGATACATACATACAGAGCTGAGAAAATGTATTTACCCCCTGGAGATTTATTTCTGCTTTTGCTTTTTTGTCACACAAACACATTTCAGATCATCACACAAATGTTAACATGTGACAAAAATAACCCAATCAAATAGGAAAGGATGTTTTCAAATGATAATTTCATGTTATGTCCTTACTCCAAAACCCATAACCTTAACACCTAAACCTAATTCCTAAGCTTTAAACATGATGCTTTCTCCAACACTAACCTCAAACACAAACTGAACTGATAGGTTGTTAAATTATAAATTGTTTCTTAATCTATGCAATCATGATTCAGTTGAGAGCTTGGACAGATTTTCCTTTCAAGGTTGAACATAATGCATGAACTGCATTGGGTTTCAGACTCCAGAACCTCAGAGCAGGTACATAGTTAGGTACATAGTGTATCAATGCATACACAGCACAACACAGGTGAGCAAGTTTTCTACAGAAAACCCCTTCAGTGCATGAGTTTTTATTTTTTTCCTTTTTCAAAGAATAAACTCACAAAAAGTTAGGAATGTTTGGCTTTTGTGTGAAATTTCAGGATGAACCTACAATGCACTATCACCTTTGTAAGTGAACTTATTGTGACCTTCTCTAAACTTTCGAGTGCACATGTCCAATTGCTCAATGTTTCCTCACTTTTTGCACAACTTGCTTTCCTCTAACAGGGAGCTTAAAAGCAAAATTAATAACAGGTGCTTAATCCATGAATCAAGCAATACATTTCCTGGTTCAGTCGGAACTGGTATTTAAAAAGGCCTCCTCATACAGTTCACATTTTGACATCATGAAACCAAGACGACATCTAACAACTGATCAACAGTATCCTGCCATTGCGAGGCTTCAAACAGGATGGCCTCAGACGTAAGTGGCCACTGAGTTTAGAGTGTCACAGAGTGTCATCAACGGGTTGCAACAGAGAAACAGAGACACTAGAAAAGTCACAGAAAGGCATAGAAGTGGACAGAGGGCTGCCTCTTTGAGTGAGGAGAACAAAGGTGAGTGGAGGAATGATAACAGTAAGGCTGAATGATTCCGGAAAGCTTACTGATGGATGGTGGAAGTCTAGCCAAGGGGAGGCGAGTGGAATCCGGGTTGATTGCCTGTGTGATGGTTGAAGTTGAAGGGCGTTGGCGGACTGGGTCGGAGCTGGTGATGGTAACCTAGGAGGGCGGACAGGCTGCATTGTGGTGGGAGGAATGAGGTAGTGGTTGTCAGCCGTGAAAGAATGATCCAGGCTCTTTCTCTCTGATGCAGTTGAAGTGAGTGAGGTCATAAGCTCTAGGAGCATGCAGCGAGGAACGAGCTTAAGGAGTTTCCTTCAAAAGGAGAAACACAGAGTGATTAGTTTCAAAGGATAACACAAGGTGACTCGTGAGGAGGGTCAGAGGCTTGGCTACCATGCGGTTTAACACTCAAGCGTTGAGGGACTGACAACCCACTCCTCATGTACACTGGGACACTTGCTTAAGTGTCCCAGTTCCAGCCTCCAGGATGGCAGCTCCAGTTCCGAGGCGCCCTTTGGTGGAAACCTGCGAATAGGGAGAAACCCCCACACAACACAAACAAGATTCCTAACAATGACACATTATTGAGACATGAACATTTTTTTGTCGTAGCACACCCACCACTGTTGTTGACTTCTGTTTTAATAGAGATGAGGAAATCACCATTCCATGCTTCTATTTAAATGCTCTACTAAATTGATGTAATATAATTGTAGCATGAATTTTTTACGTTTCCCATAAATTTCACTCAAAAATCAGATGTCTAACTTTTTGTGAGTAGTGAGAAGTGTATGCAATTTCTCATGAATTTTTTTTTAAGCTGGAGAGGATTTAACTTTTTTTAGTTACTGGTAAGGGTTATGAAACCCTCAAAAAGGCAATAACATGTATGGTTGACCAGTCATTTTAAGACCACAGAATATCCCTTTGCAGCTAAATGACAGCTCTGAGTTGGTGGTAGATGTGCAAAAAAAGAGATGGATAAAAACTGACATATATACTCTAAAATAAATGTTTGCTTAAAGTTTGTTTTGTTAATTTTTGTGTGTTTTTTTGGACCTGATGCAAAAGTCATCGGGCATTCATATGACGTTTTTCCTTCTTGGATAATGTGCTCAAAGAGGACCTGAGGAAAGGAATCATTTATGACGCCACTTAAACACAAGTACTAAGTAAGCTGCTGGATTGCATGTTGGATTGCAAGAGCACCAATTTTGTTGCCATTCAAACTGATGAGAGGACTGACATTCCCATCTGCCGTCAACTGGTGCTTATGCTGTAGTACATTCACAACAAGTGCAAGCACTGAAGGTTCCTTTTTTTTAAGGTCATTAACATCCAGAACACATCCCAAAACACTGTCGCCCCACTGCTCATGAAGAAGCTGAACAAGAATCCTCCCAAACAGACAGAAAGTCAAGCTTCTCGTCCAGGCTTATAAGAGGGGTTACTGTAAAAAGAGGCTTCAGAAGCAGCACACAGTGTAGAATCAAGGATGAGTAAGCATCCACTTAGGATGTTCACTAATGAACACACCAGCTAAACACATGTTCCCTGGGTTGGAAGATTTTTCTCCAGCTCATCAAAGCGAACTCACAGGTGATTGCCCATAGATTGCCTACAGCCTTGTCAACACAGAGGGGCAAAGGAATCAAATCCATTTTTTTTCTACATGATTTTACATTGAGATCTTCTGTCAATAAGACTGGGAATTTTAAAACAATATCTTGATGAGGCAAAGATTAGGATTCATGTTCATTTGGCATTATTATACCTAATTAAGACTAAGATCAGGGCTAGAGTGGGACTCATTTTCAGCCCTGGAGTTTCATGCTTCAGACCGGCCCACTGTAGATAGGGACCTATTATTATTAAAATCATGGAATTATAATCCTACATGTTAAGTCTACAATCATGCGCTGTTTTGTGAAGCCTTGCTATTCAGTGTATTTAATGTGTCCAATTCAGTACAGGTAAAAGTTACTTAAAAATGCACATTTACTTCAACATGAGAGCACATATCAAACAATATTCTTTACAGCACAACCTTTTCAACAATATCAGAATCTATGTTTTGTTCAAATGAGCTTTCAGAGATATCTGAACCTTGGAAATGAAATGAGAGTCAATAAAAACATAAAATATAAATTTTTTAAAAAATATATAAAAAGAGTTGGACCTATCATCCCTTTTTTAAGGAAACAGTTCAATTAAAACTTAGATTTCACATATATGAAAACTTAAGTTAAAGGGCAAATCCCCAACAATATTCTGTACATCAAACTGATCTGTTCTCTGCAAGTTTGTTAGTCACAGTAGACACAACTTTCTAACTACCCTATTATCTTTTTTTCCTCGTCATATGAATAGTTTAAAAGAAACAATCCTAAAACATTAATATACACCTGAGCAGTGGACTGGCCTCTGTGGCTTTGTTTATTAGAGAATTGTTGTCTACAGACTTGGGAATTTATTTCTCATCACCTGGCTCTGTTTCTGACAGTAAATCACATTTTAAAAATAGTCATAATTCTCAGCAGAAATCTCCCATTTTTACAAAGTCAATGAATTATCCTACCTGTTCACTTGTGGGCTCATGGTTGCTTGATGGTGCATCTTTTTTCTGACAAAAGGACAGTTATGGGGCATCGCATCATAAAAATATTTAATCAAGCTTAACATGATATACAGGCCAGGATTAAGTAGTCATCATTTAGCTAATTTTATCTGCATCCAGGACCATTACTCAACTTATTCAGTTTGTTTGGAAAAAGCAGCAAAGTTTTTTGCCTTTTGCTGAATTGTTGCCATGATTCTAACACACACCACCAGCGTGCAGATTCTGCCCAGCAGCATGTCTCCATCACTGACCTGCAGGTAACCAGTATTAATGTGAGAACGCTCATGGTGCATTCAAAGGCAGCTCAGAAAAAACTGTTAAAGCATGTTAACAACGGATTAAACAGTTGTAACGACTGAAAAAATACATAGATAACGTTCTAGTTATCTTTCTATGTAATTCATATTCTCCAGGTAGAGCGCACCATCAAGCAAACAGCCCTCCCCTTCCCTTCTCCCCCCTAGCTGATACACCAGCTAATTTAAGTGCTAAGTTGCGCTAGCATGTCTGATTACTCCACTTGAAAAGAGGATGGCTACTAAAAAGGGGAGCTGTTATGTCTGAGGGTGCTCAAAAACAGATGGAAGTTTCCACTTAGTCCCGAAGGATGAGAGAACCAGGGAAGAGTGGCTGAAGTTCCTTTATGGGGAAGAACCATGCAATTATAACCTCAATTTAAGATGATGTTCAGTGCATTTTACTGAAGAGTTTCCCAAATATGGTTGTAGCCAATCAGAGTTAAGTCAACTACATAGAGCCACATATCATTACTGTACCCAAACCCTTTATCGAGTAGGTAAATCTGGCCTGCTAAACCCCCTACAAAAAGGTGACATTTTTTTAATGTAATTCTTTGGGCAATTGACACATGCAGCAATATCAACTACATGAAATAGTTTATATAGTGATGTCACCACCCCTTTAAGATTCTTCAAAGAGTTGTTATAGATGGTGATGGCTGTGGACAGAAAAAATCTCCTGTAGTGGTCTGTATTGCAGCGAATTTGAAGAAGCCTCCGACTAAAGACACTCTGTTTTTCTATGACAGTCTTATGAAGTGGATGCTCAGATTTGTCCATAATTTGCTTGATACCATCAGGGATGTAAACACTTGTTGAGTTTGTTGGGAGCAGTGATGATTATAGAGACTAACAGCAGCTGGGAGGAAGGATCACCTATAATAATCCTTTGTGCTCTTAGGATGCAATAGTCTATCACTGAATGAGATCTGTTCAGCAACAGCTTCATGTATGGGGTAGGAGATGTGGTCCAATAAATCATGAAGTGTTCACAGAATAACAGTAATGTGTTTTTGAGGGTTAAAGCTATGGTTTTTTGCTGCTCTCATAATTGTTATATATGCCACAGAAAATAATATCACAGAACACAGTGCCTGTCAGAAATTTATTTTCATAGGTTCCTGCTCTGATTATAGTACTCACTACAACTAAGTCTAGTGCATTGGGAAGGATATTCTTTATCAATACCAAAACCAGTTTTCACGTGTACCACAATTGTATTCCAGTTTTAGCTGCCTGAGTCAATGTGTTCCCTTCCGATGGAAGGAGGTTGGTCAAGGTATTTAGGAACAACCCAGGAACTACAAAGGCTCAAGCCTATCATAAACTGGAAGAAACTTCAGTGTTAATGTCTAAAGTCCAAGCAAATTTAACATCAAGACGAACAAAGAACATGTTGGCCAAAAAATATCTGTCTGTCCAAAACCAGCACAATATGTCTTTGCAGGTGTCCTTGTTAACATGGAAATGTCTTGTAAAGTTTTGTGGTCAAAGCAGACAAAGATTGAGCTATTTCATCATAATAACCAGAATAATGCTTAGAGAATTCAAGGTGAAGATTTCCAACCTAACGTCACACTATTATGTCTGAAGCATAGTGGTGGCAGAATCATGGTATAGGTCAGTTTCACTGCTATTGGTACTAGTGTTCTGCACAAAGTGAGTTGAATGTTAAAATTCTTTAACTTTACCCCAGATCATACACACTTGGATAAATCAAGCTATCAAACATTAACAATTTCCCTGGTTTCAACCTCTAAAACATTTATTTACCATGCTGTAGCAGGAAACCAACCAGTTTAAAATAATTCTATCCATTTTAATAGGATGGGTTGTCAAATACTGTGCCAGAATCATTATGGAACCTTTTTGAAGGCAACAAAAAGTGTATTGTTTTTCTGATCTGATTTTGACTATGTGGGAATTAAATTCAAATTTGTGCACACAATTCTTGGTTTTAAAAATCATTGAGCATGATGCCCCAAATCCATGATTGATAGGCCCAAATTATTTTGATATCCATGCTGATGATTACCTGCTGACAGGGACTGTATCCATGGCAGCCATCTGCAGACCCCTCTGCCCTGTGTCTTGAAAGCTTATGTTGCACTGCTGCTTGGCTGTTTGTGTATATGTTTAGATCTTGGGTGGTCTATTAAGCATCATTTATTCTGTGCTAATAAATGTCAACACTGCAAGGACTAGTTAGCATTGCTCGCTCCTCCTCGCTTCCCCAGTGCTGAGATTCTGACACATAACAAACAGCTGCACCATGGGGTATGCAGCAAACCGATACATCATGGGAGCAATAGTCTGCTCGCTCCTTGTGCTACTCTATATTCTGCTTTCATCCACTCTTCAGACACCTTGTTTCTCCATCGTTCACGCATTTCTCATAATTTGTATTTGTCTGTGTTTCCAGCATGCCTTTGAAGGCCCTGATGTGTCTTGCCTGCAAAACAATAAAAAGCGTCGGCAACAAGTGTTAAGCAACCAGACAGGTTCAAAGAAAACATCAGTTCTACCTCATTTGCTAGGCTGTTTGTGAGTGCTACAAGGTTATGTGCCATTCCACAACTGAAGGAGTGCTGCTGTCCAATTACCTGAATGAAGAAGAATGCATTGACATTTCCACAAGTAATGCTTGTATAAGAGCAACAATTAAAAATGAAAAGAAACAAAGTGGTGTTTTAAGTTGTCTATTTTTAGTTTTAGCCGTTAACACAATACATGGTATCCTAACACCCTGCATATGCATGAGTCTTTACACAAAAATGCTATCTCACTTTCTGTAGAACAGACAGAATTAGGCCAAGAAAATGCCCCAGGAAGTCCAATTAAACACTCTAATATTAGCAAGTAACAGTAAAAACAATGAGGTTAATAGATATTTAGTTTTCCATCTTAATTATCAGCCTGCAGCATTCTGGGTGTGCTATTGTACTAAGAGCAGCTTTGCAGTGTATTGCACTAAAAGGCCTCTGGCTCCATCAGGTTCATCTCTCCAACTGCGATTAAACACAACAGACACACATTTAATCTGATGGTACAGTCTTACCCCTCTGAATAAAACCCCAATAAAAGTGGTCCTTTTTAGGTTTTGTGAAGTGAAAGGCCGGAAATCTAAAATAATAGGGAAGGATTGGAGTGCTAAATGGACTGAATTTACTTGTTTGTCTAATGTTTTACACTAGAGACAAATTCACCGAGTCACACTCTCCCATAGGTTCACAGATCATTATGTAACTTGGTCTTAAATGCCTTGTGCATAAACATGTGGGAGGAACCGTCTGATTGCAAGATAACTATCTTTCCCATTGAGCCACAGTCTTTCTGACATGATTATGGCCTTTTGACGAAAATTTAACTTACTTATCCACGTTTTGCCATGTTGCAACCATAAATGTTCAACACATTTTGCTGGGATTTTATGTGACAGGAAAACACACAGCAGTGCGTAACTGAGAAAAGAGAGGAAAGTGATACATGGCTTTCAAAGATTTTTTTAGGCCTATTCATACTGATATACCTGAATAAAATCCAGTGGACTTCGTTGCCTTTAGAAGTTACCCAATTAGCAAAGAGAGTCCAACTGTGTAGACATTAATCTCAGCATAAACTGCTTAAGAGATTTGTTAGCGGACATTAGTGAACAAATAGCATCATAAAGAGAAAGGGACACAGCAGACAGGTCAGGAATAAAACCATGGAGACTTTTAAAAGAGGGCTAGTTAATAAAACAATAGATGCACCAAACATCTGTTATAGCAATCATCTGAAAGTAAAGAGTAAGAGCGTGACACAACTGAAAGCCTCCATGGCCATCCACCTAAAGCAGCAAAGATGCCTATTTCCCGAGGAGCCATAGATATCCACAGCTTAAGTGGGACAGTCTGTTGACATGTCAGCCAAATATCTGTGCAGTCCACAAATCTAGGCTTTGTTGAAAGAAAATCACAAGAGCATCTGATTGCCACAATGATGGGGTGCTCTGGTTAAATAAGAACATAACTTTTTGCCCTGTAAACAAAAGTCTACACTCAAATTCAATTGAAATTCAAAAATATTTTATTTATCCCAAAGGGAAATTAAATAATGATGTAACTCATTTAATTAAGGAGTTATTATAGATGGTGATGGCTGTGCGCAGGAAAGATGTCCTGTAGCGGTCCGTTTTACAACCAGTCTGAACAAGCCTCTGACTGAAGAGACTCTGTTTGCCAATGACAGTCACATGAAGAGGATGATCTGGGTTGTCGATAATTTTCTTAATTTTATGCAAAATCCTTCTTTGCATAATCATCTCTAGACGTTCCACAGTCATCCCCAGAACGGAACAGAACCAGCCTTCTTTATCAGGTTATTGAGCCTTTTTAGGTCCCTGGCTCTGATTCTGCTACTACCCCAGATGATGGCAGAGGAGATGACACTCTCAGCAACAGATTTATAGAAGATCTGCAACATCTTGCTGGAAACCTTGAAGGATCTTAGCTTCCTCAAGAAGTACAGTCTGCTCTGTCCCTTCTTGTAGACGGTTTCACTGTTGAGTCTCCAGTTCAGTCTGTTGTCCAGATGAACACTGAGGTATTTATATTCCTCAACCACCTCCAGTTCTTCTCCCATGATGGAAATAGGATTTGAGCTAACCCTGTTTCTCCTGAAATCTACAAAATCTCCTTTGTTTTGTTCACATGCAAGATGAGATGATTGTTTTCACACCATGACACAAAGCGGTCCACCAGCTCTCTGTACACAGCTTCTTGTCCATCTCTGATACACCCAACCACTACAGAGTCATCTGAGTATTTCTGTAGATGACAGGAGTCTGACTTGTGCTGGAAGTCTGAAGTGTACACAGTGAAAAGGAATGGTGAGAGTATAGTCCCCTGTGCTGCTAACCATCTGGCTAGACACACAGTCCTTCAGTCTCATAAACTGTGGTCTGTTTGTCAGGTAGTCATTGGTCCAGGCGATTGTTGAGGCCTCCACTTGTGTCTTCTGGAGTTTCAGATGAAACAGATCAGGCGGAATTTTATTTAATGCACCGGAGAAATCAAAGAACATGATCCTCATAGTGCTCCCTGCTTACAGTAGGTTTGTTGAAGCAGGTGTATAATGGCGTCTTCAACTCCAACTCCATGGCAACAAGCAAACTGCAGGGGGTTCTGATATGTGCTTGTTTGCTCATTCAGGTGGGCCAACAGGAGTCTCTCCAAGACCTTCATGATGTGGGATGTCAGGGCAACAGGTCTCTAGTCACTGATGACTGATGGGTGAGATTTCTTTGGTATCGGAACCAGACAGGATGTCTTCCACAACAGTGGAACCTTCTCTTGGGTCAAGCTAAGGTTGAAGAGGTGTTGCAGAATCCCACAGAGCTGCTCTGCACAGGCCTTCAGGACTCTGGGGCTGACACCTGCAGCCTTGTTCTGGTTCAGTCTCTCCAGCTGCCTCCTTACCTGACTTCTAGAAACAAAATGTGGGGAGGTAAAGGGGGGGTCAAAGGTAGCAGCAGCATCTCCTGATTTGGTTGAAGACAAACTAGTGGAAGCAGAAGAGTCCATGACATCATCATCATCATCATCATCAAATATCTGAGGTGTGACAGGAAAGCTGTGGCTCAAAGGAGGGTGGGATGTCTGTTAGGCTGGGGGCAGGAGGGGAGGATGAAGAATGTGTTCAGCTCATTTGCTCTGTCCAGACTTTCCAGACTTCCATCTATCTGATCCTCCTTTTGCTTGAAACCTGTGAAAAAGGAGGATCGAATAGATGGATGTCTGTGACAAAATGTTTTTTAAGCAGGTGGAAGGTCGCTGGTCCAACCTAATGGGAAGATGGAGAGGGGAGAAGGGACAAGTTCAAGGTAAACCCCTGATAAATTATGCGTCACTTCCTTCCTTTGGTTGACTTTCTCTGTTTGATTTGCTAGTCTGTTTGCTTTCCCTCTATAAGTGAACTTCACTCTCAAGTGAACCAAGACCCATGTTTTCAGGTGGACAAGAATTTGCCTTTACTATCTGCATTACAATTCAAATGAGCTTGTACCCCTGCCCAGACAAAGTGGACTAACCCAGGACATGACCTCTGGTCTGTTTAAGGAGGATTAAACAGCTTTGCCATGAAATCTTCCTAAAATAAAGTTGTGGGTTGTAGTAAAAGGTGGAAAAGTTCTGTGTATTAGCATGTGTTGTAAGCACAGTACAGGGACTTGGTTTCCAGATACAAATGATTTGGATACAATCACTTTTAAAGTCATTTTAAATGGCTTGAAACTCTAACAGGTCATCAAAAGTTCAACCAGCAGAAGGTTTGGAATGAACTTCATCACCTGCTGTTTTATTTGTTTATTTTGTTTGAGATGAACTGTAGTGTCTTTGAAAGACAAAAGTGCTGTAATTTGTTATAAAATCATAAAAATGTTCAGTATATTTGTGTCTTTTTGTGAGCACTAGCTGCACCTCGTTTATGAGAAATAAAGCCTTATTTTATCAACCTTAAGGACATCCAATGAAAATATACTTGTTTTTTTTTGTTATGTAATTATGTTAAAATATTTTCCAAAAGATAGGATAGTTATGCTTGAAGATCTTAACAATATTCATTACTATAAATTGTGAAATGAAAGCAAGAAGTAAAGTTTAAATTAACAAATAAAGGCTCCAGAAAGAAAAATAGCAAGTAAGTCCATTTGTTATCATCAAGCCATTTTGGGGGGAATTTTATCCATCAGAAAGTATAGCATAAGAAGGATAAAACAACACTAAACATAAAACTAGAATGGATTACATAGAATACAATGCATACCACAAATTTTGTAAAAGATTAATAAATACATGCATCCTTTTCTATCCACTTCACATATTTGTGTTGGTTTATACCAGAGCATCCAACTTAAATACATCAAACTTTGAGGTTGTTATATAAAACAAAAAGTAAAAAGATTAAAATTGGTTTGAATGCTTTACAAGATACTCCATGCTGCCAATGTTCTATTCAGCTTTACTAAAACAAGCCTTCCATGTAGAATGGGATCTGGACAATCTACTGCAGCATGTTTAAGTGCATCATTTTCTTGTATATCATTCTGAAGAAAGCCTCTAGAAGCACCATGAATGATTACAATCCCCTCAAAGGTGCCCAGGCAATAAAGAAACTGTGCCAAAGTTTTGGCTTGCACTGATGGTGTTAGTTAAGGGTAAATAAGGATGCCACTCCCTTAAGACTTCCTGGATATTTGACCATCTGTAGTGAACTACCCAAATGGTTGTCCTTTCCTTGGAGGAAAGTGTAATAGTGCTAGTAAATTACCACCACAACTGAGTAAACGAGCCGAAATGGCTTTCAATGAAGGAAGTGTAATGAATTGCCATATGTTCTGCTGTTCAAATGAGTAAAGTTGAGAAAAATAAAAATAAACACAACACGCATACTCAGAGTTGAGGATCATTTACAGTGCCTCTGTGTGAGAACAAAGGCGATCCCATGATAACTGGCCTATGAGTTGACAAAAACATGATGGATGGTGCTATGCACGCAAGATAAAAATGTAGAGAGGGTTTTTGTGATTTGTGTGGCATATAAAGTTCCTTTATAGTTCCATTATGGTTGTAATTAATGTTTCCTTTCTGTTGGCTGTACATCCAGACAGGGAAAATCTTTAGATTAACATTCCCCCACACAAATTTCTAGTCTATTTAAATTAATCACAAATTCCTACTGCTTTAACACTGTTCTAAATACAGTGGGAATACTTAAATAGCTGCCTCTTGAGAACCAGAATCTGTTGAATGTTAGACTTGTCTTCAAATGTGTTTAAAATCTTTTACACTTTAAAGATGGAGATTAGGCTTGGAGTAACCTGTGATTAGAGAATCAAAAAGAGGATCTGCAGAAATACAGCTATGAGCAGAGTTTGTTAGAATGTTAACTACAGCTACTTTATTTTTATTATTCATTAGCAATTATAGCCACCAGAGCTTAAAACTGGCTTTGGGCTGATAGGATGGTGGGCAGAAAAATTGCCTTATATTAAGTTTTTAATTCAGGAGAGTTATATTACTTGCAGTACTTTGCAAACGTATTCACACCCCTTGACATTTCCACAATCCCCCCCTTCTTACAAACTTTACTGTAATCTGTTGGGATTTAATGTGATGGACCAACGCGAAGTAGCACATAACTGTGAATGAAAGGAAAGTTATACATGTATTTCAAAATTTTTGAAAACCATTCCCTCGCTGATCAGAGCTGATGGAAAGATGCAAAACACTTTACACTGGGGCAGAGGTCTACTCTCCAGCAGGATAACAACATTAAACTTTTAGCCAGAGCTATAATGCAATAGTTTAGACCAAAGCACATGCATGTGTTAGAATGACCAAGTCAAAGCTCAGACTTAATTTAAATTGAGAATATAAAGCAAAAAAAAAAAAAAAAAAAAAAAAAAAAAATACTGCAGCCATATTTGCAAACTTCCATCCATCCAGTCTCACTGACACTAAGCTAACTTGAAAAAAAAAAAACTAAAATTTTTTGAAAAACTAATTTCTACTGCAGAGTTCACCAGGAGGCTGACTACATATGCATGCCACACTTTTTAGATTGTTATGTATAAACAAAACTGTAAAAAGAAGAAAACAAAAAACTACATCATCTTCCCATCATTTCAGAATTACATGCGACTTCTTGTTTGTCTAAAAAGTTTTGTTATGATGTGACAAAATGTGAAAAAGGTTAAGGGGTAAAATTATATTTGCACTTTACTACATTGTGCCTGAAAACATGTTGTTTAAAATAAAATATGGAATTTTTTTTCTTTTTTTAACCAAGCATAATTTTCTTGTCCTCCACACAGGATTTCAGGTGACCTTTGGATTTTCATATTGCTTTTTCATAATATAGCTTAAAACCACCACTCATAAAACTCACCCATGTGGAGCTGCAAAGCTTAAGAAGTCCAGGTTGCCAAGAAACACTCTCAACATCCCAAGGCCATGTGAATTCTTGTTTTTCATCACCATTTCTGAACATTTAAAATTGGAAATCTTCTAATAACTTTGGAGTTTATCTGCTGGAGTAGGATATTCACATCATACATCCCAGAGTTGCTCATGGTTCTGGGCTGCACAGTGTTCAGTGTATATTGAACTGGTGTATATTGTATATTGTATATTGAAATGGTTTCCAAGTTGTTACACTAAATAAAATAGTTCCATGACAATGTCTTTGGTAAAATATTTTTGTTGATTGATGTACGAATAAATTTGTGAGCAAAAACCTACCAGCATCTTGAAGATTATTGCATTCAAGCCCTTGTTTGTCAGGTTTTCATATTTCCAAAACCTATAACGAATAAACATAAGATGGTAACACCACAGTCGCAGAAACTGAAGAGTGCTAAGAGATACATTTTATGTTGCTATAAGAAGAAAGGAAGACAGTTCATAAATCCATGTAAATTAATCATCGGACATTATTTACTACTTCCAAAAGGGGAAACAAAGATCTTAAATTTAACCATCCAAACACCAGGGAGCATGTTCTGCTGCTGAGTTCTGTTCAGGCTTCACACTGCCCGACCTTCTTGTATCTGACTGTAGCTTTCCATGTTTTTTTTAGATTCACTTCTCTTTTGCTACCATAAAATGAAATTCAGGGACCTAAAACAAGATATTCAGGGTCAAAGCTGTAATTGTTTGGATCATTTATGTTTTGCTCCATCTAAAGATTGTTGTTTACTCATCAAACAAAGCAAACAAAAAAAGAGTTTCAACAGTATAAGAAAAAAATCATTTCGTGCTTTCATTGTAGCTGCATAATTTCTTACCTAAACAATATTGGAAAATTAAACTACTAATTCTAGTCCATTTAAGTAGAGGGGAAAAAAATCTATCCTACATTTAAAAAAAAAGGTTGTTTTTAAGAAAACAACAGATGCTGCATTTCTTGGTAGCCCAAATAACCCCTATAAAATGAATTTAAATGAAGTGCTTTTTAATCTTTACTGATCAGAGGTTCTAGGATCTTTTAATTAGTAGTCCATAGCTTTCTGATTCCCTGAGGTATAAACATGCAAATTCCAGAGCCCCTTTCTCTTAGACACTTTCCAAAATAGGAAAGACAAGAGAACATATGATTCAAATAATTTAGGAAATGGTTACAAAGAAATAGCTACTTACTGATATTTCTTCATAGCTACAGCTAATACAAAAATTAAAACCTTTATTACACCTGGAATTGTGACAAACAAGGCTGGTCAAGGACCCACATTTACAATTTTTTGTCATTGTTCACAATGGGGAGGATGGTAAGGGGGTCAAAAAAAAAAAATTCCCAAAGCTTGCTGGGATCCTGTGGTCACTAAGTCTATAATAAAGACAGAAGCTATCTACATGGCAACTGGTTTATTTGAAGGCATGTTGGGAAAAGCCTTTTCTATACTACCATCACAAACATGAATGTGAGAAGTTGTTAAACTCTACTGGGATTTTTACTAGATCTATTTATTTTCATCGAATGATCAGAAGACTGAACTTTTCAGGAACAAAAATTCCCAGTAAGTTCAGCATAACAAAGGACAAACATGTAGAATAGCACATTTTGTCCACAGTTAAGTATTATAGAGTTCTATGATGCTATGAGCCCGTTTTCCTTCCAAAGGACCCTCGATCGAGATAATGGCATGATGGATGCTTTTAAACAAAGAAGAATGTATTTTTATTTAGGCTTTTTTCCTACCTTAACCAGAGATGCCAATGATTGTGAAGGGTATTATAAAATATTAGGTGAATAATGTTTAAAGTCCAAACAAATTCTTCTGAATAAAAAAAAAATGGGTTTCACTCAGGATTTATTTGAAACACGTCAATTTAATAGCCTGAACAGCTGTGAAGTAACAAAAAGACCTTTGAAACCTGAAAGAAAAAAGGGAATTCTTCTGAATTAAAAGAAAATGTGTTTCACTCAGGATTTATTGGAAATATGTCAATTTAAAAGCCTGAACAGCTGTGAAGTAACAAAAAGACCTTTGAAACTTGAAAGAAAAAAGAGAAACTACCCCATTTTCTATCACTCTGAGCGCAATCCACTAACTGTACAGCAAGTTTTTTCAGTCACGTTTCATCTGAAACTTTTTCTGCCAGATTTGATTCTGTTAGCTGTGCCAGCATGGATGAAAAGCTGCCCATTATTCATACACTAATAGTGATTGTGGGCTGGTGTTATTACCATTCTGTCAGGGATTGGTTTTTACCTCGGTGATGAAATATTCTAACTCTAATGCACAATATGCTCTCTGCACAAACTATATCCCGCATAAAATGAGTGATCAACTGAGATTAACTTTGATAAACAGTTTTTTTTTTTTTTTTTTTTTTTTTTTTTTTTTTTTTTTTTTTTTTTCAACAAAATATACGCTTTAGATGCCATATAAAGACAATGGTATGGTGAAGCCATGAAACCTGCATTCTCAGTTGGGTTCTGGTGAATGACCTGAAAGGGTAGACAGTGAAGTTAGTGGTGCTCTGGAGATGTTGAAGTGGCTAAATAACTTGAGGAACTGTTTCAAACTTGCAGGTTAAAGTCTTTAGATCCAGGGGTGGGTGAGCTTAAAGAGGACAGGTAGGTGGTGTTCAGTGATTGGTTTGTGCCATACTAGTAATATTTCATCTCCTGTTGGTTTTGCAGATCAGTGAAAACTAGTAGAGAAACCGATGTAGGTAGAGTGATCCTCACAGAGCCAAAAAGGCTGGTCAAGTTTTCCATGTGATCATGGTAGAAGTGACCTCAAAGCAGGAAGTGGACAGAGAAACCAAAAGACACTGCAGTGGACTCATGAGCTAAACTTCAGGTAAGTAATTCTAGAGCAAGAAACCTGGGAGAAGGTAACATGGTTTTATTAGTAGCAGAAAAGAAGGAGGGTTGGACTGCTACAAGGCAGATAATCTAGTTATGGTTTAGAGTTCCACTGGTCTTCTTGAACATAACAGAAACACCCCAATTCTCAGAGAAAATAAGCAGTACAGGAAGGCAACAGAAGAGCTACAGAGAAGATAAAACAATCAATGCAGCCACCCCTTGATCATGATAAAACCTGGCTTGGAGTTTCAAACATGTTTTACATTTCTAAACATTTTTTTCTGTGTCTAACCCAGAAAAATCTGTTCTGCTTTTCTTTCTGTGTCACTTCATGTGGTATCCTTGCAGTTACTCAATAATCTTGGCTCCTTTCAGGTTAGACCCTGTTTTTGTGAGTATACTTTTGTGGATTCCTTAAATACATCTAAATTGAAAACTCAAGGCATTTTGCCATAGCAAGCTTGTTTATGTTTTATCAGGCTATGGTTTACTTATGTTTATAATTCAAATGATGATTAAATGAGTAAAACTGTGACACGGTTGAGACAGGTTACATTGTTGAGTAATTTTCATTGACAGTCATTAGCTCCTAGTTTTTGTATTAGAAGCAGAAGCACCCTGCCTACTTTTAAGACTAAAAACTTTCCTCTTAAAGTTTAAAGGTAATGTCTTGAGTTATTTTGTCCCATCCCTACAGAGTGCCATGAAAAGGTATTTTCCACATGTCGATTTCACCTGTTTTTCTTGAGTAAATTTTAAAAATTGCTATTTTCAAATGATTTAATCAGTTAAAAACCATCCAAAACTACCTGGCTTTATGTGAAAACTAACTGTGTTTTTAATGTCTGATGATGAGACTTTTACATCTCTTTGGAGAAATTTTGAGACTTGGGGTATCATCATGATGAGTTTTGACATGAGATGCGCCTTTTGAGTAAGCAGTAGTTTTCACATTGGAACTCTCTTCATTAATGCCATGAACACTGACCATAAATGAGTTAAATGTCAATGACAGTTGTACTCCTGTAGTTGGTTCAACTAGGAGAGAAGCTCAGCTAAGAAAATAAACACTGAGCCAGTCTTTATTTCTACAGGATGAAAGAGAGACATACAATTAGTCAGAGTAAGAGCTCAGCCAATGGCTATGTCTAGGAGAGAGACAAAGTTAAGCAGTATGTAGTAGCTCCAAGTATGTCATCTATAAAAGGAAAACATTATAATTGTTGGCAACAGTAGCCCAGCCAATGCACCCTTCCAGGGAGGTGTTTCTGTAGCAATAAATTGGCCTGAAATTTTTCAATAAATCTGACTTGAAGATGGTTGCTACTCCTCTTCCTCACCCATTATTTTGAGGAATGTGAAAATATAAATAATAAGGCACTAACTTATTTAAAATAACAAAATCCCCTTGCTGTAGCCAGGTTTCTGTGAGACAAAATAAATCACTCTGACTGTTACAAATCAAGTCCTTAACTAACAAAGTCTTTGAAAAGAAAGATCTTATTTCCAAAAAGCCACATTTAAACTGTTTTATTTTGCTGTTCAGTCATATTTATCTAAAAGAGAGTTTCATGATTTGCTCCATTTAGATTCTTTTTTTTTTTCATTTTGACTTTGGCCGTGGGCAAAACTCTGTCTCTAAGGGGTAATGGGTACAGAAGCTGCAGAGATGTGTGTTAAACCATGACTCTGCTTCTTGGTCCGGACTCCGGTGTTTTGTGAGTTGGCTAGAACTAAACTTATTTGGATAAACTGGAAAACACAATTGTACATAAACTGAACACCTTTGTTGAGAATGGGTGTGACATAATAAACCAAATAAAACATAATCATGCAATTCATTAGTAATACAGTTATATATGCATTTGAAAGAAGTATTGATACAGCTGTTTGCTCAAAAATCTGGCAGTTGTAGTAGCAGAGATTCATCCAATGTACTGAAGAAAGAAGTAACATGAACTTCTACCTGATAATAAGTTAAAATGGCCACAATTTCAAACAACTTTATCCTGTTTTTTCCATTCCAATAAATTCCACTTCCTTTTTTGATTTACAGCTGTGAATTAACATTAATGGAACCATCAGACTGCAAGTAAACAGAGATTTCTATGCTGCCTTTAAGTCTGCAGTTCTGTACCTTTTTTGCTATTTATCCATCTTCTTAGTGTCCCTGATGTGTTTCTGATTAAAAATAAATAAATAAATAAATAAATAACTTTGTTTTCCTTTTAAACAACTGTTGAGTCTCAAGGTCCTGGAAGAGAAAATTAGAAAAACATTTCTGGCTTTTTCTGTCATTTGTGATAAAACATCCTGAAGCCAAGTCAGACTTTTTTATGGGATTACAATTATGTGGCGTTCAGATCATTTTGCTTTTTCTAAGAGCTTGTATAGTGGTTTCTCTAGACTGCTATTTTATATGATGCATTAACGTTCTCACTCAAGGACAATTAGAGAGATTTACTATATAATATCACTGGTGATGTGCACTTTTGAGTGCATTTTTCATACTTCTACAGTTTGTAGTTTGTGCAGTTCCTTGACAGACAATCCTTGACTTTTCCCAGATGCAGAACCTGACACTCAAGACAGTTCCCTTCATGTTCAACATTCCTAAAGTGCCCAACAAATCCCAGCTGTACTGTCATACACCATTAGGTGTTCAAAATATCCCCACTTTTCCACAATTTCTCTTTTGATACGCTGCTTCAAAAGGACCCTGGTGACACACTTGGAGTGGTCACTGGGGTCTCAGTCTGCTTTCTTATAAAAAGTCTTGTCTGAGCCAGACAGGCGGCGAGAGTGTTGTGGCTGCTCCACAAGGTAAACACAAATGATTATCTCCATTTGAAAGGCTTTGGTGGCTCTTTGTCAGCTGTCCACATAATTCTTTGCCCTTGAAGCAGACTCATTTTAAGTGTTGTTTTCTGATCTAGATATACATTTGGGATTATAAAGTTATTAAAAACATTTCAAAAAAAGGAGAAAGAAAAGAGAAAGTTTAGGGATATTTTTCTAGTTACCATTTCAAATTCACTATTGGAAAGTATTTCACTTCTCTAGTTAATGTGCAGCTTATTTATGTTCTTCTCTGCATAGCTTCTTTATTTGTTTTTAACTGCAAATTTAAAAGTTAATGTTATTACGTCATTTACAAAAAGGTTTTAAAATAAAAGACAAACATTTGACATGTCCTATGTCAAAAATCTCTGTTTTAGACAAGGAGAAAGAAAAGATGAGAAAGAGAGGCCAGGATGTTTTTAATTTACTGCTAGTTTGAAAGTGCCTTGCTAAAATATTCACACCCCTACAACGTTCCTTCATTTTATTACATCACTTTAATGTGAAACTCCTGCACATAATACTACTTGTGATCTAGAAGGAAAAATATTCATGCTTTAAAATTTTGAGGTTTAGAGTTGTACTTTCACAGGTTCTGCATGCAGAACTTCTGTCAGTGAGTCCAGCCAGATCTTGGTAGGTATTGCAGACATTATCACATGACAAATGAGCATAAAACTCTTTAAATTTAGGATTGTGAATTTGTTTTGTTGTTTTTTTCATGTTAAGTGTAAAACTGCAAGGATAAATTATCTCTATTTTATCTCAGCTAAAACACCTTATTCTGTGTGTTACGCACTCGCTGGAAAAACATGGGAGTTATTCTAGATTTAGGTCACAATTTTGTTAAACAGATCAGCATGTGGTAAAACTAGCAATCAGCTAAGAATCACTGTCAATCCCAAATGCTTTTTAATATCTAAATATGAACAGTTACTATTGCCTCCATTAATTCATGAGATTACTGTAACAGTTTATTTCCAGGAATTCCTCAGGTTCAACTATAGAGTTCAAAATGCTGATGTAGGACTGCTGGCTGCCACCCAAAACATTAGCACACCAATATAGTTACAGCCTCACTGTACTGGCTGCGTATCTATTTCAAAATTCATTTTAAAGTTCTGTTTATTTTGTTTACAGCCCTAAATGGGTGGGCTACTTCACATATTAATGTAATAATAATAATAATAATAATAATAATAATAATAATAATAATAATAAGAAGAAGAAGAAGAAGAAGAAGAAGAAGAAGAAGAAAGTTCTAAAATGATTTCTTGCGGTTTAATTTTTTTATGTACCAAACACACCATTTTAGCAGAGGTGTATAAACTTTTTATGTCCACTTTATAGTGTTTACTTGGTCTCACACATTGTTTTAATTTATTTTTGTGCTGAGGTCAGACAACTCTTATAAAATCTGACATATTAGGATCCCTGCTCAAACCCAACAAACTCAAAACAACCTGCTTGTTCTGGATATTATTTACTGGAGACACAAAACCATATTTTGTTTCTCTCGACTTTGAGGAAGATAAAGAAAATTACTTATAGTTGTTAATTGTCAAAGTGAGTATGAAATTTCTCCCAGGCAGGTTCAAAATGATGGAAGATTGGTCTTGTATAAAACTACAAAGGTAAAAAAAAAAAATGCCAAAAGATCCAAATCCCACATCAAGATGCAAAGATAAAGGAGACAGCTCTGCAGTCGCCCTTCCACGACTATTGGATCTATTTGTAGCTTATTGGAGTAGTTGTTTTTGGTTTTTGTTTTTTTTACAAAGTTCTATTGTCAGTTTTACGCTACATCCTAAATAGTGACATGACCCAATAAAAAAGCTTTCAAATACTCATTTCTCATTGCATAAAGACAGTGAGGGTTTCCTGGACCAACACAATTTCTTTGCCGAAGTCAATTATTTTGAAGGAGATTAGGTGCATAGTGATCGTGATACAAGTACCCTTACATTTTTATTAATAAAATCCATACTTTATTTCTCTGGAACAAATCAATCATATATCTTTGTGTATTACAAGAAGAGTGTCTGAAATTGAAACCACCCTAAATTACAGATTCTGTGCAGAAAACCTCTTTTTTTTAAGCTGCATTCTCCTGAGGCTCCTTTTATTACCTGTACTGAAATGGAGAGCATGGTGGCCCCAGACTGGCATGTGATGCTACTGAAAAGATAAATGTGCCCTTTAGAAGGGTCAGAACTTCAAAATGTCATTTCTTAGATTTACTGAGGCATAACCCACCGGCAGTCTTTAAGCGTGCTCTATGAGACGTTGTCCTTCGTAAATCTTGGGAAGAATGTCCTCTGTTCTTTCTGAGACACAAATAAGTAGAAAGAGTGTTACTGGTGTATTTTAAAACACTTGCTTCCTTCTCTCTTCTTTTAAGGTCAAAATAATCAATAGTGACAAAAGTGCTACAGTGCACCCAAAAACCATGAAAAGTTTGCAATATCATGCAGGATTAAGTTCTCTGCATCACAGGAAAAATGGATATCAGATTTCAACATGGCATGCATTTTCTTGAAATTTCTTTAGTTCAGATTTTGATTTTATCCAGTAAGGATTGATCTGAAAAGGGTTACATACAATAGTTCAGCGGGGGATGAATAATTTGGAATGAATTGAAAGTACACTCCAATTATGTCATAATTAACAGGGTTTTTTTCACATCAAACTGTAGTTGTGACAATCCTGGATGAGCCCTACATGTTCCAGTCCATAAGTTAAAAATCCTTTAGAGGACACATGAAAAAAAAGGCCAAACCGGTTGCCATGAGTAAACTGATGACTATATAATGAAGGCTCGCCGTAAATTCAACCTGGCAGACTCTCTCTAGCCCGCCCTACCTGCATTATCCATCACTGGGCCACGCCTCTGCTGCTGCCAATTATTGTCCAGGATTCCGGATATAAGGCTCACCTGCTCGCCAGTCAAGCTTCGTCCCGCCATCACCCTGTCTCCACCCTCGCCCTCTCAGGCTCCTCTGGGCTCCCTTTCCTCCTCTTCTACTCCATCACCAGGTCTGGGCCCCGGGGGGAAATGACCCTAAATCATCACCCTATGTTGTTCATTCAAGCTCATGGCGATTCTCAGAATACACGTCTTCTGCCGGGGACCAAGCAATTTGCAACATACTGCAAAACACCCTATTAAATCTTATTTTGTGTTCAAATGATTCAATAAAGTATAGCATTGCACATCTTGTAAAAGCATCAAATAGAGGTTCATGCCCAGTTGTTTAAAAGACAGTTAGCTTGATTATGTCCTTGTCAGATTCTTTGGGACGAAAAGTTCAGGAGGACTGGAAGGAGAGGTGATGGGAAGATTTGTAATTTTGTGAATAAAGAAATGACTGTTGCCTTCAAGTGGTTGCGCTTCATACTTGGGGTGGAGAATTTTGAATCCAGAGAAAGAGGGAGTTGCATACCTGGCAGAGGCTGAGGTTAGCAGGTTGAGATGTAGCAGTGTGGCATGCTAGTCATGTTTTTTGTCTTTGCTGCATAGTGGAATAATTGACAAGCAGGTTAGTAGGTTTCAGAATGAATAACATTAAGAGCACTCCCAATGGTTACTTGAGGAGGCAGTCTGAGGTGGAAAAAAGATATCAGTGGATATTTGGTGAGGAAGAAGAGGTAGATTTTAAGAGCGAAAGCCTTCCAGAAGAATAACAGAGGAAGCAGCGGAAATACTCCAGTGTAAGCACTTGGGAACTCAAGATCTAAGACATGGAGAAAACAAGAGGTAAGTAACTTGCAACTGAAAACTGACTTCCAGCAGCAAAGAGTTGATTACCACCAGCGATGGGATAGTTACCTCAAAAAAGTAACTTGATTTTCGATTACTGATTACTTCTTGAAAAAGTAACTTAGTTAATTTACTAATTACTTGATTTTGAAAGTAACTTATTAAATTACAAGTTACTGTAATAGTTACATTCAATAGCTGCCAACAACAGCCCAGGCCACCTCAACATAAAAATGTCAACCAGGACGAGTCAACTGTGTTTAAGGGCAGCGTTTCCTGTATGACATACTATCCGACCAACTTCTTCAACTCCCCCACTTTCTGGTTTTGCACCTAAGTCCAGCTTTTGTTGTTTGGGTGGTGGGGAACCTCCTGCATTTTAGTCACAGCTCACTGCTTTGCACCACCTGGTGGGACTTGCTTTTGTCAGTTTGACTGTGCCGTAGTACATCTCCAAATGTTTGAGACCTTGAGAGCTGCAGGTGCCAGCCACACCCTGCAACAAGAAGACTCTCAACAGAAACACATGCACACAAAACGTGCACACAGCAGATATGACACTTTTTCTCCTATAAATATTCTTCTACAAAATGAAAAGTAAAAATTGCAAAAAATGAAAAAAGGACCAAACTAAACGCTAACCTCAAAACTGAAAGTAAAAACTATTCTCCTGGAGACTCCCAAGTGAAATAATTAAAAAAAGAGACAAAAGATGGGTTCGGCAGGGCATGTGGCCAGTTGATGGTTACCATAGGGAGAAGCTGCCTCAGGCTGTCCCACCTGGTCTTAAATTCCCTGCTCATCCAATCAGCTATGGAAGGACAACTTTTGATAAACACAGCTCATTGACAGAAATGATGACACATGGGAATGCTAAACAGTGGTGAGGAACCATAGGTACTACAAATCTGGCAAAGTTTCATAAGATAAAACAATAATGATAGTATACAAATTAAAACACCATTGGATAATTAGGACCAACTACTTTGCTCCTCATTAGCAGAACAGTAAGTGACCTGACTTTTCTAAAAATAATAAGACGTTTTCCACAATTTCTCCACCCTGACTTCCCAGTTTTTTGTTAGCATGTACTTACTGGGGAAGAAGGATAAATTTCCTTTTTAAAATATGCTGATGCCTTATTCCCAGTTTATATTTGCATTTTTAAATAATTTTACATGCAGCCAAACCAATTTAAAATTGTTCTTTTTTCCCCTTTTTTATATAAAGCCCATTTTGTGACTACTGTCCTTGAGCTGCTTCACCCACTTTTCTACATCTTTGTCAACAAAACTTGCATTTAGATTTCGGGAGCAGTGCTTTTTTTTTTTTCTCTTCACTAAATTCTAGTATAAACAGTCAGACTGTCCAGATCGATACCATGCGTATTGTACAACTTCAAACTTTTCTTCCTCTCTTGTAAAAACACTGTGTACATTTACACATTTTTACAAGAAAGAAAAAAAAACTTATTTTGCCTTATTTACATATTCATATTTCATATTCATATTTAGAACAAACCAAAATTAATTTTCTCGTTTGTGTGCAGAAACGTGGCAAATAAAGCTGATTCTGATAATATGAGAGATATTTTCTTAGATTTTTTTTTAACTTTTTTCAAAATCAGAACTCTAAATTGATTTACCTTGTATTTTTTAGAGGTAGTTTTTAAATAGTATGACTTTACAGAAATGCTTTAAGAATCCTAACAAAAGCTTTCACAATATTTTGTGGGAATTTTGGCCCAATCCTTCAGAAAAAACTGGTCTAATTGAATCAATTTTGCAAATTGGAATAATTTTTGGTCATCCTAACTGACCTATAAAACTATTATTAATCTATCAGGCAACTCAAACCAGTAGGCAAAAATGATACATGGTGTAAAGGATGAAGAATAAATACACAAACATAAAATAAATCTTTTGTTCTCTTTCATGCCTTGGGCTTACCATGTTACCATAACTCCCTCTCCATTGAACGGACTGCTTTTAATAGCTTAACCTGTGCATGTTTTATTGTGACGCTTGTAAAAAGCAGTAAAACACAAGACCATTAACCACACTGAACCATATGAAAGCTGCCTGGTTTAAACAAAGCACAAAAGGTAGTACAAATCTAAATTCACAACTGCAATAAAAACAAAATTGGGGTCAATGGTTTAGCCTCCAATTACAGTGACTCTAATTAACAAGTTTGCTCAAAAACAGGTCCTTTAATGGGACAAAGAGAAAAAGACAATCATAAGCATATCCTTGCTAATATGTAGTAAAAACTATTATGCTTACTGTTTAAGTGTTCCATTAAACACAGGAGAGGCTCCAAAATGTGATTATTTATTTATTTTGAAGCCTAACTGAAGCACACTTAAAACCTGCTACTCAAATGCACATCTATTTAGATGAATGTACAGTTTGAAAAGAAGGTAGTTATGACTCACAGTCAGCAACCGATGCTTCCAGGGGTGAACAATACAGTAAGTCTTGTCGTTATTTAGTCCTAATACTAAAAAGACGGGATTCATTAAAAACGGAAAAATAATCCACGAGATTTCTTACTTTTCAATTTAACTGGATTAGCACCAGCTCCATAAATTGTCAAAACTGTCTAGAATTTAATACACAATGTTTGAGTACAAATACTTGTGACCTTCAGTGTACAATAGAGGAGAGAGTACAAGGAAACCATTATCATCCCCAAGAAGATCTCCTATCCCCTGCCTTTCTGGTGTCTCACTTTTTAATGTTCCACAATCACCTGCCTGTTTTCAATCCCTTTTTGTTTTTTCTCCCCATGATTTTGACTTTCTATCCTACTATTGTTCTTTATCATTCTTCATTTCTCCCCCCTCTGTGTGTGTGTGTATCTTCGCAACTCAGGTCTCTTTATTACCCCACATAACTGTTTGTCATTCCATCTCATTTCATCATTCTTTGCCCTGATGGTTTCTGTCCACTCTCCCTTCATCTGTCCTTTCACATCCGGCCAATCTCCCAAATTAATCTGGTTAATGGCCCCAGTCTTTGTTAAACTGAGCAGTACAATCTCATACTCAAAATGTCTAATAACCATGCTAGAAAACAAACAAAACCCCCCCAAAAACAATCAGCATCATTATGCCATCACAGCTATACATGAGCACACATAAAACAAAAACTTAGCATTGCAACTCTGCTGTGCAAAAACACTCCAGATAACACTCAAACACTTAGATTTGCAGGTATCGTGTTTTTGAAATTGCATATTTCAAAGACACGGTATCTTCTTTATTATGAGTAGTTTCTTTGATTACACAACAAGCACCCCATGGGAATGAAAGTCTTTGATTTATTCATACAATGATTTGATTAGATGACCCTTCCATAGCACTTCATTAATTAGCAGCTGGTTATGAGTAAATAACAGGGTGGACCATTCCAGAAAGGACTTGTGGGGAATTCTGGCTTTTTCCTTAATTACCTCAGCAATCAAAGCATCTGAAAAGACATAAGGGGGATCAAAGAGCATCTCTGATAAAGTCCATAGCTGGCACAACCCTTCTCCAACATTTGTTTTGTTTTTTTTGTTTTTTTAAATCTGATATTAAAGGCTTCTTCAATTTGCAAGTGTATCTTTGGTTTGAGAGCAGTTCTTTTTGATCAAAGGTTGGTGATACTATTGTGTTTCCCAACGCTAAAAATGTATCTAACCTGCTTATACTCCTGAAGCACTAAGCAAAGAATAACTGTATAAAATGTTTGGGTTCCACTTTTTACTATATAAAGGTTCATGTTTTTCTTTTGCATTCTTTGTCTGGAGAATATGACAGGGAGCATGAAGACTGCAGTACACTTCCCACTAAGTGTGGCAGTAGTGGCAGGCATCTTGGTCTCTCGGTCCATAAAAAGGCTAGAGCAGTCTCTGAGCTCTCAGTATTGCAACTCTGATGTGAAAAGAAGAAACAAATATCTATGGAAATAATTACACTGCTACAATCAGGGACCTTACACAAGGAGATCAGTATGTCCTGGGCTCCCCCTAAAATAGGGCTCTCAGCTGAGGAGAAATGCACACACCTCCAAATTGCAGGTTGCTGGGAGACTGAGGAAAGTCTTGCATTTTTAAATAAACATCCAACATTAACTGTACAGGTCTTTCAGTTCCCACAAAAGTTTATACCTTCCACAAAAGAAAAAACTATAAACCTAAATCAACTGAATTCAAGTTACAACAAAGTTAATGACAAAGCTTGGCAAAATGTCTCTAAGGCACAGAGAGAACAATCTCACTCATGCTCAGATTGTTTCTTCTATTGGTTTAATGCTGCTTTTTAGGCACTTTGTTGCTTGCTACCAATATAACTTAAGCACAAATGGGTTTTATCTACTGTAGAGTCGGCTTGTATTAGCTAGTTCAATCAAAACAGTAATAATTATTTAAACAGACATCTAAAAAGCTTGAGCTTTCTCTTCCACAGACCTCAGTATCTATATTTTTTCCTTTTTTTTTCTTCTCCATTTTTCTTTAGAACATTAAAAGAAACTCTTTAGCCTTACTGGGATAGGCAGCCTCAGGAAGCTTGTCCAAAGGAGAGGAAAGTAAAAACAAACATAAAAGACTTTAGTGCCATGCAATGCCGTCAGGTTAATACTGTCTGACTGACTGCAGAAGCTCTGTCAGAAAATTTACAGCAGCCTGCTTTGAGTAGTAGAACTTCAGAGATGGTTCTTCCTTGAGAATCATGCAAGATGCTTCAAGTGAATTTCCACAAGTGCCAGATATCATATCCTTACAACCAACAAATTGAATGCCAACCCATGCAAATGTTAAACGATTTTGAGGATTTTTTTTTTTTTTTTTTTTTTTTTTTTTTATTTTACTCAAACAATCCTCATATACTATGTTCAAGTCAAAGGGAAATACTTGTGTACATAAAATATTTTCTTTTTACATTCATTGTGTGACACTTCAAAACATGTATAAATGTGATGTTTTTCCACACATCCTTTTCTAACTAATTGGATGCATTTGCCTGAGTATGTCATGGCTTCTTTATGGCTGTACGCTGAAATATGGAAGCATTAGATTTTTTTAATATAGATAATATTTTCAAACAGCAACCCTCAAATTTGGATAAAACAGCACAGACATGAAAATCACTCTGGAATATGACAGGAGAAGACAAATTATTCAGTAAATGCCATGCTTTCATCCCTCTTATTTTAGTTGTGGTGTCCATGGGCTCTGTGGCATCTGTACTGCAACATTCAAAGAACAAGTCAGATCACAACTAAACATGTATCAGCAGTACTGCTATGATCTTGGTCTAATGAGGCAGGGAACAGCTGCTAACACATGGGTTTTTTAATAATAGATGCAATGGGCCAGCAACTCCACCACTAGCCTGACATGACTGGCCATGGGTGGAATGATGCTGAGGTACAACAGCAGCTACAAAGTACATCTGCTGAGAGCATAAAGCAAATGCATGTTCAGTTTGATGAGTGAAATGCTGCCATCAACATATGCTTTAACACATTGAGAGCAGACCAGCTTGCATTTATACATAATGTTTGATCCTTTAAGGCTTTAATCCCCATATGAGTTGTGGCTTGATCACTGGAAAATACGTAAGCTAATGATTGCATCTGTGCAAACAACTCTAAGGAATTTCTTCTTCATCCAATTCCCTGGTGGCGGTTCTGCATGCAAAACATGCTTCCGATACATTCTACTGATCTTGTCCCTCTGATTAAGTTTGAGACTAAGTAGAAAAGCTTTTTGAAATTAGTGCACAAAGAAGACACCTTACCAGAGACAAGATCTTAAACTAGGTTGTGTCGGTTCTGAACCTGTTGAGTAAAAATTGTCTTTTGGTGTAATTAACTTGTTTTTGGTCTTTGTGTTACACGTTTCTGTTTAGAAAAAAGACGTTAGTGCTTTACTGTAAATGTGTTATTTCTTTCAGTGTCTCTGTAGAAGAGCTGTCAAAATGTTGCCAAGCCTAATATCACAGACTGTGCTTTTCAAATACTCATTTTATGCACTAATTAATCTATGTATTTTCCAGGCAAATGCAGTCCTTATTAGGAAAAGCAAGATGACAAAGCACTACTGTGTATCTGAAGAAGAGAATCACATATTTGAAATTCTTAACCCCCATACTTGTATCTGTTGAGGAGTGTTTTTGGATTAATTAGTCCTATCTAAAATTGTTAAGAAAATCAAATGGACAATTTCAATTGGGTTATTTGGAAGTTCTAAATGCAAAAATTGGTTTCTTTCATTCTGAAACAAAGCAGAAAACCAAATCTGCTCCTAAAGTTGCCATTTTGAGCAAATAATGTAGCTCTGTTCTGACAGTTTGTGCAAATTTAAACTAGGCATTATGCATGCTTTTATAAGAAGCCATGTATTTATGATAGGCATGGACATTTACATAAAAAACAAGAAGAAGAAATACTTTTGCATCCTTAAACATCAAAGCTGAAATAATACTGTCTGCTGAAAGCTAGCAATTATTTTGGCAAAGGAGAAAAAGGGAACAAATTGGCAGGTAAAAAAGTATAACAATAATAATAATAATATTGTACAGGGATGCCAAAGGAGGCAAAACTAATGGTACGATTGTTGAGATGTTGCTTTGGAGTCCAGTTGAAATAATAACTTTACTCAGCTTTTATTTTGTACTACTTTACGCTGCAATGCTGTCAGCTAAAAAAAAATCCATCTTACAAGTCACAGGGCAAACATTGGCAAAAGGGACAATACTGTCTTTCTGTGTGCATTAGCATTTTAAACCTTGGTTAGCTAATGTTGTTGCCCAGTTAACATCAGAGCACAACATCACTGTGTGTGCTCACTGAGTGACACGGCTTGCCTTCCAACCAGTGCGAGCTATAGCTTCAATTACAAAGTTTATTGTTTTCTAAATTTCTCTTTTCTCTTTTCTTCTTTTCTCAGATGCTTTCTAGCACATGGTGACCAATTTTTGGACAGAAAACTTGTGTCATTTTCTTGGACAAGAGCAATCCATTTGTTTTTGCTTGTCATCACCCCGTTTTTGAATTTCTATGCACTTATATTTAAATAATATAACATCTATAGTTTAAAGCAACCAATTTTTCTAAATCTCTGTAAATAGAAAGGTGGCTCATTTGCACAATATAACATTTTTATTTGGTTCATCTTACAAGGGAACTTAAGCTGTACTTCAGATTTCACCTTAGAATAAGACCCTAACTCTTGATTCCACTAGACATGATTGCATCACGCTTCAGTCCCCTAATGGTTACTGCATTTATTCACGTCAACAATAAACACGTTTGGGTTTGAGCTTGAGCATGCTGCAGTGCCTGTGTTATCAACTCTTTTAGTATTTGTCACTTGTAGCCACTGAAATCCATCTTGAGCAACACAGCCGAGGCAAGTTACATGATTGTGTAATGCTACCTTTCTTTTGAGAGTCAATTTTTATGACCACAGTAGGTTTATGTGTTCAAGAAAAAGTAAAAACAGGTTGTTTTGAGTATTTGGTTAAAGTGTGTTTGGAGAGTTATTACAGAGTTTTACTCTGATCTTCAAATGAGCTTTTAACAACGATACATAGCTTACATGTGAAATTTGCTCAACACAAACAGTTTGCCTTCTACAGCCTTCATTTCATGTATTTTCATGTCTGTATCCAGCGTGTCTGCTATTCTTCTCCACAGCAGGCCTATTTTGTAGAAATCATTTCTGACACATTTCAAAACCCAGCTGAAGAAAACTGTTCCTTTTCAGCAAGGTATCAATCTCTGATAGCCTTTACCCCAAACATCAATAAACCCAAGCTAGTAAAGAAACGCTTTAAAGCAGGAAACACTTATGTCCATCAACATGGAAGACAACAGGTGCAACTTCACAATCAGCCATTCGTAACCAAGCCATTCCTTATAACATTATTAATGAGCTATGTCCACCTAAAATCCACCTTTCATAAGGATCTAAATGAAAATCATAGCTTGCAAAAGTATTTGAACCCTTCAGTAATGAAATTTCATTAGAATGTTATGCGGTAGAGCAACACATCAAAGTGCCTAACTGTGGAGTGAAAGGAAAATAATTATTATTAATATTTGTAAATTCTTTACAAACAAGAAAGCCTGGCATGTATTCACCCCTCTGAGTCAATACTTTGCTACCTGTTGCTGCAGTTGCAGTATTTTGCTGCATTACTTCACCAACTTTGCACATCTAAAGGCTGGAAGTTTTACCCAAGTATTCTGTGAAAAAAAGGTTCAAGCTCAGTCAGAATGGATGGAGAACATTTATAAAAAAAATCAAATTAAGCATTGTTATACATTCCCATTTTGATTTTTGTCTGGTCTTTGTCCAGGCCCAATAACATATTTGGTTTGATCTGGGCAATTCCAGTGTAGCTCTGGCTGTCTGTTCAGGGGTTTTGTTTCTGGGAGGTGAAACGTTACACCAGTCTCAGGGTCTTCTGCAGCCACTAACAGATTTTCTTCCTGGACTGGCCTGTATTTAATGCTAGCCATCTTCCTAACAACTCTGAGCAACTTTCCTGTCACTATTGAAGAAATAGCAACCCCACAGCATCATCCCACCACCATGTTTCACCATAGGGACCACTGTTCATGGTGATGAGTAGTGTTAATGTTAGCCACGCAAAGCATTTTGCAAGTTAGACAAAATATTCAGTCTTGTTCTATTGTGACCAGAGTACCTTTTTTAACATGATTCTTGAGTTAGCTAAATGATTTGAAGCAAGCTACAAACAAGCTTTCTTGTAACAAGTGCCACTTTGTGCCACTGTTCAGTGGAGGACATATTTGTAAGGTCCACAACTAACACCTGTTATGTTGACAGATTTTCCCATCTGAGTTATAAATGTCTTCAACTCTTCCAAAATTATCTAACAAATTGTTGTTGGCAACATATTTTTTCCACAACTGCTCTCTGGACGAGTCTTTACAGAACAGCTACATTCATACTGAGACCAAATTTCACACATGTGGATGACTTGCCATGGATTCTGTTTAAAGGTATTAGAATAAAGATGGCTAAATGCAGCTGCACACCACACTTTTCAGATTTTTATTTGGAAAAAAATTAAAAATCTGTATCATTTTGCTTCCACTTCACAATTATTCACTACTTTGTGTTGGTTGTAGCACATATGATCCAAATATGGCATGACAAAATATGAAACAGTTAAATGATTATGAATACTTTAAAAAAAGGCACTATAAAGTATATTTTTCATGTTGATTAGAGTAAAAATAAAACACTCATTGCATTTTCTAAATTATATTAGTCCTTTCATCCCTGTGAGCTTGTGTGAGCAGTCCATCAGCCTTCAATGAGGTTATTGAGCTCAAATTACAATTGATCCTTGCAGAGATGACTGCAGGACACCTGGGAGCATGGGGACATTTTATTTTTCCAGCTCAAGGAGAGCTGCTCTAATGTGATATAATAAAGGGGGTCTCATGCTCTGTCAAGTGAGCACCTCCTCAATTAAAATTAAGCTTAAACATCAATAGAATGAGGAAAAAGGATTAAGGGTAAAAAAGACCTGACTGCTGCTCTAATTTTCCTCAGCTTGTGCAGGTTGAGCTGGTTGCAACCTATGTCTGCATGCATCTGTGTTTCTCTGACCAGATAGGAGCCACTGTAAAAAAGCCAATTTACTGTTTGTATGCATTTGCAAGGACATTCCCAGGTTTGGCTTTGTAAAGATGCACTTCAGTTTGCTTTGAAACCAAGGAAATCATCTCTCCCATGACCGTTGCACCTGCCATTTAGGAACAACTGTTTCAAGGGTACAAAATAATTAAAATCAGGTGTAATTCTTTGTGCAAGTTATATTTTATCTTTAAAATTTTCATTTCAAATAATTTTATTCAGATTTTAGCTCATTCAGTAGTTAAGGGAGATATACATTGATAAGCACAGAAAAGGGGGAGCATCTACATAAAGAGAACTTGAAGTTGGAGGGAATTAAAAACAGAACTTAAGTCCCTGTGAAAGTGATTCTTCATAAGCACAGTTATTGCAAACTTTAAGGGAAACTGATTCAGTTAAAGATACACATTGATGAAATCAATAATTCATTTCCATTTGGGAATAAAAGGTAATATTTCATCAAAAGGTAGATCTGACACTTGACTAAATTTATTGTTCAACTGACTGTTGATCATTAAATTTGGTCAAGTGTCTCAGTGAATCCAAATACAAAATTTCAGTATTTCTATTCAAAAAGTGAAATATACACTTTACATATTTTGTTGATTCATTATGCAGAGTGAAATATTTCATTATTTATCTATTATATTTATGCTTATGGCCTAAATGTAATAAATCCCAAAATTTAGTTTCTCTGAAAATTATAATACTACATAAGACCATTGAGAAATCAGAAAAATGTCACCCTGCTGTGTGTCCATGTACTGTATGGTATATGCACTCAACCCTAGGCTGGGGCTCTTTTTGCATGAATTACGGCATCAGCCTGTGGTGCCGAGGAGGAGTTATGGTATGAAAGGTTGCTTCAATCATGGCCTTCAACTCATCTGTATTGCTGAGTGTGGTGTTTTTCATCTTCTTCTCGACAATACCTCAGATTCTTTATGGGGGGTGGGAAAGGCAAGTATCATGGCGAATCATACTCAGTCCTGAGGTCATTAAAGCAGACATTGGTACTTTTGGCAGTGTGGCCATATGCCCAGTCCTCCAGGAAAATAAACTCACCGTCTTCATAAACCTTATTAGCAGAGGGAAGTGCTATAAACCTTTCTGGTAGATTGCTGCACTGACTTTGGAAATGATGAAACGCAGAGGACCATCAGATAACATAGCCTTCGAAATCTCCTCCGACTTAAGAAACTTCACACTGGTTGATTTAAAAAATAATAATAATTCACATTCATCTTAAAGATGAACTTTGAACCACTGGGCAACAGTCCATTTTGTTTTATACCTAACCCAGATAAGACACCTTTGACTTTGCTTCTCTTTCAGGAGAGGCTTAAACACAACTAATACAACAGCTGTAACCTATGTCTTTGTGTGATCTCTTTCAAAGAAACCTAAAGCACATGTTTTGTAAATTTCCCCAAAACTCTTGAATGGGCTATACTTATTAAAGCTGAAGTTACTCCTGTCACTTATGTTCATTTTTTACTCTTATTCTTTTGTGGACCATATAACATTACTACCATATAACATTATAACTTAACAGTTCTCCATTAAAATCCTATTTTAATTGATCCTATGTAGTATACTAATTATCTGAGACACTTGATTATAGGGTTTTCATTAGCTGCAGGGGCACCGCCAGGAATTTTGGGCTCAATGACAAAAAACAAAATTGGGTCCCCCCCTGTGCAGCCACTGTCCTCATTTCTTGAGTCTGTCTGATTCATCAAAAGCTTTACATACCTAACTTTAAAGGCTTGCAACTGTCTTGCGTCCTTTGGTCCAATACTTGCACCAGCACAATATTTACTGCTAGTGAATTATACAAGCAACAGCAACAGTCTGCATACAGTATGCAGTTCACAATTTGAAGCAAGATGAAAAGCAGACTTAAAAAATGTGTTAAAGGTCGAATTTTAATCCCTAATTTCTTTCTTTCTTTTTTTTTTTTTTTTTTGCAAAAAATTCAAAATGAAAAACTCTAAACATTCTTGAAATATATATATATATATATATATATATATATATATATATATATATATATATATATATATATATATATATATATATATATATATATATATATAAAACAGACACTTAAATATACATTGTTAACTATATAACATATAATAACTTCTAATATGTGTAACTTTACAATTAAATTAAAACATATTAACATGATAATCTTAAAGTAATGAAAGCAGCAGATTTGTGAACAAGATAAGAACAAATAATTTCTGGAAACCCAAACAATTCCCTCACATATCAGCTATCTGGACCCACTAAGAGCCCAGCACTGGGCCTTCTTGCTTGCAAAGTCATTGATCAAGTCCTCAGAGTCTAACTTTCTGGCCAACTGACTTTCAATAGACAACAGAGCAACACTGTAAAGCCCGTCTTGAGACATATTGGACCTCAAATGTTTTTTTTTTGTTGTTGTTTGTTTTTTTTATCAGTTTTGTCTTACTGAAAGTTCATTCCCCATCAGCAACAGTCTGTATAAAAGATGTATAAAGCAATCCAGACTTCTCCAAAAATGCTTTGTAGCAGCATTTTGTTATTTTATTTGGGAGAAGAAGATGGGACAAGTTTAGTGCGAAAGTGGCTGCACACATGTAACTACATGCAAGCTAAGGTGGGATACTCACTGTTTCTAATCGTCCAGGAGGCTGATTTTTAATATCACTGAATGACTGAATTTCTGTCAGTAATAAATATTTTAGTTTTGTCAAAAGAGTAAAGAGGCAGAGAAATCCCCATAGGCTTCCTGGAATTATGCTAACTGGCATGTCATTGAACACTGTGTTGCTCACTTTTTCCGCCGGGACAGGGAGGAAGTGTTAGGCTGGTATGGGAGGTTAGGGCTGCTGCTGATTCTGAATCATTTGTTGTCAAGTGTAGTAAAAGCAACAGGGTCTAGTTAAATATATGAATATATTTTTAAATATTTTCCTTCACTAATTAAATGCTGGTGAAATGGAGACTAACACTAGTTTGTAGCTAAGATAACTAAGCTAACAGGTTGATAATCACACACTGCAGTCGACCCACCTCTCTTGTTAAAATCTGGATTACAAATTGACACCCTTTTTTCTTTTTTCTTTTCTTATAAAAACCTGACTTCATTATTATTTTTTTATTTATTTATTTATTTTTTTTTTGGCAGCATGGTTATTGTCAGTGTCTCTCTTGTCTTCTACTGACTGCTTCTGAACTCCGTCACCGTCAAGTGCTGAAACAGGAGTAAACCATTTTATGCTGACTCAGGGAGTGTTCAGTAAATATGGATGTTTTCATTTTGGTCTGTGAGTGGTAATATTTAACTTCTACTGCAAAAAACAAGTGAAACACAGCAATATCATTAATTTTGTTATTGACAGGAACCCCAAAATATTTTTTTCCTATTTATTAAAAAAAAAAAAAAAAAAAAAACAACAGTTTTTTCTTTTTCTTTTATTGCTTTTTTTTTGGGGGGGTGGGGGGTGCTGTCAGTCAGGGGCCACTGGAATTTTCCTAATTCCAATATGGCGCCCCTGCCTGTTTGAACATTTTTTTTGGGGGGCGCCACTACATTTTATATATTTTAAACAAGCTAAAGTAATCATGTATTTGTATGTTTTTGCTGTTTTCCAAACCCTGATTTATGTGTACTGTTAGATCTCTACTGCACATAATTTGACTTTATACTTGAAATACAAACGAAAACTTTGATATTCTATTTTGTCATATAGGTTGGTTGAAAAAGTTATATATTTTTTTCATTTTATTCAAGAATATGGGGTCTCAAATTTGGAATATGGAAAGCAATGTGTTAAGCAACAACCACTTTCAAGCACATTGTACTAATTATGTCAAAGTGTGACATTTTAAATATAGATAGATAGATAGATAGATAGATAGATAGATAGATAGATAGATAGATAGATAGATAGATAGATAGATAGATAGATAGATAGATAGATAGATAGATAGATAGATAGAGATACAATGTGTGAGATGAAACATTTCTTACTGTATTGTTTCCATGGTCAGAACAGTTTAACAGGCTCACCTCTTTAAGACAGAAAGCCATAATCTGTGGTTCTCACAGATTTTGAGGGGAACTTTCCTTTATCCTTCTTCACATCCAGAGAGTTGCATAAAATGATAGAAATTCAGTCTTGGGGATCTGAATTTCTGAATCAGGTATTGTATGAATAAATAATGGATTATATTTTAAAACCAGCCACTTTCTATTCCCACAGTGCCAAATTCTGCTGTTTTCTGAAATTTCACATGTTTGAGATAGGCTTTAGCTTGAGTTCTGCACCATCCATAGTAACAGCTGATTGGAGAAATTACTGGCCCAGTGAGACGGACAAAAAAATCCACATGAGGTAGGACTGATGTACTGATCAGAGTTTTGTGGCCAATTTCCAAACCCAGGTTTAGCTCCCCATTTTAGAAACTATATTCAATAGCATTAATAATACTTTTTTTCTTGCCGAATAGAAAATGTATTTGGCCTCATATTTAAGTGTTTATATTACAGTAAAACATGACATTTTCTCAAAAACAACAAAAGGTTTCGGAGTTATTTCTGTGCATTTCTGGAAATCCACAAATAATATGCTTAAGATCTTCTTTCTTCTTTTGGATTTTGAGTCTTTACTTACAACCTGGTAAAGAGCCATCAACACAAAATCCTGATAATTGTAATGTCTTAGCAAGTGTTAAGATTTTGATCTGGAGTTTATGGTGAGGAATCAGCCATACTTGGTATTAGAAAGAAATCATTTCATGCTCTTTGCCCTTGTACAGCCCCATCACCTCATTCTTAGGAATTACAATATAGACTCTCAAACTTGGTAAACAATTTATTAATCAAGAGATACAAAAGCTATTATTTGTTAAATCTATATTACAAACAGTGAATAAGATTGTGCTCTTGAACAAAACATAATAAATACATTTTCAATACCAGCTTCACAATCAATCATCTACAATCTATTAAGTCTTGGGATGTTGTAATCATACTGAGATCTGGCGTTATGGCAGCTGTAGTTATATTAAGAAAAACATACAACATTAAATTGAAATCCAGGTGGCATTTTTGAAGATTTAGGTCAAAGTAGTGAAAGATCTTGATAGGCTTCAATGTATTTTTTGTTTAGGAAACCTAATTACTACAATTGCTATCATTGTTTAGGCAAGGCAAGTTTATCTGTACAGCACATTTCAGCAACAAGCAATTCAAGTTGCTTTACATCTCAAATGTCATCATCAAAAATGATCAACATAAAATCTTGGAATAAGGACTAGAATTAATCTATATTCCAGTTAATATTAATCAAAGGCAACTCTAACCAAATGGGGTTTGAGCCTTGATTTAAAGGAACTCAACTACCTTCTGAATGAAATAATATGTTCAAGCTGTTTGTCACAGAAATTAAACTTCTTCCATCTTCGTATAATTCCAGTAGCTCCCATTTGATTTAAAGCCTCCCTATGAGCTGACCTGCTGAACTCCATTCATCTCCTTACATTCTTCAAGATCTCTGTACAGGGTACATAGGAACCTCCTCTCTATTTTACGCTTTGTCTCAGACGCTTGTATCAAGGTCAGACCTTTGGTCCTGGCATGTTTTCCCAAACCTCAGACCAAAGGTTAGCTTTTCAACTCCAGAATTCTTCAGCCTCTTTTGTTGCTGTGTGCTTTCTCTGATCCATCATCCCTGGCTGTTTTGGGGCTTTTGGGCATCTGGGCTTATCTGCCGAGGAGTGACCTTTTCACTCCTTACAAGAGCATTTTTTTTCTTCTCAAACTTACCTCTCCGTTTGAAAAGTTTTTGTTTAAAGGTAGGAGGGATTACA
This sequence comes from Anableps anableps, assembly GCA_014839685.1. Taxonomy (NCBI): domain Eukaryota; kingdom Metazoa; phylum Chordata; class Actinopteri; order Cyprinodontiformes; family Anablepidae; genus Anableps; species Anableps anableps. The sequence goes on from CM026081.1 coordinate 10,483,095, forward strand.
CTGATGTGGCCTTTTTCTCATTCTTTATGTATATCTTTATGCTCCTTCTTCCAGAGGAAAATAGATACACATATAGTTCATTAAGAATGCATAAGATTTGGGGGCAGTGACAGCAAAACATATGAAGAATATATGAAGTTTGGGGGATTTTAAGGAAACACATGCAAATAAGCCACAATTTGATGTGCATATTTGCTCCTCACTGACCCTCACAACATCGTCGCTTATTTGCATCACCGACTGTACGTCCTCGCTGCAGCACTGCCACCAACCATTGTATTGTTGAATGACCTGTTGTCCCGTTACTCTTGGTTGAGCCCTCTTTACCATCCCTCTGGGTGATTCAGTTTGCCAGCCTGATCGAGTCTGCGCAGTCATTCGGATCCAACAAACGCACCAAACAAAGAAATATCAATCTGGAGTGAATTATAAACTTGTTTTTAGTTCAGTTTTTTTTTTTTTTTTTTTTTTTTTTTTAAAACACAACCTGTCACCAAAAAGGCAGTTCTTTCCAGTTCTCTATCAGCACTCTTACTTCACTGATGAAACGTTAATTTTTTTATCTTCCTTCTCAGGTTTTATATAGACTATTTTGTCTTTGTCAGAGACAAAACTGCCCTCAGTCCGCCATTTGGTGGCTCATAGCTCCTGAACGATTCAGCTAATATAATTGTCCTTAATAATCTTTCTACATTCAGTAAAGTACATTGAATCTTCTTTGACGCTAGTTTAAATGTGCCATTTAATTTAATATGCACCAGCTGGCTGCAGAATGTCAACGTTAGATCATTTGAAGCATTGCAGGTCTGAGTCTTCCAGAATTATTTATACACTGGGAAGCCTTGGAGCTCATACATATAACTTGTCATTAATATCTTTGAAATGATATGCGAAAATCTATTTTAAGGTGGAAAATAATAGTCCAAATTATGGCTCAGCAAGAAAAACTAAAAATCATTATGACAGACAAAGCATTCACTTAAAAAGTAGATTAAAAAGTTGATTTAAAAGACAGTTTTGCCTTGTGATGGACTGGTAAACTATACATGGCCCTAATGACTGCTGAATATTAAGTGTGTATAAAAGGTGGATGGATGAAAGAACCATACTCCTACATAAAGCTTGCAAGCTGCTGACAGTATAAAGATCATGTATTTCATACATTTTCATTTCCATCCACTTTTCTTGGCTCCACCTACAAAATGTGTAAAAAAAAATGTAGCTTTTATTGCAGTAGCATAATCTTGCACTGAAAAATTAGGAAAAACACAGCTTTAAATTTAAATGCATCAATTTACTGCAGGCAAAAAAAATCCCACATTGAGAATTAATTGTTGTCAACAATGTCACAGGTGCCACACTTATCGGCAAATGTAACTTTTTTTTAAACAAATGTTACTTAAAGTTATTTTTTTATTGTTTACTTCTTTAGTTTGATCAAAGTATCCAAGAACTTTTAATTAGTAAGCCACAACTTTCTGTGGTCTAGGGTATGAATATAATGTGACACAAACGACCGTTTCTCTAATTCACTGCTTAAAGTAATGCAGATGAGTGTTAATATTCATAAAATTGGAATCAGCTACAACAAAAGAGCTTCTCACCAAAACTTTCTAAATCTACAATCAGAGGAATTCAAATTAGTAATTAAAAAGCTGAAAACAAATGGAACTATGAAACACACACTGAACAATGACCCAAGTTTATCTTGCTGCACTTCACAGATAGGAGCTCAGTATTAGAGAGCCTCAGTTGAGAGTTTCCATAACAGCTATTAGATTCTCCATGCCAGTTGGTTGCTTACCATACATACCAAATAATAATAATAATAATAATAATAATAATAATAATAATAATAATAATAATAACAACAATTACTAAGTGCTTCAGGAACTTTAACTGACATTGTGTGTTTTGGTCAGATGAGATTAAGATTTAGCTTTTCTGCAACACACACTCCAATGGGGTTTGGAATAAAACAAACAAAGAGCTAATTATGAAAGAGGATCTGTTATGCTGTGGGCCTGTTTCTCTTCCAAAAGCCATGGTAGCGTTGTTAGAGTCCTTCACATCATGAACTCTTTGAAATAGCAGATATTTCAAATTAAAATGTAGTGGTCTTTCCCAGAACACAGGATAATAATCCAAAACATATGGCCAAATCAACACAAGAAGGGTTTACTAGACATAAAAACAATGTTCTTCCATGATCATCACAGCCCTCAGACCTATATCATATAGAATATGAGTGAGCTGTAGAGAAGAGAGCAAAACAAAAGACACAGGACTTTGGACAAACTGGAGAGATTTAACAAAGAGGAGTGGTCAAAGATATATTTTTCTGTATGATGCAGGCTTGTGAAATGTTGAGGAAGACCAAATAGTTTCCTATTCTTAAAATACATTCATACAAGTAATAGCAGGGGCACCAATATTTATGTAACCTATATACTTACAAATGTAAACTTTTTATCTTTGGTTTTTTTTCCATAGAATAAATTGACTCAAATTAAAACTAGTGATTTTCATGTTTTTTTCAATGTGACATTATGATGCTGATTAAACTCTTTACAGAAATTTACCAAGGTTTCCAGTAAGTGTGGACTGTGCCTCATGCAGAACAAATAAGGGTAGATTATTTTGAAATTTTAGTATTTTTAGTCAAATGTCTGTGAAGCCTTTAAGGTTTTAATCAATGGCAGGTTAGTGAGCTTGAGATTCACAGAATTTGAAGTGTATGTAAAATTTCAAATTACAGACCATTGAATGAAATAGAATATGAGCAAAAAGTTCATTTATTTCATTTAACAAAGTGAAACACATTATAAAGATGTATTACACACAGACCGATGTTTTTAAGTCTTTATCTCTGTTTAATTATGATGGTATTCCACTGACAGCTAATTAAAACACATTTAAGATCAGAAAATTACATCAGATCAAAAAATATATATTTTTTTAATACAGAAATGTGAGCTCAGTGAAAAGTATGTTTAATACCTGCTTAAAAGTCATTATTTTCAAAAGGTACCTTAAATCAGATAATTCAGCCTAAATAGAACACATAAACTAATTTATTGAATATGAGTATTGGATATTGAATATGTAAGGTTTGACAGAAGTGGTCTGAAAAGTACTTATGTCACACTAATTATTCATCACTTAAATTAAAAAAAAAAAACATGATCTAAGTAATCATTAGTTAACACAGGCATCTAAAAGACATTTCATTCAGATACAGGAAACATGAACATGACACTTTATCATCTCAGTCTGACCTGCTGACCTCCAGACAAGCTGCACAGTGAGCTGATAACCACAGGAATGTTTAACAAGAATTATGAGCAGTTTCCTTTGGTCTGGCTCTCTAATTAGTCTTTTTCATGTCTATTAAACTCTGTGTGGCCTAACCAGTGCGGTATAATCTATAGTTTTGACACTTGCACTGTTGTACATTTTCTCAGACAGATCAATTAAAAACATTATATTTTCAACATTTGACCAAAGAGTATTTTAAAGGTAATAACAAAATACTTGATGTACATAAAGTGAACTTGTTTATCCTGTTGATGTCAGATCAGGGTTCCTATGCAGTTTTGAAAACCATTAAAAGTGTAGAATTGGCTTTTAGGCCTTCCAGACTCTTGATTAATATCTACAAAAGAAAACATTGGAAAAAGAGTTGTGTTTTCTGATTATTTTGAATGAAATGTAAAATTTTGGATATCTAAAACTAAAATGCTAATACATAACAAGCAAAGTGTTTGTTCTACTGATCATATCAATTGGCCATTCCTGTTGAGCCTCATTTAAAACCCACACGTTTTACTGTCATTCTGTTTTGTAAGTGTAATCAAACAGTTTCATACCCTTATACTTAAACCATACTTCTACTAATCACAGAGATAAAAGATCTTAAAAATGTCTACATGCTAAGTTTATTTCTGTTTAACTGTATATTGCAGTTTTTAAACGGCAAGTTCTGATAATTAGATATGAGAACATGCAATAGTGCAATTATGAAACCAATTTCTTTGATTAAAGCTCATTATAATATAAATTTTATATCATTACACATTTCAAGTAGATTACCTTTAATTTACTGATTTAACCCTGAAATAGAGCAAATCCATACATATTCCCACTTTTGACAAGTTTACCAAAGGCTTGGTAAGAATCCCATTTTAAGATCAACATTATCCATATTCTCTTTCTAAAAGTATGTATCTCTCTCTAACCCTGAAAATATACAGCTGTAACCACATATTTATTTATTATTCTTTTATTTTCTTACATGTCCTGTCTGGCAGTGTGGCACTCAGAATTGTTGTCTGAGTGTCAAGGTGAAGCCCAACAGATTTACTTTCACAAGTGGAACATGAAACTTTATGAGAAATTTCTTTGGGTTTATTTCATATGGCGAGGAGAGAAAGAAGCACAGAGAGAAGACAAGTCAACACCCTTGAAGTCTGCCTCAGACACCCTGTCCTCCCCCCAGCACATAGCCCATTACGCCCACCCATTACACCAGAATAGATCCGGCCATGGCACAGACACCCGAGCCCCGGGGGACACCCCCCACTCCTCCCCCCGCTCCAGCAGAGGCCCAACCCGAGTCAGGGCACCCAGGCCCTGGCAAGCAGCCACCAGGGTGAGCTGGCACATATCCTGGTACCCAGCTCCAGACACCGAGAGCCATCAACACACCAGCTGGCCCAACATTGAAAACACCCCCCCCAAACACAGACGCCACGAATCTTCTACCCACAAGGGGGCACCCCCCCCCCACCAAGCAGATGCCACCAACCCTCCAAATCACACCGAACCTCCCCGACCCAACACCAGGTTGGGATCAAACATACCTGGCAGGAGGCCTGCACCCGGGGCCAACATCCCCCACCATGCCCCCTCAACCATACAACCAAACCTACGTCACCATCACTGGATTCTCAGCCCAGGGACAATTATCTCCAAGCCCCGCTCTATCGTCACTACTCAACTCAAATACTCAAATATGTCTTTCTTTAATCAGCTTCATATGTTTAGGTGTGGCCTAATTAATCAACCAACCAATCAGTCTATCTTTACGTTCATACAAGGTTCCGGATAATTTTTAAAGGTAAATTAAATGCAGTGTCATTTAGTAATTAACCTAAATAAAATAAAACATAAGAAATGCATGGACAAATTTCTGAATCTGATCATGAAAATTTGTGCAATTTTACAAATAATAAAAAAAATGTGTAAGAGAATTGTCAGATCAGACAGGATATAAAGTAGAAAATCCTCACTCTGAAGAAAATTTATAGTGCCTCAGAGTCTCAGCTATGTTATTGCTTTTCTGCGTTGGTGGGAGAGGTTATACAGTTATGGACAGACACTTAGTCAAATGGTCAAAAGCCAGATCAAATGCATGCTACGACAATTAAAGAGGAAATCCACTGTGGCTGTCAGTCAGCATGAAGCACAAACAGGCTGAGACCGCACTCTGTGTGGAAAGACTGGTGTGTAATATCCTGGTAAGCTCTCAACCACTGCTGCTCTGCTGTAAAATGAACACAGAGGGGTTGATAAATGCCTTGATAATATAACAAGGAAAGCCAGACTTGACATCTTGATTTATTTATTTGACAGTTAAAAAGATATGAATACATGCCTTTGCAGGTCCTGAGCTTTAATGTTGGCCTGAATTTTGATGCTTTCTCAGCCACCACAAAAGTTTGAGCCAAACAGCCATCCTTGCAGAAGAAAGTTAGCTCTTACCTTTTATTGAGAGATCCAACCTGGCTGTTTCACAGATTGGAAGCTCATTCTCAAAAGAAAACAGCAAGCTGCCCTGAAATGCACCCATTCATTGACAGTGGATATAATTGGAAAGGGAATATAAAAGTTTTTGATATGATTTAAAAGCAACCTGATCTGCAAACACATTCCAGGTAGTTATGATGCACAGCAAGTCCACTAAGTGGATCACTGAATAGAAGTATAAACTTTTTGAGTGAATGCAAATCAGGCGAGGCCAAACGATAGTTGGGCAGTGTGGGGGTGGGGACCACTCACCTAACACACCCCTCATAGAAAAACAACACACACACACACACACACACACACACACACACACACACACACACACACACACACACACACACACACTCATATGTACACACTCAATGCCAAAGTGCTTACACTCAAAACATTCAGAGGAGAAAGACAATGCTAACTCCCAGGTACTGGAACCTGGTGGCCCATGGTCAGGCATTCAACCTTGCTTATTAGTGGCATTTTCCAATTACAGTGGGTCTGTCTGCACATCCAGCATTACAGTTATACAGGTGCCATTGTTCAGAGTGCTCTGTCTGCATTCCAAAGAATGGAGCCTGGGAGAACGCCTGTGAAGGATTTTACATTTTAGGGGAACAATAGCAGCTCGAAACAGGAATCGGGTCCAGGTGAACCGGACTGCCTGTGAGAACAGGCCAGGAGATTGCAACACACAAAGGAGAGAAGTGGGAAAACAGTAACACCATGGCTGCTGCTTTTGTTTGCAGATTCCGGCAAAAACCCAAACGGTTCCAAAACTGTTCTGAGGTGAAGAAAGAACAGGAATTCCTAAATCAGCAAGACATACGAAAGGGATAATTCACATTTTGAAAGTGAGGTCCTGTGAAGTTTTTTTTAGGTGATTTAAGCTCTTCAAAACAACTTAAACTGAATGTTTATATCATATGAATGCAATGCTATATTTGATGACATCAACGTCTACAGTTTCACAAGAAATCATTGTTCAGTTTGTCACTGTTTCTCTGAAACATTGTTCACAAACTTACATGACGAAGGGTGCCTGCTGTATATATCCAACTTGTCAGTCAGCCTGTAGTTCACAAACAGTGAAGTTAACGTTTGGATTTTGCAACAGGCAACATCATCAGCTTCACTTCCCTGGTTGAAGAAAAGAGTCCTGACACCTCACCATGTGCCATGGCAAGGATGATGAGTACAGGGTGATGTGCAGTGTTTGCATTTTCATTTCTGCAACAGCACTGAAGATGTAGTACATACATAACAAGGTCTTGTAAAAGTATAGATGTTTAATATCTGGTTCTAAAATTGGCTAAAACAAGGGCTCCCATTTGACTGGCTGTTAACTTTCTCTTGCTCTGAGATTTTCTTCCCTTAACTTTAAAAATCTTTCTATTCCAAAAACCTCCAAAAACCCTAACTACATTAAACTTACATTAACTGAACCTTTTTGCAATAAAGAACAATGACATGGGCAAATTTTGTATGCAATGAAATGTAGGAAAAACAATACTAGGAAATACTTAATAAATAGCAAGAAAGACCTGATGAATGAAGAAAAAAGTATCCTGAAAAGGTCTTCTGAATGATGAGGCAGAGCAAAATTCATTCATAATGAGAAGTGAAGGAACATGTCAATGAAAGGCCAAAACTAATGGCTACCCAGGCAATACACTTGTGTGTACTGAGCACAAGTTGGTAAGTGGTTTTAAAAGCACCAGGGAAGATATGTCCCTGCTGCGTTCCTACACTAAGAGGAGTGAAACAATTGAAGCATGCACTCAAAGGCACTCAAACATTTTCAGATGGCTGTAAAATAAATGCAGAGAAGAAAGAAGGTGGGGGGGTGAGACAAAGCTCAGGATTGTCCATAGCTGTATAACTACATTAATAAGTGTCTCCGGATGTGCATGTGCAGCTCACTGTATGTGTGTCTAGGTTTTGTACATTTTATGAGATCTCAAAGATATGAGTCTTTTAGAGGATTGTGCTTTCTTCATATGGATTCGATACCCACCAAAAAAACACAGGCAGCACCTAAAAGTCCACCAGTGAATGACACACAGGTTCACCGTGATCCCAGATGGGGCTGCAGTAACAGTTCAAGACATGATAACACAGTGAAAGATTAACATGATAACAATAAGTCCTCTGGAATCATTTAGTTACAAGTTTAATTCTGAAATATGACCCTTAATACAAATATGAAATAACACAGCAACTTTTTGTTTTTTGTTGAAAGAATATCAGCTGTACTCCTGATGAAAAACATATTAATTTGCTACGCTTCCTGTTTAAAGTTCATGCACATATATGCATGATTGCACACAGGTATAAGTGTTAATATTTTCACATGCAAATGTTAGGGTGGTGGAAGGCATAGGTGTCATGTTGCAGCATGGTAAAGAACCCAAGTGCAGAGATGGATGGAGGATGAACAGAGTACTTTTAGCAATAAGGAAAAGGAAAACGTACAAGGAGAGTTGCAGGGAGTGCACCACAGGTCAAGGAATACAGGAAGCCAAACAGACAGAAAAATGGGCAGGGCAACAGAAGAAACCAGTGATGGACAATGAAAACATTGATTTTGTGTTGGTTTGTGTCGGTTTATCACATTACCCATCACCCCACCCAAAATAAATAAATAAATATTTATTTTTGAAGTAAATTTTTATCGAGACAGAAGTAAATATGTACATCCTGAAAGATTTGTAGAATTTTACATATAATTTTTTTGAATGAAGTTATATTTCCTGTCTGCTGGATGATTTGGCTTTTTGAAACCTCTCATTCCTATTATGCCCACAGCATTTATCCTAAATAGTGTTGCATTTAGTTCAGTAATAAAAAGATAAAAAGCAAAACTAGGCTTTCTGTCTCAAGGACAGTCCCATTGTAAGAACTCATGTAGTGATGGTGACATTAAAGGTCTGTCTGAATTTTGAAAAGGATGACATTTTATACCACAGAGTTTATTCTGGAAATTTTCTATTCATAAGTCCATGTTGTCATTTTTCTGTATATACAGGCCTATTATTGTCCTAACTCACACAGGCTTATGGTAGGTCCCACTGCAACATCTACACTACGAAACATTGCGGTACATGTGCTGACATTACTCTGACTCTTGACAGTTATTCTCTTGAAAAGTCTCTCCTCATCATGTTTCTTCACAAACCATTCACCTCACTCTGATCCCTTTCCCTACGTTTCCTGCTTAGTTGTTACATCTGTCCATACCCCTGAATAGAGTAAAGAAAATCAATGCCAAGGTACAATGTAATGCATTCTTGGGTGAAATTGGCTGCCACTTTGCATTGTAATCAGCAGACTTCTCAAAATTCAGGGCCAAAACCAGCTCTAGTATGTAGTTTGTTCACTCCTTTATTCATCATTACTGAAATTGTCTACACGTAGAGTCTATGATTTAATATAGCAAGAGGTATAGTTTGTTTGTGTTGCCTTTGAAGTGTTCTTTTCTTTTTTATGTCCTTGAGGAAGAATCATTAGCCCACATCAAATCATACTGCAGTCTGTGTTATGCATATTTCTGTTAATAAATAACTCAGATATATTCAGGCTTGTTGAAATATTTTGCATCAGCATCTCACAGTTATTCAGGTTTAATTTTTCACTGTCTTTATTTTTTAATGGTGTATAATGCAGCAAGTCTGCAGTTTTGAAGGCTTTTGATTTGACAACATACCTATGAGACCAACGACTTCTTAAGCTGCTGCAAAATAATGTTTTTTCTTCCAATGCAAATTTAGTTTGGGAAAGATTTTTCTTTTGTCGTCAATAAGAATTAAAGATTAAACCTTTCGCCGAATCCTAATCCAATACCCCATTAAAGTTAACAAAATCAGTGCCATGTACTGTATACACTTAAAAACTGAACAGTTTTAAGCTGTAAAATAACTCTACCTTTCATCAGTATTACATAATGTATGTTAGTTCTGTGATTGTGTCCCACTCAGTAGTGGTTCTTGCATGAATGGTGCTCCATTTCACCTATTGAACCACACTCAACAAAACACACATCTGCAACAACAACAAAGCCCATTTTGCAAAAAGCAGCAACATTAGACAATGTAACTTATCAGAATCATTGACATTAGGAACCTAAAAAATGTATGCATACTACGTAATGTAAAAATTAATTTTATTGTACCAAGTAGTTTACTTATTTTAGGAAATGAAACAGACATTTCTTACAAGATAATACAATATAAAAGGAATATTAGTTTTGAAAACATATATATATATATTTTTCTTTACATTTAAATAAAAACACAATTTTCTCTTCCATTCTTAAAATTCTCCTTTGGCATTACAGCAGTTGAAACTTTCTTTTAATTGCTGGTCAGCTTTTTGAATACTTCCATTGGTATTTTGGCAACTTATATTTTGTGATGAGCTCCAGCTCTTTGAGATGGAAGGTTTCCTTATCATCACCCTAATTTTTAGCACCCCACACACATTTCCTGTCAGATTCAATCTGTGACTCCAGTCAGGTCACTCTGAAATGTTAATATACTTTCTAATTGGAAGAAAAATGTTGGTATTTTAAAGCCAAGCATGCTAGGGTTTGAATACTTCTGGGCTTAACTATATATATTTGGTAGCTACATACAGATAAAAGGTTTCTGAGAAATAAAAATCCTACAAACCCCTTCTATTGCTTGTTTTGTTTTCCTAAATCAAGAAAATAATCTGTGATTTATGTAAAATAGCCAAGGTTTCACCTTGATAAGTGTCACCAGATAGAGACACTTTCCTACCAGGTAGAACCAGCATCTTCAAAAGATCTTTTGCTTTTGTTCTGGGGTTGATACACATTTCACTTAAAAACACATTCACCTCTGGGACACAGGATCCATCTCTTTCCTGATTGGCTGGACATTTACATGCTGTTTATATTTGGATAGATTCGTTTGGGGGGGAAATGAATATGACTCGTTCAGGCATCTTGAAATTGCACTGCATGAATCAGACTTATGGAGGTCCACATTTCTCTTCCTGATATCTTGTCTGATTGGTTTTGATTTCTTTCCCATTGTGTCACAGAAGACAGCAGTGTGTTTTAGTGTGCATAAAAAAATAAATAAAAAAAAAACCCATCTACATGTGAACTCCATTTAACTCAAAAGTTGCATATTTCCCTATCAGAGGCCTACAAACTATCTGGGCTCTCCCAAATGAGTAAAGGCATGGCTATTTTAGCATGCATGTAAACTTCTGAATTTGAATAAAGTAATAAAAATATGTTACAAATATATAAAAAAATATTATGGCATTCTGGAAATATGAATAATTTTGGAAATCATATCTACAGGAAAATGTGGTCTTTTTATATAGTGTGAATATAAACATCTGGTTCCAACTGCACATCTAACAATCTGAAACTGCAAGATGGAAAACACTTTCTGGGAGAATAAGGCTTTAATGACAATAGATACTAAGAAATAAAAATAATAAATCGACCCACTAAAAAACGCTACCTAATGCATGGTTGGGTATCTAAATGCCAATTTAAAATACTTTGATTAAATTACGTAAATTACCTAAAACTATCAACTAATGTAGCTTTAAAATAAAGTAAAGAACAATTGTTTCATTTTCTTGTTTCCCTTTGCTCCATGCCTGGGTAAACACTTGATTTCTGACTGGTTTGTTGATGCCTTGTAGCTGCGACTGGTGGCGAAATTCTCTCTGATATCTTACCTCCAGTTTCAATTTCTGTGACAGAGAGTATCTGTTGGTCAGCAGAGATTTATTGTCTAGCTTTGTATCCTGAAAATGTCTCACCTATAGAATTCTGAGTGCTTCATTGGGGAAGTTTGTGTGAAAAGGAAACTTCTCTCTAGGTTTAAATTAAGAGAAAAGGTCAAACTCAGATTGAACAAAATTAATCCTTCCAGGTTTCTGGTTTTCTGTCAATAAAATGTGCTTAAAGAACAGAAACAGCCTGTGCTCCAGTGTTCCACTTATTTATTGACTGAACGCCGAATAACCTTTCTGAAACTTGGACTTCGGCCACATCAATTGAAATGTAAATTTGGTCTAAAAAACTAAAAATGACTGACAGAGGAGGCCCACCTCGCCATTCAGTTCACACAAAGGTCAGATTTTTTTGTTTTTTGTTTTTTTTTTTTTAACTTTCTTTTTACTGTGAAGTTCAGCACAGCTCCATCAACATCAGATGGATATTTTTCATGAGAATTCTGAATACATGAATTAATGGCTAGAAAAACAACATTAGGATGTGGTTTATGGAGAAAGATTCACTTAAGTAACAAAGAAATCTTTGAAAAACATTAAAAACAAATTCAACATTTTACATGGCAAAATATGTCAAAATTCCTCTTATCCTTAAAAGGAAAAGAGTCTCCAATATGGCTGAATTAAAACTAGCCTGCATAGAAAAGTAGGTCAAAATTCATCCAGAATGATGTAAAAGACTGATCACCACTTATTGCTAATTTTTGATAGCAGTTGTTGTCACTGAGGATGGTCCAAGCAGTTTTTAGGTTTGATGGAACAAAACTATCAGTTGAAAACTGCTTTTTGTATTTACTTAAATTGCCTTCGTCAGATATTACAATTTGATTCTCAAGATTTAAGTATGACAAAACCACAAAAATATGAAATCTGTAAGAGGACAGATACTTTTTTAAGGCTGGTTTATTGTTCTCATTGAGGCTTCAAAGCAATTAAGACCACATCTTTTATTTGCCTATTTACAGTTAAATTTGTACAACATAGTTTTAGTCTATAAAGTCTCATAAAAAATAAATGAATCGTTTTCACTATTAATTGAATAGATTTGTGTGAAGATAAATCTCTTCATCTGCTCACTATCTTTCATTAAAAGTTTCCATTTACACCGATACCTTGTAACTATACCATAAATAACTTTAAATGTTTTTGAGAAGCCTGCAGATTGCATTGAACCTGCTGTGCATACACATAATTGAGGTGTAATGATAATAGTTCTTACTGTGAACAATGGCTGACAATTGTTCAACACAAACAGAGCTAAGACAGTTTAGATTAAAGTTCAGTTTATGTAAATGTGACACATTTGCAAAAAATAAAAAAAAACTCTGTAGCAGTTGTGGTCCTGAAAATCACCTTTTCAGAGATAACAACCAATTCCTTGCATAAATTCATCTGTTTTTACTGTGGGGTTTATGGTCTTTTCAGTAATTCTTCAGATCTGTTGTCTCTCAGATCCCAGGGGCTATTATAATGCTGTTGTTGAAGGGATGTTTGAACACAAATGGAATACTTACAAGTATAGCTGTCAGTGTTGCATTTTAAACATACCTGCTAGAATTATAAACATCTTTGAGAGAGCATTTTTTTATCATTTCAATTTTATGGGGGGAGGGGGGGCTCTTCCCTGGCATTGGTAGCAATATGAATATATGGCAACATAGCAAATCTGTGGTTCAGACTACAAATGTTTTCCAAAGCAAAAGCAAACACTGGCAGAAGTGGTAAGCTTGAAAATCTGGCTTGGAAAGGCAGAATTTTAATCACTATCTATTCCAACAATCTAGCATTATGTTCTCTTTTGATAGAATACACAAAGGTGCAGAATTTATGCCATCTCTGGGATGATTTCAGAACATTTATCTCACTATCTTGGCTTGAATCTCTTCAAGGGTCTGAATAGGGTGATTATGCTGCTGTGCTATTTATGAAATTTGCATTTTTTTATGAAGACTCACCATTTTCACAAATATTACACATGGGGTTATTTTTATTCACATAATTATGTAAATACAGATTCTGGCAATAAAATAACTGTAACATGGAAAAGAAGTTTCTTTGGTTCTGACTCAGATCATCAACAGGCGCAAAGATGCACAAAGAGAGAGGATTAAAAAGCATCTTAAAACAACTGGAGACCAGACATCTAGGTCACAATACAGCATCTGAGAAAAATATGTATTCTCTACTCCTGGTGTTTCAATCTGTTGTTTATTTAAAAGGTTAACACTGTGGCTTTGTAAAATATATCTTAAAAAAGCTACAACTGCTGTAATTAATGGGAAATCTTTTCTTCTGATCAAGTAGATGGGGACACACTACAAGATGTTTTGCCCTGATTTTACCCATAATTCCTTTATAGGAAAATTTTGCATTAGTTGACACCAGTTGGGAATACTAAATCTGGCACAAAAATCTGTCAGTGTGAAAGGGGGTTGAGACTGGAGTCTCCAGACCCAACCCGACCCAACCTCAGTCACAGTCAAACATGTTTGAATTATTTATTTTTTTGTAGTGTGAATTAATCATAAATCCAATTGATTAAATGTGTGTTGCCAAAAGCTAATGATTTTTTTTTTTTTTTTTTTTTTTTTTTTTTTTTGGAACACCGACTGACAACCATTAACAAAAAAAAAAACTTTTGGAAAAATATACAACCTCATCACTATATAAAACAACAGTAGGCATAATACAAACTCTCAACCAACTAATTGCATCAGCATCTCAGATGGAGAAGAACACAGAGTGATAAAAAAGAGAGTACAGATAAGTCTAAATTAAATTATGAATGGCCTTATTAAAAAAACAAAATATGTCCAGCTTTGAACATAAATATAAAAATTATCCTGAATTAACAGGTTTTTGTGATTTATAAAAGAAAAAAAGGAAATTTTGACAGTTGTTTAGTTGGGCTTCTGTTTTAATTTAATTTTAATTTATAAATTTGTTTATGCAATCAAGTCCAAACATTATAGTGCTCTCTGTAAAAGTAGAAATAATACAGTTATTAGGATATTTATATTTGAACAACACTGCAAGTCAATCTAAAACCCTCTAACAACCCCCAAGAAAAAGAAATAGACTGTCCAAATCTGAGAAGAACTTCTATTACTTTCACCAGTTGTTATGCTTACCCTTTAAACTGTCATCCTCGCAAAAGTTTCCCAAAGAGTTTTTTGGGCTCAGGTGGCTTTAGTTGTTCTGTAAAAACTGATCTATGATTTCTCCGCAGACACAGTTATATGTGTGATTTTGGGATTTTTAGTCGTGAAACAAAAAATTGCTGAAAGCAGTTGGTTAGTTTGAACTCTAAGTCTTTTCAACTTCTGTGAAGACTCTGAAAGTACTGTAGCGTGTCCACAGCTTAAAGGACCATTGCCAAACAAAATGTGAGGGTTGTAAAATGGAATGGAGGTAGACCAAGGAGGATGTCAGAACAGAAAAATAAAATACACTTTAAAAAAATATATAAGATGCACAACAAAGAAAAAAAAAATAAGGGGGGGAAAGGCTCCATTCGACACAACTGAGAGATCTGGGGAAGAGTGATGGAAACCAACAGCCTGTTAAATTCTGTGGTGAAGATCAGTGAAACAGGAACCAGGTGGGCCTAAATACAGTGTATAACAGCTGAGTGGTGGCATGAACTGCAACAACTTAATGATAATTAAAAGAATAATTGCAAACAGACCTTGAAGGACTAAATAAACAAAACCCAGTACAAACCAACACAATAAGTGTATAACTCAAGACTGAGTATAAACCAAACACAAAGCAGCACAGAGGGTGTCAAAATAAAGGTGATGCAAAACAATAATATGTAAAAAAAACAACAAAAAAAAAAAAACCAAAGTGACTCATAAAACACATATCCATGAATCATGACACAAGGAGGTGTCTTTATATTTCTCAGTGCTACAAATCAGACACAATGTAAATTCCCACTAAAGACAACCACAAAATCATTACAGCTAAAAAATGAATCAAAACAAAAATATATTAATGATCAAACTAATATTTATTTACACATATTTATAGATTAGAAATATAAAAAAAATAAACCAACATATGAACAAATATAAGGACTAACAAATGTATAGATCCACTGAATAATCATACAGCAGTGATATTACTCAACAAATTAAGCTCTAATGGTTTTTCGGAAAATCTGCTCCAAAGGGAAGGGGATGAAATGACTTGTCCATGCCCACTTTCACAGTATGCAATATAATGGGATTTCCCACCTTGAATCTGACTGGACACATCACTCATGCCTGGCCCAGTCTTAATGCAAGCATCAGGCAGTCCAGGGGTATCCAGATCACTTTTGGTCAGCTGTCAGTGTACTCAAGCACAATAGGAGACTCTTTGCAGAGTGCAGGAAAAACATTATCTTCTTTTGAAATTTGCAGGCAGAGAGGCAGGCAATGTTGATGAAAACAAAGCAAAGTGTCTCTTCTGGATGGGCCAGTCTTGGAGAGGTTCTGGGTCTTTGATATTAGGTCATGATTCAGGATGATGTTTTGACAGGTTTCATATTAAACCTTAAGAGACAAAGTCTCAAGTAACCTTTAAAAATGAGCTTTTAAAAAGGTTTTTCATACACAACCTAAAAAAAAAAAAAAAATCCTTTAAGATCCTTTAACTACACACATGGCATTTTCAAAATGCATTCAAACATAAAAATATCTTTGTAATAAACATTAAAGGAGCAGTTCCACATCATTAAATAAAATAAATGTGGGCTGCATGGTAGAACAGTTGGTAGCGATGTTCCCTTGCAGCAAGAATGTCCTGGGTTCAAATCCCAGCCAGTGGCCTTTATACACTGGCTTTGCATGTTCTCCCGATCTATGTGTAGATTCTCTTGTTTTGTGTGTTTCTGTGTCACCCTGTAATGCACTGGCAACCTACTGAAGAATATTTTTGAGGGTTGTCTATAATATTCCTTTGTGAGATGTATAAGTGAAGACTCTGTAAGACAGACTTAAATAAGCAAACATATTTATTAATCAGTCCAGAATTTACAGAATAAGCAAGCCAAAATTTAGAGACCAGTCGGAGGGACTAAGCCAATAAAAGTACCCCCCCCCCCCGAAACCAGAGGCTCTCTGCCTCTTGATAGTGGTGGAAGCAGCACATGAACAGCTTCCCATATTTGGCATCATTTATGTTAACCATCACTTGTGTACATGAAACCTTCACTGAAATCCATCTACATATATGGCATCCTGCAGCTGTGGAATGTATAGGTCACTCCAAGCACAAAAGGGTCTCAGTTTGGATATGTTACTAAGATTTAAAGATATAACCTGTTTTCAGACACCAGACTATCCAGGGTGTACCCTCTGCAAACCAGACCTCAATGTCTGCAGGTTATTACTCTGGAAAGTTAAGAATTATTCTGACTGAAATTAGAATACTGGATACAACATTATATGCATGACCAAATTAGAATAATAGTTGTGTATTTACTTGTTTAAGAGTAGATGCTACACACATAGACATAACTGCCTGAAGAAAGCATGAAACCCTCATAATAATTAATTTAATGGGGTTGCATGTCAGGTAAATCCATAGGTGGATTTTGCAATTCTTAGGGATGATGAAGACCTATTCTAGGAATATAATCCATTTTGCCAGCAAATCACATTAAAGTGTTCCTTCAGAAAAGATAGATCACCACTGTGACTTAGCCAGCTAACTGTCCAGATGTCAACCCAGTTTAAATGAGGTAAAAAAATAAAATAATATAGAAAAAATAATGTACAACAAGGCTCTATCCTCATAAACCTGATCTGTCTACTGGTATTCAGGGATGTTGGAACTTAATGGATGAAGATGTTTTATTATTTTTATTGTTTAAGGTAAGTTTATTTACATAGCAACATGCATACACAAGACAATCCAAAGTGTTTTATAGGACATAGCTCATGATAATCAAATAACAAAAGTGATCTTAATGTCTCAAAAACACAAAATGCTAATTTATATTGAAAGTTAATGTGAGATTCAGTGCTTCAAAGACTTCAAAGCTCTCAGAAAAACTGAGGTGCAACTAAGCACAAATGTTGATGTATTTTGGCTCATGATTCCACAACTCTTTCCTTAAAGTTTCTTTGATTTTATGTTTTTCTCTTCTCTTCAATCTGGAAAAACGTTTTTCTGGGGTTTGCTGTACAAATAAAATTGTTCATTGTCTTCTTTTCAGACAACTTATTGAACATCTTCCAAGAGTTATTCCATATTTCTGTCACCCTTCCCCCGTGCCTTCCCCACTCAGCTCCACCAGACTAGCGGTAGCAGCAGCACCTGCTGGAACTGAGAGTCTGTTGAGCTTTTCATATTAACTACTTTTTGGAAAACTTTTTCTACTATTTGTTCTTATTTATTGAATTGAACTGTTATGTGATGTGATGTCTTTGTTTTTAGTTTCACCGGGGGATGGCGAAGAACGTAATATTATTTCCTTGTATGACTAGTACATATGATGAATTGACAATAAAGTAGACTCTGACTTTGACTTCTCAGTCCAACATTCCTAAGAATGGTTGAAACAGCATAAAGGAAAATCCTTGCTGTGATGACATGCTGAAGGCAGAATATCGGAAAGAGCAGGAGGTTCTTAAAGAGGCAGAGGCCAATTTCAAGGCATCAAACTGCAAAGTCAAATTTCTTTTTAAGGTGTGTGATATGTACAGCATTTTTAAAACAACTGAAGGTAACATAGTTACTTGTGTTATAAAATGGCACTATGTGCCTGGAAAATACATATGGTAATACCGTCCCTATGAACGTTGGCCTGAGGCTGATGAGTAAATGAGTAATGGCTGATTGGTATGACTCGGGTAGCCCCCAGAAGACATCATGAAGAATTTTGTCCAAGGAGAACACAGAGAAAACATTTAAAAACACATATAGGCCTGAATGTGAGAAAAAAAAGAAAAAAATAGACTTGATTTAAAAAAAAATGGCTGTGACTCAGTTGAGAGATATGTGCTTTACTTAATATGCTAAAAATGGTATCAGAAATGTTATTAAAAGGAGACATTTGAAAGATGTTGTGTATTCTTTTTGTTTATAGCTAGATTTCTTAATAATACTGCAGACATTTATTCAATATAACAGGTTTACCTTATCTGATACTCTTTGTTAAAAAAAAAAAACTGAATAAAGCGGATAAGTTTTTTTTGTTTGTTGAAGGTTTCTTCCTATCATTTTCCCATAAAAATGGGAAGAAAATCTCCAGTCTCATTGTGAACAGAAACGATTGAAAGGGTGATATATCAATTCAAGTACTGTCAATGCAATTACTTTGCAAGAATAGATTCCTATTAAAGTTCAAATGCGTTATCACTCGTTTTATATTTATCTCCTTCATTCAGATCAAAGAAATCTAAGTGAATAAAAAATGAAAAAGGAAAATTAGGAACCCAGAGCAAATATAATGCATTTAATATTTCTAAATGCCTCTTTGATGAAAACAAAAAAATCAAAACAAACCAAAAAAAAAACAGAGTAGACAGAAGTATTAAATTATGTTGCTGTCAGACAAAAATCTCATATCTCATATCTCCTAAAATGGGTCTTTGCAGGGAATTAAAACAATTTCTTTCTTTTAAATATGGATTTATAATGTTTGGTTGGATGGACATGCTCTTTTGATACTTTTGGATGTATTTATCACCACAAAGATGTGTATAGGGTGATCAGTACAGTTTATTTGCAAAATTAAATAAAAATTGATCCACAGGGATTTTCCTTGTATAACAAAGGACAACATGCGAAATTCTGTCATTACTCAGACATGACTTGTGCTACCCTATCAAAATCAGGAATTTGCAAGACTTTTTGAACATTGTTGCATTGCCCCATTTGGAAAATCTTATTCTAATGTGAAATCAAGCAAAACCCTACTGTCCTCTTAATATTTGCAACAAATGATTTTACTACAGCTTACGTGGTCACTCTACTAGACTTCTATTGGTGCAGGTGATACATCTGTAATAGGCTGCTTACTGAAAATCAAGAGAATTCCCTTATAAATAGTGCTGGTTTCTGCCGCCGGTTTCAGCTTTACAGGTTTTATATATATATATATATATATATATATATATATATATATATATATATATATATATATATATATATATATATATATATATATATATATAAAAAACACAATCGAATGTGCCATTTCACTTAATAATATTAACCTGGAGCAGTGCTCAGTGCACATATCTTGACAAATTTAGTCCCAAGAAATTTTAAGTCTCATTTGTTTGGTCACTCTGAAATGATCATTACTGAGGTCCTGATGCTAAAAATTGTTTTATGAGTCATTCTTTGACTTTTGTAAAAATATATTATAATTCCATGATTACTGTTGCTTCCACTTTTTTATCCTACTGATTCCAAAATACAATAAAGGTGCTTCTCTTTGATAACATGACCAAATACATATTGCATCTGAAGTGCATGGCAAACTCACAGGGTCCCTCCAGAAAAATGCCAACATGCACAGTTTGGAGCCTTGGTTTACAGGGAGTAAATACTGGTTTCCATGTGCAAAGAGCAAGAGCATGGGACAGTTTTATTTTTATGTTAGTTTGCTTGGTTCACCAGTTGATTCTTTTTACTCACCATCCATCTTCTGACTGATCTCTTTGATGACATGGTGCAAGGTATTCATCTGTGAAAAGAACAATAACTGAAATAGCTTTTAAAAGAAACAACAAATGAAAATGTGACAAAAAGGGTTAGCAGTCGACCAGTAATGCAAAAAACTCTAAATGCTCCTGAGATTTATTAAGTTTAAATAGTTTTTCTAAGTTTTCAGTTATATTTTTAAGACCTGTCTCTGATACCACATAGCTAGTCTGAATATAATAAGACAAAATGATGCCTTTTAACTCAAACTACCATAAAAGAAAAGCCAGTGTGCCATCCTGAATGTAGGAAGAGTATTAGGGACTGTAATCACACTAAGTGGATTGTCTCTGCTCAGTTCAGAGTGAGTGGAAGAGTGTCTGAGCCACCATGTACTGAAGTTACAAGACTGAAGGACCAGAGGAGTTTTATCCCAGACAAAGACAAATTGGTCTAATTAAAACAAGTGGCAACTGTTGCAACACCAAAAGGAATCTAAAAGAAGTTCTGGGTTCATTTTAGATAGATTAGGTAGATAGAAGGATTCATAGATAGATGTCTACATTGGTCTTCCCCTGCTCTCTGTTTACCAAAGGGAATTCTGCTCTTGCTTTGCCAATCACGTCTTAATTAGAGCTCTATGTCTTTGTCCACAGATGGCTGCCAGCTCGAGCAGCTTTATCCATCAAAGCCAGGTCCACCATGAATTCTTGAATCATATTGAAGCTGTGAGCCATGATTTTGCTAAAGTGTAGCTGTTTTTCCTTGAAATTAAATACTGAATAGCAGTAGCGCTGAAAAATCATATGGTACATCAACATGATGTCAAATCCTATCAGGGTTAATCAGAAAACCTGACTCACCAGAATGTCTGTCTGTAAAACTATGAATAAGACATGAATTGCTTTTGGGAATGGAACCATTATTTTTCTCCAGCACCTTTTCTTTTCTCCACTACACTCATTTCTTCACGTCTTACTGAATTACGATGCATTCACATCCCACAGAACAAACAAATCACTCCCTTCCCTCATGTTTCTCTCTAACTGCTCGCCCGAGTCACTTTGCCTGGCACGTTCTTTCTTTCTGCTTCAATGTCTTGCTCCCCACACATTTAGTCGCTCGCTGCCAGTATGAGTTAATGAAACTGCAAATGCCAGGCCGCAATTTGGTCTGGAATCAATCAGCGCAGATGTGATGAGTTTGACTTGATTACATATAAAATTCAGATTTAATGCTTGGCTGAGGTCTTGTGGTTATTCTGGTCACCACTGACAGGACTTTGAACAGGCAGGATGGACTCGCTGTTCTTATGACTTCTTGAATTGTTTGTTGCTTTAATGAGCAATTGGCACAACTGTACCATTGCAGTTATGAATTGCCTGCACATTTCATCTGCAACAATTCAACAGTTGTGCGACTATTTCCAGCCATTGTTGCACAGTTATAATAAGACTCAAATAGAAGATTGGATCACAAACAGTGTATCAGATTATTTTCTAATAAACTTTGTTTTTAGCATTTTTGATTAGCATATCAAATACAAATCTGAGATAAAAGTAAGTGTGGAAAGCTCATTTAAAGAAGATCAAATTAAGTTTTGGCCCAAAAAGGATGGTATTGTTCCAAACTGTGTTCCATTAGGCCTTCGAAACACAAAAGCCCCTTGAAAACACTGAATGTTTCAAGAAATGTCCTCAGATACACTGAAAAATTATCTAAAAGTATGCATGGACACCTGTATAAATTTATTCAAAGTAGCAGGCAGCGCTCCTTTAATTTACAAGCCTTGACTTTCCCAAGAGTCAGCTTTCTTTCTTGTAAGCAAGAGAAAGGTGTATGATCAACTGGTAGTCCTCCAAAACAGTTAAAGGAGGGTCATGGATGGGGTATTTCTGCTCCAAACAGCCACAAAAAATGGGTTTTCTGTACATTTCTCAAGCATATTTTTGAAATGCCTTTAAACTGTTTATTTTAGTATTTTGAAATATAAAGTTCTTGGTATGTCTTGATACCAATAATAAATTGTATCTTTTGCCATGGCAGATGGTTGATCCTGATCCTATTTCTTTTTAAAGGTTTCCTTCAGTCTTTTCTTTCTAATGTTATCACATGAATGACTCAGTGCAATCTTCTTGTTCAGATTTACTCATTGGCATTAAATAATCTATTGAATTTGACTGCACTGGAAAATAATTACAATCAAGGTGAACTATATGTAACTGAATATGAATTTGTCTAATTGACTGAATTGTTTTTCCAGATAGTCAATATACCTGGATTTGAACCTTACCTGTTTGTCTTCTTAGATGCTTTGAGATAATGTTTATTGTGAATGGATGAATAAAAATAATTAAACTCTACAAGGCCATGTGAAATTCTGCAAAGAAAATACAAACAGGAAAGCATGGTATATGCTTTTCTGAGTTTCCAGTTGGAAATTAAGCCAATAATGCTAACAATATGTTTGGTTTGCCTGAGAAGTTAAAACTTGAAGCTGTAAATGATATCAGACATGGGTGGAGTGCATTCTAGATCCAAGTCAAAAAACAGAGGGTTTTTGTAGTTGTTTTGGTACTAACTACAGTTAGCAATACCAGCTGATAACAATACAGTGCATCCAGAAAGTATAATAATAATCTTTATTGTCCACAGATGTGGAAATTTGCTTTTGCACATGATGGTTAAAAAAAAAAGAAAAAAACACTCAAAGATCACAAACCAACTATGGGCACAACCTCAGGTCTGAATGATGGTCAACAGTTGAGAAACATTGCCACGATTGGGATAAATAATTTCTTTTAAAAGTTCTTGGTTGCTCTTATTGCCCTATATCGCCTTCCAGAGAGAAGCTTAACAAATTCCCCTAAAAGGGGGTGACTTAAGTCACCTGAGATTTGTTAGCCCTTTTTTTGTTGTCCTTTTGCATAAATCTCCCAACATCCTTTGCTTTGTGCCGATCATCTTGTTGGCAATACTGATGATTCTGGACAGTCGATATTTGTCCTTCACTCGCATGTGTCCATACTAGGTGCACGTTAAAAGTTAAAATACTTTCTCTAAGATTCTTTTATACATTGTCTAAAATCCTACTGCTTACGTTCTATATATTAAATTTTCTGATTAACCACATATGCTGCATAGCTTTTTTTTTCTATATTGGCTGAAAAACTCAAACTGGTATCAATAAAGGTTCCAAGATATTTAAATTCATTAACCACTACAAAAGCATGATCACTAATAAAGACAGGTAGAAATACTGACAAACCTTGTGTTGAATAACCATTAGTTCTTTAGTCTTGCTTTCATTCACAGCGCTTCACTTTTTCCACATTTTGTTTCAGCCTCATTCTAAATTGTAATGAATGAATCTCTTTCCTCAGAATTCTACATACAATACCCCATTATGACAATGTGGAAAAAAGTTTTTGAGATTTTTGCAAATTTATTAAAAATAGAACACCAAGGAATCACATTTATCTAAGTTGTCACACCCTTTGCCATGCAGCTCAAAACAGAGCAGTTTCCACTGATCACTGATCATCCTAAAAATCAATTACTTTTATAGAACTTATTATATGTTTGATTTTTTTTTTTTTTTTTTTTTTTTTTTTTTTTTTTTTTTTTTTTTTTTTTGAGGTTTTCTTGTTTTGTGGACAAGCAAATTGTCCCATGGGTATTTTGGTATTTTGGAGCTCCTATGTTTTGCTCCTAAAACTCTACTAAATCACACCAATGAACATTATGTTAACCCCTGTTGTCCTTTATACAAGACTGACCAAACATGATGATTCAAAGAATTTAGTCAAAGAAACATTCTTGGGGAAAAAAAACTATTAAACTGTTAAATAACTATCATTAACTGCAGTTTGATCAATAGTAACTCAGACAGAGTAAGCTTATAAATTAAGAGCTTCTAAAACTAACAGGCTTTTTCATATTGTGCTCATAAGTTATCTTATCACTTCATTGCTGCAATGATATTTTTTACTTAAGGATTACAAAAAAGAAAACAATCTTTCCTTTTCATTAATTTTAGTCTTATCATTTAAAATATTATTTGCTAAAAGTGAGAGATGACATCTTTATGAAAAACTTAGTATGCCAGTTTTAAATTAATTGAATGATGCACTATTGCAAATTTTTGTATATGCTGCTCCATTTACAATTCCGGCCACATTTATTAATAAGGCTCTGTTAAAAGCCTTGTCATCTTGATTTCTTTTTAAAATTCCAAAGTTTAATTTTGTTTCATACACTCAATTAGAAATAAATATTTTTTAACAAAATCACTCCTGTCATCACCTCATACAATCCCCTTTTGCCAGTTGGACAGCACGTACTGTTCTTCTATGACATCTCACAAGGTTGGATAATACAGAGGAGGATTTTTGACCATTTCTCCATGGATTCTCATGATCCTGGTTCTTATGCTTTTTTTCTCTTAAGCCCTATTTCTCTGTTGATTTGGCCCCTTGATTTGGACCACCATCCTTATGAAAGATCAAAAAACATTTTCAGTTTTCTGTCAACCAGATTATTATTAAGGTTTTTCTGATTTTGAAAAAGTTTGTGATACAGTTAGCTCTACCAAGCTTCACAGGGCCTGTGAAAGAGAAACAGACCCACACCACCACAGTCCCTCATTTTATACCAAACCCACTGGGAGAGTTTGTTGCCAAGAAGCTAATTTGTAGTCTTGCCTGACCAAAGCATAATGTTCCATTTAAAGTCCAATTACTCAAATGGCTAACTTGATACTTTTACATTTGTACCAGTATAAAAAAAAAAAAAAAAAAAAAAAAAGTATTATTTTTGGGACAGAAAATGTGTTTTTCTGCCAGCACTCCCAAATAACTGCCATGTTGCTAGTGTCTAAAGGTGGCTTGGTGACCCTAAGATTCCACTCTTTGCTACCTTTCTCTAGCAGTAAGCTTTGGAGATTTATTTTGCCTCCCTTACCATCCTCACTGTCTGTGATGGCAAGATAAATTTGGGCCTTATTCAAATCTAGTGACAATTAGTTTAAAAAAATTATCTTTGTGCCATTTTATGTAAAGAGCTTAGGGGGAAAAAGTCATGGATTACTAATTAGAAGTTCACAGAAACTCTAATAAACTGAAATAAAAAAAAATAAAAAAAAGAAAATAAACAAACAACAACAACAAAAAACTATTACATTTGTTTTAAAAGAATAGCTGTGGGTATCAGTAATCCTGTCATGGGATATTTTCTTACTTTTTTTTTTTTACTGGGTCTTGTTTCCTCAGTGCATAAATATACTGAAATTAAAGATTAGATTTTTCTTTTTTCTTTCTTTGTGGATCTGTGATAGATTTAGTTTAGGGCTTTTGTGGCCACACTGGACTCATTATTGAATTCTCAACTATAATGCCATGTACTTCTAAGTAGTATAATCTTTTACGATCAATAGTACTGCTCTACACAAAATATTCTGTCTCCACAGCTATTAAAATGAACACAGTCGCTCGCGCTAAAAGGACAAAGTAATCAGCAGGTGATTGTTAATTTTCAGAATTAACTCCAGAAATGTTTCTTGGACTGATTCGTTCACTTGTCAGACTGACAGAAGTCACTGCTTGGGGCTACAATGACTACATCTGCTGGGCTGTGAGTTGTGCATCTTAAATTAAAATATAATTAAAAATATAAAGTTAACACATCCTCCTATGTGTCCATCACTGACAATTCAGACTGGAGATGATACAGAACAGAGTCCTGCCAACCTCAAGTGAGCCTTTTGTACTGAGAACAAAAATCAGAGGTAAATAAGTTTTAACAGGTTTCTATTCAATGTGACATCAACTTTATAGTAAAGTTCTGAGTACAAGAAGTAGAACTGACAACTGAAGATTATTTATGACTTAAGTGAAGAATATCACTCTGTTTTTATGGTCTTATGCTTGACAACATAAAACAGATTACCTACTTTTACTTCAGTTCCCAAATATGATGCAGAAGATATAAAATGAGTAAACCACTATCAGTGATTCTCCTTTCGACTTCGGGAATAAATAAAACAAGCTTTTTTTTTACATTAAACAAACTTCAAATGTGCTTAGAAGCACTATTAGACTATCTGGTTTGGTATAATAAAGGACTCATTCTTCATATAAATCTGTCTCTATGGAGCCTTTTGACTTATACTTATCTATTCCACAGTGGTAGTGCACAATTACTACTTGAAAAATGCTACACAAGGCATCACTCGGCTCCTTTTCTTATCAAATCCAGCACAGCTGTGCCAACAGATAAAAGGCAAAGTTATAAAGAAAGTGTCCTTTTCACATACACTGGATTGGTCAGATGAAGCGGTGGCTGAATTTCTGACCCATGGGTTGTGCAATATCAAGACAAGGTGGTAAGAATATGCCCTACCAACACTTTATTTTTAGTTTAATTTGTGAGCTTTTAAAGCTTTTCTGGTGTAGTCATACAGCAGGAGGTTCGGTAATTTTCAGTATTATTTTTTCAGATACAGAGCATGTACTGTGCCTTATAAAAAGTGCTCTTACACCTTTCATATGTCTTAATGTTCCAACCACAAACTTCAAAGGATTGGACTGGGATTTTAGGCGATCGATTAGCACAAAGTGGAACATCCAAGATCTACCCTCAACAAGCACTGGCATTATGTTCTTTGAATTCTCCAGTGCATTAACACAATTCAGCCTGATTTTGTTTGTCAGAGTACTAGTAAGACCTGTGTGCTTTTGCTACTTATGGTGTACAATTATGACCAAAAATATTCATACTTCTCGGCATAAATGGGTTCAAACTAATCTTTTAATTTTACCAACGTGTTTTTTTCAACTGAAAGTGATATTATTTGGAATGGCTCAGTCAGGGTCCCAACTTGAATCTGATAGAGAATCTGTAGAGGGAGCTGAAGATTAGGCTGATGGCAAGGAGAGGCTTTTAGGATTTCAGGAAGATAACAGACAGCTGGGTGTCAGAAATGAGCTTTATCCCAAGCTGCGGAGAAGACAGCCCAGCTGACCGAGCTGACAGAATGAGGTACAGCCATGGCTTAGAGCTGACCTGTTGGAAACAGCTACACCACTGTGTTTTCCTGCGAATGTTCATCCCTGGATAACTGGATGGAATATTAACAGATGCAAGTACACATGCAACAAGTTAATCAGCAAGTACAGTGCTTTGCAAAAAAAATCATGCCCCTTGAGCTTGTTTCTAATTTTGCCACATTAAAAAGCAATCTACCTTTTTATTTTATTATGACAGAAAAACACAAAGTAATGCATAATTGTGAATTGGAAGGGAAATGATATATAATTTTTGAATTTAGCAACAAGTATCTTGAGGTATGTCTTTCCCAGCTTTGCATGTCAGTTTTTTCCCATTCTACATTGGAAGTTAGATCAAGCTTCGTCTTGCCAGTTTCTTAAAGTGAAGAACAGATTTTTAGAGTGTATGACTAATAGTTGCTCTGCTGACAAATTTTCTGTAAATCTTGACATAAATATAACACAGTTACTAATGTTACCCTTTGGCATTGTTGGATAGTAATAAGACTTCATTAGGACAGGTTATTGGCATGAAGGAGTGACAATAACAGTTTCTGTAGGCTAAGATATGTGACAAAGTGAGCCTGCTTAATGCCACTGCTTCTAAGGGAGCCTAAAGTGAGTCTTCCTGGAGCAAAAGTGGCCACTTGGGACATGCACACAGTCTCAAACTGGGACCTGCAGAACAGTCTAGAGTGCATCTAAAAGCAAACATAATTGCTTTGAAAGTATGGTTTCAAACAAATCAACAAAAATTGTATTGTGCTATATGGAAAACCACTGTTAAAATGGCTGTTAAAAGCTAAAAAAAAGCATTTCAGCTTTCATAATTTAGTATAAGAGAGCAAAAACTCTACTTATTTACTTTTGCTCTATTATTTTTTCTATTCTGGGAATTTTTTTTTTTTTTTTTTTTTTTTTTTTAGCATGGTGGTGATTTGATATACGTAAAAAAAAATAATTTCACATGGGGAACACTGCAATTTCAAGTATCAGAAAAATGAATTTCCCAAAGAGCTGTCACACAAAAGACAGCCTCTCATAGACAGAGGCTGGGGCTGTTTTTCAACAGTGTTCTTTATTTTTACCTTTCCATCAGACTTTTAACTATTCAGCTATTCTCAAAACCCTTAAGATCTCTGAAATTTTGAGCAAAACTTCTGGATTTTGACAGCTCTGTTTTTTTTCTAAGCAAGAATCTCACTACTGTACGTTATCTGTCCTCTGAACTTGACTCCCAGCCCTCAGTTGTTAAAGCTTATTATTTCCTGGTGAGAAGCACAAATTGCTCCTTCTGCCCCCTGCAATCTTCCCCACATGGCACAGACAGTGTAAGTGTAGCTGTTTAAAAGAACTGAAGCGTGTACAAATTGATTGCCATGAATGACAGTTTATCAGCTGCACCAGCAAATGTTTTCTGTCTTGTATATTTGTGAGATAAAATATTTCCATACATCTGCTACACCTGCTTCATCCATTCAGAATGTGCTGATGTGAATGGTCACTGGGCAAGAGGAGGGACACACCCTGGACAGATTGTCAGTCCATCACAGGGGCAACATGAAAACAAACAATCAATTAACTCAACAAATATTTTTGGATGGTGGGAGGAAGCTGGACTCCATACAGAAAGGCTGAGGTTCTAACCCAGGACCTTCTTTTCCTAGTCCAATTGTGTCCCTGAAAATGGAGTTGGTCCACAACAGTCAACAGTCGAGTTATTTTAATTAGATTTAGCAAAATGTTGACTGTTTAATTTGTGAAATCAGAGTTTTTCACCTTCTTTCCAAACATCTGCTCAGTTATCTTCAGATTTATTGTTGTGAAGTTCCAGATAATTGTTCAATAGAGCTTGTTAGATACCACTGTGATTAAAACTTACAGCCTCAAGAGACCTCTGTAAAACTACTGGCAGGCTGAAGCTAAGTGTTTGATTCAGCAGAGACACTGTGACAATTAGACTTGTATGCGAAGTATCAGGAGTTACAGAGGCAATCAAGCACAAAAAAAAGAAAAGAAAGACAAAGGGTGTATTCAGTTAATGGTGATGAAATGTTTTTGAATACTTTTTTTTCATGTGGTGCCTTGCAAAAGTGTTCAAAATTTATTTACAAATGCAATTCAAAGAAGTGTGACATTTATTTGTATTCAGATCTTTACTCTGATACAGTGTTAGTTCTGTTGGACCTCAGTGCAGCATTTGACACTATTGACCATGATATATTATTCAAGTGACTGGAGAGCTGGGTTGGACTCTCTGGTCCAGTACTTGAGTAGCTCAAATCCTGCCTATAGAATAGGGATTTCTTTGTGTCAATAAGCAACTTCTCATCAGAGCGGACAAAAGTCACATGCGGGGTACCCCAAGGTTCAATCTTGGGACCCCTACTATTTAATAGCTATATGCTCCCACTAGCTCTGGTTATAAAAAGAAATAAGATTAGTTACTATAACTACGCAGATGATACATAGCTCTACATTACAATGTCACCAGGTGACCCTGAACCCATCCAAGCACTGAACAGATTCTTAGAACAAATCAATGCATGGATGTGCCAAACCTTTCTCCAGCTGAACAGAAACAAAATTGAAGTCATTATTTTTGGACCTAAAGAGGAATGATCTAGAGTCAGCACACAGTTTCAGTTATTACAACTACAAACTAGTGATCAGGCCAGAAATCTGGGTATGGAGAAGGACTCAGACCTGAACCTTCAGAGACACATAAACACAGTTACAAAATCAGCCTTCCATCACTTGAAGTACATTTCTAGGATTAATGGACTAATGTCCCAACAAGATCTAGAAAAACTCATCCATGCATTTATCTTTAGCCACATTGAATACTGCAACAGTGTCTTCACAGGTCTGCCTAAAAAGTCAATAAGACAGCTGCAGCTGATCCAGAACGCTGCTGCTCGTATTCTCACTAAGAGCAGGAAAATAGAGCACATCTCCCCAGTTCTAAAGTCCTTACACTGGCTCCCTGTAGCTCAGAGAACGGGCTTTAAAATACTTCTGTTAGTTTATAAATCAATAAATGGGTTTGCACCAAATTACTTTAAAGACCTGTTATCATTGTATTAACCTTCTAGACTATCCAGGTCTTCTGGTTCTAGTCTACTCTGCATACCCAGAACCAAAACCAAACACGGAGAAGCAGCATTCAGTTACTATGTTACTATACACCACAAATCGAGAACAAACTTCCAAAAACTGTAAAACCGCTGAACAACTGAGTTCCTTTAAATCAAAGCTAAAAACCCACCTGTTTAGAGTTGCTTTTGACCCATAATAATAGAAACATTGACCAACATATTTGATGTGTGTTAATGTTTTTAATGATGGCACTTGATAAAATGTAATGTTTGTTTCTGGTCTCACAACTGGTGACTATTTGATGTGTTTATGATGTTTTTATGTTTTCATGGTGTAAAGTACTTTGAACTGCCTCATTGCTGAAATGTGCTATACAAATAACTTGACTTGACTTGATACCCCTATATAACATCAACAGAATCCAATTGTGTCTAATTTCATTTCAATAAAAATTAAGCTGTTCTGTGAAGGTGAACAAAGAGTCATGACAACCAGAAAAAAAAGAACAAAAACAAAAAACATCAGAAACGTCAAAGATAAAGTTAAAAACAAGTATAAGTACAAAGCTGGTTTAGGTTATACTGAAACATCTCAAAGCTTTGTACATCTGACAAAGCACTGCTCAATCTATAAAAACACTAAAGAGTATGGCACAACAGAAAACACAGCAAGACATGGCCATCAACCTAAACTGACAGGCTAGGAAAGGAGAGCATTGATGCAATATGCAACCAAGAGACCAGAGATAATACTAGAGGAGCTGCACAGATCTACAGCTCTGTATGAGTATGTCTATTGGTCATGCACTCCACATATTTGCGCTTTATGAAAAAGTTGCAAACCTAAAGATATTACTGAGAAAAGCCAGAAAGCCACGATTCATGTAAGGGCACAGTAAACGTGGATGAAAGTACATTTTGACCTTTATGCCAAACTCTACATGTGGCCAAAAACTAACTGCACATAAACCTAAACCTAAACTCACTATTCCCATGAAAAGAAAAAAGAAAAGACTAAACCCCCGCCTCACCCCAGTCCTCTCAGGACACAGATAAAGAACACTTATATGCAAGAAGGCTTTCTTTGGGAAAAGCCTGCTCCCTGCTATCGTAGCAGTCCTGAATAAAAGGCCTTGCTGAACAGGCCATAGTGAGCACTTTTTTTTTCCAAGTGTGGATAAAATGTTACTGTGTGTATTTTTTTTTCTAATGTATTTTCTGTTGTAAAAAGCTTAATAGGGTAGAAATATTTTGCAAAACACACAACAACAGATCAAAATGAGAGATTGTATTTAATGTTTCTTCTTTTTTACATAGTCCAAATATGTACACAATACTACCTGCTCCCACTAACGAAAAGAAGTAAACTTTTTCTGCTGTGTTCACCCTTATCATGAGCATGGATATGATATATTTTGGAAGGGAAAAAAATGTCATTCTTTTAAATGTGATTTTTTTTTCTTTCTTTTCAAATCTAGTGGAATCCACATGTACTTGACATTATAGATACAGCCTCGACAACTTCAAACTGGTCACCCTGACCTCACATCTTATTAAGGTTCTGGGGAGACTAATTCTGACCCATTTTGGTCCACAGATAAGGAGTGCTCGCTACCCTTTTAAGTTTCCCCAAGCAGCCCTATCCACAATTTGATGATGCTGTCATCTGCTGCAAAAAGGTCACTCTTACCCAGATGGTAGTGGAGAGAGTGATGTTTTTTTCATGTCTTCTTTGCTGAGTGACAAGTAGCTCAAGATGGGTGATTATCTGTCAGATAGCCCTCAGAAGGTTCACCTAGGGGAGG
Organism: Anableps anableps; assembly: GCA_014839685.1. Taxonomy (NCBI): domain Eukaryota; kingdom Metazoa; phylum Chordata; class Actinopteri; order Cyprinodontiformes; family Anablepidae; genus Anableps; species Anableps anableps. Next base: position 10,515,270 of record CM026081.1, read on the forward strand.
ATCCTGCCTGATGTGGTGATCAGTCACACAGGAACACCACAGCAGTCTGTCTTGTCTCTGCTTCTGGTCCCTCTTTGCCACTCAAACCTTCAAGACAACTCTGAGCTACACCAGCTGTAGAAGTTTTTTGCCAACTCTCTATTTTTTGCCAACTCTTTGTGTGATGAATGTGTGTTCAACAGGAATCAGACTATGGAGAACTTGTGGACAACTTTGTGGAGTAACCCAGCAGGGACTAAATGCTCCCAAATGTGGGTAAGATATGAGTGAAGTTAAAAAAAAACAAAAAAAAAACAAACAAACAAAAAAAACAGCATATACAAACATGCATGCATGCATGCATGCATACATATACACACATGTATAAAGTGTTAAACTATTTAATGTGCTTTTTTATGGAGAGAAAATTTGAGACAAATTTTTTATAGTTTAAAGGTTGCGTACAATACCAAAGGGCCTGCATTTAACTGAGTAAACTCATTTAAAAACAGAGCTGTTAATTGTTAAGTTTGTTTGGTTTCTATTAGGAACTACATGAAAAGACAAGACAAAGAAGTATTAGCCGAGTTGATAACTGAAGCCAATAAAGCAGAAACAAATCCAGCCCAATTTTACACTCTGTCAGGCACACTTTGGACAACAAAGCGCTAAAGTCAGCCTGAACGCACTGAAACCCTGCTAGTGGTATGGTTAGGCTGTAATGAGATCAACTGGCCAGTCAGATTGTAAGCTTTGGAAGCAATTAATTGTTTTTCAAAAGTGCATACAAGGTCTACAATAACAAAGCAGCTATAAAAACAGTCAGACCAAAAGAAATCAAACATCAGCAGAAACATTTATTTATGATCATAAAGAGGAAAAAAGTTCAGGATTTCTATGACCAATGGTATATATCAGCAATGAGGAATTGAACTGATAGGAGAATATAAAGCCGGAACCACTTTTTACATAACAGCTATAAGTTTTATAATTGTTTACAAGAGTGCATGAAAGGAGAACTGTAACTTGGTTAAATGTCAAGTGTCTCTGTGTTAGAACCAACTGACTAACCTACCATCTGCCCTCTTCTGCTTATCCCAGGTTGGGTTGCAATGGTAACAGATCCAAGAGGTAGATGGAGACATCAGACTCATGAGCAACAGTATCCAGGTTTTTACATGGAGTGTTTGTGGAATTCCTACGCATCCAAGTCCAGGAGGGATTTTTGGTCCCTTCAGCAAGTTCCGGGTTTATTTCAGAATCCTTTCTCCATGGGAGGTCATGGCAAAAGTCCAGGGGGCATCCTGATCAGATACCTGGAATGTCTAAGTTGAATCATTTTAAGTGGTGGAACAGTGCACTATACCAAGCATTCCCTGAATGATGAAGTGTCTCACTCTGCTATATTTTCCAAATCTGAACTCTGCCACCCTACCAAAAATACTTAAATACATAAATGGACACAATAAGAACAATTCCAAGATCTTGATGAAGGATGACTAAAAGAAGTTATCTCGGTCAGAAAAGAGAAGCCTAGGTTCCTTTGTGAGCTCATAGTTTAACAAAAGCATCCCCAAAGCCTGATGCTGCCACCACCATATTTCAGTTTGGGGAAGGTATTTTTGGGGTGATGTGCAGTGTTAGTTTTGGGACACATGCAGCAATTTACACTCAGCTCAAAAAGTTCAGAATCAGTTTCATCTGACTAGACCACTTTCTTACATATGTTTTCTGTGACCCCTACAAGGCTTGTGGTAAATTTCAAATGGGACGTTTATTTTGCTTTCTTTTTGCCACACTTCCATCAAGGCCAGACTCGCAACCTTTACATACACAACTAATAGTTGTCCTGTGAACAGACTCTGCCACTTGAACTGGAACCAAGGACACACCAAAAAGCATCTAGAACTTTGGCTTCTGAAGAACAGAGTCGGGGACCATCGTTGTAACAAACCTCTGGGCCCCTCATAGAACAGGTGTATTCACACTGCAATTAAATTACACACCAGTGAATTCCATTAACTCTACTGTTGACTTCCAAAGACAACATGTTGTATTGGATTTTATTTTCTAGTATCAGAGTAAAAGGACCTAATTACACATAAAAATTACACTAATTATTTTTGGAAAAATATTTGAAACTACAGATTTCTTTCCTATCACTTCACAAATGATAATAATGTTCTACTTTGATTTGGTCTCACATTAATTTCCAATAAAATACAATGCAGTTTGTGCTTGTAATGAGAAAAGATTCAATAAGAATACGAAAAATAAGAATACCATTATTAGTCCCCCAGGGGGGAAATTACATTTCAGTACAGCCTGTCCAAGAAAACAAAAACAAACAAACAACATACGACATGGGTAGAAAGGTGCCTGAGGCTGCAGCCATGTGGAGGCACTGCCCTTTTGTTAGTTGAGAAAAAAAGAACACTAGGGAAGTGGAGGGAAAAAATTCATATCTCAAATTTTATCCCTAAAAGGACACAGTGTGAGATTGCAAAAACCACCTCAGCACAAAAAAAGCAACATATAAACATCATAAAAACATAAAACATGTGGGATCGGTGGGAGGGTGGGTCCTAGCACAGCCACCTGACCTAAGTTCCTGAACCAGGGGGCAAATGAGGGGGCCAGCAGAGGAGGTGAGTTGAGGGGGTTGGGGGGGACATGCAAACATGTTTGTGTGTGTTTGTAAGTAAGTCCATGAACACTGTCCCAGATAACCCCCCAGCCATGGTCCTTGATAAGTAATTGAGCATTTATCAGCCGACCTCGGGAGAGTTCTGGGTCAGGTCCACAAATGTCATGGGGGAAGGGAGTGGGCAGAAAGAGCAGAGCATCTTGTTCACATAACATCCAGGAGAAATTGAGATAGCCAGCCTTCCAAGGCTGACACAGGGGAGCAAGATTCAAGGGGTATGAATAGTTCTGCAAGGCACTGTAAGAACATTTCCAGTCTCAAAGCACACAGTTACCCTCGGTATGATTCAATGGCTTTTTCCAGGTTGCGTCACCATTGCAGTGTTCTATTTCATCCAAAATCATACCAGAATAGGTGCTGCTCATTTCATCCCTTCAACATTTCAGGCCTTTGCAGTTTTGATTGTTTTGTAGTAGAAATTTTCGGCTCCCTGAGTTAGTTTTGATCTGGTGTCATAATTATCATATTTAGAAAGTCTGAAGGTTGAAACAATGTTCAGATCTAAGTGGAAAAAGTACAGAGTACAATACAAAGTTTTCAGATAAGAATAATTGAGTTCAATTACGTATAAGATTGCATATAAGATTTGAGTATTTTACAATTACTCTATAAAATGAATTAAATAATATTACTAAAAAGTACACAACTATTTCATGCCCAAGTACTTAGGTACTTGGGCATGAAATAGTTTGTTTACAGGTATGAAGAATTAAAGTAGTAAGGACAGGTTTATACACAGTGAGTAAAACAGTTTCTTGCACATCAAGAAACTCTTAATCAATTTCAAGGGTGTGCGGTCAAAATTATCAGTCTGACAAATTAATTTTTTTTATGAGCTGACACATTGAGGTCATTAAGCCAGAGTTACCTGATAGCAGCTTTACCACAGTTTAACTGTACTCAAAAGTCAAAAGGGTAACTTGGGCGGAGCAGGCAGACTAATATCGGCCAATCCATCTTTAACGCATCACGGTGATTCAGGCTGTTATGATGGAAAGTTCATATAATCGATGAAGGTGAAGGCACAAGGGCAATAAAACTTTTTGTCATGTGGGCCAAAATTAAGTAGACAAAAGTACTCGCATATACATATTTAAACATTTTGCTCAACATGCAAAGCACTGAGTAGAATAAAACTAAGTTGTGCTAGAGCAGGGGCACATCTAAAACATGCAGGACAGTGGGCTCTGAGGACCATGGTTGGTGATTGGCTTAGATTAAAGCTTGTTCATCTATTGATGAATGGTCTAGTCAAAGTTTTCACCTAAATCCAATTAAACAAGGCTGTAAAATTGCTGTTCATGGATGCATTTAGCCTCTGAGTTAATATTTTATGAGACCACCTTATTCTGCACTTACAGCTGCAAATATTTTGTGCTATGTCTCCACCAGCTTTGCCCATCAACAGAAAGTTTTACCCATTCTTCTTTACAAAATAGCTCAAGCTCAGTCAGACTGGATAGACAACAAATGCACACCACACATATAAGTTATATTAGCAAAGAATGTTGAAAATCATCTTTCGTTTTTTCCTTTTGGACTCATCTACAGTCACAAATTAAAAAAATATTTATGGTGCTGTGAAAAATTGTCTAACCCCTTAAAGATTTCTCATGTTTTTGCTTTTTGTCAAACTTAAGTATTTCAGATCATCAAATGAATTTTAACATTGGATAAAGGTAACTTGAGTAAACACAACAAAGCAAATTATTTTATTCATTAAGGGAAAAAAAATCATACAAACATATGCCCTTATGTGAAAAAGCTACTGCCCTCCTTTTAAAACTATGAATTAACTGTGATAAATATAAATATTTCTTTGTAGAAACCTGAGCTGAGTTTTACAAGCCAAACTCCAGCCCGGTTATAGAAATGAAAGACCTAATAATTTAAATTGAACCTTTCACAGCTGAAAGATCTCAAAAGGCAACATCATCTAAAAAGTTCAAAAACAGCAGAGAACAAAGTCAGTCACATCCATCAATCTAAAAAGGGTTTGTTTGGGGAACCAACAAAGCAAAGGGAGAGCCATTATCCACAAATAGAGAGAAAAGCAGTTGTGAGCCTTCACAGGAGAGGCCAATAAACCAAAATTACTCCAAGAGCACATTAAGAATATAACCAAGTGGTCACAAAACAACCTGGAAAAACATCTAAAGCATTGCAGGGCTCACTTGTCCCAGTTAAGGTCAGTGTTCACGATTTTACAATAATAAAGAGATTGAGCAAAATGGCATCGATGGAAGAGATCCAAGGTGAAGACCACAGCTGACCAAAAAGGAACACAAAGACTCATCTTACATTTACCAAAAAAACATTTTTTCCTTCAGCAAATGAAATCATGCGATGAAGAGTGGTTTTTGTGCTTACTCTAGTTTGATGATCTGAAACATTTAACTGTGACAAAACAGTTAAAAACAGAAGAAATATTTCAGGGTGCAAAAGAAAACCAGTTTGTCCTGGAGGAAGTTGGAGAAGCAAGGTTATCCAAAACAAAAGCTAATTACTGATTTGCAGCACATTCCAATCAACACTATTAACTGCAGTGCAAAAATATAGTGTACTTCTTGTGAATGCGTTCCACTGAAGATGAAACCATGTAGACAACCACAGGCAACTGAACCTGACCTGTGCTTATTTGAGCCATGTTGCATGAGTTAGCTTACAAAAGAATAACACATCAGCACCCCAGCATAAAATTTGCAACATAGTTCCATTTACTGATAAAGTACTGAAATATTCCTTGTGTAATTATCCTAATTGTGGCTAGTAGCTCATAACAAAGTACCTAACAGGGAGATAACAGATGACCAAACTAAATGGTGGAATTAGTCACAGATAATTACACAATCTACCATTTCTTTGCACAGTTTTCAGCTGGATCTCTAATATCTTCCACAAAACAGATTAGGACTTTGTAAGTAGTCTGTTTTAGAACAATGTCTAGAGTCAATAGATTTGGGGTTTAAATCATCTGACAGCAATTTGTTCTAACGTCTGTTGTTTTTAAACTATAAGACTCCAGTTATTGCTCTGAAATGTACTTTAAAACCCAAGTGTCAACATTCTTAAAAAAAAAACCCAAAACTTTTCATTTATATTTTATGTAAATAACATATTTTATTTACTTCTCTCTTGTGAGAGTTGGCCAGTGGCAAGTTTCTAAAACAAGAAAATAATTAAAGACTACACTTGAGTCATAACTGAATCTTTATTGACTGTTCATTTTACAAAGTTGTCCTGCGTCAAACTCATTACAGTACAAACCAAGAACAGAAATAGAAGGCCACAGTACAGCTGAGGGAATGAATAAAAAATTAAAACCACTTCAGTTGGAGGGTGAAATAATGGAGACAGAGAGAGAGAGAGAGAGAGAGAAGAGAGACAGAGAAGGAAACAGCAGCATTGAAAAGCAGATATGTGAGAGAAATGAAATTATCAAACACAAACCTTCACAGAAGGAGATAATTACACTTGCCACAGCTCCACATAACGCTGCAAAAATGACTGACATCATTTTACGGGTTTATCATAAAATAGAATGCATAACACATGGATTATTTCCACAATTGATTCTCGCTGCACCAAAACATATCAACTGTGCCTTAATCTCCCAGCAAATGAACCACCGCCTCCAGTCAGGTGTGAAACCAGACGCTTACAGCTCCAGTTTGCTTCATTCTTGCGACACTGCAAAGGACATTCTGTAGCTAAACAGAGTCTGCAGATCAAACATAAATGAAATAATAAATCATAGATAAAGATGTCGCTGATAAACACCGATGAGAGCGAGATGAATCTCCAGGAAATTGGAGAATGGCGCTCTCTGACCGACAGAGGCTGCAGTGGGTACAGAATAAAGATGTGCCCTTTTTAGGACGTGGGAGGCTGGAAGGTCTTGGATGTAGCAAGCATGGCTCGCACTTTGGCCATCAGATCCTGAAAGACAGAAGCAAAAGGTGCATTTTCAAAAGCAGCTAAATTAATGCATGATTCTATAAGGCCTTCAGAGCTGCTAAATAAATTCTGTCAAACCATTTCTTTGGTTTATAGTTATTTTAATAAGATGCCAGGGAAAATGCAGAATATACCAAAGTTTCCACCTGTTTAGTGAAGCATATCAAATGCAGCACAACTCCTTCCTCAACTTTTGCTGTACACTACTAGTCAGCAGGCTGAAAGGCTATTTTCCCACACCCACTATATTTTCAGTCACAAAAACCACAGACAGCCCTGGTGTGAAAACTAAAAGAGCATCACCTGTCGAGTTTTCTAATGCTGCTTTAAAACTACAGATGGCAAACCACAGGTGGTAGGACTGTTAAAGGCCTTATCTTGCCATTATTCATCACTTTTTAATGTTTTATGTATTTCTGGCCACAGAATATAATTTTGACACTTGTTAGTGTACCAATTAAAAGAAGGACAAACCAAAAATACAATTCCTGACAGAGAAATAGCCAAACACTGGCTTTAGGTCACAGAGATGAGGCAGTGTGGTGACGTGAACATAGCCCAGAGGTAAACAGAGCAGTATATGGTTTCCTGTTATGTTGTGAAGATATCGAGGAGTATTACAGCTGCAGTAATTCAGAATACCATGAGGATTTATATGAAGACACGGAGCAAAGAAGATAAAGTCAGAACACATGAGGCAGTGAACAGCTATAGGTACAAGCCATAACAGAAATATGAGCTGTCAGTTTGAAGAGCTGCTGAAACGCGCAGATGAAATTTGCACCACAGAGACTGGTATGTTGTGTCATTTGTCAAAATTTGGTTATGTGTGCTGACAGAGTCATTTTGTAGGTAAGGCGGAGGAAAATTCCTTGTCTGCAGTAGCTTTACATTTTGGGAGTTCATTAAGTGATCATTTACATTTATTGACCAACGTAAACAAACAGCATGGGATCTCCCAGAGGACTGGTCACAGCGCTGGCATTTACAGCATGTTCCTGAGCTCTGCTAATTATGAATACAAATTAAACAGAAATGAGCTGAGAATGAATATTGTCGTTCATTTGCTGAAATACGAGATGCACTGAAGGGACTAAACAATTTAGTGGCTAACACAGCAGTTAGCAAGGCATACCTGCGAGATTGCTCAAAGTAATTCTGCGTAACAGACTTGTGACATATCTCAAACAAAATCTGACACCGACAGTGGAGGGGTGCTGCTTTGGCATCAGGAGATGTGACGGATACTGCTTAGTTCATGTATATTCCAAGAATCTTTTTATGTTCTCAAAAAAAAAAGTCAGCACATATATATTGATGTATATTTAAAATAAATAAATAAATAAATAAATAAATAAAATAATAATCAGAAGAAGAAACATTAATGTTTCACACATAAAATGACTTTTCATTTAGCCAAGAAGCTTATTTCTGATGACATATTGTTCTCTCAAGAGATAAAAAGGTAAAAAGAGCAAAAGGAGGGGTTTTTTGGCTTTTTTTTTTTTTTTAAATGAGGAAACTAACTGAGGGACCATTATTTAAATCAGTATGTAGAACTGAAAAAGTTTGATTTTTTTTTTTTTTTTTTAAAGCTTTTGTTAGACTTTTTTATTTTGACTTAAGGTTATAACGTGAGACTCTAACACAGACCCATATCTGTTCTGCACCAACAAACATTTCCAGAGAATTTTGTTCATCGATCCATTTCTGATATACTTTAGTGGACCCTCTCTAATTTTCTCAACGAGCCCAATTGATCTGCAATCAGAGCCTGAAGCAGAGTAACACTCTAGACTGATATGTAAACTAATTGCCATCACTTGAAATAACAGACAACAGGGATTACGCTGACGTTGTAACGGTTTCCTGTTGTCTTTGCAGTGCATTACAGCTCCTCAATGAATAATTATTCTGTGTATAATTAATCAAACGGCTCCCTGAGGCGTGAAACGGGCTGGTGGTAACGCCACTCCCACAGGGAATCAACTAAGTAGCTTGCAGTGGCCTTAAGCGCACGGATTTGTTTTTGTTTCGACTTTGCTGGAAACTCGCCTGGATAAACGCAGCTCTTAAATTGTGACAAAGGCGTTTGTCAAAACGGAGCAAAGCAGGGAGTTCTGGCCAAATGCCATAGGCTTGGCTAAAAGGACAATATAAAAAGAAACATGTTCGTCTTTTGTTGCTACTCAGTTGAGTGCATCTTGAATCTGCCAGGAAAGGTCAGAATCCTCATTAAGCTCTTATGAACAGACTGATAACTATTGGCGAAATTTACTTGAACAAAAACTTTTGAGGTAACTGGTGTGTTGAAGTGAAAAATAAAATGTAAATTTGGAGAAAAGCTGCAGTTGTAAGCAGAAAAATTAAAAATCTAGTGCAGAAATCTGCTGAAAAGTTTAGTTTGAAGACTTGCTTTCCTTCCCCCTTCTGTTTTAGCTAGACTTTTTAAATTCTGCTGACTGGCAGCCAAATGCTTGCTCTGCAGAAAAAGAAGTGTTAATTTGCATTGCGTCCCATGAGTGATTCATATACGCATGGACAAAATCCCACCCCTGAACTCTCCTGACAGACAAGACAAATTAACAGCTGTAATCACACGGGGGAAGGAGCTGTCACATCAAATTACTCAAAAGGTCATTTTTTCTTGAAGGCCCTGGTGTGTCTGAGCAAACGCAGACACAGGACATATGATCTTCAACAAATCGAGCAAATAATGCTCCAACTGTAACTCGGCTCTTCTGGACAGCTAATGTCTTGGGAAACGAGACAGCAAAATATTTGATGAGCAGATGTGATATTAAATTAAAGTCTTTACGATTCAATTAAAGGAAAGACTTTTAATGAATGTTTTACATGTTGACATAAATGTTCCTTATACTTCCTAATATTGTGAAAGTAATTTTAAAATGACCAACCAAGGAATAATGCCTTCATAAAAAAATCAGAGCTGTAACAGAAACATTTCCCCATTAGATAGGCTGAACTTTTTATGAAATGTGCTAAACATTTAAGCATTTATTTCGGACATAAGAAAAACAACGGGAACAAGCTGACAAATAAATGAATAAATGAACAAACAAAACGAAGTAAAGCAACAATCAAAATAGTCAAACAACAACAAAAAGAGCCAACATGTCAAAAAGGGAGTAGGAAGAAGCACCTGCTTATTTAATTCTACTCCTTGTCCTTTTCAAATAACTACCGGTTACCTGTTGATTTCAGTATCCTGTCTCTTGAACAACCAAAGCCCCCTAAGAATACATCTTATATGCAGTATATGCATATTTACAGTCAAAAGAAAATAATGCAAATAAGTGAACAAATCTGTGAAAACACCTGGTGATGGTCAAAGCCCCTCATTCTCCTTGTATCCTGTGAAAACCATATTTTTGTTTTGCCTTTCGAACTGGGTTATACTTGAACATTCCTTGAGCTCCGCAGACAACCTGTTCCACAGTTTCACTCCACATACAGAAATGCATAAAAGAACATGTAAAAAAACAACCCACAAAACAAAAAAAAAAACAAAAACAAAACAAAACAAACAAAAAAAACCCCTGTATTGATTATTTATATCTTTACATTCTTTTAATTTTTATATAAACCCAAAGAAATTTAGGTTGGCTTTTTATATGCTTAAGTTTTGCAGTTATTATGCTTTAAAGGTCCCCATTAGGCTTTCTGCAATCTAATTGTTAACTTCTGGCATACATTCTTTAAAGACACTCACTGGCTACTTTATTAAGTATACCTGTCAACTCCTTTTGAACAAGAACAGAAAATCAGTCAATTACATGGTGACTAGAACTTGCTGAAGGTTAAACTGAACATCAGAATGAGAAAGAAAGGAGACTTAAATAAATGAAAATGGCGTGGTTGTAAGGGATGATGGATAAAATTTATTTTTTGATGCAGAAAGACAACATCAAGGTTGTTATTGTCAAAAGGAAGCTACTCGTAATAACTCACCTGGTTAAAAAAAAAAGACAAAAAAAAAGACTTTATTATCTTAATTTATGACCTGATTGTGAGAAAAGGTTGAACACTGAAGGATCTGCGACCATCAAGAGTCAATCATAACCTGGGTTTTGTTGATGTGTGGTGGTCTGAGTTTTTCCCAGAACTACTAGTGTACTTTGTTTTCACACACAACCATCTCTGTTTTAAAGAGAATAAGAAAAAAGAACTAAAATCCAGGAAATGGAGGTTGTGAGGATAAAATGCCTAGCTGATGTTGACAAACTCAAAACTGATTAAATATTGTTCTTTAGCAAAGGTTGTTTTTACAGTTCAACTTGTGCCTCCGACATTTAGTGTGGGCAAAGCATCTCTCTGTTCCACAGAAAGAATGCCTCAACATGAAAAGGCAGGGATAAACCTGAAGTGACAGAGCGAGGGTGGAATATGTTGCTGCACATTACAAAAGGCACACACAACTGAAACAAGAAATGTTTTACCAGCAATAAAGGGGCTGTTTATTGTAAGGACAAGGGATGTTTGGGAAAGATCTGTAATATTAATGTCTGAATGACGTCTGGGGTGAGTAAAGCCATTTCTAATTATAAATAACCATTGGAGTTTGTTTGAATATAAAGAAGCCAATTGGTCACTCAAGACATTACTAACCCATTAGCCTACATTTTGAGGATTCATGCTGATAAATAGATGCATCACAAACACTTCTCTGATTTTGAATAAGATTGAATCTGTAGGGATACCTGGACATATGAATTAATTTCAGGGAGACCCTTTAAATAAAAGGCTGCAGTACAGCACTGCTGGCAACAATAAAGCTGATGTCAGATTTGTAGCACCCTTAATCAAAAATCGTTTTATGGGTCAACCCTAAACTGAATTATTTCAAAATCCAATCTATGATCTGTTCATTTGTCATTCCTTTTTGGAGAACACAAAAAGAACTGTCTCAATGGGCTTTGGGTCTGTAGAAAAGCCAATGAAGTTAATGTGATTTCCCACCTTTTGTAAAGTTCTTTTTCTATGCTTTTAGGAAATCTGGTCTGTGTTCAGTCATCTGTAAACTGAAAAAAATAGACCAATCAAACTTGAAAATCATAATTCAATACTGAATAAAGATTATACAAAATAGTTTATCATCTGTGAAACCTGCATTTGTTACATTTGAATGCTATTTTTGGCATGATGATCACCTTGGACGGGGTCTTCCTTAAAAACTCCAGCACTTCGAGGTATCAAACCTGGACTAAATTATCCCATACAGACTACAGGTTGTTTAAAATAGATTTGTGAAACCTTTATTCAAAGATATACATCTACTTGAGCTTTTGTAGATAGGTGAACACAATCTGGTATTTAACACATTGAAAAGCTAAGGGGTTAGGATTTTTGCTAATGTAGTAAGAAGTATTAGGGATACTCTAGAGGTACGGCAATTATCTGGCTAACATACGGGAAAAAGAAAAGAGAAAAAAGGCAAAGAAAAACAGGAGTGAAATGAGAAGGTTTCTTCTTGTGATGAAGCAAAAATCAACCAGGCAGGAAAGTAGAGGGCTGGCCATTACACAGATGAGAAGAAACTTAAATATTCAAGATATCTTTGCAAAACATCACAAATAGGATACAAGTCATCAGTGTTTTAGTTTCAAAGCATGTTCGCATGTTCATGAATGAATTAACGTTAGTGTGTAGCAATAAAGGCAGGGAGAGAGGTGGTGAGAGATAATGAGTACAAAGAAGAAATTAGACGAGTGGGAAACATTAAAAAGAAATGCGTACCGTTTTATTCGTTTTGTGTCTGTTACGTAAACTGCAGATATTGAAACTCGTTCTCTCCCAGACGAGCAGTGATGGATAGCTGTGTGAGTACTGAACAGAGTTTAAGTAGCACCAGTGTTTACTGAATAACACTGTTGACCTTCATTACATCGAGTGTCAAAGCCTCTAATTCTGGTTTACACTGGAGCATCTCCGTTGGTTTTAAAGGAACAAATACCTTCATCACATTTTTATCTGTGGCACTCATTTATGAGGTAAATGTTTACAGCAATAACCTATAAACCTGATCCTTGATCTCTAGTTATGGAAGCTAATACATAAATATACATATGGTTGACAAGGATAAATTCATTTAAAAGCATCTACACATAATGAGAAAAAAAAAAAAAAAAACTATGTCCCCAGACACAAATTTCTGGATTTCTTCTGAGTATCTGGGCCACTTTTGATGTCTAGTAAGGCTGGGAAAAACAAAAATTAAAAAAAGAAAAAAAAAAAAAAAAAAAAAATAAAAAAAAAAAAATCAGAATGTCACATAGACATGGCCTTAGATGCAATAAAATGCCAGTCACGTGTACATTCACTTTTTTGGCTTTTACTTTAAGCCTACTGTGTTCATTTATTTACATTCTAAGTCAACAAATGCTACAGTTGCAACTGGTATTTATCATGAAGAGTAAAACAAAACACTATTTATACATTAATCAGAAAGATTACAAATAACTAAAGCTACTGTATTATCTCGCCATGTTCACTGGTGTATTGAAAAATGCATGTAATGCAGGTCTAAACAGGAAGAAATGAAGGAGATTTTGTGGCGTACCAAGGTGACATGTCATGTCTTTCAAGTATGTGTTGTTTTCATGCACTTGTGTTCAGAGTAGTGCATATATGTTGAACACAAAAGTGTACAATTAACAATATTTAACCGCATCAGGGCACGTTATTTCACTCTTGCTGTGAAATTATCATCTCATTTTATTATTTTTCCATATTTAGGAATCAACGGACAGCCTGAAAACAAATTTCAAACAAAACAAGAAGATAGTCAGTCGAATTCATCAGGTTAGGAAAAAAAAAAAAAAAAAAAAAAAAAAAGCAAAACTTTCTTCAAACTCAACAACCTTTTACTTTATACAACCTCGTCATACAACATTACATGACATAACGGTGTCCTATTTTCCTCACTCCTGTGTTTTGCCTCTCAGAATGTGATACCTGTCGAGAGATAAATCTGTGTTAGCATACCAGCAGGTAGCCTGTCACCGTTTGAGTGAAGGAAGAAAAATAAATGAGTAGGCTTATTTTGTTGCTGCTATTTCTGAGGTATAAGCAGCGCACACTTCAACAGCAATGTTGAAAGATAGTTTGAATTTGCCAAATAAGCATTCTCATTTAAAATGTGTTTGTAGATGACAGGCAAGAAAGCGAAGACTTGGAGCTGTCCTAAGGGCATTTGCAAAACGGTTATAGGGGAGACCACAAAAGTGTGTGGTAGAATTTTCCATGTCTAAATAAAAGCCGCTAGAACCCCCCTGCCCCCATAAGCTACAAGAGCTCATTTTTCCTCTTTTCAGTGTTAGCAAGAAAGCACCTTAACATTTAGTGATGGGTTAGAAAGAATTCATCCTCAAACAGCTTTAAAACAGCATGTGTAGGTCTGATCTGTGGATCAAAGCCCCGTCTTTTTACCAAAGCAAAGTTTTGGGGATGGACGCCGCAACACTAGAAAACAGGACACGGCAATATTATTTTTGAATGTTGAGATGACAATATCAACTGTGATTACGGAACTTTTTCCCTTAATCTTTCCTTCTGCATCATCATGATGACCCCAAAAGCCGACCAGATATTTGAATCTAAGCAATGCTTTGCATTTCCAAGGTTGTACACATCTAAATGGCAATGATGATTATGACCAGATATAATGCCCAGCATTACTTTAAGGACCTATCTAACACATTTTACCAAAACAAAAATTCAAAGTCCAAGTCCTTTTTCAGCCAGACAATGAAGTTGTCTGCCACAGGATATTTCATACTGCTTTGAGAACATGATTTAAAGTTATTTATAATCTAATCATAGTCTACTGCGGTGTTTTTCAACCCTGGTCTTCAAAGCGCACTGCCCTGCACATTAAGTGTTTCCCTGCTTTGGAACACCTGATTTCAGTTGATGGCTGATTCAAAGGCTTTTGCAGGACTGCAATCATCTGAATCAGGTGTGTTAAAGCAATGAAACCCATAAAACATGCAAGACACTGTGCCTTGAGGACAAGGTTGGGAAACACTGGTCTTCTGTAAGAAAAGTTCATTTTGCACCTCCAATAAGTAATAACTTCTGGGAAGAGATTTCCCTGAGTTAATCTGGTTTAATCAAGGGTCACAATGTCATATTTCATAAGAGCTAATTTGCCTCATATGCAGATTAAAACCATAATTAATGAAAATATGGCACAACATTAAATATTCAGGAAACTGAATAAGTCAGACTTTGGCATTTTTTCCATAATTCACCAACAGAATATATGATTACATAAAGAAATAAATGGATACACAATAGTTAAGCACATGTTTACTATATGATCTACTAATGGACATAGATGGAAGGAGGCTGAGAGAAAATGATAACATGCGGGTAGAAAATACAAGGAGATTTGATCAAAGCAATAATAAGGAACTGAAGAAAAAAAAAAAAACAGAATGTGAACAATGTGTCTTAATGTTTTTTGTGTCCAAGAAGGGATGCTGCATTTTAATGTAGGCTAAGGCTTTATGTAATAATTTTTTGCTTTTACTTGGTATTTAGTTAAACTATTATATAATATTTTTATCTTAATGGATATGGTGTGATTGAAACGATTTTGGATTCCATGCACATAAAATCTTAGATAAGATACGGGCTTACATTAGCATGCTAAAATAGAAGGACAATGTCTTGACATGGAAAGCAATTTTATGGCAACAGAACAAAAAAGAAAGAAAATCCACCACTTGTTTTAAAACCAACCCCTGGAAATTATTGCATCTTTTCTCAACACTGGGTCACAGGCTCTCATCAAAACAGGTCAACAAGCTAGTTAAAATAGACAAAAGTTCTGATGTTTCAGCCCCTTAATCTGCTCACAATGATCCTCTACAAGTGGTTGAAAACTCAAGGGTTTGTGAGTAACTAGACTCTTAAGCCCCGGCTTTTCCTGTGAAAAGCATTTCAACCTTCAGACAAATATTTCTATGAAAGAAGACCTAGCTCCAAGGAAAGACGGACAAAAATATTGGATATTTTGCTGGATAGTTTTATCAGCTTTCTTATTGCAGAATGATAACCTCTGGATTGTTTGAAAATGCTAATACTACAACTCACAGATAGGTAAAAATTTGTTTAAATGCTCCAGAATGGCCAAGCCTAACATAGTCTGAAAATAAACTGCCTTAATTGGTTGCTACCTGCTGCTTTTTAAAAATAAATATTGACCCAGTGTAATATGTTCTCTTCTCTGGTTGTATTTTAAGAAACCATAAGTTGCTGTCACGCTATTTATCTTGAAACATATGAAAAAAAACTATTTTACTTGGGTTTAGACAAAGAAATTAAGCACCTTTTGTGAAGCATCGGTTTTGTTTGTGATGTTGTCCCATAACAAATAGTGTGTGTACTGGGATTAATGGTGTAAAATATATTACTACAAAGTTAGGATAAAGTTACATTCTGCTGTAGTTTCATGATCTCAGGTCTTGCTCTTTTCTACTTAATAAATTACTTGATGATCTTTGGAGGTTTCCTAAAAAAAATTCTGGCTCAAAAACTACCATGCTTTTCCAGCCAAATTGTTTTTAAATTTCAAACAGATTATGGATATTTGGTTGGGTTTTTTTCAGCTTTATGCTCTGTAAATCATTAAAGAAAACACTACTAATTTTGGCCTTTGAATGGGATAATTTGCCCCTTTTTGCACCTGATCTACAAAATCTGTTTTAATCGATACAATTTAAGATGAGCAAATATGGACAGAATAGACCAAAGATAAAATACAGCGCATTCAAATTAGTTTGCAATCTGAGATATTTTTTCTTTTAGGGAGAAAAAAAAAGACAAGTAGTCACAACACTATGTTTACCATCTAAACTGATTAAAAAAACCTAATCTAGGGGGCCTAGAGGCCAAGGAAGTGGAAAAGTGGGCCCTTTTTGAATATGTATTTATCTGTCAGATATGTGTCAGTGACTCAGTTAATTGTGAAAAAATACATTTGCCCTGTAGCAAATCAAAGATGAACAACATTAAAATAAATATGACTAATTGCAAAGAGCCCATATATGATCAGAAACCATTTTTTTCTTAGATAATGGAACAAATAATAGCCTGGAAATCAAAACAAGATTAAATAAAATCAGATATGTTTCCAGAGTGTACAGGAACCCTGCCCCCAAGTGCTCTAATAATTGTCTAAATTAAAAACAAGGGCCAACTACTCTGCTATGTCAGCCTGTTCAAGCATTTAGCATACTGAGAGGAGTCAATCATCAGTGCAGACAGAGTAACTGCATTAGAAAGCATGACATTAGATCAAGTTATTATTCAATATTTAGGGCATCTTAAATCGCAACATTCATGCTACAGAATTTTTCCACAATTCCGAGAAATCTGTGGAAGCTGACCTGCATCAAGATGTGTATAAAAGGGAATGCTGGAACATTATTTCCTTAAAGTTGTGCATCTTGATACACACAATAGTATTAAAGCAATATTTAAAAACCAAAAGACGCTTTTTGACATTGTATTGTACCCACACTTTTCTCTTCTTTTTTAACCAAGACTGTACTTAATGTTTCAAAGGAGACCACTCACAAGCAAGTGAGCACATCCAGCCACTTTGTAAGATGAATCCAAATAGAACACATTAGTGTCTTTCAGAATTATTCTGTAGGTTCCAAAGGACATGTTGATACAACAACAAAATAAAGAACTAATATAGCACTCACCAAAACAAAAGCTATAAAAACTGAATGTTAAAGTGCACAGCACTTTGCATCCTCTCTTTTTTATATGATGGAAACAAAGAACCCCACTCAGTGCATTTATTGGGTAAGCCGTAAAGTTCAGCATGGGATACATTCGAGATAAAAGCAAAAGAACAATACCTGAGTTATTTTGGACTGCACAGAGGACACTATGGAAGAAGACACTGCTTTGTCTTTCTCCTGAGAACCACCCCTGAATAGAACAGAAAGAAGAAATAGAGAGGGGAAAAAAATAAAAAATCAATTGTTACCAGGAGCGAACATGAAATATTCATGATATTTTCTAAAATGCTTAACTTGGACAGACATCAAGCATTGTACAAGTAGGAAGGAAAAGCAAAAGAACAGAAAAGAAGAAGAAAACGGCATTTGACCTGTGAAAATACAAATATCCATCCAGAGGCCAAACTACTCCGTTAAAAACAGCCGAATGTAAAATCACGCAAACAGTGCCAAAACTACAGGCTTCAACTTTATCGTCAAGGTTCTGTCCAGAGCTTTCTATTTTCTCTACAGCCCAAACACTTCATAATTTAACAAGGTATTTTTAAAAAAGAACAATGTGCACATCAAGCTGATTGAACACAGCAGGTGAAGCTACAGAACAGACCGCTACTGATGCTGTGGGGTTTTAAACTTGGGTACAGACTGACAAAACTCAGTCTAATCTATTCAGTCATTTGGTGAATTTTCTGCAAAGACAAAGTAAAAATTTGATGACCAAATAATAAATACTGAAACAGGTAAAAGGCCCAATCTTGTCCTTGATTGACTACGTTCATGTGAAAACAAAAAACTACATTTCTTTGAACTGACAGACCAATCCTTTACATTACAGAAAAAATACAAATAAAGGTAAAGAGAACATTATTTTTTTGTTTTAAAATAAAGATTCTTAGCTGACACAACAGGACTAAGTTCAACAATATCATAAATGTAATAAATTAACATAAAAGAAAGCAACACTTTTTACAACTGCAGATAAATCTTTGTGCTAGTTTCAAGGAACAGCTTGCATGGCATAAAATCCAGCCTTTATGTTACTGAAATTAACAGACAAGAAAAGCTCTGCAGAGGCAGGTCAATGACTATGACTTGGTTGGGACTGCCTCTGGTCTGGGGTCCCATGCATTAGCAACTGTTCATTTATGCTGGCAGCAGTTCATAGAGTGCAATCAGTTATTCAGTAGGTGTTAATCATGTCAGGGCCTGGTGCAGTGCAGTTGTTCATACTTAAGATTCTCTCTTGCATATCTGCCACTGTGATAAATACAGACCCTTGTTCTGACAGAAAGCTACAGTCAACTCTTAGATCCTGTATACTTAGGGTTTTGGTGAGGCCTCCTCCTACAGTTTTGTTCAGTCTCAGTCCAAGGATGTTACTCTCATGTTACAACCCTAAGAGTCTGTGTGGAAAACATCCTCAATAATACACTAGCTTCTGGTCTTCAATTGTACCTCCTCGTGTGGAAAGTCAGAACTGCTGATTGGCAGTCTCAAGAGCACACAAGTATGGACAAATTGCTGTACTTCCTTGGAATATATTTTTCAGTGGACCTTTCTGTTGCTCTGATTTCTTCTCTTTTATGGGAGATACTGTTTTTGTATGGATTTTGGCCATCGTATATCCAAACATCTCCTTTATTAGTGGTCACAGTGTGGGTTCAGGTTTATATTTTAAGTACCCAAACACACATCTTCAAAGCAAACTTTCAGAAAATACTTTGTTACTAAGCCTTAGCAAAAGATTCTTTGCAAGATGTGTTGGTCTATGACATAAAATATTAATAAAATACAGCATGAAATAACATGAACCATTTAAAAGGATATAAATCATTTTGTAAGGCACTGCATGTGCTACTGTTAGACATATGGGGCAAATTCTACAAAAGTTCAGGTGGATTGTTTTAAAAATTGGGAGAGAATAACCTTGAGAGGCAGAGGCTGGATGCAGGGCTCACTGACTCTGACAAAACTCTGGGTGAGGAATATGGAGAGACAGAAGATCCTGCAGTTTGCATCTGCCCTGACAAAGATAATAAGTTTCTTTTTTGCTCCGAAGGGGACCTAGAAGAAAACAGTGAAACGGCAACATTAACTTAACAGTTTACACCAAAATGTATGAAATGTGTGATTATGTTTCTTGCAGCTTCCACTAACAGAAATATTGAAATGAAGAGAGTAACACTGCTTAGCAACCCATAACGATATATTCTCAATGCATAGTTTATGGTAGACAGACAAATTATACCACTGCTCAATAAATCAGTTAGAAATGAATTACTTTAAAATAAAAATACAAGCTTACACACAAACCGAACAGAACCCCTAACACGCATGGAAGCATCAGTGCCCTTGTATACTTTGATAGCTGAAATGAGAAATACTCTAGAAATCTCCAGCCCTGTGACTTGCTCTCAGGACAAAACGGTAGCAACTGCTGTTAAATCTACCTGGATCTTGAATGGCCCCTGGGCAAGCTAGACCGGCTGCTGGGATGATAACGATCTCTCTCCTCACGTCTCTTTTCAGGCGAGGATGCCCTCCTGTCCCTCCTCCCAGGGGAACGCGAACGAGATCTGGCAATAAGAACGGACAAAGAAAATATAAGACGGGCAGGAGCAAAATGCATAAAAAGAGGAAAGAGTATGAGATTTAAAACAAAGAAATGGGAGGAATAAAATAGTAACAGTTTAAAAAGCAAGCAAAAAACTGAAGACTTAAAGAAAACAAGCTATGTTTTAACAAGATTCTAACACCCCACAGTTTAGATTAAGGATGAGAATTAATTTCCAATTAATTAATTAATTAATATCATCACTTTAATAAAAATCAGATCAGATGGATTCTTGACACAGAGATGCAACATAATACAACCTATGCAAGAAAAAAAATAAATATTAATAGATAGTCTAAGAGATTAATTACCCTCTTCCATTTCTTTGCACAAAGGGCTGAGCTAATTTCATTTTGTCCGCTGGCTACCATGCAAAGCTTTTGCATGTAATTTGTGTAAATGTCTTTTGCAAACATAAATCAGTAAAGGAAACAGAAAAAGAAATTGCCATCCTATTCTAACAGCAGAGTCAAAACCAGACATCCAGAACAAGACACAAATGAGCAGACTACAGAAAATAGGGTCTTGTAATGCAAGACAAAGATTTTTAAGCTTGTTTAGGTCAGATTTTTGTCAGCCAACAAAAAGGGAATTATTTATGGAGATAAGAATCATTAAAAACATTAAAATACAGTCCAAACAAAAAGGCGGGATGGCTGCTTTGCTGAAAAGGTGTTCTATTTTTCTTTCTTTCTTTTCTTTTTAAATTCTAATGAATAGCATTACATTTGTGCTACATCTAAATGTATTACATTGGACAAATAATCATTGTGTAAGAGAGAATCCACAAATTAACATTTATTTTGTGACCAAGCCTCATTTATGAAACAGTGTGCAGGATCAATACTACAAGTGAACATTGGGAATTTAAAAAAAAAAAAAAAAAAAAAAAAGCACGCATCCACATTTTAAAGCAACACTCCTCGTAACCATTTGCAGAACACTAGCAAATGTGGAGTTGTCTTATATCCTACCACTTAACCATCCATAGAAATGTGCCTTCTGATAAACGTTTTTTATTAGTGAAATGCTGACAAACTCCAAGCATGGCAATCTTAACATGGAAGCTGAGCTACTAATGAATGTTATTTCCTCTTTGTTCTTTCACACAAGGAGAGAGGTAGCATGTGACCCTCAACATATATTTTAAACATGCAAACCAAAGCAGATTGTTGTTATCTTGAAAGAATGATCAACAAAAGTTTAATCTGGGAGGTTTTGGTACATTTCTTGTACAAAAAGAAAACATTCCAGGGAAAGCTTATGCAGTTCAGGAGAGTGAGTGGTGAATAAGAACTGTGTGAAAGGTAAAGCAAGCGTGTGACAGATGTTAATGCACTTAATCCTAAAAAAAAAAAAAAAAAAAAAAAAAAAAAAAAAAAAAAAAAATCTCTTCTCAATGCTATATAATGGTTATTTAAAATTGTTCCATCAAAACCATTGATAATTCCATTAATCAATGTAGTTAGCCAGACTGAGGTGAAAAGATTACATAATTCATGCTTTCTATTGGGGCATGATAAACCAGATGTCCCTGCATCTATCCAGCTGCTACAACGTGACACTGCAATACGCTCCACAATTTAGTGTCAGCAGCTACAGTCTAACAATTTCCTTTCGGCTTCAGGGGGCAGCGAACATGAAGGAGAGCCATCTATGATGCAATCCGGGGAGAAAAAATATTTTGTGAGTCTGTTTTTGCTTCTATCTTTTCTTAGTAAAACATGCTTGTGGAAAAGTATTTCCCAGGAGAAACACAAATGTTACTGTTTGAAATATTAATGACTAAAGGGAAAGAATGAATTAAACATGGGCTTGTATGAGATTTACACAGCTTCATGAGATTTAGACAAAAACTGAAGAAATAATTTTAAAAACAAACATTATGATTGCGTTCATTTAGAGCAAAAAAAAAAAAAAAAAAAAAAAATGTTAGTACTATTGCTATGAAAGTGTTTTGTTATTTTGATACAAAGACTAAAGCTCAAATATATAACAGTTGCTTAATTTGGCAGCAGCATTCAAATGCTTCTTGAGCAGAATATTATAGCTTTTTGCCATTTTAGCTCTGAAGATTTTAGCTCTCAGAGCACAAAAAGCTGATGTTACATGGCTAAGTAGTCAGGCTGTCTGCTCAGGTACCCAACCTTAAGTCAGGTGCTTCACAGCCCTGCAGCTCGTAGCTTGCCAAGTACAGCTTTGGGACATAGTTCCCTCAATAGGAGCCATGGCTGTCTTCTTTCTTTTTTTGCAACTGGAAATATTTTCAAACATCCAAATTTGTCTGGTGTAGAGGCCTTCTTTCATCCAGCTGCCAGGCAGTGTGTGACAATAGGTGGAGAATGGAGGACTATACTACTGTAGTTTAGGTCTATGCAGGAAATAAAAACTCCAGCCACTTTGGCACTTTCTTCGCTAATTCAATAAAAAGACTTCAAGCCATACAGATGTTATGAAAGAACATTTTAGTAGATCTGAAACAATAACTTTTTAAAACGCTGGCAAAAGCTGATAGTGGTAAATGACCCAAACTTAACAATGCGTGCATAAACAATGCCTCATATTCATGAAATATTTCCACATTTCTAAACTCTTGCAATTATCACTATTTCCCTACAAGTGTGTAAATTCTACAGATATTTTTCCTTTTCTTGTTTTTGCAAAAAAAAAAGTGCCTCAGGGCTCTCGATTAACTTTTTGAACTGGTGCGCCTAACCTTTTTTTCTTTTCTTTTTTTTCAAAGTTTCAGTTCAAAATGTATTAGAACCAATCGTAGATGCACTGTTGCTGGTGTCGTGCCAAGGTAGTTTTTCCTGACAGAATTTGTACCTCTTAATCAGGAGCACACATGAGACCTTTCTCAGTTCCTGTCTACTTCTTGATCGAATGACTTTAAATCTAGATCTGCCATAAGTATAAATAATTCTGGGTGTAACTGTATTCAGTTTTTATTTTACTACATTTTGTGTTTTGTATGATTCATTCAAGTGGTCTAACTAGCCATAAAAATGTCTTATGGAAATAGTCAGACATTTTCAATGATGAACTCAGGAAAGTGTTTTGTTTGTTTGTTTACAGCAGATAAAACTTTTAGCGACCTGAAAAAAAAAAAAAAAAAAAAAAAAAAAAAAAATCAGAGCCAATAGGACACCTTAAAATGAACACAGAGCCGTTTACTTGTTGTGAATGATGTATACTGAATGGAAATATTTATAAATTGAGCTTGTTCAGATGTGGCTGTCCTCTTTTTAGGCAGATGTTCTCAGTTTGTTAGTTAAAACATCACTATTTTCATGTCTACTAAGTTGGAGGCGTGGACAACTGGACCCGCACTCCTGCACGGTGTAAAGTCCCGACAAAGGAAAAACAAACTGGATAACAACCTCGGCACGACACATTTTTGGCTTTACTTTATCTTAGTAAGAGAGCAGCTTGATCAGGGAAACAGGTCAAGCCACTGTTTTCAAAACGTATACACTTTCCCCTTGTATGTTAGTTTCAGTAGTTCTGGGTCAGAGTCGATCATATGTAGCTTGTTATGTGAAACCATTTCTGAACCAGAGCTTGAAACAACCTAGGGGGTTGATAGCATTGTGTCAGAGCTTTGGTAATGATTTTTCTGACGGCTCAGACCTTAACATTTCTATATTTTCTCTCCTCAGATGTGCTACATCTACTAGCCTAGCCCACACCTCTGATGGAAGGGATCAGACGCAGACACGTACATCGATAGCTGGAGCACGGTCCTGCCTTTTACTTACTAATGTGTGTCTGTTGTGAACCTCAGAGAGACTTTCAGTGTCACTGATATATATTATGGTCGCAAATATTTATTTATTTTTTACCTCCCAATGACAGTTGCACTGGTGCGACTGGTGATTTATTTTTTTTTCCCCCAGGCGCACTATTGTGAAATCCGGTCGCATTTGCGATCGCACTCTAGAGCCCTGTGGCTTTGAGATAAATGGCATAAAAATGTATTTGAAGCCTAATTTCACATAAACCAAAAGAAGAAATAAAACATACAACATTCTGTTATGACAGAACTAAATAACGTTGAGCTATGTCGAGGCACTTTCAAAAAACAATAGTAAACAGGAGCATTGTTGCATCTATGGGTTCTTACCTATGACCTCTTTTGTAGGCACTAGGTAGAGAGTGTCTGGTCTTTGACCTCGATCTTGATCTCCTCCTGTGCTTTTTCTTCTTTTTGTCTTTATCCCTCCCTTTGTCTCGATCCCGATCCCTGTCTCTTGCTCTGTCTCTATCGCGATCTCTTTCTCGATCTCTGTCCCGATTTCTTTCTCTGTGTCTCTCCGGGGCTTTGGATGAGGTGTGTGATGACGATGATGATGAGCCGGTCGGGAGCTCCCTTGTACGGTTCGCTCCTTGGGACAGTCTTTGATCCTGAGGATACGTAGGTGGCGCGTTGTACAATTGAGGAGATGCAGAACCGGACAGAGCAGAGTAGACTTCCTGCAGCTAAAGAGAAAGAGGAGAAACAATATTTTTTCACAAGCACCTTTTCCAATTAAACAAACTGCAGATAAAAGAAAAGAAGAGATTCAGTCCCCTATATTGACATTAGAGACACTAAATTCCCAAAACTCTGTACGTCCGTAAGAAATGAAGACTGAAGCCCGTCTCCTGCAGGAAATGCAGGGCTGTTTTTTGATTAAGGATTTATTTATCCAATACCTCCATGTGTAGCCTTGCTAATGGCTACACATGGAGGTATTGGATAAATAAATCCATATGAATAAAAAAATATTAATGCAGCACATGCTGATTGGAGAATTTCAAATCAAATTTCAAAATGGAATTTATTTGATCTTTGTGAGGCAGCTTCTGCAGGAAAATAAGGAACTACTTTTTGCTGAGGATATAACTGTCACAGATGATTTTAATAATTAATGACACCCCAAATATTTTAAAACTTAAAATTACCAGGAAATATTTCTCTGCCCTATCTTTTGTTCCAAATTGTACAGATGTACAGTGAGGCTGAGAAGCAGATTGTGTTAGGAGGGTAGCATTATAAGATAATGTATGCACTGAAAGGGACATGGGTTCTTAAATGCTGGATCAGAGACAGACAAAAGCTCTTGGGAAGTTATTATTCAGGCTCTCTCCCTTAAAGAAGAAAAGGGGGGAAGCATTACTCAGCTGTTGAAAAGACAGTGTGGGTAACAACAGCACAACCCCTCTAGGAATATCCAGAGTTACAACTGTCAGCCGCAAATTGCAACTAATTACCCCAATGTGAGCCTGCCTGCTCATTTTAGATCCATCTGCTTCTAGATTAAGGTTGGGGGAAAAATGAAACCACTTTGAGTTCATTTATGAAATAAACATGTCACTTTAGGTATCAAGAGTGCTTCAGGGGCTATACATTTTTCATGTCTGTGAATTCCTACTGGGGGGCATGCTGACAAAGGCATCAAGATGAAATTTTACACTATAATGTTTGACATTTTACATTATAAGTACAATGAAGAGCATAGTTATATGCTAATCATTGTCCATTTTAGGTAATCTTTCTTCTTTTTTTTTCTTTTAAAATGTAACCAGCACTACATAGCTCGTTTTAAAGATCCAGTGGCTGATTACTTAATTAGAATCAAATTGAAGTGCAAAAAAATTATATTTATTTATTTTAATTGTATTTTTTGTATGTTTGCCTTTTCTAAGACTCCATGGTTGGCATTTAAGTATGGTCAATACTGTCTTCCAATTACACATAATTACCTAGTTATATTGTTAAATTTCCTGTCAACTTTTAACATTTTTTAAACAAAATAGCAGTGGGCCGCTGATGGACAGCCCTAGCACTCCTATCACCAGGCTTAGCACGTTTTCTGGGGGAAGCCCTGCATTTATTTCACACTACATTAAGAAATTATAGAGTATATGATTGGTTTTTATTTCGCTTTTGTAAAAAAAAAAAAACAAAAACAAACAAACAAAAAAAAACCCTATTAAATAGAATAATGATACATTTTTTCCTCTTTTTCACTAGTTGTGTAACATGAAAACAATAGTAAACAAAAAGCATTCACATGCATCATCTAATGGTTGTGATAGTGAAACATTGTAAGTACAAAGATATTTTAATTGTGTTATTTTTGGTGCTTATTAAAATTTTAGCAGTCTAAACTTACTATAGGGGAACACTTGAAAATGACAGGTGTTATCTGGGTGTATTTGCAGGTGCAGTTCCTAAGCCCTGCGTTTCCACATCTGTACCTGAAAAGTCTTAGTTGTAAGTTGCTAAAAAGACATTTTCTTTAGTCCTCTGTCACAAATGACTGGAAAGCCTCACCTCCAAACAACCAGTTGGCATGCAGATTGTGGCTAATGGTTGTTATGGAGCCTTGGTGACCCCAAGGAGGTACTTTTGTTGTAATTATCTAATAGTGACTTTTAAAAATCTTTTATCATTCTTGCCATCTTGCTCACTGTTTGTTGTGACAAGATAAATGTAGTATACATTTTTCATTTTAAGGAGTGGCTATAAGGATCTCTCAGTCATTTCATGTATCCCAGGAAAACAACATCATGGATTTTCAATTATATCCAAGAAATGATCATTTTACAAAATTTAAATTACAAATATGCTTCAGTTACATTTATTTAAAAAGGAATTATGTATCAGCACCAATGATTTTGCCAAAACCAGTTTTTGCTCAACATGGAGCTTTTACCCAACTTAATAAATGTAGTCAAATTAAAAGCTGTATTTTTCTAACTTTTCTTGTCTGACATTATAAAACCACAATAAAAGATGAAATAATTTTAAAATATGTAACAAATCTTTACCAGGAGTGACAAGATGCCCAGAGGGTGCTGAATACTCTTTAAAAAAAAAATGTAACAGTAGCAGTTTTCCAAAAAAATGAAAGCAGAGAGGATGTGTTTCTTCACTTCAGCCTCCTCTTACTCATGAACTTAAATTTGTAAGAAATGGGTAAACCATATAGAGGGGGAAAAGGGGGGCTAGTGATGATGAAATAAGATGAAAGAAGGAGGCAAAGAGGTAAAAGAGCCGGCAGGAGAGAAACAACTGCTCATAAGACAACAAATATCTGAGTGGGAAAAGGAGCAATGTTTACTTCATTGCTCAGTTTAAACAATATGTGTGATTTAGCACCAAAAAAAAATTATGAAAACGTACAAAGTGAGATGTGGATAGATTCCTGCCTGGCATCTTGATATGAAAGATCAGATATGAGGTACAAAACAAAATCAGAGTCTGGGCAAAAGGGATGAGATGCTGTTGTAGCTTTGCAGACTTAATTATTTTTTTTTTTTCATGAAAACAGTACCATAAACACTAATTATCTAAGTAGCAGGCAGTGGACATCTAACTAATTAGCAAGACATTATCAAAAGGATTCATCGTGAGAAAAAGTGGAGCTGTTATCACACTGGATAATAATTAAGACCCCAACAACAGCAGAAAAGTTGTAAAATCTTCTACTGATGACAGCCAATTATAAAACTGAAGATCCTCTCATTGTTTCCATGATATACATAAAATAAAGTACGAAATGCCATCTCTGTATGGTTGAAAATGTAAAGATTATTACAAGATGCTCATACTTCAAATTATTATAAATAAGAGCCAAATTGCTCTAACTAGCATATAAAAGCTGCCTGGGCCTGTGAAGCTTAGCCAGAGGGTTTGGTCTTCTCATGACAGCTTACACTACCACGTCCAATCATGCTGCATATTCAACACAATAAACACTGTAGGAAACATGCAGCGTGTGCATCAGTGGATCCGAGACAGCTAATTCAACAGACTCTGCAAACACATGGTGTAAGCATTTGTCCGCAGGCCGAGAATCCTCTCACAGTAAGCCAACACAATATCTGTGCCTTCCAAAGACAGCATCAATGTTGAGAGATTCACTTCTTTGCCAAAATGAAGCAGCTTCTGTCACCTTTAAGCATTTTTGAATTCGTCTAGCCCTTGCGCAAAAACGCACCTCTACAAATGAAAAAAATCGATACACAAGGCTGCACAGTTTTATTCGTCTTTGATTTTGAACAAGTCCTCTAATTAGGGGGGCTCTTGTAATGTGCCTGCAGAAACAGAGTGAAAATTAAAATGATTTCCTACTTGTGGTTTGGTTCTCAGCAACTTCAATGTCTTTTAAACTTTATTGAATAAATGGACATACTTATACTTATTGTACCCTCTCTGCCAGGTGCAGTAAAGGCAGAAAAGGAAACTGGTCAGAGTTCATGGAAAGATGGTTGTCACTAAATGCAGGGCAATTCTGGAAGAAAACCTGTTAGAGGGTTAAGAAAAAAAAAAAAAAAAAAGCAAAAAAAAAAAAAAAAAAAAAAAAAAAAAAAAAAAAAAAAAAAAACTAGACACCACGGTGGAGGTTTACCCTACAGGAGAACACCACCAAAAATATACACAGCTACAATACGATGATTAGGAAAAAAAGCTACTTTAACAGAGCTGAAATAGCCCTGTTAAAGTACAGAGCAAACTCTAGCCTGTGGCGAGATTTAAAAAAGTGTTCAAAGATACTATTCATTCAATCTGAATCAACTCAAGCTACTCTAAGGAATTTGCTAAATGTTCTTAATCTCTCGATGTGCAAAGCTGGTAGAGACATAAAGTAGAACAGAAAGGAGCTTCTACAAGATATTTCATCAAGGGGACTAAATGTTATTACATGCAACAGCTTTCACTATGAGTGAAACTTTTTTAAACCATGCATCATTTTCCTTCCACTTAATTATGTGATACCAACCCCCAATAAAATACATATAAATTGTGGTTATAAAGTGATAAAATGTAAAAAAGCTCTAGAGGCATGAATGCTTTTATGAGGTACATCATCTATTTACTCATCAGTAAGCCCTTACTCTAAATATTTATTGTACTCCTGGAGAATGAGTACGCCCTGAGGGCCACTGCAGCAGAGACTGAGTAGAATGAGCGCGCTGCTGCAGCAGTGGCAGGAGCCAACCTACGGCCACCTGGCCTTTTAGGCAGCAGGCCAGTTCTGCATGCACCTGATGTGATTACAAGAGGAGCTGACATACAACATCCATCATATGAAGGTTCAATCTACACATCAAATAGCTGCTGTGTCTTATTAACACTATAAAGAACTTCTGTTTTTTAGTACTTTTTGATGTGACAAAGGAACAGCTTGAAAAGCTTTTACAACTTGCTTTTGTCACAAAACCTTCATGAATCCTAATATATATATATATATATATATATATATATATATATATATATATATATATATATATATATATATATATATATATATATATAAACATCTCATTTTGTTAAAAGAGAAAAGACAGACTTTAGTTAAATCAAAAAGCTTCTAGATTTTAAGCGTCCGTTTTCATTACTATGACTCTCACTAGTTGATTGGCTCACCACCTCCACACAGTGTGCTCTGAGTATTTAATAACATTTACTATACCTGCGATGCCACTGGAAAGGAAAATAGGTTACCATCCGAGGGGGAAAAAAAAATGCTTTTATGAATGTAATATATACAAGAAGTAGTGACGCCAAAATAATCTCGGGAAATAAACGCAAAAAAGAATACCATGAAATCTACAAATTATCTCGATCAATCAAATGTTAGAACTAATTCAGCCCCTGCTCTGTTGGTAAAAAGTGTGCCTTTTTGAAGTAAAAGATGCAAGAATTCATTATCGCTGCCAGCAGCTGCAGGATGATAAACTTATTCAGCATACAAATGCAGCCTCTTCTCTTTTTAATGACTGAATGAAACCCCTGGAATAAAGCTGCCCACATGAAAAGTGTCTAAGCCGAGCCTGCCAGCTCATCATTATGTGCGCTACACTTCATCCTGCATCAAAAAACGGAAAAAAAAAAAAAAAAAAAAAAAAAAAAAAAAACAAAAAAAAAAAAAAAAACTTTCAATGTGCAGTGGATGTCAATTGTGTCTTCTATGTGATACCATTTAGAGATGTTATACACTAATGTGGGGTTGCATGTTAATAACTGTCACTGCATAAAAACTGATATGTGTCTGCAAAAAACTGCACAAGAAAAATAAATAAATACAGCAAAGAGAATCACTACAATGCTGTTTAGGTGTAGACAGTCACCAGGTGCACAAATGTCATTAATTTTAGGCTTTTTAATGCTGCATTTTGAACAATTCTTTACCCACAGTAGAATGATGATACATTCAGGAGTTTTCAAAAGAACTGAGTGCATTTTATCATGGGTTTCATTTACTTTAAAAGCAAGAAAATGATAAATACAGGGCCAAATGTATGCGTACACCCGACCAAATTTTCACAAACTGTGCTTTATTAAGTTTGCAGAGAAACCATATGCTTTTTGTAGCCCACCTTTAAAGTCCTGGCCCCATTCTACCTGAATATGTGACCACTCTTTTCATAAGAAATGGTGGAGCTTATATTGATTGGTTGGTAGCCTGGCAGAGGCTATAACTTTTCAATACGGTTTAGGTTAGAACCATTCTAGAAGACAATGAGCTTTATCCAAAACCAATTCTAATATGTTTTTAGCATTGTCATCCATTTTTAATTGCTAAAAGCGTAGTTGTTGATTTGAAGGGAAGTTGATGAATTTGGAGGAAGTGCACCATCTTTATTGCTTAACCATTTTTCTTCAACCCACCAGTACCATCGGCAGCAAACAGACCGTCAGGATAATGTTGCCACTGCCATGCTTAGCAGCTGGTACAGTGTTCTTAAGATTTAAATTCTTGTACTAACTCCTCCAAACATCCTTCTTGTCATTGTGGCCAAAAAGCTCAATCTTTGTCTCATCTTTCGATAACAGTTTTTGAGCAGGCTCTTTATTGGTTTTACCTTTTCATTCCATGGTGATGTTAAACTGGCCTCACTGCAGGCATTGACTTCACTGGTGTTACAGCATCTTCCAGATTAGAATGGGCTTCTGCATTGGTGACACTGTAGTATATTTTCAAGCCATCGTGACATTGTATAAGAGTTATAAACAAAGCTTCTTATCAGACCAAAAGTTGGATTAAATTTAAAAGGTATAAGGAATAAAAATATATACAGATATTAAAAAGATAAGGGAAAGACAGTTCTAGTCAGGATTGTGTTCTAACCTTTAGATTATAAAATGTGACAAGATAAATGTTTGTTCTACTGTGATAAAAAATTGTCACTGTTCTTTCACAGCCCTCCTGCAGCAATGAATGTGTGTTTTTTCCCCTCCTGCTGCCAGCCTCATATTACAAACCCCTCAATTTCACCCCAATCAGTTATATTGTTTATATCCAAAGCTATAAGAAAGCTCTGTCACAAAAGACCTTTCTCCCACACAAAGAGAGGAAATGAAACTGGCTAGTTTCAGACATGGTTTGCTATGTGAATGTGCAAAGGGGAATGTCAGGATGGACTGTTTAATAGGGCAAGCCTTTTTCTCAGATTGTGATTTGAATAAACTATTGTACCAAAAATTAAAATGTTTTTTCCTATTATTGTATTTAGATGTTGTACAACTGAAAATGAAACAATCTTTATTTTTAAAGAACTTTTCAAACAAAAAAGAATGTAGGACAAAGTGCTCCACATAGAGCAACGAAAACAAAAGGATAAACGACCCCCACCCCACCACTTACAGGCACACACACTTCACATGGTCATCCATAGACTTGCAAATGGCTATGGCCACAAAGGAAGCACCGTATTAGGGGTAATTGTCTATAATGAGGTAATATGGAGAGCCGACAAAATTGTAGAATTAAAGGTAATGAAGAAAGGTCAGATTAAAAAAAAAAAAAAAAAAAAACAAAAAACTGTAAAAATAATACAATTTAAGACATCCCTAACATTTAATATGAATGAACATAAACATAGCAGTTAATATCTTATGGAAAAAAAATAAACTGATAAAGTGATAAAAACACATACAATCTAAAACCTTAAAAATTAAATTAAAATACAGAAAAAAAATATATGACACACAACTAAATAAAGAAAACATGAATTCTACAGAAAACTACTCTAAAGTTTTGTAAAAGAAAAATGTCTGCTCCTATTGTTTTTTTGGCCAGTTTTGGGTCATAATAACTAAAATATGATTTGAAGGTGAGGGTTTTTTCTTAGGCTTGAGGGATTAAAACCTATGTTCTTGATAACATCTCTGTACTAATTTTGAACAAAATAAATATGTTTATACTCTGACCAGATATCAAATGGATAAGCATTACGCCACTGTTTCAGTATGCTTGACAGGGAAATACTAAAGTATTTGTTAAGAAACTAACCAATGCTGCAAACATCCATTCCCACTATTAAACAGTACAAATTATAGTAGCATTGGTTTTATATAAGTAAACAATATTATTGTGTCAGACACAGAGTGCCATCTTGCATCTGCTTAAAAATACGTAACTTGAATGCAGCTTTCTGTACAGATAGTAGATATTATCCCATCAGAAGAGATCATTCAAAAAAAAAAAAAAAAAAAAAAAAATGTCTGTGTGTTTATGCACTAATGACCACAAACTGATCACACAGAGGTAGTTGTGCTGTGACTGATTTTAATTTGAGAACAGACTGACAGTCTGGCACAAAGCTCTACACTGCCTCACATCAGTGTGGAAGTGGCTGTTGTTTCAGTACAGCAGCTGGGGAATGAGCCCAACTTTCATAGCTAGATGAGATTATTGCTGATGGCTTTTTTTCTTCTCCTCATCATTAGTGAATAAAGGCACCACAGCTTTTCTTTGTCAGACAACTGTATGCTATGTTCAAGTTGCGGCGTGAAAAGACATGTGCCCTTCTCCCCAAGCACTGAATCTTACTCAAGCAATGTGTACAGCCCATATAGCTTAACATGTGCAAGGACCGCTGAAACGTACACATAGTGTACACATAGTGAGGGGGTGCTAACAAGACTACCACTGAGGTTGCGGTTGTGCACCGAGTTGTTCAACAACTGTTATGATGCTTTTTCTAAGCAGGTGTGCAACAACATATTGTCAACTGTGGTAGCTTTATTAGTAAATATTACGAGGTGGAAAAGAAGACCAAAGGTGAGCTGCAATTTCTGACAGAAAATGCGTCCACCCTCTGCTTTGATTCTGTGAAAGGGCGGAAGATGAAATGATTAGTGAAAAAAACCCAAAAAACCCCAGAAAAACAGGCACGTATCTGTTGCCTGTGCTCCATTAGAAAGGGTTTCAGCAGCTGGACTTAAGGCAAATAGGCCATAAGCTCATTTTTTGAAACAAAATAGGCAAAGGTCTGAAATATTTTGCCATTACTTCCCATTAAAACGAGTGTGACAAGGTAATGTTTATAGTATTGCTGTCTTAGATGTTATTTGAGGTTCTGTTTTGAAAATGGTGTTAGAGTAGCAAACTGTTATTATGCTGACATTTTGAGATGTTATTAACCAACGTATGAGTAAAAGGTTGCATGTTCAAGTACAATGCAAAAATGATTAATGCCTGCCATTGTCTTTGAGAGTATGTGTGTGGATTCTGTGCTATCAAGAAAGCAAAATGGAACAAAAGCTATTTTTTGCCCACCCTTCCATCACATTTCAACATTTTAGCAACTGCTGTCACATGTTGAGCTTTATCCTGTGGCAGAGTTGCTTTACAAAACATTTATGACAACAAAAGCCTAAAAGTGGTCATGGTGATAGTTTGCACCAAGCAGTGGTAAAAAGAAAAACAAACAAAAAAAAAAGGAGACTGATATTTTCAGAATCGCATAAAAATTATCAGTGTGTCCAAACATAAAGTGTGTCTTTGAATTTAACACAGCCATTAGCTCTCACCTTCAGATGTTGGCATTTTGTATATTTACAGTATTCCATATTTCACTGTTGGCCATGACAGAAAGTATTAGAATGCAGAAGCACTGGTTTTGAGAGGTTTAGCCAGACATTAAATTCCATTTTTGTCTTCAGAAAAATAATTTGTTTCAATGTCTGCACTCAAATAATTACAGTTTCCTTCATAACATCTCGTCTGCAAACAGCTGGCAATGATCCAGCCTTTAGAGACAATCTTTGCGAGTCTAAGTTGAAGGTTATTCAAGGTATTGGAAATACAGCAGAAACAATTACAAAGAGATGGCTGGATGAGGATTCACTGGGCTTGAGATATGGTTAGTCATTTATAAAATGGATTATCTTACATTTTCCTAAAGTTGGTATCCAGACAAGTAAGAAGTTATGGGCACAAAAGATGCAAGGAAACCGATCTCATGTGAATAGAACATGACACTGTCTCTCCGTACTTTTTAATCACCCTCCAAAACTGTTACGACATGCTTTGGACTGAAGCTCCATGGGTACAAAAGGAAGACGACGACCGTGTCAGAATAAAAAACGGGAAGTTTTTTGGGTTTCACCTGATGACTCAAAATACTGATAACTGATTTTCACAAAACATACTTTAAGTATGTCTTCTTCAAATAACAAAATTATGTATCTGAATAAACTGTCAGTGAGGATTTACCTTTTCCATATTTTTTCTGAGAAAGACCCATCATGAAGACCTCTGTTCTTACCTCTTGCTGTGTATAGGACTCTAGCTCCGCTCTCTTGGCCTCAGGCTCTCCAGCGATTGGGCCGCGGAGCGTCTGTAGGAAGAGCGCTGCTTTCCTCTTCCTCTCTGCCTGTAGCTGTTTCTCCTTGGACTCCTTAGATGCCTGGGCCAGCTTCTCCCTGGCTGCAGCTGCGAGGCGATCCTCCAGTTTCTGCTTGGCTGAAGGCAACAAGATGAACGGGAAAACACGGGAGAAATGTTAGGATTGTAGTCACTTTCCTTTTATGTTTTGACCACTGAGACATTCAACGACTAAATAGCAATATGGAGAGCGGAAATAAGAGCTCGTTCTTAACAAGAAAACTAAAGAAAGATGCAAGAGAAAAGGTAAAAAAAATAATAAAAAAAAAGGAAAAAAAAAGACAAAATCAAAAGTGAAGCAACAAACAGAAAAAAAAAATAGCAAAAGTACTTTTCCACATTTACTGGCACATCTAACCTAAGTAATTTCAGGCAATTTTCTGAGTTTTAAACAGCTAAAGATTGACAGAGTTCCAGAATAAAAAACATTTAACACCCAACTGCATCTTGGGTGATGCATAATTTCATGCAATTTAGGGTTTACACAGAAGGAATTCAAAGTGGGAAAAACATGGGGGTGTGAGACAAGACATATTGGTAATAATGAAAGGAAAAAATATAAACTATTTGGTAGATGAGAGAAGGAGATGCAGTGAGAGTAAACTGGGGTTAGAAAGGTAAAGAAGAACCACAAAGAATATCAAAATGATGAAAAAACAAAGAACAATGAAAACACAAAGAAAGCCCAATGTAGAATTATAATATATGAAGAAAATGCAAACCAAAACCCTGATTTTTTAGGTTATGCAACCGCTGGGGATACAGGAATCTCTTAAGTGCTAAAAATAGGTCAGCTGCTGAGGCAAATCACACTTGAGTACAGTGAACAACAGCCAAGACGAGCAGAATCCATCTGTACCCCAGACAATGACAACACATCATTGGCCTGCATTCGTCTCACTACTGTATTTTCAGAATCATTATCAAACACATGCATATGAATATAAACGCTGTGGAAAAATGAGACAAGAATTTGGCATCTAATTAATATACAATTAATTTTGTGGGCTTATGCTGCATGAATATGCTGAAAAAGGATGGCGAATTTTTTCCCCAACACTGAATTTCAATCTCATTATTTTTAAATAATCTGAATCTGAGGCAGCATATTGTTAGTGCACATGGTTTGTAAAAACTGCATTATAGGCAATGCACATAATTAGCAAACTGCTGTGGTTCAAAACATCATCAAAAGACAACCTGTGACTTTATTGAATAGATGAGTGGTAAAATTCTGATAAGTACTTATAAAGAGAAACACTTAAAACTAAGTGAAAAAAAGAAGTAAATTTTTGGGTTTAATTGTAGAAAAGGTTACATTTTTTTTTCCTTTTAAACAATGTCTGTTTTTATGTAAGTGAATTAAAATATAAATAAATTGGATTCTACAAGAGCGGAGTCTGAACTAAAGGAAAGTAAAACAAAAAGGTAATGTAAGTCATTCAAACATCAGCTTTGATTAAACTTGGTTGGTTTATTATACAAGTCAGATTATGTCACTGCTTAAGTCTGGAACTGTTTAAAACAACCCCAAAATGTCAACTAAAATCAAATTCTATAAGGCTGACATTACTGGTACAACTCAGAAATAAAGACCTGCTAATCTTAGTCACAATTTATATAGTAATCATTTCCGGTTTCCCCACAATCAAAAAAAGCACATCTACTGGGAAATACTTGCATCTCCAGTTTGTTTATCACAGACAACATTTAATGCGGGTGGCCTTTTTTCACGCCATCACCACAGATAAGTGTTTGCTGTCTGCTACTGATCCCTATGCTATCTGATCAAGTTAGGCCTACTGACTGTCAGCCACTTTGCTGCACAGCAGAAGCAATTCAGTCAGCTTTTTATTAGGCTGGTCCAGCCTCTTTCTCTGGCTGCCTGTCAGTTTAAAAAAAGCCATTAGATTCTAAAACTGTTCCAGTGAACCTAAAGCAACCTGACAACCTCATTGATGCTGAAAAGTAGCACATTTGTCTTTGACCGTCCATCTGTCTTTTAAGGTTTAATTTAACATCTGTCTTTCCAGTCAAAGGAAGATTATGATGATTTTGATCTAATCTGTAACTATCATAAAATAAAAAATATTTCTCTCTTTAAAGACACAGGCTGTCTCAAGGGCATTTGCTGAAAGTACTTACAAGACAATTTCAATCAGGAGAATCTGATATGCATGGCAATAAAGATTTAGTAGGCAATTCCAGATTCACTGCACTAAAAATGGTGACAACACCAAGTCACAAGGAATATTGCAGTGGTTTATTTTTTGTTGGTCTCTTGCCATTTCATTATTTGAAAGTTAGTGTGATAATTGTGATGAAGAGTTCCTCCACCTGTTCAGTTTTTATTAGCTGTAGTGATTAAAACTGACCAATTAATTAAATCCTGTAAAAGGTTATATTGAGATGTAACAGCCCACACTTGACAACAAGTCAAAGGTTTCCTTAATAAATCAACTCCATGGGAATACTGAATTCCAACTCCAATGGCATTCAATGACAGTGACTGTGTGTAAAAAAATGACTTTGAAGAAATGTCTCTTTTTAGAACTTAATTCAGAATTTCATTTCAAAAAGTGAAACTGCATGTAGATTCATAACACAGAGATATACATTTCAGGTGTTTAGGTTGAAATATAAATCACTGAAAAAAAAATGAAAGCCCACGTTTTCTCAGAGATTTAACATTACAAAAGACCAATTAAGAAATGTTATGGCCTACATAATAGCAGGGAAGACTGCTCACTTAACAGTTACTACCGGCCACCACAAACAGATGTACCTTTTTCTAAGCCAAGACTGATCCAGAGACACCAAACGTGCCTTACCTGGGCTAAGGGGAAAAAAAAAAAACAAAAAAAAAAAAAAACAGTTTCTCAGTGTAGGGGTACACCATTAAATCGGCCCCAGTTTCCTTAATTTTAGGAGATCAGCCGATACTTACATGAGAAACTGATCTTATTTACTTCTGCAAAGGTCTGAAAATCAGCCACTGTCCCCTTTTGCTCTGAAGTGAGAGAAGGCTGACTGACAGACCCGCCCACTGTCTGCACATCCGTGGTTAACAATAGTCACCCCGCTGTTGTCGACTAAGCTTCGACTTTGTCGCTATATTTAGCGACTTTTCAGACGACAAAATCGGTATCGACCAAAATCAGAATTGGCAGGTCTGGCTTTTTAAAGATCATGATCAGCCAGAAAACTGCAATCGGTGCACCCCTAGCTCAGTGGTTTACAGTCTTGTTTTGAGATGAAAATTAAATTTGCCTTTGAAAAGGAAATGAAGGTCTCAGAGTCTCAAAGAAAGGAGATGCAGGAATTCATGCAAAAGGAGCCAGGACCAAGTATTAAGTGCATAAGCTTTGAAGTACATGGATGTACTTTTCAATCGTGTGACTTTTCTGCTTCAAAAATCTTTTTTTTTTTTTTTTTTAAATTAGTTTTACGTATTATTCAAATTTCGAGAAACTTAATTTTGAGATATCATTAGCTGTCAGCCATAATCAGTCAGTTTAACAGTGAAACACTCAAATATATCACTGAGTAATGAATCTACATGTGGTTTCACTTTACTTCTGAAAACACTGAAATAAATTACCTTTTGTGATAATCTAATTTACTAAGATAAACCTGAGTATCTTTAAAACGACTTATCTCATTATCTACCATTTGTTCTATCTTATATTCTCAGATATACAGCAGGCTCCTGCAAGACTCATCAATACAGCTCTAATGTGTATTCATAGTTTAAACTGAACAGATAAAAAGATTATAGGAGTGTAACTGCAGAAAGACTAAGAGGAGACCATCCAAATCAAATTAAACTGAAAATTTCTCCAGGAGACATATTGTTCTACATTGCTTGTATCATAATTTGGGTAACCCAGTGCCAAAGAAATTATTAAAATCATCACAATTCAAATGTAGGAATTACAGTTGTTGCTGATCTTTTGTTTCTCCACAAATTAAAACTCCCTTATTAAAGAAAATAATGTAAAAACAAAAGAATGTTTTAAATAAGTCTGCAAAAGCAACTGAGCTTATCTGCCAACCCAGTAAAAGATCTGGGGTTGAAAAGGTTAAAACATCTTGAAATGGCTCATAATACTATAGTTCAAGGTCAAATCAGTCAACAGAATGCTTCTGTGTAAAATGTAATGAGGAAATTATATAATAAATGAATTTGTTTTTTGTGTTTACCTTGTTTTGCTTCCAGCTCTTCTAAACTAAGGGCAGGTTTCTTCTCTTCAGATGCAATGACGGGAGGCGGCTCTTTTTCAACCAATATAGCTCCACACATCACAGCATCGAGCCCCTCCTCTTCCAACAACTGCCAGAAGAAAAAAAAAAGAAATTACTTTTAACTGTGTCAATAACTGTATTCTGAGAAATGTGTTTACTTTGATATTGAAATCCGCAAAATCTACACTATGGGTATAAGACAAATTAAAACCTGACCTTGTCCTCGTCTGAATCATCATCCAGTCGCACTCTGTTCTTCTCCAAGGGAAGCAGGTCATTTTCCTTTGGCTTGATGGCAAAAGAGATGGGGGCAAAAGAGGCTGTGAAGGCACAAAGACAAAGGTTAAACTGATTTAGAAAGCCCAAAAAGGGTTCAAAAGAGTGCAGACATGACCATCCAGACCCATTTTGGTTTCTGCAGTAAATTGGAACTAAGAAAAGTAAGGTTAAAGAACTGAACAAGAAAGAGATTAGGTGAAAGAGGAGAGATTAGAGGAGGGAGGGCAAAATGACAGAAGAACAAAAATGAACTGGGGCTTTTTTTAAACAAAAAAAAGAAAAAAAAAAACCCAATCGTAAACAGAGCCAGGAAAACAGGCAGTTGAATCAGTAGAATACAATGCATTTCTATTTCATTACCAAATACATTTTCTCTTGCAGAGATGAAAGATGACTGTGTGCCTTATTCCCTGAAGCAATATCCTTAATATAAGACCAAGATCCTTATTGTGGAGGGCTGTATAGTTTACTTGTGTTCTTTTCTGCCTTGATATTAGTTTCCCCGAGCCTGGTCCATGATCAGTCGCATCCCAATAATCAGTCTGCATGGACGCCTCATTTACATACAGATTCTGTGCATGTTTATGGCTTCCGTCAGCACAGAGGTAAGCAGTCTAATCTTTGCATAGATATTTGTGGCCCAATATCATTACATGAAATTGTCAACATAAACAACCACACTCATGGGTGCCTGTGCATAAATGTCAATATATAGCTCATACACACACTAAAGTAAATAAACACTCAGGGGCAATTATACACAGATTTACTCAAGGACTTATTTTATAAGGACAGTAATAAAAGGAAGAAAATCTTACTAGAAGTGCAGAACATACAATGTGCCATGAAAATGTATTTTCTTGCCGTTTTTTTTTTTCCTCATTTTACCACATACAACCACAAATTTCAATAGATTTTATTGGGATTTTGTGTGATAGACGAACTTAAGGTATTGCATAATATTGAAATAAAAGAAAATAGAAAAATAATTTTCACATTTTTTACGAATAAAATCTAAACTTAGTCTAACTGCTGAAGAAAAGCATTCCAATGACATATTACAGCCATCACCATTTTTTAGCCATAGGGATTGTGTGTTCAGGGTGACGTACATTAATTTTCAAGACACTGAGTTTTGTATGTAGGCCAAAAAGTTCAACTTTAATCTCATCTGACCAGAGCGCCTTCTTTTACATGTTAGCTGGGTCCCCTTCTTAGATTGTAGCAAATGAGACTTCCTAAAACTTTCTCATTATGGCTCACTTTGCTGTTTCACATCATGGAGGTAAAGTTGCAAAGCCAAAGGGTGTGGCTCACAACTTGAAGCATTCACCTATGTAAGGTGTGTGGGCATTTCCTTGAGGAGGAAATGCCACACACACACACCACTAAGCTCTGTGTAAAAAAAAAAAAAAAAAAAAAAAAAAAAAATTATGCTAGGAGACAGTCCGAATACATTCGGTCCAAAGTTATTCAGTGCCATCCTGAGCTTATCATAATCTGCATCACTTTCTGCTAATCAACATATTTCTCAGATCAAGCGGACTAAAGGGATGAGGCACATGTGTTCGTACTAAGCCGAACTCCTTCGGCATATTGCCCCTCACAGTTCTTAGAGGGTTATGACTACCATCCTAAGATGGATGAGGGGTGTAATATTGGTGGACAACTTCAACTCATCTCTGGAGGTTATTCACTTCCTTCTTGCACTGTTCTGTAAAGTCCAGATTTGTACATCACTAATGGTTGCATTAGCAACAGATTCTCCTATCAAAGATGAGGATCCCTGCAGCTCCTCCAAAGTTATTATGGGCATCTTGGCTCGTTCTCCAATTAGTGCTCTGCTTGTCAGGTAGTTTTGGTAGATGGCTTAAATTTGGTCTTAGTTAATCTGCAGTGTTCCATTATCTCTTTAGTGTCAGATGATGGATTGAATAGATTTTATCTGAACACTGGGAATATTATTATTATATAGCCTAACTCTGCCTTAAACTCCTCCACAACCTTATCTGTGACTTGTCTGGTGTGTTCCATGTTATTCATAATGTTGTAGTTTTGCAGTTTTTTTGTTTTTCAACCAAACCTTTGAAGGGGGCATAATACATTTGGACACCCACCTTTTGAAAACATCAGAACCTTTTCCTTCCACTTCACAATTTTAAGATGGCCTATTACCCAATAAAATACATTAAAATTTGTGGCTGCAAGAGGCCAAAATGTGAAAAGCTTTAAGGAGTATAAATACTTTACAAAACACTGCAT
Organism: Anableps anableps; assembly: GCA_014839685.1. Classification (NCBI taxonomy): domain Eukaryota; kingdom Metazoa; phylum Chordata; class Actinopteri; order Cyprinodontiformes; family Anablepidae; genus Anableps; species Anableps anableps. The sequence goes on from CM026081.1 coordinate 10,556,763, forward strand.
GTGTGTTTTGTAGTAGTAAACTACCTTTTGTGAGCTTGGTCTCATTGGCTGAGTCTTCTGATTGAAGCTTGTCTTCATTTGTTGTCACACACTGGATGAAGTGAAAGCAAAAGAGATTATTCAAATGAGATCAGTTTAAACTGTTAAAATGCAGATCAGTAAAATGCAGTAGAGGCCACAAGACATCCATCAAAACTTACTGCTTTTTTTTCTGTGATGAATCCACATAAAACAGCAAAACTTTGACAAGAGGCAGATGGTGTTGAAAGTGAGATTTCAGTCAAATCTGAATGCGTTCATTTGTTACATAATGCATCGTTAGACGTGCACTAGCAGCGTGTAAAAAAAGTAAGTCAGGAAAGCTTTAAAACACCTACAAGTGTTTGCCATGTATCCACCTTGTGCGGTACCACAAATGGATGGAACTGAAATGTTAGAAAGGGTCATTTCTTTTCATTGGTATACTAAAATTACAGCCATTTTATTTAATCATTGTAATTATCTATATACAGAGTTCCACTAAATTTGGGGTTAAAATTCTGCAGAAAAAGAAACAGCCAATGTGGAAAACATAAAAGGAAAGTCCTGGGTAAAGTCTCAATGCTGCGATATTTCTGTAATAGAAGCTGGGCACCATTAACGAAAGTTGAATGGTTTTCAGATTTCTGACAGTATATATGTATCTATTTCTTTCATCTGTGCTTGACAGCTGTAAAAGAACTAAAATAACAGTCGGGAAAATGCACAAATAGGGTAAGTTTGTCTACATACAAAGAAATAAAAATGGTACCATATTTTTATGCTATTTTTAATGGTGGAAGACGAGATAATCAACCAGACATCCCTCGAAAAAGACACATTTCATAAAAGTTGTAATTTGATTTGCATGTCGCTGAGTAAAAGTATTTTATCACTATTTTATCACGACTTAAAACTGGGCAGGGGAACTTCTGTTAGCACAGGGGTAAAGAGGTTTCTTGTAGTTCATCACCAGGTGTTCAAACATCTCAGAAGGGATTCTGACCTAATGCTTTAGATAGTTAAGGTTTCATGGTTGGTCCTAGGCAACTTCAAGCTTCAGTTCCCTCAGGAAATTTTTTATAAACAGGACTGAGGACTGCAGCTTTCCTTAGCCACTGTCTGACCCTAATGTTGTGCTTCTTTAGCAACTTTTTTGTTGCCATGGCAGAATTTTGGGGGGGGTCTTTGCCATATTAGCAGACCCATTCCCAACCCATCTTTAATAGTCCGCCAGAGGAAAAGTATCTCCTTCAAGACTGTTACTGTACACAGCTCAAACTATGTCTTCGTATGAAGTGATCAGTAAGAGAAATGCTCAGCATGACCCAAAAAACACAACCCCAACATACCAACAAGGAGATGGATGGATCGTGGTTTGGGGCTGGGTTTCTAATAAGCTGTGTGCTCGGTTGGCATTTAACTAATCTGTGGGAGGCAGACTTCTTGTTCCATAGTAGTGAAAAACCTATTTCATCCATGACATTTGGTACAAATCAATCTCACTTTCAGGTTATGTTTTGAGATTGTTTTAGTTAATATTATGTCTCCCTCCCTTAAAATACAACCACCACATAAATCAGTGACTTTTAACACAACTGTTTCCCGTTAATGTGGATCCAGGAGTCCAATTCTGACATACATTGAGGACCAGTCTTAATTCATTAATGACACATTTTTCTTAAATTTCAGATAGTACAATATTCTGAAGGGGAGGTGCAACCAATGTAGTCTTTTTAAAAATAAAAAAATAAGAACTTAGGCTTACTATATATATATATATATATATATATATATATATATATATATATATATATATATATATATATATATATATATGAACAAACATGTTGCATTTTAAAACAAACAACGGTCAAAAACCCAAAAGTTGATAACTTATGTTATAGCAGAATAATCCTTACATCTACAGCTTATAATCATTTGTAATGTGACACACTGTTGGCATGTCATTTTTAATAAATAATCCACATACTTATCAGTATAGCCAGGATTATATCTGAACAACACACCTGGATTTTAATTTTCATTGTAATTGTACAGGATGCATTTTTCTTTGTCTCCCATTGACTCCCATTTATAGATCTGCCTGCCTAATTATGTGCAAAAAAGCTTACCATGTTCCACGACAGACAGTAATATACTGAGCTTAAACATCTTGCCATGATAGCTAGTATATAATGCATGCAAAGAACTGAAGGGATGAAATAGGTGTGATGAAGGCCAGAGGAAAGGGAAACACTGTAGCCTCATGAGATACATTTCACAAGGTAAAAGAACATTTGAAAGAAATATTAGGTTGCAAGTGACCTATGCTTTCAATGGTCAGTGAACAAAATCAGTATGCCCCTAGAAAATAACCTCTTCAAAGAACTCAAATATCAAAACTCAGAATTGAATAAGTGGGAGGAAACACACATTAAACCATTCCAGGAAGACTTGATTGAAAAATTAAAGATTATCTCAAATAGATCAGAGGGTAACCTCTCACATCAGATGGTTAACATTCTTCAGCTATTAGGTCCTCACCTTCAGTAAACTGTGAGATAAACTACTGGTACTGACTAAAAGCAGAAATGTCTGCAATAAAACACAAAAATATTCCACAAACTTGACCACAAAATGGTTGAATTCAGGGTTTCTACACATTTTCTCAAATTCCTTCTTTTCTTGATGCCAATTTCTCATTGGCATATATTGAAGTATAAATTAAAAAAAGAAAAAAACCTTGTTGCGCCTTTATAGTTGTGTAACATTTAGAAATGTGCAAAAAAAATCCTTGGAAACACTCATTTGTACATAAATATGAACACTATTCTGACAGACACTGTTGAACAATCTTAAGGTGACATATTGAACTAATAATCTTCTATACCAGACTGTGCTCTTGAGATTGTCTGAAATACAATAACTATGAAGTTAATGAAGCTTAAATGCATTTCATAAAATGTTGAATTAATGTTGTTTAAAGTTAGTGATCAAACTTCTAAACTTCATCACTTCTCAGTGCATGTGAGACCTTGAAAGAATACACTGCCTCCACAAAGTGTTATTCTTATCTGACATGTTATGGATTCTATGTCTTCTAGAAAAGTAAGCACATGGGTTTTTTTTTAAGAAAAAGTAGTAGAATCAATTTTTTTAACTAATGCAGGTGTAGTAAAAACACTTTCTTCAATGTGCTTCTAAGAGCAGAGTTGTGTGTAAAACCAATGACTGACTGACCAGCCAGCACAAGTGAAAACCAGACACTGCGGTCAATCAGACCAGCCAAACCTGGATTACCTTGGTGAAAAATTGACTAGTTTTATTTACCAAAATCATTCTTCAGTCTTTCAGAAAGATCCTTTTCCCAATTGCTTATAAATCCTAAATTCCAAAGAGATGAACTTTCAAACCGCCAACACCTTTGCCAAGATGAAAACACCCAGTGAGTTCCAGGACAGAGAGCCTTTAGTCCAGGTTAAACAAATGTGCAGCTATTGTTTCTCCACTTAGCTCAGGAACAGGACATTCACAACCATAGGTCAAATAACTCAGTCCACTTTACTAAGAGGTGACACAATGGGACCCAAGTCCAAAAGTGTCTCAATTTATCTCAACCATCAGAACCAGTTAGACTATGAAGGCCTTCCTCTTGTAAATTCTTAATTTCTTTTCCATACTTTCTTTAAAATTGACTCCAGTATTTAGAAAGCCAAATTATGCACACAAATCAAGTTTACCTCTCCGAACACAGAGAGAGATGTTAAATCTTTAATCGGCTAAAGAAAACCTGAGCGTTCATTCTCCGACCCCTTGAGAACTCCCTTTAAGAAGACAGACTTCATGTTTGATTTTTTTTCTTATTAGTTAGACAATCATTATATTAGTGTGATTGCTAATAGTTTAATTATTGATTTATCTACTGACTAAATACAATATAATCATTTAGTTTACCATGAAAGTGATAGGCAATACATAATGGATAAACCGATGGATGGATGAATGAATAATCCGTTTGATAGAAAACTTGATGGACCTGTGGATGGATTGACGGACTTTGGGACGGACAGATTGTTAATGGATAAAGTGGTGGACTGATAAATAAACAAATTGGCTGATAAATAGACTGAGGAATAGGTTGATAAACCGATGGACAAGCGAATAGAAAAACGGATAGTGGACAAATGAAGGGATGGATAAACCCATCAATAAATCAATAGATGGATAAAGCTATTGAACCGATGAATAGATGAACAGACGGATGAAGGACAAAGCGATATGATAAGCCAATGAACTGATGGACGCATGAGAGCTGAAAAAAAAATGTCAGTGTGACCAGTTATTTTTGAAAACATCGCATTCACGTAAAAGCTTTGCAAGGCACTTGTGAGTATGTCTGTGTGCCTTTTTCCCCCTCCGTGAAAAACACAGGAGAGGTGGACCGCCGCCACACTGCAATACTACCTGGTAGCTCTAAGGCTGTGAGAAAATTTATGAATAATTTGTGAATGATCCATAAAGGATACAAGGGAATGATAGCTGTGCAGCAGGTGAGTTTAAGATGCTGAATGCAAGATTTGTTCCTTTAACTCCTGAATCATGACATCCATCTTAGTCAGGGAGTACTTCAAGTTGGCAGGTAGGCTTTGGAGTGGTTGCAGCTGCAGAATAAAATGGGACATTGTGCTGCTTTCATTGCTCTGTTCAATTTAAAGGTTGGAGAGCATATAACTCACTTGCATTGATAACGTCATAGAAACATATTTTTATCGCTGCTAGATGTTCACAAATCTTATTCCCGCTGTCTCTCACCCTGTAACTTTACTGACAAAGTAGTGGTTGTGAGCTACACCAAGTTGCTCAGCAATGACAACTGGTGAGGACCTTTATCAGGACTACATTTAAAAGACAAGTCCTACTTAGAGCAGAACAGACACTTCACCAAGGAGCCGTATCATTCAGATCTGGTGTGTGGAGGCAGAATTGTAACATTCCTAAGTATTTACAAAATCATGTCTAAGTTTAATATGAAACAATTTACTCTTTGCTTTTCAAAACTTCCACCACTTGAATTAAGGTAAGAAAAAAAAAAAAATTGTAGTTTTATCTTCACTGGACTTTAAGTCTTTCTTTAGAATAGATTTTAAAATGTTACTATTGGTTTGTTCAGTCTTCTTGGAATGGGACCACAGTATCTTTCAAATCTTTTTAACAATTACTTTTCTCTCGGAGCTCTGAGATCATCAAATCAGCTCCTTTTGCACATTCCTAGATCTATGCTGAAAATCAAAGGGGATAGAGTCTGTTCCGCTGCTGCACCAGTTCTCTGGAGCAGCCTCCAGATTCATGTGATATTTGCCCAGGAAAATAAACTTATTTAAAAAAATTCAGAAAAAAATATCTTCAAAAACAGGCTTTCTGGCTTGGCAAAGTTTGATATTCAACAGAACATTCCAAAGGGAAAAAATGCTTTAAAATATTTTTTTATTCATCTTATATGTACTGTATTTATCCCTCTTCATTTATATAAATCTTTTTCAATGCGTCTCTCCCCATCTTTCAATCTTTATCTACTGTATCTTTTCTGTTTCTCTCTAACAATCATGTACTATCACCAGTTTTATACAGTCAGAGGGAGTATTTCCCCTCAGACAGCCAAGCCAGGTCAAAACTTTGTTTTCTGTGATAACTGGATTTTTGCTGCGTATCATGAACCACTTGGCCTATTTTGTATACTTGTACCTTCGCCATATGTACGAATAGGAGAGTTACTCCTGCTGCTACTCGCACGAGAGGGAAAAAGGGCTGAATCTAGTCACGCTTTTAAAAGTTTGCGTTGACCGCGTGCGCGAGCCAAGCAAGCAGTGTAGCTTTTATACTTGATGCGCATGTTGGTGCAGTATGAGGGATCATATGAAAGCCGGTACAGGTGAACCTGCTCCAAATCGTCAAGTTTGAGTGAAAGGTGGCGTGCACAATCCGTGCTTTATACAGAGTTACAAAAATTCAGAGGTGCACAACCAAGGACTACGACAGCCGCGCAAAGCCACCGCAGAGCGTAATGAGTCAACTATAAACCTAGTTTGAGAGAGAACTGAAAGTGGAGAAGCGACCATGTAGGAACAGACATAGGTCACGATGTGATCTGCCGTTACTTAGCTAGGCTAATAAAATTAACGACATTAACTATGAATACCCACAATTACTACATGTCGACGGGTGGTCTCGATGTACTTGTACAGCAATTCAACTGAAGTTTGTTTTGTTTTTTTTTTTAAATTTGATCTATAAATTATTAAACATGCAAAGCTATGATGTGTATGCCTTTTCCTTACAAATAAATGTGTTTATGTGAAAATAGCAGCTGCTTGTTAATATTGCTCTGTGTGCATTAACATCCTTCGTCACATGTTATAATGATTGACAATTGGTATAAAGAAACTGTAATAGACATTAAAGGCTTGTGCTATAACTTCCTGACCTGTACTACATAACAAACAACCTCTGTAACACATGTGGTTTGAGCAAAGCAAGTTAACGTACAGCCCCAGGATGGATAGATGTGGAAAAATGGATGGATGGAGTCATGGAGGGAGAAACAGATTGATGTTGGTCAACCAGCTGGATAACAAACAAAATGATGGACAGATAATAGACAGACTGATGGATGAACCAGTACAACTGTTAGAAGTCAAATCGGTAATCGGGTGCTGAAATACAAATGCTCTGCAACACTTTATTTCTTTTTTAAACTTAAAGATTTTTAAACATATAAATTCCATATTTTTTTACATAAAGTACAATAGCATAGGTGCAAAACAAAAAAAATGAAAATCAGGCACTATTTTCGGCTGAAAATCCTGAATATTTACATATTCAGCAAAACAATCATCTTCATAACCACTTAGAAGCTTTGAGTTAAGAAATGATGCCTGTCTTAGATATTTTTGTGCAATTTGTGATCAGTAAAGCACGATCTGTCTCAAAGCCTGAGGATATAAACCACATCTAAACTGTCAACGTCACAGCTTCTGTAGCTTCTACAGGAATCTAAAGTGACAAGTTTCACCAGTTTTCACCCTAAACAGCTGCAATGATTTGGGACACTGATTAAAAACACTTTGTACCAGTCGAGTCTACACGAATTAACTTTTCAGAGGTGGTCAGTAAAGAAAAAAGGCACTTAGCAATTATGTTTGCTTCATTGTTCAGCCCCAGAGGTTCACATTTTGTGATTGTAAAGCATTTTTCTTTTTTGTTTCTGTTGCATGTCAGCATCAGTACGTGTAAACAGCAGCATGGCAGATGTGGACAGAAACAAGAGAGCTGGCAAAGCAAAATACGTAACACTAAACATAAACACAGCTGATTCTGCAACTTGCTATTTTTAAGTCCTGTCAGTCCATGAAATACGAAAGGTGAAGAAGTGGTTGCTTAGTAAGGCCGTCATTTTTGCTCTAACACCAACAGTGTCTGCAAAAATGTGTGAAAAGTACCAAAGACTCAAATTAACTAGATTCTACAAACAAATCAGATTTCACCGGCACAATTACCTTGGTGAAAATACCTCCACCCTCAAGATAAATGACTGGGCGATAATTGTCAATATGTACACAATGTAGCTTTTAACAATAGCCTTGACAGATAATCTTTTAAATTCTTTCAGTATTTTTTCATTTCCTTATTTAAATATTACAGGCCAAGAAATCTCTAATTTCTGTATGCCAGATCCAAGTGTATCAGGAAAGTAAAACAGCTCATTTCAAGGCTGACTAAGAACATTGATTGATTTGACAACCTTTTCTCAATCTCAGAAACAGTCCACAGAATCCACAATGAAATGTAGAAAAGACATTTGGAGACCTACTGACATAAACACTACTCATATTCACCTTTCACAGTTTTGGGGTTTTTTTTGTCCCATTTTGATTTAGCAATAATCCTTCTTCCAGGATCTCTAAAGCTGAACCAACGGCTGAATTTGAACGTCATGCTCCAGATGATAACGAGTAATACCTCTGTATAGCTGCATTTTCACAAATTAAAAGGCTATGTAGAGCTGATAGTAGCTGTATTTACCCTTGCAGTTTTACTACATTTACAAAGCAATAAGATTCATCCAGCAGAAGAAGTGATCCTCTTGGTGTCAGCAGATGTAATTTACACCTCTCTGTGGAACCTGAAAATGTTTGGGTTTCACAAACATGCCTCTTCATGATCATTCAACATCTGTTGCGTTCTACTCCATAAAGCAATTTACAAACAGCTACATAAGAGTTCTTTGGGTTGCACAGCAAAAACAAACCTGAAACTGTTCATTACCAGCCTTGTAAAACAAATTTTACTTGAATCCAAAACATATCCAAGACTTTTTACTCAGGATCAACAGGAGCCACAGCTGACGACAGATATTCAGGTCTTTAAAGGTCATTGTAGGTATTTATGAATTCAAAGTTCACCTGCGACAGTACTGTCAGTAACTATTACGATTATGACTTATTTACCATTACATCACTAAACTTTCCTAACTATACAAGCAATTAACTGTAACTTTTTTTTTTTTTTTTTAGATATTATGTTAATATTTACAGAAACATCTTTAGTACAATACCTCTGATAGGGTTTTTCCTTCCTTTTGCATGAAGTAATTCTTCTTAAACTCATAATAGGCGTTATATTGATGCCAAGACTGCAGAAAGTCAAACCTACAGAAAACAGAAAGAGAAACACAAGCTGAGCTAAAAGATGGTGAAGATGTTCTGTAGTCTCTATAGGCAACGCTGACTAAATTTCTTAAAATTACAATCCCGTTACATTGATAGATTTCTGCTTCATAAAAAACAGTTACCGGGGATCGCTCTTAGCACGGACGCTGGCTTCAAACTTCAGCCCATTTCTCGCAACGTACTCAGCCAGCTTGTCTATGACTGGCTGGATGTCGGGTGGTGGGGGAATGATGGCTGGTGTGGAAACTGGAGCTTCAACTTTGGAGCTACTTTGGGGGGAAAATTCAGACATATACAAACCGCCAAGTCAAAGCAACTTAGCAAATTCATGTCAGTATGCTCGTAAAGGGTTATTCTTCATCTTTAACTGAAAATACATTTCTACAAATTTCTAACAAATTATTATTCAGTCGTATACTAAATTACATTAAAAATGTTTAACAAAAAACCGTATGTTCATTAACTCGGTCTCTACCTGATTTCTCGTACGTTCACATCAACAGCAGCAGTAACAGCTGGGGTGGAAACCTGTGAGGGAGCTGTAGCTTGTGGTGCCACTGTGACAGTTACAGCAGGTGTTGAAGTACTCTCACTCTGGGACGAAGCCTCAGAAGAGGCAGGGGCCGAAACGACAGCTGAAGTCATATTGTTGTAATATGAATTGGCATCTACACCTGGTGGAGGTGCAGCTAAGCAGTATGAGCCATCTGGAAGCATGTAATACCCGTAGTAGACAGCTGCAGGAAAAAGAAGAAACTTTTAGAAATACAGTGTTTTAATTTAGAGGTACTGGAGTAAATAGGGGACTGAATGCAAATACGCCAAACTTTTCATATCAAATAAACATTTTATTGTTACAGCTGGGTTGTAACACTGTAACATATGAAAAAGTTGAAGCATTATGAATATTTTACAAATTACTGTAATAATAGATCTTAGAAATAACCCAAATGCCCCTTTAAAGGACGAACAGCTCAGCTCACTTAATAGAGGTGCTTTGATGAATACAAAAAGATATGCTTTTGAATAGGAACAATGTTGTGCAACTAATTTTCCTGTACAAACAACCAAATAACAGCTTTAAGTGGAAAATAATTATCAGTTTTTGTTGAGATTGGCATCAATGATTCAAATATTTGCTTTAGGCTCTGATTGAGCGATGTATTTATGTCGGATGCTGAAGTCACGATAATGGATGCATGATGAGTTTGAAACATTAATTTGACAACGTACTGAATCATTTCAGCCTCTTGCATTATGCATGCTTTGCATTTTAACCTTGCTAAAGATCATGAACCAGTCAGGGAAACGTCACCCGCTGATGGAGCTGGAAATGGAAATGTGCTATAAATAACACAAATGCCACATTTTTTGGCTCATTTGCTGTTAAAATTGTCCTTTCAAGGAAAGTTAAAATGAAAGGCAGGGTAAGGCCAGTGCTTCTTGTAGTCCTGCCATGTTCATTGATGATCTAAGTTAAGAAGCTGAACACAAACCCACAAGTTTAAAAGGACATCAGTTTCCTGCATATACTGATGAAACCATATATTAATATATGCTGTAAAAAAACAAAACAAAAAAAAAAAAAAACTTTCTTTTTTTTATTATTTTATGCCAGTTAGGATTACAAATTTGCTAAATGCCAAATTTAATATATATATTTTTTCTTTTCTTCAAATTCAAAACCTTACCTACATTGTCTTCATATTTAATAGAACTGCGTTTAAACTGTGACTTGTTTCAAACGTTCTGGTTATCCTTACCCAAGCTTTTAATAGCTGAGAATTTTGGCCCGTTTCTCCTGACAGAACTGGTGAAACTGAGTCAGGTTTCGAGGTCACCATGCAGGCACACTTGTTTTCAGCTCTGCCCACAAATGCTCTATGGGGCTGACAGTAGGGGCAAAAAGTAGGGCTTTGTGATGTCCACTTTATAACACTAACATGTAACATTAAGCCATTTTGTCACTAATTTGACTCTATGCTAAGGGTCACTGTCCATTTGGAAGACCTATTTGTTCCCAAGCTTTAACTTCCTGGCTGACGATCTGAGATGTTGCTTTTATGAGACTGTCATTGAAAAACAGAGTGTCTTTAGTCAGAGGTTTCTCCAAATTTGTTGTAAAACAGACCGCTAAAGCAGATCTTTCATGCCCACAGCCATCTACAGCAACTCTTTAATGAAATGAGTTACAACATTTAATTTCCCTTTGGAGTACATTTGCAAATTGTAACCTGGGATTTTATGTTACTTTTAGAGTAATGGCTTCTTCCTTCCTGAGTGGCCTTTCAGCATACGTTGGTACAGCACAGATTCACTTTGAATGAATCTGTCTTACTAGCCTCAACCAGCATCTTCACAAGGTGTTTTGGCTTTGTTCTGGTGTTGACACGCATATTTCACACCACAACCCATTCACCTTAGTGACACAGAATCTGTGTCCGTCTTCAAAGGTATGTTGGTTGGACAATTCCATACTGTTTATGCTTGGTTATGACTGACTGAACAAATAAATGTGACATCTTAAGACAATGAAAAAAATTTACGAATGGATGAATCAACAGTTATCTTTTAGGTATCTTGCCTGACTTGTTTAGATTTTTCCATGATGTAACAAAAAGAAAACAGGCTTAGGTGTCACCTTAAAATACATTCAAAGATGGGCCTCCAATTAACTAAAATATTTTGAATTAACCAGTCAGAAGCTTATAAAGTCATGACATCATCATAGCAGCTTTTTCCAAATTGCTAAATGTGTAATGGTCTTGGTGTACATTAGCTTCTGAAATTATAGACTGTATCAAAAGCTATCACTTATTATTCTAGCATTTAGAAAATAGAAGTAATTTTGCTAATCCTAACAGAACTACAGCTATAAAAACAATAGTCTAATTTAATGTCAAACTGAGAGAAGAAAAGGGTATGTGCATGTGGCCTTAACTGTACACTGTGCTTCAACTTACAAGGTTATAAAAATAGAAATAGGCCAAATCTTGTTTTTTGGGGGGTTTTTTTTGCAATTTGAAACACAAGATTGTTATTTTAAGGCAAAATGGCTCAAACTGAGCTGCTGCACTTCATTATGTTACTAGACACATATCATTATGGCTGTTAGGATCAAAGTTTAGTTAATTGTAGAGGTTTTATTGACAATGTGGTAAGCAGCCTTCCGTTACCAAAGCTTGCCTATGCTTCAGTTGTTATATGTACAATACTATCTTTAGCAGTGTCACAATTAGCTTTGTTAAATACAACCACTCGTGATTTTTTTAAACCATCAGAAGGAGGAAATAAAAATGAACATGTGACCTGTGTTAAAAAAGGTTATCTTAGTTGTCAGAGGTTTTTTTTAATCACATAGATCCTTTATTGTTAAAGGAAAAGGATTGAAATGCTGGGACAGGGATAAAACAAATGGTCAATGTCAAAGTGGAGACACTGTGATATTAACACATTACTCACTGAGCTGGCTGACGTTAATGACACTATTTTTTATAGTTAGGAAAATAAAAAGTCAAAGCAGGGACTCTGATTTACAAACTTGTCATGCAGCACAAGATAAATAGTTAATGTTTATGAAAGAAAGCCAAAATTGAAATCACATCCAAAACACATCTGTACACATACGGAGCAAAACAAAAATCTCTTTAAAAAAATAAAACACTTTGATGAGAAAGAGGTTGGTATGAGATTCTAATGATATGAAACAGGTGAGGAAGGAGCAGTGCTGTGCTACTGTAAGGTTTATACAGCCAGAGAAAACTCTGACCAAACTTGTACTTTCTCTGGCATCAAAATGTTGGAAAAATATGAGGGAACATTTTAGAGACTTTTTAAAAAGAATGGTCTAGCTTGATAGCGTTAACCTATCAATGCCGAAATTAAATGAACTTGAGTCTACTGGATAACATTACTTTGATTTGTTGTTTAACAATACTATTGAAAGTGCTTTTTGATGTTAATGTTGTATTTTCAGACTTTGCATCTATTTTTGTTCAAAAAACGTTTAGTATGTTAACGCAATGAGCCTCATTTCTTTTTAGCACATCTGATGATATATTTAACAGTCTCTGAATTAATATCACCACTTGTGTTTAATACTTATTACCAATTCAAGCATTTGAGATTATAAAGATTTTTTTGAAAAGCTAAAAAAAAAAAAAAAAATCTCACTACTAATGCAATAACGCACAACAATATACAATACTTATCTGAACAGCTTTGTAGCCTGTGTGTCTCCTTCTTATAAAAGCCTCTTGAGCTTTGTGAGATCTAACTCAGTTTTTACCAAATAATGTTGCACATTTATTTAACCTCACTCGTCCAAATAATGCAGTTGTTGGGAGGTTTGATCTGCCCTGGAAATTTTATAAACTTGATTTTCTCTCTGTATATGTACTCACGGTCAGCAGAGTACTGGACTGGTGGAGTGGGTGCAGGTTCCTCAGGAGCAACAACTGCAGCTGCTGTGCCATTTCTTTCTTGTTGAGCTTTTAGTACAATTGCTGCCAGGGGATGATCTGGGTCCATAACCTTAAGAGGCTGCAGAATAACAACACCATTAAGGAAAATTTAAATATGCTATTTTAAAGTTAACTTGTAAATTTTTCCATTTCAAAATTCAAATCTTTTCCAGACTCCTACAGTTAAGTCCATATTTATTTGGACACTGAAACAAGTTTAGTTTTTTTTTAACCTGTTTACTGAAACATGTTCCAATTATGGTTATATAATAGACATGGACATAATGTGCAGACTCTCAGCTTTGATTTGAGGGCATCAACTAGGTGACCACGGAAGACAACAGTGGTGGATAACCGCAGAATCATTTCCATGGCGAAGAGAAACCCTTTCATAAAACCAATCAAGTGAGCAACACTCTCCAGGAGGAAGGTGCATCAATATCCACCCTTTAGCTACTATAAAGAGAAGACTGCATAAAAGGCAATGCAGAGGGTTCACTGCAGGGCTGCAACTAATGATTATTTTAAAAATCAATTAATCCATCGATTATGTTTTTCGATTAATCGATGAATCGGGGAAAAATATTTTTTTCATTACTTCCTTTCAGCGGTGTGAGTTCTTTAAAAAAAAAAAAAAAAAAAGTTCTCTATTCATCTTCCATGAACTGTATTTCTTAAATAAATCTATCTTTATCTGTTGAAACTTTCTCTCTCTCCCGCCACCTATCATGTAAGTCTTTCATTACCAAGCTCAGTAACATAAAAACCCGGGGGGGGGGTGTGGGGGGGGGTTCCCTATGACATCCAAACCAGGTCAACACCTTTTATTCAGTGATGACAGGATTTGATTTTTGCATTAAGAGCTTAGGCTATTTTTGCCTTCACCACCATGTGACTGTTTCTCTGTGCGCGCTCTGTCTGCTGGCGGGAGCGTGTGTCCACCCGTGTGCGAGCGCACCTGACTCAGCGTGTGTGAGCGTCGGTGACACAGAGTAAAAACGCGTGTTTTGTTCAACTTTTGTCAACTTTGGTGTTTTGCAGCTTTTTGAAAGTGCGCGATGAGCTCATGGAAGCAGACCAAGTGGCGTGGCTTGGCGCGCGCCCTCGCGCTCCGTTCAATGCGGTCAACTATAACCTCGTCAACGTGTTTCCGTTTCTATGCCAGGTCAAATCACTTTTGCAAAAATTGCATATTACTCATTTTTTTAGCTTCGTGAAGCGCTCCCACACTTTTGAGAACTCGGATCGAATCGTTTTCTCTGTGTCTGTAATTTCTAAAATTTACCTAATTCCCTTTGCAAACATCGCCTCCACTTCGCTCCGTTGAACTTCCTCCATTGGTTGAGTTTTATTTCTTTAACTTTATTTCAGTCAGCCAGCATTGACAAAACTCTGCCAGTGAAGAAAACGTCCCTGCGACATGGTGAGTGAGGCATTAATCGCGCGACACAATTAAATAATAATGAAATTCGTTGCCAACTATTTTAATAGTCGGTTTTTATCGATTCACTGTTACAGCCCTAGTTCACTGCAAGGTGGAAGGTATTCATAAACCTCAGGAACAGACAGGCTAGATTAGACTTGGGTTGGAACTGGAAGAGAGTATGGAGAAAATGTGGAACAGCTCATGATCCAAAGCATATCACATCATCTGTAGAACACAGCGGAGGAAGTGTGATGGCTTGGGCATGAAACCCTAGTGTTTATTGATGATGTGACCAAGAACAAAAGTAGCTGAATGAATTGCTAAATTACTAAAATTCAGCTAATTGCAGTCAAATTGGGTGGCGTTTCATAGTACAGATGGAAAATGACCCAAAGCATACATCTCGAGCAACCAAGGAGCTTATGAAAGCAACGATTTGGAGATATTCTTGAAAGGCCTAGTCAATCACCTGATCTTTCCCCAACTGAGCATGAATTTCACTTGTTAAAGCCTAAACTTCAGACAGAAAGGCCCACAAAAAAACAGCAACTGAGAGTCCCTGCAGTTAAAGCCTGGTCGAGCAATAAAAAGGAAGAAATCTGCCATCTGGTGATGTCCATGAATTCAAGGATCCAGGCTGTCACTGCCAGCAAAGGGTTTTCAACCACATATTCGAACTGATCATTTTATTTTCAGTTATTTAATTGGTCCAATTACTTTTGATGCCCTGAAATTAAGGAATTCTGTTAAAATGCTTTAGTTCCTCACATTTTAAAAAGGCAGTTTTTCTGTTCAGCCCACTGAATTAAAGCTGAAAGTCTGCACTTCTACTGCATCTGAGTTGTTTTATTTACAAGTGATTGTGGTAATGTACAGAACCAGAATTAGGTTATTGCAACCCAAATATTCATGGATCTGACAGTATCTTTATTTTACATGTAGGGTTTTTTTTTTGTTTTGTTTTTAAATCATATTTGGACATTTAAGTACAAAACATTTACCAGGTTGCATGTTATCTGTAGGTCCAAGAAATAAGGAAACTATTTGATGCTGTATTTGACTTCCAATTTGTGCGAGACAGAGCTATTTCACTGTTTGTTTAGTTCTGGACAAACAGAATAGCTCCATTTCAAAATTTTTAATATTTTAGAAAATATATACTGGATTATCATATACTGAATAAATACTATTTAAATCAGTTTGTGATCTGTGATCTCTTCATTCTGGTTAATTACAGTATGCACAGTTTGACATCTAAACCAGTCTCAATATAAGAGCCAGCGGCCTAATCTAAAACCCTGATCTGAGGGTTTTAGACCTCAGATCAGGTCTAAAGGAAGGAGAAAAAGCAAAGAAATTGTGCTTTTTGTTTTTTAATAAGAGCATATTTATCTGTGGGTTCTGTCAGTAACTCAAAAACCAAAGCAGTCAGTTTGACAAAAAGTTGTATTTTGATGTGAAAACTTAGAGCCACTTAGATATAAATTGAAAACATGAAAAGTTTTATTTTTTAGTTTTATATTCAGATTTGCACCTGTTAGATAGTAAAACAAGAAGTCTGGAAACTCCCAAATTTTTAATACTTTTGAATACTTATCCACATTTCAAAAACAAAACATCAGTATTTGCCGATGTTAGTAATTCTTTAAGAAATCGGTCCAAGTTTACTCAACGATGTTCATTTCCATCTTGTCCTTGTTTGTGTTTTGGGTTGGCCATGTGTTATTTGCTTGGGTATGTGACAGCGATGCAGCGCAGTACCAGAGAAGCAATGTCAGCGTATGGTCATTTTTTTCCACATGGTCGAAAGGGTAGGGAAATATATATCAGTAATTGGTCATAACAGCAATATTAATATTGGATTTTGATATTGGTCCAGATTTTGATATTGGTGCATTCTTTTTAAGATTATCAGAAGATGAAACCATTTTACTGTAGTAATAAAAATTTTTACACCAACTCTTTTAAGCTCTCTGAAACCGGAGATCATGGCAACAGAATTAGCCTGTATTTTCTTACAGTGCAGGAACCCTATATGGCTGTCTCCCTTAGTTCGAAGTTCTAAAGAATTTAGACAATAAATCTACAGATTTTGGCACAATTAATCCTAATTAGAAAATCTGTTCACTTAGAAAGAAAATCCCTCTTTATAAGAAACGAGTGTTCTTCAGCTTTTTGCAAAAAGTTGATTATGTTCCCATAAAAATACATGCTCTCATTGCTGTTGCATATAGATTAACACCCTTCTTGACACATCACATGAAAGCACTAACAAAAACTTAACAGCTTGAAACAAAAGACAGTTATTACACATTAGTCTTATCAGTACACATTGGCATTATATGATACCAAGAAACAGCAGTGAGGATGCAAATAACTTCCAAAAGTTTTTTTTAAACAGTAGCCTAAAGTCAATATTTAATATAAAAAAATAAAAAGAAACTTAAAAGCTGTGATCTTATTATTTTATTTTCTTTAGATAAAGTACAAAACTAGGAAGAGGAAAATTCTACCTTTTCTTTGAAATGTATTTAAAAGACAGTTTGTGGTTGTTGTTGGCAAACAAAACATTAAAAATTTAAAGCTTCTCCATGCATTCCCAACATGACACATCAACTATCAGAAGAATGTGTTGAAATCAGTCCAAATACAACAAAATATGATGAAACAAGGGAAATAACAGGGGACAAAAATCCCTGTGCACAAATAAAACTCCCACTTTTGCGTGTGAAGTTTCAACAAGATGGATTACCTTTATTTGTGTTTAAATGTTCTTGTTTTTGAGTATTTTATAGCATCTGCTTCAAGATGCTGAGAACATTCATAACTTTTTATTGTTAGAAAGCAATAAAAAGCTTTCTAACAATTAAAAAAAAAAAAAAAAAAACAGCCTGGCTTATCCATTAAAAAAATCTTCAATGAACTCAGCCAGACCATGAAGGGTCAGTATTCTGAGATTACCTTTGTCAGCTCCTCCAGACGGGAACATTTCTTAGGCGCAAAAAGGCTGGGATGAAGATAGCTGCCATCTCCATCATCATCGGAATCTTCTGAATTTGACTCTGGCAAGAAAGGAAATAATGCAATGATTTTTACTCAATAAATGACACTGATACGTTGGCAAATTCTACTGAAGCCTTGATATGAGTTTTCTTCAACAGTGGTTTTCTCATTGCCACTATCCCATAAAGCTTTGACTGGTGAAGAACCCGGGCAACTCCTTCAGCGTAATCATAAGTGCCCCGGTACCCTCTCTCTCACTAGTCTCCTTCTTGCACAGTCACTCAGTTTGTGAGGACGGCCTGATCTAGGTAGATTTTCCTTCATTTATTGATGATGGAATTAACTGAACTCTCAGTGCCTTAGGGATTTTTTATGTCCATCTTCTGACTTATACTTTTCAATAACCTTTTGTCTCATTTCCTTTGAGTGCTGTAATGGTAGCTAGGATACTGATTGACCAATGAATGGACGGTCCAGACCCAAGTGTCTTTATACTACAATCACTTGAGACACACTCATTGTACTCAGGTGATCTCCACTCCACTAATTATGAGACTACCAGCCCTAAATGGCTGGACCTCTGTTGAATTAGGGCAGTCACTTTAAAGGGGGGGGAATATTTATGCAATCACTTACTTCATGTTTCATACTTTTATAAAATTGTCATTTTGTAGAAATCAGTTTTCACTCCAATGTTGAAGGGGGAGTTTTTTTGTCAAAGTTAAATTCTGTTGACTGGGATTGATTTTTCAAAGCAATAAAAAGGGTAAAACATCCAAGGGGGTGAGTACTTATTTTAGGCACTGTAACCTGCCAGAATTATGCCAAAAGATTGTTGCTGTGTGTTGGGGTGTAGAAATATATTTGAGCGGGTGTGTATCATTTGACCATGAGTTGCTTAGAAAAAGATTTAAAAAAAAAAAAAAAAAAAAAAAAAAAAAAAAAAAGCATGACTTTAAACTTTTTCACCCAAAAAACAAGAATTGGGTGAAAAAGAAAAAAATCCAGTTGTCTATATTAATGTAACAAAGCCCATAATGAGTCTATGGAAATTTCTCCGTGAAACGATGCAAGCTTTGGGTTTCACTGATGAGGATTCAGCGGAGGATTTCTGAAACTCACCCTGCGACTGCTCTTGCTTGTTAGAAGAGACAAGGTTGTATCGACCTTCCTTCATGGCCCGCAAGATGTGTTTATAATATGGGTTCAGATAGTGGTCAAAGCGGAGAAAGTCAAACTGGGAGTTCCCGGCCTGCTTTGCTTTCAGCACGATTTCAAACTGAGCCCCCTGCTGACACACAAAGTTTGCCGTCCTCTCAATGATGTTGTGAGTCTTGATGGTTGCCGGCTAGAAGAAGGGAGAAATTAATTAGCATAAATGCAGTAACATAAATGTTTAAACCAATCTTTTTACTTGCAGAATCAGAACAAAAATGTTTGATTTTTCAAAAGTACTAAAATAACTGAGGTGTAAGAAGAGTGTAAAAAATGAGCATCAGTACTATAAATAAGAATTAGCAAGCATTAAGATGCAGCATACAGTAACAACTGCCTTTTCGTCCCAAGGACATAAGCCATTTGATGTCTGAAACATCTATGCCAATTGTGGTGATATTAATTCTGAAAGTACATACAGGGTGAAAATTCATGGAATGAGAGATGATCCACTATTCATGTATTTTTTGCACAATGTCTACTTTCAGTGATTAATTAAAGTAATTACCAAGAGAGTAGGTAGAAGTGCAGACATTTCCAAAAGAATACATGTCTAATCAAGATAAAAGTCACAATAAACATTAGTTATGACATTGACTAAAAAGGGTGCCAGTGTCCAGCAAAAACCAAAATCAATGCATTTGGGACACACAAGGACACACTGATATACGAACCCTTCCTACTTCTGTGTAAAATATGTGAAATCATGGGAAATGGGTGTAGAAAAATAATTTCACATTTACAAGTTACATTTTGTACACACTTTAAGTAATTTTCTATAATCTACTTTAGGGAAATGCAGTTTTAGGGCCAACATATAGCTATTAGGAGAAATGGTAAATGGCCTGTACTTGTGTAGAGCTTTATCAAGTCCAGGGGACCCTAAAATGCTTCACACATTCAGTCATTCATCCATTTACGCACACATTCACACACTGATTGTGGTGAGCTACAGCTGCCCTGGGGCACTCTGACAGATGTAAGGCTGCCACATACCGGTGCCTCCGGGCCCTCTGACCACCAGCAGCAGGTAAGGTAGGTGAAGTGTCTTACCCAAAGGCAACAACTGAGACAGAGAGTGGTGACTCAAACCAGCAACCCACCGCTTACAGGACAAACTCCTACCACCGTCACAAGTTACTGAGTTATTTTGGTTTGATCACAGGTCATAATCTCTAATAAATGCCAAAGTCAACTGGCTTAAAAGGAGATCAGAATGACAATCAAGGTGTAACACAAAGGTTTTAGAGAACAATATAAAGTAAAATTAATCAATTTATGGGATTTGAGCATTTTTATGATCATTTATCTCTATAATTTATGGAAATAATTAACAACAATGAAATATGAACTAATACACATTGGTTTATGAGCATTATAAAATAGTTTATTGAGAAGTAATGAAGTAGGAAGGGTGGTTAAAGGACAACACAGAGCTAAGAAATAAGGATATCCAAACTGGAAACACAACCAACTGGGAGGAGATGTAAATATTATAGCTGAAAATATTAGGTGTTGCATAGTAACAAAAACCTGAAGGCAACTTTGCTATGCTTCACAAAAATAAATCTAAAAACCTATTTTTGGATTAAATTCTGTCACAGACCTGAATATGTAAATTTGTTGAGCATTTACATGTAGTGTTGCATATGCTTTCAGTTAAGGGACTGAAAGTAACTTGTCAAAAGGAAATCTTGTTTATAACATTTCTTATGAGAAATGTGTCCCAATGAAATGCAATTAGAAAGACTAGTATGAAAGCAATTTATTTTCACTGAAGTCTTATTGCCTGAACTATATATTTGGCTGTTGAAGATGCACACACATGACATAAATTAGGTTGTTTTTCTTTCCTCTCATGCATAAGAAAGTGGGAGTCACTGGGGTTCCATCTGTAGACACTGGATAGAACAAAAAAATATCAGTTTAAATATTTTAGACTCAAGTACAACTGTTTCCCCTTTAGATGTTACATCAACATGAAGCCATATTTTACTGTAGGCAGCCTACGCTGATATAAAACCATGTGGGGGGATGTAGCACAGGTAAAATATATAATTATGAGGGCAACCTTTCCAACAATAGATTTCCAATTTCATATACCAAGTTCTCCAGTAATCATTGTTACCCAGATATTACCTATGACAGAATCTGCTACAGTTTATTAAAGTATGTCGGCCCTGACTGGCCTATTATTAAGTTCAAGCCAAGGGATTTCCATGAAACTCTAAATCACCATGTTTTAAGCAAGAAAAAAAAAAAAAAAAAAAAAAAAAAAAAAAAAAAATATATATATATATATATATATATATATATATATATATATATATATATATATATATATATATATATATATATATATTTTTTTTCCCTGGAGTTTTTATATATATATATATATATATAAAAACTCCAGCTTTTCTTATTTTTCAGATTAATAAAAATATATATCAAGGGTTCATAACATTTGTGCAAAGCAATAAATATTAGAATTTCAGGAACTCAGCTTTTATTTTTACTGCCAGTTAATGTTCTTTATCATTTCAGTCAATTTTGCAGCCAAAAAAAAAAAAAAAAAAAAAAAAAAAAAAAAAAAAATTGGCCCATGAATTTTATGAACAAATTAGGGTTGCATCAAAAAAAATTGGCTAATGTTTGAAACTGGATGACTTTTAACTTGATAACCTGGGAGTAGGCTGAACCAAATCCTTCCCCCCACCTCTACCCATCAGTGATCACAAAGTAATAAGTGCTACCAGGTCTTGCTGACATCAACACTCTTGCTATGGACCATATAACTGAGTGATCAAGATTCAAAGTGAGATGTTTTACAACACAACAGATAACAACAAGGTTGGTCATATTAGAGGAAAGTTGATCCTTTATATCTGTTTGAGTGGTCAACTGCAATCTATCTTATAACATCCTGGATTTAAAAATGTTGCCGGCCTGAGGAAAACCTCAGAGTCAATGGTAAGGATTTGTATTTTCCAGGGAATAGATACAGACACAACTAAAAAATGTTTTTAAAGTGGTTCTTAGATTTTCTTAGATGTAAATAAATGCAGTTATATTTTGTTCTAATAAGTGCATGCTTATTAGAACAAAAGCAAAGAGACAGCATACCATAACAGAGAGTCTGACTTCTCATTTCAGTAAAAAAAAAAAAAAAAAAAACCAAAAGGGTATGACTCTAAATTATAAATTGACTGAAGTTGGCCATATTTTTACGACCACTGAGAAATGTGAACAATGTTACCAGTTCATAGGGTGGCTTCACGAAACCAGAGGAGGTCTGTGGAAGAACTCAGTAGGGTCAAAATTGGGTGCTGAATATAAAATATGTTGGACATTTCCCCTTTTGACAGGTAAAAAACATTGTGCAGGTTAAGAGTATCAAAAAATAATCAGTCATTTTTCATTTCTGGCCACCGACCACCACTCTATTACAGAGTGCCCTTCTCTATTCAGTTCTGTTGTCAAGAGTCACTCCCACTATAGAAACTACACGACTGAAATCCAGCAGTTTGCTCTGCCACAGCGCACTTCACTGCAACCCGTCCAATCCGTGTTAATACAGAACATTAATATGTGTCAAATGATAAAAGCACATTGAGGAAATCCAGGTATGTTTTCACCCTAAATCATGAAACTAGAGTATATATCATCACTAAAAGGCTTGTTTTGATTATGGGTTTCTCTCCAGAGGTTATTTTTGTATGGCGTCTGAAATGCAAGTTGTTAATGTCGATTACATCCCCTGAAGCTAACTAGGTCCTCCTTCGGTCAGAGTAGTGGTGTGGGGAAACAGATCTCCATCTCAGACGCAACAGTGGAGTCCACAAATTGATCAGAAAAAGTGAAATGCGATGAACACAGCATTATTACATTGTTGTTTTTTGGTTGCCATTTAGTTTCAGCCTTTTTGACGAAAATGCTTCTTAATTTTAGTCAGTTTTAGTAATTTCTTAATGTGATAGTTTTAGTCCAGTTCTACTCGACAAAAAACACCATAAAGTTTTAGTCAAGTTTTAGTCGAAGAGGGTGGGGGGGGGACATTAGTCTTTACAAATTAAATTGAGTAGTTAATAGTAACAATTTAATTAATTATTCCAAAAAATGCCAAACACATCCTCTCATTGGCAACTGGGGCTTTATTTCTCAGAAGTCTGAACTAATTTTTAATTAAACTGAACAGCATTTGTCTGCTGCCTGTTTTATGGCTTGATAGGAAGTCAGGTTATCCTAACAGTTAAACCACATTGATAAAATAAAATTTATGAAATGATCATGGAAAACTGAAGTCCTCAAAAATACCAACATTTCTCAAAAAACACACAGCAGGCCCCAACTAACAAATGTTTTCTCTTCTCAATATCTATCTATTTATTTATTTATTTATTTACTGTTCATCCATTAGCATGATTTTTTTCTTTAAATTGTCATTTATCTTGGCTAATACTTCTGTATTAATGATCATTCAATCTCAACATCCAAAACAATCAAACCATAATATTCTCTTAAAAGCATATTAGGAAACTACATTAACAATGTTCCACCATACCAGTCCCAGGAGATGACTGTGGAAGAACTGTGATTCTGATGCTCAGGTTCTCTGAGGTCTATGTGTCTGCAGTGTTGCTTTTCTGATCCATTCTATCTGATATCAACCAGCCCGTCGTGGGAATCGCCAATACATTTTAAATTCCCCTTGCTTCTATTCATTCTCACTGATGCTGTTTAGCCAGAGATGTGCATCTTCCAACTCATGTCTGTATTTTTGCAGGAGTTTTCGTTTCTGGGGACGTGGTGGGGTACCGGGTGGACGTTTGATGTTGAAAGCAGCGCTGTGTTGTCTGTATCTAGGCAACCATGACAGCAGCACCGGTCCGTAACGGGTAGGTCCCTGCACGTTCTACACATATCAGTAGCACACACAAGTATAAGCTTGAACTGTTATAGTGCAACCAAGCGAACTTCAGCCTGAAGTTAGAATCCATGTGTGCCAGGAGTTATGTGGATAGCTATAAGCTTACTAAGAAATTTATCACAAGCCAACTGTCGGGTAACATCGTATGCATATCAGTAGTAACTTACCTTTGAAAAATATCAGCGTGGTGAGCCTTTAGGTGTCATTTAAGATTCCAAGTGATTTACACCAAGTTTAAATCCACACTTACTGCTGACTCCCTCGACAATTATTTTATTTTTTTCAAAAGGGTTGTAGTTTATTCAGAATAGGTCGTATAAATCCTTTCTGGGTTTGCATTCACCAAGCCACTTTGTAGAACGTGCAGCGCCCGCCATGGTCCATTAATAATTAAATTTATTAAGGCGGTGGACGTGACCAAACATGGATAGGATGGAACAGCATTACTAATACGTTTTAGCTTTTAACTGAGATTACAAGCACAACAGGCAGAAATTTCATACATTTTAGATGTCTGACAAACCACCTACTAACACTCGCCAAAGAAAACTCACAGACGTCTTGTCATGTTATGTTCGTCATCGTCTCGTTATCATCGTGGAGAAAAAAAAAAAAAAAGGGGGTGCCAACAAAATAATTTGGTTATCGTCATTGTTCACGAAAACAACACTGCACTATTCTTTGTTTCTTTACAGTTATACTTTAAAAGCCATGGAATGCCATTCCAAACTGTGTAGAAACATACAAGTCAAGTGGATTTTAAATGAACTGCGCCAATCTTGGCTCTCAGACAGAAAAGTGATGGTCTGAACAAGGCTTTAGATCTCAAACTGAAGTGTCACTTGTGGTCTACAAATTACAAGCAGGATTAGACTTGAAAGGAAACCTTCCTGCTGTCACCACTCACAATCTCTCTGCTCATACTGTACAGGTAAATGTTTTCTATTTACACAATCCCAAGTTGCTTCAAGCTAATTTAAAATTCACTTTAATTGGAAACAGTTATGTTTTCTTACATAATTTAAAAAAAAACAACAAAAAAAACAGCTTTGACTCACTTATTCAAAATGTAACTATAGCCCCATTCGCACAGGATAAGAATTATCTGGGGACCCATCTAATAAATAAATTACTCCCCAATGTCTGCCTTTTATGTGGCTCGTTTGAACGGGATAACCGAAACCTGAGATTTAGCTGAAATTTATGGACTTCTCCCAGATATGACGTTCACGTGCTGCGTATCGCATAACATCCACTCACACAGTATTGGCTCAGTGCTGTCTTACTGCCAGTGCAAGCCAGCTGTATAATAGGAGGCTACAAACAGAAAAAAATGATTCTTACAGCACAGTGCAATGCATGATGTGAGCCACCATTTGGATCTGATTTTGCTTCTTCTCTTCATCTTTTTCTTTTTGATGCCATACGTCCCGGGGGGTTTTGCTGCCCCGGGACCCAAAAGGTTTTCAATGTACTCCAATGCAGCCTCCATTCTTAGCCAAAAGCAAATAAAAATGTGCCCAGGAAACAAAACACGCCTAATTACCTATCGGATCCTGCTCACTTCTGTCTAAATCACGGAGATGCCTATTTGCTTTGGATTGGTATTATCACAGGACCTCGGAGTTCAACAAAATATAGCAGGCAATTTTACTTTACAAATTACTGACTTGGTCGATTCGCATGGGATTACCAACACTGACAATCTCCGCACTTATTACAAATAGCATGTGGTCCCTAGGTAAAATTAATCCCATCAGAATAGGGTTTGAGATTGCAAAACTGAAGAACATAGCAAAGAGTAACTTTTGTATGCTATAGCACCTCAAGTTAAAAGAAACATACAGCCCTCATAAATACTGTACATGGTCTGTATGACAATAGGTTGTCAACAGCCACGAGGCAGCAGATATTTTCGCACTCACCAGCTCCACATCTGGTGGGATAGCAAGTCCTGGGGGGGCAACAAATGGTTCTTCACTTTCCTCAGGCTCTGCCTCTTCTGTGTGTGAGAAGAAAATGGAACAAAGACACTGAGAATCCTTCTTATTTATCCTTTGAAACAAAACAAAAATCTGACACCAGATTTCTACAAAATTAGAACAAGGAAAATGAGAACGTAAAATTTCTGAAAAATTTTAAAAATGAATAGGACATTTCTTCCATCACTCTCTTCCCTCCAAGAATATATCACAGTGAAATACCACCCTAGCCTTTACCTTCATTTTGATAACAACACAGAGGTCAGACTGAGACGAGATTAAATTTTTCATGTAGTTCTGCAGGGAGTTTGCAGAATGATAAAGGGGCCCTTTAATTTAATACAAAGCCACAATGAGCAGTAAAAACTCAAACTTTCTGCCAGACCTAAGGATTTCATTTGTCTGGACACGTCTAATGACCCATGGATACGACCTTTAAATTAGCTTTTGACAAGGCTGATTACTTTTCATTCCATCTCATGTCACATCTCAGATCAGATTTTGTGAACAGAATATGAAAACCGTCCAAATAAAGGGACAGTTAGGATTTTTAAATTCATGTTTATGTCACAAATTTTTAAATTACGTAGTTATGGTTTTGTTGTATCTATAAAAGCTACAGTACTTACATTGAAGAGGAAAGTCTACTCAATTGAGACAGTAAAGACAAAGTCAAAAGATTTAAAGCAATTCACCCAATAAACATCTTAATTTTTATAGGAAATGAAATAATGTAGTGTGCTATGAAATTACTGGCTAGTAATGGAGTAAGATTTTTTTTAGCGATGCATGCAGTAACCCATTAGTCATATTTTGACAGAGAGCATATAAATTACACTAATATTAACCTTCTGACATGTTTATCTTTCACTCGGGGATGAAAAAAAAATAGGGCTAATGATCTAATTTACAATATCATTCTCTGCACCCGTTTCTGTTAAATACTTCTTTGGGGATACTGTTCTGGGAAGCATCTGCTTATTTTAAGAAATCAGCATTTTTGATAATGTCAGAGACGCACTTTAACACAGCCACCTGAATCACACAAGCCTTTTCCCAAAAGGCAAATTCAAATATTGGCATTTTCAGCAGACCTTTTAATACCTCTGCTCAACAAATGTCCCCTGAAGAGTGTAAAGCATCACTGCTTACCTGCCAGCCTATTGGAAATGCCTCTAGCAACCACTACATCAAATGTGTGAAGTTGGAGGAATGCACCAACATATACTTTTTTTTTTTTTTTTTTTTTTTTTTTTTTTTTTTTTTTTTTTTTTTTTTTACACAAACTTTATGAGGTTCAATTTTAATTTGAACCTCATAAGCCATGTGATGCTGATCAGAGTTTTTTAAAGACTTATTTTTTCTCCATCATTAAATTTCTTTTACTTAAATGTTCTTTTTTAAATGGATGTGTGACCAGAATTTTTTTCTGACTGGATGGAGCGCAGAGTACAGCTGAATTGCCCCTCCCCCACTTGTTGCTGCATACTGCCAGTCAGTTGATTGAAAAGAGGATCCTACTTTATTTTCATGTTCACCACAGGATAGATTTTAAGATTTATTGATTGTCAACAATCAGTCTGGCTCTTACCTATTAAAAATAACTTTTTTCTCCACCATTCTCAAAAGCATTCAGGTCTCCTAACAAGAAGTTATCATACCGGCCCTTGCATAATCCATACAAAGATAAATACATGTGTAAGAAGTCAGATTGTGGTTGGGGAACTAAAGTTGACTGAAGTCGTGAAAGGCCGTCTGCTATGATCCAGTTGAAGAGGAATGTTTGGAACACAAACAATTACTGGGATTTAACAGGTACAAGCTCGTAAGATGGTCTCAAACCTGCAGAGCCGTCTGCTGGGTTCAGTTTTTTTTATTACTTCAAAAACAGAAATGAAAACAAACTGAATTTAATCCAAGAGAGGATGTAAAAAACCAGTGATTGATCATCCCCATATCTACTGGACCTGCCCTAAAGTCTAGTCCTTCAGGAAGCATATAGCTTCAGTTGCTGCAGAAATCATGGGTTTTTCTGTTCGTATAACATGCCAATATGCTTATATAACATACCTTCTACATATCTCTGAAGATTTAAATAAAGATGATGCATAGCATTTACAGGTTATGCTGGCGGCAACAAAGAAAGCCATTACCAAACACTGGCTATAAAGAACAGCCCTGCACCTCTTCTCTTTATTACCATCATTAAACACACTGAACTATTAGAGCACAATAACTTACTGTTTCCTGCTACAAAATGAACCATTATGGGACGATTTAGAAAATGCTCTTCCCATTTTCCATCAATAGTTATATAACTTTATAGTACTTCCTATATATACACAGTAAATTAATTCCAGGAACTGACCATACCGTGACTCTTTTTCAAGATATTCTTGGAATTGCTGTTAATTTTCTATGCAACTCCATGTATAAATATTTAAACAAAAAATAAAATGATTAATTTATTGATTAATTAAAATTATTAATTTTCTAAAAACATTTATACAAGAGCTTCATTTTCTCTATGTTTCACAACAGTTTGGCCCATCCATTTTCTTCCGCTTATCTGAGGTTGGATGCGGGGGCACCACCCCCCAAGCAGGGAGACCCAGACTTCCCTCTCCCCGTTGACTTGGGCCAGCCCCTCCGGGGGGGATCCCAAGGCGTTCCCAGGCCAGCCCAGAAAAAATAGTCGCTCCAGCGTGTCCTGGGTCTTCCTCTGGGTCTCATCCCAGTGGGACGTGCCCAGAACACCTCACCAGGGAGGCGTCCTAATCAGATGCCCGAGCCACCTCAACCAGCTCCTCTCAATGTGGAGAAGTAGCGGCTCTACTCTGACCCCCCCCCCCCCCCCCAGATGACCGAGCTTCTCACCCGGTCAGCTGGGTGAGAGGTCTTCGAAGTATTCCACCCACCAACCCACAACATCCCGATTTGAGGTCAACAGCACACCAATCCCCCACCTGCCCCGAAACGTGTTCAAAGCTCTCCCGGAGGTGGGAGTTGAAGCTCCGTCTCACAGGAGACTTCCAGACATTCCCAGTAGACCCTCAAAATACGTTTGGGTCTCCCAGCCAGATCTGACCTGATCCTGGATAGTTTGGCCCTTCATTAGTAATTTGTCATTCTTGAGGTAATTCCTATTTCTACCTGTTTTTTTTATTCTGTTTTTATCCATCTGCTTTATTACATCTGTCAGCTGATTTTACCTGTTTATGGATTTATCGTACACCACTTTGATCAACCCTGGAATTTTAATTGTGTTTTTCAAATAAAGTTGATTGAATATGAAAAAAAAAAAAACAGAAGGGCAGACTAAAGTTTGTGAACCTACAACAAGGACATTAAAACAACAAAAATTGTATTCTCATTCCACTTGCTTTCTTTCTATTCTGTCAATCTTTGTATTTTGTGTTACTGCCACAACTGAATAGAGTTCTAAATTTCTTTTGTTTTCATCCATACTTTCACTTAGAGCTACATATACTATACAAAGCTAAGTTTTTCCCCTTCTTCTTTAAATGCATTAAAACTGAAAACTCACAATTTTTATACCTGCAGATGGATCAGCAAATGGCATGCCTAAATGCATAAATTAGAAGAATCTTCAAAAATGAAAATATTTACACAATGTGTTATAGTTCTGAGAAAAAAAATAGGAATCAACTGCTTTGATCTAAAAGTAACCCATATCAGCCAGTAAAAAGCAGATGGGTTTATCCATTCTCAGAATAACAGACCTGTGACAAGTTCTCACCATGTTCCTTGTTAGCATCCTCCTCTTCTGTGGGCTGTGAGGGATCATAGTAGTCAGCGCTGTATTTGAAGGCCACTGCATTGTAAGTGCCTTCGTCAGCCAGAGCCTCACTTAAACGTTTGTATTCTTCCTCTGTGAAAGGGAGACATACATACAGAGAAATAAGCATTCCTTGTAACATATTCAATGTAAGCCAAGCACAAACTGCTGCTAGTTAAAGACAGGTTAAATGTGGTGATTGAAAAGCTATACTTTGGTAATGCTGCGATGGACAAATGACCTGTCCAGAGCAGAGGTGCTCCGATCGATCGGCCACCGATCATTATCGGCCGATTTTGGTGAAAAAGTATGTGATTGGTGTTTGCCGATCAATGTCTTTTGTTGCCGATCACAAAACCCAATCACCTGTACTTCACACTTTGCAGCCTTCAGAGGTCCTTTGCACAATGTCTCTCCCTCTTTCCTTCATACTGTGCAAGCGTGCAGCAGCAAATCCTAAGCAAACATGTTTGTCATGTGGAACGTTTGCACTGTCCGTGAGTGATGTAAAGTTTGAGTTTTGCAACGGAAAAATACCTCATGGGGGTAAGCACGTCAAAATGCATCAACACAACGCATTTGCTATGACATTTAAAAAATAAGCACTTGACAGAGTATTGTAAGTTATCAAAGCTCATTGCAGAGAATAAAAAAAAAGACACCCGAAACAGTCAGACAGCAGTTAAAGCAGCCCACTATTGCCAACACTTGCCACCGGTATCGGTGATTCATGGTGATCGGTATCGGTGATCAGCAGCATAAAACCTGATCAGAGCATTCCTAGTCCAGGGTGTACCCAGTCTCTCAACTGCTAGACACAGGCACCAGCCCCTCACAACCCTGCAAGGATAAACGTGTTAGATAATAGATGGATGGATATTGGGCATGAAAAATAGGAGCTGTACTAATAAGCAATAAGGCCTTGTCTTTTATTTCAGAATTTGATGAAAACAAGGCAGAGGAAACTTTGCTTTTGAAAATTCAGCCAAAAGCTTTGCTGTCTAAATAAATAAATCTTTGTTATCTTATTTTGTCTTGTTTTGATTAAATAAAATTTATAACATTATGAGACTTCAATTCCAGAAAGACTTAAGGGTTACGACTTTAATTTAAAAAAAGAAAAAAAAAATAGATGATGTGAGACAAAGTCTGCAGATAACATAAGGTCAAGCTTTTCGCAAGTGCACAACTTTGTTCCACTGTTGGTTCCATGAGACCATCACTAATAGTCAATTTAAAAATAGGATTAAATGCAGTTATTGTGTGCTATTTAGTAACATAATTACACCCAATAATCTAAATGGTGTACCAAAGTAGCCTGCTTACAGAAGGAGACATTACATTTTAAGAGCAGTATCTGTGTTTATGGTGCTCTCACTGTGTACAATGACACATGTGGCCAAAAATGACTATGATGAAGTTTTTAAATACTTTTTTTCATAACGCTCATGGATAATCCAATATATGCCACAAAATAATGTCATAAAATGTTCAGTCCATATCACTCATCCCACATGAGCAATAGAAATTATGACAATTCGGAAAAATATACTATATCTATGAGGACATTTATTTTTAATGTTGCTCTTGGGTGAATACATATGACATGCACATTGTGTCTCCTATTACTCTGCCAAGCTTGTCTGATAAAAAAGGATAAAAAATAAAAAATAGGGGGGAATTACTAAAATCAATCGTTTCAGAATCATAAACTTTTAAGACACAGGTCTGGGGTCACAGGGTCAAAGGGAAGAAAAAACTAGGCAAAGCAGACATGACCTTATCTGTGGAATCAAAAAAAGCAAATACTTCAGGATGTCTATTTAGCTACAACCATTCCTAGCTGTTTCTCCACTTCGTTATGTTGTTAATGCATTCAGTTTCTTACCACACAGAAAAATAAGAACAGGATCAGAATGTACTACAAAAAGCACCAGGAGGCAGTTCATTGCAAAGATATATTCCAGACGAGAACAAGAACGTAAACACAAGGCAAACACCCAGTCTGTCTGAAAATAAAGCTGACAGTATACTGGGTTAGCATCCTAAACCTGACCAATCCAACAAGCTGCAAGCAAATACTGATTTCACTCACATCCCAGGGTAAAAATTGTACCCTGTAGCTGTACAGACTTGCAGAGTGCAACCTGCTGTTGGGTCAGATTGCCTTACCCACACAAACATAACTCTCCTGGTTTTGTTTATTACTGGTCTGAAAACAGCTTCTTGGATCTCCCCGCAGATATTCCTCTGATGCAAAGAGTTTAATCAAGGTACAGTTCTTGCTTTATGTGGGAAATAAGACTCAATAATTGCTCTGAGATGAGTGTAGCCAACAAGAACAGTCCTTTAAAATTACAACGATTATAAATTCACTTACTTTAGCCCACAAAAATTTAGGAGGCTCTTTGAAACTTTAAAAAGAGAAACTTTTTGCATTAAAATTCATGACAATCTATCAATACTTCTCCATCTGCCCTCTTACTGGTCAGATGGGTAATAGACTCAGCGAATGGGGTCGAGCCTCCAAATTCAAGGGCAGAACAGTCTGCAGGATGAACCCTCTGCAAAGAGTGTGTGTGACTCAAACCATTAGCTGACTCATTCTTTGCTGTCAGTTTTGGCACAGGACACCATATTTCACTTAAAACAACCATGTATTAATTCAATGGCAGTCATTAAGTCTGTCATTCACAAAAGTACTTTGTCACCAAAATAACCAGTATAACTATGATGTAAAGCGTCTGATATGCAAGTGTCCTAGACATTCTAAAGTCAAAATGAATTTAAGCATTAGTTATTAAGGTTGAGACAGACGTGGTACACTTTAAAGACAGAAGAATGAAAGTGCACAGACAAGAGTTATAGGCAGGACTAACTTTACATGCCTATTTCCCATCTTCCATGCAAAATGACATACTGGCACCATTGAGGCAGCAAAATGACAAATAAAAACAAAAGCTAGGGTTTGTTGTAAATAATTCAGTATGACATACACCCTGTCCTCTCCTAACTGTAGGCAACTGCTTGTGTAAATCTTTGACTTTGCAATGTTCCTGAGAGGAAGCTGGTCGCAGCTTACTGAAGATGGACAGTTGGCAGAATCAAAGATGCCTGTTTATTGTTGCGGGAATCTGGATGCAAGTCCTTCCTTTGTGCATAAACAGAATGTGGGGGCATTATAAAGATTTAGGGTGCCTAAATTATAGTGGTCTTATGTCAGACTTTCTGTTTTTAACCCTCGAAAGGCACTTTGTGGTATACCTGACAGTATTTAAAAAAATAAATAAATAAAAAAAAAATTTAAAAAAAAATAAATAAATAAAAAAAACCTCCCACAAAAACAAAACAAAACAAAAATCAAAACTAAATAGAGGCGGTGACCTCAGATTTGATCTTTATAAAACCTACTCTGCAGCCCTGACTCATCTCCTTGGGCTTTTTTTTTTTTTTTTTTTTTTTTTTTTTTTTTTTTATAGCAATTCACACCTGATTTTGATGACTGCAGTTAGGGCTGGGCGATATGGCTAAAAAAAATATATATCACGATATAAGCATTTCATATCAGTCGATACTGATAACTATTGATTAGGTTTTTTTTATATCCAAATACTGCCAAACTGGTGACATGACCTTTCCTCTTTTATTTTGTCTTCTTGAGCTGTTGCACTCATTTTCTCCTTTCTCTCCACCCTATTCTTTTTTTATTCTTAAGCAATTATGGGGCACGGTGGCAAACATGAAACTGCTCCCACATACTCAGGCGTACTGTATGACAAGTTGTTCTAGACTTTCTTAGATGTCTGTCATTTTGACTGACAATGTCAAAATGACAGACATTCAATGGTGCAATGTCTGCACTAAGCGGTCCTGTGTGAATTGTAATTCGTCAAGGATGGCCTTCAGATTTTTCCGTCTTCGTTAAAAGAACCCCCAAAAAAACAAGTCAAAGATGAAAAATAATCCCTCAATACGCCCCTGCTTTGTGTATTCTGTGAACCGCGCAGACTCCAAGTACAATGTCCGTGGGCAGTTAAGATTTCATACTCAAGCGTACCGATTGCCTACATTCTTGTGACAAATCCCTTCATTTCCCACAAACCGAATGGATACTAGCAAGTTTGATGAACTAGTTGGGCGCCTAGCCCCATTTCTTCTCCACCAGGGAAGCCACCACACACCTGTCAGTGCGGCACAGAAGGCGACAGTCACGCTGCATGTCCTTATTGCGGTTGCGCTGACTCTCAACATTATCTCAGTGTCGCATACAAACAGTTCGATGTGAATACTATTTCGTGCAACGGTCGTAAAAATTTCCCTTTGCACAGACGTGTCCAGTGAACATCTACTTTGACTCTGCATTTTTCTGCCTCGAGTACATCCAAGTGAAGCAGGCTGGAGTAAATTGGAGGCAACACAAAACTGCTGTTGCGCATGTCACACAACACGCTGTTGCTAGGTAACCATAGAGTGAGTTAGCTGATGCCACCAACCTTTCTTAGCTGGGCCCTGAGAGGTTGAGCGACTAAAGACTAAAGCCTAATGATGTGCGGTTCTGGATCGGAGTTCAGTGAAATTATTGAATATTCTATCTGACGTATTTTCTATTGATACTGATCATGTGTCTATCACAATAGATATCGTTATCGTTTTATCGCCCAGCCCTAAATGCAGTTCAGCAAAAGCCTGTTAATCAGTTATCAATTGAATCAGGTGAGTTAAAGCAGGGAAACATCTAAAACACATAGGGCAGTGTGCCTTGAGGACCAGGGTTGGGAAACACCTGTCTATGTTTCTGCATTAAAGACAATGCAGACAGAACAGAGGAATAAAATTGAATCCAACGTAAAACTTTAAATATCATCTAAATTATTACTTTGTATATGTGACCTAAAAGATGTGTGCTTTCATGAAGAATCTAAGGGTTTTTCAACCTTTACACTGATGTGCACAGTAAAAGAGATGGTACTGGGTCTGTGAAATGAGATCTGTTAAACATGGGCTAGGCTGTCTATCAAACTGACAGCCATGTGGGAGAGATTTAAGCACAGCACAGTGTTGTAACCAATATATTCCTAACTTCAAAACAAACCTAAGAAGACATTTACAAAAATTATTACCAGAATTATTTTTAAGCTATGTTTTCACTAAGCTCTTTAAATTTTACTCATTACTCATATGATTAGGTACTTTCTATCATAGAGAATGTGCCCACTTTGAAACATGTGATTCAGAAAGATACTAAAGGAAATGGGAATTTGAAAAAAGAAAAAAATGAATAGACTCATGCAGTATATGAGGCAGATTCGGTTCACTGTTGTTCAATGCTCTTGTGCAATTGCACCGGTTTGATTTAGCTTCTTTTTCTTTCGCTCCAAACAGCTTTTATATAGAAAGAGTGCAGTTTACTGGTGTGTTCTCGCTTACATTTTTAACACAAATGTTTTCACATTGTGAAAATGTGACAAAACAAACTAAGTCATTGCCGTAAATAATAAACAAATTTTTGATAAGCTGTTTTTGCCATCCTCCCCAACCCTTTTATAGATGTATGTCATTAAAACACACACACACACACACACAAAACGCAACCATTATTATTCAACTTTTTAATGCAGCATGTTTGAAATTATTGCTGAATGCCAGAAAAAGCATCTCGCTTACCTTGTCTTGCCTCCTCTTCCAGCAGGTCTGTGTGCAGAGCCAGGTATCGCTCTTCATCGCACAGTGCCTCAATCCTGGTCTCTTCCTCTGACAGCTGGTAGGATGTATTCCATGACCCGCTGTCATACTCTGAAAGGTCATGCAAGTGACCCCGCCCATCGTATCTGTTGGATGATAAACAGGATTAGAGCGAAAGAAGTTCAAACATTAACAAACATTTATTACAAAAACCTAGACCTACTTACCAAAATACTGTGATGATGATTTTTTTTAAATAAAAAGACTACATATATTGTTTTGTCTTAAAATGCCTAATATTAAGAAAGATTACATTTCAGTTTTTTTTGTTTTACAAGCAAACGTAGATTCAAAGTAGAAGAAAAGCAAAAAAAAAGAAAAAGAAAAAAAAAAAAAAAAAAGAATAAGAAAAACAAAGCAACTCGCCTCTTACCTTACAGGGTTCAAATCCCCCCTGTAACACTCATCATTACTTCTAAATCTGCAAAGAAAGTTACATTCACACAAACCCGAGCACATAAATACCTATCCGTAAGAACCCAAATGGACGATATATTCCAGGGTTCGTCCCTCTATGGCATCTCTCTGCTGTAGTTTCTTCGTGAAGACAAAGAAATGGGGTGCTGTTGTTGACAATCAGGGTTTGGAAGGACCCCCTAAGCCTAACTTGCTGGGGAAAAACTGGGTTATGTGATAAAGACACACATACAAATTGTGTACAAATGAAACAAAGGCTGGACCACTGCTGTCCAAGATGACTCAAGTAAATACATGGCGATTAGCAATAAGATGCATATTTCAACAACAAGTTTTGTTTCGAGGTACTTCTTTTAGCACCATAATATTTTTGAATCATCTTGACTACAGGGACTTTGGTCTGGGTTAGAATTTTTTCTGGGATGATGACCATCAGTAAATAACTAAAACTTCAAATTGATCACTTGAAATTAAAAGGCAGTAGAAAAGGGAAGAAACAATTTGACACAGTGAAAATCATGACATTTATTTAGCAATCAGATTTTTCCAGAGGAAATTCCCATAACATGCCAATATGCAAAGCTGACCAGAGTAGTCCTATTTGTTCTAGATAGAGATGCACCAAGAAATCTTCTGGTGACAGGGATTATCATATTTTATGCTGGACCGGCTCTGATTACTGATCAGCCACTTAGATATTAAAAATCTGACACCCCCCACCATTAGTAAAGAATACTAAAAGTTAGATATGTTGATTATATGTGAGGGGTTTAAAATGAAGCCAGTAGAAGAAATGCATTATCTCCAGTTGTGTGGTTATACACAACTGGGTATTTGACTTCAGCATGTAATAAGAAGCTGATTTTATTGTGTTATCAAAGTTTTTTTTTTATCTGAAATATAAAGGACTAACTTATATTTTATGTAATTCATTTTAACTTATAAGTCACATTTGACTGTATCTGAAGATTTTCAGTGATGTGGAGACAACTGTGACTTTAGACTGTGTTTGTTGAAATTTATAGTTCTAAAAGAAAAACTGACTGAAATCACAACCAGCTGATCAGGGATTTACATAATCAGTGATCAGTAATCATCCACAAAATCTCTGACAGGTGCATCTCTAGCCTAGTTCTAAATAATAAATAAGAATTATAATTCCATTTTTGTCTCAAATACTTAAAGTAAAGCTCTAAAATACAAACGCTCTAACAAAAACGTGAAATCATACATATACTGATGTTGTATGGTTAATTTTAGCTTAATCTAATAAACAACTATATTAAATAAAATGTATCCATTTTTCACAAAGTTTAATTTCAGTACTATAGTAGTTTTGTTTGACAACTTAAATACGTTGACTGCCATATAGTGATTCTGTTATGGCTAACGTTAGCAAGAACTGCGGGCATTTGCATGTTAGCATGTTACCATATAAACTACATTTATCATTTGTCAGTTTTACACATCTAAAGATAAGCTAGCAGACAGAAAAAAAAGCATTCGGCGTTTGTTTCGGGTCTTGCCGGGCGTCTGCAACATAAACTCTGGAGTAGTCCCTTGAAATTTGAAACAGGCTAACGAATAGCAGAGACAGTTAGCATAATGTTTCAGTCTACGTTTGTTCAACCGACCTATCAATCATGATGCTCTTGTCCCCCATCCATGGGATTAGATGTTTTCCATGCTCGTGGTAAAGAGCCTTTTCGTCGTCTCGGAACAGTTTGCAGGCATAACCGAAAACCAAGAGGTCGGCGTATTTATCGCTGTCGCTCACGTCCTTCTTTACAGGTTTGCTGTTGGGGTCCTTCTTTGCTGCTCCACGACGATACATCTCGAAGTCACTCGAAAAATACTTTTGCTATAGGGAACACTATAACAACAGTCACATGGAAATTACTTCCAGGAAACTAAATAGCTCATATATAGTCGAAATGATTTAGCAACTAGCAACGTTTAGCACAAATTCAACTCAGCGTGTCGCCATATTGGAATGGGAGTATCGTAATTTTACTAAACCCGTCAGCACTTTCTTGTAGAACGCCATACAAAGAGTAATATTTCGAAGGAATTTATATACAATAAAATGAATGTAATTATGAATCTTTGTTAGTTGCATTATCTTTACGAAAGGAGGTTAATTTATTCTACGCTTGCGCTTGTGAGAAATTGAAATCTGAGAAATTTCCATACTATGTCGAATCTGCTCTAAATAATTGTTCATATTGCGTTCTTTCAGCTAAACTTCTGAATCTTTGACTCAGCTCTCCTAGAAAAAAAAGTAAAAAAATAAAATAAAATAAATCAGCTCTTCTATTCCTTACCATTTCTGCAATATAACTAAACCAAGTTTAGACATTAACTTTGCATATGTACATGTACATGTGCCTCTTAATTAATGTAAATTAAAGACAGGG
This sequence comes from Anableps anableps, assembly GCA_014839685.1. Taxonomy (NCBI): domain Eukaryota; kingdom Metazoa; phylum Chordata; class Actinopteri; order Cyprinodontiformes; family Anablepidae; genus Anableps; species Anableps anableps. The sequence goes on from CM026081.1 coordinate 10,594,901, forward strand.
GTCTTTAAATGCCACTGTTTTTATTTTTTGTGTGTAACTTTTCCCTTGATTACAAACCCCACCAGTACAATCAAATGATATAAAACGTGATTTATTCTTAACTCTAAGAAAAACCATATACTGACAAGAAGTTTACCATACATATGTACTTATACAGACTAATTTTACATAGCACAGCATGGAAACCTTAACAGAGGTGTAGTGCAATCGCCTAAGTTTGTTTTAAGTAATTACTAACATCGAACTTTAACAAGTTACACCACCCTAAAATTTACTAAGTCCTTTCCTTACTTTGTGGCTTCTATATCTTGTTGTTTCAAAAGTTAAAATAAAGCACAACAGCCAACAAAGAGTAGAGAAGACATGTTAAAAAATTGACCAGTTCTGTTACCACTCTTTGCATCTTGGGAGAGATGGCCACAGTGCCACAATTCCCATTTTGAAGCGAAAGTGGATTTCAAAGAAACTCTGCTTGAGCTTTCTTTTCACTGTTTTATGGAATATAATGTTTATTCAAATTCAAAAATCCTTTATTTATCCCAAAGGGAAATTAAATGTTAAATGTTTAATTAAATGTTCAAGCAGTTATTATAGATGGTGATGGCTGTGGGCAGGAAAGATCTCCTGTAGCGGTCCGTTTTACAACCAAACTGAAGAAGCCTTTGACTGAAGAGACTCTGTTTTCCAATGGCAGTCTCATGAAGAGGATGTCCAGGGTTGTCCATAATTTTCTTGATTTTATGCAAAGTCCTTCTTTACATAATCATCTCCAGAGGTTCCACAGTCATTCCCAGAACAGAACCAGCCTTCTTTATCCGGTTGTTGAGCCTTTTTAGGTCCCTGGCTCTGATGGTGCTGTCCCAACATATGATAGCAGAGGAGATGATGCTCTCAACAACAGACTTATAGAAGAGCTGCAACATCTTGCTGCAAACCTTGAAGGATCTTAGCTTCCTCAAGAAGTACAGTCTGCTCTGTCCCTTCTTGTAGACGCTTCACTGTTGAGTCTCCAGTCCAGTCTGTTGTCTAGATGAGCACCGAGGTATTTGTATTTCTCAACGACCTCCACTTCTTCTCCCATGATGGAAATAGGGTTTGAGCTAACCCTGTTTCTCCTGAAATCTACAATCATCAGCATTTAGGCACCCCCGAATGGCTGCCACGGGAGATTCAAGGATTGCTCAACCATGCATTAAAGAATCAAAGCAACACTTCAGGTATGTTTTTGATGAGGGAATAACATTATAGCATGATATAAAGTTTAAAAAGTCGATTTTACATAATACCCCCCCTCCCCTTAAGAAAAAAATGGGTTTTTTACACATTTTAAAATTGCATTCTTAAATGTCTTTGTTGTTCTTTTGTCATTATATATTCATTATACAGTATATATGTTGTAATGCACTGTTCTTTCAATAAAGTTGGTTAAAAAAAAAAAAAAAAAAAAGTTTTTTATTTGTCAGTAAAAATCCATCCATCCATCTACCCAACTACTTGTGCTGGCATATTTGCACCATCCTTATATTGGGATCAGGGGGCCACACAAAATCATTTCAAGAGGCACAAATGCCGCTTGGACATTTGGACACCCCTTTCTTAATAGATTAGAATACAATTGAAAATGTAATTTATATCAGTAAATGAATTTAAAAAGTAAAACCCATATAGATTATTTACACAGTGACTTTTTTTTTCAAGCACATACTTTTGATGATCATGGGTTAAAGCTAAAAAAAATAGTCAGTTCAATCCAATCATACCACCAGATATAAAGCTAATTACATATGGTCCAATTTAATCCTCTCTATAAAACACTTCAGCCGATCTGTTTTATCATTCAAACTGTTTAAAAGTTTTCTATCAAAGAAAACCCAGTCGAGGTCATCCAGTTGCTAACTTTGCAGCAACTCCTCCTACTGAACAAGCGTACTGACAATGGACAGTTGATCAAACTGTGTCGTTAACCTGGCTCAATGTGAGCGACCATCTGCGGTAGCCGCCTGGGGGTTGAGAAGATAGGGCATATGCACAAACAAAAAAAAAACACAGACGCATTGGTCTAGGACTGCTTTTTATGTTACAGAAAAAAAGAAAAGAGTTAATGGCAGCATCATCTCCTTTTGTGCGGAATATCTAGGAGAGAAACAACTAAACAGGTAGAGTACATTCTGAATCTTTAGTAAAATGCATGCCATAAAAAACAGAATATATAATAGAGACAGCATTAGCTCTTGTAGTTGCTTACCTTTTTTGCTGTATACTTGATTGATGTTTTTTATGTTGTGAAGCACTTTGAACTGCCTTGCTGCTGAAATATGCTATACAAATAAACTTGACTTGACTTTGTCTAGGAACGACAGAGACATGGTTAACACAGAAACATAGGGTCAAGTATATAATCTATAGAAAGAGAACTTGAAGATATTGGCAGCAATAGCTTAGTCAATGGCCCCTTCCAGGAAAGCGTCACAGCTAAACAACACCAGGTCAGATGTAACTTATATGAAGAAAAAAAAAAAGAAACATAAATGTAATACCTGCAGATGTATAATTTGAGATGTTTATACACAAAACCATATAGTTCAAGTTCAGGTTTATTTGTACAGCACATTTCAGTCGCAAGGCAGTTCAAAGTGTTTCACATCATAAAAACATCAATCAAATATACAGCAAAATCATCATATATAGTACAACTTGTCGCAACACTTAACCGCTAAAAACATCAAAGTGTTATAAAAAAATCATTATTGCTGTATATCCTTGTGATATTGTGGACATGTCCTTTAAATGTATTTTAATAATCCTGTGCAAGTTTGTGTGTTTCCTTTTCTACTAATAACTATCAGTTCAATGCTTTCATTTTGCCCTGTTGAAATAATATGCTTGATGAATACAAAATTCCTAAAGGAGATTTAATGACCATGTGGGTATAAGATGCACTGTACTATTATATCATAAAAAGGCCTTTTGTCTATGCCCACAAGCAGCTCTTTGAATAATTTATCCCAGAAAATGTATGGAGCTTGGAAAGACTAATGAAGTCCACAACAGAGGTGTTAGAGTACTTTCATACAAAGAAGACAGATCATAGGGCTTGTGTAACTCTTAAGTTTTCACCTCTTACTCTATTATTCAGAACCTCTGGCTGTGTTATCTCAAACTTTGTTGTTAGAAATGTTCGTGCTGAAACACATAGGACTGACAGTAAGGAAGACAAAAGATCTTAAAGGGTATAGACAATGTTTTGTTGTATTGCAGCTTATTTTCTTAAATGAAATGAACATGTTACATATTCAATGCTGGCTAAGTTATCTCAAATGATTTTAAAGATTAGTTGCATCCCATGTCATATGCATTGAAACAACAAGCTAATTCATAGTCATACTTTGGAGTGCTCATTAAAATAACACCCATATCTGTCAAACTTGAGATCACAGAGGTAGACCATTTTCTGAAATCACCACCAGTGGTATGTACATATAATGTATATTTGTTTATGTGTGTTACAAAGGTTTCTGCTTTGATGCCTGTTGGATGTGACAACATTGCTGTTCTAGAGAAAAGTTGAAACCAGATGCTTGCATACATCATATAAAAGGCCAAACAAGAATTTTTGCTAAATTCTGACATAAAATCAGAATATACTCATCATGTTTTAGGTAAATTAGGATTACCGCAATTAAAATTTACTTAATGCAAAAATACAAAAATTATGCTGGATTTTGGTCCCTTCCTCCTGACAGAACTGATGTAACTGAGTCAGGTTTGTACACATTTTCTATGAAACTGAGATCAGGGCTTTATGTTGGCCTCTCCAAAACATTGAATTTTTTTTTTTTTTTTTTTTTTTTTTTTTATCAGTAGTATTAATTTGGCAATATGATTAGCATCACTGTCTATTTGGAAGACCAATCTGTCGACAGGTAACTGTTTCCAATGTTTCCACATAATGTCCTTTCTTTGTGACACTGTCTGTTTCATGAAGTTCAAAAGTCTCTCCTGCAACAAATCACCCACAAAACCTAATGGTGCTACGCCTGTACTTCAGTTGAGATGGTATTTACAGACTTGCAAGCCTCCCCCTCTTTCCTCCAAATGTCATGATGGTTATTTAAATGGGTCAATTTTAGGTTCAATGGACCACAGAACAGCTCTTTGTTCCAGTGCGCATCTGCAAACTGTAATCTGGCTTTTTATATTCACTTCCAGGACATAGAACCCATCTTTTTCCTGAATTTTTCCATGATGCACCACAAGGTACTAGTGTGTCTGAGGTGCTCCCTTTAAATACGTCTACAGGTGTGCCTCCATTTAACTCAAATGCAGTTAAATTGCGAGTCAACAAAGTCATCCTCATCTGGGCTTTCCCAAATTCTTTAAAGGCACAGTAATCTTTGTGTAAGTAAAGTTCTGACTTTGAAGAAAGTAATAAAAATCAGAAGTAAAATAGCAATAATTTTGATAACCTTTGCTGATCTAAAATGGAAAACATTTAGTCTGATTTAAATGTGTACTAAATGTAAACATTGAGGAGCAAGGTGCAATGCAGTGAATGAGGGAGGTGGGGGATGTTGAATTTCCGAATGAGCGGAACATAAAAAAGGCTTTCATTTTGAAAAGCACTGTCTGTGTTTGACCTGAAGTCATTTAATACAAAATTCAGAAGAAGAGACTTCACTGTGGCCATTGTTATAAAGCTAAAACTAACATTAACACATTGTTACTAGGAATTAATTGTCCATTGTCAATGGACATCAAGGAAAAAAATCTTTCTTTAACAGGAAAATATGTACATCTCAGAGATGTAGTCTGTGCCTTACATCTCCATGTGCTTTCACACCTGATTACATGAGGTACACATTGTTTTTGAGATTCGAGTCCTACACCACAGGTCACAGACAAAACTTGAGTCCTTTGGGCACTGTTCTAAGTCAATTCTGAAATTCTTTTTTTTTTTTTTTTTCTTTTCTTGTATCTCTGTGTCAATGTACCTCAAAGAAAAAAAATATGCTTTCTCAAGATGTCTTTTTTTTTTACTGCTATTGTGATATAATTAACTTGCATACATTCTTACCAACTCTTAACAGTTAAAAATGCATTTTTAGGTTTGTGCCTTTCATCTTCTACATGTTAGTGTTCTTTAAAAAAGGGCCCCACCATAAACATTGATAACTGGGAGTAAACAGAGTCAGGAAAGCCCCACATGGCTGATTTGTGTGTATTCAACATAAAAATGAAGAAGTAAAAGAGAGGAATGGGAAGTTTTTAAGTACAGCTAGATTAAATAAAACAAATCAATTAAAAGTCAGGTCATGCTGTTCTATATTTCCAAACAGTCATAAGGGGGTTTTGTGGCCATATTTCCAACTGCAATTAATTGCTTATTATTACTGTGTCACATAAGGCTTTGACATGAGTCTACACTGAGAGTTTGGAATAAAAGTCTCTTAAAAGTCTCTTTGCAGTTGTTAATGCAATCAAAAGCCATAAAAATTGCTCTTTTTTCTGTCAGAATTATAACCAGATATTTACATAGACACTGACAAACCTTTTTTTTTACTGTCTGAGATTAACAGTTTCCTGTATTTATGTCAGCTAAGTTTACAAAAAAATATTTCTATTTAAAAACTGCCAGAATACAACAGAATACAATGTATGTGGTGCAGCTGTATGACACCATCAAATAAATTTGGGCAAGATAACAGCGAGAAAATTGTGGACCTCTACATTGTGTACAATTTCCAGATGTTTGCATTCATCCAAAACGATTGTAAGCAATTATAGGGAATGCCAAACCATCATCTTGTACATTTTATAATTAACCAACTCAGTTGCATATTCATCTGGACAGGAGTATTTATTTATTTTTTTTTTTATAACTACACAGTATTTATGTTGAAATTTTGCCCTTAAAGTACAATATATGTTTATTCTTTATTCTGTTTTTATATATATATTTTATATTATATCTTTGTGTGAGTCTGTTTGGTGTTATTGCCTGTCACTGTCACTTTGCTGCTATTTCACAGAAATGTCCCCATTGTGGGATAATAAAGGATATTTCTATTCTATTCTATTCAGGAAGGAGTCAGGCTCAATGCCAAAGAGATGAGCTAGTTTTGTGCAAAATGTGTGAATCAACTCCAGAACAAAGAAAAAGACTGAAGATGCAGTCATAAATAGGAGAGTGTCATTATCTACAGTTCTATACCAACATGAGTTGAAAGGAGGAAGAAGCCTTTCCAAAAGCAACATTAAAAAGCTAGTTTGCAGATGCATTAAGGGATAAAAACCTTAACTTTTGGACATATGTCTTTTGGTTTCATAAAACTAAAACTAAAGTGGCTAGCCAATGATCAAACCATTTGAAAGGAAATATGGTAAGCAAGCTTGAGAACACCACCCCACGGAGCGCTAGAAGCATTATGTTGTGTGGATGTTTTGAAGAAATGGGTTAATATTCCAGTCAAATATTGTGCAAAGGTTGATGACTGACCACCCAAAACATTTAAGCCAAATGATACAGTTTAAAAGGCAATTCTATCGCATACTAAGGGAATGTATGTAGCTCTCTAAACTTGAAGACAGCTCTTCTCACACATGGGCAAAACTCCGGAGCAGAAAACGGGACGCGGCACAGAGCAAAGAAGATGTGAATCAGCGCATGAAAACCGATAATATGGCGCTGGACAGCGAAAAATCAGGAGCTTGAGTGGCAGATCAGGTAAAACATGATGAGGCATCGTGGCACAAGGGTAGATTCCTGGTGAGCAAACATTAAAAACGAGAGGCAGACAAAAAAGGTGAGAGAAAAACGAAAGAGGATAAAATAAACCAAGAAAGGCTAACGGTAATTTAAGAAAACCAAATAGAAATGCACAAAGCACAAAATGCAAGAATAATTCAAGAAAGTGAATACAAAGGAATTTATTTATATGGCAAGACATTTTGATCAATAATTAACACAGGAGACTGAAGAGAATATAGCAAGAGCATAATTGAAAAAGAAAACACAGTCGATCATGATAGGAAAAATATTCAGGAAGGGGAGCTCAACAATAAACTATGAAAATATGCCTAAAGGAAAGAACTAATATGTCCAAAACTATGAAGCATACATTACTCACAAGCACAGATGAGTGAGGACCCAAAAACTGTACTCAAGTAAGAACAGCACTACTTCAACATATTTTTATTCAAGTAAAAGTAAGAAGTATCCATCCAAGGCACATTCAAATGAGAGTAAAAAAGGATTTGGTAAAAAGGCGACTTAAGTACTGACTAACAGAACATATGATTTGATATTTAAAAATGATGTCATCAGACAGACAAAAAGTATAGAGTTATGTGCAAGTTTAGTATTTTAAATACAAAATAAAAAAACAACAATTACAAAATAAATTAAAGCAAAAGAAACACTTGCTTATTTTTTCTATATAAAACATATTAAACTACAGAGAGTAATGTATATGTAGAACAGGGTAAAATTTGTCCAGTGACAATATATAGTTTTTACTATATCTTTTGGACCTTCAAATGTCTCAGCAGTCTCAGCAGATGGAAACTGACATCAGATCAACAAAGCTGGTGTTCAAACAAGGGGTCTCGCTTCAACATAAACTGTTGCTGCATGTGTCTGTATCTGGTGCATTTTTGATTAAAACATGTTTGTTCTTCATTTAGTGAAGTTACTCACAGCAGGTAGATTATCAAGAAGTTTTACTCAGGAGTAGTAATATTACTCAAGTAAAAGTAAAATGTATAATGTATAATGTATAATGTAGTAAAACTACTTCAAAATATTTTTCTTTTTTTCCCCAAAAAGTTACTCAAGTAAATGTAACTGAGTAAAATTAATTATTTATTATGCACTCAAAGACATTTGAGTCATGTGATTTAGAACTGGCTGTGTGTTCTTTGTCATTTTGGTGCAATAAAACAATCTATAGATCGATAGACAGATGTATTTAAAAATATTACGCATGTTTTTGTCCAATATTTTTATAACATTAAGGTGAGTACTGGCACTTATTTTTTTCCACTTAAAGCACTGTATAGAGTATAACGTAAAAAGAGAGTAACATTCATTTTTTCTTTAAGTTACATTTTTCATGATTTAAGTTGCTGTTTTGGATAAGGATCTTAAGAGGTAATACTTTGAAGAAGAATACGCTTAAACTCACTTACATCCTACAACCCAGAAGAGGAAATCTTTTCAAAATTAGCTGTCAGAGTTTCTGTCTTATTTTGTGGCAACAAATCATAATGGCAACAACACAAAGAAACTTTTGAAATGCTTGCTTTTGATCTTGACGGGTTTTTCTGAGAGGATTAAACTGTCGTGTTAGATAGATTCCTTTCTGTGGAGAGTAACATAAATCTTCCAATTTCCCATAGTGAGATTCCTATCTTCTTGTGACAAGGAACTGTGTGGCAGCATGAGTGAAAAATGCAAATCTTCCCACATTTAGACACTTTGTTTTTTCTAGTTATGCTTACCACAGCATGTTAACATTCCCTAGGGTGAGGAAAAAGAAAAAATGACATCCATGCATAAAAACTGGTATTAGATTTATTGTTGCAGCAAATAGCATTTCAAAATTATAAGCATACAATGACCGTGGATGACTGCAGAAATCAGAAGCATCTCTTCTTCATCTTTAAATGGCAGATGTCAGACAGAGCCGTTAGAAATGACTATTTGACTCTATTTATCATTCCCTTCATGCCATACTATACACCAGAGGAGACCAGACATGTCTTATGCACTACTCATGCCTAAATTCATGCTATAAATTCAAGTGATCACCTTCATGAGTGACAAGTTGGACAGGGCATGAGCCATCAAGGGCAAATGTCTCAATGCTGCAGCCGTCACAAGTGTTTCAAAACAAGCCAGGGTGGATTTTACCTCAGCGGTAAGGGGATTTATTGGGATGAGTCACAGGCTTAATAAGAACCCCTGAGCTCTTATCATTATTTTACAGAGAGCCAACTCTTCCAGGTGGGGTTAAACAAAGTATGAAATTAATTTAAGAATATTTATAGATTTCCCAAATGTAGCCTTTCTAATCAAGATTTTGTCTGAGAATGATGTAGATGAGATAAGTTGACTTCAGCACCTTTGGGCTGTTTTCCTGCTTTGTTCACCTTATCTCAGTGATTAATGCTGTGATTAAGTTTTAACTCAGACTGATTTTTTTTGCATCTATTAGCCACCACCATTTATCATCAAAGTGTTTATGATTTGTCTTCAAATGACAGGCTGTACAAAAACAGAGTGAATAAAAAAGTGCGCAAACACCAGCTTATAAATAATGAGAAGATAAAAGGCATAAAAAGATGATCTGATTTCATAGGGTCAAAACTTGCTACCTTAATCTTTAATGTAGTTTGTTTCTTTAAATTGTTTATTTTGTATGATATATAGAATAACAGATTTTAAACTTTTATATTGTCATCAAATACAGGAGCATCTAAATAAACTAAAATATCGTCAAAAGGTTAATCTCTCTCAGTCATTCAAGTCAAAGAGTAAATCCATAACACAGATGGATATATTCTGAGCATTTTCTTTCAGTAAATTTTGATGAACTTGGTTCACAGCTTATAAAAACCAAATTCAATTTTTCAGAAAGTTTGAATATGAAGAAAAGACTAAAATATATGAATGCATAACCATTATGTTTTGACCTACATAGTGATGGAAAACACTACTGATGTGTTTGTTGTCCAGCAGAGAGTCATTGACATCTTCTACAAGGAGGGTAAGCCAAAACCCATTGATGCAGCTCTGAGCTAAAAATGACAACCTGGGCTTCCTTAACACCTCAGTAGTGAGACAGGATGATCGCTTACATACCATGGCGCATTAATGCAGTAATTCATGCAAAATGATCAATGACCAAGTACTCACTGCATATATTGTACAGTAAATGAACATACCTTTCAGTAGTACTAAGCATTTTTGTACTAAAAAAAATCTTTCGTGTTATTAAAAGATCCTTTTTTTTTTTTTTTTTTTTTTTTTTTTTTAGAAACAAATGTTGGGGGGTTTTGTTAGTTATAAACCACAATCATCAAAATTTAGAGAAATATGGATTTGAAATATATCAGTATGAATGGAATAAGACTATGTAATACACAAATTTCCCTTTTTAAAGTGAAAGTATAAAGAGTCACAAGAACAGTAAACTGTGTCATCCTGGAATTTTACAATGAAATCTTGGAATTGGAATTGATTTTTTTTTTTCTTATCTTAGTTAATGCATTTTAATCAGCAAAATGAATTGACTGAAATTCATCTAAAGTGAACTGGAGTTCTGCTTTTTGAAAACATGAATCACATGAGCTAGTTTTCCTTAATTATGTGATTAATAAATTTCTTTACACAATTTTATACCAAAAATTATATCCTGTATCTTTATTTAGAAGCTAGACAAAACAAATTACTTTTCCAAAGAATCATTTTAATCAATACAAATTCTCTTCTTGGGAATTGACCTTCTCCTGTGCCCTTTTTTCCATGTAGAAGTGAAATGCTATGTGACAGCTGCTCTCAGTAGAATTAAATTACCATGGAGTAAAGTGCATTTTATCCTGACCAGTGTCTCTGAATATATAGCTGCTTTCATGAAGCTCAGATTTGGCATTTGACTTACTGAGCTGCAGCACCAAAATACCTAATCACTGGATCACAAGAACTGCCTGTAACCAGACAAGAGACCAAATCCAGGTCTGGTTGTAGGTTTGAAATGATGTTGTTGGAACAGTACAGAGAATAAAGGTTTTTCTCAGACTTGGTGTGAAAACTGAAAAAAAAACGATGGTCTTGAATTAGTGTGTCATCTTAAGTTGATGGACTGCTAATTTTGCATGAATAGCTACATCAACAATGTCTTTCTTTCACCTAACCTTCAGCATAGTTTTCTAACCAGGATTTTTTTAAAATTGGATTTTAGTTGAATTTGGTTCATATTTTCTTGTACTTGTTTGTTCTTTTTTTTAAAAAAAAAAAAAAAACATTGTTACATCTCGTTAGTTACATATGCCTAAACAAAAAAAATAAAATGCTGAGAATTGTTTTTGAACATTAAAACTTTTACCTTTAAGGCAATAATAGAACCCACAACATTATACAGTTTCTCTAACAGTTTAGCACCTATTTGCCTGTAGCACACGTAAGGTATACATTTATTCGACTTTGTTGTCAGGGCTTTGGATTGGGGCTTCGTGTGCAGTAATGTCGTCGCTACTCTGATCTGTTGTGGTGAAGAAATACCTGAGTCAAAAAGCAAAGCTCTCGATTTACTGGCCCATCTACATTTCGGCCCTCGCCTATAGTCATGAGAAGTGGATCATGACCGAAAGAACGAGATTCTGAACATAAGTAGCTGAAATGAGCTTCTCAGAAGGGTGGCTAAACTCAGCCTTAGAGATAAAGTGAGGAGATAAAGTGAGGAGCTCCGTCATCCAGAGGGGCCTTAAAGGTCAAATGAAGACTAGTTTTTCAACTGTATAATTTGATAGTATATGTTATATGCAGTATGAATATCCAGAAAATTTCTAAAAAAAATTGTAAATGGGGCCAAAACATGCCATTTTCTACAAACTGCATAAAAATCAGAGTTCGAATTCCCCCTCAGAGCTCTTGAAGGAGGCGGAGCGATCCATGAGATCATTGTAGACTAACAACACAACCCTCAGTGCTCAGTTATACAGGGTACCGGGTAGAACCAGCTTTTGTTTTTAAAGATGGACTTAATTTGGGGGATTTTCCACTTTCGTGCACTGCATCGGACCAGAACCAAGTAGGGGCAGTTCAGTGTTTTAGTCCAACAGAACGTACTTCCTCCGGCTAAAACAATGATAAAATATTGCTAATCTAAAGAATCTCCAAAAACTGTTTGAGCTTATTTTTTTTTGTCTTTTTTCCCCCATCTTTTACATTTTCTTCTCTGTCATTAAATTTTAACATTACATTTGATGGTTTATAGAAGCAAAGTCCAGAGAAAATGAGGTTGATTTAGAAAAACTCCACTACTGTGGTTTCTTGCTCAAAAATCAATCATGTCTGTGTGTGAACTAAGTTGTGTCATCATTAATATAAAAACGTATATGCTCAGTCTGGAAGGTTACACCACAAACAGAGTTTTAAAATGGAAAGCATTAAAAAAAATAATTAAAAAGTCCCAGAACCATCTTTGTCATTTGGACAAGAAGTGTAAACATATTTCTTCCATACAAAGACAGCAAACAATCTCTGTTTTGCTAAATATCCATATCAGTATGAATAGGACTTTAACTAATGCATGAATGAGTTGAAACATGGCCCAACAGCCTGAGGTGAAACATAAAGAGAAAAATGATAAGGGTGTAAATGCTAAATGAAAATCACCAGAATAAATCGTACAACTAAATGAGGAGAGGCAGAAAGTCAGGTAATATACAGTATTGAAAATCCACTTTTTAGATTTCTGAAAATTTTTAGGGAAACAATCCTAGAGTCCTGAGCCTTTTCCTTTAGCCCAAGCAAATGATAAATAGGACATTTCAGTGGCTCTAACTGGGCTGTGGTCAGCGCACAGCTGAGAGCTCATTCTTCACGTTAGCCTGGTTGGAGTCTAATGGAATGGCAATCTGACAGGCCTTTGACAGAGTGAGGACTCCAGGGCTGAGTGGTGGCATATATCAAAAGCAGGATATCACAGAGTATAACTCAATTTAATTGAGGATACATCTCAATTAAATATATAAGTAGTTTGATGTTACAGTCTGCAGACATTTTCAAGCCATCTATAAGATGTGTAGAAACAAATATGGTATACATTTTGTATTAGATAATAATTAAAATAGTAATGTATTATGGTTAAATAATGTATCATACAATGCAATACCACAGTGGAAATGTTTTTAAATGGAAAGAAAAAGTTCATATATGCTTCAGTAAGTTTATATTTTTTCCTGTAAAACTAAAATATGAGCACCTTGATCTGACTCCAAAAATACCTTCACAGTCAATAGGTCAACAACTGCCTATAATGATTTATCACTGTTGAAATTCAGGATCATAAAAAGTATTAAACTTTAAAGTAATAAAGTTTAGATTGAATACAAGTGTTAACCTGTTCTGATGATCACATTTCAATAGATAAGGCAAATATAGTAAAATTAAAGTCTTTTTATGTTATGTATTTTGAACCACATTGCTCTCAGAATGAGGGGTTGGTTGCAAATTCAGTGAGTCAGTGTAATCAGCTGGGCATCCTTAAATAACCTTTTGCCAGTCAGTGATAAATGATGAATTAAAACTGAATGTATAATATTATTTTGACTGAGATGAAGTCTGTAATTTGAGCTGAATCGAACTATACATAAAACTATATGGACTCAATTTAATTATGTATAAGTAGACATAAGTTGGAACTGCTTTTCTTTAAAGCCCCTTGAGATACTGTTTGTTGTAAAGCACTACTATATAAAGAAAATCTCTTGAACTGAATTGAAAATGAACAAAAACAACGAGGAAAAGAAACTCCTGTTATATTTTGTTCTTTTGACTTTTGTCTGTTTCTACTTCAGAGTACTTGTTGCTTGTACACACAGCAGTTGAATTTTTACTCTATCTTATATGTTCTTTATTGAAGGCCGGAGTTTTTGACAAAACAGAAAACAAAAGTCAAACTTTATGCATAATGACTTTTTCTGTAGATACAAAAGATTGTAACTCAAACATAACATTATTTGAAGCTAAATAAGTTAACCATAATTTTATTTTTACAATATGAAAATCATTGGTCATTCCCAACATTTATATATGGTCTATAAGATAAAATACAAACTGTGTATATATGGATTTGTATTGACATTTCCTGATTTTCTATCATAATTTGTTACCCACATAGCCAGGGATTCAGAGCTGCCTTTTGTTTCTTTTTTGAGGTGCTGTGTTTGTCAGATCTTCATTTTTTATAATTAAGATTGATATTGATATTCAGAATATTGATAGGACCTAGTAAAAACAGCCAAATATTTCTAATTGGGCTGCCAAAAACAGTACAAAGCAGCCTCCTTCTCCAATAATTCTAGACACTGAAGCTACCTGTTGGAAGTGTCATGAAAAATGATTTATTGTTTTGCATCTGCAATCTATTATGGTGTTTGTATATTGCAGTCAGCATATGGTGTCGGTACAGAGCTGCTACTAGAGGGAATATGTAGCTAAAGGCCTAATTTACCATTTTGGTTGAGCTCCCTGTGACAGACCTAAGAGCCTGTTTTGTACCTCAAAGTGAAAGCATCTAGGAGAAAACTATTGAATGACTCTAAATTGATTCTGTATGAGATGCAATGGGGTCTCTGTTTGGAGCCAGTTAATAGACGAGCAATTGCTCAGTGTCAGACAGATCACATCTATACTTCCTTCCACTTTGTTGTGGTTTTTCTATGGAGCAAATTATTGTTTTGTGTCTTTGCTAAATTACAAAAAGTGTTTCTTTCTAACCCAGCATGTTTGGCAAACATCCATCGTATAAATGGTAATGCCTTCACCTGTAATTGGTTACTTCCCAAGGTAGACAGGAGCTCACAGACTCATTTGTCTTCATTTAATTGTTTGTTTATCAACCAAACTAAACTTTCACAGCTGGATGGTTTTTGACTTATCTATGTTATTCAGTTGCCCTATTTACTATCAACTCTGGTGACCAAACATTTTGCAGAGTAAATCCTAGGAACTAAATGCATTATTGAGTTGACAATATACTGCTGAATTTTCATGAAACCAGTTTTTTAATATATATTCACCAATTTATGTCTCTGTCAGACTGCATGGAAAGCTGATGGGACGGTGGTAGGTGTTCGTCCCGTAATCAGTGGGTTGCCAGTTCGAGTACCTGGTCCGTCTACCTCCATCATTGTATTCTTGGGCAAAATACTTCACCTACCTTGCCTGCCAGTGGCACCACTGCATTGCAGCCTCGCTTACTCCAATGTTATTTTCCCATATTCTTTTGCTCTTGAAAGCTTGTGTAGAAGTCCTTTTTTAGCACTATACCACCCAATCAATTCACATTACAAGTTTTGATGTACATTTAATCTCCTCAGCATGTCAAAGTTCTGCAGAGGCCTGCTAATGAACCACTATTTGATTCATGCGTGTTGAATCAGGGGATAAACTGAAACATGCAGGATACCAGCCTTGAGAACTGATTTTTGACACCACTGGCTTAGTGTATTTAATATTTTACTTTCATGGAGAAAAGTATACCACTTTATTTTCTGATGGGTTTGTCAAAAGGATAAATAGAAAACAAGGATAACAGAAAAGAAATGACAAAACAAATCATTTTTAGCTTTTCTATGTTTATAGTACAGGGAAGTGATAGAGAAGGGAACAAAGCCAGTGCCAGTCAACACCGGTTAATGACCAATCGGAGTAATATCTTAAGGAATACCTTCAACCTAGAAACAGAACAAGAGATAAAACTCTTAAATTCTAGGAACTGATTGTGAATAAGTTTTAAACCTTTATATTAAATGCGATGGAGAATGAAGGTGATGACACATCTTTTATGTCTTTGTTTCTGTGTCCATTATGTGTAAAGGCAAAATCATGTCTCTGGACACAAATGAGTGGATTCAGCCTTTGTGCCAATCAGCATGTTTTTCTGGTTAATTGGGATGGGAATACACCAAGTAAAAAAAAAAACATGTCTCTTGTTTCTGAATTGTTAAAGTTTTAGTGTTATTCAATTGCCACCCCCACCACCACACACATACACATCCCACAAAAAGAGATGACAGGAGAAGTTCACAAACAGCAACAACAATTTCAATCAGCATCAGGTATTTTTTGGCTGTACATATATAACTCAGTAGCTTCAACAAATTAGCAGAGATTTGGCACAAGGTAAAAGTGAAAGTTGTCAGCTCCCAGATTGCACTGAATACACACCACATTACAGAGACATGCATGTACTTTCCACTCAAACACTTACGCCTTTCCTGGCACCCTGCTGGTTGAGAGGCACCACTCCAACAGTGAGGCATCAAAAGGACATCAAAAACCAACTCTGTCAAAAATAGCCCCATCCACTCTTCCAAACATCTTTTTTAATGAACGTCTGTAAAAAGACAAGTGTGAAGCAAGTTCCCTGCAATGCATCATTACTTTAAAACCATTACAAGCTTTGGGGGGGATGTAAAATTTAATTTTTGAGAGAATGTGGCGTGATGATACATTGCTTTGACAACTGAGGCATTTCAATATCCTGAATAGATTACTTTCTGATGTCTCTCAATGAACTGTGCAAAATCAAACTTAAAAATGAACAGCAGCTGAGAGAAGCTATTGATTTTTACATGGAGACACCTCTACATCAGCAAAAACAAAGAAATGGGGTAGCAAAGCAATATAAGCAGCAATGGGTTGTCTGTAATCTCTTCAGACAATGAATGTTAGCTAATATTAACATGTGGTGAAATGCTGTTTTCTAGTTTTCATCCTTCTTGTGAGTCCACTGTTTGCACAGCCCAGGCATATCGGCAGTATAGAAACAAGATAAATTTAAAGGTGATATCCAAACACACGAAAACGGACAAAATCACTGAAGATGAATACATGCAGTACATAACTATAGAAACTGAACAGTTAGCTATTAAAACACCAGGTTTTTGTGATGTTAAAAAATTTGATTAAAAGCTATTTGTCAGTTTTCTTCACATGTAGGCCCGCTTCAGTAATGCAATATCATCGGAATTCAACAACCTTTAGTTCATGTTCACCAAACTGTACCCTACAAGTATATAATGTACAGGATGTCTTGGTTATAATTTACTAGCAGGTGTGAGGTAAGATCCCAGGATGAACATACTTTGCTCCACACAAATATGTATCCTTACATCAGCTTAAACAGATTTCAGTCATGGAATTAAACCAAATACCCCTCTCCATTATTTCTTGCACTCTTTCTTTCTGTTCACAGACTTTTATTTACAAGCTGTTTTTTAAACATTAAATCTCTGAAAAAAAAATTGTTTTACTAATGTTTTGGTCTCTTTCATTTTATATTCTAATTTTAAGTGGGTTAGCAAGAAATATTATGGATCTAAGAAAAGGGAGAAATTGAAGGAAAAGCAGTTTCTGCAAAATGTTAAAATGTCTGATATAATAAAGCAATTTCAAATGGTATATGGAAAAAGTTTAACTCTCTAAACTCTCTTCAACATTTAAACATCCTGTCTCAGAGTAATACAGTAAAATCTATAACACAGTCCAAATTAACTATCTGAAAAACCTCTGTAGATGCAATAGACACTCATAAGACTGCAGAGAGGTACTAACAAGAAAGATCCTTATCCAGCATTAGCTTCTCATCATTTGTGCAATGTGAAGGATTAAGAACTAAAATCCTTCGCTCATATACAGTGGCTTTCAAAAGTATTCATACCCCTTGAACTTTTGCTTATTTTGTCACATTACAACCACAAACATGAATATGTTTCATTGGAATTTTATGTGAAAAAAATCAACACAAAGTGGTATACAGTTGTGAAGTAGAAAGAAAATTATACACGATTCAAAACATTTTTTACAATATAAAAAACTGAAGAATGTGGTGTGCAAAAGTATTCAGCCCCCTTTTCTGAGAGCAACCAACTGCGTTCAGAAGCTACCTGATGATTGCTAATGACTAAATAGAGTTCACCTGTGTGCAATCTAATCTTAGTACAAATACAGCTGCTCTGTGATGGCCTCAGAGGTTGGTTAAGAGAATATTGGGGAGCGAACAGCATCATGAAGTCCAAGGAACACACCAAGGATAAAGTTGTAGAGAAGTTTAAAGCAGGCTTAGGCTATAAAAAGATTCCCAATCTTTGAACATCTCATGGAGCACCAGAAATGGAAAGAGTATACAACTGTATACTGTTTACAACTGTAAACATGCCAAGACAAGGCCGTCCACCTAAACTTACAGGCTGAACAAGGAGCGCACATATCAGACAAGCAGCCAAGAGGCCCATGGTGACCCTGGACGAAATTGCAGCTGTAACTGCAGCAAAAGGTGGTTCCACAAAGAATTCACTCAGGGGGGATGAATACTTTTGCACACCACACTCTTGAGTTTTTTATTTGTAAAAAATATTTTGAATCATGTATAATTTTCTTTCTACTTCAGAATTGTATACTACTTTGTGTTGGTCTTTCACATAAAATTCCAGTGACATATATTTATGTTTGTGGTTGTAATGTGACAAAATATGGAAAAGTCACCCTCCTAATATTTATACACCTCTCCTGCACTCACTCCTCACTGAATCCCATTAAATCCCGTTATTTTCCAGTTTACTCCATGTTACCTGGTCTTTGTGGTCCCTGGCTCCCTGTGCATTCTTCTCATTGTTTTTGTAAGTCGTTTTTTGGACACTTTATTAAAACCTATTTTATCATTTACCTCCTGGATTACAGTTTGCATTTTGGTCCAACCTCATCCAAACATCATGACAGCTAGTTTGCTTATAATGTCTAAAATTTTGAAAAGTACAGTTGATGACGATCCTGGCAATTGCCTTCTTGCGCAATTCCGCTCTATTCAAATCTCACTTCACAGCTCAGTCTGAGCTTTCTCCCATTGACTTGGATTTCTCCGGTAGAATTTTAACCGGGCCAATCAGCGAACAGGACTTGTGAATGATGATGCTGATTTTCTGTGCTGTTTTGGAATTGTAGTCTGCTTGTAGTATCAGCACTGGCAGCGGAGGAACTAATTGAAGCTGTTCAGTCCATGTTGGCAAGGCTCCCAAATATTGAGCAGTTAAAGTAGGTGCAACAGGAATGTTTAAAACATTTTATTGCTGGCGAAGATGTCGTCATCCTACTCCCCACAGGGTTGTTTACAGTGATTTTACGCGATTTCCAGTAAGCTTCATCAAGCTGGCGCATTACATACGTCGGCCAAACCTTAGCAATTGGGTAAAAACACATCCAATTGTTTAAAACTTCAACAGAGTCCACGCCTACAGGAAGCAATCGTTTCTCAGTAGCCAAGAGCCCAGACCCTCTGTACGAAGCAAAGCATAGAACAAGGAGCTGATTTTTACCAGGCTAGTAGATGACAGAGCTGTCAGCTTCCATTTCTGTCAACTTCCATCAAGGATCAGGATGTAAATCTTGCAGCTTGAAGTTCTGGTTCAGGTAACCCTTAACAAACTTGTCATGACACTATGTTGAAATTTAATTTACTGAAGACTTCGTACTTTCTTCCTATAGATTTCTCTCCAATATTAAATGCCCTGGAGAAGTCTGGCAGAGGCTTCTTTTTTGTCAGGTAATAGTCAGGTGATCACAGGTATTGACTTTAAAAAGAAGATTCACCTAGCTGTTCTCTGCTCAGACATTCCTTCATGTCACAAGCTCTGTTGTCCTCTGATCATCAGCCTGCCATCACCTCCAGTGCCATAAGTGCTGGCCTTCTCTTTACTACCCCAGCAGTCTCTGTCTAACACTGATATTTTTTCAGGATCTGCATTTAACTCTCCTGGTGTTACTAGATCAAACTGAACTGAAGGACTTCGGAAAAGTGTCTCAGCACTTAGATAGCCAACCTAGAATCAAAGGTTCTCTTGCCTTTAGGTTTAAATCTTCTTAAAGGGACAAGTAGATTCTGAACAGAGGACTTCAGGAACCTGCTGGGGGCATGTAAGAAAAGCAAACCATTATGCTCAGAACAAACCAAAATAACAAGTGGCAACCTCCTACTGGTGGATGTAATTTCCTGGTGGTATACAACCTCATTACATTTTTCATGACAAAAAAATCATTGGTGATCAAAGTGGAATGAAAAATCCCCAAAATGGGTATAAATTCATGCATGGTCAGTGCTAAACGTCATGTGACATTTATTTATTTTATTTGAAGGTATAAAAATTATATTTTTCTCCCTAATCAAAAACAATATCTCAGCTGAACCAGTGGCTCAAGGAAAGAACCAATTGCTTTATTTCCACTGAATTTTTCAAGACAGTTTTGCATAGTTTTACAGCAAAAGCCCCTTCTTTAGTATAGAAACGCACCCATCCATGCCTTTAACAATGGATGCTCACAGACACATTCCTAAATATTCATGTTACATACTGGCTCACATAAGACTGCACTTCTAACTCCACACTACACTTTGTGCTACTTTTAAACCCCTTAACTCCCTTTGTGCAACTTTTAAATCCCATAAGCCTTACCAATCTAAACTTAATACTAAAATGTAAACAGCTATCCACATTGCCATAGGAAGGAATGTTATAACATAGAGGCAGAGCTGCAGAAGTTAACCACTAGGCTAATTTTCCCAAGTGGCCTGGAGACAAAGAAGAGCATTCATTTAATAGCACACTGTTTTAAAGCAGAGTTTCTTATGCGCTTGGGGCTTGCAAGCCTCAAGTGAGATAACTTAGACAGTTAGAAGTTTGCCTCAGAGTGTGGCAATTACAGTCTGTTTTTGAATTAGTAATACAGTGATGAATTGTAGGTGGTAAAATGTTAATGTGTCTTTGACTAAAATTTGCTGCTCAGAAGCAGCTGTATTACTCAGTAATGAAGGAGCCAGAATATATAACATGTTTGTTAATGAATAATTCAGTCATGATGAAATAAAGGAAAAAGTTTTGATGTCTGAATGTGAGTTTGGATGATCTGAGAAGAGAAAAAGAAAAATATCCCAAAGTGTAAGCTTAATGCATCTTGTAATTTCTTGGTGCATTTGCAATCCAACGTCATTTGAGCTCTGTTAATATCTTAACTTTACTTGAAATATTCCCTAACGGTATGTCAGGAGCAATCAAGAGGGAAAAAATGCTTGTGATGGTTTGAACAAATTTCAGAAATTTTTGTGATGTTACTTTAGACCCAGCAAAAACTTTTTTAATGTCTTGCAAAAGTATCTACATGCCTGGAATCTTTCCACATTTTATCACAATACCACCACAAAATCCAATGAATATTACAATTACTTTAGTTTTATGTGATAGACCAACACAAAGTCATGTATAATTCTGAAGAAGAAAAAGGAAAGTTCCATTTCAAAGAAAGGTTCAAATATCATGCTTAGTTATTTACTTATTTATTCATCTCTGGAAAAGAAATAGATTTAATTACAAGTAAAGAATAAGAATTAACCCTGTTCACTCATTAAAAAAGGATATAATTTTTTTTTTTTTTTTAACCAAAGAAAAAGTTAGGACACCCTGCCCTCTGATAGCTAGTGCTATCCCCTTTGGCTAAAATGAATTCAGTGAAACATTTCTTTTAACCAGTTTGTGAAACTGATTTAAAGAAAAATTTCCCCACTTCTCAATGCTCAATTCTTTCGGCTGTTTTTCTTTCAGGTGTCTTACATGTACAATCTGTTTCAAGTCACACTGCAGCTATTCAATTTCCCCTTGGGGATCAATAAAGTATATGTAATATATATATTATTATTATTATAAAGTGTATTCTACTCTGTTCTATACGAGGTGGAATTCATGGTGGATTTTATGATGGTGAGCAAGGCCTGCTGCAGCAAAGCACCTGGTATGAGGTTCTTTTCTTAATATGCTGTAATTGGTTTATACCAAGCATGTCCTCTGTTCTGGTGTTCAAATAGATTACTCTATTTAAAGAACATTATTTCAAAAGTTCTGGTCTTTTTCTACTTTCTCTTTGGAAAACTTTAATTTAGCCTTCATGTTTTTTTGTTTTTTTTTTTAGAGAGCAAAGGTTTCTTCTTTGCACACTTTCCCTGAGAAATAAACCAGCATAGTCTCTTTCTGATTGTATAGACATGCAGTGTCATATCCACAGTAGCATGAGCCTGTTGTAGGTCCTGTGATGACATTTTAGGACATTTTAGGGTTTATGAGGACAGCCTTCAGCATCTTGTGGTCTGCCCCCAACTTCAACTTACTTGGATGACTGGAAATGGGCAGGTTACCAGTTGTTTGAGCTATCAGTTCAATAGTCAGGAGCACACTAAACTAAATGTGAAAGATTTAAACAGAGCAAACCTTCAAGATTCTAAGTAACAATGTTCTTAATCATGTGCATGTGAAGTGATACGTCTGTGTGGAATTTTCAGTCAGAGCCCTCTTCAGATTCATTGTAAGACTGACAGCTACCGGAGATCCCTCCTCCCCGCAGCATCGCCATCCACAATTACTCCTTCAAGATACTTGAATGATATGAGTTATGACAAGATTTAATTTCCCTTTGAGATACATAAAGTATTTTTAAATTGAATTGAAAAGCTGCTTTAACAAATTTTATGGATGTGCACACTTTATTTATTTGATTTTTTGATCATTTTTTCCATTGAATTTATCATAAAATATGTTGCATAAAAAAGTACAAGTCTTGAAGTTATTTGTCATATCTAATCATAAAAACATATTAACACATTTATTCATACTTGTCAGAGCCAATGTATCTTAGCAGGAATAGGCAACAAACATAATATTAACAGCCCAGAGCCATTGTTCAAATCTGTTATAGTTCAGTAGTGTGTTGTGTTTTTTGTGTGTCGTTATAGACCAGTTATATGTGGCACAAATGGATTAAATTGTTGATTTATTGAATTCAAACTTCACTCCCCCCTGTGACTCTGTAGTAATGAAAGCAGAGAACGAATGATCTGTGGATTTGCTTCAAGACACATTTGAGTTAGAGCCAGTTTTAACGTGACATACAGGTAAAAGAGCTAACAGATTACTGGTGACATAACTGGTGGCGTTGCAACTCCTGACGTAGTTAATCCCAATTTATATGAAAGTCTTCCAATGTAAGACAGACCAGCAGTGAATTCTCGTTAAAACACAAACTTAAAGCCTTTATGGGTGTAAATATCTCTTTATGAAAAAGGGAACATTGCTTATCATATGTAAACCACTGTGTTTACAGAGTCTACATCTTTTCATCTCAGGAATGTTTGTGTTTAATTTGGTTTATTTTAAAGTTTTTTGAATGCAAAGTATACAAACTGTATGACGAACTTGATAAATCCCACATGACCTGAGCATTAGTTTTAATTAAAATGCAGTTTCAGTTGCTCACTTAGATACATAAATGCTAATTAGCTAGTAAAGCTGAAGATAATCTGATGTTTGTAAAACTGCTTTGACTGTGCACCGATAGAGGCTTAATATATTTTACTGTAAGTATTGAGAAGTAATGCCTTTCATTACAATTAGCTGGAATACTAAACAACAACACAAATATCTCCTTGTGACATCAGGGGCATATTGAATGATGAAGGAACAAATAAACAGCATTTTTACTAAATTGCTCAGTTCAAAGCAAAACTTTTGGGCTTTGATAAATTAACCACTACAAGTCACAAATAAGGATCATCCCATCCCTATAAGAATGAACTGTTAATCAAAATTCCTCCTTTGGTTGTAGTGGGCTTTTTCCAATTAGTTTGCCATACCTCATATCTGCCATAGTTAAAATGCTTGTTTTAGAAAACCCAGTGGTAACCTTTGTTTAAGCAGCTACTGCATTGCATTGCTTTATAGTACATTTATTACTACAGAAAATTCTCAGTTTCCACGTTATAGCAGGAACACTTTTGACTTAAATGGCGAGAGATAGAATGGCTGTATTAAATGTTTAAAATATACAAAAGTGTGATAAAATAAGGGAAATATGGGCGAAGATTCGAAATCTTTGCAAAGCAAAAGCTATCACATCTTAAAAGGGTGATTGTTAATAAAATTAAATTTAAATACGTAATTGTTACCCATTCTTCTTTGAATTTTTGAGCTTTTGGGAGGACATTTAAAAAAATTTAGGAAAACTTATATATAAGCATTTTTTATTGGAGAGAGGACCCTTTTTTAACATGTAAGTGTAAATTAAACAAATGTGATGCCCTTTGGCAATTAAGTGGACATTTGTGAACAGAGTAGAACAAAGAGCAGGGTATATAGTGATTTACATCTGAAAATCCCATTTTGGTTGAACCCAACTTTTTTCCCACATGGTTGCCAACTTATCATATCATTTCAGTTTGTAAGTTGATTTTTTTTTTTTTTTTTTTTTTTTTTTTTTTTTTTTTTTAATTACCTGAGAGTACCAACATCAGTCTCAAAATTCATTCCAAGTCAACTCACCAAGGCCCTCGCCTTATTAGGCTCATCACAGGATCCCAAATGCTTACAAAATGACATAGACAGTGGAACAGAAAACAAGGCTAAAGCAAAACTGATGCCAAAATCATAGGTTTGGAAAAAGCAGCCAGCTCGATCACCAGCAAGGAGCTAATTAGCTTAGGCTAATTTGTAAATTACTTTTGGCTGGGATGAAACTGTCGGGCCAGCCATCAAGCAAACTGCAGTTTTTAAAAATCCTTTAACGTCTGAAGTGTAAATTCATGATTCCTCACTTCAGAGGGCCAATCTTGGAATGTGTCACTAATGGTACGAAGCCATGCCAGCGCTCGTCTGGCACAGCATTTATGCATATTTTGAAATTGAAAGATATGAAACAACAGTTAATTCCCAAGGCATTTTCTGATCGTAAAACCAATTGTTCTTCATTTATTCAAAAAATAGTTGTCTTTAACTTTTGATACTTCCAGTACGACTCAATAACTAGATTTAGTAAATTAAATTGAATATGGCATGCAATTTTAAAGCAACAATACTGATACAAGCTAAGAAATTGGTTAGCATTTAGCAGTCTCAATGAAAGCAATATATTAGAAAAGTGAGAGTTATTCTAAAGTTTCTAATGAGAGAGCAAGTTAAACGATTGGGCCAAATCCCTTAATCTACTGTCTTTTGCCCATCTGAGATGGATTCATTTGGGAACAAGTCCATAACATTTCTAAACAAAAACTGATGAATAATATTTTCAACTGGTCCTAGGTGTACCATAGAGTCTCCTTCCAGTGAGGCATACACAGAAAACAAAGGGAGGTCTCTCGGAGGCATCCTTTTTATATGCCTCAGCCACCTCCCTTGACTCCTGTCTATGTGGAGGAGCAATGGCTTTACTTTGAGCTTTCTCCAGATGATGAAGTTTCTCACTCTAAAGCTAAGTCCAGCCACCCAACAAGGTTCATTTTAGCTGCCTGTCTTTAGGATGCCATTCAGTTTGGTTTTTTTGTTTGTTTTTTTTACTCAAAATTTCTTCACTGGGACAAGCCATCTATCCACCTCCTGCTACGTCCTACTGTGACTGAAAACAAGAAACACAGATAAATGAAGCACCCCTTGTGAGACACAGACTGACCCTCCAATCAAGCTCAAAAGACAAAGCATTAAGAAAAACTTAGATGGTAGAGCAGAATTTGGTGCTATAAGAGCCTATATTCTGCCAACTCGCAAGCCACCAACCAATGAGATTCACTGAATAAATGAAATTTTTACACTAATTCAAGAATTTTTATTTGCAAAAAGCAAAAAGAACACCCCCAAACCCCCCCCTTCAGTGTCTCTCTCATTTCAAATATGTCTCTGAACAGCAAACCAGTATTTTTCTATTTCTGCTGTTGTAATAGAGGCAGACTAAGCAAAGACCTCCCTCAACACGTGCACAAGATGCAAACCATGCATGCTAAAGAGATGCAATGGAATTTTCTGTTTCAGATTAGAACCAACAAGTTGATTTTGTTTTCCTTTATCAGAATTGTTTACTCCTAAATTCAATGACATTCAATGTTTTTATTCTTTTGTTTTAGAGTTGTGAGCCATGAACAGCTTAAAATCTAGCAAATATGAAATCATGAGCCATGTTTCCATAAGTGATCACAACCAGAGTCAAAAACAGAGCAAGAATGTAGATAAATGAATCATAATTGGACAGCTTAAAGATAATTTAGAGTAAAAAAGGTTTTTCAAACACCTTTTCTCTGTGTTTCTAGAGCCTTGAACTACCAAAAAGTATTTTTTTATAACACAACAAATTAGTCACCGTTGCCTCAGGATAAAATCAGGTATTTTCACACTTCAAAGCACAAGGTAACCAGACATGGTTGGTCCAAAATCAAAATAGGTCAGAGAATTAACAGCATATAATCAAGTGTAAAACTTCAACACCAAAGTGCATGCCCTCAATTGATGTTTTTCTCCTGCTGCTTTAAAGGAAATTACACAGTTGAATAACAGCTCAGGTTTTATGCTGTAAAAGTCAGCCTACGCATTTGACCGGAACCTTTTGAGTGAGCCCACTGTTTTTCATCTCGAATTCATTTTGCTTTAAAATTACTTGAAAATGGAGCGGTTGTCAGGTGAAAATCTCAATCTAATTGGTAAAGCCAACATGGTTCACAATTCCAACAACGCCTCTGCTATAGTGGGTTCTGCTGTGTTTGTTTGTGCTCATGTCAAAGTGTGAATAGGGCCATCCTGTATGAAAAAGCTGTATTTTTTTTCAAGATTGCTTGTCTGTTGATAATGGGAACAGTAATTAGTTTGTGATAGGTGAAGATGCTGATGAAGCAGATGATTTTGTTCTGTACGCACAAACAACAAACCAACACAAAAACATGTACAGATCACATAATGGGTTTACCATCAGGGGCTGTCAAAAACAACGTCAATTATTAAAAAAAGGGGAAACTGGGAAAAAGGGGTTAAGTAATTCATATTTTATTAAAGCCAGACTTACTCACTTGAAATTAAAAGGATTTTTCTCTCCTTCTGGCTGGTTTACCTGTTTTCATCAAGGTCTTGTTGCTCTGAATCCTTTTACTTTTGAACATCTTAGAGCAAAGCAAATCCTATGATACTGGAAAGGATTAGATGCAAGGACAGTTGGATTGTGTATAATCTCTGCAGCAACTTCAGGGTAAAATAGAGAAAAAGGATGAAGAGGAGACAAACGGTGCAAGTCAAAAACATGACATGAACCATCTGTGATAGTTTTAAAACCTTATCCTGAAAACATTTTAATCATCTCATACTTGAAACCTCTATTTCAACATCTTTGTGAAAGTTTTAGGACAAATAAAAGTGAAGGTGGATTACAAGATATTACTTATGAGTTTCATTTTTACAAACACACTGTTACATGTATTGTATTTCTGTTTATGTTTCAGTACTAAGCACATCACACAACAATATTTCCAGTTAGTTAGAATTGTGTTGAGAATGGTGTATCCTGGTGATTCTTTTCCTTTGTAAATCATTACAATCTTTGTTTCTCGCTCTTGCTTTCAGTCCTCACATGAGATGCTATCTTGAACCTCCTAATCTGGTTAGGAGTCACAGTTGTGTATGCCCTTGGGAGGACATCGTCCTGCTGGCTGTCAGGACACATTGTTCCACCCATAAAGAAGAGAAGCTCAAAAGATTAAGATTGCACTCGCAGTGCTAAAAAGACTTCTAAATAGGCAGATAAAGGGATAAAGCAGAGACATCTGGGAAGAGTTAATAAGAATTTTTGGCTATTTATACTGTTTTTCAGTGCAGACACTGGTGGGAAGAAGATTGCAGGTACAGCTCCCTTTGGGATCTTTTTTCAGGATTAATCAAAATACTTTCTTAGTTGCCTTTAAAATGTTGCCAGTGCACTTTTTAGAGTTATTATAAAAAGCTGAAAAATGTGGGTTTTTTTCCCAATAGAATTACCAGCAAAAAGTGAATTGAACAGGTGGGGCAGTTATTAGCAATCTTGCCTTGCAGCAAGAGGGTCCTGGGTTCCAATGCAATTTGATACCTCACAATAACAGCAACAATAAACACTGTTAAGAACTCAGCTGTACAGCTGTTCTCAATGCTTGCGGATAGAATTTCAGACTTTTTCATTAAAAAGTTGTTGTCTCTTCATTATATATAACTTCTTTGGCAATGAGTCACCGAAAAAACATAAGAAACCACAAAAATAGAAGAAATCATTGTAATCATGTCTGTCTATCCCAGCTATCCCAGTGTTTTCTCTTTTTTTATGGCTCACTGCCTATGATGATATTCTGTTGCAGGGCAACACAAGCACTTGAGGAAAAAAAAAGTTCCCAGTTAATGCAATCCTAATGCATTACTAGTCATGTTAGCGGGAAGTGGGCACCCCGCAGTGTAGTGAACAGAGTAAGCACTGTGTGAAAATGTGGAACATAAAATGTGTTAAATTGTTTCATCAAGACCTGGATGACTGCCATATTTGATGGAATCATGAATTTTTCTCTCAACCAGAGTTTATAGTCTAAAACATGTTTTTATGTTTCTGATATCATATTGAGATTGATGAAATAACTCAAAGAGTATTAAAACAATATCAAATGGATCTGGACAATTCTCTCTACAAAGCTTTCAGAATACTCAATTGTGGAATGCTCATTGTTACTTACACATTCAGTAAGTGCAACAGACCCAACAGATGCAGTGCACAGCATATTTATTTATGGAAGTTAACAGAGTGCTATCTTCTGAAAGACACATTTCTGACTGGGACCTGATTTTCTGGGTCCAGTAATTTTTGATCTTGTTCACAAACATCTGACGGCCCACATGTTTAGCTGTGCCAAAAGGATTCAGTCAAGGGCTCAATGCTATGTACACTTTCTACACTATCGTGGCACATCCACATGCACAAATGCTGGATAAAAAACAAACAAAAACATTCTAACTTTTTCTAAATTACAGATTAAACATAAAGAGTTTTATATCAGTCTTTATACTGGCCTTTCTGTGAGATCATGGCTCTTTGGTGAGATGGTCATCTACTTAATAAAAACATTTGGCAGATTGCTCCCAACTACCCCTTGTGTCAATCTTTCTTTTGACCTTTAAGTTGAAAAGAAGACTATAAGAATTAGATAACAAGTGGACTGGACAAAACATTTTACTACATCAAACATTTAGAAATTATAATCTAAAATTGAAAGTAGCCACAAAGTTTGTAGGTTAGAATGTGAAATTCTCAATTTTATTAAAAGCAATTAGAGTAAATGTCTGGTTAAAATAGAGTAAGAAACAGTAAATAATTTTCAAACTTTCTGTTAATGTTTAATATAGGGTAACAATTGTGATTTCTTCTGAAATTTAATTGAAATGTTGTTGACATCCTTGAACTCATTTAGATCTGATGTAAGAAACAGATTTTATTAGGTTTGCAGTATAATTTTAAAGGCAAAAAATATTGTTTTAGCAATGTAGGAATAAAGTGAATTATTTACAACTGGTACATTTGCCCTCTAAAGTAACTTGTGTTTCATGTTTTAAGTTTCTGTATGCTGTAAAAATATGAGTACATTTTCTTTATTTTGAACCTTTCACAGAGGTTCTTCACAAGAACTAACCATAAACATTAAAAGATTATTAAAAATTACCAAAAACAGGTTAAATGATACAAATGATCAAAAAGAAATATACAATGAAATTTAAAGCAATCTTAATGAAAAGCACATTCAATGACATGTCTTCAGCTGCTTTTTAAGAGTCAAGACTCTAAAAGCAACATAAACATAATGACTGAATAACATGATGAATAACTACCATTTTGAGACCAGGCTTCTTAATTTGGAAATATTTATAAAAGGTGAAAAACTGTTTTGGATATGTTATTTTGAGTAACACTGATTGGGTGAAAACAGAGACTAAGTTCCGAAAGTTAGGCTTGATGACAGAGTTGTCCGATCTATTGCCTGATCCAAAGAACTCTTTGTGGCAATTCTTTAAGGAGCAGTACAGCTGAATATCATTTACATAAAAGGGGTAGGAGATAATATTAAATGTGTTAATGATCTGTCCAAGTAGGTGTATACATAGCAAAAAAGAAGTGGGCCTAAAACAGAGCCTTTGGATGCCCCACATGTTAGATAAGTAGAATCTGAGATAATGGTGTTTATAGGAACATTGAAACTTCTGTTTAAAAGGTAACATATGAAAAACTGTAATAAACTGACAACCTATTCAGCGTGTACCCCACCTCTTGGCCAATGCAAGCCAGAGGTTGGCCCCAGCCCTCCTGTGACCCTGCACAGCAAAGCATATAGGACATGGATGGATGGATGGATCTGAATCCTGTAAAATCAGTTCAAGGGGATGCCCACCAAACTATTAAATCTGCTGTGATAATGTGATCAACAATAATTAAAATCTCCTTGTATGATGTGAGATTTTATGAAACAGTTATGAATTACCCCTTAACAGTCACCCCAAAAACACTTAAATGCAAGTCAATGGTCCATGAGGACACAGGTGTTCTCATGACAGTTAAGAGTAATCTTCAGTTTTTTTAAATATCTTTTCAAACAAAATCTTTGAGAAGAGATTTGGCTGTTCAGAGAGAGTTCTCATGAAAAACTGAGGGAAGCATCTTTAAATATAACAACTTGGATTTTAATCTCATTTGATCAAGATGTAACGGCAAGGTTTTAGATTTGGCCTCAAAGAAGAAAAGCATTTAATATAAAGTGAAAAAAAGATCATTTTCCATTCAGCTGGGGATATATTATAATTTATCATGACAGGACCTACTCTATAATGTAATTTAAGTATGCAACATTTGAGAACCAAAACCCCTCTGGAACTCTTATCTTGTAATTTTTATTCAGATTATTCTTTCATATTATTTACCACAAAATAAGAATTAAACTGTAGGGCTTGGAAAAAGTATAAATCCAAAAAAGGGTAGATGAAGTAACATTGACACAGCCTTACAAAAATGTTGATTAAACATTGTTTTATAACACTATGTTAGTTTATATTTGCAAATCAGTTTAAACCAATTATAATGACTTGTAGAGCAATAAATCATTCTAATTTAATGTTTTTTTTGATGAATACAGATTTTTTTATTTGTGTACATTTACACTTGCTTAAAAGAAGTGGGTTAAAATGAACTACGGTCTCATCTTGGTGCACAATGACAGGCAGGTGTGTGTTTATGTAATGAAAATTACAAGATAAAAGGAAGGTCTGGGACGGAAATTAAAATCTGATGCAATTAATTCTGCTGAATAGAATTTTATTTTCTCATTAAGATATTCCATGGTTTTGATTAGAGGTTTTCTGATGTTCATTCAGTCTATATAGATTTTTGCTTTAAAAATGTTTCCTGTTGTGTTGACCATTATGGTGGAATACAATTACTGAGCAACCAGTTATTTTGAGGTCTGATACTCTGTAGAATCTTAGCAAGTCCTGCTTTACCTCTCAAAGGGCAAACAGCTCTGTAAATACTGATTTTATTTGTTTTTTCCCCAAAGAAATTAATCAGTGTCACAGTGCTTTGAACCTGAGAAAGATGTCACTAGTTATGAATGCTTGAATAATTTGTTGAGAAAGAACCAAACTCAGCAGTTATGAAAGTTCAGTTAGATTTAAAGTGCACAATGGAGGTGATAAGTGGGCAGAGATTCACAGAGAGAGATGAAACAAAGAGAATAAATATGATAAATAAATAAGATGAATGCTGAGTTGGTGGGGAGACAGAAAAAAACGGCATTATGCATTTGGAAAGATATTTGATAAGGAGTCAGTAAAACAAGTTTATTTCAAGCTTGATGATGCAACACTTACCTTTGTACAATGCAAAAAAAAAAAAAAAAAAAAAAGTTTAAATCTGAAGTGGTTCCTTCAGCTTAAAACTTTTTTTTAAGGTGGGTGGTGGTATATCACAGCTCTGAGAGCATATTTGAACTACCAGGAAGACTATATGTGTGGGGAACTTGGTAAAATGTGTTACACTTGTCTGGAGCTCCGTTTCTCTTTGTGAAGTGTTGTTTTGTGTTGATTATATGTCTTCAACTGAAAGAGTAGCAAATCTAGCAAGCAGTGAAATAATATAAAAAAATGATTGTAGGAGACTATTACAGCACAAGCGCTCCCCCAAACTGGGATTCTCTCACCATGATCACTACCTCAGCTCTGACAGAACGCAAAATCAAGATGGGGACAGACGCAGACTGGGGGATGTAATGACTGACTCGCACAAAGAGGCAAAAAATGTCAGGGGACAAATAAAAAATATTTTAAAAAGCTGCTGCAGATAACTGCAGATTTCCTAACCTAGAACAATCATTGTGCTGTTAAAAATAGAAGCCCTTGACACAAAATAAATCCTTCACATCCTCCATAAAAGGCCATGTTTGTGATATTGTTATTTTTTGAGATATTATTCATCAACAAAATGTAAACAAAGCATGAGTAGTAAATATGTTGCATAGCTTATTGTTTCATTTTTTCAGATGTTGAGTCATAGTCCATACTTGTTCAGTTTAATTCATAAATATAAAAAAGACAACATAACATATATTAAATTTTGAGAAAAAAAATATAATGAACATGTACTTACATTTATTTGCAGCTTGTTATTTTTACGTTTCATTCTGTGTACTGAAGTGTATTTAAATTGTAATAAATACCTTTCTGTGTTTTCAACCTGTAATACTCCAGAGATTATTGGGAGTGTGCCTAACAGTCAAGGGACAGATTTGCTTTTTGCTTTATAAAAGAGCGATAATGGGATATTATCCCTGTTGAATGCTTTATTCAGTTATAGTTACATTGCCATCATAGAATAGAGTCCAATAAATATACAGAGGCAAAGATGACAAGGGGTAGATAATACTGAGGAATCATGGAAATGGTGACATTCACTATAACAATGTCAAATAACTTCACTGACATACTATTTTATGGTCATGCTGTGGCCTAAACAAGGCAAGACAGCTGACTTGGCTGTTGTCCAACAGTCACTGACAGACTCAGCAAAGAGGGTAAGTCACAAAAGGTTATTGCTGAAGAAACTTGCTGTTCACTAGGTGCTGAATACAAGCATGGTAATAGAAAGCTGAGCAAAGGAAAAAAACTATGCACAAGCAATTGGAATAAGTGCAGCCTTGAGAGGATTGTAAGGCAAAGTTCATTCAAGAGTTTGGAAGAGATTCACAAGGTTTGGACTGCTGCTCCCGTTAGTGCTTCAAGAAACGACAAAGACATCCTGAATGGGGTTAGAACTAGCCTGACCATTGTCTTCCTGTGCAATTTGAATTTCACTTCACAGCTCGGTTTGGGCTTTCCCCCATTGCCTCGGATTTCTCTGGTAGAATTTTAACTGGGCCCATCAGTGAACAGAAGGAGGACTTGTGAACGATGATGTTGATTTTCTTTGCTGTTTTAGATGTAGTCTGTCTGTAGTTTGGCAAAGGCAGCGGAGGAAGGGAATGAAGCCATTCAGTCCGTGTTGGCAAGGCTCTCAAATATTGAGCAGTTAAACTTGGAGCAAGAGGAATGTTTAAGACATATTATTGCTGGCAAAGATGTCGTGGAATTACTCCTCACAGAGTTGTTTACAGTGCACACAATTTCCAGTAAGCTTCATCAAGCTGGCGCATTACATACATCGTGACTAAATGTTAGCAATTTGGTAAAATCATATCCAGTTGTTTAAAATTTTATTCTAGGCAAGGAGTAAAGAGCTGCAGTCTTGCTTAATGTTTCAAAGTCCATTTTTTCAGACTAAAGTTTTGCATTTCATATGAAAATCAATGTCTCACACCCTTGAGGATGAGCGGAGAGCACAGAATCCAAGTTGCTTGCTTCATTAAGTCCCACAGGCTAAACACCTCCATGCTACTTTAACGCAAAAGTTTCTATTGCATATAACTGAATAACTGAAATATATGAAATTTCTGGTAATATGTATAAGAATTTATTGAGATGCACCTGACTGCAAGTTTTTTTATGGAAAAGTTTGGGTATAGTTAAAGCATAGAGATGGTTCCAAAGGGAGAGGGGGAAAAGGCCCCCTCACAAAGCCCCAGAGCAGTCTTAGAGGAAAAACTGAAGTGGGGCAGGCAAGGGCAGAGAACATGTAAACTTCTTGAGTTTAATTAAGAATTCTATAACTCAGTCACAAGTTTGACCTGATTTACACTTGAAAATATCAGCTTTGTCTTTTAGGCTATAGTTCTAACAGTATACCTATTTACAAATTTTCTCTCTAAACCAGATTAAAAAGCAATTATATTAAGCACCTTTTATAAAATTTATTTTTTTCAGGAAACTCTTAGGAGTTGACATTGAGGGTGGATAGTTCAATTTCAAGAAATATTCAGTATCTCAAACCATTTTTGTGAACAGGTCCTGCTTTTGCTTTTCTAAATGCTTTCACAGGCTACTGAATATTACTATACTGGTATTAAGGACTTCACAGTAAAGTAATTTTATAACAGCAGCACTTCTCCTGACTGCTTGGAAACTCGTAAACTATGAAATGAAATGAAATGAAATGAAATAGGGAATTTGGAACACTAAGGTCCCCTGGCTATACAGAAATTCAAAAATCTGAAATATGCAGATAATCAAATTTTGTTTATTTGGTAAGTTGTAAATAGAACCTGCAAAACCTCAGTAAAAACCTGAGTATGTTATGCTTGATTGAATCCTTGTAGCCCATTATTGGTATAATGTGTTTTAATCTAGCTTTTCACCTTTCCTGTCCTCCTCTTCTCTAAACATGACCACAGTATACAACTTTATATGCATCTTAGTAGTATTCATTACATAACAGATTTTCTCTATTTGCTTAATTTTGAACAGATATTTATGAGTTCCATTAGATTAACCCAAATGACTTGGCTTATCAATGTTTTTTTCCCCCCCAAACCATCAACAAAATGGTTTCACTAACCATCTAAATCCCAATTACCATATGATGGATGAGCAAGACAGATTCTGCTATGAAATTTGGGGCAGTTAGAAAACATTTTGGTCTACAGCTCCAGATAATAAGGTCCAGGCATAATTTTTCCTATGGGATCAACGTACCACCTGTTTTACAACAAGATTGACCTCAGCGAGTCTGGGCTTGAATTAATCTAAACTAGATAAGACGACGGAAAAAATGAAAGTGAAAACGTGAAAATCCAAGTCTTTTTAGGTAACTGGTTCGCTACCTGAAGCTCAATGGGTGCCAACAAGTGTCATGAGAATAATTTTAAAGCTATGTGGAAGGAGCTTTACCACACTGCATTTTACATTACAATTGCAATGAATCTGAAAACATAATTGAACTGTTTCAAAACTAGCTAGACTGAGTTGATCTGAATTTGGACCAATCTGAAATCTGTCTAATTGGATACAAATTGGACTTGTCTTTTTAAGTGTTTTGAGATGACATTAGCTGTGGATTGCAGTTTAATAAATTGAGTGGAAGATAGAAACATAGAATGATGATATATGACCAACTTTTGCAAGGTAACTCATTTTAAAAATCAATCTGGTTGCCTAACAGAGTAACCAAGAAGTAGAAGAAAATCTGTCAGTTTTACTCAACTTGAGGTGTTCTCTCCAGCAGTGAAAAACTCATATTTTATTTTTTTTGTTGAAACAGAATGGGATGAATTTCATCATCTGCTCAATCCTCATAAGCACCAATCCACATCTACAATATGATATGCAGTTCATACGCCTACACAGACAAGATACTGCCTAACATCAGATTGTTTTTGCTATCTAGGCGACATGCCCTATCCAGCTGGGCAGCATGCACTGTTCATGCA
This sequence comes from Anableps anableps, assembly GCA_014839685.1. Taxonomy (NCBI): domain Eukaryota; kingdom Metazoa; phylum Chordata; class Actinopteri; order Cyprinodontiformes; family Anablepidae; genus Anableps; species Anableps anableps. The sequence continues at coordinate 10,630,381 of CM026081.1, forward strand.
GATCAGTACTTTGCACTTTTTTTTCCAACTTCAGCATTTATAGTGTTCAGAATACTTAGTTGAATATATTTTTAAAAATGTATAATTTTACTCTGAATTTTAAGTCTTTCAACAACTTTCTCACAGTGGTTTGAGGTGGTGCAACTGAGTTAGCTTTGTAGAATACCTTCCTCAGACACATCTTTCAGCTCTGCCAGATGTTTTGTTTTTTAATTTCAATAGATTGCACGGATCTCAATAGAATGTAAACATTTTGAGATTCCTGCCATCTCAAAAAATGAAGCACATTTGCAAACTGTAATTGGGGATTGTATCTTTCTTTGAAAATAATGGCTTCTTCCAGCTCTGAGTGTCCTTTCAGTCCATTTTGGTATTTGTTTCACAGTGGATAATGACATTCTCTTACCAAAGCTAGCATCTTTGCAAAGTCTTTTGCTTTTGTTCTGGGGTTGTTTTGCACATCTCATTCCAAAATATGTTCATCTCTAGTACACAGAACTGTATGATGGCTGAATATTTCTATGGTGTTTAAACTGGTATATAACTGTTTGAAGGTGGCAGTTTCAGGTATCTGGAAATTGTACCAAATGATGAACGAGACTTGTAGATGTCCACAATTCTCTTCCTGATATATTTCCATTTTTAATTTGATTTTTCCAAGGAAACAATGCCTTCTTGTCTTGTTGCGAAATCAACAAAGAAAAGCTTAAATCAATGTAAAAGATGAAGTAATATACAAATGAATGTAAGTGTTAATGATGTAAGGGAACAAAATGGTAAAATGGTAAATGGACTGAACTTATATAGCGGTATTACAGTCATAATGACCACTCAAAGTGATGAGTGATGAGTATGATTAACATATATGAATGTTACATCCGCAATAATCTTTTAACAGCCAGGAAAAGTATGATCCAGTACAAAAATACAATAAATATTTTTGCTTCTACTTTACCACAGCAAAGACATTTACTGCTGATTGTTTAATTCATATGAAAAACTCCTCCTCAGAGGTAAAAAGCAGAGCACATATTAAACTTCATGTAAATTTTTACCTGGAGAGTAAACATTGATATATGAGGTTGATATTTATAGCTTGCTGACATTTTGCAAAAAAAGAGCTCATAATTTTGGTGTAAACTTATTCTTTAACTCTGGCAGAGTGAATGTGTATTTTCTTTTATGCATGAGTGACAGGGAAAATAATTTGGAAGTGCTCATGCTACTGCAGAGTTATCATCTATGTTAAATTTGATTAATTATGTGTGCCGGGTATTTAAGAGGACCCAAATTTTGATTCCAGTGCCAAGCTACTGACAAAATTTACCCATAATTTAGTTCATTAGACTCTAGAAGTTAAGTAAGAGGAGGGGATGTGAAGATCATCAAGGACACCTCTGGAGAAAGTAGGAGGAGGATGTGATGAAGATGAAAGAGGAGAAGGAAGATGCTGCCATGTAGTAGGAAGGAGGTGTCTATTTTGCAAGTAAACACAACAAGGTCTGCTGCATCAAATAAACATGCTCCAGTGTGCAATAAGACCTGAAAACTTGCAACATCACAGGTCCAGGATATCTACAGAATGTCAGCAAAAAGAGGACCATGGAAAAAATATTCTCAGCCAAGACGTCCAAAATGTCTGAGCAAATCTTAAAGAGCAGCAACCATGAGGATTTTTCCAATTTGACTGTAGAGAAGACAAAGAATTTGTTTACTGATTTGCAGGGAAGATAGACTGAGTTCCTTATCCTCAGTCTTCAGCGTCTGTATCTAAAAAAAGTCAATCCTCTCGAGATGCTGGCTGGAAACAGCCATCATTGTTCCAAAGGCAAGAATAAAGTAAGTAGCACAGTATCAAGGCAATAAACAGGATATTGCTATTTGGGGAACTGTCCTTTATTTTCAGTATGAATTAATTTTCCAATGGACTGTCAAGCTTGTACAGCTACATACTTGTAAGATCACTGACAGAGCAAAAGAATGAGTTTGCTTTAAAAACTCACTCATAATCAAAAACTTTACTGTAATATCCAGAAATATTTGCTATTATAGGTTGTAATACATCTGTCCATCTATCCATTGTCTATACCTGCTTACCATTACAGAGTCATGGGGTGACTGGTGCCTTTCTCCAGTGGTCATTGGGCGCGAGATGGAGTATACCATTGACAGGTCACCAGTCAAGTTTTAATATAGGCCACACTAAATATCGTAATATGTTTTCCACAGTTTATCTGCTTTGTCTTCTCTTTTTCCATCAAGTTGATTTCAGTGTCAAACTCTGATTCCTTCATGTTATAACATCATGTTTGCATTTATGTTTACCAGACTGACCTCTAAAATACAAGTGCATAGTTTATTTGATGAATGAAAAAACAGTTTTAATACAGAAAACGTGGGGTTAATGAAAAGTATGCTTAGCGCCTCTCCCTAAGTTTGCTATTTTCAACATTACAATGACTTTTAATCTAACAAATGAACCTCATCAGAAGACATATTCTAATTTATTGAATGTGTTAAAGCAAGGACACATATAAAACATACAGAACCCCTTTACTCTTTTTTTAAAGACACAATGTTGATATGGTTAGGATACTAATTCTGTATTTAATTTTAACTGTTTATTTACTGCAAGCAAAAATACAAGATACAGTATTGCAGTTCATAGGCAATCTTAGATCTAAACATAATGTGGGTCAGACAGAATATTATAGTACATAAATGCTATGGTCTTATGCTTTGAGGTTGTCTTAAAATATTCTTCATTATGTCTGCTGACATGAATTAAAAATGTCTGAACTGTAGATAAAATCAATTCACGGAACATAACCATTTCAGAGCTGTTTCAACACTGAGCCTAGTCTTCAAGATGCAGTGTGCTTCCTCTGTATTATTTCTCCCATCAGAAGAACAGAATGGGAGCAAACATGATCGGAAAATGTCATTAATTTTGAATTGTTGATTTAAGATGGATCTGTGCAGAGTCCAAATGTTCTTCAGTGTCGGGAACAGCTGAGAGGACAATTGCTATGATGGATGACATGAAAGTGTAGAGCAGAAGAGAATGATTAGATGGTGGAGTGTGGGGAAAACTACTCCTCATTGTAAGAAAGTTACTGCACAGAACCCCTTTTTCCATCTATATCTGGATTGCTTGTCTTCAGAAATCAGCAAGTACCTAAAATGTGTTATTCAGAAATTTTCTAAACTAGCATTATAAATTGTTATTACCATGTGCTCTGCACTGTTTAAATAGTGAAAATTAATATTGTTTGTATTATTCTAACAAATATAGCCAAACTTCTGTTCTAACAAATGCTAGAACTCTGTTTTCCTCAATATTTTAAGAAAGTTTGGAATAAAGTATCTAAATTGTGGCACTTTCATGGCAATGGTCCCATGGGCTGCAGGAATTTTTATCTGTAACCCAAAGGTGACAACAGCGAGGCAACCTGCCAACCATTTCTTTCTATTTTCAGCTGCTCTATTGAAAAACGTCCCGATAACAGGGCTGTTGGGAGGATATCAGCAGTGCGATCCTGTGAATTCATGCGGGAGAGAGAGGACATAAAATGAAAATAAAAGCACCAGAGAAAAGTGGCGATGGCAGACAAGTGAGCATGAAAGGAAAGTGCTCAGAGGTCTTTAACACCACAGAGAGAAAACTAAAGAAGAATCTTTTGCAAGTTGTCTTTGATCCTATATGGGAATAGGAGAAAACGGACCTTCCCCATGTTCTTCATATAAAATGTTGATAAAATATTTTATCAAATTCCAACTAATGTAATTTTTAGTGGAGGGAAAGGAAGCCAATTGTTTATATTTCTCTCAGATGTCTTTTTGACTGTTTTAGCTCGCATTTTTGGCAAATATGTAATCATAAATGCGTTTTTTTTTTTATTCTTGAAGATCTCTGTAATTGGTTACATTACAATTGTATTGTTTCTACGGTTAAAGAAACAATGTGCAACAATTTTTAACATCTAGTGGTCATGTTGGAGATAAGAGCTTCCATTTTGGAACAAAATATAATCTGAGCCTCGTAACCCCTCTATGTAAAATCTTGTTCTTTCAGAAATTTGAAATAAAATATAATTTTTAGAAACATCACTTTACATGTAATTCCACAAGAATGGGATCACTACAGGTTTGTGTAATTAATTAAGAGAGGTTCATTTTTTATTTAGATCCTTATAAAATGTCTAAGTTTTATGAAGAATTTGAACTTTTTGTGAATGAGCAAGTTAACACCTTTCTGTGCCAGCCCAAGCTGGAATGTCGCGCAGGCAGAATTTGATTTAGTCGCCCACTTGTATGTAAGACAGTCAGCCACAACAACACAATCCTGTGTATTTGTTAGCTGAATTTTGCATATTAAAAATAAACTGTATAGGGCTGAAACAATTAAGCAAATTAATTGTGATGAATCAATTATTGAAATAATCGCCGACTAGTTTAGTAATCGATTAATTGTTAACTGGAATATACAGACTCAAAAGAAAGGCCATTTGTTGAAAGAACAACATAATCAGAGCAGTAATTAAGTCAAAACAGTACAAAAATATATACATTTTGTGTTTAAGATGAGAAAAACAAAATGTTGTTTGTCTGTAAATATGTTCAACCCAGAATTCCCCAAGTGTCATAGTTTTAACTCCACCTGGTTCAAATTCCATATGAAAAATATTAATTTTTTTAAAAAAGAAAAAAAATCTCTTATTAAGCACCTTTTGCTATCGAATTTTTCATTGGTTAATCCAAAAAATAGTCAACATATCAGTCCTGCACTGTACTGATGTTAGGTCAAGCAGAAAAGGCTGAGCTTTTCACATGTTGGTGTTAGAAGTATTTTTTAGCTGCAGATGCATCCTTTGTTACAAATGATCAAGCGTTCACTAAAGTTATGCTATGTTATGGCATATTAGGTAATAAAATGTTTATTTTCTTATGTAAAAAAGGAACTGATTTATGTGTTTATTTGTTTATCATAAAGCATCAAGGATAAATAAAATACGGCAGATGCATTAATATCTAATGCTCATGGCAACTATTAAACAATACAGAGTTCATAAACTTGTACATTTTTATTTCTTGAATTTAATTTTAATATGTTTTTTTATGGATAATATCAAAGAAAACAAAGCAATAAAAACAAGTTCTGAGATTTCAGATTCAGATTCAGAATTTGAAATCTGAAATTCTGAATGTGATTTATACAGTATGAAAATGCAAATGTTTCTCTGCACCCCCTACAGGCTCAGGTACCCTAAGCACCTAAATTTGCTTATGCATCAAGCTGACTCTGAAAGCAAACCAAAAGTTAAAATAATTTTTTACCAGTTCTAACAATATTTTACCAGTGTGACGTCCCCTCCCCTTTAAATGGAGGAATCTGTCTATTTTGTTGTTTGGTTTTCTATCCCGAAACACACCGGAACTTCCGGTGAGCGAGGACGGCGGCTCTTCCTCAGGCTCAGCTCTTGCCCAGCTCTGCTCAGGTCTGGCCTTTCCCCGGCTCTTGTGAGGCTTGGCCCGACTCCTGCTTGGGGGACCCCGGCTTTCCCTGCTTATTCCACGTGCTTTGGTTGCAGCTATGCCAGCTGACTTTGGGTTTGCTGTTTGTTTTGTTTACTTTTATTATTTGATTTTTATTTCGCTCAGTAAAAAGCTTAATTAGTTTCTAAGTCCGTGTCTCCCTGTCTCTTATGGCTCAACAAGGCGAGTCATAACAAGTAACAACCATTTTATGTTAAAGAATCAAGACTATATATATATATATATATATATATATATATATATATATATATATATATATATATATATATATATATATATATATATATATTTTATTTTATTTTTTTATTTTTTTATTTTTTTTTTTTCCTTTTAGCTCTGCGCCCATAAAATTTCTACCTGCCTGCTCTGGCCACCCCTATGTTAATTTTTTGGGGACATCACTGTTCAACCCAAGATATAAAAGGACTATATACATATAAAACAAGCTTGTATATCTGGCCCAGTTCATTGTGGTTTTGAAATGTGAAACTGACTGAGTGGTGTTTATTACTGATTTGAAAATCCAGGTGGAACTTTAGCTCATCTCACTTTCTTGCCAGGAATAACAGGACTTGAACAAGTTTCCTTCAAATATTCAACAGATGCCAAAGAAGGAGAATTCTCCTTTGATTTAAGTCTCTCTGTCTTGATACAACTCTGATCCTTTCTTCTTTGTTTGACCTCCTCAGGGACCCACAATCACTGCTTCTGCTCAGAGCCTTCTTTTGAAATCCACTTTTGTGCCTGATTCTGTTCACCCAGTCTCATTACTGCTGACTGAGCTGGTTGCACTAAGCCCCACATTGGGACATTGCTACAAAATACAAAATATTTGTTTTTTCTTTAATTCTAAAAACTAATCAAAAAACACATTTTAAAAACTAGAACATGGGAAAAGCTGCAGAACTGTTTAAACTATTTAAACCAGTGAATGATCTGAATTTCATTGCATTTCATAACCTTTTTTATAATATAAACAATAATTGCATTTGATAATCAGATGGAACCAATATTTTGATATGTCTGTAATCACATTAATATTTTTGCTCAAATTCAACTTTTGCCAACCTAAAATGTGATGTTTCATTTTCATTTCATTTCAGTCAAAGCATTCATTTAGACGTATCCCGAGGAGCTCTTGCTATTAAGGATAAACCCTTATGCACATGATAATTGCTTGTCCTGCATTACCTTGATATGTTTTGATTAGTGCAAAATTATACCTCATGTAATTTCAAATTTAGTTTGATTTGAAATTTTAAAAAAAGTATGTATGGCAGTGTGTGTGTTTTTGTAAACGTGTGTGTCACATCCTGCTGAGAAAAAAAGCCTTCTAGCTACAAGTGAAGCCAGCTCACAACGTAGACCAGTTATCTGTAAATTTTTTTTTGTGCTATTTTGAGTGTTCATTTGAATTAATTAGAAGAAATGTCATTAATTTTGACAAGGTCTCTGCTGATTTCAGCACAAATAATTATCTAAGCAAATTTTAGACTCTAAATTAAGAAAAAAAAATAGTAACTGAGGAAGAATTTCTCCTGGGTGTTCTAACAGTGGTCTGAAGCTGGGAAAATTAACACTTGTCACAAAGTTACAAAGGCGGAACAATCTTTGTCTAATCACAACTTATCAAAAAGTACTTTGGGAGCACTGTGACACAGGAATGTATTTCACAAAGTGACAGACAGCCTTTGTACATTTATTTTGATGCCTCACTGCGTCACTCAGACACTGCTAAAACAATGCATGATTATACTGAGGTGTGCCTTTGTACACCCTTAGTAAACACATTAGCTTTACTAAATATCAATATTGTGTTGTATTACTTTTTTCCTGAAAGGACAAATGCTCATTTAGGTGCGAAATCTCCTTACAGTCACCTTTTTTTTTTTTTTTTTTTTTTTTTTTTTTTTTTTTTTTACATTTTATCTTGTCAAACCACAAACTTCAGTTATTTTTATTGGGTTTGCATGTGATATACCAGCATAAAGTAGAGAATTGTGAAGTTAAAAAAGAGTAACATTGTTTTTAATTTTGTTTTACAAAAATAAATTATAAAAAATGTGTTATTACTTTTGATTTAACACCCCCAAGTCAATATTTTATTTAAACACATTTATGACTGCAACTGTTTTGGACTGTTTCTCTACCAGCTTTGCACATCTAAAGACTAAGATTTTTGCCCGTTCTTGTTTGCAAATTAGCTCAGACAGATTAAATGGTGAGTATTTGTAGACATCAATGATCTGGTCACAAATTCTCACCTTAAATTTGGTCTGGACTTTGACTAACATTTGAACATTCCTTTGTCTAAACCATTACATTGTAGCTGTATGTTTTTATTTTATACTGGCTGTATACTTAGTGTTTTTGTCCAGCTGGAAAGTGAACTTCCACTCAGAATCAGTCTTTTGAAGCCTTCAACTGGCTTTTTCTCAGCATTGCCAAGTATTTAGCTCCATCCACCTTCACCATCAACTCCAACCAGGTTTACTGTTCTTGCGGAAAAAAATACAATAAAAAAACACAGCATCTCAACAGTATGATGTTGCCACCTCTGTTTCATTTACACTGCAAATGGTCTGTTAATGTGTGTCAAACACACACACATACAGTGTGTTGTATGTATGCAAAAATGATTAACTTTGGTCTCATCTGACTACATTAATTTCTTCCACATATTTGTTGTGTTCATCAGATGGCATGTAGCAAACTTTAAATTTGACTTCTTGTATTTTTTTTTTCAATGGTAAACATATTCTTCCTCCTGAGCTGTTGACCTCTGCAGCTCCTCTAGAATTACCAGGGACGTCTTGGTTGCTTGTCCTGTCAATGCTGTCCTTGCACAGGCTGTCATTTAAGGTAGATGACCATGTCTTTGAAGGTTTGCAGTTTGGATTGTTAGTTGAGATGTCAAAAACTTGAGATATTGTGTTATGACCACAGCTGTATTCTTGTCCTGTCTGCGGTGTCCTTTGGTCTTTATGATGCTGTTTGTTCACTAATATTCTCTAACAAACCTTGGTGGCATCCATGGAACAACTGTCAGCTTAAATTACAAACAGGTGGACTCTATTTACTAATTAGGTGACTTCTGAGGGCAAAATGGCCTGTATTTCATTTATGGGTGTCAAAGTAAAGGGGAACTAAAGACAAATGCATTGATTTCTTTTCAGATTTTATTTGTTTAAAAAAAAAACAAAATTTAGCATTTTACTTAATATTAATAGTTTTGCACTGATTTATATTTTCTTTAATCACATAAAATCCAAGTAAAATAGATAAAATAGAAGTTTATGGTTGCAGCAATGTGAAAACATTTAAGGGGTGTGAACACTTTCACAAGGCACTGTTTATTTAAATTAAATCATTTTGCCAAACAGAAGCCATGATGTGATCTAACAACACAATGTTTTAAATAGCGAACATAGCCTAAGATGCAGAATTTCATGTTTGATAGTATTTTAGCTTTTTCCATTTTCCCTTTTTTTTCTGAGGTAGAGCACTCTAACCCAGAGAAACGGGTTTGGCCTGCTCTCCTGCTGTGCCTGTTAGAAAGGTGCACTCAAAAGTTGGCGCGATAAGAGCCAACTGATAGAACTGCTCAAAAATAAGAGGGTTTTTCAGTCATCTGCTATGCCCATGTTTCATGTGACCATATGTGCAGCCTTTCTACTCTTGGTTGAATATGTTTCAAGCTAAAAGCCTCCTCTTGGCACACAGGGTCTTTTTGTTGCTACCTGCCAGGGACACAATTAGACAACAAAACATGGCACATCGCTGCAGACATGTGATAGCACACACAGATCTGTATAGAACAGTTGGTTTTTAGTTTATAAAGATGACCAAAAACATTTAACTTTTTAAAAAAATATATTTGTTTTTTTATATATATTTTAATATGACCTAGAGACTACTTCTGTTGTTTAGAACAACTTAATACATTATATGCAAGCATCTCTGCTGAATGTATTGGCATTGAACTATTTTACCATTGAGCTTTCATATGTTATTCTTCTAAATGTGGGATAATTTTCTGCCCTAAATTAAACTTATAACCTGTCTTCACAAATATCTAAGATCCTATTGATTGAAATATGAGGTGTCTTGACTCATTTGTCCCATCAATTTTGGAATCGCACCAGTCTAAGAGAGAAAAAAAATCCCTCCAGGGTACAAATTAGCCAGAGTTACTCCAAACCGTAACAATTAGATTTCTTCATAGAAACTCCTAATGTTTTTTTCTCTGTGGGGCCTGCAGTTGGAAAAGACAACTTTGAGTCAGCAGGGGGAGAGAGTGACAGACGTGTGACAGTCTAAAATGTCAGTATCAGGAAAGGAGAAAATGAGCCAATTAGCGAAAACCTGCCCAAAGGCAAATGACCTCCAATCAAATGATAGTTTAAAGGTTATTTAAAGTTTATAGGAACATGCCCCTGGAGGTGAAAAAGTGTCCGAGCTGTTTGCTGCTCAGGGCTTGTTAACTATGGGGTGCTCGTGCCTTTAAAAGGGATCCGAGGTGTGATCAGGCTTACTGATTTTGGTCATATTTGGCCAAGTAGAATAGGACTTTGGAAAAGATAAAATGGAGAAGTTGTTTTTGTGAGTGTTGTTGTTTATTCATTGAGTTGATTGATCATTTAGTGATTCATTTATTTGCATTTTATTGTATAAATTATTTTTAAGTTTTGTTTTTATTTATGTATTTGTATGATTCACGTATTAGTTTATGTTTGTGTCTATTTCCTTGTTAGTTTATTTGTTGTATTTTTTAACACATTTTATTTTGATATAAATATGTTTAAGTTCTTCAAATGGTTACATTTCTTTTACCTTTTCAACCCTAAGGTGATTGTATAGATTAATAACTGTAAGCTATATTCTAAAGATAAATAATCTAAGCTTTAGAAAGTATCTTTAAACATTGAAATGCTGTTTTGTTGCTTTAACTTTAAATACCCCATGTCCCAAAATATCCAAGAAAAACTGTAATACATCAACAATTTTGACTTTTATTTATTAAATAAATAAATATATCCTGAAGACTGACTAAGAATTGAAATGACTTAGCTATCTATCTATCTATCTATCTATCTATCTATCTATCTATCTATCTATCTATATATATATATATATATATATATATATATATATATATATATATATATATATATATATATATTTTTTTTTTTTTTTTTTTTTTTTTTTTTTTTTTTGTTTAAATGGCAATCTGAATGACAATTCTCGGGTAAAAATATGAAAACGAAACTGTCAGACTGCTGACAGGGACATTTACCAGTAAGTTGTTATAAATGGAACACACAGATGGAGTACAAATGACACCAGATGTTTATTGCTAGTGTGGACAGCGAGAGCTGTCCAAGCTCAGCAATGCTTTCCATTGGGAGAGGCAACAATCATCTTTAGTCTGCATGTAAAGTTCTTTTCAGTAAGTGGTTTACATACATTTAGAACAGTTTCAGACTGTCTGCAGGATGCTAGTAAATTGTTATGGTTTTCCTTGTATTATATCTACAGTGAGAAAACCTGCATTTTACATAAAGTTGGCCAATATAGCTTTTATTTTCTTCTAAAAGTGCTATATTTTCCTTCTTCCTTCCTTGTGTTTACTGATCTTTTCAGTATTCTAGCACTGTTTCATTAATGGTGTGTTTAGGTCTCATAGGGTCTTTTCCTATTGTATCCCCCTATTTTCAGCTCCTTAAACCAGTCTTCAGCTTTAGCGTGTCAGCTCAGACTGATTAGTCTACCTGTGCGTTTTACAGATTAATGCCTCCTTATGTTTTTGCTTGGCTGTTTGTTTCCTAATGATTCTGCCCTTTTCACGGCACACTCAGTCTGTACGTCAGGTCCACCACTTCTCCAGCATGCAAGCCTGCTTGCTCAGCTTTATCCAGCGTCCCTTCATTTGCCGTCAATCATCCGGTTTGACATGCCAACTCTCGCAGCCGGGTATTCTGCTATGCCACTGCATTTTTTCCCACTTGTCATTTATCTATCCAGCCATGCTTTGCATTTCCAGCCCTTGCATTCCCTTCTCATCTCAGCCCTTCGCCAGGAATCCTTCACCATCACCTTTCGTCTTTTACACCTACACTAAAACAAACAATAAACCCCTTTTCTGTCTTCATGTTTGAGAACCAAAATACCTGAGGGGATGTATTTCTCAGAAGAAATGTCAAAGGAGAGAGGCTTCTTCTTTATATATTAGTGTTAGAGGAGTAGGATCAATTTGTACATCTCAGCTGCTGAATCAACTTGATTTAATATTGGATCACAGTGCAGCAGGACAAGAGAATACACAAGATCAAAAGGGGACATATTTCAGGTTTTATTAGATCTTAAATTTCAGAGTTTTTATAAAATCAACTTTTATTAGATCTTGTATTTTTTTTAAAAACTGTACTTCTCTGGAAGACAGTGCTCCAGCACTGACCTTGTATTTAGTTGATGATTTTCTCTCAGCAAACTGAGCTTTTCAAGAGATGGGTCTTTAAGCGGTAGGAGCTTTTACACATAAGATGACACACAGAACATTTTCTTATTGTTTTTGACTTTAAATCTTCTTTTTAAAATATCCAACATTCATAATAAAAATGTTTTAATCAACTATGTTTTTGAACCGTGTGATTTCATGTTGCTATTACTTCAGCACCTATCACACTGAATTAACACTGCCCTATGCTCTCTAGAATCTCCAGGACCATTTTGGAGCATTGTTCTCGAACAGTAATATTAGTTATTAGTTAGTTACAGCCCTTTGCACATATCTCAAATAGTGCAATAAAGGATGCATGCACACAAAATCCAAAATCTGTGTTTTTAACTTAACACTTGAGCTGATCACACCAAGGTTCTGAAACTTGAAGTTGTTGATGTACGAGTCATTATGCCACTTTTGTAAATTTGTTACCTTTAAGCCACTGACTTCTTTTTCCCATTGTCCTCCTCTTCCTAGTCCTCTTTCCCCTAATACATTGCTTGGGCTTTTCTTTGAAAGCATAAAGAAATAATTTTGTTTTTAATCTGCATCCTGAAAAACTCACAACTTTCCTTGGTTTTAGTAAACAGCCTTTGCACATTTTGGAGTTGTGTGCACTTCCCCCTAGCTATGAATACTGGGGACACTGATCACTTCAAAGGGCTAAAAGCTTTTTTTCTTCTTTGAGATTTTTGATTGCTTTTTTCTGTTTTGTAAGATCCACTGAGTACACTGCTTAGCCTCACCCTCCAGGGGAAACCTGAAGCTGCACAGACAGGAAAAAAGCACCACACAGGCAGACAACCCAGTTCCCTGACAGCATTTCCAGACAGCATTCCACTGATGAAAAAAAATGCACCAAAAAGGTTTTAGATGCATGACTATATTTTATACACAGGTAATAAAATGCACACACTTTTTATCAGTGGGAATGTACATGCTTTAATGTCACTATTGAGCATTCATCCAAAGAAGTGAATGTCTGAAACTAAGAATGAAGGCAATGTAGAGTTTAAAAAGGCAGAAAAAGTTCTCTTGTTACCCTTGACTTAGCACATAAGCTTGAAAAGCAATTCTAATGCATATTCCTCCTCCATCCTTTCAATAAAATGTCAGCAGGTGATTATAAAGATGGAAGGTGTTTGGTTCCCTTCCTTGTACATCTTTAAAACTGTAGCTATTTTAAAGATGCAGGTGTAACTAACAATACCAAGAAAGGCTCATTTGCTAAAGAATCAATATGTTGTAAGTCAAAACGTTGATTATAAGCCAGTTGTAATTTTTAAAACTCAGTGGGTTTACCAATGTGGAAAGCTAATTTGTAACAAAACCTCAACAAAGTTGAGCCTCCTGGGAATTTGTTCTTCTTTAATCCTGATATTCAGTAAATCAGCATTAAACAGAATACTTTTCTAAATTTAAGTTAGCAGTGATGAGCAATATGTTCTTGTGGCATAAATTACACTGTGCAGTTCAGTTTAAAACAGATTAAGGATTTCATTGTTTCTGTTTGGTGACAAAACATCTTAAAGTCAGTTATCAATTTCATAGCATTTCATATAGAGCAATGAATATGACTCCTGTAACTTATTCAAATGCAGTTCCAAAATATATTACTTGGAATTTAAAAGGGGTAACCTGAGTTTTATGTAAATGTCTAAAGATAAATGGCTTAAATGAATACTAACAAATCAATTTGGTCTATGCTGACAGTAACACTTGTTCAATACAGGATAAAAGAAGGTAAAAAGGAGATAAGGTAGTCAAGTCAATAAGAAATTACTACTATGTAGTTTCCATGTGAAAACAGATTACATTGACCAAATGCAACTTTACTAATAAAACCAATGGAGTTCAATGCTGTTGAGGTGGAAATAATTTACTTTTATTTTCTTTCCAATATCTGGACAGGCTGTTCATTGTCAGGGATCTATGTAAACTATGAACCCAAAGCAATAAGACATGAGACCTTTTTTATTTTTTTTTATTTGTCATAAGTCATACTGAAGATAAATCATACAGCAGTCATCAGTATTATTGCATATCACATGTTTTTGTGCAGCCCTATCCAAGACCTTTAGCGCTCTCCATGTGGCCACCCCTTACAAAAGCCTCTGGAGGTGGCCCTGTCTGGGACAATATTTAACTTTGCAGTGTCTTAGCCATGTTATTGATATTTTCTTAAATTTTGTTGTTGTCAGTGTGAACAGCCTATTGGTATGACGTTGGTATTATATAATTTTTGGTTAGAATCCCAGAACCCATGTAGACACCAATTTAAAAAAAAGAACTATCATTTAGACTAAGCTAAAGTATGGATCATATTTTAAAGCTAATTTTGTTTCATGAGCATGGCTAAATCAGTGCTAGGCTAATAAAGGTCTCCAAACAGATGTAGTTTTATTTTAAACTGTTTTCCCTTTCTCCTCAGTCATTAGTGTCTTCAGCTTATGTTTAATGTATAAGGGGAAACAAAGCAAGACAGTTGTGGAAAAAACCCACAAAAAATGCTCTACACTTACAGAATAGAACACAACGGTAGCTTTCACCAAAGTGACCATTTTATGATTTCTTCTGGTACTCTCTGGATATCCAGTCCACATGTATACATTACAATTTTTGAAAACCTTTTTTTGTCAGGCTAATGTTGCATTTTCTTTGACACAGACATAAGAGTTTTTCTTTAACAAATTTGCAACTAAGAACTTATTTTGATTGAACTGCTAGCGAGCATGAGTAAAATTAATGTTAATCAACCACGCAGGGGTAGCTCATCTCACATAGGGAATTGAATTGGTTTTTCTTGTGTACCTTTTCAGACTGGTTGCAGGAACTCTGAGTCTTTCAGTATTAAAATAGCCATGTTTGGGTAATTTGTTGTTTTTCCTTGGAAAATAATTTTTCATTGTAACTTTACATTGTTTCATAATCAACTAACTTCTCTGTGATGGTTTTCATTTTGGCTTCAGTTTTCCTCCTTGTTCAAGACAGATTCCACCACTTCAGATCTGAGACTTTCCAGAAGAATCAGTGGTGTGGTACATAGCTGATTTTTGATTCTTGTGACAGCCAGATCAAAATCATATCTAAACCAACATAAATATATTAGGGATGTGCAGAGCTAATTGTGGTTCTATGGATATCTTTTAGGAAACCCAAAACTTACTGTAAAATACCAGATTTTGGTTTTACTTAATAAAGATACACCAAAACAATAATAAAAAGATATATATATATATATATATATATATATATATATATATATATATATATAGATGAAATGTTCTTTAGAGATTCCCCTCTGATTTTGCTGTGATATATGTAGAGAACATAGCAATTTCTTCATTTATGAAATGTATGATGAAACTGCTTTTTCAGAGTCTGGCACAAAATCAAAATACAATATAGAGCATGAAATTACAAGACACTTGTCAGAATTAGCTAACTCATATTGACAACCTGCAGCTGCAGGGCCACATGCAAAGCTCATGTCAAACTGCATTCTTGTTGTACTTCCTTTACCATACTGGTCTTCTAAAGCCAGACACTGTAATTACGATATTTTAATTTTATCTTCCCCTACTTCATCTTTTTTCCCATTTCATCTTCCCATCTGTCCTATGTGTCTTGTAGTATAACTTTGTTTTTGTTTGTTGTTAATGAGCTGTGAAGGAGTTAGTAAAGTAAAATGCTATGCATCACTGATTTCAGCTACAGAACTTACATGTTAAGTAGGGGAATGTACCAAAACATTTGTAGCTGTGGATCACAGTCAAAAATGATGCAAAAGACCACTGAGGGCCTTGTGAAGAGTAAAATGGGCAGATGGGATTTTATGATTGAAGATTATGCCAATGCACCAGCACAACATAAAAGAATTATCTGCAAGCCTGGCAGACATCAACAATTGGACTGGTTCCAACATGGAAACAGACGTGGTCTTCGTGTTGGGGTACATTTTAAACTGGAATCAAATAACTGCCATAAGTTTTTTAAGTCTTAAGGATTATAAAAAAAGTAAATGATAAGAAGTTTTCAAAAATTCCGCCTGTATGTAAAATTATGTAACAGTTTAATGTAAACGAAATGGCACATATGCCTTTAAAATCTACCTGATAGATTTAATAGCTGTTAATACACAACTTGATCCTGTCAATGTCTTGAAAAGTTTCCGATTTACAATTTTTCTGTGGTGAATCGTATTAGTGGAAGTCTTCCGTGCAGTTTCTGAGCAACATGATTCATGCAGTGCCTTGCAATATTTTTTTTAAAACCCTGAAACTTCCACATTTACGACCACAAGCTTTCGATTATCACTGACAGCCTGCCCTGTCCCTGCTGAAGAAATGTTTTCCCACCACCAGGTTTCACCCCATAGGTGATGTTCGGAGTTAGTTTCAAACATGGCGTTTCACAAGTAGGTCAACATTTAAATTTAAAACATTAGTGCACAACTTTTTCCTTGACCTGTCTGCTGTGTTCCTTGGTCTTCAAGATGATATTTGTTTGCCAATATTTTCCATCAAACCTCTGAGGCCTTCACAGAAAAGTTGATTTGCTCTGAGCTATAAATATGCACAGGTGTGCCCACTATTTAGATTTGCTGACTTTGGAAGGCAATTGCAATAGATTTTATTTAAATTTATCATAGAAAAGGGGACGATATATTCACACCATCTTCTATAGAACACAGAATTTTATGCGGAAAAAAAATTTAAATTAATATGTCAAACTCCTTTGACTTAATAATGTCCTACATTTTATCTATCACACAAAATCCCAGTAAAGTACATTGAAATTTGCTGTTGGAACATGACAAAATGTGAAAAATATTCAAGAGGTATGAATACATTTTCAAGGCACTGTAAATGGTTATCGTTAGTGCTGCCAATTGCCAACTCCTACCTCTGAGATAGGAAAAGCCTTTAGAAGTCCCCTATAATCAGCTATGACAAGAAGACTACTGCAGTTTGACAGCTGCATTCAACTTGATAGACATCATAGACACCTGAAAAGTCAAAGATGACTGATAATGTCATAATTTTTGATGGGAATGCTCAAAGGAGGGAGGTGGGAGGAAAAGTTATTTCAGCAGAAAAACATTTAATGAAAAAAAAAGGTAACCAAGACCATGGCAACAAATAAAATCAAACAAAGAGAGAAGTAGTCAAATATCAGTAATAAAACTGAGAAGAAACCTGCATGCAACATTCATGTTTTAATGAAAAGTCTCAACATTTAGGAAAAGCTCAGAATAAAGCTGTTGCTCTTCTACTACAAAAAATTTGGGCATCTGATCAGGTTCTTTCCTGGTCACCACCTATGGAAGTTCTCTCAATCCTCTCAACTGGGAGAGATCCATCAAATCAAGAAATCACTAGAAAGATTAAATTCCCTTACGCCTGGAGGAACATTTTGATCTTCCCTAAAGGAGGAGCTGAAAAGTGTCATTTGGGGATGTGTCTGTATTCTGACAAAAAAAGTGGAAATGTACCAGTGATAAAACATTAGAAAATATCCTTGTAGATTTGGAGTGATGACCATGTCAAAGCACTTCCCAACAGTGATGTTACAAACTTAAGACTAAACAGATCAAGCAACTTACAGAACTCCTTAGAAGACTTTAAATATTTTAGGCCTTTGTAACTCATTTTTTTTACTTTTACTTGCAGCAGGATGGTCACTTTTAAAAACCATTAGGATTCTGTTAGACATAAGGTAGAGGTTAAGGAGATTTAAGCAAGTGAAAAACACCCACTGGCATGTTTTAGTTAAGTGAAGCCAGTCAACTTACTTCATTAGATTTCTCCTCTGCATGAGTCAGAGAATGAAGACACCTACCAGGACTCATCCAACAAAAAGGCCAGGCTGTTGATGCTGCTAACTATGTCCCACAGATTTATTTTCACAGCTATGGTACCATGCAACCACATTTAACACATCAAACATTTTAGAAAATTAGACTTTAGACCAGCAGGTGTGTTTTTATTTTGCCAAATTCTGCACCAGAAAGCATGCCCCCACTGTGTCCTCCATCGGCAGGGCACAGCATGGTTGCCAATTCAGACTGTAAACAATTGCAAATGGCCTCTGCACAATGAACTCAATAACAAGTGAGGTCAGCCCAGCACTAAAACCAATAGGAGGAGCAGGTTTAATGTTTAATAGCACTGGATAGCTCAGTGACTGAATTACTGTTAACAGGTATGAAGCAAAAAAACAAAACAAAAATAAAAATAAAAACATGTCTTTTTGCATCAAAGAATAAATTACATGAAAAAGGGAAACTTGCATTTTCTTTATGCTTAAAATAAGGAAACAGATAAAATTGATGGGGATTATTCATTGGCCTTATTTTATTTTTTTTTTTATAAAATGCCTATAATCTAAATGATTACATTACTTGCAATCAGCTGCAGTTGTTTTGCCTAAAGTAAAAGCTGCTGCAGAGAGACTGAGAATGTGGAACAGTACCATTTTCTCCAGCTGATTGCACTGATTTTATGGGGTATGTGTGAAACAGGCTGTGTTTTGATGGTGACAAAAATCTAAATACCATGAACTTTGAGGATGACTTGAAGTTCCATACATTTCACCCGTGTTTCACTGGTGACTTGCAGCATCGAGCCCAAATGCGACTTCAGCATGCTAATGTATTGTTTGTTGGTTTGAAATTGATTTTTGGAAAGAGCACAGTATCGCTTTCTGAGCACAGGAAATTAAGATTTAAAGTTTGCTGCGTTCAGCCTCTGTGGTGCACTTCTGTAATGTTTGATGGGATCCATTTCTCTGCAAGATAGATAAAAACACTGAAACAAAGATAAAAGAAAAGTACAAAACCATAATGTAACTGTTAAGTATGGTATTATACATTAAGAAATTATCTCAAGTGAAGCTATTTTTTTCATGATGCTTTTGTGTGTTTGGGTTTTAGTTTTCTTTGTGTTTTGATCATTTTCTTGTTCACTTATGCTCTATTGGTCTGGCCATATTCTGTTTACTTCTATGTGTCCAGTTTCTTAGTTATTTGTGCGCTCTGTTTTTTGTGCATTTGGATTTATGTGTCTTAGATCCCTATGTGTCTTAGATCAGTGTTAGTCTTCCCCCTTTGGTTGTAGTTTCTTTTGAATCTTTATTTAGCTCCCTTTATGTTAATTAGTCTCCACCCCTCAGTCCCCCTGCCTTCCTTCCGCCACAGCTGTACCACCTCTTCTGTGATTTGTTCATATGGTTCCTTTAACATGTTCTACCTCTGTATCAGTATTTAATTTCTGGTTGTCATATGTTGCTTGCTGGATTCTGCAAGCAACATACTTATAGTTCAACATCCTCTTCCCTCTGTGACACCTCTGTCTATTTTTATTTCATTATTAAAAGCTCTCAAAAATAAATAAATAAATAAATAAAGCTCTCCACCTAACCTTTCTGCCTCTGATTCTGCCTGCATTTTGGTTCAAGAAAACAAGACATGAAAACTGTATTGTAAAAATTGCGTTCTTATTCCATTAAGAATATTTTGTTTATTTCAATTTGTGAAAGTTTGTGGAAAGTATAGAATTTAAGAGGTTTTTACTTCCACATGAGTATGAAAACTATTGACATTTTGCATATTGCATTCCCAGATCACATTCTCCAAATCACTTCAGAAATATCTGTCATAAATGTCCAGTGAACTTTTGCATACCTGAAAGAATCAGCTAACAAGGAGTTGGAACTCTGGGAATTTGGGTTTGCATGGGTATGTAGATAACATAACACTATAAGTGTTTCCATGTCGATACAGTATTTCTGTTTTTTCCTGTTGACTATAGTAACAAACAAATTCAAACTAAATATCTTTGGTTGGTTAATTTGATTGTATTTACATCAGTTAACATTTCTTTGTTGTAGTTTGCAGTTCGTCATTTATGATTCAAATCTATGCCTGACCTTTGTGCTTTGAATGTAAATTTTATATACACTGAAAAAAGCACATGCAATTTTAAAGCAAGGACCAAGTGCTTGAAAGAAAAAACTGCTATGCATTTAGATGAAGAACACTCAAAGACAGAAAATGCTGATGGTGTTCATGTAGGAAAGCTTTTAAGCTCATTAATGTCTGCACATGATGGACTGAAAGTCAACCTGTAGATTGACCTTTCACTTGGCGCAATAATCAGAATGCATCTGTGCAGCAACAGCCCTCCTACAGAGTGATTGAACATGATTTGGAAATGTAGCTTTTCCATCTCATAGGGGTGGCTTCAAGAGACACAATGTACTTTTTTAAAGGTCTGTATAGATTTATAGAAGATGTCTTCTATAGAAATTACTCATCTACAATGTCAGCTTGTTTACATTCTGAAAAAAAGAGATAAATCATCAACCTTTATTTGCAATGAAATTCAAAGAGGTGTCCTTTGTGTGTGGATGAAATGACCTTTAATAGAGTGATCAGGGCCAATTTATTTTCAGATCTTTTGAAGTAAACATAAATGGAATACCGATTACCTAGCCTCCTCTTACAAAAAATAAATATGGAATAGATTTGGAATTAAATAAACTTACTTGCTGTGAATGTTTGAACACATCTTT
This sequence comes from Anableps anableps, assembly GCA_014839685.1. Classification (NCBI taxonomy): domain Eukaryota; kingdom Metazoa; phylum Chordata; class Actinopteri; order Cyprinodontiformes; family Anablepidae; genus Anableps; species Anableps anableps. The sequence continues at coordinate 10,651,013 of CM026081.1, forward strand.
TTGAACAATACTCTTACATTCTGCACCACAGTGTGGAGACTTGAAGCTCTTTCAGTAATCCACAAACACACTCAGACATTCAAAGAACAATTCCATAAATCTTTCATCCCATTAGATAATATACTATATCATAACAGCTTCTGGTTATGCACTGTGTATGGTTGATTTTACTATCCCTGCAACATGTTGCCAATTGTTTTCCTGATAATAATTGTCTAACTATGGAACTTGCAGATTTCATATTTGGTCTTGTTACTACTTGCAATTATGCAATGACCAGAAACATTATTGCTCCAGATCAGTCTGATTGGATGGAGAGCAACGGGATAAGGAGATTCCGGTATGTGGGAAACCCAGGGTGACCATAAGTTTGCCTGTGGATGAACACAGGAGTGATTAATAAAGTTTCAAAAATGCACGGAACTAGGAGACACAGAGGGCTGTGCAACATTCAAGTCTTAACATGGATTCTTAATCGAATTTCAGTCACATCTATGACTGGGTGATTCTAACAACTGCATGTATCTTCATAGCATGATACTGCCACCACCTTGTGTTACCACGGGGGGATGAGGAGTTAGGTTTTTTTTTTTTACTTTATTAAGGATTTTGTATGCAGGCCAAAAAGCTAAATGTTAGGTTTATCTAAAATTTGTGTCCATTCTGTCACATTTGCTCTGCTCCTTGATTGTCTCATGACAAACTGTAAATGGGGTTTCGTTCAAAAATGGCTTCCCTCTTGCTGCTCTTTCATAAAGGTGTGGAGTGGATGACTCATTCCATCCCTTTTGACAGATTCTCCCACCTGTCAATTTCTGCAGTTACCATGAAAAGTCTTTTGGCTGCTTATCTGATCAATACTGTCCTTGTCCAGCTTGTCAGTTTAGGAGGACAGCCATGTCTTAAGTTTGCTGTTGTGACATATGCTTTCCATTTTCAGATGATGGATTGCACAGTACTACGTAAGATGTTCAAAGTTTGGTACATTTTTTCTAACTTAACCTTGCTTTACACTTCTCCACAACTTTATCCCTGACTTGTATGGTGTGTTGCTTGGTATTCATAATTCTTGTCATGAATGTTCTCTTGCAGATTCAAATTTCCATTTATATAAATATCGAAATCCATATATCATTTAACTTCACAATTTTGCTTTTCTTTGTGTTGGTGCATCACATAAAAGCATATTGAGATATATGTTTTTAATGTGACAAAACATGACAACATTCGAGTATGTAAAGACATTTTGAAGGAACTAAGTGTCAGCGTGCCATTTCTGTTTTTATGTAAATGTATTATTGCCAGGTAAGAAATTTTAAGTCCCTCTCAAAAAATACATGAAGTAATTTAAAGCCTGAAACCAGCCTCAATTAATTTTATCTGCACAGAAGTTGGGGCTGACAGGGCCCCAACTACTTTATATGTACAGTTTTCTCTAACATGACAGAACTGTAAAGTGACTGGGATAGGGAGTACTGTATCATTTTCATCTTTTCTATTTTCAGTCTAAGATAATTGGCTAATAAATAGAGTGCAAGGCCAGATTCATGTGTGAAATTATTAGCTTAGTGCAAATTTGATCTGTTATGAAGAATACTGAATGATACTATAGACCCTATGCAAGGATCTTCATATTATGAATGGTTATAATCAATGCCATTGCCATATTTTATTAACAGAGGGCAAATTTTCCTTGTCTAAAACACACCTATATAGTTGGCTGAAATATTTCTATATTTAAGGCTGGAAGAATATGAAATATCTGTTTCAGTAAATAATTTCAGGGAAAACTGAATATTTAACTTATACCTTAGACATTTATTAGAAAATTAGAAAAGGCCAAGAATGAGAAAACTGTGTATAGCTGTGATCTTAAGGGTACAAAGCCCTCAAATATAAAAGATAGGCTAGATAAACAAGTAAAATGACAAAGGAAAAATATAGATTACAGACGCAACTAAGAAAACCCAGGAAAGTAAAGTATTTAGAAAGATTACCAAAAAAAAGAAAGATACAGTATTGATAGTTACAGTGTAACTAGAGTGGAAAACCAAGAGCTTCAGAAGGATTCCTGGTGGATTTCTTTCAAGTTCAGCAGAAATTCCTGTTGGAAAAAGTCTCTATGTGCCTATGATCACACCAGTCAATTTGCTTGGCATATTTCAGCGATATTGATGAACAGATAAGATGGATACTTGCCAACTAAAGCAGTTGAAAGTTGTCATTGATGTAGAAAAAAACAAGATTGAAAAAAAAAAAATGCAGGAACAGAAAAACAAAAACACATTTTAAAAACAATAACTCAAACTGTTTGCAAAACTTAAACTTTTTAAACAAATCTCAGTGCTTGTTAACTGCTTGCTTCAGTTGTATTCAGCCTCGGCGCTCCTATTGATCTTGCCACCTCCTCACAGAGATCCTGGTTTCCAGCACCCAACCATTATTCATCTTTGTAAAATCAAACTTTTTACCAGTCTCCTGAGAGTGTCTGTGCATGTGGGTCAAGGGGCTTAATACCAACATGACAAGTTGTCTAAGCCAATTCTCCTAAAGATAAAACTGATCAACAACAACTGATCTGTGCCTAAGCCACTTTGGAGCACAACATCTGTATTTTCCAAATAATTCACCAAAGACAGAAAATATTTTCTTGAACAGAAGAAACACATGCCTATGTTTATCAATATATGCTGTGTAAGCATATATCACTGCTGCCACCAACTGTTTTGGAGGGGAACTGCTTGTTCTGTTGATGAGCTCAGCTGGTGAGTTACCTCCCCATGATAACCAATCACTCAGCAGGGTTTGCTGTAGGTGTGGAGTGCATGGTTTCCCCCTGGCAACCCCCCTAGCTCCACCCCTCAGTCCAGGTGTCGATGTGTGTAAATATCTGGTTTCAACAGTATATTCACTAACTGTCCAAACATTTTTTTTTTTTTTGCAACAGTACATTACATTTGACAAAATATGTTTCTTGCTCATTCCATAATTGGTGACTGTATGTTTTTATGATGTAAAGCACTTTGAACTGCCTTGCTGCTGAAATGTGCTATACAAATAAACTTGACTAACAGCAGCAATATATTATAGGTTTAGCACAGTAATGTATACAATTTACAGAGATTGCTAAACTTCACTGAAGAGGATTTTGTTATGTAATATTCCCCAAGCAAGGATTAGGATAGACGGTACTGATCATATATGCTATGGGAGGTGCACAGCTTAGGAGGTGAAATTGTGAACTCAAAAGAATCTCTCATCCAATGTCATTGAGATAGTAATATATACCTAAACCACAAAGATAAAATCTAAAGATGTGTCAATAAATGGCAAAAAAAGTAGCAGGAAACAGAATAAATTCCTAGACAAAACATTGATACATTGATTCTATTCTGGTATTCAATTCATTACATACATTCTTTGGTTGTTAATTGTTGCAAACACATGGCAACATTTTGAGTTAAATAAAGTGAGTATTTTAAAACCAGTTCATCAAAGTTTAATTGCATTGATTTATACAACTCTTTAATGCTGAGAGACATGCACATCTTGTACATTTTTAATTAACCAACTCAGTTGCACATTCCTTTAGAGTATTTTTTTTTTTTTACAACTACACAGTATTTGTTAAAATTTTGCATCACTGTACAATATCTTTTCTTTATATAATCATTTTCTTTGTGCATGTCTTTTTCTGTTATTGCCTGCCACTGTGCTGCTGTTATACATAAATTTCCCCATTGTGGGACAATAAAGAATATTTCTATCCTAACTCATTCCAGCTTATACTACATTTATATTTTCATACTGAAACATGTGATGTTGAGTCAAGAACAAAAACACACATGGAAAACATAGATTTAAGCAAGAATGTTCATAATACAACTGGATAATTCATTTTTGAAATAAACAGCACGTCAATAAACGCAACTGAGAATGATATAGTTCTGTAAAAAGGAAAGAAATGATAATGATCCAAACCCTAAAAAGAATCCCAAAATTGCATGTTTCCACTGGTATCTTAAGTGATAATCTTCAACTCCTGAAATTGGAAGGCCTCCCTGCCATCACTATAATTTTTAGTTCTGTCATGGTTTGGTAGTGGTCAATGGACCCAAATGCGAAGATGGCAGAGGCAGTGAGTAGATTTGAATGTTTAATAAAAATGCTGAACAAAAAAAACTTACAAAAACCACAGGCAATGCAGAGAGTCAGAGCAGTATAAAACATAGGAATCCAGGACCAAACACAGCAGAAATGACAGGCCAGTGCCAGGGAAGAAACAGGTCAGTAACAGGAGGAACCAGCAAGGAGTCAGAGTCTGAACAGGTATTTATACAAAGAAGGGAGTGGAGAAGACAAAAGAACTAATTAGGGGAACTGATTGCACCTGGGAAGGGAGTGAGTGAGGCTTGATGAGTAAAACAGCAGCTGGGGAAGGGAAGTGAATGGCAGGCTGACTGAACAAAACAAAGACGACATGGAGGGAGACCTAAACAGAAATACTGATTCTAACTAAATCAATCCAGGACCTAAAATAAGAATTGAGACTAACAGAAGCAATAAACTTGAATGAGAAGATCATGCTAAAAGTAAAGAATAAATCCAAGACTCAAATAATACCTGAACTAACCAAGGGAATAAACTGGGATGAGGGGAAATAAATGCTAAATGTAAAGAACCATACAAATGAGAAATAATGAAGTAACCGGACATAAACTAGGATGAGGGAAAATAATGAAAATAAGAAATCAATACAGAGAAATAACATAAGCAAAGAGCCCAAACCACATGGGATATGACAAATTCTTTTCATAGAGTCTCTATAAGTAGATTTAAGACTAAAATTAAATAAATAGTACCACAGCAAAATTTAAACTAAAAACCATCATAGAAAAACAATAAAAAAAAGACACACTATAAACAAATAATTACTGAAAATCAAGGGAACAATTTGTATAAAATATCTTAGTATATGGTGGTTTTATGGTATAAAAGCAAATCCAGTTGGCTGAATAATGTGTCTACTCTGATGCCAGATGCAGTCTTTATTTAATAAAGTCAATCACAGAATTAGAATACCATCTTGAGATATCCTTTTTGTAGAAAAAAACTGCCCCGGCACACGCACACTTCAAGCTTTCCTTCACGGTATGCCTAAAATCACAACAAGGCACGTGGAAAAAATTAAAAACTTAGAGCAACATGTTAGAGGTCTATGAAACCCTTGCTTTACATAATGTAATCGGTATGTAATAAATTTTTACCAAATCAAATTTATTGAGAATGAAACAACAATCTGTAAAAGTAAACTTTGCAACAGTAAATAGCACTGTACTGGCTCAGTGTTGCACCATTCCTTTCACCTGTCACAGACTTTGTCACAATGTTGACAAAAGTGTTTCAATACTTGCAAATATTTTGCAGATGGTCATTTCAGTGTCAAAGAACTGATTACAATATAGTCACATTGGCAACATCTTTCCAGTGCCTTTACAAATAAAATCAGGTTAGAACAGATAATTTCAATAACAAAGTAAAACAAAATTGTTGCAACAGACAGCCAGTGTTGTGGATTTTTAATTCCCAAATATCTTGTTTTAAGATATTCCTAGCAACTTTAAGTTTCCCTCAAGTTTGAGTGTGTGTGCATGCGTGGTTGTGAGTCTCCATTTTGGAAACGTACTGGTTATCAATCCAGGGTGTAACTTGCTGTTTGCCCATTTACTATGGGAATGGAATCTTCTGTAATGAATGAGTCAGTGATTAATCAATTACGATTAAGATGTTTGAAATAAACAAGATTATATTGGACATAAAAATGAATGACAAAAAGCACTGCATGTGTACCACTGGATGCTTTCGTGCTTTTAACTAATTGAATTTGACTAACAGAAATAAACAGCTCTAAATTATTGTATTTTCATGATGTACAACATCTCACTCAGCTCTCAAGATGAAACACCGATCCAACTATGCCTGCTTTCCTGACTTTCTAGAAATCATTTCTGTAATTGCTAAAGCATCCACTACTTTTTTTTAATTTCTTCAAGTGCATTCACCGGTTTACCACTTGCTCATACCGTGTCTCCCTCAGACCATTTCACTCACCCCTTAGATTGAAAACAGTCTTAATTCAGCCCACCTTATCAACTCAGATGTTTAAATCAAGGCAAGCTGGCACATTCATCAGTCTCAGGAGTCTGTGCAGCTACAGGGATCAAAAAGCCAATATCCTAAGCAAGGTATTTTACTGTTTCCAAATGATTTTGGTTGTTACAATATTGAGTAGATGTTTGCACTCAGGGGCCTGTACTACATGAGAAAAATTTATTTTCTGATTTAATTTGATAACAACTGATCCTTAGGGCAGGTTAACTGTGGCAACACTTTTAAGACTAAAAGAAAACCCAGCATGACACAAGTTACAGTTCTAAGATGTCCTGCCTCTGTTATAGGAGAATTTTATTCATGATTGTGCTAAACATTTTATTATCTCAATGTATTTGAAGCACAATAAAAAAACTAAGATTCAGTTTTACTCATTTTATAAAGACAAAACAAAACAATAAAACAACTTAAGCTGTTATATTTAATGTGTTTAGGTTATTTTCACCTTAAACTAAAGCATAACAGTTAAAAATAAGAATATTCGAATGTAAAGAGAGTCACACTACTTCCTGATTTGTTTCCCTTCAATTTGCTTTTCATTAAGGCAGCATCAAGTCCGTTATTGGAATTCCATTAAGCAAAACTAGATTCCTCTCAGGGGGAAGGAAATGGTATTAAAGAGGGAAGAGTGCAAAATGTTTTAATGGTTTGCAATAACACTGGAAAGACAGGAGCTTTGCAATATCTATTTCTGCTTAAACCCATCTGCCCTCTGATCCATGACCGATCTGATCAGTGCAGCTTGCGGGAGAAATAATATTCCAAATGTAATCTGTTTAAGTAGCTCTTTAAGTCACACTCTGGAAACAGAGCAACATTCCCATGGAAGTAGCAGACAGAAATGTGCATCTATATAGAAGTGTTTCCCCTGTGGGATTTCACTCTGAATAGATCATAAAATAAGATATAAAAATCTTTATGAAATGCTTTTGGTCTTTTGTTAGGTTTTTGGTCTTGACATTTCAGTGTGGAAAATTTATGCATCTTTGTCAGACATAAAAATCCACTCATGTACTCTCTACACACATCAGTGTGTCTTTATCTCTCACCCTGCAAATGTTTATTTAAAAGGAGTGTTTTCTGGCAAAAACTACAATTAGAAAACAACTCTTTGGCAAAGTATCAAACTAGGAATGATCCTTTTTAAATTTTTTTTAAATTTTATTTCATTTTTATTTTATTTATTACAAAAAACTATAACAAAATTATAACTAGTAATTATCCTAATAAACATCATGTAAAATGATAATTTTGTGAAAAAAATACATCTTGATTTCCACCAGAACTTAAGTAAGAATACTGATAAACTGAACATTGAGATTCAAATTTGATTACTAAATCAGGAATCATAGGAATCCATTAGCCCATATCGTTTGAGAGTTGATGGTGGCTGCTTCTACATACATAAAGTGAATTATTGGACCAATGGAAAGACAGCAGACTCACCTGAAAAACTCAGTTGATTCATCTGATTTAGCAACTAGTACCAAGAAGTGACTCAAGTGAACCGAATCCCTTATGTGAGTGACTTAGACTAAACTGGATGCAAAACATGAATTGAATTTACCATCTTTAATATACAGTGACTTGCAGAAGTATGCGTACCACATGGGTGGGGGGGTGTATGTGACAGACACACATAAAGACTCCCTTGATACTGTCTTTCAAGATATGGCTACAGATTTTGACACAGTTGACTATAAGGTCATTATCTCCTCTGGAGCACTGTGTTGGCATAAAATGTTTTGCCATTAAGTTGGTTTAGGTCTTAGCTGTCTTAGGAAAGTTCTCCTGTATGTCTTGGAAATTTTATATCATCTGTTATCCTCTGTTACATGTGGGTATCACAGGGCTGAATTCTTGGCCATCTTCTTTTCACTGTATTTACTCCCTTTAGGCCCTTGAAGGGATAAGTATAGTATTTTTTAAAATGTTGTTCATGGCCTGTTCTTGTATAGCACTTCATCAAGTCCTAAGAATCCCAAAGCACTTCAGTCATTCAACCATTCACACAATGATGGTGGCAAGCTACTGGATTGCCCTGGGGCAGTCTGACAGAAGTGAGGCTGCCACGCACCGGCGCTGGGTAAATACACTTTATTGCTGCCATTTTATAAACTAGCAGCAATAAAGTACTGCGTAATTACCAAGTAAAACATAACATATTACCCAGTTAGTAAAGGGAAACGATACTGTTAAAGAAAGCCTGTCTTGTTGCTTAGATTTTAAACAGACATTACCATGTAACTCACATTGGATTGTATATTGTCATTTAACCTGTTCATGAACTAGCAGCAATAAAGTACTGTGTAATTAAAACACAACATTTTACCCAGTTAGTAAAAGGAAACTGTACTATAGAAGAAAGCCAATCTTCTTTGGTAGATTTTAAAGAGTTATTACCATGTAACTCATGCAGGATCCCATATTTGTATTTAACCTGTTCATTCAGTAACACCAGTAAAATATTGCATTATTACCAAGTAAAACACAACAAATTACCCAGTAAGTAAAGTGAAACTGAACCGTAAAAGAAAGTCAGTCTTGTTTGGTGGTTAAGACCAAAAGCAGGTTGTTTTATTTTCAGTCTAACTAAGTCAGCTAACAAAAACTGTATGCCCAAAAACTAAGACAACAACACAATTTATGAAACAAGACCCTTATGAAAATTGGCATCAATGTAATCACTTTGTAGTTATGACAGGTATGGTTCTGTATTATGCTATTTCTAGCATTGGCTCTAGTACAAACAGAAGTACAGATATGAAAGTTTAAACATATTGTATAATTTACTTGTCAGAGGTAAATTAAAAAGTAAATACCAAATCAGTTTTAAAAAAGATTAACAGATATCTTATTCCCCCCCCCACACACACACACATATAATTTTTTGGTTTCTTTCCCAATTTTCTCATTGAATGCCTTGCAGGTTTTCACAAAGCTGATGATTTGGAGTGGTCCAAAGTTTTCGCCCTCTGTAGGAATTATTTCTTCAGCAAAAACAGGAGTGAAGGCAACTGTGTTTCGGTCCCCATTCACTGTGTTACAGCTTTGGCTCATACTTCTTGTACGCTTAGAGAACAGCATCCTGTGGATTGTGGACAACAGAAAAAAATAACGCAAAAAGTCATTAGACACTTTATAAATCACATAAACAATCTTGATTTTATACAACAACTGAAAGTGCGAAAATAATCTCATCTCTAAAAAAAATATAAGTAATAGCTGAATTCCATTTTCTTTTTTCTCATTGGTCAAAAAGGATTTAAAGTTCTGGATTTACTGTTAAATGTTCACATTTAAGTTAAAATTCAAAAGTCCTTTTTTGAAGACTAAACTGGAGGGGGAAAAAAAGTGCCAAACACAAAGTATTGACACTAGACATGTTGTATCCTACAGAGAAAGTCTTGCCTTTAAGAAACAGTAAGAAATGTTTTTTTAAAAAATGAGCAAAGACCTGACACAAAAGCTAAGAAATACATCATCCTTCAGCTGCTCATCTACTGTAAGTAACTTTCAGTTAATAACTTTCTGGAATCACCTTGTTGGTCATACATCACAATTTTGGTCACAACAGGTGAGGTACAAGGCCTGAACTGAAAATAAAAGGAAAAAGCAATCCAAATGAAACTTTGAAGCAAGTTCAGCGATGGGAGTCTCAGTGTTGCAGCTGGGATTAACAGAAATTTGTCGACAAATTTCTGTCTTGCATATTAACATTTAGGCCTATTTGATTTATCATGGCCAAAAATTGTGAACTTTATGAAATACCCAAAGAGTTAAACAAAATGTTCTTAATCTGATTCAGTAAGCTTGGTATAACTAGTGATCATCGCAACTTAAAAGCACATCTGTGTTCTTTAAAGCAAAATGTAAAGAAAATAGGTGTGACTCCAAACATTTTTCCAAACAATAATTTCACATATTACTTCTCCTTCCAAAGGCAGCTGCTTTTGCCTTTTGCTTCTTTCTCTTTTTTGTATTCCTTACATTTTCATGGGAAGATTCAGGTGTGTCGATCAGCTGCCTTTTCTTCATTCCTTAGAGACAGTAAGAAGCTGTTAGCAGTTTTCCTCATTGCATTTAGTTTCAGATTTTGTTTACAGAAAAAGTGGCTGAATTTCATTGACACAATTCAGAAAGTGGTGAAAGTAGTCCCCTAAGAAATGGGACACTCCTTAAGAAGCTCAGTTCTAAACAATTTCTACTATGTATACAGTTGTGACCTAATATGCCTGTATACATTCTTTAAGCAGTTATTAATCCTGCCACAAGTTAAGGAAGAACAAACATGTGACCTGAACTGCACCCTGTTGAGAAATCAATACATTTTTAGGTGCTTTTGTCCAATGTTTTTAAGTGTCTGCACCGGAGGAGCATTTAGCACTCATCACTTACTTTCTGTTAAAGTCCCTTTAGAGTTTAGCAAAATCCACACATTTGTGATGGTAAAACAGAAAAAGGCTTTTTGACCGCATGCATACCAGATAACTGGCATGTCAACATAGTCAAATGGTTGTCATGGAGACTTAGTGACTGTGATAGGTCCCTCTTCATTGCAGTTGGCTTTTTTCCAGCAAACCATGGTTATCTCTAGAAATCTTTTTTTGCCATTTTTTTCCATCCTCCTCATTGTGAAGGGTATAATTTCCAGAGGTGGAAAAAGTACTGAAAATCTGTACCCAAGTACAAGTACTATTATAATGCTTAAATTGTATTCGATTACAAGTACTGGTGTTAAAAATACTTAAATAAAAGTGCAAAATACTCTTCTCAAAAACTACTCACAGTATTAATTACTTTTTAAACAGTGGATGTTTTATTGTGTTGCCACTAGCAGGCATTTGATTCAATTTACATGTATAAAATATCTACGTCCAATGTGCATTTCTCAGATGAACAATCAAGTATAGTATACAGCATACAATAAAGTACAGAAAAGAAAACAAAGTATAGAAAAATTACACTAAGGCCATTTTTTTAAACACAACAAACCGGGAATTATGTTTGAGTTGTTTTTTTGTGCAAAATTTGCAACAATATTGCTCATATTTCAGCTTGTCAGAGAAGAGAAAAAGTGTATAACATTTTGCATTCACAGGCTTCGTCTATTTCCTACTCTTTTTCTGTGAACTACAGTTACTTGCTTATGACCAAGTATTAGGGCCAAACTATAAGGGTTTTTTTTGTTTATTTATCTTTAATATGAGAATAAAGTTGTCATTTTATGAGAACTCTAAACCAAACAGTGTTAAAAAGAGGATGAGCATCTTATGAAGTTGTTGGTATCGGTTTTACAAATAAGGAAATACTTCATCTTTTAACACAACAGCATCAAATTATTATCACCTGCAGGACTTTGAAAAGACTGCTTAAACGACTGTCCATTTCAAAGAAAGAACCATGGATTTGATGATCAGCTCACATCAGATCTTGATAACTCTATCGAAGCAACTTTTCTCATTAACATTACTTTTTTTCTCATAATTTTACGACTTTCTTCTGGCAATGTTGCATCTTTGTTCTGCCAATAGCATAACTATTTTCATAACATGACTTTGTTTTTGTAATATTATGATGTTGTTCTAGTATTTTTTTTAATCTCTTAGTCTGGCCCTAATACTCCGTCATACTTGCTTTGCTAACTTCTGCTTTTGTTTTCTTTTTCCTGTCACAAACTTCTCCATCTCTCCTCTATGTAGGTAGATATGTTTTAAAATATCAGTGGTTGTATTCTTCTCAGTCAGCTCTGTTTACACCGGTGTGTCTGAGTAGGCTACTTCTTCTACTGGCTTGAACAGGGAGCCTAATGATTAATTTGAACACTGCTGCCACCTAGTAACTGGATGGTTGTTTATGAGTCAAGCATGAATAAATGCGATCATACAGTCCTGCTCCTTGCGATCCTTGCGAATATTATTTCAAATTGTGGTCGTACTCAGTGGCGACTTCTGATTTTAAAAGTAGTGAAGTAGATTACATGGTCTAAATTGTACTTAAGTATCAGCAAAATTACACACTTGAAAGAAATACTCATGAAAGTACCCCAAAAAAATCGACTTAATTACAGTAACGTGAGTATTTGTAATTTATTACCTCCACCCCTGGTAATTTCTAACACCTTTTTACAATGCTGATAATAATTTTGGAGGTTGTTATAATTTGGTTATATACAGTATCATCTGGAACCAAAGTTTCTGCTAGAAAATAAAGGATGGGGTCTTTCTGAATAATGTGGGAAGATAACTTATTTTGATTTTGAGCTGCTGAGAACATAACTAGGCCTTTCCATAGTGAAAATATTGCAAACACTCTGCAATCTTTTCAGACATTCACTCAAATAACCAGGCTGATCTGCCTGATTACATTATCTTTAAATACCTGCAATGTGTATGTTGCAGCTGTATAATGGTTATTTTTTTTTCCCTAGCAAAGAAAATAAAAAGCAACAATGTTGAAGAAGGTGGAAAACCTTGTCTAAATGAGTGCTTAATTAGATGGCCCTTTTCTGGAGCCAACACACACTCAGAGATAGACCAAACAGGACTAAAGAAAAATATGAAGAAGAAAGTATCTTTGGGCATGACAAGAAAGTTTCTTGTGAATTTGATTCTAAAATCCATATAATGTATGCCAGGAGTTGAAAAATAAACTTAAAAGAAAACACCAGGTAAGCAACAGTTCAGTCTTAAGAAAAATCTTTTGTGCCTCACTATTTTACTTGGAAGTGTTTGTGAACAGATAGAAGTTGTCGACACACTGTTTGTGTAAACATAGCTTTTTGTTCTCTTTGTGCTTCCTGCAGAGACCGGTCCAATCGTTACCACCTTGGGAATAAATTCATGCCTCAGGGAGGAGGCAGAAGTAAACATAAGAAGAAACCTGGAGACAAATGGAGCAATGTGGAATAAATGAGAAACAGCTCAACTGAAAGAATGAGTGTAACAGCATGAAGAAGATCTTGAAACCAAATGAATGAGTGTGGGCAACAATGACCATCCATCACTCCAGGTGCTCTCAGTGCATTACAGGCTGACATGAGGAATTACTGAGTGTGTCTTAATCCTGTAGGCCAGACCTTAGTAGCACATCGGACTGCTCCAATCATGACTGATAGCTGGAGCTTGGTAGTGGTGGGAACTACACAGATGGACATGGCAGTGGATAAGTGCAACCTGGCTCTAAATCTTTGGGGACAGACAGTATCACAAGGCAGTTAATCAAATAGAGGAGAAGAGGATATTCCTTGTAAGCACAGCTAATTGACAATGCCTGAAAATTGAGAGGTATAAAATTTTAATCTATTTGGGAAGGTAGAGGAATGACAGTCGTGGGAATAGTTCTACAGATAGTAGTACTCCACTATGCCACCATACTTGGAGTGGCTTCATGCCCTTTTTAAAATGCCAGGTTTTTGTGTTGAAGAAGAATTTACTGTGAAAATACAAACTTTTTTCACCTGTCATTTTCTTCTGCCAAATCAGTTCTTCTGTTGATTTGAACATAAGTTTGGACTCTGATGCTGATAACTTAAAACTGTTTTCTTTATCAGCTTTTAAAAAGACCCCTGAAGATTTTGGGTAAAAACTGCCTGCTATTTGGAATTGTTCATTGTTTAATCCACAATAACAAATATATATATATATATATATATATATATATATATATATATATATATATATATATATATATATATATATATATATATATATATATATATATATATATATCCCAGCTCATGCTGCTACTACCACCATGCTTCACTGTGGGTATGGTGTTCTTTTGATAACTATACTTCATAGTCCAGATATATAAAACATGGAAACTGGGAATTGGTGCAAATTCAGGCAAATTCACATATTTTCCACACTTCCTGATGGCCACTGTGTCATAATATGTATGCAAAACTGTGGAAGCGTTCTGTATCATTTACTCTCGTTGATACCTTCATACAGTGAGATCTTCTGTAACCTCTTCAAACACTCTGGCTTTAGTTAAGGAAAGCCAATGAGCAAATGTGAATAACATTCTGCTAGGACAGTTGAACGGAAACAAATGGTGCATGAAACAAGTACAATTTATATTTTACATCTCTTGCACTCTATAAGTAAATACCTTACACATTCAGGTTTGTGAAAGAAGCTGATGGAACGCAAGAATTTTTGCTGGAAGGTGAAATTAATGGGATGAGAAACATGTTTGTGATTAACTGATGGAAAACAACTGAGAAAGGAGCAGGAACCTGAGCCTTATTGACTTGGAGAGAAACAGACAAGTTAAAAATATCACTGAATGTAATATAATGATACAAAATAGATTCCTTCAAATATGCATGCATGCAATCATTTATTACAAAAAGATATGCATTGTTTGTATTTTTAGTGGCATGTTGGGGTTAGATTACAATTACTTTGTGTCCATTGAGTAAGTTTAAAATGAAAGGTGGGCTATAATGAAAGGGGTGAGTGTGCTTGATTTAGCCAGAAAAGCTGACAATTTCATTGCACTCTGCTTCTGCGAGAATGAAGGCTATTGCTCCACATAAGACTCATGATTTCATCAGCCATTTTCATAAATTTGATTAAATGCTTAAGGAAACTAAACTTTGCAGTCAAAACAAATTGTTGCAGAGAACACATGGTGTTAAACTATATAAAAAAAACCCTGATACCAAGGTTACCAAGGTAAGTAAAGGTAGCAGGATGTATCAGACTAAAAACAAGAACACATCCTGGAGGAACCTCTCCACCTTGTTGTGAAATATGGTGTCAGGTTTTTCTCCCTTGATCTCATAGAGGTTAGTACTCATTTAATATCAAGACTTATTGTGATCATTTTGTGGTTTATGGTGTGCATTCAGATGCAGTTTGGATTTCATAAATTGCAACTGTTTGTTGAGATTGCCCTCAAAAGCTGCTGTTTGTCCTGCAGCTACAGAGATGAAAGATAAGGATAGTGAACAGGGAACCCAGAGCTGAAGGGTGTTGATGGATGGGAGACAGTGAAAATAATTTCAAAGTGAGCAAATCTTCCTGCATGGCTGTCTGGGATGATTAGCTCTGCTGATATTTGGCAAGATGATTTCTCTTTTAGAAAAGTTACGTACAGCAAAGAAGAGTAATGTGGAAATAGAAATAAATAGTAAGCCAATGTACAGACATAACTCTTGCCAAATGAACACCTTTCTTTCAACATTTCAAGGCCTAAGACTGTGGCATTAACTTGTCCCCACTTCTTACAGTAGGAGTGGGGAACACTCCTACTGTAAGAATATGAGTGAATGTTATTCTATATTTCTTTGGCCTTTTGTTCTTGTTAATGTGTGTTTTTAAGTTATCTAAACCAAATCACACATCGTCCTTCTTGTAGCCATAGCTCTTCATACCCTGGAGTGCTCTTGATATTGCTTCATAGAATGACAAAATAGATAGCAAATAAGTATCTCTCCATATTGCCAAATTCTACCAGCGTGAAATGTTTTTAGCTTTCCCTGTGTGCAGGAGCTCATTTATGTCTGACAAGCCCCTGAAATGCTCTAAAAAGTGGAAATCCAGTTGAATATTGGTCTTCTGACTGCAGGGGATTGCAGCTCACATGAGACTGAAAATCATTTCTTAGTGCTTTGGGCTTCTACTGCATTTAACTTTACTGTGACAACTAGTGTTTTCTCATTCACTGCAGCATGCCAGTAACTGTACCTTCTAATACATGGTTATCAAAATTTCTACGACTCTGTGATTGGCCTCCAGTAATCTTTCAATTCTCTGAAAATGGAGGACATCATAAACTTACATTGTGTTGCCAACAGTTTGATGCTGAACACGATGCTGCAGCTATGATTTTTACTTATAAAATCTACAGAGGCAATTATTTCAAACTTCAAAAGTTACATTTTTTAATGTAGTTACAGTGCCTTGCCAAAGCATTTATATACCTTGAACCTTTTTACATTTTGTCACCTTACAACCACAAACCTCAGTTAGTGTTATTAGTATTTTTTGTGATGAACCAACACAAAACAGTGCATAATTGCAAAGTCTAAAGAAAATGAAACATGCTTTTCAAAGCATGTTAGGGAAACAACAAACATGGGGAAAAAGAAGAGCGTTTTTTTAGAGAAGCATCCAGGAGGCCCATTATAACTTTGCAGGAGGTGCGAAGATCTACAGTTCAGGTGGGAGAATCTGGAGATGGGAAAATTATTAGTTGCACCCAACAAATCTTTCTTTATGGAAGTGTGATGAGACACAGATTGAACTTCCTGGCCTACATGCAAAATGCTTTTGCTGCAACCTTCTTTTGGCCACTATCTGAGTTTAAATTAACTGATCAGGGTAACACTTAGTATGTACACTTAGAGGTATGCAGCCTGATGTTTTTCATAACTCTTATTTTCATTTTCTTTTCCAATTTTTCTTTATTATGTTGTAGTGTGAGTAAGAAAATTTTATATCTTAGGAAATACAACAAATGGACTCCCTAAGGTATGGTGAAGCTGACAATTTTTTTTTTGTTTTTTTTTTTTTACATTTGTGGCTTGATTTTTTTTTATCTGAATCATTCTGTTCAGCATGCAGGAGAGACTGTCCTTCAGTTCACACCAATTCTCTGTCAATTCGGTTCAGAATCCTCCTGTGATTTTCTTCTTTCTCCTTATATTCTCCTTATTTGTGCACACATCAAGTAGGCCAGTTGATGTGGGACACTGAAGAAAGGCACACTTTTTACACAGCTTTCTCTGTGGAATGATGAGTAAGCTCTTGACGAAACATGCAGAGTTCAGAAATTGTCTGCAACCTTAACAGATTGCCCCACATGGAAAAAACATCATTTAAGAAAATGTAACAGAGCACATTTCTGCAGTGTTAGTAATTTACCCAAAAGTTATTTTCATGAAGTGAGCAGATGCATCCTTAATCCTAATTGCACAATTGCCTCTGGAATAGCCCTAAACCATGCTGCAGACATACAGTTAAGCTTTACCAAAGCTGGGGATTAATGATGAATAAAAAAAAAAAAAAAAAAAAAATCTTTTGTCTTTCTGGATAATTAAGATATGCAGAAGTAGGCTGCCTCTCTGATATCAACCTCCATGGTTTGATATATTTTTCCCTCTTTGGCCAAACCATCCATGTGAAAGATTGTTTCAGTCAAAGAAGGAAAAGACAATGATCTTTGTAATCCACTTTCTACACCATATCTTGAAATGTTGTCATACTTTGAAAAATTAGATAGATGGATTAAATAGATAGATGTGACCTTTCTGTCCAAAAAGGCTAGAATTTTCTGATTCCATTAAAGAAATAAAAGAAAGGATTTAAATAACTCTTCCACCACAAAATGACCTCAGCGTTATAACACCACTCTCAGTTTTTCATAATGTATTCCATACTTGTGATTTCTCCCTAGTACTTCCTGGTAAATAATATTTGCACTCCCTTAAGCTTCCAATCTCTCAAACACCAACATTGTAAAAGACAAACTTTTTAATCTAACTTAACTCACACAATTTGCAATCTTCAATTTGGGTCCAGTCAGATTTTAGGCCCTCACTACTACTGCTATATTGCATCCTCCTTAATTCTGCAATCCAGTCTTTTCTACTGACTATGATTTTTAAATATCGACCTCTGCTACAATCAATTGATGTCAGATCAGTGTAGGTGATATTCATCCATTATAGTTAATCTTGTTTCAATTCCTCCACATGTTCCACTCATTGTTCTGTCCAAGATCTTTGTTGTTTTGTCCTGGATTGTAGCTCTGTTCCTCACTAATTTCTCCTTCAATTTAGTGCACAGTCTCAAGTTGCTAGATTTGGAGTGAACCTGTTCATGTGAGGTGCTTTCTTGTGGTGATATCAGTGGCTTTAGTCACTTTCTTTGGCCAGCAGAAAACCTGACACCTGACAGAAGGATGTATGTTGATGGCTTCAGCACTGTTCACAAAGGTCTTTCTTACTCTTTGTGACAGTAGATAACCATCTTCATGGTTGCTGTTTTCAACATTTGCATTGTTGCCTTATGGTTAATCTAACATGTCAGCTCCAATCATCTTGCTTCTTTTGAATACCATTCCACAAATATCCAGAATTAACTGTCATACTGTCTGTTAACAGATGTCCAAATCTAAACTTGAATGAGTCTTTGTCATAATCCAATAAATAACAGCAGGATGAAAGACACATACATACAGTGCAGACCAAATGCAACAACAAAGTGGGTAAAGAAGAGTACATAAATGGGCCTGAGTCTTGTTTAAAAGTGCCATAGTCAACAATATTGTTATCCCTTGCTCTGGCAAGATCCTGTCAGAATTCAGATCCAGGTTGGCAAATAAGTGATAACTACCAAATCAGACATCATGGTGGTTGAAAAATTACAAAAGAAAAAAAGTTAATAACTGGTGTAGCAATTAAAGGTTTCCTCATCTCATGTCAGGTATTCATGACATGTGCATCGCACTACTCAATTTTAGGCTCTGAATGGGAATGAATGATTTTACTGTAAAGCGTCTTTGAGTGTCAAGAAAAGTGCTATATAAGTCTGATGTCATTTTTGTACATTATTTTCTGCATCTAAAAAAAAAATCTGGATTTTCCCTGAATTGTTTTTCACTCCTGTTCTGTGTGCCCTTGTCCAGACAGCTTTAGGGAAAGTTTAGGGAAAGCTGATTAGAGCAGTTTAAACACAAGTCATTTAATTTTATGATATTCAAAGCAATGTGCCATTTTTATAAAGTAGGAAAACAACTTTTTCTATCTGTGCCACACATGAAACTCTGAAAAATGATGACCCAAATTATAATCAAGTTATATCAAAATAGAGAGTAAAACATGCACACAGTAGCCTTACAATTCTGCAAACTGCTCAGGATAAACACATCAGCAGAAGCAAGACATGATCTTTAGGAAGACTGTAGCTGTATGTGCTGAGTCAAAATGTTTTTAGAAACACAACTCTGGCTGAAAGAAAGTATCTGTCACTGTCATGATAAATAGATACTGCAGTATCCACCACTGATGACTGAGTTAAACTGTAATACTGATTAAATGGCTTTTATCTGACTGTGCTTAAAAGCTACTGAGTTATCAAGTAAATGCATGCCATTGTTTTTAATGTAGTATGTGATGCTGAACTGGTTTCCTCAAATGCCACAAGATACTTGACAAATATCAAACGTTCAAAGGGAAAATCAAAACGTTGTGCAAACAAAAGGCCTCGTAGTGATCATCAACTTTCTCAGGTCTGTGACCTCCACATGGGAGAGTGGGTGTAGAGTGGTGAGAGAAATTTGGAAAATCTGTATAACGAATCTATATAAGCTGTTTTTCCAGTCCCACTACTCTTAAATTGGATATTTCCCTGAACTGGTAAATGAGATAACATTAAGTTTCAGAAGTAATATGAGCTTATAAATACCTGCAACGATTTGAATTCTGAAGTCTGTGTGTTTAATTTATCCTCGCTGTTATCTCTCTTCAACAAATACTTTTTTATAATTGAAGTTTATACGGAGTCACAAGCACATCTTAATTATGGGTGGTCTAAATTAGATTTCAGTGAAGTTCTGAATTGCACAGAGCTTTTGTTCAGTTTGTTTTTATTGTTTAATAAGGTTTTTTAGCACAAAACTCAAAGAAAATTACGGTCAAAGATTTTTCTTTATGCACAAATCGGACATGAAAATTTGATTGATTTCTTTCTTTTGCTCCTCAGTTTTTAAGTAAAACCATCATTTATTTCAGATGGCAAAGAAAACACTGTTAGCAAATGTTCCCACTGGGTAGCATTGTTTTCCAGTTTCATGAATGTTGCATTGTCAGTTAACATAAAAAACATAGATTATACCGAGTAGGTTGTTGTAGTACACAGAAATTATAATTTGGTTCATTAGGGTCATGGTCAATTATCATACCCATGCCACACTTTTGCATATCTTCTTTCTTTTTAATGGTGCTGGAAGACATGATAGTTAAAAAGTACCTCTGTATCTCCCTCCTGCACATTTATCTCTTTAGCATATACAATTGGATCACAAAAAGCATCCTGTGGATTTTTTGGACTTGGTAAACTATTCTGCCATATAAGCACATCAGCTCCCACATGTTATGCACACGTGGAGCACTGTAACATAAACAATTCTTCTGCGACCCAGATTTTTCATCAATGAATCGATAATATCACTTAACCTCACACAACTATGAAAACACTTTACTCATTTCAGATGTGCAATAAGTGGAACTTAAAGTGAAACTTAAACCATCACGTCTGCATCAGATTTAGACGCACATAACATGCATTTTTCAAAATGCAAACATGCATGACAAGACAGGAAACAGTTTGACAGCAGCTTCAGGCTTCTTTTCACCACTATTAAACAGAGAAAAATGTCCACAACCTACCTTCCAGGTAAGCCAATGCAGCTGGATTTCAAAAAAGTTCACCCAATTTCGACCAGACACTACCTATTATGCTATATGTCACACAAAGTTTCATTAGTTAAAAACTATGTATGCTTAAACATTCATCATTCACCTGGTTGTGAAACAGAACTCCTGGCTGGATCATCATTTCATGTCTTGGACTTACATTACACACCTGCACCAGTCCACATGAACAGGAGAAGATTTTATATTTCCTTTACAGGTACCAGTCTAAGAATACCAGTCACTTTGGCTTAAGGTGGGATAATCTTGGAGATTAATCTTAAATTAGATTTTGATCTTTTACTTGCAAATGCAAAAAAATGCATTGAATAATTATTCATCTATTTGTTTTCTATTCCATTTCTGTTGGTTAAGGGTAGAGGAGATCACGAGTTCTTAAGGCTCAGATCACAGAAAAGAGACAACTATTTTGGTTCCAAAGTGGCTCCTCCAAATTTATTTTGCTTAATTTTATTTATTACCAAAAATAGTGTTGAATTTTGTGTAAAACAAAACTGAATTATTAACATACCAAACATATATTATATCATCTGTCAATTACTTATATGGCTAAAAACTAAATATTACATTTGTATTTTGTTGTAGTTGTCTATTAAATCAATACAAATGCATTAAACATTATACAAATACAAAATGGGTGTCATGTGTATAGATTTCAACCTGGGCTCATTTGGAATCCCTGTTTATGAATTTACAATTGTAACTATTACCATTAATAGATTTATACAAAATTATTGCAACGTTATTAAAATACAAACTCAATGAGTTCAACAATGTTAAAAAACAACAACAAAATGTTAAAATAATTAAAAAGTAGAAGACAAATTAATATAACAAACAGAAGGGCAGAAAATACAGCATAATTGTTTTAAAAGTCAATGTTCATAGGCTTTTGCAAAATACAAGAAATGTTCATCTGTCTGTGTAGGTTATTTATCAAGCTTGCTCGATATGATATTTTAAGCTTGCAATAATATTGAAATATCAATGTAAATGAAAGGCATCTAAATTTTGCTATTTCTCCAACTGTCACTCATTTTCCCACGTTGCCATGGTGTTCTCTTTGTGGTGGTTGCTCTGTCTTCTGCGCTCATCTGTAGCAGTCAATTGGTAGGTTGAGGGGTACAGCCTGGACAGCTTGCCAGTCTGTGATAAGTTAATGTAAACTCTGGATAAAAACTGAAACACATGCACATTTAATTCTCAAAGCATTTTACAATTGCAAAGCAGTCAAAAAAAACTAATGCATGTGTGTGTGGAAGATGTTTCAATTCCACATATAAAGGTCCCATCCAAGTCGAGCCTGACTAAAGACCAAGGCAAGAGTGCTAGCACCTCATATTCACTATCTATCAGAAATATTTATGAAATGTGATAATCAGAATAGTGTCCTGTTTAGGATAAGTTTCATTGTCAAAATTGCTAATAGTTCAATAAGGGCATCGCTGACAACAGGGGTATGGATATGATATGATAATCATTTCCTATGCTAACATTTTTGCCAAGTTAAGCTGTTTTTAAGAGTGCTTTGAGTAAGCAAGCAATTTGCCCCTGCTGATAACATGAGGACTTTTTTAGCAAAACAGATAATGTAAGTAAGCTCTGCAAACTCTGCATTTCTGTGGCATTGTGATCAAGCTTTCTCAGCATTCAACTTGCCTGCAGAGAAAACACACCTGCAGCCCGATTAAGTAAAGCCTGGGCTTCTGCATGTCATAAATGCAGGCAGATAAACGTAACTCATTAATCCCTAGAGACAAACCCATGTGATACTGAGAAGAAGCTCCCACACCGTTGGGCATGCACCTGAACACACACATATGGACGCTGGTCTCATCTCCTGTAATAATTATAGGCACAAACACACTCCCACCCACACACAGAGGGAGAATAACCGTCTTAGAGACTATTAAACTCTGCCAGGACAATAAGCCAACAGTTGTGAACAATCACTGCCTTCTCTAGACAGAGAATCCACCCACACAACCATTAAAAATTACAAACATAGTGGCACTTTTCCAGTCTGATTTTGGATTTCCATCCATCCATCCATCCATCCATCCATCCATCCATCCATCCATAATTTTACAATTATATGAGATCGAATCACAGGGGTAACAGGTGCAGGAAGGAAACAGAGACCCCTCTCTCCAACAACATTTCCAGCTCATTCTAGGAAACTAAAGGCATTCCCAGGGCAGAAGGAATATCTGGTCTCTCCAGCAGGTTTTGGGTCTACTTTGAGGTCCCTTCCCAGAGGAATGTGCTCAGCAAGAGAAATCCTTTTCCTAACTAAGAACTATTCCCTTAGACTTTGAGTAACCACTCCAGTCATGATCATGGCTTGAAAAACCTAACCAAATGAATTCATTTGTAAAACGTTGAGATGAGATCTTGAGGCTTCCAAATCAGATGCCCTCCTTTCCAAACCTACATCTTGAGATCAGGTCCAATAGCACTGCAAACAGGATCAAGGACCCTGACGTTGTCCAACCCTCACTGGGAATGACTTTTACTTGTGCAGAGAAACACAACTATTGTAAGCCTTCTACCACATGTGGACTGGACAACTAAACTTCTTTGACTGAAGGGTTAAGATCTAGTCCACGGTTCTAAGTTCAGGATCAAAGCTCCTCCCCAAACTGAGGACAGTCAGTCTGAAACACTTTTCCAGCACCCTTGAATAAATTTGCCTTGATAGGGTGATAAGGTAGGGTGACAGACTCTCTGATATCCTTTTCTGAATTTCTAACTTCAGCAAAATATTTAGAGCTAAAAATCTGATAAACAAAAAAATTTGCTAACTAGAACTGCAAGCAGTTATCAGTAGGTTCCAGGCCTGACCCAGCTAAGTCCACCCCTGGCCCCGTCCCTCTGCATGTACTCTCTTCCCCTTGTCCTGTCAACTCGGTGTTGTGTGGTCTCTTTGCACAGCTGGGTATTGTTAAGAACCCCACAATTCAATCTGATTTCGATTCTTTGGGTCACAATTCGATTAGATTTTGATCCAAGTCAATATTGCTTTAAATGTTTCGATATTGATTTCATAATAAGAAGTACACAAATAAGAGAGTCCCAGCAGAGAATTTTGGGATATTTATTTTCTTGCCTGTATTAACAGAAATGATGTACATTAACATAAAAATAAAATATCTAAAAGTAAAACAGTAAGACAATAACACTAGTGCGGAATATGGAGTACTGTATTAAAACTTAAATAAAATGTTTGCAAATGTAAATAATTCTCCTTTTCTTGTGGAAACCGAGATAATTCACATCATTTTTGATTCATCATTTTTAAGCATTTTGACTAATATTGCATTCTGACCCACATTCCTCACCAGTAGGTGGTGAGGAGTATGGCACCAGTAGGTGGCAAATAGCTATTCGCCAACCGCCAGTTAACTCAAAAACTTTTTAGGGGAAGGACTTATGGTTTAGGAGTTATTAGCCAAAACGCATTGTCCTTCACAATAGTGGCAGGGATTTTTTCAGGATGAGGCGTGGTGAGGCTTTTATACTAGATTGCCTTAACAGATTTTTTCCAGAATTTTCTCCTTCTTCTGCCCAGTGCATCTTAGTGGAGAAGAAGAATAATTTACGAAAATGAAAAATTCGTTCAACTGCGATTGGGTATGGCTCTTTCGTTCATTTCCATGGGCTTGGAACCCTAATTGGCATATGTCAGTAAATATATTTTTCATCTTCATGTTTAACACAAAGAACTCAAATATGGTTGTGCTGTTATTATAATCAACCATAAAAATGATAAAATATCAAACTGCTGCAAATGATGACATCTCAGTTTAACATTCAACAAAATCTCACAAGACACAATTTAAATAAAGCAGTTTACCAAAAGATAGGTATATTTTTAGGCAGATTCAGTTTTAAGTTTTTCAGATCAGTTTTTCTTCGTCTTATTTTGTTTTCTGCTTCAAGTTGTCATCACTCTGAAGAAAGCAAATTTTGGAGCAGCAGAGAAAGCTTTATGAAGTTTTTGTTGAGCATTTGCCGTTTTTATGCTAATTCAGCCACTTATGTATGCACATTGTCCTTATTGTGGTTGTGGAAATCACTTTGTTTGCCCTTTGTTTCTCAAAAATGAGCTGTATGCCCTAAAGTTGGGTGTTAAATAGTTTGCATGATGTATTATCATTTCGACTTGTCTCATAAATCAAGCAGCAAAAAGAATTATGCAGAATTTTATGAATGCATCCAAGATTGTTACATTTCACCCATCATGTTGATGTTTTTTTTTTTTTCTCTTTTTAATTCCCATTAGTTTGAGTCAACAATGTTGTGTTGCAACTAAATTTGTTAGTATCAGCCCAAGTTTATTTTTCTTGTTAGATTTTCACATTTTTAAGAGTGGTGAGTGAACATCAGTACTGTGGGTGGGAGTCATTGCAAGCTGCATGTATTAATAATTATGTATGTGTGTGCTTCTGTTGACAATATCTGAGTGGTTGGCAAAAATAACTCCTCACTTTCTTTTAGAATTTCAAATATATAAAATTCCTGCAGTCAGTTGAGATGAAATACACATAAAGTTTTGCTGTAGACGTCTTTTTCATTTTTAATGTTAAAAAAGTTTGAAAGAACTTTAGCGAAAATTTCTCAGAAGAAATTAGAAAGTGCTTACCTTGAGTGTGTGGATGGATTTTTATTGTTAATCAAAGTTTTTATGCATTTCACCTTCCTCGTCACAGGAAGTGTTGAAGATTATTAGACTTTATTCTTACTGATGTGTGTTTTGTTTTGCTGGCTGGATCGCCTTTCATAGCAAGGGGCCCGGCATGGTTCGACCGAAGTCGAACTGTCGACTTGCGGTCACGTGGATTTTGGATGTTCATTTTCAGTCAGACTCTTCACTGTCCACAACACCCACCAAGCCAAGCTCCTGTGAAACCCCTCCTACTGCAGTGTACGTCATGGTTTTTTGTTTTTTTTTGCCATGTGTATGGTTTCCAACAGTACAGTAAACACAACGATTCATCTCACTTTTTAAACTTTACTTATTTATATATTTATATTTATTTATGTATTAGGCTTCTTGAAATGGGACCTGAGTCCAAATTTTGTACCATCAACATGCAAATGTGAACTGGAAGGTCAATAAAAATCCTTGAATCTCGCAATCCAGGAGCTGGCAGCGCATTGAAGAGTTATGGACAAGAGACTTTGGAGTGGGTCTGGTGCAGGAGGAATTTCCTGCAGTTGTCCCTCGTTTAGAGAGTTGTGCCAACTTCTGATTGCTTCAAACAGAGAAAAGGTTCCCTGATTTCAAAATTTTGGCTAAAGTGGTGTTTGTAATTCCAATTTATAGCATGGCAGCAGAGCTCGTATTCAGCCTGCAGATCAACATCAAAACCCTGAGACATTTGATTACGCATAATCCAGTACGCAATTCATGTCCATGTTCATAAATAAGTGTGATAGTTTCCTTACTGTTCATACCATGATGTGTTTTTTAACCATATCGTCCAGCCCTGCGTAGCTGCAACAATGAGAACTGATTTTGGGAGTTTGGCTTAACCTTGCAGGGCCCTTAAGTCTGTTGGCTGTTTTGGAAATCTTTGACCCAGGTTAGGTTCTTCTACAACAGCCTTCACAATTTCTTTTGTTCACGTGTCCTGTCACAGCATTTCAGGCATACCATATGGAGAAGCTATTTGACAATGTGCCAGGGCAGTTTTGCTCTACAAAAAGGATATCTCAAGAAGGTCTCCTAATTGCATGATTGACTTTATGAAATCAAGACAACATCCAGCACCAAAGGTTGTAATAGTAACCTGTGTTTGTATGACCTTCAACCATTTGGATTAATTGTGTGTTGATACATTGGTGTGTGTATGTATGTGAGTATATGTGTGCGTGGTTGGGTGAGTGTATGTGTAGAAATATGTGTGTTTGTGTAGATGCTGGCAGCAAGACAAAAGTGGCCTCCACACTGAATTGGCAACTTTGGTAAAGATGTGTATAACTCCTTGAATTTTTATTATTATCTTCCATTGTAGTAATATAATGTCTCACTGACAATATTAGAAAATTACAGCGTTTAACTCAGTTTTTGTACATTTATTCAATGGAGAAATAATTTCATAGTAAGAAATAATTGATTGTTTTCTTATTTTTTCTTTTTTTTCCAGGGCCACACTTATCTGCACCCTGCTGATAATATTTTGTACAAACCACTATTACCAGCAGGACAGCACTTGATCTTCTTCCATAATATTTATAATATAGTGAAGAATCTATGATGCCTCCTCCTTATGTAATCTTCAGCTCATGCCACAGGGTTTCTGCAAAGAGTTTGCATATACGCTGGCTTCCTCCCACAGTCCAAAAACATGACTGTTAGGTTAACTGGTCACTCTAAATTCTCATTAGGTGTGAGTGTATGTGTGATTGGTTGTTTGTCCTGTCTGTCTCTGTGTTACCATGCGATGGATTGGCGACCCGTCCAGGGTGAACCCCGCCTCTCACCCGATGACCGCTGGAGATAGGCACCAGCCCCCCTCACAACCCTGCAAGGACAAGCGTGCTAGATAATGGATGGATGTTTTCTTAGACTTTCAAAAAGAATCAGGGCCACAGCATCACAGATGCCCCACTGTTCTTAACAATGGGCATGGTGTTGCTTTCCATGTATTTATTGTTTGTTTCACATCACCCCCACCTACAGTCTCTGTTACAGAAAAGCTACATATTTGTTACTCTATGGGACTGAAGAATACTGTTTTGGTTTGAGTCCTATTTGATCTTATTTAATCACAATGTTAACTTAATTGTAAGACAGAAAATCATTTGTTCTGGAATGGTTCCCTAACATCTTGGCATGTACACAGCATCTAATGATTTTTATGAAGAACAAAATGGGTAAATCTTTTCTAAATGCAGCTCTGTTACATATTTATCTGTTGGAGGACTGCTGTTTAATAACAGAAACTTTACCTACACTTCTGTTTTGTTCTAATATTAGTATGTATTAGTATTAGTATAACAAGTGTATGCATTTGTTTATGACCCTAAATTCTTAATGTTGACTCACAATTTTAACTAAAAAAAACTGTTGTGATCTCTTGGTGTTTTGTACTTTTGTGTCAGTTATTTTCTGTTTTGATTTCTTTATTGCTTCATTATTGTTTATTCCTTGTCATTTGCCATTTGTTTATACCTCATCTTAGTTCAGTTATTTTTATTGTTGGCTTTTTGTATTTGTCCTGTTAGATGCAGTATTTATTTGTGTTACTGTTTAGGTTTTCTTTCCTCTTCCATTCTTTGTTTTTGTTCTCATACTCAGCCTTCCATTTGCTCCCATTCCCAGCTGTCAGTCATCTCCTCATTCGCCCTACCTGCTCTCTTCCCCAGCTGCATTCGTTTCCACTCCCTCCTCTGTATATTAACCTTCCCGGTCTCATTATTCTCCCCTGGCTCCTTCTGTTGCACCCCATTGGTTCCTTGTCATCCTGTTTTCCTAGAGTTTTTGCTGGTTTGTAAGTTTTTCATTTCTTTATTAAACATGAACTCAGTTAAAATTCTGTTCTCCAGTCTGCATTTTGGTCCTGCCACAAACTTACACAATATGACAAAAAACTGGATAAAGCTATACTTAATTTTTTTTCAGCTGTGTCTTGAACTTCAATGTCAATGAGTTCTTTGAAGTGTATCATACATATCTCAACAAGTCAGCTTTCACTCACTTTGCAGGGAATTATGTTGCTCTGAGGACCCTTGCTTGAACTACCTCTATTTTGAGTCTAAACTTAGGGTTCCTTATTTTTACAAGAATCCAAGAATCATACAACAGAAAAAGTATTCTGTCAATATTTATAACTTGTCAAGCATATCAATGCATTGATCTGATACTTTAGTGTAAAAGATATATATATATATATATATATATATATATATATATATATATATATATATATATATATATATATATATATATATATATATATATCAGGATGCTATATGGTTTTGTGGCTTATCAGCTGTCAAGGTAGACAAGAGCTTCCTGGTTCCTCTTTTGCCACATGGAGAGTTTTTCTGTTGTGATGTTTTTATATAATTATTAATGTTGTATCATGGGTAACAGCAATGAAGAGGCATCCAAAAAACATATATTTGAGAAGCATGCAAATAAGCGCATATCAAGATCCAAATGCCTGTCCCCATTGTATGTTGGCACAGCTTGTCTCTGGCCACATTTTGGTTTGGGCACACGGTGACACAAATATCCCCCAACCACCCCTCAGCTGCACACCACAGGCAACCTCTTCATCCGCTTCTGCTCACACCCACACAACAGAGGAAAGACAGCACAGCAAGACAAAGCAATACAAGGGATGGCATATTTATTCTCACTCTGCATCCTCCTTCTTTTCGCTTCTTAAACACTCAGCAGGATTCTAGCTGCCTTTTTCCCATTTCTTTCTCATCTATCATGGACACTAGAGAAAATTTGTCTTTGTTGTTTGTTCTTCCACATCATTTAACAAGTTTGCCTCGTCAGACTGTCACTCTTTTGTTTGTTCTCTTTTCTTTTCTGCCTTTCCTTTCTATCATTGTTGGTTTTCCATTTTACAGAATATCTTTTTTCTGGCTTTACCCATAAGGGTGTTTAAACCTAACATTAAATTCCACAGTGGGCAGGAAAGAGAAATATTTAACAAATTTTACAGAAATGTGTTTCAGGCTCATCCATGTGCCTTTATGCAAATGCACCTTTGTTTGTATTCTTTGTACAGATGGAACTGTGCAGGAGCAAATGCCATGCTCAGTAAGGAAAACAACTCCCTTTCTCTATAATTTGTACATTAAACTTGAAATATTGATGTCAGAAGGTGGAGCATGGAAGAACTGAAAGTTGAGACACTTTAGAAGAGGTTGGCTCTGGTAACAATAAACTCTGTGTTCCTGTTTCCTGTGATATTTCTGTTTTTGGAGCAAGACTTCAAACAATACAAGTAAAGTCTGTCAACTGTGCATTTATAGCATCTGTAAATAATTTAGTTTGCAGTACATTCGGACAAAAGGCAAGGCCTTCGAGAAGATTTCTTTTTAGGATGCACAATGAAAAATATATTTTGGTAAGGGGAAGAGTATGACTCTAGTCTGACAAAGCATAAATACAAGAAAATGTATTTTTTCCCCACTGAACCTGATCCATTGGTAAACTTTTGCTTGCTCAGTTGGAGCAGAGGAAAGAAATACTTTTGTCAGAAGCTGGATGCAGACCAGAACCACCAATGAATCAAGCATGTTGCTCACAACATCTTAAAACCCTAAAAATAGTGTTGCTTTGAGTTTCCAAACTTAAAAAAAATGTGCTTCGTCAGCCCAAAAAAACCCAAACAAACCAAAACATCCGTTTAGTACTGGAATAAAAACTCACCTTCATAGTACAGTTCAATTTTTTTGTAACATTTTTTTTTTTTTTTTTTTTTAAGTTGGTCAATGTCACAGTTATCTCAGCAGCTATTTCCACTATGAAGTATTCTTAAGCACTATTGGTCTTTTATTATTTTCACTGTGTTAATAAAACCTGCTTGGAAAGCTTTTTGTAACTGATGTTTGTATCACTGCTGGTCCTGATCAAAGAACAGCCATACTGGTACTGGGAGAATCAGTTTACATAAATTCTGAAATAAATAACATGATTTTTGTAGTTATACTGTCTCCCTGCAATGTGATCTTCTACAAAAGTTCAGAATGCAAGAAAATGAAGATCAAATATTTACTAGACTTTTTTTGATCCAATGAAATACCTCCAACCCAGTTCTCTGGCAGTGGAAAGAATGAAAATGGAACAGGAAAGACTGCAACTGCTTTGGCAGAAAAACTTTGTAAAATAATTATTTCAAATTGTGCAGTGCAAGGGTGCCCAAGTCCAGTCCTCCAGAGCTACTATCCTGGACTTTTAGATGCATTCCTTCTCCAACACATCTGATTTAATTAAATGGCTTGTTACCAGGCCTCCGAATGCCTGCTGATGAGGGAATTTAACCATTTGCTTCAGGTGTGTTAAAGGAGGGCTGCAAGTTAGTCTTATTTGTAAATCCAAAAATTGCTGTTAGTTTAACTGAGATACTTATGGTTCAGTAAGTAACAGAAAACATTTATTTTTCAAAAATCTGGGCAGAAAAAAAATATACTGATGTTTGGTTTCACATGCCTGGCCTTCCAAACAGTGCCCAACAAATAAGTGTCAGTTTCCCTCAGTTTGGCATTCAAAGTTGAACTCAAGCCAGCTCTTTAGAGCTTTTGTGTGTTATCCTCTCCATCCATGTTTCACAGCTTTATTTTTATTTTTTTTTAATGTACACTTGTTTCTTCATTTCTGAAGTAAAAACCATTCAGAGATGCTGTTACAAAAATACAATTCTGACACATGCAAACAATGGATTCAAAATTTACATTTCTGTTCAACTTCCTATCTGCTGCAAGTACTGCTGTGCTGTAAAAAACAAAACGTGTGAAATGTTTACATTTAACGTGTAGCGAAATACATAATTGGGTTTTCTGTGGTTCAACTAACCAGCTACTTTTGAAATTAGTGACCTGGTATACAATTTGACATAAAATTTAATGTTGACTGGGTTTCTAGGAGAAGACACAACTAAGTCTTTACTCTAAAGAAAGGGGGGGGGGAAAGACCTTTAAAATGAAACCATCATTGTTCTGAGAACTTCAAACTTGACACTGCAGTAGCCAAGAATACATCTGTCAAATCTGAATTAACTCAAACAGTAGTGTGATCTACCTCAAACTATATGCATCAAAGAATAACAGATTGATGCAGCTGTCTGAGTTAATTTTAGAAAGAGACCTGAGATGACTGAGTAATTTTTTTCAAGACTAGTAAAAAACAAAACTCACAGAGATGAACTTTGGAATGATACAGTTCAGTATGGAAAGACCATCGAAGATATATCTCAAAGTACCTTTATAAGTATTGTTAAACAAAACTTTGTAAGTTCTTCTGATCCAGATGTAGGCCTAAGAGGCTACCCATCAGCCCCTTTATCAGGACCACCTTGCTATTACCAGGCTATACTCCTTTTTGCATTCAAAAATGCCTTATTTCTTCATGGCATAGACACAGCAAAGTGTCTGAAACATTCTTTAGAGATTTTGGTCCAAATCCACATAATAGCATCAGAAAATTGCTGCAGATTTGTCATTTGCACATCTTTGAAGTGAATCTCCTGTTCCAACACATTCCAGCAGTGATCTGCCATCTGATGACTGCGGAGGTCATTGGAGTAAATTGAAGTCATTTTCATATTCAAGAGAGCCTTTTGAGATGTTTTGATCTTTTTGATATGGTCCATTATCCTACTGGAAGAAGCCATGAGAAGATGGGTACTCAGATGGACATGGTCAGCAACAATACTCACATAGACTAAGGCTGTTTAAATGATGCTCAGTTGGTACTAAAAGGCAAAAGGTGTAAAGAAAAATACTACATACTATTACACCACCAGCAACAGCCTAAGCAGTTGTTACAAAGAAGGATGGATCCCTACTTTCATTATTTTTATGCCACATTCGGACCCTACTTTCTGAATGCCACAGTTGTAATAGAGGCTTACCAGACCAGACAATGGTCTCCAGATAGTTTGTCATCCAATTTTAGTGAACCTGTGCAAACTGTAGCCTCAGGTATTATTCTAGCTGACAGGATTGTCACCCAGTGTTGTCTTTTACTGTTGTAGCCCATTACTTCAAGGTTTGACATGTTGTGCTTTCAAAGATGGTATTCTACATACCTTGGTTGTAATGAGTGATTATTTGAACAGATAGTTGTCTGAAAATCGCAGATCAGCAGATCCTGGAACACTCAGACCAGCCAACAACTTGAAATCACTGTCAAGACATAATTGTTTCTTTGAAACAAAATCACAGATGAAACACCTATTTACCCCGAACAGTTTCTATAAAATAGATGTAACAAGCCTTTTCCTGAAATATATGCCATAGTTTTTTTTAGATTAACCAGTGTGTCTATGGCAAACAAACAAAATCCACATTTAAAGCAATAATTAAATAGATCAGACTGTGACAAACAAGGCTGGATAAGGACTGAAAGTGGCATCTTGGGTTTACCAGGTCTCCACCAGAACAATGTATTTCAAGTGAAGTTAAAGTGGCTGAAACTGTAAATGTTTGTACAAGCTGAGTTAAAGATGTAACAGAAGCTAACAGGTCAGTCGAAAATCAAGAGTTTATAATAGTCAGGCGGAAACATCTTCTTTCACGCCTCAGAGCTCAATAATTGAGTGTAATTAAATGCCATGGGCCAGAAGGGAGTTATGTTGGTAAACCTGATTCAAGCTGAAAATAAAGAGAGTTTTAAATTTGATCTGAGTATATGTGATGTGCAGGTATAAGAAACTCAGTCAGGTGGAATTAGATCCTGTGAAACACCGCAATCAGGCGATATCAGTAATGCACTACCTTGCACTAAAACATTTATATTATTGATAAGAGCTGCTTTAATTTATATGACATCACTTCCTACATTTGTCAAGGCTGGAAAGACGATGCTCCATGCCACAGCAGGAGGGCTATCTAAAGCAATACACAGAGAAATGGAAAGGTCAAGGTGGATAAAAATTATATTTCACCATGCTCTGTTTAACTTTTTCATAAGGTCATTCATCACCTAAGTTTAATTTTAGCCATGCTAAAGTTTCACCTTTTAAAGGGCATTTTTTTTTTATCATTTTTAAACTTTTCATTTTCAGTTGTGTTGAAACTTGTAGTTTATGATAGTTATATTTATATCATATTTATCTTTATCACTGAAATTAATTAATGTGTAATTGAAAAGAGAAAGAACTTCAGCACAACTTAGCTAGGAACGTAGGCAAAAATTGCCTAAACATAACATTTCAATTAGAAAAACCAAACTTGGACATCAATGCACTACAGAACAGACAGCCATGAAAAAAGTAATCTTAGCAAAGTTTCCAGCTGAAATGTGAGTTATAAAGTCAGATTTGTCAAGTGAGGTGAAGGAACTTTGGAGAAATGTCTGAGGAATGTACTAGGATGCGGTAAGTTCAGTTTACCTGTGATTTTCAGCAGTAGAGACTAAACACTTGTGACAAAAGCCTAATCATCCATCCATTATCTATAACTGTCTAATTTGTGCAGGGTTGTGAGGGTCTGACATTGAGCAAGAGCTGGGATACATTCTGAATATGTTACCAGTCACTAGCTGTGTTTCCATTACAAAGGTACGGAAATCTGTCGATTTTCTGCAAATGTCAAAAAAAAAACACAATTTCGCAATTGTGGTGTTTCCATTAAATAAGAAATGAAATTAAAATCACACGTGAATGACACGATAAGTCATCACCATGATCCTCTAACTACTTCCTGTTGTCATCTTCTTCATGGTTTGCGCCAGTGGCAACATTCGGTTGTTGATCACATGACTCATGTGATGTGAAAAAAAAGTGTTTCTATTGCAGTTTTGTAAAATAAACCCTTTGTTGATATGACCAAACAACCACCTCATCCTAGTGGCAAAACTTTTTATTGAAAAAGAAGAATCCTTTCAAAAATGGCATGTTTCCATTAAGCGAATTCATTTTCATTATTTCAAATTGCTTAATTTCAAAGTTAATGGAAATGCAGTTTATCACAGGGCCATATGGAGGCAAGTAGCAATAAACCAGCCACACACACGTTCACATCTAAGGGCAATTCACCAATTAACTTAATATGCATATTTTTACATTGGAGGAAGCCTGTGTACATAGAGAGAACCTGTACAAACACAAGGAGAACATACAAACACAAAACTGATGTAGTTGGGTAAGTAGAAATTCTTACCTATTTACTTTCATGAAACTCACCCTTTTTTCCTTCATAACAGAATCTTTGGGGAAAGAGTCTCATTTTAACCTTTTCTTTTCCGTGTTGCCCTATAGTGGTCACCGTTAGTGGCCACCATCAGGAATGGTTTTCGAGAGATAGCTCCAAATTTTTTTTGTCAGATTAGTGTGACTTTTTTAAAAGGATTGCTAATGCTAAATAGGAATCTTTTTATTATTTTTACTTTTTTTATTTTGATTTGTATGCAAAAAATATTTTTTCCATTTAACAGAAATTGCATATGTCATTTGCAGTGTCTGAACATCTTTTTGTGTCATCTGCATAAACACAGTAACCTTTGTGAAGAAATGTACAAATTAAATTCCTTCTTCATTAGTAATGGTGAGATCTTATCAGAAATGGAGGTTTCTGTGTATCTGTATCTCACTGTTTTCAATTCCCAGTTTTACAGGAACAGACAGACACGCAGAAAAGTTATTTTCCACATGGAAATGTACCCTGTAATGAGTCTTTATATCCATCTGGATAGCAGGTTGTGTTTTTCTTTAGCTTTCCTCTGGTTTTGTCATTTTAGAGAAGAACTAATTCAAACTTATTAGTTACCTCTGATGCAAGCATAAAACCACATTTCAGCTGAAATCGGTGTTAGGAAAGCTTTTGCCCACTGAGTCACCAGATAAAAATACTTTGTGCTTCTCTCTGAAACTGTTGTTTATGTAGGGTTAAAGATTTGTGCATTCTACTGGCGTTTTCCCGACCTTTTTTCAGTCAGAAATAGTCTTTGGATTGTTATACTGTCAAACATCATTTCAAAATGATTGGCATCACAGTGCTCATTCACAGCAGTCATGTCACTGCTGACATGATAGGCGTATGTCACAACACATCAGATGTCCCACTGGCTCACAATCACTGTCAAATAGAAGCTCAGTGGTAAGCTTTATTTGTTTCTTTGTTGTTTGTCTTTTTGTTAAGTAGAACTCTTTATTGCCCTTTGAATTACTTTTATTTATACTCTAAATTACCCCCAGTTGATGAACCTGTTGTCCTGAAAACTTTTTTATGTTGAACCTATTAATCTTTAGGTAAGAACTAGGCAAATTGAAATATTTTAACTGTGCTCCCCCAAAATGGTTTGTTTAATCTTAAATAAAAAAAAAAAAAAAACATATATAATTAAATCAAAGTCTGGTAGAAGCAGCTGGCCTAATGATTAATTGCAACACCATTGTAATTGTGGCACATACAGAGTGCAATATAAAGAAGATTTAATATGTGAGTGTTATACTCTATTTTTCTGAATTATATTTTTATCTTTTCTTAAATTTGATCTTTGTCTTTTGTCTAAAATTTATTAAATCGTTTTATTAATGTTTTATTATTACACATTGTATGAAACTACAGAAGTGTTAAATCAAAGTGTTTCCAACTCAGTTATGGTTACCAGCCTTACCCTTACATGATAAACTACTGTCTCCTTCATATCTGCTTACCATATTTCACCAGAATGACCTGATTATTTGAGTCAGGTCACCTGACCTGATTATTTGGATCAGGTGTGTTGAAGCAGAGACAAATCTAAAAGTTGCAAGACACAGGCCCTTGAGGCCTGGATTTGAAGGCCCCTGCAATAGGAATTCGTTTTGTAGACAAGGCCTTTTAACCTGTGCTGTTTCTAATGGAAGGCGTTGAAAATACTGAATTCCTTTGTAAAATGAGAGATTGACTCACTGACTTGCGTTTTGCCTAAGTTTGATCAAAACAAAGAATATTACTTTTATAAATAAAAATGCAAACTTATCAGTTTATATTTTTTAATTGTGTTGATATATAAGTGTTTGTCTTTTTAAGATATATCAGTTGCAGATGTTCCCATGTACCACTAGCTATGAAATTCATATCAGCATGGTATTTATGTTGGTAATGCCCTTGCAGAGCACATGATGAGGATTATCCCATTTTAAGATACTAATAGAGTTTTTTTAATCACTTGATTAAAGCAGGTCAGGTACAAGCCAGAATTAAACCTAGAGATTCCCATAAGCACAGGAGCACACTATTACTTTCGGTATTTGCTGTATTTATTAATGTATGCATTCAATATATATTTCTGGAAATATTTAATTTCTTTTGCTGGTCACATGTACAGCCATATTCCATTAATTATTGTTAAAAAGTTAATTTATTTTAGTAACTCAGTTACTATGTGGACAAATTAAATAGACCAATTATTTCTGTTAATTAGGATGATTTTCAACTTACAGCCAATGAAAACCCAACATCTAAGATTAGAATATTACATCAAGCCAATAAAAATACATTTTTATTAGCTTGTAGTCTCTTAATATCTTAGATTGTTTTTCATTGTGATTCTGTTTATTGTTATTTTTATGTTTATTTTTTTGCTATTGTAACGTGAACTTTCCCGTTGTGGGATTAATAAAGTGTATCCATCAATCAATCAATTAATCAATAATGAATACAATGAACCCCCTCCTATTCGCAGATTCATCTATATGCAGATTTTTATGTGGAACGGGACTCCAAATTATTCGCAAAAAATGCGCAGATTCACAGATTTTTTCATAGAGCATGTCTAAAATATATATTTAAAAATGCAAGTTGGGAAGATCAAATACCTTGGTACATTGCTACTCTACACTCTATTGGTTGGTGTTTACAAAGCAGCCAATCCAGAAGCAGCATTTATTTTACTTGGCGGTGATTGGCTGTACCCCAGGAAGACTGTCAATATTAGTTTGTGCAATAGTGCTAAGATGGTTACCACTGAGCATATTAATATAAATTCATTTATATGTGGCATTTGAACTATTGAAATTGGCAGTTATAAGAATTTTTAGGGAGTCTCAGGTATTTGCAGATTTTACCTATTCATATCCTGCTGTGGTCCCTGATGCCCACAAATACTGGAGGTGTTCAACAGTAAGTTTAATATCTGCCTAAAGGTTGATATTTTCAAAAGGTACTTTTAACATGACAAACAAGCCTCATCAAAATGAACATTATAATTTATTGATCCATGATTTTATATTATACTGTTCGGGGTATGACTACTTTTTTTATGCTATTGTACTGAGGTTTGCCAGGTTAAACACATTAAAACAGTGGTATAATTAAGTTGTGCTTTTTTTAAATAGTTAATGCTAATCTGAAATAATAATTTAAAAAATAAATAAATAAACATTACCCACTCTTATTAGCAGACACCTAGGAGTCCTAAATACATGAGTTTTCTCAACACCCAGTCTTGAATAATCTTTGGTGGCGAAATGTCACAAACAGACGAGGAACATGTAAATTTCAAATAATCATTGGGTTGAGGCATAAGAGCATCTTGCTGTGAGGTAACCACTGAGCCATCTTGCCACCTGCGGAGTGCTCCATCTTGACGTTACAGTCTGCATCGTTATTAACAAAAGCTTAGATGGTATCCTGCTGATGTTCGCTGCTTTATTCCAAAGAGTATTAAATGAGCCTGGGCTCTTTGACCATTACAGGAGCAAAGTTGCTAAGAAAATCTTCTCAAATCATGTAAATTCTGTTGGATTATGCTCAGCTGAGTTCAGAGCAGATAGGAGGAATTTTTAGGAAAAAAAAAACATGAAATATGTACATATTTTTATCCACTCAAACTTCAAAGGAGACTCAAGCTGAAGAACATTTACATTACAAAATCTGTGTGTGATTTGAACTTAGCGTCTCCCACATAGATTCAGTCAAGATATAAAATATGCTAAACATTTGTCCTGCATTGTTAAATATTTGCAAAGCCTTAGCTGTTGTGAACCTTGAACTCACATTTTTACATTGTGTATCAGTGTTTAGATTTGTGTAATATGCTGTCCATCTTTATACCAGAATATATTCTGATTGAGGTTTCATTTATCTCTAAAGAAAAAGCTACTGTGGCTTTGTAGTCTTTTCAAGATGAAGCCAGGTCCATGCTGAGCAAAAGCAGTAAATATTCCACTACTTAGTCATCTGTCCTGGACGTGTTTTCGAGTACTAGTGTGTGAAGAAGAATTCGATTTCTGATCTACAGTGGGTTTCCATTTTACCGCAGGGATACGTTTTGTTTTTAATATTTATGGATCCAGTTGCAAAACCAGCCATAAAACAAACCAAGAATCTTTGCCAGCAGTACAGAAAGAATGTCAATAAAGCTGCAAAGAAACTGAACAACCTTACAAACACCCTCATATCAACTTTTGCAAATATATTCTGTTGAGATTCTGGCCCACCAGTGGTGCTAATTCACACAATATGCAGGGATTCTCTTGGGCACTTGATTGTGATGAGACAGCTGGATAGCAGGCAGGTATCCAGTCATGGGTTTTCAAGTTTGCAGCTTGAAATAAAGGATACTAGAATATGTTAGAGAGGCTGTGGCTCAGAGGAATGAGTTAATGTTAAACAATCAAAGTATAGTTCATTTATAGATTCCGCTTACACACACTGAAGTGTTCTTGGGTGAGACACTGAACCTGTGTATAGTTCTGAGAATTTGTGAGTGCAAATATGACTTGAATAAAAGCTCTTTGAGTGGTCTGGATCACCAGAATGTGGCTGGATGAAGTTAATCCATTCGCCATTACAAAATAAGAGTGAGCGTGAAGTTAAATTTGATTATCAATATTTCATTTCTGACATGTCTTACTACCTGAAATACTTGTACTATAAATGTCCAAATAGACTTTTTTCTCAAATACCAGTCCATGTCATTTAATAAAATGTATTTTCTTGTCTGATGCTTCAATAAAATCAATCTCACATATACATTGTTTCTTATAATGTATCTGACTCAACACATACAGCTACATCTGTGAATAAACTCATGTCTTGCTCCTGCAGATGTCTGGGGTGCTTTGGTGAAGTGCTAGTCTAACATTAGCATATATGCTCTGTCTTTTGAAATGACTGGTTGATAATACACATATAAACACAATTTTGGTTTGTCTTGTGTGGAAAAACAACGTAAGTTGTAATAGTTGTTCTCACGCTTCATATACATAGAGCTATGCTTAGAACTCCATAAAATGTAATGAGTACTGTTTCAGCCTTATGACTGAAGCAAAACATTCAGAGCAGATCACATGACACTGAAAGAAATGAAACGGAAGCAGTTGTTCTTTCACTCTGAAAGTCATTGTAAAGGGTAAAAAAAAATGCTTAGAGTGTTAGCAATTGCAAGTCTATAAACAACAACAAAAACAGTTTGCATTTTGTGTTTGAAAATACATCTAAGCATTTTATAATTGTCAGTACACATCATGGCCAAAATTTGGAAATATCTAGTGAAAAAGTTCATGTTTTTTAGATGTCTAAATGTTGTTAAAGATGTTTTTTCTCAAAATTGAGAGGTTTTAGCCAACATAAACAGGTGTAAATAAAAAAAAAGAAAAAAAGAAATTCAGGAACTCTGGGGCAACAGTGGCAATGGTGGAAGGAGTTTGTGGGTTGCCGGTTCTTGCATGGCAGCCTCACTTCTGTCAGTCTGCTGTGGCTACAATGTAGCTTACCATTATCACTGTGTAAATCAGGGTAGTAAGAAGCGCTTCGGGGTCCTCTGCACTAGATAAAGCGCTATGCAAGTACAGGCTATTTACCATTTACCAACT
The DNA here is from genome assembly GCA_014839685.1 of Anableps anableps. NCBI lineage: Eukaryota > Metazoa > Chordata > Actinopteri > Cyprinodontiformes > Anablepidae > Anableps > Anableps anableps. The sequence goes on from CM026081.1 coordinate 10,691,129, forward strand.
CTCTCTTACAAACAGATTATCTTAATCTGTTGAGCTACACAACTGCATTTTAATAAAAAAGGAGATATTAAACTATGTTCCTCCTATACCTTAAATACATCCTGTAAACACTACTATTAGGGTGAGTTAATTACTTAACGGTGGTTTCCATCAACCATCAGTTACAGTACAAATGTCTTTATATTTACTGTTATCTCAATTTCAGCTCTAAATTAAACAATATACATAGCATTTTTAACACATTAATATTACTATGTCAATATCACAAGACAGAATATGAAATTGATTGTTCAGTAACTTGTTTGTAATTTTTTTCTATAATTTTCTTATGTACAAACATTACATTTATTTCTGTATTTAAAGCTTTGGGAAACTGATCTATTTGCATTTTGATTTACACATTTTACTATTACGGCTACCTGCCCAGGGACCACAGATTAAAAGCAAAAGATTTACTCAAACCTGGTGCATTACATCTTTTAATGTATTTTACAAGGTTAATGTTTCTATTGTGCATTGTTTCTGAATGTTTATCCACCCATCCATCCATCTATAAAATTAGAAATACTTTAATGAAATGTATTCATTTTGGTTAACTTTGTCTCATGGCTAAATTAAGTATATGTGTAGCCTCAACATTAATATCATCTAAGTGGTAATGTACAAAGCCTACCATGCAGTTTTGCACAAAAATAGGCTGTGATTTGAAGCAAATTAATAACAGGGATCAGGAGTTAAATATCCTCTGGGATTCCCATGTTGATCATAAAAAAAAAAAATAATAATAATACCTGGGTTAGGATGTTTCTAATTGGTACATTTGAGTGTATCAGCATACAGTTTACATCCACTTTTCTTAGCCTCTGTGTAGCTGTATCAAAGCAATACATCTTTAATTTGTTTCCTTGAAATAAGGCACTATTGCTTTTACCAACTTCAAAAACAGCATTGTCCAAGGCAGTTAGTTGTTTGTTGTTCTGAAATGCCTGATGTTGAATTTGTCCTTGGATAAAAACAGTGATAGATTCAGCCCCAGGGTATGTGGCAAACAGTAATAAATGTGCAAAAACAAAAATACTGAAACACAAACACACAACTATTTTCTTTTTAGTTTTTTTAGTTCTGCTTCAGATTCATTGTGAAAAGTCAAGCTAAACTCTTTATATATATATATATATATATATATATATATATATATATATATATATATATATATATATATATATATATATATATATATATATATTTGTTTTGTTGTTTTTTTTTTTTCTTCTTTTTTTTTTTGTTTTTTTTGCCAAACATAAGCAAAGAGCTGATAAGGCTTTTAGGTAAGTAGCCACATCTTTAACAGAAATGCTTCCCAACAACTCCTCTGTTTGCTGTTGCTGGCACTAACCCGCAGCACTGAAGGCTACACAAAGCACAAATAAAGAAGTCGGCAGTTGGCAGCAGTGCAATCTAATTTCCGGCAAAGCCGTGGATATCTTTCCCCCACTGGAGGGCGAAGCTGTTTTTAAACTTGTCAGGATGTGACAAAGTCAGCTTTTATGAGTCTTCTTAAAATTTCACCAAGAACAGTACCTATATTATACATATATTATTCCCTCTCTTTTGTAAAGGCAGGTTGCGTCATAGCAGCTCAGGTAACTGATGTATCAGGTAATATTATCTCTTGATACAGTTTTATGATAGCCCTTATTGAAGTGGACACATGCTCGACCAGGAGTCACTGCTGCAAGTCAGTCACTCAATGCCGTCAGCTGGGTTTCCTTAAATAGAAAATGTTTTAACCAATTATGAAATGAATGTGAATACATTGTTTGATAACTAGAATCAATTTGGAATGTATGTAATTTACCTTCAACCTGTCTATATGATTTGACAGAATTTATTTATTTATTTATTTATTTTATGTGCCTTAAGATGACATTTGTTGTAAATTGGTGCTAAATGAACTGAACTGAAGTGGACACAGCAGTAACATACAATCAATGGGCATACAATCCACAGTCTCAATTTCAATGATAATCATGAATGAAAAGAAATACCAATTCATCTTTTATCATATTTGAAGAGGAAGGGTAAGGGAGGGAAGTTAAGGCATATGTCTTTACAGTGATACTATCCAGATCCTCTTGGGACTTCCTAAGGCCTGAGGGTATGTGTAATCCCAGAGTAAGTTTATTGTTAGTCCCTAATCTCTTATGAGAATAATGGATGCCCGAACGATGGTGAGTTACTTGTTTCAAGCAGTGGTTCTATATCTAACTCTTTCCAGACAATCAAAATATTTGAAGGAGAATTTATGTCAGCTGTTTGTATATATGTGATACTGTTTTAATTATGACCCAAATTCAGAGTCCTGAAGGCCTGTGCAGAGCAGCTCTGTGGGATTCTGTAACATCTCTTCAGCCTGATCTTGACCCAAAAGAAGGCTCCACTCTTGTGGAAGACATCCTGTCTGTTTCTGGTACCAAAGAAAACTCACCCATCAGTCATTAACGATTGTTGAAAGAACCAAGGTCATCCCATTATTCCCATGCTGGAGATTCTAGTTGAGCAGTAACAAGACATACAACTATGTTGCAGTTAAAATAAACACTAGTCCTTTCTAGAGGCCTCTATTTAAAGGCTAATTTACAGAACCAGTCCTTGAGTAGGCTTTTAGAAGTCAGCCTTTAAAATTATTAATACAAGGTAACATCTAGTACTAACAGTAGAGTCAAACCTCAATAAAATCAATGAGGTTGTACTTATATGCTTTGTCTTATGTAAACCTTGCTTTAATCCTTTTATTTTTGTATCTAATCATAAGAAATTATAGTCAACAGGTAATCTAAGTGGAAGACAATGGTGAGATGTTGCTTGAATGTGCAGGCAAACAGTGTTGCAAAACCATGAAAGAGGAACTACAGGCTGTAAAAAGAGGTAAACGAGATACGTTTCCAGCCAGTAGATTTATAAAAATAGTTGACTATTCCTTATTCCCATGCATGGAGGAGTTAACAGATAAATCAAAAGCACTAACACATATCAGGACCCCCTGCAGTTTGCTTATTGTCATTGAGTTGAAGTTGAAGATGCCATCATACACCTGCTTCAAAAAACCCAGTCACCTGGACAATGCAGGAAGCACTGTGAGGCTCATGTTCTTTGATTTCTCCAGTGCATTTAACACAATTCAGCCTGATCTGCTTCATCTGAAACTCCAGAAGACACAGGTGGAAGCCTCAACAATTGCCTGGATCGATGACTACCTGACAAACAGACCACAGTTTGTGAGACTGAAGGACTGTGTGTCTAGCCAGCTGGTTAGTAGCACAGGAGCACCACAAGGGACTGTACTCTCACCGTTCATTTTCATTCTGTACACTTCAGACTTGCAGCACAAGTCAGACTCCTGCCATCTGCAGAAATACTCAGATGACTCTGCAGTGGTTGGGTGTATCAGAGATGGACAAGAAGCTGAGTACAGGGAGTTGGTGGACCGCATGGTGTGAAAATCATTTCATCTTGAATGTAAACAAAACTAAGGAGATGATTGTAGATTTCAGGAGAAACAGGGTTAGCTCAAACCCTATTTCCATCATGGGAGACGAAGTGGAGGTGATTGAGGAATACAAATACCTTGGTGTTCATCTAGACAACAGATTGAACTGGAGACTCAACAGTGAAGCCATCTACAAGAAGGGACAGACCAGATTGTATTTCTTGAGGAAGCTAAGATCTTTCAAGGTTTGGCGCAAGATGTTGCATGTCCTCTATAAGTTTGTTATTGAGAGTGTCATCTCCTCTGCCCTCATCTGTTTGGGCAGCAGCATCAGAGCCAGGGACCTAAAAAGGCTTAATAACCTGATTAAGATGGCTGGTTCCATTCTAGGGACAACTGTAGAACCTCTGGAGTTGAAGATGGAAAGAAGGATTTTACATAAAATTAAGAAAAGTATGGACTACTCTGACCATCCTCTTCATGAGACTGTCATTGAAAAACAGAGTCTCTTCAGTCAGAGGCTTCCTCAAATTAGTTGTAAAACAAACCGCTACAGGAGATCTTTCCTGCCCACAGCCATCACCATCTATAATAACTCCTTAATTAAATGAGTTACAACAACACTTTATTTCCCTTTGGGATCAAGAATGTGTTAAAATCAACATGGTAAAAGGTTTGAAGTAAAATTTCACATCACAGTTACATAATGTAAAAAAGACCTCAATCAGGAGAAACTAATAAAAGCAAGTGAGTGATCATGGAGAAGATACAACACAGTGGGGCAAGAACTTAGTTAATTATGGACAACAAAAGAGGTTTGCTGAACTAGGGAGCTAAAACCAGTGCCAATGTGGAGATATCTGAAGACAGTGATTGGAACTAATATACCACTAGAACATAACAAAAAAATCATACTATGCGTCATATTCATTTTCAAGTCTTGCCACTGATTCTCAATTGGATTTAGTTCTAGACATTCTAATAATTCTAATACTTAAATATGCTTTGATCTAAACCATCATACTGTAGCTCTGTCTGAATACCGTCATTGTCCTGCTGATAGGTGAACTTCCACAAAGGTGTCAAGTGTTTTACAGCCTTTTCCAGGTTTCTTCCTGAACTACTCTGTATTTATCTCTATCCATCTTCCCATCAAGTCTTTTCGACAGCATAAAGATTGTTGCATGTAGGTCCAACAGTTTCAATTCTGACTCATCTGAACAGATCACTTTCTGTCACACATTTGTGTTAAACTTTTAAGTTATCTTGCCTTTCATACGACAGTTGCTCTTGTCCTGCTACTCTTCCATAAAGGTCAGATTGATGGAGTGCAAGACCAATAGTTCTTCTGTCAAAAGATTTCCCCATCTGAATTTTGGATCTCTCCAGCTCCTCTGCTGCTGGGTCTCGTGACTTCTCGTCCTTCTCTTATTTTGTCTCTTTTTGCTTGGTCAATGAGCTTAGGTAGATAGTTATGTCCACCTTAGCTGGCAAGTATGCAGTTGTACAAAACTCTTTCCATTTTCAGATGATGGATTGAACAGTGCTCAATGGGACTTTTAACTGATTTTAAATTAAAGACTGACTGACAAAGATTGTCTTTATTTTATAATAGGGTGGCATCTAAAGACAATTGGCTGCACTATATTTTATTTAGGGTACCAAAGGAAATAGGACTACATATAAATGCACACCACACATTTTTTGAATTTTATTTGTAAAATTTTTTTAGAACCATGTATCATTTTCCTTCTACTTTAAAGGACATTGCTACTTTGTATTGGTCTATTACACAAAATCCCAGTAAACTACAATGAAGTTTATGATTGTAATATAAAAAAAATTTTAAAAAAATGAAATGACTAAATAAGCACTGCTTACATTCTAAGTGAAAATGAACAATGCGGTTTAAGTCAAGAAAAATGGCCTCTCTGCAGCTCCCACAGGATCCCTCAAGACATTTGTTGACTGATTAAAGTTTGGTGTCAGAATAACAGCAACAATAACTTTACCTACAACAAAATATTGTTTCTAGAGATTAATGCACATCGGTTTCCCTGCATATATACTAAAAACGTGCATGTGTGGCATTGTTAAGAGCACTTCTCACCAGTCAGCCTGCAGCAGCTGAGCTGCCTCAGTTAATCACTGCAGAGTACAGCCTGAAAGACTTACAACACCTCCTAGTGATACATTAAATTTTTTCTGGAGCATAAGTTATTGATTTTTTTGTAGTGGATGCATAACTCTTTCTTATGGATGTTCAGACTAAAACTTCATCTTTAATGTTCACAAGGGGTCTTGTAAGTACACACAGGGAGACAATACATCACAGCGTGTCTTTGATTTTTCTAATGCTTCTGCAAAGCTCCGATAGAATTTTAACCAAAGGGGATTTATTGTGCCTTCAGACCACAGAGCATATCAGAGAATGTAAAAACTGCACACTTCATTTCCATCACGTTACCACTGTGTCAGCCTTTGACTGATACACATTGCAGTCTGCCTCAGAAGTGACATCTTGTGGAGTATTTTTTTTTTTTTTTTTTTTATTCATTAATTTTCAGATGCAAAACTGACACAGCTTAAAACCAATGACAAATTCTCCACTTTTTATAAAAAAAAATCTCATGTTGTACATAAAAAGAAAGTGTCCAGTAGCACAACTACCATCAAAACATGAGACTATTTTCATTATTTTAGTGATATGTTCACAAATACGTAGAAGACAAGGAAACATTTCATCTGAACTTAAATTACTGACCAACTCTTTCAAAATTTTTATATGTATTTTAGTTGAAGTTTTGACATAATGCTCATGTGATGAGGAACAAAGTTTTCCAATCAGCCATTTTTTTCACTCTTATTTCAACTTCATTCTTTTACACATTATTGTGCAACTGATAATCCTATTTAAATGATTTCACTTTTCATGATAAAAGATTTACAACTCCAACAGCTAAGTTATTAAACCTCTTCATTATGAGATCTATTTTTTTTCCCCACACTCATTTCCAAAATTACTTCCCTCCCTAAAATAGAGGATTTTTTCACAAATGTAAGAGCTATGTAGCCTATACAACCTTGGTCTCAAAAGAAGGCTTATTTCAGTTCCATTCAATTCAAAAATACTTTATTTATCCCAAAGGGAAATTAAATGTTGTCATAACTCACATCATCCAAGTATCGACAGAACTGTTGTGGACAGTGATGCTGTGGAGTGAAAGATCTCCAGTAGCAGTCTGAACATGAAGAGGCCTCTGACTGAAGACTGTTGCTGTATGATAGTCTCATAACTGCCATCATATGCTTTCAGTTCAATATCTGAGCAGCAGAGACAATATTCCACAGTAACATGTCCTGGATGACACCATCAGGTGTTGGCAAGCACGCTTAATCCACCTCATTTTCCTTTGCTGCTCCATTTTAAATCTCTGTCTGGCCGTATGGTTAGAAAGCCGGGCAGAGAGACGGAGTCAAGGATATGATCCTTGCCTATTATGATCGATGGAAGAGATGGTTTGAACTCCCTCCCTTTTCTGTTCTTTGGTCCTGCTCCATTAAGCCTCCTTTTCAACTCCTCTGCAATTTGGGGTCATTTGAGCTTATTTGAGCTTCATGGTATATGGTGAGCCAATGGAGAATAGAGCAGGTGGAAGCAGTGTGCGTTGGAGGCGAACAGGTAAGACTTGTGGGAGAAAAGATTCAAGGATTTTTTATTGTCATACCAGTTCACATTTGCATGTTTATGGTATGAAATTTGGAAATTCGAAAGCTGGTGATGAAGAAGAGCGTGGAGGTTGTCAGCCATCAGGAAGATCCAGAGAGGTACTGCTTACTTGGAGGTTGAACGAGGAAATCCGGGTAAGCTTACATGGAGTATCCAGAGTGAGTTCAGGAGTAAACCTGGAGGAAGGACACAGGAAATATTAGCAAGGGTAAACACGCACAGAGAGAACTGGAAGACAGGGAGGACTTGGGTTACCACTGAAGGCTAACATTCAGGCAAAGAATGTCTGGCAACCAGCTCCCTTATCCTCACTTCTGATGAGCTTGATGATTTGCAGGTGCGTGGGAGCACCGCACAAGTACTACAAGGTGTGTGAGAATGAAGATTTATGTTACTGGAACAGAGTAAATTTCCCTTGAACAGTCTAAACCAGGGCTTGGCAACCTTTAACACCCAAAGAGCCATTTGGACCCGGTTTCCACGGAAAAGAAAACACCGGGAGCCGCAAATACTTTTTGACATCTAAAATGAAGATAAAACTGTATATATTGTTTTTTCTTACCTTTACACCAGGGATGCTTACACTTTTTCAGCATGCGAGCTACTTATAAAACAACCAAGTCAAAATGATCTACCTACCCACTACAAAAATGCAAAACATATAACTGTTTTCAAATTTATTAGAGATTATTTGTATGTACAAATGTATGTTGATGTACCTTGCATAACTTACCTTGAATAAGCCAACATTGCACAACACACATAATAAATAATTATGAAGATAATATCTCTGCCTTATTTTTTAAGTCTCGGAACAATGAGTCAGCTGCTTCAACGAATGCTTCTTTTACCATCTCTCCGCTTGGAAGGACTTATTGTTTTTAAGGATGACGTGACTCACCCGGAACGACGCTTCGGTGGCGGCTTTTGAAGTTTGTTGAGTGAAAAATGACTGCTGTCCGGACAACTGGGATTTTAGTTCCTCCACCTTTCTCTTTCTCAGCTGGCTTTTCGGTGGGAAGTCGATGTCGTATTTTCCATGAACAGTCCGAAAATGCCGCTCCAAATTTCCCTTATTTGTTATTGCGACGGTAGACTGGCAGATGAGGCAAACGCACTTCGAAAATGACATCGTGGAAAAAAAGTCCACCTCCCATTCCGTATGAAAGTGATATGTTTTTGCCTTCTTACTTGGTCCAGCTTTCTCACTCATTTTGATCACCATATGTTTTAGCAAGGGCTTAAAATCTGAGGTAATTCGCCAACTAGCTTGTAAGTTTTGCTGCGCTAGCGCCGTCGTTTGCATGAGCGGTGACCTAAAGGTCAAAATTCAGTTGTCATCTGATTGGTTGCCCTGTATGTCAATTAAGTAACGGGATGTTTGATAGGCTGACAAATATTTTTTTTTTTAACGTCATGCTGCGATCGACCAGTAGATCGCGATCGACGTAATGAGCACCCCTGCTTTACACTTTGTATAAACAGTTATAGTGTTGCTAATGAAATTCATGAAGTGCTACAGAAAAAATTAAATTTTATCTATGTAATGAACACATTTTGAAAAAAAATTATAATAAAAAAAAAACAAGCAACACGCTGAGTTGAAGGTCTCTTTCAAATGAATGAAAAAGCTGAACTTAAATTATCCATGTCGCAAACAAAAGCAAAAACAAATGTCGTGAGCTGTCATCCTTATATCACCTTTGGGCTTTTAGAGCGTGCAGCAGAGCCTTGACCTGAATTTAAAAAATAAATTGGGGGGAAAAAACCATGTCACTAAACAATGACATATAAATATTTGTAAAATATCTGCATAAATATTTATTTTACCTGGTTCATGGGACTCCTGCTCCTGAACCTCTGCGCACAGCGTCTGCAAATCGGGGCTGGACGAAGTCACTTTCACCTTTATGCATGACTAGGCTCTTGTCTGTGAGGCGTGAGCGGTGTTTGTTTTTAATTATTATATTATAATTATAATTATATTATTTGTTTTTAATGTAGTTCACGGTGAAGAATAGCTGCTCACATACGTGTATGGATCCAAAGATGGACAGGACTCCAAATGCATGTTTCTTCATGTTTATGTAGGTGTCGGGGATGGCATTCCATGTTTCAAACACGAGTTTGTCGAGTCTTGGAAGGTTCTCAATATCACTCTATTTGTGATTCTGAACAAGAATGGTCTTCTGATGGGCAACATCTTCAAGATCATCTGTCAAGCATTTGAATTTGGACACCTACATGTCTTTGTCAGCTATGTCAGCCAGCTCCAGATCAGATTGACTTACACCTGCAAATACAGTCACATTTAACAGGGATGGACCGATGGTCAGAAGAGTGACAGGGAACAACAATGTGGTTTTTTTCCTCTCTGAACTCACGGAATCATTTCCCAAACGATGCTTGCATTGTGGTGATTGCAGACTGCAAACACTCTGAATTTATCACCTTGTGAGCTTGTTTGAACTCCTTTAAAGAGGGGAAGTGAGACAGTGTGCTTCTCTATAAATCTCTGGCTAAAACTGTCAGTTTGCACTCAAACGCTAACACCTCCTCCAGCATCTGTAGCAATGTGCCTCCTCTCCCCTGAAGAGTTGTGTCCAGCGTGTTCAGGTTCACTGTCATGTCCACCATGAAATGCAGCTTTTCCAGCCACTCTGGCTGTTCCAGCTCAGGAAAGGTGAGCCCCTTGCTGCTCATGAAAGTTTTCACCTCTCCCAAACATGCAGCAAAACATTTTAGCACCTCTCCTCTGGACAGCCACCGGACTCTGTTATGCAGCAGGAGATCAGAGTACATGCTCTCCACCTCATCCAGTAACGAACGGAACTGATGGTGATTTAAACCTTTTGCCTTTTGATAATCTGAATGACAACATTCATGACCTCTGTGTATTCTGGAGAAAAAGTTTGCACGCACAATGCCTCATGGTGCAGGATGCAGTGAAACGTCAGCAGCTTTCTATCCAATGACTTCTGCAGCAAGGCGCTCCAGTCATACTCGGTGCCTCATCAGTAGTCACTGACAATAGGTGGGTTGTTTTTATTTCTTTGGTTCTTAAACAATCAAGCACAGCCTCCCAGATGTCCTGCCCCCTGTGTCTGGCATTTTAGTGGTATCAGCTCAACCATTTCTTCCTGTGGTCCAACAGAGTTCACATATCGGCAGAACAGCACTATTTGTTCAATGTCACTTTTGTCTTTGGACTCATCACAGGCGATTGAGATGAATTGATGTCTTTAATTTGCTGTTTTGTGATATTTTCTGCCATTTTTATGGTTCTGTCTTTGACAGTCTTCGCAGAGAGAGGCATCTCTCTGATTTTCTGCACAATTTCACTCTTGTTTTTAAAGTCTGCGAATAGGTGTTCTGAAATCTTAATGAATGACTCTTTCATATATTCTCCGTCTGTGAACAGTTTCCCATGCCTGACTATTTTCTGAACGGCCAAAAAACTCGCATATGTAGCTGAATTTGCAGACTTCACCCACTTCTTGAATTGATTTTTCCTCAGATCCGCCTTCTGCATCAGTTCCGAAACAACTTTTTTTTCTCTATTTTCCCTCTGGATATTTTTCAGCAAAGGTTCTGTGTTTATTTTGGAAATGTCTTGCGACATTTGACCTTTTATAGTTAGCCAGTCTTTTTACACAAATTAGGCATGCTGGTAGGCCACTCTCGTCAGAGGGAAATGCAAATGAATCTGCCCAGGCATCATTAAATGTTCTACTTTCTTCAGATATTTTTCTTTTCTTACATTTCTCCATACTTGGCCTACGTAGGGTTGAAAGACTCCATAAATGGATGGCGTTTTGGCGAGTATACTGGCTTCCGCGAGTGCAACGCTTATTTTGAGCGACGAAAAATAATAAAATATAATTTTACTTGAATATTTCAAGATCACATTAATCTTCCAACTTAGAACTAACATTTTAAAAAAGAACTAACACAAATAAAATACACATCAATTGAATACTCATAATTTATTTTCCCAAGCCACGTGGAGCCACATTATATGGATGAAAGAGCTGCATGTGGCTCCAGAGCCACGGGTTGCCAACCCCTGGTCTAAACAAACTCATTACTTACCATGAAAACCACCTTTGAATAATAGGACACACGCTCTGTTCATCTGGGAATCATAAGAGTAATATCTGATGAGTAGCTGTGCAAATTTTGATGTTAATAAAAGCTTTGAGCAGTTTTACAGATGTTTTAACAAAGGTTTGTGTAGGCAGAGTTAACAGTTGCCATTTGAATAGATAGTTTTATCATGTTTCATTAATAAACGCTCATGGTTATTTAGTTCATTTAAATACAAGTTTTTTGGGTTATTTCGATAATTAGATTGGACCTCTAATCCTTTTCATAAAGACCATATAACCACATAAGTTTGTCCCTTATAACTCACTGTGACACTGTATCTATAAATTTCTCAGAACAGTAGGTGCATTTGGATGATTGGTGCCTTTTTCAACCATTCAGTCAAGATAAGAGAAAGGTAATGCCTTTCTGAAAAGCATTTTAGACATGTTTTGGCTGTTGTTCCCTGAGCGTTTTGTATCCAGACCTTAACTTCCTGGAACCTTTCTACTTGGTTGTTTTTGTGTATTTCCATTGTGGGCTCTGAAAAATAGTACACGTACAGTCCCTATAAAAAGTATTCATCCCCTTGGATGTTTTACCCTTTTATTGCTTTTACAAATCAATCATGAGCGACATATTTTGGGTTCTTTGAGCAAAAATACAATGAAAACCCTTTAATGTCAAAGTGAAAACTGATTCTACCAAATAATGGCAAAAAAATTATGCAACATAAAATAAGTTATTCTTTAAATATTCGCCTTCTTCAAGTCAGTATTAATTGCAACTTTGGCTGCAATCACAGCACAGAGTCTGTACGGATAGCTCTCAACCAGCCTTGCACATCTGGCCACTGAAATTTATTCAATTATCCTTGGAAAACTGTTCAAGCTCTGTCAGGTTGCATGGGGACTGGCTGTGAATAGCCCTTGTACAGTCCAGCCACAAATTCTTTATGGGATTGGCGTGTGGGCGTGGACTCAGCCACTCCACCCCGTTTGTCTCCTAACCATTTCTGTGTAGCTTTAGCTGGATGCTTCAGGTCATTGTCTTGCTGGAAAACAAATGTTCTCTTGTAGATAGTAACAAATTTCCCTCCAGGATTTCCCTATATTTTGCTGCATTCATTCTACCTTCAACCTTTAAAAGCCTTCCAGGGTCTGCTGCCTAGATGGTGTGTTTGTGGTGATGTGTAGTATTTGATGTCTGCCAAACATAGTATCTTGTCTGATGGCCAAAATGCTCCATTTTGGTCTCATCAGACCAAAGAACTATCTTCCACAGATTTACAGACGTGCCACATTCCTTTCATTTCTTGTTGATGGATTTAACTGAACTCCAAGAGATGTTCAGTCTCTAAAAGATTTTTTTAGTATACATCCCCTGACCTATACATTTCAATAGCATTTTCTCTGATTAGCTTGGACTGCTCTTTTGTCTTCATACTGTCATAGTAGCCAGGAATACTGATCAGGGGACCTTCCACACAGGTATCTTTATACTACAATCACTTGAGACACAGTCACTGCACTCAGGTGATCTCCATTTAACTCATTGTGAGACTCCTAACAACAAATGGCTGGACCTTGACTGAATTTGCTCAGTTACTTTAAAGGGGGTGAATACCAATGCAATCACTTATTTTCTGATACATATTTCTATATAACTGTCATTATTTTGTAGAAATTAGGTTTCACTTTGATATTAAAGAGTGTTTTTGAAAAAAGCCACATTTTGTTGTTCATGATTGCTTTGTAAAAGCAATAAAAGGGTAAAACATCCAAGGCGGTGAATAGTTTTTATAGGCACAATATCGCTGCCTCCCCCCCCCAGAGATGGGGCTGGTTAACCTCTGAAAAGTAGGGATTCACAAAGCAGTTTACTAGTGAATAATAATCCTTTAATGTCAGCCTGATGGGTAGAAAAGTAAACATGTCACATTGCTCAGGTAAATGATAAGGAATGAGAAAATACAGGATTAAATTGATTGCACTTATTATAAAAATTAAATTTGGTAGTCATGCACATGTTTAGAATTTGCTTTGATGTGTGACAAGTGGAGGTCCCAGGTTTCAAACCCAGTCCTGTGTTTAACTTCGGTCAAGTGTGTACAGGTACTAAACACTACACGACAGTTTTGGGGGTGGTTTTTGGCTGTCTGCAGCTGAATTGCAATACTGTGTTACAGCAACCACAATACAGCTTTACTTCAGGACTGCCATGTTGTCTTGCATCACATCATGAATGTTGATCTGGTTTCTATTACCGACAGGTTCAAATCCCCTCTTGGCTCCAGGATCCTTTCTTAGCCAGTAACATTACAGATTTTATTCTATTGCTCACACATGGCCAGGCTTGTGTGTTTCCTCTAATCAGCCAGTCCCTTGCCCTTTAGCTAGCACCTTGCTATTTCACATCTATTAACCAATCCATTTTCTGCCATAAATTCAGAACTGGGGTGAAGCAAAAAGAGTATTTTTCTTTGAAACTCTTTTTCTCCAACTCCTGCAGGAAAATCCTTATGTTTTGCTGAACCAAGTAAGATAAATAATCTCTTCTGCAGGTTCGGAGTCTATCCCAGAGGATCATAGAAGTTGGGCATGCCCTGAAATCACTATTCAGCCTATATCACTGCACCCTGGTTGTTGTTCCAACAAGCATATACAACTCTAAGACATCAATAAAGGAAAATACTTACTTGTGGTTTTCTGTAAGGTTTAGTCTCCCTTCACTTTTTGCCAACTCTGCATGTCTGAATTCCTTTATTTGAAAGAAAACACTGATGTAATGTGTGTAATGTGGTAAATGCAAAAGTTCACAGATATTGTTTTATGTTCAAGTTTTAGTTTCTGTTTTATGACTTTGTGCTTCATACTGAGATCAGCACCACAATGGTGGCAATACTGACTAAGATTTCCTCCCAATTAAAATTTGAAGGGCTGTAACTACCTTCAACTACCAAAGATTTGGTTAGTCTGTCTTTCAACATAATTATGTCTCTTCATCTTGTATTATCTTTTGTTCTTCCTATTTATTCTAACAGTGTTTAGAAGAGTGTTCCAAGGAAAAAAAATAATTTTGTTCAAGTGTTGAGCTATCACAGATGCTTTGAACTGAATGCAATGGCTATCCATTGTTGTGTTCTGTGTTACACAATATGAAACTTCCTGATGCATTGCCCTTCTATGTCCATATAATCAATATACTTGACAATTGTACATCACCCTGCTTCATGTGAACCCTCACTATGACCTCTTTTAAAATCTGTGCAATGTTCAAGATACCATTTAATCTTTACACAAGTCTTTTTTTTTTTTTTTTTTTTTTTTATCTCTTGGCCTTCCTCCGTGGTTTAAATGACTGTTGGATGTACAGGGAACTGCCTGTAACAGCAAATTATACCCAATTCAGAAAAAAAAAATTATTGTTTGTAAATTACTGTAATTTCTTTTCTTTTGTACATTTTATAAGGATCATAACAAGTATAATTTTACAAAATATCAAAATTAAAATCATAAAATGCTTAAATGATAGCTAAAGCGAGATAAGTTCTGAAATAGTAAATAATAAAAGTTAAGCCTTTTTAATATTCAAATACCCCATGGTGATTTAGTGATTAAGATTTTAATTAATCCAATACGACTGAACGGGCCTCATGTTGGATGTATCAAGCTCATCATGCAGTAATTATGTGCAATTTGAAATCTATTTCACAGCTGAACAGACTTTGTTTTTCTTCTTAGCCTTAGCTGTGTATTTGAGCAATCTATGCAATGTCTCACGGTGACAAAATACTGAAAGCTCTATTTAAAAAAACACCAAGACATGAAGCTGCCATGATTGTTGTATTTTTCTCAGGCCTTTTGGAATTAAGCTTGGTGACTACTATTTCCTTTAATTAACTTTGAGCTGTCTCTACACCTTTACCTAAAGCCTCCTACAGTAAATTAGATTGGCTCATCTGATTTGTTAAGAAACACTCTTGCTTATTGTATAAATTGCTCCTTCCAGGACAAAAGTGAGCCATAAGCTTATAAAAGCAACCAACAACTCAGAGGAAGGACTGTATCAAGGCTCTAGTTGGTCAAAGGCATCAAAAAGAAAATAAAATTGCACCACAGATACCAATGAACCTCCTGGTAGGCATGATGGATAAGCACAAAAAAGAAAGTGAAATAAAACATAGATTATAGTATGTTTTCTCCAGTTCAGTCAATTGAGAATTGTTTCTGATTGATTTTCACATGTCAAAAGAAACATGACAAAGTAAAACCCACTTATGTGAAACAATTAGCTGGGCACAAGATATTGCTGGAGCTAAAAGTTGCTTCTAATGTTATGACATAAAAACCATTACATGAAAAATTATAAGAATCTGCAGCACCATCCATGTGTACTTTAGAGAGTATTTTCTTGCAGCCATTTCCTCATTTATAAAACACCAACAGCTTTTGCCTTACTCAAACGGGATGTTTTCTTATGTTTCCTATTTTTAGAAGTGGATATGAGAAATGGGCCTCCATGTAAAGAAGTAATGGAATACTAATTAATGATTCCTTGACACTTTAATCAACACAAAGTAAAGAATAAATCACAAAAATGCTTTGAATATGCTTATTTTAGAGGAATTGGTATGGATTGACACTGATGGTGGCATCAGTTAGTTTGTGAAAAATTAAGTCTTAATGTGAAATATTTACTCCACTGAGCAAATGTGCTTACACACACACACACACACTATATATATATATATATATATATATATATATATATATATATATATATATATATATATATATATATATATATATATATATATATATATAGCAGGCTCTTCTGCTATATATATATATATATATATATATATATATATATATATATATATATATATATATATATATATAATATATATATATATATATATATATATATAGTGTGTGTGTGTGTGTGTGTGTGTAAGCACATTTGCTCAGTATATATATATATATATATATATATATATATATATATATATATATATATATATATATATATATATATATATATATATATATATATATATATATATGCTCAATGAATTGGGCAGTGAATTTGTTTTTTTTTGTTTGTTTGTTTATTTGTTCTTTGTTTTGTTATTTTCTTTGTTTGTTTATTGTAAATCTGAGATCCATTTCAAAAATCTTTTTATTCCAATCATTATTGTTTTTGATTGGATGCACCATGACAAATTAAGAAAATATGAAATACTCTAAGCACAGACACACACACACACACACACACACACACACACACACACACACACACACACACACACACACACACACTGTTGCTGCTTAAAAACCTCAGCTCTGCAAAATGGAGCAGTAGAGAGTTTTCAATCGCAGATTTAGATAGTTTGGAGAGATTAAGAAGGCTTAAACTTTAAATAAGCCATACCTTATCTAAAATGAGTAAAGAAATAATATTTTGAGTTTATGCCACCTTGTTTTTTAAACACTAAGTAAAAATACAGTGTAGGATACATATACAACTTTTCTATTGCAATAATTACGGGGGGGAGGAGGGGTTATAGGTCTGAGTAAATGAGCACAGTCGTGTGACAAATTGAGAGACGATGCTGTCATTTTAGATTAGCTGGGGTGTCAAGGCACAGTATTTAATTTCACAGGGAATTCAGTTTGATCAAAACCCCCACATAAGTACCAATTTAATTCATCTGCTTTCTAAAACATACAAATAAACCCAAATTATGTGATCATGCAGCCAATTTTCAAAATCAATAAGTAGTTGTTTTTTTTCCCATTCACTCTATGTATTGTTAAACAGCCTGCTATAGCAGTGGGAGGTTCTCTTCAGCCATGCTCAAAAAGGTGTGCAGTCAGGTTGTAATGTGAATATACAATATACAACCTAAATTGTGAGAGTAGTGTCTTCATTGATCAATCCTGTTATAACGTTTTACCTACATACAGTACGTATGGATCAGAACTTTTGCTCATGCCTTCACATCATAAGTCAAAATCATGTGAACTTAATTCCTCACACATTCAGACTTCACATGCACACACACATACATATATGAATTCAAGAAGCATCGCACTGAAGTTATTTTAGCCAAAGAAGGTAACAGGAGCTTTTAGAAGTTAGAGTGTCCTCACTTTTCCCCCAGTAAATCATTTTGATAGCTTTTAATATGTAAAACAGGTTCATTTTGGTGTTTACCTGTAATTAAATCATTTTATGTTCCACAGATAAATGAAAAATGATTAGATACTGATATCTGAAAGTTTTGTTTTGAAGAACAGAATATTTAATGGATTTTCACTGTCTCAACTTTTTCTTTTTTCGTACTTAAAGATTGCCAGACCATCTTGGGTTTGGCTGACGATTCATTGCACTATAAATAGCCAGTGGGTGCGTCCAAATGGTCAAACATTATTTGCTAAATTATTCAGAAGTTAGTAAGAGTGCAACTGCTGAAGTCATTCCAAATATTCATCATATGAAGTGGGTGAATCTTTACCAGTGCTTATAGTGTAGAAATAGATTGAGATGTGTCATTATCAGTTCATTGCTGCAACATTTGAGTCGCACTTACATAAACTATATATTTACAGTATATATGTGGTCTTTAAATTGTAATGCTCATTTTTAATGTGTAGTATATACAGACTGCATGAGATAGGGTAGTACAAACAGGTACTGCACAAGGACAGCAAAAGTTACTTTGCCTGTTTTTTGGTTTTTTTTTGTTTGTTTGTTTTTTTTTTGTTTCATGTACTTATTTGTTTTTACGAGAAATGTTGGTGCTTCATAATCTCTGGTGTTCATACATGTGTTTAAAAGATACTTTTTTTTTTTTTTTTTTTTTGGTGAGATTCTTTCCAGACAGTTTTCAATGAGCAAAATAAATAAATGTCCACAATATTCACTTCAGTCCAAAACCTTAAGTTGAACAGCTACAGTACATGGCCTCATGCAACATCAACAATGCAGAATCATCACATAGCTAACTTGGGGTACTCAGTTTATGGGTGCCATCCAAAATAGGGGCAACTGCTTTGCCATGTCAGGCAATACAAGCAGTCAACGTGCTGAGATGAATGAATTCACATCAGTGCAAACAGAATGATTCTATGGCAGAGAATAAAATTGTGTACAACTATGACTAGAACGCTGCTTTTTTGCAGATAGACAACTGCTTTAGCGTATCTGCATGTACATGGAGTATGAGACATTTCTTAGTTGTTATGCTCTTACTGTGGAATTTTTCAACATGTTCAGAAAGATCTCTGGTAACCTGCTATTTCTGAAGAGCACATTCTGAATGTTGAGAACATAACACACATAAAATGATTTGTGACATTGTTTTTCTTGTGTTTCCTCACGCACTACAAAGATGCAGGGTGTATTTCCAACACAGAACTATTATAGTATGGAAATTCCACTAAGCTATTTTGTGACTGTTTTGTTTGGAGTTAAGAAGTTTTGGACACAGTAAAAATCCGCTAATGACACCAAAACAATGTGTATTTTCAATAAGATAAGTTAAGAAATGGCAGTATATTTCCCTTCTTCTTTACAAAGCTATACTCTACCAGTGTAAAGTTTAAATCGGAAACATTTTAACAGCATTTTTTATTTTATTTTTTTTATGTCACTGTGCAAATAGAGTATTCTGTTACTCAGTGAGGAAAGACAGCATAAGGGAAGCTTTGAAGCTTTTTTGGGGGAACATTTATAGCTGTTTTCAATAAATGCTTTACTGGCTATGGGGTTTTTTAATGCTTCTTGACTCCTAATGAAACTCTGAATCAGATAAGCCAAAGTCCTGGTCTCAGTCTGTGTAAAGAGGATCACACAAAAGTGACACTACTACTAGATCATGTTGCTAAAAAGGTTAAAGAACATGGTCAATTACAGGATAATTACTACATCTTGCATTTCAAATGCATACCAAGAACACTACAGTGGGTAAAACATAAGAACTTTGTTCGTCATATCCCCACTTCTGCTTCCACTTCTATCCAGTTTGCAGCAATTCAATCTTTCCCTTCTTGTTTTTTGGCTTTGTGCTTTGCTGGCAGGAGTGGTTGCAGGTGCTCCAGAACCTGAGCAGACCTACACCAGCACCCACTTGTTTAATCAAGCTCCCTTCAGATACTTGTGAAGCACCATTGTGCTAGAATTGCATCGAATATATACTCTTCTTATGCAGTCAGTTATGGATCAGGTCTTTTTTTTTTCTTTCATTGCCCTGACAGTCTGTTGATGTTGAACTTCAAATTATTAGTGTCTGCACATTTTACTGACATCCAATATTCATAACATCTCAGCCAGATTGCAGTGTTATCCAAAGCCTCAGTCCCAAACTCATCATTACCTAGAGAACTGTAAGAGGTTTGTTTGGTCATTCTGAATATTTTTCTTTAGTATTCAAACATGTATTCTACACAAGGAAAGCAGCAAGAATTTTCACACTTTAGCAAATGTTCCAGAGTTTGGTATTTTTATCGACTTGTTGAGTCACAAAGTGACTAAAGAATTTTGCAAAGAGTACTGTAAATGTGCTTCTTTTTCAAATATATTCTGTCCTTGAGTCCATTTTCATTTTTTGTGAGTTTTTGAAGTCAAACATTCTAACCTTAATGAAACATTACTCTTTATCAAAGAGCTCTGCTTGGTAACTACCTTACAGACTCATTGCCAGGCCAGGCCTGTTTTAAATAGCTATATGTTGTTACAGTTAAGTGATTAGTTACATGGAACATACAATTCATAACAAGCCATTCAAGCAGGGACATCTTAAGGTGACAGAAACTAGAGTTCTGTATGTAATACAAGAAAGCAAGATGTGCTGTGCCAGTGTACACTTTTCAAAAATTAAAAGGTAAAAGTATTTCTGTTATTTCCTAAAAATAGAATGATAACATAGGGACTGAAATCTAAGAAGAGAGAGTAAAAATTTCAGATTAGTGCTTGTGAAGAAAAAAAAATGACTCACTGTGAGGGCGTTTTAATAATAAAACTATTGATAATTGTCACTAATCTATTCTGAGAGCTCTTGGAAATGTAAGAGAGGGAATTTACCAAACAATTTGTTGTGTTGCGTCGGAAAAATCCCTGAAACTCTTTTTTTTCCCAATGTCAAACCATGGTTTTTGCCAGTTATCTGTATATTATATGAATAAAATTCATTATTTGAAATTTTTGATTTTGATTTTGGAGTTTTATGTTTATGCATTTATCAGATGCTTTTATCAAAAGGATATAACAAAGGATATAATAATGCAGGTTATATCAATGCTATCAATAAGTTACCTCGAAGAAAGATAGGTTCAAAGGTGACAGTAGAAATAGCATGCCAGTATGGAGGGAAGTGCAGAAGAGGGGGTGGGAAGTACAGTGCAGGTGCTACATAGGCTCCCTGAAGTGCTGGGTCAGCAAGAGTTTCTTGAAGATAGACAGGGAAACCTCTGTTCTCATAGTGCTTGGTTGTTCATAGTGAAGCAACACATGAAAACAGTTTGGCTTGTCTTGAGCTTGCAAGTTGATAATACCTTAATGACTAGAGTGATGGAGTCGTGACATAACCCTTTGTCAGGTTTCTTTCCTGAAAGTGTTCTGAAGCTTTTCAAAGATCTTTATCAGACATGTAACTGCAATTAAGTTTGAACATCTTACTTGGTGCATTATTTATGAATAGCTTGCTATAGCTGGTGCTGTCCTAAAATATTGTTTATGTTTTTGGTAAGTTTCTAAAGCAGTTTTATGGTTGCTTCATGGTGAGCAAAATTATTTATTCTCTCACAGGATAAGCGAAATACAATTTTCCCACAAATTTTTGCTTTTTATGTTTGCAGTTTTTAGCTTTAAGAGTGAAGGATTGCATGTGATATATTGGGTTTATCAGACTTTGTTTCTTTTTCTACAAGTCTGTGCATGTTGCTGAGCTGTGGGACTACAAGCAGCCTATAACAAAGTACTGATATGGATTTCTTCATCTTTATATAAAGTACTGAGAATGCTGAGGAGGCAGCAGAATCAGAAACAGTGAGCATGTACCATATATATGTAGAACACAGAAAAACGAGGCTGCAATCACACCTGTTGTTTACAAGATGTATGAAACAGCAATATAGGGAATAAAGAAAACAATGAAATAAAAGAACTAGAACATGGATATAAAAATTGAACCGACAAGGGTTGGAATAGGTTTTACTCACTGGATAAAAAACTGCTTTGGGTAAAACGGAAGTTATAAATGATCTCTGCCCACTATGCTGAGAGTGAGTAGGAGGTCATGTATTTTCAATTAAAGGTAATGTATCAATCTTTACACCCTGTGGACCTCAATATATTTTTTTTTGTCCAAACCAAATATCTTTTTAATACATTTTTAATTCAAAGATATTGAAATATTGAACTTAAACTTCCTGTTTGAGGTTTTGATGTTAGGGTATTTTTTATGGCCTTTATTATTAATGTTTTACATTAAAAGCAACACTACCTGATGAATCAAGGTAAACGCTATTCTTTGATATTTAAGGTTTTCTGTTCAGAGTACATCTCACATAGATGTGACTTTTGATATCCTTTCAGAGAAATACATTATTCCTATGACTGTTATGACACACGAATAGGGAAAAAATAAATGTCTTCGTCAGTCGGTGTTGCTTTCTGGGGATTTCAGAGGGAAAGCTGCTTAGGTGAAGTCAGGATGTGCATATCAAATGGATTTCATTAATCTAGTAAAAGTGGCCAATTTTATAACAGCAGGAGCTTTCACAGTTTGCTCTTCTGGAGCATACAGGTGTGTGTTAACATGTGTGGGAAACACATCAACAATGACCTCAAAGCAACTGTTGCTGCCTAGTAAACAGAATTATACATCAAAACATAGATTTAAAAGTAGCATCTTAATAAAACACTGCACTTCTAGAACAATGTGTACAGGACAGACCAAAACAAAAATGCTTGGCAATGATGGATAGCTAAATATTTGGTGAAAACATGGTGCTGCACATATCCAGACAAGTACATCATGCGAGCTTTCAAGCATGGCAGCGGAGGGAGGATGATTTGGGGCTTGTTATGTAGCTATAGGACCGAGGCACCAAGCACATCTTGCAGTCTCAGAGTGGGCCTTTTGTGCTCACATTGAAATGTGAGCAGATCTTTCCAACAGTCAAGGCTTTGAGAAACCTAGGTCCATACTTCAACCTGAATGAAATGTGGCAACACCTTAAGAGAGCTGTGCTTAAATCCCTGTAAACCTTATTTACCAAAGCAAAGTGTTGAAGAATAGAAAAGAAAATTTCTCCTTTATAATGTTTGATGCTTTTCAAATAATACAGGAAAGAGCTACTTCAAGCTGCATCTAAAGTTTGCTCTACAAGCTATTAAATAATGGGATGTTCATTTTTATTGACAGTCATTAACCATTTTTTATGACATCAAACATTTCTGGGAAATTAAAAATAATCACAAGTAGCTAAATGTTTTAAACATTTGTCACTGGGCGATTTGTTGCAAGAGGTGTCCAGAATCTAAGGCTTGATTAATTTATTAACGAGTTATTTAGACTTCAGCACAACTGAAAAAATATCTTTCTCCAAGAGTGCCTGAAAAAAAGATCACAAGTTAAAAAAAAAAACTTTCTTGGTTATCAATACAAATTTAGCAGGCAGTTTGGGTTAAACACAGATCAAGCCAATAAGGTTTGTAAAATCAAGTACACCCTTAAAGCCACAGATAGGTGTAAAACACAAACACCAACAAATAAAAGTGTTCATTCTTTCTTTTTAGCATGACGGTAATTGTTTGAGAATTATTAAATAATGTGATCAAAACTCTAGTCAGTTATGCACTGGGCAGTTTTTAGAATACTATAAAATCAAGTTGGAATCATGAAACTTCAACACAGTTTTTTTTAATAGCTAATAAAGCACATGTGGTTTTACTGTGAGAATATTATCCTGCAGCTTCTTTAAATATTTAGTTTTTATCTACTATAAAGGTCCAACTCACTGTTCAGTACAACAGACAGGACGGCAGCACCCTAAAGGTCAGATTTAAATTAAATTGGAAGACTGCTGATGTTCTGTGTGCAGTAAGACCCACAGTTAAACATTCTTAGTCTTTGTGACCATTTCAACTATTTTTGAACCCCATTTACAGAGGAAATTTATGGTTCATTAGTTTTAACATGCTGCTTGAAAACATAAACTTATTTACATTAATGAAAAGAAAGTGTTATGGTTTAATAACACATGGGTTTTGTAAGTAAAATGTAAAACGTTCAATGAGGTTAATATTGTAAGAGAGGATTGTCTTAAGGTTAAAACAGCCTCTATAAAATGAGACCAAACAGAAGAGAGAGGATTGTAATGATTTTAATTCAGCAGTTTGTTACAGTAAATATAAAGTGGCTCCTTAGTAAATTGTTTTTACTCACCCTGTAAAGTAATTGAAGCACACTTGGTAAAGACATAATGCTAATGACAAACCATTAATCCATTAGCAGTCTGTGTCTGGCTGAAGTCCAGGGTCATTTGTCTACTCTTGTTCTCTGTCAGCAATAATCTCTCAGTAGATTTTTTTAATTATTTATTTAGCTTCCTTTTCTACTGCAACATGTTAACTTCCACATTTTCCTTTTCATCCCAGAAGATGCTTAGTGGTTCTTTCAACTTTTCTTCAGTGATGCAGTTGACTTGATCCCTTAAGCAACAGCAGCTCAGCTACTGATAGAGTGAGACAAATATATTTACCTACCTGTGCATGTATCTTTGAGAAAAAAAAGAGACAGGAAAAAAAGAGAAGAAGTGTGAATTTGATAAAATTGTGTGATTATACTTCCCTTGCAGTGTGAACTGAATTGTCATCAACAGTACTTGTGGCTTATTGTTTCCTGCAGAGGACACAAAGGTTAGTAGCCAGTGTAATCTAGACAGCCAGTCAAGTCTATAAAGATAACGTACACAAAAAAAAAAATAAATAAATCTTTATTCTGATGTCATGTATGTTAATGGGTTAAAAGCCATCTTGGCTGTGACTGTATGTGAGATGTAATTTAAGAATAAGTGTTGGCTGTAACACAGAGCCAGTCAGTGGCAAGGACATTCAAGGAGGTGTAGTTCATTGTCAGGAAAGCTTTTAACAGTTTATTTTCTGTATACTGGCAAGAAACTATATTCGATACAATGATATGTAGAATGATTTAACTATGTTAAATTAAGTTATGGTCATAATGCCATCAACCAAAAACAAAAAATATATCAAAAACTAAAACAATTATTTTCTTACCCATTTAGCAAAAAATTAGCCTAATTTTGAATTTAATCTGAGTTCACAGTATTAGAGCCACCCCTCACCTTTAAGCACCAAAACTATCAGTAAAGAAAAAATTGAGGACGATACTGTGGTCCAAAACTGGGCCTTTGTCTTACTCACCGAACTAACTAGAACCGACTAGAACCGATTAACTCTGCAAGCTTATGGTTTCAACACTCGGGGTACTGAAAACTCTTGCCACAAATTGTACTGTTGTTTCAGCAGGAGAGTCACTGTGGCAGGGAGCTGGTTCTGGTCCAGGTCTTTTGAGTGTTTTGGCTGCTAATTGACATTGCTTCAGAGTTTTGAAAGTTACCTGTAGGAGAGATCACAACACACCAGTACTGACCTTCCTACACTGGCTACTTGTGAAATCAAAGATAACCAAAAACGAATCCCCACAACACCTAAGCTGTGCCTAGAAATTCTGTCAATAAAACTTATGAACAGAATCGGTAACAAAGGGCAATCTTGGCGGAGTCCAACTCTCACCAGAGACCAAACTACTGGATCCACTAGGCAGCTTCTTGCAGAGAAAGTTACACAACATATTATTTTGTCATTCCAAACGCTGTTTTCATGACTGACAAGTTGGATTTAATGCTTGAATTTAACCAGCTTGCTGAAGTGCCTAGATGAACAAGAAGTTAAAAGAAACAAAATATATGTTTAAAGGAACTTTAAAAAGTATTGTTTAGACAGGAGATCAACATACTGTCTGGAACCTGGATCATAATCACTTACGGTATCATCCACCTAGCCAAAAACAAATCAGTTTTGTCATTTTTACAAAAATGCTGTGAAACCAGAGATGAAATTGCCAAATTTCCCATGAAATTTGGCATGGTGTGACATAGCGAGCAAATATTAATAAGTTTTATAACTATAATAATTTCAAAATAATGTATCAAAAATAATTAAATGAATTAGGGAACAAAAAATGTACTAACATTGTAAGGCATAAAATATTTTTAAAACAGAAGTGGATTTAAGGCTTGGGTGAAGGTATTGAAACCAACTGTTGCCACTTGACAATTGCATCTGTTAGGTGTGCTTAAATGTTTTATTTTGAAGAACAAAATTAAAAAGCATAGAACTGTTTTAAATAAAGTCATATATTCCAGCATTGTAAAACCTACCTTTAGGGTTATGAAGGCACTGCGGCTTGGAGGTTAACTGAATTCGACAACAGATGGAAAAAAAGGAGTGCAAATTAGAAGTGACAGTATGAATACAGTCTTTGTTAAAAAAGGAAAAGGTATTCAAGTAAATACTCAAAATACCATTCATGCTTGAACAAGATAACAAGGTGACAGTGCCCTGAAGAGATAGAGTCAGATATTGGATGACTGGGTGAAAGTTATATACAGTGATGATATATAAATATCCCTTTAGCAAGGAGATGAGACAGTTTTTATTTAGAGCAAGTCTAAAAAAAACACATAAAGTTGACATCCTTAAGAAAACAAGTACATTTTTACAGTGATTGATGATGTGCAGTTGCACCTCAGGTAGGATCAGAAAAGATGGGCCTCATTAGTTTTTACAATAAATGTGCAGTTGTAGATTGAACACTTGGACACTGTTGTCATTTCATCAATCAAAAATAGGTTGGTGGATGCTGAAGTGATATTTTAGGATGGTAATACGTTGTGCTACAGCTCAATGAATGAGGGGACTTTTTTCAAGAAAGACATATTAGTTTAATTACATGGCCAGAAAACAGCTCAGCTCTCAATCTCATTAAAGATTCATGGTTGAAACAGGGAGAAAAATAAGGTCGTGACAAGACTTCATACTGCAAAGCTAATCCTCCAGCTGCTGCATGGGAAAGTTTGATGACGAATATTGCTTTTTATTTGTGAAGTTTATGCTCGTAGATATTCAAAGTGGTGAAAGCCAAATGTGAAACAAAGTTTTGATTGTAAATTTTTTTGTCTTGTCAAGTCTGTACATTTGATTTGCCAATCATATGTTCAGTGTTATAAAAACAAATTTAAAAATAAAAACAAAAGACATAGATGGTTAAAAACAACAAATGCAGCTCATTGAAACATAAAGACAGTAAATCTATTTTAAAAAGGAAGTGAATTAATAAATCTAGCTAAAAACTTAAAAGCTAAAAGCTTGAGAAAAACATAAGTTCTGAGTTGGTTTTTAAAGCAAGACACTGTTGCAACAGATGAGCTCTTGTGGTAGAGTGTTTCACAGAGCAGGACCCCAATGCTTAAATAAACCATAAGTTTACCTTGATTTGATAGATATGGCCAGACACCTTTACTTGATGACTGTAGGGGTCTCCTTGGGGTTTTTTTGTTTTGTTTTGTTTTGTTTTTTGTTTTTTTTTGTTTTTTTTTTTTGTGGCGCATGTCAATTATGTTTTTACTGTAGGGGAGGAACTCGTCATTTAAACACTTTTAAAATAATGAGACAAATGGTGAAATGATTTCCTTGCTTAATAGGAAGTTAGAAGAGAAACATTAGGATAGGAGTGATGGGCTTGAACCTCAAAAGTTTTAGTTAAAAGTCCAGGTTCAGCATTTTATCTTAGTTGTAGTTTACATAGTAACTTTTGACAATGCAGCAAAAAGTATATTAGCATAACCCCCATACTTCACAGTGGGGATGGTGTTCTCAGGCTTGCAAGCTATTATTACAATGTTACATCCACAATTGTGCCACATCCATGTAAAATTTGGAAATAAATCAGAATCTAACTATTTCATTACATCATTAGTTGGGTTTACCCAAATTGTTTGAAGGATTAGCAAAGCTAGTGCATGTACCCCTGACTTTGAAGATAATAACCAAGAATTCTCAAAAAAAAAAAGTCTTGCTCATCACACTGACAACTGGCAAATATAATTTTGGGACCCCAACTCACCTGAAAAAATGGAAATATTGAGTACTTAATGACAGACAGTGAGTGCAAAAAAGGTTCTATTTTATATAGCATATGTATGTTAACATCTAATTTCAATTGTTACATAATATGGCATCATACTGGAGTTATAAAAGCTTTGAGGATTACTTAATAGAGATACCTTCACAATAAATACCCAATGAATAGGATTAATTTGCAAATGGATATAATAGTTTGTTCAGATAGAACTTGTCAATATGTTTTTGAGTGTTTCTCTGAAAAAAATTATTGGAAGATTCAAGTAGCAACAGTTCAATAAAAATAGTCCAACAGGCATCACAGAGCATAAGCAGGATATGTGCAATGTGTGTTTCTGTGTTTACCCTCAGCAGGTGCAATCCTAAGCTTGTATATTGGGCTGATTTTTTTCTGCCAGCTTATTTATAATGTTGAGAACTTGGATCGAGACATGCAATTGAGGAGAAAAAGCCTGAGCTAGCCTGCTTTGAAGTCTGATTTCCTGTTGTGCTGATGTTTAAGCCTCGCCTTTAGGCTCCTCTTGAAGCGCAAAAACACAGCTTGGGAGGAAAAAATGAAATTACACAATAAAACAGAGCAACTATAGATGTAAAGTAAATCCTTTTCATCTATGTTCACCAACAAAGATGATTAAATCATTGATTAGTTGGTGGTCACTGGCCAAGGAATTAGCATTCAATTTGTGTTACTTATTGGTTTATGCTTGGAGGAAGTACAAGATGCTTTATTAATTCTGCAGATAGCTACAGGGCATTTTTTTAAAATATTATTTTGCTCTCTTTTTCCAATGACTTTTAACAGAATTATTGTTGATCATTCAAAGAATACCACTTAATTTATCCTGTTTTCAAAAAAAAAGAATTATTTTCTTTAAAATGTGGCTTTTTCTGCATTTAAGAGTATGAAAGTAAAGTAAAATAAAATATAAAATATCCAAATAACATTGTGAAAAGAATGTCAGGATTTTAGGAACAATTGTTCTACTGTTTTATTTATTGCTTTCACTTTTTTTGTGCTGACATTACATTTTCAACAGCTGCATTACCAGGAGGATCACATTGTGGTAAGGATCATTTTTAATTATGGAAGCTGTGAAACAATACTTAATTTTAAGCAAACAAAGTATGTCTGCATCACAAAGGATAGTATATGAATCAGACCCAGGACTCAGACCACAGCCCAGAAAAAGTTCAGCAAGTTTTACTGACAAAAATCAGAATATGCAAGATTGATGGCAACTTCTTCCCAGGATTGACTTTCTGGTCATACAAAAGACTAGAAGGTGAGTGGCCGGCAAAACATACTGGAAGAATTGTGGAAAGTCGTTAATTACCTGACAGAGGTTGTTTCCCATTAAGTGCTCTTCAGAGACTCAGACCACAAAATACTTAAATCCACGCAGATGTAACTGCTGAGGACTGGAAAATGTCATTTTACCTGGGATTGTTTTACCCACAGGAGCATATAGAAAGGTTCACTCTATAAGCTGGAAACCAGGATCAATTACATCACACTGTGGAAACTCTGGTAGGAGGATAAACTGGATTATACACTCCAATCCAGTGTTCTAGTTTGACCATGGGAAAGTGAGAGTTTACTTTGTCTATAATCCAAAGCGCAGTGGTTGGGTGAATGGCCAGGTCAGCAACATGGCAGCCAGGGAATTCGGAACAAAACCAAAATCCATGAGGCAGTAATCAGAGTCCAGGTACATGAAGCAAGGTTTAGGGCCAAAAAGAAGGGTAGCTCAAAAAGACAGTCGGGAAACAGGCAAGGGCGATGGTCAGGAGGCAGAAAACCAGGTCAGGTACACAAGAAGGAACTGAGACATGGACCACTCACTTTTTTATTAGTACTATAGAAGACAGAGAGGCCATAAACAAAAATTCCTGGGTTCATGATATTGCCTTCACTGTCAAACAAAAGAAAAGTTCAACATCAGACATATGAAAGTGGCTTATTTAATTTTATGCTAATCAGTTTGTGTCCATGTCATTATACATCAATCTTGTCAAAAACTTAAAATAGCCAGTTCTAAACTTATTTAACTTAATTAATTTAGGCTTAATATAACATTAATTTTACCAACTTGTTCTGTAATATACTGACTGAGGTAATATTGACATTTGGAGAGGCCTAGCCAGAGTCCTGACTTGAATCTGACAGAGAATCTGTCAATTTTAGGCTTGACACTATCTATACATTATCCAACACACTGCAGAGCATAAATCTTAAGCTTAAGTAGTGGAATGCCTCTTAGTATTGGTTCAAGAGAAACAAACCCTAATTACCCTCAAAGTTTGACTTAAAGAAATATTTCTGTATTTTCATGGTGGGGTTGTCTTTAACAGTTTGAACAATTAGACCCTAACTGCGGTACATAACTCTCTTAGCATCTTCATTTTGTATAGATTCAGATTAGTTCCTCCCAGAGGAAGACACTAATATCTAGCTCAAAAGAGGCCAAGACTACCAAACTTCTACCATATAGTTGTGACCAGACATTTACATGCATCGAATTAAAAGACACATACACATTTTACCTCACTGTCTGAAGTTAAATCAGACCAAATTTCTCCTGTTTCATGTCAGTTAGAATTACAAAAATAATTTCTATTTGCTAAATGCTGGAAAACTTAGCGAGAACATTTTTTAGAGAATTTTTTGTAACTTTCTTTGTATTCAGAAGTTAACATACATTTGGTCGGTATCAGGGATAATTGTCCATGGTGACTCTCGACCAAATGCAGAGATCCACAGCTCAGGTGGGGGAGTCTGTCCACAGGACAACTATTAGCCGTGCGCTGCACAAATGTGTTCTTTATGGAAGAGTAGCAAGAAGAATGTCATTTTCAAAAGAAAACCATAACATGGCTTCTGGCAGTTTGCCAGAAGCCATGTTGGGGACACAACAAACATGTGGAAGAAGGTGCTTTGGTCAGATGAGACGCAAGCAAAACGCTATGTGTGGCAGAGAATTAACACTGCACATCACTCTGAACACACCATCCCCACTGTCAAATATGGTGGTGGCAGCATCATGCCCTGGGGGTGCTTCTCTTTGGCAGGGACAGGAAAGATGGTCAGAGTTGATGGGAAGATGGATAGCGCCAAATACAGGGCAATCTTGGAAGAAAACCTGCTGGAGTCTGCAAAAGACTTGAGACTGGGTCGGAGGTTCACCTTCCAGCAGGACAACCACCCTAAACATAAAGCCAGGGCTGCAATGGAATGGTTTAAAACAAAACATATTCATGTGTTAGAATGGCCCAGTCAAAGTACAGCCCTAAACCTAATCAAGAATCTGTGGCAGGATCTGAAAACTGCTGCTCACAAACACTCTCTATCTAATCTGACTGAGCTTGAGCTGTTTTGCAAAGAAGAATGGGCAAAAATTTCAGTCATTAGATGTGCAAAGCTGGTAGAGACAGACCTTAAGAGTTGCAGCTGTAATTGCAGCAAAAAGTGGTTCTACAAAGTAATGACTACTTTTGAATGAATGAATACTTTTGCACACTTTTCCATTTTTTTATTTGTAAAAATGTTTTAAATCATGTATAAGTTTCTTTCTACTTCACAATTGTATGCCACTTTGTGTTGGTCTTTCAAATAAAATTCCTATGAAATATATGTATGTTTGTGGTTGTGAAATGGAAAAGTTCAAGGGGTATGAATACTTTTGCAAGCCGCTGTACATCCACAGGTGTACCTCCAATTAATTCAATTGTGTTAGAGGTTTCCAAAATCATGACATCATCATCTGGGCTTTCTGTCATTGTTTAAAGAGACAGTAATCCCTCTGTATGCGAATTTTGAGTTTTCTGGCATTTAGCAAATAGTCATAATTTTGGTAACTCTAACTTAAAACAAGAGAAATTTGGTCTGATTTAACTTCAGACAGTGAGAAAAAAATGCGTACATATCTTATTTGGTGTATGTAACCTTCTGGTTTCAACTGTATTACAACAGCTGCAGTTCAAAAAATACCAAAATAAAAAATGTCTGGGGGGGTGGGTGTTGTCCAAGACTGGGCTATTCATGTAGATCATCCTTAGACTCCTGCTAGCATGTTTCTCTGATCTGAGAACACTGGGTGGCAAGTGGACCACAAGTATTGTAACATTAGTTACAATTAGTAACATTAGTAACATTAGTAAGTCTCTAAGAATTACTTTGTTAGGAGCATTACTCCCTCACCCTCCACTGATAATGACAGCAGAAGAATTAAATTCATTTAACATTACCACAGAGGTTACCTGATTTTATTGAGATATTTGAATGTAAATACTGTGAAAAAAATGGCATTCAGCATGGGAGGCTAGCGCTGAATGTTGTGTTTGCAAACTGAAATGGAGATTACTGCTCTTACATAAACTGGTATAAACTGTGAAGAAGTTTAAACTGAGAGATGACTGAAACAAAATGTATGGAATTTTTCAGCAGTTTTGAAAAACTACCTATATAGTTCAGAGTTTCTCCAAAAATACAACAGTATAACTTAATAATGTTTTATTAATGTTATTAAACTTGGCATGGCAAGATGGCAAGCCCATCTCACACTGACACAAATGAGCAAGGATATTGTAGAAGTCAATTTGATTCCATAATGACTCCTATTACAGCAAGTGATTGATACTCAGAATTGAATCAATGACTTGGAGATTTGATCAGCAGCACATCAAGTAAACAATGCACTTAGTTGCATTAGATGTTCTTCTTTATTTTCTGCTTTATTGTGCATTAGAGTGACAAATTGATCTTGCAAGTTGTGGATTCACCACCATGAAATAAAAAGGTTTCCACATCCCTGAATAAATTCAGCTTAAAACCCCCCATTCAGCCTTGGGCAGCACAGTTTTGTCCTTATCATTTATCAGAGTCGACACGTGTGTGGTAGGAGTTCAACAGAGCAAAGCTTCTCGATGGAGCTGGAAGTTTCAACACTGCCACCTCCAGGTCAGAGAACAGAAGCATTTTTTTCTTTCTCTTGTTAAATATCATGTTCTGTTTTAGTTAAAATAACAGCACTGGAGACATTTTACCAGTGAAGATTTATAGGAGAATTTAAACTTAAACCACCGAAAACATTTTTAAGAGTTTATAAATTTAACATATTTTGTGGGGATTTGGTGTCCCATTAATTCTACAGTTACCAATGGCAAAATTGGGACACCTTTTAATTCCTTTTAAATCCAAGTGAAACACTTTTAATTTATACTATGAACTATATTACTTAATATTGTTTGTTCTTCCATTTAGTAAATCACAATGTTCTGGTTGCATTGGACATACTGTGCCTATAAAAAAGTATTCACCCTCTTGGAGTATTTACTCTTTTTAATGCTTTTACAAATAAACTGTGATCAACAAAATTTGGTTTTGAAAAAAAAAAAAAAAAAAAAAAAAAAAACAACTTGAATATCAAAGTGAAAACTGAATTTCTACAAAATAAGGACAGTTAAATGAGAATATTTCACATAAAATAAGTGATTGCAATAATATTCACCCCTTCAAGCCTTGCACATCTGGACACAGCAATTATACTCTATTCTTCCTTGCAAAACTGTTCAATCTCTGACAGGTTGTGTGGGGATCCTGTCCAAGGGGGTTG
Organism: Anableps anableps; assembly: GCA_014839685.1. NCBI lineage: Eukaryota > Metazoa > Chordata > Actinopteri > Cyprinodontiformes > Anablepidae > Anableps > Anableps anableps. The sequence goes on from CM026081.1 coordinate 10,724,283, forward strand.
AGTACTTTTTATAAGCACTGTAGATATTATATGACCCCAAGACACTTTTCTTTTAGCCACTGGTCACTAGGCTAGATGAGGACCCATATTTTTCTTGCCACAAACACAGTGAGCAGGATGTTAAAGGAGCTACAAGAAATCTGTCAAAGTTCACTGTTGGAGAACTGCAGCATATAGTGTGTGTGTCCTCCTTTTGGGAACAGGCCCAGCCAGAAGTACATGCAGTGCAGACTCATGGCGGGTTTATGGCCTTGGCACCCCCAAGAAAACTTGATTTTACACAGTATGGGTTGCCAAATGCACCAGCTATAGTCTATACATACCAAGAAAACATCATTGTTTGAAATTTGCTTTAACATAGTCGCCAAGATGGATAAATATAGAATGCACATTGTTTATACGTACAATATAAATAGCTGTAAATAGTAGACTTTTTTGTGGCTACTTTAACTTGGCTCCTCCTCCATAACCCTGGCATTAATCACATAACAGCAAATGAGTAAATCAGAAACAGGTCCCTGTGTTTTCATCATGGTGACTTTTTATTGACTTTGTAGAGTAGCTCATTAAATGTACCACTTTTACGGCACAATGAATGAATGAAGAAACACTGGTAAAATTATCAATACTGTCCAGTGCATCTCAGACTATCTTTATCTGTGATCTTACTATCAGATGTGGTTGATATTTGCAGGATAAATTGCATGAAAAAGCTCAATAAGGAGTTCATAAATTTACAATTTAATGTTTTACTTATTAACTGACTGACAGTTTGTTTGTGCTGTAGTGGTTGGTGGACTTAACTGGAGTTGGGTCCCCAACTACAGGTTGGTTCTGCTCCACAACTACCATCTGACTGTATCAACATGCAAGTCAGTTGTGTTTGTGTGATGTCAAATGTCACAATTTGTTGTTAGAACTCAAAGCAGTGAGGCAGTGTGGAGGCTAAATCATGTTTATTACATAATAGCAGCCCATACCTACTAAAAGACTGAGTTAAAATGCTAATGAATGTAAATAATTAATGGTATGGAAGCAGGTGAGTCTAGTTAAGTGAACTAATTGCTGCGGAGTGGGGATAATGTGTGGCAATCAGTTAGGGAAACCTAAATGGAGCACGAAAAGATCTACTAAAAGAGAAGCTAAAAATTATAATCTTAATACATAAAATACTAAAGAACACAACCACAGTAAACACCAAGAAATAAACCAAAACTAATCAGAAAACACATATTGTAAAGCAAAGTAAGCTAAAGATCATTACACAAAAAGGTCATTTTCTGTCCTTCCAGCACAAATTTTGGTAAGACTTTACAGGAACTTTCCATTAAACCATATAATTCTATCACATGAGACGAAAATTAAACTGTTCATCAGCAACCACCCAAGGTGGATCAGGTGTAAAAAAAAAAAGGAGCAATATATATATATATATATATATATATATATATATATATATATATATATATATATATATATATATATATATATATATAAGGACCTAGAAAAGGAGAAAAAGAGCCATGATGTGGATCTGTTTCTTTTCCAAAGGTTCTGGGAATTGTGTTAGAGAGCATGGCATCATGAGCTCTTTAAAATATCAACCAATTTTAAATAGTCAGGTGGTATCTGCCAGCCAACTGAAAATTGGTATTTAATGGGTCTTTCAACAGGGTAATGATTAAAAGCATATTTTCACTCCATAGTGATTTACCCAAAAATCTGAATCAATCTTTAGTGTGTGCTTAAGAGGAGAGATAGCATGACAGAGGGGTTCAGAATTTTTTAAGACCAAAGACATTGTGCAGAGAAGAATGGTCAAATACCCTTTGCTCTGTATACTCCAACCTTATATATAGAAGAGTATAAAATATTGACAGCAGGGGGACCAATAATTTTTTCAACATCTTGACATTTTGCTAATAAATGTGTAATAAATATTGCACTGTACATGTCATAGGTGCTCTATTCGTTTCAAATGAACCTTTATCCATATAAGAACATGGAAGTATGTGGTAAGCATGGCAAGAGAAGAGGGCAAAAAAAGAATTCACATAGTGATACAAAGTGAAAATTGTAATCACATTTTTGTAACAATGTCAGCATAATGTGATAAATACTGGATGCTTATCAGTACAACTAAAAATTTAACATGATAATGGCAAACACTTTCCTAGCTGCAATTATACTGCCTGACTTCCAGAAGCTTCTCAGAGAGAAATTTGAAATCACTACTGTCCATGTTAGAATTTCCACAATACTTGCACCCTCCTTTTGTATTTTATTAGTGCAAATGTGTGTGTTCTTTTTTCCTCCCCATTTCTATCTGGATCATATTTTATCTCTGAAGTAAAGTAAATGAGGATGGTGATGATCCATTTCCTTTTTCATTTACTCCCTGCACTGATTCTAAGCAGACTTAAGTAAAAATGTATAACTGTTGGCTAGAAACATAAGGGAAAACTCAGCAAGAGGCTAAAACCTGTAATATCTGGAAATTTAAGCAATTTTTACTGAAATGAAATTGTTTCACATGAGCACTTGGAAGGGGGGGGGAAAGGGTTATTTTGTTTAAGCACTGCCGTCCCTCCAATTTTTCAGTATTGATGTGCCATTTACAGCTTCTGTTATCAAACCTCTGATTTTACAATGAAAGTATATTAAAGGTTATCTGTCATGATTTCAAGGTGACACTGGTGCAAGCAACAATTACAGACAAAGGAATGAAAAGTTTGAAATGGTTTATTGAATCGAGAAAAGAGTTTTCTGGATCTGTTGGAGGAGAAATACCATGCCAAGAACGGGTTTGTTTGGGGATGGGGTGAGGGGGGGTGATTAAAGGTTGCCAAAGATAGTTCCAAACAGACACAGAGGTCAGGTTCTTACTTTACATGAAGGCGTCATGACCGAGAGGGAGCACGGAGTATCCCCAGAACAGGCAGTTGGCTGCTTGTTGGGTGAGATAGTGGTTTGTGTTTGTGGTTCGGTCTGTTGTTGTTTTCCTTTGAAGGAGAGGAGGTAGTGTTGGAGGGTGGACAGGCAGGTGAGTCGGAGAGGATCTTCAGGTGGGCGTCTTGAGTGGTATGGAGGAAGAGAACGAGACGCTGGGTAAACAAACCCTGAGAGGTACCAAGTCAGCATGGAAGCTGAACAGCAAAACTGTGGGAGGAACCTTCAGAGAGGTAATCTGTCAGGAGGAAGAAAACCACTGGTAAGTTCTAAGACCTAAGCAGCTCAGAGGGAGCAGCCATACCACTAGTCATAGTTAACCATCTAGCACCCATCTCAGGAAATCCACTCCTCTAAATACTGCTCCTTGATGAGGTTAATTGACGCCACCTGGGAGCTGCACCTGCCAATCACACCCTGTGAAGAGGAGGAGGAGAAAGCAGAGCCCAAACAAACAGCACACCAGTCTGAGGATACAACATTATCCTGTTCTCAAAGAGTTTTTAAATTTTCAGTATTTAGCTCAGCTGAAACTATTGCTTTTGAGTGTTTCTCTGAAGGGTCTGTTGGATAACCGAGATGTACCTCATTGTAGATAATCAACAAATAAATCACGTGTGTTTCATGCTTTACAAACAACTGACTTGGCAACTGGATTTGCCTTCAGTCTGTTGTTACGAATACAAAATGCAAAATAAATCAAGGTTATAGATCTTTACTTAGACTCCAAAAGGCAGATGTGTGCTAAATCTAAATTTTTAAGCCCTCTGAGATTTAACAGATAACACAGCTGCATGGACTCATAGGATGATATGCAATGATAAAATGAAATCAAATAAGAAATTTTGACATTATTGTGAAAGCCTGTGTTGCCTGGAAACAGAGCAGAAGAAAAACTATATAAAGCTTGCATCTGTATTAAGTCACTCAATGATGGTAACATACAGTATGTGCATCAGAACTTTTTGTAAAATCTACAGAGATAGCAAGGCTATACTACAGCTATACTAAATCCAAAGTAATGACATCTTAATAAACACAAATTATTGTGAGTACTTTTTTTTAATTAGAACTATGTTATTACATTTCTTTCCACCCATCACCCTCTGTCTTCTGTTTATCCAACAATGGGAAGATTGGGTCACAAGGTTAAGAGCTCCAGAAGGGAAACCAAGACATCCCTCACCCCAACAAGACTGTACAGCTCATTCAAAGGTATTCCAAAGTATTTCCAGACCAGAAGGGATGTGAAAATCAGATCACTCCAGTCCATGTCGTCAAGACTTGAAGATGTCAACAGAACCACATTATGTGCAAAAAGCAAAGACGAGAACCTCAGGTTCCCTAACCTGACACCCTTCTCTCCATAAATTTGCCCTGTAACTGCTGTCCATGAACTCCACAAACAGGATGAGTGACAAGGGGCTGCCCTGGAGTAGTCCAGTGCAACTGAATACCATCAGAGTGTTAAAAGGTTGGTACATTATCTTCAGAAATAGATCAATTAGTTATTGTGATTGAAGTGGCAATGAAAAAACTAAGTGATTTCTAGTCAGGGAATTTCATATTTTACAAGAACTCGTGCAGAAATCCTGGGAACTTCTCATAGTCAAGTCAAGTTTATTTGTATCGCACGTTTCAGCAGCAAGGCAGTTCAAAGTGCTTTACATCATAAAAACATGAATTAAGCAGACAGCAGAATCATCAAAACATCAAAATCACTGAGCAAAATAATCAAAATTATCTAGCAAATGCACATGAAAATCATCTAAATCATTGGCAAAAGCATTGATCAATGATTCATTTGCTTTATTTAACTGATTTACACAAACTTCCACCCTTTGGAAAACCAAGCTTATCTTACCCAGATTTGTTTGTAGATTTATGGTTCAGACTACTAATCAAAGGCAACTCTAAACAGTTGGGTTTTCAGCCTTGATTTAAAGGAATTTAGTGTTTTGGCTGTTTCGCAGTTTTCTGGAAGTTTGTTCCAGATTAGCAGTGCATAAAAACTGAAGGCTGCTTCTCAATGTTTTGTTCTAGTTCTGGGGATGCAGAGTAGACCAGATCCACAAGACCTGAGTGGTCTGGAAGGCTGATACAACGACAACAGGTCTTTAATGTATTTTGGTGCTAAGCCGTTCAGTGATTTATAAACAAACAGAAGTATTTTAAAGTCTATTTTCTGAGCTTCAGGGAGCCAGTGTAAAGACTTTAGAACTGGGGTTATGTGCTCTATCTTCCTGGTCTTAGTGAGAACATGAACAGCAGCATTTTGGATCAGCTGCAGCTGTCTGATTAATTTTTTAGGCAGACCTATGAAGACACTGTTGCAGTAATCAATGCGACTAAAGATAAACGCATGGATGAGTTTCTCTCAGTCTTGTTGAGACATTAGTCCTTTAATCCTGGAAATATTCTTCAGGTGATAGAAGGCCAACTTTGTAACTGTTTTTATGTGTCTCTGAAGGTTCAGGTCCAAGTCCATTACTACATCCAGATTTCTGGCCTGATCACTAGTTTCTAGCTGTAATAACTGAAGCTGTGCACTGATTCTAGATCATTCCTCTTTAGGTCCAAAGATAATGATTTCAGTTTTACTTTTGTCCAGCTGGAGAAAGTTTTGGCACATCCATGCACTGATTTGTTCTAAGCATCTGTTTAGTGCTCGGATGGGTTCGGAGTCACCTGGTGACATCGTAATATAGAGCTGTGTATCATCTGCATAGTTATGGTAACTAATCTTACTACTTGTTATAATCTGAGCAAGTGGGAGCATGTAGATATTAAACAGGAGGGGTCCCAGGATTGAACCTTGGGGTACTCCACATGTGACTTTTGTCGGCTCCGATGAGAAGTTGCCTATTGACACAAAGAAATCCCTGTTCCTTAGGTAGGATTCGAACCAATTAAGTACCATACCAGAGAGTCCCACCTAGCTCTCCAGATGCTTCAATAATATGTCATGGTCAACGGTGTCAAATGCTGCACTGAGGTCCAACAGAACCAACACTGTGGTTCTTCCACAGTTTGTATTTGTGTGGATATTATTGAACACTTTGATGAGGGTAGTCTCAGTGCTGTGGTGAGTATGGAAACCGGACTGAAAGATGTCAAAGCGGTTTGTCATAGTTAAAAAGCTATTTAACTGTTGAAACACAGCTTTTTCAATAATTTTGATGAAAAATGGAAGGTTAGAGATTGGCCTTTAATTCTGCAGTAGTGATTTATCTAAATTGTTCTTTTTCAACAGTGGTTAGGTCAAGTCCACAGCAGTATTCATCATGGTAGTAACCATGCCCCCTCAAAATTTCTCACCAGTCACATAATAACTTTAGGACAACACACAAGAAAATTGATCTGCTCAGAATAGCAATTTTTTTTGTCACCTATGAACTTTTCCCAAAGGGAAATCATAGATATGTGCAAAAAAAGATTAGAAGTTTAACAGAGTTAAAAATTCCTCACCAACACTTTAAAGTTTTGACCTTTGGGATTTTCCCTGGTCACTGACTGAATACTTTTAGGGTCGTCATGAGGGCCTTTGTAGCCATTCCGAGAAAAAAACAAAAAAAACAGTGAAACTGCAAAAATAACCAGGTTTATATTTAATTAAGTAAAGCACTTTAAATTTACCGGTTGCTGAAATGTGCTATAAAAATAAATTGCATTCCTTTGCCTTACACTCTGCCAAAAAACATAAAAGTAAAACATGGAAACAAAAGGGTATTTTTTATTTAATTGGAGTAAGCTGACTTCAAACTTTTTTAAAACAGCTTTTGAAGTTGAAATCATACATGTGTTATTACTCGGTGCTTTCATCATGTACATTCATTAACTGAGGCAATATTTATATCCCAGATAGAGAACCTAAAATCAATTGTGGGTTACGTCAATCAAAGCTCAGTGATAATTTCGAAGATGGTAATATTATTGCAATCAGCATCACCAAACAACAGCAATTACAGTGACAGCTGTGAAAGTAATTTCAGGTCTGAGGTTTCCACCAGAAAAATACTGTCAAAGTGCCATCTAGCGTTCAAATCCGACCACAAGTAAAATACTACCAAAGCTTTTCTTTACATTAAGAGATCTTTCTTTTTCCTTTTCCCTTGACATAAATCAAGCTGTCATAAATCATTGGAGTCTCCCAAGGGTTGTAAAGTAACAATAAATACTGGACAGAGGTAGCCCTACCTGATTCACACATACTATCAGTTCTGTCATGTATTTCCAAATGCCCTTTGTCAGTCTTCCTCATCCCTCTTCAGCTCTGCAACCGTTTTGATCAGCAGTTCTTTGGGGAGTTAATGAAGTTCATCTGCTCCAACTTTTCCTTGTCAATGTCAGTTATCCAAACGTCAGTCCAGAATACCAGAAAAGCCTGGAGCAGCAGCATGCAGCTTAATCATGTACCTTGCCATGGAATCTCTAAATAAAGGATCGATCTTATTTAAAGGTTAATCTTAGTGTGGATGAGCAGAAGATGATTAGACTATTAGGAATGTGTTATTTTCTTTCTCCTTTTAAATTGTTTATTATGGAATTATGTACTTTTTATGATGTGTTTAGTTCAGAACTAAAATAGAGTCCACTCCATGGTTCAAATTCCTATACAGTATATCTATCATTCTAAGGCTAACAGGTCAGAATCCTTTATGAAATTAATTTAACACATGACTTCAGGCATGAGAATTTGATACATTATGGCTTACATATTCTCTGAATGTGAAACTTTTTCAGGATTTTGCAAATGATAATGCAGTCACATATATTAGACATGAACCTTATTGCTTCTTGTTACAGAGCAAAGAAAATATAATTCTTGTGTAGAAATACATAATTTTGAAGTAACAACATCCACTTTGCTAAAATACTTTTTTTTTTTTTTTTTTTTTATTTGCTATTTCTGCTGCTCTGGATGCCAATCTGCTCAGGTCACTACAGGTTATCTCTTTTCATTTCTCCATTTGCAGTCATCCTCTGGGGTGATTTTGCACCCTGTCCTTCGCTCACAAATTATCACAATGCAATGAAATGAAATCTTCTCCCCATCATATTTTAATCGTTTCACTCTGTTTGGACAATACTCCTGCAATTTTTTTTTCTAATTCTCTGAAACAGCAAAAGTCGATTAAAAAATAAATAAATAAATAAATAAATAACTGGCCAGATAACATCCAGAGCTGGCACAAGGTTGAATGGGGCCCTGGATAGTTTTTGATTTGGGAACCCACTTGCAGATAAGATTATCCATCAGTCACCACAGCAGCACCCTGCTTCATTGTTTGCACAAAACAATATATTTTAGAGTTAATTAGTAAACGAATAATGAATTCCTTACATTGAATGTATGACTATCTTATCAGTCAGTTTATATCACTTTTTAAATAAAGGGCTCTTGTGCTGTCAATAAATTGTGAAGGCTGGGTTATTTCTCTGACTTTCTCATTCATATCCAGTATAGTATTTTAATACAGAATCAGAGACAGAAAATACATGCAAGGTGTATTTGGTTGTGCTTACAAACGCATAAGGGAAATTGTTAATTACTTCTTATTTGTACTTACCCATGAGTGTATGAAATTTACCCCCAGCCAAGACACTAGGAACAGAAATTATTAAACTACAGTAATATCATTAAAAGACATGATAATTTTTGCATCTTTTCCATTTCAGCTATGTTCAGGCTTATTGCTCATGATATTTTTTTCAGTCATATTACAGTTCCAACACTGGGAAACATGGATAAAAGAGTGAAAATACATGAGGCTGCTGAAAATACAGTCAAAGGTTGCTAGAAAGAGGTGATGTTACATGTGGTCTGTAAAATTCAGGTATAAGTGGATGACACAATTGCTACCAAAGAAGAAATAAGCAAAAGCAAAGTATCCAGCTTGAATTTGAATTCATAAAGGAAATATCTGTATGGTGATTTAAGTGAGGAGGAGGATGTCAGGAGAAATGTTGGAAGAAATAACTTTGATACTCAATAAACCGGCATCCTACCCAAGGGTGTAAAAGCACTCCGTGGTGAACCAAGTCTACCTGTAATTCATAACAGTGTTGAATAACCTCTTGAGATAAAATTTGCAATTCAAAACACTAAAGTTTAAGCAGTACTCAGGTTAGACATTATAGTTTCTGCTCCAGTTCTGACCAGCATAGTTACTCCCACACTTACCCATAATTCACACTAATTCCGTCTTTGCTCCGCCACGGAATGGATTCTGCAGTAAATACACACCCATTATAGTCAACAGCAGCATTTACACTGCCTCCACATGGCACCTCAGCATCGCTATCCATCACAATTAGAACCGATCCAATTTTTTGCTAGACTCAGGAGCAAGTGTGGAGTCAATCTTCAAAGATCACACTGCTCCAAAAGGAAATTGCTCAAGCACATCATTCGCATTTTTAAAATAATTCACCAAGACAGACTACATCTACTTGAAATACTAGCTATATTAATAAATATATGGGTGCATTTATACATATATGTTTTTAGCATGTATCATTTACAGCTATGCAAACTGGCAAAACCTGGATTTAATTCTGAAACCATGTTCTCTCGTTCAAATTGCAGTATAAGTGTCAGTCAAGGGAGACGAAGTGAGAGAGCAATGGACGGAAAAAGATTAATTTTGGAAGTTGAGAACTACAGTATTTGATATGACACCACTCATCCTTTCTATCACTGGCTTTGTGGCGCAATCTCTCATTTCCCGCACATGCTTCTCAGAACTGCTCTGGGGTTTGCAGCAGAGTGGAGCTGCATGCGGTGTAAATCAGGGTGGTCAGGAATGGCTCTGGTCTGCTGGTGAAGTGCGCAGTGGAGCGGAGACGTATCCAGTATAAATCTGGGGTTACAGGCATCAGCCCTCCAACTTCTCCAAATAACTGTCACCATAATACCTAATACATTAGGATACATAATCAGACTTTGTTTTATCTGTGATGGTTTAACTGGACCTCAGTAACTTAGCTGTCAAGACGTTATTCTGAGGACACTGTCACACCACTGAAACTTTATGTCTGACTACAGTTTTCTCACAACAAAATATCCTATGGCCTTAAAAATGTGCAAGGCTAATACTACACGTGTAATTTAACATAGCAATTTTAAAACCATGTACTTAAACATTGTGGGGGAATTTATTTATTTTCTTGGCAGAGTTTGTATTTTCATGAATAATAGTCTTAAAAATACTAAAATCTTTATTTTTCATTTTGAAGAGTTTTAATAAACTCTATTGCCATTTACAACAGTTGTGATCGCCATTTGGGCTAGTTGACTGACATATGACAGATTGGGACCCATGAAAAAACCAAAAATAAATCTAAGCAACCATCTGATAGTTTATATTTATTGGGGTCACATAACTATGTCCCCTTACAGCAGAAAACCATATAGAAAATTACTTTAAATCATTGGTTGTCACAGTGGGTATGAAACATCTCCAAGAAGTATATGGCACTGTATTGTGGTCACATTTTAGGAGCTGAAAAACACTTCAGACTGAAAAATAAGAGCTGGACTTTATCTCATTTACAGCAAGATGATAAGATGAAAAGAATGCTGTTGTAAGCTTTCATTTCATCTAGAGTGTGTCACTTTCAAATGCCAAGATGAGGGAAAGAGTCAGTACATGCTTCATTTGAATCAGTGTCTCAAATGTGTGAAGTTTGATGGGCAAGTTAACACATATAGATTTTGGCATAAATTTAGCAAGGAAGGACTGACAAGAAGCACCACTGTGGTTTAGAGAACATTTAACTGAAGTATTGCCCTAAAAATCCCTTAAATAAATTGCACTCTAAGACTGCATAAGCAACCCCACTATTTAGGTGTTTTAAGGGATACCATGCGATTTCAGGTGTTTAACCCCTGTTCGTTTCTACGCCCTGACTAAAAATTGCTCCTGGCTGGCTGAAAAGTTACTCCCAGGTCCTTTATATTCAATAGGGTTATCTGAGGTGAGGAGAAATGCAACAAGGACATGGCAAAGGCAACTTAAGACATGTGGGTGAGTGGTTGGGGAGGAGGGTGAAGAGGGGTGGGGGTGAAGGCTGGTGAAAGGGTCATTTTTCTTTTTTAGAAAGATCACACTTTTAGCCCAAAGAAAAGAAAAGGGGTTTCAATTGGATTTCATACAGTGACTTGCAAAAGTATTCATACCACTTGAACTTTTCCATATTTTGTCATATTACAACCACAAATATAAATATATTTCATTGGAATTTGATGTGAAAGACCAACACATTGTAGTGTACAATTGTTAAGTAGAAAGAAAATTACACATTATTTGAAACATTTTTTACAAATGAAAAAATGAAAAGTGGAGTGTGCAAAAGTATTCAGCTCCCCTGAGTCAGTACTTTGTGGAACCACTTTTTGCTGCAATTACAGCTGCAAGTCTTTTAAGGTATGTCTCTAACATCTTTGCACATCTAGTGACTAAAATTTTTGCCCATTCTTCTTTGCAACACAGCTCAAGCTCAGTCAGATTAGATGGAGAGCGTTTGTGAGTAGCAGTTTTCAGATCCTGCCACAGATTCTTGATTAGGTTTAGGGCTGTACTTTGACTGGGCCATTCTAACACATGAATATGTTTTGTTTTAAACCATTCCATTGCAGCCCTGGCTTTATGTTTAGGGTGGTTGTCCTGCTGGAAGGTGAACCTCTGCCCCAATTGTATACCACTTTGTGTTGGTCTTTCACATAAAATTCCAATAAAATATATTTGTGTTTGTGGTTGTAGTATGACAAAATATGGAAAAGTTCAAGGGGTATGAATACTTTTGCAAGCCACTGTATATGTAATATTTTCTGCCATCTGATGCGTCCTACTTCACAATTTGAGTGACATTGCAAGGCGTTAAAGACACTTTAATGACCAAAGTTGCGTTCAGGTAAAGGACTTACCAAACATTATCCAGGCAATTGCTTTGTTTAATGTATCCTATCAAACAATAATGATCACTAATTAAATGTTGTGTGCATAATGATAATTTGACCCGAGTGTTGCAGAAGAAATTAAATTACATTTTCTTCCCTGTTCAGACATATTTTATTCGATCAAAAAATTTTCACATAATTGTATTGGGCTAAATAATGTGTGTCATACAATATAATAAACAAAACTGTTCCAGATACATTTCATATTTCTTAATGTGCTGGTATGCTATTATTACCATTAATCTTCACATTTTAAAGCAAAAATATAAAATATAATGTGTTATGTTTCAGTTGGTTTAGTTTGCAGGTTACCAATCCTAGTTTAATTGAATTTTAATCTGTATTTTATTATATATTTATAAATAATTATGAAATTTTATCTATATTTTATATATAATTTGGGATAAGGTATGACTGCTTCTTATTCTCTGCTTGTTCATTAAATTTTGAATTAACCAAAGAAAACAGTCACAGGTTTGCTCAGTTCATTTAAAGTAGTAGTAAACCAGCACTGCAGCCACATAGCCTTGCATCTCTCAAAAAATTACACTGGAAGATATTTCAGTTCATGTAAACTAATGTCACACAACCACACTGTTATCAGCTACCTGTGAATAGTTAACAAGACAATGATGAAAGTAAGAAAAGGGGTATAAAAAGCAAGCAAATGGTGTAATATCTCACCACTGATTTTCAGTTGAAGACAAAATCCGATCACTATGGGATTGCTGCCAGTGTGATAAATTGTTTGTGCAGTTCTGAACAGGTTAGATTCTCATTCTTCTGAGGTTCAAGTTTTCCCGTATTTTATGTTTAAAACAGCGACCGCTCACAAACAGCAGTATGGAAAAGATGTTTTTATTTTCATGCAAGAACTTTCCTTATTTGGAGTGAGATTTATCTGGACAGAGTGAGACAGTAAGAAATAAAAGTAGAGTCTCACTCCAAAATGTGAGAATTGGCAACCCTGGATCTGTAGGTAATTCCAGTGGTAAATTTGATTGACATTGGAGAGAGGTAAGGTAATGACAAGCTTCTTCCAAGCTTATTTACAGAGTTATTGTTAATTTAGGAATACAGGTGCAGTAAATTACCCTGTTTTTTTTGTTTTTTGTTTTTTTTTTATCCAGGACAGATAATTAATAATCATTAAATTTAGAATATCTTCAACACAAATGGGCCCAAATATACCCATTTATGAATATTACAGTATATTAATCTAGGTCCCATGTACAAATATCTGATTAGATTTGTTTTTTTTTTTGTTTGTTTGTTTTTGTTTTTTTTTTAATCAACATTAGAAAGAACAGCATTTGAAAAGAACTCAACCTGATATAACTCTGCTTTAAAATAAACAAAATTCAGAGCAGAAATACTTATATTTATGGATGATTCTAAAAAGTCTGAGCATTTTTAATCCTTAATGATCTGAATGGATACAACAAATAATATATATATTTTTTGGCAGTACTACAATGGTAAAAAAGAAGCATTTGAACTGTTCAGATGAAAACTTTGATCAGTTACACCAAAGACGAAAACAAACAACACAAATCTTTATTATCTGTTTTCTGGGTGTTTTAATCCTCCTTTAATGACTTTCTTTAAGTTTACAGATAACTGTAAATAAAATGCTAACTAAAATCTACCAAAACTATATCTACAGAATCCCATTAGAGCTTTTTTGTTTCTCAGTTGGAGTTGAAACAAAAACAACCTCTCTGCAGAAATCAAGTGAGTCATTAGAGGTGGAATAAATTACATTAAAAGCTTAGGTATGAAATGGTGAAGAACTCTTATTAGTTCAGGTGCTATTAACATGAGGGAGGCCTCAATCTTTGTCCTTGCCTCAATGCCACATGAGTGTAAATAACTGCTGGGTTAATGAGGTGTTCCACATGTGGGAGCTTACAGTTACTTTCTGATAAACTCCTTGGAGGGACAACATCATTCCTTGCTTTTTCTAATGGCATTTTAATAGTTATCAGTTTATAATACCGCTTTGCCATCTGTGCATGGGAGGATGACAGGTATTAGGATCAGGAAGGGCATATACCTTTGTCTGGGTGTTTACGGGGAAAGCCAAGTAATTGCAGCTAATGACAGCAAGGACAAAATGGACTAAATAATAAGAGAAAACACAATATGAGACTAGGACAAACCTTGGCATGTCTTCTGTACCTCTTTATAAATAATCTTTTTTTTCCCCCAAGGAGTTCAAGTTACTTAAATTCTGTCTTTTTTTTAAACCTGAAAAAGAAGTGGTAAAATTCCTTAAGGCGTCATGCATTTAACTATTTTAAATTACTCTTTTTATACTTCTGGAGAGTCTTGTAACTGGAGGTTTTGACAGGACCAAAATGCAGACAGGAACACGGGATGGTTATGGAAGACATATTTCATAAAAAGAAAAAAATCTTTCAAAAACTGAATATTAAGCCAGGGAACAGGAAATACACAAAGAACTACTGAGATCAGCAGAGGCCAAAAGAGGATAAAAGGAAGGAACTGAAGGGCTTAAATACTGAGGAGAAGTGGCAGTGACAAAGGAACCAGAAGAGCTAATCACAGGTGAATTTGGACAACTGGGGAAGAGACCAGGCCGAGGAAATTAGGAGATGATGAACAGCTAGGAAGGGAAGCATACTGGTAAGCTGCAGAAAAGAGAAAGATACAAAGCTGAGCTCAAAAAGGGAGAACCATCTATCCATCACGCTTAGCAAACCCACCTATATAAATTGTTTGCTGCTGAATAGCTAAATCTTATTCTCATCTGAACAAAGGATACAGTTCAAGTACTGGTGGAGTTCAGTAAATTCAGCTTGATTAGGTTTGTGATGGTAGGACTGAAAAGGCTTTTTGCTTGACCCCTAGATGCAACTCTTTCCTCCTTCACCATCATTCTCACTGTCCATGGTGGCAAGATAAATCACTTCCCCCTGCAGCTTTGTCTGTCACAGTTCCAGTTTTTAACAGTTTAATTATTGCTCCATTTACAGATATCCATCTACATTATAGCCATTTATAGGCTTAATTGGATGGTATATTCTCTTGTCTCTCCATTTTGAAGAGTGATGAAAAAGGGAGAACATACACCAAAAAAAAACCTGTAACTAAAATAAACTGTAAACAAAAGAATATAAATCAAAAGAACCTCAATCTAAATGTACAAATGAAAAAAACCCAGAAAAGAATGAGCACAGAGAAATAAAACCAGATCTAAGTAAATAAGAAATGATCAAAACCACAAACACAAATACAACTTAAAATCCCAAACACCTACGGATCATGACAGTATCTAATCGTGAGCTGTAATTTCAGTATGGTGATTGTCAAGACACAGTTTTAGTGACTGTTGAGAGAGTCTATTAAGGCCTTTCTAAAACAGTTTAATTTCAGCAATACAGTGGAGATTCATCACAGAATGCAGATACAATGGCTTGCAAAAGTATTTTTATCCCTTGACCTTTTCTTCATTTTGCCCGTTAGTTCCACGAACGTGATGTACTTTATTGATTTTTTTTTTTTTTTTTGACTGACTAACATAAAGTGCCGCATAGTTAGAAGTGGAAGGAAACTATTTTTCAATACTTTTTACAATGTAAACTTAGAAAAGTGTGACCCCCAGATTAATTCAGACTCCTTTATTCTAATCATACTAAGTAAACACAAAGCAAATATCTGCCTTAGCAGTCACCTATTGACTGAAAAAAGTCAAAATGTGTAACTTAATGTCAGTGTAAATACAATTGTTCTATGAAGGCCTCTCCCTGTCAGGGAGTGCACAGAAACACAGGGCATATTCAAAAAGTGCTATTCTTTTATTCACAAAAAAGTAAAGAAAAAAAAGTTTTTAAAAAATCATTGTGGCCCATAATAGAAGTAAACATAGACTTCAGCTCAGGTTTCAACACAGGGAACTCAAGCACTAACTGACCCAACAAATTAGACACAAGGAAAACTTAAATGCTGACTGATTAGCCCATACATGAAACAGAAGAAATATACAACTAAGAAACTAAAAACCAAGTCTGAAATGACAAAGTAAATGATATTCCCAAATATATATATGTATGGCTTTGCTATGAAGGAGAAATGTTGCTAATGACAGTGGTAAATAACTTTTACTGTAAAAAAAAGAGTGCCCAGTTGTTTTTAACCATAACTGAGGAAACATTTTAATAATTAAAAACAATAAGGGTTTTTGTTTAGACCTCTGTATTACCTGTGGCAGCAGGTATCATAGTTGCAGAGGTTTCATGGAGAATGTTAGCAAACAAAGAGCATCATGAAGACCAAGGAGCAAAGCAAATATGTAGGATAAACCACAAGAAGTTTAAAGCAGGATTGGGTTCTAAATTAATCTACTACTTTGAACATCTACCAACTACAAAACCTATCAACAAATGGCCATCCACCAATGCTGAGAAGCTAGGAAAGAAGAACATTAATCAAAGAAGCATCTGAGAGGCCCATGGTAACTCTGGAGGAGTTGCAGAAATCAATGGTTTAGGTGGGAGAATCTGTATATGGAAAAACTGCCAGTCGTACACTCCACAAATTCAGACTTTATTGAAGAGTGGCAAAAATAAAACCACTGTTGAGAGGCAGCCATAAAAACCCTGTTTAAAGTTGTGATAAAGCAAAAGTGAAAAAAAGTACTTTTGTCTGATAAGACCATACTTACATTTTTTGGCCATCATGGAAAAAGCTTTATGTTGGGGAAAATAAACACTGGACATGATTATGGCCTGTCTAGAGGTGGACAGGCCAACATGAAGGTGATCCATTTTTGTCAAATCTCAAGCTTCCCACCCAAAAAAGATGTCATTTTTAAAAGGATTTATTTACAAGATGTTATTTTTCTGTTGATTTTACCACTTAAAAAAGTTGGGTATAATATCAGGGTGGACTTCTGCCAAAACAACAAACAAAAGAAAACTGTATGAAATATTAACCCAACATGCTATTCCAAACAAACAAACCAAATGACAGTAACTTACCTACCTAACTTGGTTAAACAGGAGAAAACTAGGATCAAAATAAAGTGTCATCTCTTCACAAGTAGCTAATCTGCATCTGTCTTCAGAGTCCACCAATCACAGAGAGGCACCTGCACCCTCAAATTTACATGTAAAAAAACAACACCTTACTACAGTAGTCGTAACACCCTGAACACACTAATGCAAGGGACAGTTCTATTCTTTTCAGTGTACATTATACAGTTCTGTTAATACTCCAATATCAGTGTCACTGATTTATCAAAGTGAAGACTCCAAAATGTGTCTCTATTGCAGGTAAGCTTTTTATAGCTCACAGCATCTTAAAAGAGTTCCACTTCCCAAAAATCAGCACCATCCCAGTTGTGTGGCGACCCACACAAAGATATGACCGACTAACATCTAAAAAGAAAAACTCAACTTGGATTTCCATGTTCAGTGGATCAGTGCAACAGGTCAAGTTTAGCTTTCCTGGACAAAATTTACTTTGGAAACCTGACCTGAAGATTATGGTGCCTCCAAAACTCCTATTCCAATTTCTTGGACTAAAAGTAACTGATTTGGTTAAATGACAGTTCCTCATTTTGCCGCCAGAGGGAGGCATTGCACACAGTTTGACTGGTGATTGCTGCCAGGCATCTCTTTGAAGAGACGTCTTCCTTTGAGCTATGCTCTCCTTTTGGATAAATAACACTGAATACCATTTTAAAGTCCCAATCAAAGCAGTATGTTTTTTTTTCTTTTTTAAAGCAACTCTCTCAAAGTCTGAGACTTGACTGAGATTATTGGCAAACAGCATATTCCTCAAAAATTCAAACTTTTTAACTACAACTGTTTTCTCCTCTATGCAGAGACTGGGTATGAACATTCATGAAGTTAGCTTTGAGAACCTTTGAAGGAAGCAATACATGGCAGTATAAAACTGGAAATAAGAGTTTCAAACTGTGCATTGAAAATTAGTGGATTTGGTTCACATGGGTTAAAAACCCGGAGACGCTTGTGGTATAACGTGAGAGTGTGCTTGCATTTTTGGACTAACAGTGTATCTACAATAGTGTATGATTGTACATTTCTTGACTTTGAGTTTGAATTTGCAGTGTGGGTTTCTTCTCTTCACAGCACTCAGGAAAAAAATTATCCTTGTGAATGGGATCCATTGACCCAAGTTGAAACTGAGTGACACCCTGTGGTGCTGTGCCAGCACAAAAACGGCTCATTTGTTTATAAACTGACAATCAAAGACCGACTAACCTTAAGAGGCCCTGAGAGACACAAAACATGGTTTTGTTCTGAAACCCCAACAAAACTGAAAAATAGACATTTTTACCTTGCATGAATGACATTTCTGTTGGGTAAGCAATGTTATTTTTCCAACGAAAATGAGATCAAATATTTGATTAGATTCCCAGAGAAAGAAATATTGATTTTTGAGATTCTCTCTATGATTTTCCTTTGAGCCTACACTAAAGCAGAACGACTTTAGACTGTTTAAAGACAGGGATTTTTGAGGGAACAGAATTATGCCCCTGGTTGCATCCTTTAATTTTGAACTGAGACAGGAAACAAACTCATCAGACTGTTGATTTTCATGTTTTTTTAAAATAAGCATACATGAGATGTACTCACCCAACAGTCCTATAGTTTGTCAGTAATTAAACTATAAATAAATATATAGAATCAATGTAATTGGTAACTGTATCTAATCGACCCAGAAGCTTGTTGCTGATGTTTTTCAATATCAGTAAACTTAGTGTTCCATGAAGAACTTAGAAATTGTTGGAAGGTATGCTATTAACTCAAATACTCTTGGATCACCTATGTGAATCTAACTTCTAAGTATACACTGTTGTTTTTAATTTTGCTTGTACAACAGTCAAACTGCTAGTCAGACCAATTAGAATTTTATGGCTCGTTTCTGATCTCTGCATTTGGTAAAGCTTTGCGCTGTTGATGCCTTTTGTGGGTCAATTTTAGTTTTTGAAATATACTGTGATAAAGGCATTTCAAAGTATTTTTTTCTGGTCTTTCTGCCATGAGTGGTCATTAATTATCTAACATGGGAGCAGAGGTGGCCCATGTGAGGAAGCAGTCAATGTAAAACAGGGTTTTACTTATAAGGATAAAATTATTATTTAAGCTGATATTTAAGTCAAGTCAAATTTATTTGTATAGCACATTTCAGCAGCAAAGCAGTTCAAAGTGCTTTACATCATGAAAACATGAAAAACATCATAAACACATCAGTCACTGGTTGTGAAACCAGTAACAAAATTTACATTTTATCAAGTGTCATCATTAAAAACATCAATACACATCAAATATGTTTAAAACAGTCTTTAGCATCCTATTTTAAGACTAACTTTTGAAATCACTTTTTTCATTGGTTTTCCCAAGAGAATATAGCTCCTAATCTTAACTCTAAGATTAAGACTAAGATTTTCAAAAGGCTACCATTGTTTGCAAATCTAGCATGTTTCTTGACAGAATCAAGTTGAAAGCTCAAAAGAATAAAACAGAGAAACTCTGGAGACTCTTTAGCTTTTCTGTTATTTGCTTCAAGTCTTGCTCTCGTTCTCTCATGCAGGTTGAAAGAATTCATTTGAGATGTAGAAATATGAGTTTCCTTTTAAATAGATTTTAACTTCTACAACAATAAGTGTGGTTATTAACTCCACGAGATGCTTATGTATGGTTGGTACACTGATTGGAAGAAGATCAGATTTTATTTTATTTTATTTTATGTTAAAACACCATTGGCTAGCCACCAGTCTGGGCTGCTTATGACTCATCTAAAGTAGGCCACTAGTAATCTAGGATGTTTGTCCCTCCCAGTATTCAGAAATATAAATAGATTTTAAGTATGATACTCTCAGTGCAGCATTTTGGATCACCGTAAGGGTTTTCAAAGAATTGTGAGGACATCCCAATTTATAGGGTGTAAAAACCAGACACAGTTTATTTCCACTACATAATACAGTCTATGGCTTACCTTTACAGGTTACTTTCTAGAATTTATCAGCTTATGGGTTACTTTCTGGAACAAACTAGGTAATTTCCTTGAACTTTCCTGAAACATGCAAGTTATTTTTTTAAAACATACCAAGTATTTTAACTTACTATGCGCTTTCAAAGACCTTTGCTTAACGGAACTAACGTATTTAGTGCTTCCTGGAACTTATCATGTTCTTTCCTGGAACTTAGGGGTTACAGTGCAGAACTTCCAAGATACTTTGCTGGAACTTTGATGGAACTCACAGGTAACCTAACTGAAAATTTTTGTGGAACTCACTAATTTCTTATTATCTTAGAACATTAGAAGCAATAAAGTAGAACCAAACAGACATTTTTTAAACACACCATAGATGTATTTCTGCACAACTCTAAAGGGCCAGAGAACCACCAGTTAAACAGTAACATACTGAGGCTATTATTGCAGAAAAAAATTAGTTGACCTTGTGAAGCAAAAATCTACAGTAAGATTGGTAGTTTTTATGACCAGAGTTGATGGCACTTCTTTATTTTTGTCTATAGTTCCCTGTTTTACAGGAAACAGGAGTCTGAAAGGACATCTGCTTTTAATTTCTCCTGGTTCACTTGGCCACCCAACCTCCAGTCCAATGTGGTGTGCTTTTGTAGGAATTGACTTTCTGATTATATTTTGTTACCGAAATAGATTTATGCAAAAAGGAAAATAAATATATATATTTAAACATTTCAGTAGATTTGTATGTTAGGACAAGGTAATGAAGTTCTGCTGGAAAATTATGATACCATATGTTGTCTGTGTTTGCCTGAGTTTAATGTGGTTATAAGGTGACTCAGTATACATTACACAATAAACTGGATAGTATTTCAGGTGAATACAGTAAACGTACTGTCCTCAAGCTAGTTTACTTCCATCATATTAGTGTCCATTGAGCTCTCGACTTTCAGACAGCAATTAGTCTCCTGTGGTATTCGGTTGCCTTTTTAAACCACCATTCAAAACTTCAGAGTAAAAATATGTCAAAGAAAAGAATCATTCAATGAAGTGGTCAGCCGATGGTGGCCAATCTTTTTGTTTTCAGGTAAGATCTTGGTTTAAGTTTTAAAAGGCTTTTTATTCTCGACTGTAGGTAACTTTTGTGGTTTGACTCCTGACATTCCCACTGTTCTTCAAGCTGTGTTTCAAACAGTAAATGAGCTATAACATCTGTCAGCAAGAGCACACAACGGGAGGCAATTAGGGGAGTGACCTGCAACTTTGTTTGTTTGCTCATTTATGGAATGACTGAGTGACTTACATAGTTTGTTTTTAAAAAGTTTTAAGTTACATGGAGCAGATCAAAACTATCATTTATAATTGCATGCTGTCTTTAACTTGATGTAGCTTTAATGTTTTTTAACTGTAAGACTGACTTACCGACATGACTTAATCAATACAACTAAAGTGCAGGTATTACCCCTTACAATAAATTCAATTCAAAAATACTTTATTGATCCCAAAGGGAAATTAAATCACATCATGAAAGGTGCAGGGTTTAAATGTCCATTTGCATGTCATTTCAGTGGCCAATGTTTAGAATTTAATTTGTTTAAGCTACAAAAAATATGAAAAGTTATATCTGATAAATCAAAGTGTCACCAGTTAGTAGAGGTAATTTGTATAGTGAAAATCAAGTTTCCATCAGTCTCAAATATGATCAGTCTGTGATGGTCCAGCTGCTATTTGGTCAGTGAATTACTTTCATTTTAATAAAAATAAAATTGACATACAACACTTTCTGTGCAGCTCATGGTAACATTTACCTCTATGATGAAAACAGCTAAATATTCAGTATTGTAATTCAAGAAAAAATACATACTTTATGTGGTCTATGTCTTATATTTTCTTATTATCCTGCACACGTACTTAAGTACATCCAAAGCACAGCTCCACCTTAAATGAAAGCACAAGCTAAATAGTCAATTAGTTATCTTTTCCTGTTGACAGAACAAATCTATTAACTCTCATTTCCTGTAAATCTGAAGGATCCCTCATTGCTCCAGTTTCCTGTTTACGTCTTCAGTTTGTTTAGTTTATCTCAGACCACGTGTGCACCTTAAACAACCTTTGACAGCAAGCTTTATTAGAAAATATGTAAGCAACAGATTAACATTCTATGAATCATTGATAGCAAAGCAATGGCACCAATGTATACAAGCCCACTAACTGGTTTGCATTTGTTAATCATGGCAAACTTTCACGGAGATGAATATTAAAGTTGATCAGTTTGTGATGGTCCATGACTTTATGAAAATGACTTTATAAAAATGATATGACTATCAAAAGTATTTAGACCCTTTCATCAGATTTCTTAAAAATAAAATCCAACACTGTTAATTTTGACACACCAAGAAAGGTTTCACCATGCTATAAAGATCCCAATACTTAAATGCCAAACTTTGCTGCATAAATGAAAGAAAGACATAAAACTAAGTATTGTTTGACATATTGAAAATCAATCCAGTTATTGCAATAGCATATATCATATATATTATCTGAACATAAAAATGGGGAAGTATCAAGAACTATGGACTTAACACAAAAAGATCACACCTAACTTTTAGAACACTATAATTCAGAACAACTGTGTAAGTTGTAGCAGAAGTGGAAAAATGTATAAGTCTGGTTGACTCTTAAAAGCCCAGGCCAAAGTCCAAAGCTGTTTTGGGTGGATCCAGTTACTTACAGGTCATCATCCAGAGACTTCACATTCAATCTAGGAACCTCCAGGTTGCTCTCCAGGTTCTCCACACTTTATGCCATTACAAGTCTATTGTTCTACATACAAAAACATAATAGCACTCACTTTCTTCAATTTTAATTAGTCAAAAATTAGAAATAAAAAATGTGTCTAAATAAATATTTTATTATTGATACTATTACAATTATCTTATTCCATAGATGACATGTGACTGTCCTAAATTACTACCCTGTACATATTCTGCATGTGTAGACAGATTTATTTTAACTGTAATATTATCACTATAATGATCTTGAGAACATAAAAACACACTTGGATACTGTAGTAACAAAAATATTTATAAAAAGTCATAGAAAATGTTCTGTATGCTTTACAGGAAAGCTAATGTAGTTAAATAATTTAAACCTAATAATAAACAAAAATGCATCATCATGAGTTCTTTCAACAAACACATCAAAGCAGTAAATAACACTGATAGATTAGATACAATACAATCATATGTCCATATCACAACTTTAATTTCAGTGTGAAACATGACATGGGCTGTGGTGGTTAGTTTCTGATGTCTTTTCAGAAATATACTGCACATCTATTTAACAATTCATATAAAAACAATGCTTTTGATCATTTTTATTGTCCTAAAATGCATCTATAATATTTAAAAAAAAAAAAAAAACTATGTACAATTTCCCTAAGCAATATATTTTTGCAACATTACAGAGATTGTAAATGAAAGAATAAATTAAGTTGTGAAGAACACTTCTGGTTGCAAACACAAGGGGTATAGGAGCTGAAAAACTCTCTCACACAAGCAAACATGGCATGAACACGTTAACTCACACAAGCACACTAAATACAAATTGTTCAAGTTGTATTTCTAAACAATATTTAATGTTCAAGAATGCTTTGAATAGTATCCATGTTGCAGGTACTGATTAGATCCATTAGATAGTTGTGTTTCTAAACAATATTTAATGTTCAACAATGCTTTGAATAGTATCCATGTTGCAGGCACTGAATAGATCCAATGGATAGCCAACATCTGGCATTAATGCCTATGAGAAGTACAAAATTTACTTGCCTTTCTTTACATTCTTTGTGCAAAGTATTATCATTACAAATTAACAAAAAAAACAAAAAACAAACAAACAAAAAAAAAAAAAAAACACCTGTGTGTTCCAATAAAACATGTAAAATGTTTTGGGGTTTTTTTAATCAGAGCATCAGTTCATCAAGATCAGTTAACAATTTAACTTTCAGTTCCAGCAATGTATTGTTGATCCAGCCTGACAGCTACATGTAATCCTCATTTAACACATTTTCCCCTGTTTCTAAAGTCCATCCTCCAGGTCCTAATCAGACCTTTTGTTAAACTGAATTTAAACTCTTAAATGCTTTTTTTGATGAATTAATTAACAATGTGCTGCTAGAGGACCACAGACCCTTTCTGAAAAATCAAAGCTATAAATGTGGAGAGCAAGATAAGTACAATGTATGGAAAGGAGGAGAAGGGTGATGAAGACTGTAAGTTATGGTAGTTGTGTTGGCTGTAGACTCTGTTTGGTGGCTCCACTGTGATGTAACCATTGATGATGCGAACCAAAGGGGGAGGCGGGGACTGCACCATAGAACTACAGGAAGAAGTAACAAGAAAACAGAAATCACACCTGTGGTTTATTAATGGTTATTTATCAAATTAACAGCTGATGTCCAAAACTGCCAAATAAGACATGACGAGTGCAAGACCAAAATCTATGGAAATGTTAATAGCAACATTGAAACATGTATCCTGATGTCTAATAGAACTGCCAGAGCACTTCTCAGTTACAGTGTACTTCTTAAATATTAGCCCTATATTATACATAAACATATAAATATACAGTATTTTTTTTCATATAAATTGAACAAACATTGAGTTGAAACCAGTGAATAATGCTTTTATGGGAAACATATATGACAGTGACCCCACCCCCCACAAACTTTCACATCTATTTATTTAACAAACTTAATGTATTGCATCCCCAACTTGAGTTAAAAATAACCAGTGAAGATCCAGTAGCTACTATTGGCAAGTCAAGCAAGGTATTTTTGTAATAATTAAAACAATTTTAAGTCACTATAAATCTACCCCCCAAAAATCTAATGTTTATTCAGATGTTAACAATTACAGATTAGTAGCTTGTTAATACACATTCATTGGGCAGTCATAATATCTGTCTTTCTGTGTACCCCAAGTCGGTTTAATGGATTTGTCCTAATTGGCCTTATGGCTTAAAGACCTATAAAATTATGTCACACTAATGAAAAGGGTTTTGGATTTTTTCCAGCAAAACCTGGTTTTAGGAAGCAGCTTTATGCAGACTAAAGCAACCAGATTTGGCATTTCACTACATGACCATGCAACAACTACATCAGAAAGCCACAGCTCTGCAGTGGACCTCCTTGCTTGTATACTCTGACCATTTTCTCCTTTTCAGACATTAAAATACACAAACATGTACAAAGAGTGCAGTTTGTAGAAGGTATAAGCAAACAGTCTGTTTCCTTTCCCACTTAAAATTCAGAGTCTTGCATAAAGAGAGAAAAACGTTTCTACAGAATGTAAAGAGCATTTTATATGACTTTTTCATCCTCTGCATATATTTGTTTCCTCTTTAGGTTTTCCTATTTAACTCACACGGTTCGGCTTTGTGTACGTCAGATGAAACTAGAACTTCTAAATGGCCCATTAAGGGCCATTTATTGTGGACTGTATTGGCTGACCTTATGACAAATGACCGAAAACGGAGACACTCTGAACAAACAGTTCTTACTGATAAATGACTGTAGGAAATGGAAGAACAGGGTCCTACCCTTTTTGACAACTAAAATGAAAGCAAAATCTTGCTGTCACAAAACATATAGAAGTTCTTTCACATAACAGGTAGGTTCTTTTTGTCAAAAAGCTGAGTTATTTTTGTTCTGCGGTTAGTCCCTGCCTAGAGCTATGGTGAGAACCAAGTCAGACTTAATTGTCAAGTTGCTATTTTCACATTTAAGATACTGATACCAGCTATGGAGAAGCATGTATCTAATGTTTGTGTTCTGTAACTAAAAGAAGAAGATGGTGATTTGATATGTTGGCTGTTTGTTTGGTGACATGGTGGCTGTTTGAGCCCCCAGCATCACATCAGTAAGTTCCCCACATTCTTCTCACACTCTCTCTTGTCAGAGCTAACAGAGTAACATCTTTATTTTCATTCTGTTATAATGATTTTTTTAAACAACTATTACTATCACAAATAATAGAGTTGTGGTCAGAAGTCTATATACAATCATCATGTGCATAAATGTCATATTAATACAGGGCTTTAATTATTTTTATTCTTTTTCAAAGATTAGATGATTAAACAACTTTAAAGATTTAAGATTTAAAAAGAACAATTAGGTGCACAAGCTTGAGTTTGCAGGGTATTTTTTCTGATCTACACAAGGATAAAATTAGAAAGGAAAGGAAAGGAAAGGAACAAAAGAAAAACAAACAATTTGAAAACAGGGGGTGCGACACAAGGAATAAGGACAGAATTAAGGAAAGAAAGAAAAGAATGAGGCAGAAAGAAAATGATGAAAGAAAAAGGAAAGAATAAAAAGGGACCGAAGAACGGCTACAAGCATGGAAGGAAGGAAGGAAGGAAGGAAGGAAGGATATATTTGTTTTATCAGACCATAAAACTTTTTGTAAAAGCTGTTTGTGGGCATCTGGAACTTTCAGTCAAGCTTGAAGGTGGTAATTTTGGAGCAGGAGTTTCTTTCTTGGTTTGCACCCTGTTCGTCCATGACCATACAAAACTTGCTTAATTGTGGACAGTGACACTGGTGTTCCAAAAAGTTCCAGTTCATGGAAGGCTCTAGCCTTGGTGGTTCCCAGTTTGTGCTTTCACATTCTAACCACTTTCCTGTCATCTGAGGGTGACAGAGTGATGACTTGTACTGATATGCAGTGGTTTGCACAGAAAGTTTTGGAATCTGTGTAATCTGCAGATACTGCAGTGTACATTTCATCTTCTGCTTGGAGTTTTTGGATTTTCCAGTGGTTTTGAGCACCGATCAGACTACTAGGTGCTTTGCTGTACTCAATAATCATCACTAAGAAGAACTCAAATGGATGTATGTATATATTGGAGCTTTCATGTATTGACCTAAGTTTTAAAGTGAATTTAAACTTATGATTGTTGTTTTGAAAAACCTCAGAAGCTGTATGCTGGATAATTTCTCACCTTAAAAAAAACACTTCAAATAAATTGCTAAAAATCCAAAAAGAAGCAGTCATATTGTCTGTCATCTTTCTGTCTCCTTACCTCTCTTCTATGCGCACCCAGAGGTCATTAAAATGTCGATTTCGTTGTTTCTTTTGCTTGTTGCGCCTCTTTTTCTTTAGCATTTTCTTCTCTGCTTTCTCTAGAAGATCCAGGCTGTCCGCAGGAAGGAGCATGTGGGGTAACAGATCCTCCTCCAGGAGAAGCCCCTGATGCTCCTCCTTGTGGGGGAGCTCATGGAGGAAGGGTTCCAGAAGGGTAAAATCATCATGGTGATCCTCCAGTGCTGGGGAAGCAGGTTTTGATGATGATCTCCTGAATGGCACAAACACACGATTATAAGTCGAAGAACAAGAACGAATAATGTGTTTTCAACATTAAATGAAGCAGTTTCAAATACAATTTACTTTTTCTCTGTTTGCTTTCATTCTCTTTACCATCCATCAACTTGAATAGGTTCCCAGACATTTAATTATACATTTTCACGTCTTTACAGTTAGAGCTTGCATACACTCAATAAAATTTCAGTGGCATATTCTCCTTCCTCCTGGGAACTTGTGGACCACTGAATAGATGACACACCCATCCCGGAAGGCAGGTTTTCTTTTCTTAGATTTTAGTCACCCGTGGCAAAATGAAGCTGAAGTGAAAGAGGGAGAAACTACTGAAGAGGGGAGGTAAGAATTCCTGCTATATTGGAACAGGGTGCTGGGGATAATATAATAAACAACATAAAGTTTGATAGAAAATACATTCAATGTATGGAAAATAACATTCTAACTCAAAAACAAATTGAAAGTTCAAAATGGAAATCTAAAAGAAAACCACTACTTCATATTCAGAATTGAAAACACTGTAGTGTTTAAAAGGGTGCTGGCCTTTTATGAGTTTAATCACTTGTGGTATATCTTTCAGTAAACTCTATAGATGCAGAGTTCAATAAGCATTCACTTAATGCACACTTAAATTTATTATTTTGAAATCAAAATATTAAGCATTGTTTCAAATACATTCATATTCAATAAATTAGAATATGCATTTTGATGAGGCTCATTTGCCAGATTAAAAGTATCTTTTGAAAGAACAACCTTAAAGCAGGTATTAAACATACTTTTCATTTAGCCAATTATTTGGAATTAAAAATGTTTGTGGTCTGATGTAATATTCTAATCTCAGAAAATGTAATGTCATGTCCTCATTAACTGTGGGCAGAAAATCATCATAATTAAGAGAAATGAAGGCTTGAAAACATCAGGCTGCATGTAATTGTTTAGAATGTGTTTTACTTTGTGAATTTTGTTACTGAAATACATGAACATTTTAATCATGTTCTAATTTATTTAAAAATGAGGCCAGGGTCTTCCACACTAAACTAAACCCAAGATACAAACTTTACAAAATGCCCCGACATCTGTGCCAAGTATGGCCTAGAAGTCCACCAACTCGTGTGTGTGTGTGTGTGTGTGTGTGTGTGTTTGTGTGTGTGTGTGTGTGTGTGTGTGTGTGTGTGTGTGTGTGTGTGTGTGTGTGTGTGTGTGTGTGTGTGTGTGTTTGTGTGTGTGGTGGGGGGATGTGTGTGTGATACATTACAAGGACCATTTTCCTAACACAAACGAGGTTGCGGGGACCGACTGCTCCTTGTGGGGACCAAATCCTGGTCCCATAAGGAGAAATGCTGTTTTGGGGTTAGGCATGTATTGGTGATGGTTAGGTTTAGGGCTAGGGTGTAGAAATGAATGAAAGTCAATGGAAAGACCCTGCAAAGATAAAGAACTTTAACGTGTCATAACTAGCACACTTGTGGACACTGAATGATATCCATATATTTTGGGGCAGCACATTCTGCCATCCTGCTGTTGTCTTTTTCAGAAAGAACCCATTTACTTAAGCAGAACCACATTCTGCATATATATTACAAAAAAGATTTAAACTAGGCTAAAAGTGTTCCAGGGTTGTCCTTCAATGACAGTAGTTAGTGTGTTATGAGCAATAAGAATTGCAAAAGTCAAAGAGTCTCCATTTAAAAGCAAAGAGTGGGAAACATATCTCTTAAATTACTGTCCTTAATCGTTATCACTTATAAAGTCTTACAAAACTAGTTGCAGCCAAATGGCAAATGTTATTTTACATCAGTTTACATCATGAATTCTTTTGTTTCATTTTATTTGCATGATTGTATATATAAGAAAACAGAGAGATATAATTTTTTGGACTTGTGTTAACCCAGTGACATGTCAAATATGAGTGGGTCAGATGCTGGTTCATTTCAGGCTCATAATCCCATATCAAACACAGGCTTTTGTGTGTGAAAGTAGATTTACTCATTCATTAGAACACACACAGGAACAAGAACACAGATTGAAAGTGAGATAGCCACCCGCAGTGCTCCATGCTCGACTGGCTGCACTACATGCTTTGCAGCAGGAGGTACGAGCCATACTTAGGTTAGCCTTTTCAACACTGCTTCATTGGTGGGCCATTGGGGGATTTATCAGATTTATCAGATGTGCAATCTAAAACAGAGAAGCAGTCAGAGACAAGCAAAATCCCTTAAAGAATGAGAGCTGTCAATGAGAATTATTTCTGCTGAAACAGTGAAATGTAAACACTAGATTTACGATATTATGGAATCTGATTAGGAGATAACTTTTACCCGTATGTGTGATTCTGATGATTTTGGGAGGACTATGGAGAGTGTAAAGAAAAGGTATTTTAGTTACTGGAGTAAAATTTAGTGGTATGCTAAATGGCGCCAACCGGGCCCTCTAACCACTACCGGCAGGCAAGGCGGGTGAAGTGTCTTGCCCAAAGACACAACAGCGGAGTGGGGGTTCAATCTGGCAACCCACTGGGGAGAGGACAAACTTCCACCTCCTTAGCCGCCATCACCCCTGCCAGAAAACTCCTAATGACGTCACCACACAATATTTCTTATTTCCCCAGCATCTGAGGTATATCCACCTAAACAAGATTTAATCTTGATTCTGTTATTTCCATGTGATAGATAGATGTGATATGACAGATTAAAAACAAGGATGTTTATATCAATGTTTTTGATTTTATTCTTTTTACAATGTTTCAGCTGGTGATGGTCTCTGTAACAGAAGGATGTTGTTTTTAAAGCAAGATTGCAACTTCAAGCAAACATTACTCTGCAAATGGAATTAAAAATATATGTAATACCAACCTGTATTTTTACTCAAAAGTATTTATTTATCATTAAACTGTATGTTTAAACTAGGTACATAAACTAGGTACCACTAAGATCAAAGATCCCTTTTACAAGAGAGATAGGAAAAATCAAAACTTTCCATTGATCTTTCTTAGTACTCTTTGCTCTTATCTTTTTGCCCAACCTGGAAGAATTTCCTGCAAGATGTTCACAGAAGTTAGCTGTGTCTGCTGACTGGAAGAATCATTCAGACTAACGCTGCAATTTCAACAGCAACATGACTTTTTTATCTAGATCTAGAGCCCCTTTTGCACAAGCAGATAAATACATGTAATATTTTCTCCACAGTGAAAAATAACTACATATAAACAATCCCCTTTTGCACAAGCAGATAAATACATCTAACTTTTTCTCCACAATGAAAAATAACTACATATAAACAATGAAATTAAATGATTGCACTTACATTATGAGCTATTCATCCAATTGAAGTGATCAGAAGCCGACAAGACTCTGTGGTTTAGCTGCATTAAACGGGAGTCCAGCTCAGAGATAATACGCAGTTGAGAATTTTTTAAAATGATTTAGTTAAAGGGTAATGCTGAGGTAATTATTTTCCCCAGGTGCAGGCTGAAGTCAAAACACGGGAGAAAGAGTGTCAGAACACTTCAACTTGGCCAGAAATATGGGACATCTGGGGTAATACGGGACAGTTGGCAGCTCTGTTTAATAGTGTCCAACACAGATTTAGGATACTATTAGGTATCCATTTTGGAGAGCAAAAAAATGCCTGGTAAATGTTGACAACCAGATTTTTTTTTTTTATGGTATGCCTGAAATGATGAGGTAGGACATGTTAAAAAAAAAAAAAAAAAAAAAAGAATAAATAAAATAACAATAACAATTAGTTAGTTATTTATATAGCACCAATTCAGAAGTAATGCCATTTCAAGGCCCTCTACAAAAAATATATCCAACTGTTCAATTATACTGAATAACAGGATAAATCAAATTCATACTAATGTAATCCAGTCATATAGTCAGATTAGATTCAATGACACAATCCATTCTGATCTACAATGTGACACAAGAAATCCTTTTACAGTTAGTAATCGCAACTGATCCAGTCCATTGTATTCAATTATTGGCTTACAAAAAAGCTGCAACAGTATGGAAAGCATAGGTATTCAGCTCCTTTTACTTTGATATACCTAAATAAAATCCAGTACAGACAATTGCCTTCAAAAGTCGCCTTATTAGTGGATGATAAATGCAGGTGTACTGTGAAGACTGCAAATTTGTTACAAGCCATGTAACGGACCCCACATCCAAAAGTGAACACGTTGGTTTTGGTGCAAAAGGCAGTGTGGCAGAAGACAAGCACTGTACATCAATGTAAATACACAACATCCACACAGTGAAACATGGTGTTGGTAGCATCATGCTGTGGGAATGCAATTCTTAATGCATAGGGTAATCCAGGAAGAAGGCCTGTTAAAGGCTGCAACAGACTGGAAACATCCAGCAGGACAATGACCCTAAACATGCAACCAGTACTGAAGTATAGAAGTTTAGAACATACAATTTTCATTTATTAGAATGGCAAATCTGTAGTAAGATTTAATATCTCACTTGCCTTCCACTTCACATTTATGAACTTCTTTCTGTCTATCGTATAAAATCTCTGTGAGATACATTGTTATTTGTGGTTAAGTTCAAAGTATTTTTTACCAGTGCAATTACCTCTTTATGGGCTGTCCAGCGGGCGTGTGCTCCACCTCATATCCCTGGCGGCGAAGCACATCAATAACTGTGCTGTTGCCAAGAAAATGACCTGCAATCAAGAAAATGAAAACTGAAATGAAATGAAAACTGCTTTTTTCCAAAGCTAATGATGATGTATTATAGCTAATGGAACCAGGACATTTGATATCAGTGGCTGCATAATACAGTACAATAGTGTAGATATAAAGCAATTAAATCTGGACAACTCTACTAGAATGTAATACAGAAGGAGACAGGAAGGACTGGGGGTACAGCAGAGGTTATAGTCATGCAACAATAATTAACAATATGAAATATACACCGTGAAACAATAAACTCATAATAAAGGGCTTGATTTCACAATGTTCATGTCTTTGTTACTTTGAAAATGCTAGGACAAAAAGTTTCAGTGAGTCATTGTGTCTAATTAGCTACAATTTGCCCCAGATTTTGAAAAACAAAACACAAAAACTTGATAATTACAAATAAATAGAAGTTTAGGGTTATATTTAAAGTTCTCATCTGTACTCCTTCGCCATCTCTGAAAGTTCTCTATCCATCCCCCTCGTATGATTTTTCTTTTCTTCCCCAGCCATTTTGATCTCTCCATTCATGACCATACTTATCTTTTCCATCCCCTCTCTTTCTTGGTGTGACCCTCTCAGCTAGGTGAAGTGGAGCCATTGAGGCCTCAGGTTGCCATGTCAAGAGGTCTCCATTCTTCCTCTCATTCTGACAAAAGGGAGCAGTGGCCTATTGTTTAGGCCTGCTCAACCGTGGCACCACAGAGCTGTGTAAACAATAAGCCCCAGCACTTTAATCTGGCCCAGAGCCACCAATAAAAACAGGCTGGCCTGGATGCACTATGGGTGCCATGTTGCTGCCACCATGACTTGGACAAAATGCTTTCACATATGACTGAATATGCAGTTAAATATGAGTTAAATGTAAAAAAAAAAAAAAAAAAAAAAAAAAAAAAAAAAAAAAAAAAAAAAAAAAAAAAAAAAAACAAGTAAAAATGGAGATCAGAATGAATCAAAGAGACAGAGGCAAAGTTTTTTTTTTAGCTTGCCTATGTTTAGAAACAGCTAAAGTCTTATTCAAGCTCAAGATTTATTCAGGTCTACATCAGAGAATTGAGGTGGGATAAATGGTGCTGCCCCACAATGTAGGGGAATGGAGAGGTGGTTGGACATTAAAAAGAGACACATTAGAATACACACAATAACATGCCTATATATATATATATATATATATATATATATATATATATATATATATATATATATATATATATATATATATATATATATATATGTGTGTGTGTGTGTGTGTGTGTGTGTGTGTGTGTGTGTGTGTGTGCTCAAGAGGTTCCAGGCTAAAGTATCTTTGGTGAGAAAGTGTGTTTCCGCAGCAAAAAAATTAGTGTTTTTTAAATCATTGAAAAAATACTGAAAACATTTATTTTTTGATAGAAATAAATAAATGCAAATAGTCCAATCTCACCATAGATTGAGGTTTTTATGTACCAAAGATATCACAAAATAGGACTGGGTGATATGGCTGAAAAATCGAGTATGTACCGACCTCTGAGGAATGAACTATGCTTGAGTATGTTGTGGGCAACATGAAACTGCTAATGTGCATGTTTCACAACAAGTTGTTGCTAGCTTACCAAAGAGTGAGTGAGTTAGCTGATGCCACCAACCTTTCTTTTTAGCAGGGCAGTGAAAGGTTGAGGGGCTAAAGCCTTTCCTCTGTCTACATCTCCCAGAATATCATGTGATTCTGGATAGGAGTTCAATGAAATTATTAATATTCCATCTGACATTTTCTCTATTGATATTGATCACAGCCCTATCACAAGAGCAAGCACATTCAAATTTAGCAAAACACTTGAGGGCAATTTAAAACTAACAGACATCACAGAGACAGTTTTCTAGCTGTAATTTTCACTAATATTTGAATTCACAAAAACTACAGAATTTTTATGCTTAACTATAAACCTTGTTCATTGTATATACAGAATTTAGAATTTAACAATACATTCTCAAACAGGAAATCTGCCTAGACTTAATTATAATATTTAACATAGAACAAGTTGTTTTATTTCTTTTCATCAGTCATTACAAGAGCTTTTTATGTTATTGATCTCAAATTTAAAGAATTGAAGAGACTTAATGGTAACAAGGATAACCCCCAAAATACTTTGATAATATACATTTATGGTAGTACAAGATGACTTTCATACTGAGGTTAATTTTTTATTGTTGTTTTGCAGGGTATCTTACTTCTAATTTGGGACTAGCTGAAATTGTACCAAGCTGATTTCACATATGTTTTCATTACAGAGCCAATTTTAGACTCATTAACTCATGGAATCAAACAGACAGCAAATAAAAATGGAAACATTTTTTTTTTTTTAGCCCTTGAATATTATCTTACGTGAAATCGCAAAATAATTTTTTTTTAATCTGAAGTTTAATGCATTAGTTACAGAAATTTTCCACCTTAAGCCAAAAAACATGTTTCTCTGGCACTGATTTGGTGCTCATGGCATACCTTGCACTTGATATTTATTTACAGCACCTCACTGGAAACAGACCTGCAGCCCTGCAATTTACAGCCCAGCACAGTTCTGGGCGTCCACATCTGGAGTAATCTGGAGCAACATCTGACATGTATTTCCACTGATTATTTACTTAGGCTTATTTCATACATCTTAAATCGGTGAAATTGGCCAGGGTTATTTGCACCAATGCACAATATGTTCACTGTACGCCTTTTAAGTTGCACCAAGAGAAGGGAGATGGTGGAGATAAAGACACGAGACAGACCTGAAAGCCTTCATTCACCGTGGACTCTACATCCAGAAACATGAAATGGACCACTTACAAAGAGAGGTACAGATTAGGTCATGTGTTGCTTGGAAAAGCTTAATTTTAATAATGTTTGCTCCAATTTCCTCCAAAGTGACAGCTTTGAAAGCAGGCCAAAAAAAGGAAAAGCTATAAATAAGTTGTAATCCAACAAACTATGATTTGGGAAAGCCTTTAACCACACTGCCAAGTACACCCATTAATACTGAAAACTAATCACTTGTTGAGTCAAATATACTTTGGAGGGAATAGTTATTTTAGAGAAGACCTACCTAATAGGTGTGGATTAGTCACATACAAGCAGGGCAATTTAGCAGTGCAAAGAAACTAGGCAAACTCAAGACACTGCAAACTAGTCTGGGATATTAGGACTATTAAAGCCTAAAATATTAAAGGTATCATATTACTATTTATTTTAGACAGCATGACTTACATGCTCCACCAGGATAATCGTTTCAGCTCCAATACTATAGAGGAAGGCCATTAAGACTTAAAATACATGGAACCAAAGAAATAAAAAAACAAACATACTGGCTAATGATTATGTTGGAGAACATATTGAAAAAAAACCCCATCCGCCTAGAAACTGTTTGAATTCATCCACTGGCTTCCAATTATCTGAGATTGCATTGCAGAGATCGTTGGTTCAAGAGTAAAACCAAACACCACTCTCCCCAACAACACTCTCCAATCATTGTTAAGTAACTGCTTTATTTGATACAAAAAGCTTGTGTTGCAAAGAGGAGTCTAAGCATGGTGCCTTGATGAATCCCAGCGGTGATGTATTTGGGGGGGCACACATGAAATTGTGCAAAAGCAGATAGTCAGGTATGATCACAATCAAGGGTTGTCAATTCAGTTTTTTATGCTACACTAATCTGGAACAAACTTCCAGAAAACTGCAAAAAGGTACCTTCAATTAATAACAACTGGAACATCATCAAGTGTAGTCTGTTTTTCAATATGTCATAGTTTTCCCTAACTTTGCCACAGCAGTTTGCTTGTTCGTTGTTTTATTTTCCTTCTAATCATGTGAACCACTTTGAAATGCCTTGTTACTGAAAATGTGGTATACAAACAAAATTCCCTTTCTTTCTTTCTAGTACTAAATATTTATTTAAAACATTGTTTCACCTCACAATTTACAATACATATTAAATGTAAAATACATGTTCATTGCATTAAAACAATACATATCTTTATGAAACAGATGTGTCTTTAAATATTGCAAACTATATTGTAATACTCCTCACACCTGTACTTAGAGCTGCACAAGATGAGAACCACAGGGGTTCTTTTTTCAGAAAGACATGGAATCACCACAATCACAGGCTCAGATTATTAAAACATATGGAAAGCTTTAAATAGTGTTCCTTTTCCTTAGTCTTCAATATTTACACTACAGCTTAATACCAAGGCCAAAGCAGCAGTTCTCATAACATTACAGCACGCTGGATAAACAAACACTATAGTCAGCACTGAGGCCTTTCCACCCCCTACAGACTTTTCTTGCTGTTTATGTACACATTATGTCCTGCTAGTCAGTAGACTTCACCAGCCTGCAGTCATCACCTCTGTGCACAAAAGGAAGCCTTTTTTGTGGTAGATAACCATAAGGTGTCACCATACTCTGAAGTGAAGAATTAAGCTTATGTAAACTATTGTCAAAGCTTAAAAAAAGGACAGAGACTTTTGTGATCCAATGTTTCTAAGATGATGTAACGAAACTTTTTTTTTTTCTGGAAAAACCCCAACACAGGCTTGCAACAGCCAAGAAAAACCTCAGGGTGTTCAACTGTCAAATAGGTTCAACCATCCATAAAAGTGACAGTCATGACAAAGACAAATAAGAGGAAAATTACTGGTTATTCACTGGGATAAAATAACATAGCCTTACTGGTGTTCATCAAACAACCCAGCTCTGTCTAGAAATACAGGTTTCGATATATATATTTTTTTATTATCTGTGATTTACTCAAAGTTATTTGCACTTGATGGGCATAGAATTCCTTCAGACAATAAACATAACCATCATCAATAATCATTCTGGAGCTTGTTTGAAAAGAACACAGTCCTGCAGGAGACAGTATTAAAGAATACAGACTTGCAGGTAAGGGGGGTTTAACCATATAGGACAATATCTAAATACACATTCACTTTATATCTCTTACAAATAGTTCATTTCTGGCCACAAAATACTCACATGGAACTTATCTATATAGTGTGACACCAAACACAGATGTGGCTTGGTCAGCAGACAATTGATTGCAAGACTGGCCATATGTTGAGACTGCTACTTCATTATGAACATATAAACTAGCTTGTGCTGGCATGGTAGTTATTCCCTTGGTATTTCACCACTGCACTGGCTGGAACCAAAAAGATCAAACCAAGCAGCTGTGACAAACAATCCTACCACTGATAAAACAGTGCCATGATCAGTCCTCTTGCAAAAAAAGATCTGTGCACACTGGCTGGACTTAGAGTGGGGTTGAAATGCATTATGTATTTCTCATAGTGCACAAAGAGACACCCTGGCTTCTTACTTAGCCATGAGGAGGAGGAGGGGAGAAACATCTAAGCAGTGGATTACAGAGTTTATTGTTTGATAATAGTTGTAATGCGAGACATAAAAAATCTGTTTATTGACTTACAGTGAACAGAGAAAAACATGCATTTATGTTTGTGAGCATAATGTTTTTGATTGCATATTTTTGTTTTTGACACAGCATTGTACCTGGATTCATCCTCAGATGATGTCTTTTCAAAATACTGCAATAGCCCATGAAATAGTTTTTGAGCTAATTCTGACTAGACCAAAACACTGCACACACACACACCCATTGCACACACAAATGTATAGCCAAATGTTTTGCATAACCAACGATCAAGGCAGACTGAAAAAGGAGCCAAAAAATAAGATGTTTTTCATATAAAGACACAAATGCCACAATTCAATTACTGTTGAAGAGAAGTTAGCATTGTTTCATTTTGCATTTGTTCTCTATTTGTGTAAAAATGTAAACTTGTGGTCTAAAGACTGCAAAAATGGTAGTACGTTTGCCACTACAGGCACTAGTAATCTTTACAACTAAATGGAATATGAACAAATCTTTTAGAAAGTGAATGCATTTGCCTTGAACCCATTTACAATGATGTAACTTGCAAATACATCATGTCATTTTAATCCAAATGTAATTGTCCTCAGTATTTGAAAATCAACTAAATATATGTGGAAGAATATAGAAGATCAACCAAAGCACTGCCAAAGCTTCAGTAAAACTCTGCTTGTTTTTGAAACAACATAAACAGGACATAGTTTTGAAATTAAGATGCCAATGATAAGAGTAAGTCCCAATATAGTACGGCTTTGACATAACTGAGAGTTTAAAAGATAAGCTGTGCTGATTGCAAAAGGAACATAAAACATATGCCTCAGTTCCACAAAATAAGAAGTCTTTATTCTAAAAAAAATGATAATATTTCAACCAACACCAAAACTGTCTTTCTTTCAGTATATTTCTCTGAAGCAGAGCGTGACTCAGAAACTGGCCACACTCAATAGAGTATTGCTTTTTTGTAATACTGATACCGATCTCCATTTACTCAACAGAAAGCAGATGGAAAGTCTGAGAAGTACTAAGGAGGCAAGAGGATGAAAAAAGCAGCAGACAGAAAAAAGATAAACCCATAAACACAGACAGGATAAGATGAGGACAGATTTCTGAACTTAAGACAGGAAAAAACAGAAGTAGAGACAATTGGGAAAACCAAAACAAACAAAGGAACTTTAAGTCCTCAGTTGCCAAACTTTGATAGTAGAGGATTGGAGCATCTTCCCTTCGATTTTAAAAATGAACAGTTAAAATCATTTATTATGTGTCTGTGTGCTATCCAACGAACAGCTTAAAGAAAGTTGTATTGTTAACATGTGGTTTTTTCAATCATTTTAACTGATCAAATCTTTGACAGATCTCTTTATCTAAACCTGTGCTACAGGAAATACAAATGCCAAAAACATGGGGTACGACATGAACAAGTCATTGATAAAATCAACTTTTGTGGCATCACATGTGCAACTGTAAATGGTAAATGTTATGCTGTACCATTTTAACTGTTTAATGCCATTTTAATGTAATGGCAGAGAAAGTGTGCTGCAAAAAGTGCTTTAAAATTATGTTAAGAATAAACGAGAAACAGGCACATAAGAGGTCTGTGGTGTGAGGTTATTATTTAAATAAGTCCACACTGAAAATTTGTGGTGGCATGCAACACTTTGGAGCTATGTTAGGGATTACATCTGTCAGCCTGCAGTAGTCTCTGCGCTCTGTCAGTGTGGTCATCACTTTTGCTCTTGTTTGTTGCAAAGAAATTATGGTGACTGTGCACACACCAGCTGAGTCATGACAGCTGTATGAGAGTTTGACAATTAAACATGAGCCAATCTGACAGAATTAAGTGAATTTTTGCCAACTCTTAGTTATTAAGATACATAGTTATTTTTCACAAATACACTGAGGAACAGTTGTTAAAACTAACACAGACACAACAACATATTATAAACAGTTTGAGGGCAGAATGTTTGCTTTCCATGCTCTTCCATACATAAAGTGACGTGAAGTGGAAATAACTCGTAAGTCTTCAAAAGTTAACGCATCAGTGAGTTTTCTTATCGTCTTAAGGTCTTTTTTTTTTTATCTGCCAGTGATGCTTGTGTTTTACCTTTTGGCATACCAAATGGTAAATATGTGCTGTTGGATATTTCTACCTTACTGTGGAACAACATTTGTTCAGCAGTCTATAGAATTTATAATTAGGGATGTCCCAATCTGATCCGAAGCATTTTGAAACAGTTTTTCAACCCTAATGCCTGTTGTTAAAGAACTGACTGTGATTTGTCTGTCTGCTATACACCTAGTGCTGGCCTTAAGCTGTGTGGCCACATTTTGCACTGGCAAGTGTTAAAAATCAGAGCACACTTTTGCACATGAAGCTTGAAAAACTGTAATAGGCCATCCATTATCTTGTTGATTTGTTTTCACTGATAATCTGAGAGTTTTTTATCCTTTACAATGATATTTGTAGTGAGAAAGATGCTGTAGAGGCTGCAGAAGTTTTCTGACCTGCTCTGCCTGCTTTTGCCGGATAGATTTTCATGTGGAGGAGAGTTGCATTCCTCAAATGCAGTTATTAACTTTTAAAACAATCAAATCAAAGAGTTAAGTTTGCGAAGCAAGAGAAGAATGTTTTCTGTAACTTTGTTTGCACATTTCTAACTGAAACTGTGTTAGAAACTAAATTATCAACAAGTCATATCAAAATAGAGATTAAACATGCTGGTGTTGGAGTTAAATAGGGGCGACTCAAATGTTTGAATTCTCTCACCAGCATGTCATTCAATGCTACAAAGACCTGGCAATGAGTCATTCATTTGATTCAGGTGTTTTGGAGAAGGAAAGCATCTATAATATGCAGAATGATAGTTAACAAGGACTAGAGTTGGGCATCCCTGGTCTACAACTTTTTAAAACTGATCTGAATTAAGATGTCAACAGAAGCAAGATGTGAGTTTTATTGAAGACAAAAGCTGTATTTGTGAACAATTCAAAACAAATCTACTCTATCAGACTTGTGTGTCTTGTGGCAACATTACTGATTGTATATCCTTTAATATACATATGATAAAAGACATCTCATCATCAGAAATGAAATGACATCAGACTTATATAGCACTTCATTAGGACACTCAAAGACACTTTACAAGGAAATCAGTCAGTCCCATTCAGGCACACATTCACACGCTGATGATGGCAAGCTACTGGATTGTAGCCACAGCTACCTTGTGGTAGTGTGACAGAGGCGAGGCAGCTATACCACACCATCAGTCCTTCTGACCACCACCAGCAGACAAGGTGGATAAAAGTGTCTTGGACACAACGACAGAGACAGGGTGGGGGCTCGAACCAGTGACCCACCAATTGCAGGACAAACTCCTACCTCTGTCGTCATCATAACCTCTAATGAAGGCATTCAACTTTCTATTTTCATTTATTCAAACATGGAAAAATTTGTAAAACTGGTTTATTTTCAAGATATGCATTTCTCAGCTGTCATCCTACATACGTGGTTATGGGAACTATGCTTACAGTGCTGTGCTTAAATGTTTCCAATTGTCAAACAAATTTTAAAATAAGACAAAGCTAACTTGAATAGATACCAAATGCAGTTTTCAAAGCATGATTTTATTTATTTAGGTAAAAGCATATACCTAGCCCTATTGAAAATGTTAAACAGAAGAAAAATGTAAGAATACTAACATTTTTTCATAGCCATGTACAGTTTGATGTGATGGATTGTCTTGTATGTCTTTGCAAAGATGTATTATGCCCTAAGGCATGGATTCCATTAGTAACAAGGTTTGTAACTCATCGTAAAGTTTGATTAAGTTCATAATATCCCATGTGTCCAAAATAAATCATGACTCTCATGCTGTAATATAACAGGCATAATTCTGAACAAGTTATGCTCTACAAACAAAGACCATGTTCTTATACCTTCAGTATGCGCAATTATAACATCAGGATTACACAGTCAATAGGTGATTAACTGTCTGTACACATGGGTGCAAGTGATAATGGTTGGTTCCAGGATGATTAACGGAGCAGAAACACAGAATAACACATTTTTGGTGTACATCATTATTTTTGGCTTTTCAAATGCTGTTTCTTATCTTTGCTTGTGTCTGCTGGCTAATCTCACATCTTTAAACCCAAATAAAATAGCTTGAATATTTGTTTGAGCTGGCGACACTACACAGACACAATGTAGTCTACAAGCCGGCACAGAAATGTTTAAAAGGGTCATGAGCCAAGATATCAGTTTGTTAAATGGGTCTGGGTGGCAAACACAACACAGACAAGGCAAGGTTATTCTGAGGCAACAATAATGATGTTTTCCTAATTTTTACCAAGACCAATTTTTTCATAATTTATTTGAGGGTTAAACCTTCAGTTGCAAATTTTTGACAATAATAATGGTTTATCTTCTCTTTATATGTGGTAGAATGTATTTCTGCAGTTTAACACTGTGGCCTCAAAAATGACTTCTTTTAAAATAACACACATATCTCTGCAAGCCTCAGATCCTGCTGCGAGTCCCTCCTCAGTCTGTCAACTGTCTCCATCCAGGAAAAAGGATAGCAATGGGAGTCGGATGCCCTCTTGCTTTTTAAAAAGCATTCCACACAGCGCTTCCATCTAAAACATGTGGCTTAGAGAGCAATTTTGTGCCTGTTTAGTTTGATTAATCTGCAAGCAATCTTGTTGTCATCCCAGAAGGCCTGGCTATCATCTGTGTTTTAGGTCTAGGTCATAAGTAAAAGCAGATCCTTACAAAGGAGTCTTGTAAATTCCCACAGGCTCTGTTTTTGATGGTCAATCTACCCCTATTTAGTGTTCTGTCAATGATTTTCTTATTCACCAGGCAGAGTTTGCTGCAAGACAACTACCTTTGTCAGTTCACCATGTGTTATCCCAGTTACATTCCTCATCACTGCTCTTCATTTACCAACTAGACAAATCCATCCAACTGTGTTTTTCTAGGTCTTATTCTTTGGTGCAAATATATCATTGTGGAAAGTGGTCAGTTCTAACAACCGAAACAACCTAAGTATCTAAGAAAGCCTCAAAAAAAGAGAAAGCTGCATTGTTTTAATGTGTTGCATTTATCTTAAAAGACATTTTGAATTTCATAACAATGTCATACTAAACCAAACAATTTCCTACCAGCAAGTTGGAAAGCTACTTGGATTTTCTGACTGTTGTATTCAGTAACCAGCCTAAGCACATAACACTGGTGCAACATGTTCACTTGCATGTTAATTACAAATCATGGGAAGTCCAATGACATATGCAGCTATCATTTTTGCTTTACACCAATTACATCCATGTTGTATTTCCAGTTTTTAACATTTACAGAAATGGATTTTCAAATTCAGGGATGATTTCAGTGTATTTTGACTGTAAACTCCCAAAGTTAGTTCTCATAATGTAGCCCTGGTTCAGTCCTGCTGGTTTTTATCTGTGTATTTACTATCCTCCTAATCTTCAGTTGGTTATGGCAGATGGTAGTCCATACTGAGTTAGTTGTCAAACTGGTTTCTTTCTGTTAAAAGAGATTTGTTCCACTCCATTGTTGCCACATGCATGCTCAGAATGAGGGATTTCTATAAAGTCCACAACTCTATGGCCTCCGGGCAACTGTGCTTCCTGTTTTCACCAACAGACAATTAGCTCAATTTTATTACATCACATTATAACTTGGATTGACTTTGACCATACATAATTAGATCTAAATCTGACTAAATGATCAACTTGTATTGGAATGAAGTAGACTGACCTAAAGACAAACTGAACTTAATTAAATTTGATATAGTTGGAATGAAATGGACTGGAAACACTTTCACACAAAAACATTTTTTCCAGTGTTAGAATCTGTTTTTGTTAATATACATTGCAAAAAAAAAAAAAAAAAAAAAAAAAAAAAAAATTACTTTTTTTTAGTAGTGTTGATAACATTACTTTGATGTATAAATGTACTTTATTTGTGGGTAAGAAAAAAATAAAGAATCACATATTTTGATATGTGAACAAACATCCCTCAAAGCAAAATACTGAAAAGCTTAGCATGTGCAACTTAAGTAGGTCTTTAAGAATCAGAGTAACAAAATATGCTTTGCAAAATATAAAATAAAAGGTAAGTTCAAATTTTTAAGAAATTGCACCAAACTAATTCCAAGCAATATGTTACACATTTTTAGTAAGTTACCTCAAATCTTACATGCAGAATTTAGGTCTCATTTGACTGAATACGCTTTAAATTGGCTACAATTGTAAGGACTCACAGGGAGGACCCGGAAATTCAACCACACACAGAAGTACGTAAAGGAAAAACAAGTTTATTTAGTATCAGGAACTGGTAGCAGCTCAGGAAGAAACAATGAAGGTCTCCACAAGGGAATCCAACGCAGCACCAGGGGCTAGACGATAATCAGGCAGAGGTTATACACGGAGAGGCAAAGAGCGCAAACTTAACTTGAGGGACAAGCAATACTCGGTGGTCGTGAAGCGGAGCTTGAGTCAGGGTCCAGAAATCCATAACCAAAGGAATCCGTAACGGGCTTGGCAGGAGGGGAAGATCCATGGATGGAAATGGGTCAAAGAAACACAAGAAGGCAAGGCATG
The DNA here is from genome assembly GCA_014839685.1 of Anableps anableps. NCBI lineage: Eukaryota > Metazoa > Chordata > Actinopteri > Cyprinodontiformes > Anablepidae > Anableps > Anableps anableps. The sequence continues at coordinate 10,768,272 of CM026081.1, forward strand.
AAACGCTGGATTTCTACTGGCTCGTGGCTGTCGATAATCTGGGCTGAGAGGAGTTAAGTAGAGCAGGGCCCAGGTGGCACAGATCAGCAATCAGGAGACACAGGTGAGTTGAATGAAAACTAATACAGCATGGACAGGACAGAACGTGAATCATGACAACAATTACATTTGAACAGGCCAAAAAAAAATTTCAGAAATACTTCAAATCTATCTATTCTTGTACTGTCAATCTAATTATGAATATAAATCCTACAGAACTTTAAACACTAGCTTCCTGACCAAAAAAACAGGTGTTGCAAAAAAAAAAAAAAAAAAAAAAAATGAAATAAGAATATTACCAATCATGCAAGTTGTGTTTTCCTCTGTTTCTTCATATCTTCTTACCCTCTGGGAAGAACACCAGTCTACTTTATGTTTCATCCTCAAAATGAAAGACGACAACCCCTTCATAACAAGTCCCATTTCAAATAATCAATAGATGGATGGCAGCTCTCTTGCTAAATATATAATTTTCCTTCTCCTTTCCCCTTTCATATAGGAGTGCGGTATTTCTGGTCCAAATGAAAGTTTGGCCTCTGGGCAGGCACATAAAGGGCATGTTCCAGGTGGATAAGGAAATACTGCTGGGTTTGAATGGGGTCAGGGGTGAGGAGTTCAACTCTTTCAATAAATCACAGCAAGATGTTGTGACAACTGAGAGAAGAAGTGTGGGCTGTATGAAATATGTCTTTCAAGAACAGACACTGGGGCCTCAGACCATATGAGAACCGAGAAATGTATATATTTAGGAGCTTTTCACTCAGCAGCTTTACAGGCAGTTAGTTATCCAAAGTGGCTGACAGGTTTATCTTCCTTTTATGCCTCTTTAAGGGGGAGGGGGTATGAGGATGAAACATTACAGATGCTCCTGACTTCTTATCTTTCTGGTCAAATCTTTTCCAGCTTTATCTGAGCTGCATTTGGGATTGTAAATACGATAAGACAAAAGAGTACTAAAGAATAACAACTCTGGCTTGTTTGCTGCACTGAATTACATATATTGCTCCTGTGTTATACATCGTTGAAAGGGCCATCCTCTGACATTTGTTTGCTGTCCAATAAATTCAAAGACTTGTAGCGATAAATACATACAGTGCCTTGCAAAACAGTTCATACCCCCTTTGCCTTTTCACATTTTGTTACATTGCATGTCCGTCATTGGAATTTTATGTGATAGGCCAACACAAAGTAGATCATAATTGTAAAGTTTAAGGAGTTTTTAAAAAATAGAAAACTGAGGCATGATTTTTGTATTCAGCCATCTTGAGTCAATATTTTGTAGATCCACCGTTGGGTGTAATTGGAACTGCAAGTCTTTCAGATTATGTACTTACCAGCTTTGCACATCTAAGAACTAAAACATGTGCTGATTCCTCTTTGCAAAACAGATCAAGTTCAATCAAAGAGTTTCTGGAAAACACAAGTTTCAAGTCTTATTATTAATTAGGTTTAGGTCTAGACTATGACTGGACAGAGGCTTTCATTTGAACTACTCCATTTTAGCTTGGCTGTGGATTTTTCCACCTGAGCTATGGATCTCTGCAACTCCTCTTGGCTGGTCCTAGGATTAATACTTTCCTTGCCCACATGGTCAGTTAAGGTGAATGGCCATGTCTTGGTAGGTTTGTAGTTGTGTCAATATCTTTCTATTTACCAGTGACTGATTGAATAGTGACTGAGAAATATTCAAAGCTTAGGATGTTGTTTGATAACCTAACTCTGGTTGCGTTAAACCTCTCCACAGCTTTATCCCTGACCTGTCTGGTGTGTTCCTTGGTCTTCATGATACTGTTGTATAACAGACTTCAGAGGCCTTCACACGACAGCCGTATTTATAATGACATTAAATTACACACTGCTGGACTTGAGTTGCTAATTAGGTGACTTTTGAGGGCAGTTGGTTGTACTGGACTTTAATTGGAGTATCAGATTACAAGGGGCTTAATACTTGCAATGCAATCGTCAGATTTATATTTTTAAATGGTTTGGAAAACCATGTATCCTTTTTTTTTGCAACTTCCAGATATATGCTGCTGTGTGTTGGTCGATAACAGAAAATCCCAATAAAACATCTTAGTTTTTTTATCTTAACAGGTCAAAATATTAAAAAGATATTTAAGGGGTATGAATACTTTTGCAAGACACTGTCATAAAGACGAATCTACCAGATTGGTTTGAAAGTGGTGAAGCTTGATTGCTCTGTTTTGTCTAGTAAGATATGAATTAAATTCTTGAATAGTCAACTGAATTTCTAATTTGCTAGAGGGCAGCAAAAAACAGATAAAACAGTAGAGTAACAACAAAATGGATTGTACTCCAACAGCAAAAATTCTCTTTGCTGCAATAATAAAAGTTAAATAAATCTTTTAAAATGAACCATTCCAACATAAAGGTGTCATTCAAACTTAAATCTGGGATTCAGTCCAGGTTTGGCAGACGTATCAGTCAATTCAGGTTTGGCAGACGTATCAATCCTTCCCTGTTGCTGTTTTTCCACCCAGTGTGTATGTGTGTGTGGTGGGTCTGGTCTGCATTTTAATGGTGGTGGATGACATGTGTGTACTTGTGTCAGCGACTACCCCAAACAGTTGTTAACTGGCTGTTTATGAGGGTGAGGTGCTGTGGAAAAACAGCACTTTTTTTTTTTTTTTTTTTTTTTAATTTCACATCATCTGGGGAAGAAAAATCAAGAGAGAGACAGAGCATAGCAGCTACAGAAATGTGACAGACTAAAAACACATAGGGGGGATTTGGGCCATTAATGAAGCTAAATAATTACAATATGAATCTGTAATCAATATAAAGATTAAAAAAAAGAAATCTGAAGATATTATTTCAGCCCATTTAAATAAAAATGAATAAAAATTGTGTTTAAAGTGTTCTAAATAGTTGTTCCCTGAGTTCCTATGCAGGTGTTGGTTTTTGCATTGCATTGCTTTATATGCACATATTCAACTCCGGACACTGTTTCCCTCATCTTCAGGTTTGTTACAGATGATCAACTCATATTACTGCATTTTATAGAATAAGAAAAGGGTAGAATGCTTTACATGGTAGAGCTTAAGCAATTTTGTGAGATAAACACACAAAATTGTTTTTGTGTGTTTATCTCAACTCAAAACGCTAAAAATTAAATGAAACCAGAATAAAATATATCTCAAATACGGTGTATCACACAAAGACAAAATGTGATGTAAAAACAGCTATAAAATACATAAGTATTATTAAATGTATGCAAGTGTAAAATCAATCTTATGTGGGTTACGTGAGTACATGTTCCATGATTTCCTGTTTTCCTTAGGTATAAATATGATTCGACACAGATGCCTGTTTCTCCAAGCCACTCTTCAGAATGGGAAAGACAATAGAAAATGCCATCCAGGTAAAACAGATGTGTGTTGATGTTGTTGATAAGTTACTTAGATTACTCACCTAAACTTCCCCATATCTTTTACAAAATTTAAATAATTTTAAAATAAACTGAAATTGTGAAATCTGAATTGTCTTCAGTTATCCTTAGAGGCCTGTGGGATGTTTTTCAGTGTGGTGATATGCTTTTATAATAAAAGAATGTTTTATTTTAGAGGGTTATTTTATTATTATTATTATTATTTTTTTTTACAATTTTTAATGAGGCATACTAATAATTGTAGAGTGGGGTGTATTATTTATTGAAATAACCAAAGAGAAAAAAGGTATTTTTTAAAATAAGATCTTAAAAATAAATTTTAAAAAACTGCATATTATTTTCATTTCGATTTAGTTATCCAACCTTACATGAATACTAATAGAAAAATATATGTGACAAGGGACTATACATTTAATTTCCATGTTTCACTTCATACTGTTCTTCCAAGGAATTTCCCACACAGCACCCTGCTGCTAAAAATCACCTGATTTCACTTCTTTTTCTTCTGGCAGGCAATTTTTAGGTTTGAACACTAGTACTGATCCCACCAAAACAAATATTATTTTTTACTTGTATCATGGTTTTATTTTAATCATAAGCATGTGTCTTAATATTTCACATTTTAGGTAAGTATCTTCCCACTCTCTTATGCAGAGTTACCAACATACCAGAAGTCACTGATCTCTGGGAAATTTCATGTCATCGTCTGCCTACAGCCAAGTCAAAATCCAAGACATCCATCCACTAGTCTAACCAAAGCACTGAACAGCTCACCAACCAAGAAGTATTCACTTTAGATAGCCCCTACCAAGCTAAATAGCAGAAGATCCAAAGGCAAACCCTAATTGTCTGTGAAACGAGTCAAATATTTCAGTGCATAGCAACTGTTACAGCATGTCAGCCACACTGGCAATTACGCTGCCGCAAACATTTAAATTTGTGGTTTTGGAGCAGAGTTTTTAGGAGAAACATGGTGTGCTAAGCACATTCAGTCAAAACATGAATGCAATCATGTTTTTAGCCTGGGTAAGAAAATCAATTTCACCAATATGTAAACACACTATGTCTAAAAATTCCATAGTGACAGAGTATAGCAGAGAATATGATGATAATATACATGGACTGAATTACAGTACAAGTAGATAATTGTCCTCATATGTTACAGAAAGCATAGTTTGTTTTCAACAATATCATTTATGCAGAGTGATATAGATGGCATTTGATATAACAGGCTTGGTGAGGTGGGTAGTAATGTGGATTACAGCATGGTATTAACTGTCCTCCAAAGTTAACTGAGTCAAGAGATCCCCTAAATGAAACTCAAACGAGGCAAATAAAGAACAACAAACAGTAAAATTTAATTGTTAAGATCATTCAGTTTAGTTCTAATGTTCAAGTTACATTCATCTGTGTAACTAAACACACCTTAATTTAACTTAAACATTTTATGTGATGCTTATATACTTTGACTTATCCCATCAGTTTGCTTTCTTTAATTTGTACTTAGCAGGAGCTTGTCTCCATGCCATGCTAGTATGATAATCATCACCTTAAATAAATAATTCCAATTTAAAACACATACATTGAAAAAAAATATAAATCCAACCCTTTTGTTTTTGCTCCCATTTTTCTTGGGCTGAATTCAAATATCTAAAACATTTTCTATATACACAAAATAACCATTTCTCTCAAATATTGTTCACAAATCTTTTATCGTGAGCACTCTTCCTTTGCAGAAATAATCCATCCCACCTCGCAGGTGTGGCATATCAAGATGCTGATTAGACAGCGTGATTATTGCATAGGTGTGCCTTAGGCTGACCACAGTAAACGACCACTCCGAAATATGCTGTTTGATCACACACCACAATGCCACAGATATCGCAAGTTTTGAGGGAGGGTGCAACTGGCATGCAGTCAACCAGAGCTGTATTAAGTTGAAGAATATTTGAGAGAAATAGTTATTTTGTGTATATAGAAAATATTTTAGATCTTTCAGTTCAGCTCATGAAAAATGGGAGCAAAAACAAAAGTGTTGGATTTATATTTTTGTTCAGTGTACGTCTAATTTCTTGTAAATGCTTGTCAAGAATAATAATCTTAAATCATTCAAACTCAGTTTCTGTTTGACCACATGTTATCACACTACAGTTTAATTGCTTTTCTTTTTAAGGTTATTTTTACCTGAGCAATGTCCAGTATCAACCAAATGTTTATATGTGTTTGTTCAGTTTTAATCAGTACATTCACATCAGAATTAAAGTTAAACATCACAATCACCTTAACAGGCTTTTTTTTGCCGATTTCTAGACTTAAACATATTTACAAAGCACCGATTTTTACTTCTACCAGTTACATGTGTCACTCACATGCAAACTAGGTTTTTGCTGAGATTTTTCAAAACTGCCTAAGATGCATCTGTACAGATTTGGCAAACAAAGAAATTGATTTTGCCCCTGGGGGCTTTAACCTTTAACAATTTCATTGTCATACTTCATTTCACCCAGATTGAAATTAAATAATTCATGTTAATAGTTCACCTCAAAACTATTCTAAAATGAGGTCCAACATGAGTTCACATTAATTTGTTGTATTTTGTATGAAACAAAGATTAAAGATATATATGTAGGTCATGATTTCATTACGCCTTCTGCTTAGAATGCCTTGTAATCTGAACTGAAATTGTAAGAACTTGTTTCATTGAATGCTTTCTAGAGCTGCACAATATATTGTGACTATATTTCCATTGCAATATCAGTGTGTGAAATATTCACATCACAAAGAATTGTCTGGAGCACAATAATTGTTGGCTAATAAAGTCTAGGTGTTATGAACTTGGATTTTTCATGCTAATGGAATATTCAGCCAGTTGGACAGAGTCTAATAGCAGCAGATGTTTACACTGGATACTAATGACATTGCCCAAAATGCTAAAGGCCACAGAGTGATGGAAGCACAGAAAAGAAGGAGAGGAAAGAAGAAAAAAGTCATATATGGCAACTGATATTGTCATCACAATATTTACCAATTTTATCCCCAGCGCAACATTTTCTAATGTTGTGCAGCGAAAACCATATTTGTGACATTGACAAAAACAGGTAAGGTCAATGCAGGTTAATTGTCAACAAGATGACAGGGATGCAGCATAACTTAAGGTGATATTCAAGACATCTGTTGAAAATTCATGTAATTTTTTTCATATCGCAATTTATATTGCAGGATTTGAAAAAATCAAAATGTCAGTTTTTTTTCCAAAATTGTGCAGCTCTAATGCTTTCCATTCCATTTTAGGACACCAACAATGGAAATCCTGTCAACAGTGCCAATGTTTTAAATCTTAGAGGGGTGGTGACATCACTGTACAAACTATTTCATGTAGTTGATATTGCTGCATATGTTAATTCTCCAAAGAATTTCATTTAAAAAAATAACATGTTTTTTGAAGGGGGTTGCTTTGGCAGGCCAGACTTCCCTCCTTGGTAAAAGGGTTGGGTACGGTAATGATATGTGGCTCTACCTAGTTGACTTCACTCTGATTGGCTACAGCCACATTTGGGAAACTCTTCAGTAAAATGCGCTGAACATCGTCTCATACTGAGGTTATAATTGCGTGGTACTTCCCCATCCATGAACTTCAGCCACTCTTCTCTGATTCTCTCATCCTTCGAGAGTAAGTGGAAACTTCCAGCCGTTTTTGAGCTCCCTCGGACATAACAGACATATACCCTTTTTAGTAGCCATCCTCTTCTCAAGTGGAGTAGTCAGACATGTTAGCACGACTTAGCCCTTAAACTAGCTTGTGTATCAGTTGGGGGGGGGAAGGGCTGTTTGCTTGATGGTGTGCTCTAATTGGAGAATATGAATTATGAATTATGTAGAAAGATAACCTACGTAGAACGATAAACTGTTCTCTGATTCGTCTGTTTTTCAGCAAAGAAACAACACTGAGTGTTTATGAGCAGGGCCTTTGATACCAACCCTTTACAGTCACATGGCCTCATCAGTGCACAGCAGATCGTATTATGTACCCAAAACCACAGAAAAATTAAATTTGTTGTCTTTACCCCTTTTAAATTGTGACTGTTTTTGAATCTGAGTTTGTTGGTGTAATAACTACTGCATTTTATTGTCATACTGTTTGGACTTCATATATTTGTAATGTTTATATTTGTTATTGTTGTCTTTTTGTCTTATCAACTATGAGGTGTGCTGCTGCCTTTCTTGGCCACGTAAGCCTTGTGAAAGAGGTCTTGATCTCAACAGGGTTTTATCTGGTTAAATAAAGGTTTAATACAAGAAAAATATTAAACAAATAGCATATTGATGTCACAGGCAAGCATTTGCATTTTTTCCTGTACCAGCTTATTTATGTCTGGTTTTTTTCTCTATTGTTTTCTTTTTTCCTAAAACATATTGCAACGCTTTTGTTGCCAAATACCAAAATGAATCTGAAATCTTGATCGAAAAAGAGCATAGCACAACTGGTCAACAGGTAATAACTTATGGTAATGGGATGTAACGAAAAGGTATGAAAGAAAAATAGAAATTTTTGTAACATAAACACTTTAGGCATTGGGGTCAGCTTCCATAAACACAGATAAGCAGGAAACTCAGACATATTTATATATCTAGTTTTCTTTGGCAAAGTCTAATCAGTATCAAACCAGGTGCTTTGTCAAGAAGCAAATTATAATTTATAAACTGTTTTGTTGAGTTGTTGTTGCAATAAAGCTTACTGAAGGCAAAAATGAAAGCCCACAGTTATTTTCCACAGAGCATCAGTCAATATGCTTTGGCAGCTTGTGCACACTGACTGGATTATTACTTGGGAAGAGAAATATGCTCCACATGCTGCTGCTCCTTTAAACAACACAACTTCAGATTCCACTGAATCTAATGTGGAGTCCAGACTGAGTACATCTCAGCTAATTACGGATTAGCTAAAGCTTGATGGAGAACAATTTAAGGGTGATAAGTCCCACTTTTTCCCAGAGTACAGTTACTGCAATATGTTGTGCCGACCCTTCAGTAAATGCAGTGTATAAAATGGCTAAACCTTTGATCTGTTGAGACATCCTTTTGTACTAATTCAACAGGACAAGAGATGGTCACTGATAAGTTTCACAGCTGATGGCAACAGGAAAGTGAGTGTGCTGACATAATAGGCTCCATTGTGTTTTATGTATGTATGTGTGTGTCCTTTGACCCTTCTAGATATAATTAAGGACACATTTTACCCAGGTTGGTTTTGGGAATGACTTCTGGCTGGGGTTTCTGTGTGTAAGTATATGTGTGTGTGTTCTCAGTGTGATTGTGTGTGTGTGTGTGTATGTGAGAGAGAGAGAGAGAGAGAGAGAGAGAGAGAGACAGAGAGAGAGAGAGAGAGAGTACCCTAATGTGCCCCATCTCATTGCTTGTACATGTCGACCTAACCTGCCCCGTGTATGTCTACGACTAGTGCTTCTGGGCTGATTGGCCATATCAGTTTCACTCAGCAGCTCTCAAACACACACATAAACATACACACACAACCACACACCTTTAGAGACCAAGCCCTTGTAAAGGCACCTCCTTAGGGACACACTGTGAAATGTACTCCTTGTTAGGACTTGTGTATATGTATAGTGTGTGTGTGTGTGTGTGTGTGTGTGTGTGTGTGTGTGTGTGTGTGTGTGTGTGTGTGTGTTTGTGCCTGCTTTTCTTCAGCTGTTTCCTGCCAGTTCAGAGACCAGCAGACTGTGAAGGTCTCTCCTGCAAAAATTCCATTGATTTTCTGCTTGGAAATGATCAGGGAAAACTTCAGTAGATAATAACTGTCACGATATCATTAGTGGGAAATGTGAATTTTGTTTCTTGCCATTATAACCTGATACCTTCTCCTAACATAGCAGATACTGCACAAGCCATTATTTATCCTGTGCAGTTACATAAAATGAACTTTGCAAACACTTCTCTCCACATTCAGTGGTATTCCTGAAAAAGATTTAAAAAGCCTTTAAATAAAGTCTTGTTTTAGTTCAGTTGAATAATTTCACACTGATAAATTTAGAAAAAAAAATAATGTTTGAGTCCAGTTATTCAATAGAGAAAACAGTCCAACACTAAGCAGTTAATACACACACACACACACACACACACACACACACATATATATATATATATATATATATATATATATATATATATATATATATATATATATATATATATATATATATATATATATATATATACATTTCAATAATTAGTATTAAGTAAGTTATTATCAAGTTTGCTTGACTGTTGTATTAGGTGGGACGGATGCTTTGATTAGCCAGTCAAAGGTCACACAATACCATTAGGAAAAAGGCTCCCTGCCAAAGGTATAAAATTTCCAACCAGAGGGAATGAATATAATTCACTGAGGGTACACGGTGACATTTAAACAGCTGTGATTTAGAGGAAAACTCCAGCCTCTTTAAAGAATTCTGCTGGTATTTCTAATTGATCAAACCTCCTAAATATCTTATAACTGCTTTAATTAAATTAGGTTTTAAGAAAGAAGTTTTTGGAGATTAAACTGAAAAAGACCAGGATACAGACCCTAATTCCCAGACACTTTATATCCTGGTTGGTACAAAGACACTTGTTTTTAAATTATTATATTTAATTATCAACTTTTCTCCAGCTTTAAGTTAGCATTACAACAATATTATACTTAGATATTTTCTGTTTTTGTTTTGTAAAACTTGTCAAATTTTATTTGGTGTAAATATTTCTCCTCTGTATTAATCTAGCTTTTTCTTATTCTTTTCACAAGTTAATACTACTCACTAGACACCAGAATCTTCTTTGCAAAAGTGTTGAAATGGCGAAACCATTAAAATAAGCTAATCAAGACCAACCTGCACCGAAGGCAAAGAAGAAGCTCTTGTCATGGTGTTCTTCTAGGAGGGCTTTCACCCTCTTGCCCATCCTCTCATTCCTTTTGTAAATGAGCTCCTGTCGGAAGTAGGCGTCAATTTCCTGGGCAGTCACCTGCTCGCTTGGTGGCAGGGTCACATTGTTGAAGTTAGGCACCTTCAATAGTGAATGAAAAAGTAAAGTCATTTCATGATGATTAAAAAACAGATTTTTTTTTTTTTATTTGTCCAAACTTTGATTTGAAATGTAAGCGAATGGAGGATAAAAACCATGTCAGTGAGACAAACAAAATGTTGACAGGTGAAGATGAATGTTATAATTATTAAGTAGGGTGACATTAGTAATAAGATAGGGTAAGATATGTGATTCAGTGGACAGACCTGTGAGGTGTCATGATTGAAGATAATGGAATTGAGATCCCCACAGTTGTAGTGTCTGATAAGGTCCTCTGTTGTGTATGGGACCCGAAGGCTTCCTGCTCTCAAAGACTCCTGCTGCAATAATGTCTGGTTCAGAGCAAAGATTACCTAGAACAAGACAACCAAAGATTGATTATTTTTTTTACTCAAGTTTAAATCCAAAATCTTCCTTCTTTCTAAAACATAATGTATAATTTCAACACAGGCAAGCAAACAAAATATTCAACAAAATTATTCCTCGGCCTCGATATTCCATCATGGGAGTGCAGTAGGCCAGTGTCCCGGCTTCAGGTACATTGAAGACCCAGATCTTTTCTCTTTTACACCAAGCTTTTCAAAATTCAAACTGACATTTAGAGAAGAAATATCCTGGTTTCAGAATAGTAAACTACAACAAGAAAGCTTCCCCACGAGAATAGATATACTGAAGAATTTAGAATACAGTGAGTTCAGGCAAAATGTTGTCACTGTCTCAACACACAAGTCTAGGTAACATTAAAAAAATTAGGCCTGTAACATTAGTGCAAGTTGGATTTATCTTAAGTCTTGAGAGTAGTTAAGACTTAAAGTACATGATGTCCAATCTTACAACCTTAAACTGAAATATGTGCATTAACTTTATTTTAGTAGTATCTAAGTTAAGTAATCTCAGAGCTTTCATATTTTGCTTGTTTGTACATTTTGTTCTTTTTTGCAACAAAGATAAACAAACCATCTGTATCTTGTTAAAGGCAAACACTTTTTTTTTTTCTTCACACAATACTTTCAAGACGTGTGCGTTAAGTCCTCCTCTTGATTGAGATTAGCAAAAATTTCCTAGTGGCCACAAGAAAAAAAACTTCTTTCATTTTCTGGGAAGAAATAATTTTACTGTCTTTTTAAAAAAAACGAGTGCAATTGCCTGCCACCTGTCAGGGTGGGATTGTTATCATTGAGAACATCGGCTAGTATTTGGTGTAATAACCCTGCCGAGTCTGCAGCCTATGATCAGTACTGCAAAGACCTATTTACAATGCAAATAAACAAAATAACACATTCACTGTCATCCAGTACATTTGCAATAACAGATTCTCCTAAAACCAGCACCTTTCGCCTCAACTCCTCACTTTAATGTCTCCTTGTTATTTTTCCACCACACATCACTACAAAGCCTTATGTTTGTGTATGATTTCATTTCAGTGAAAGGGAAAAGTTGTCAGATTTACTTGTTTTAAAAAAAAATCAGTAGAAGGAAACATTTTTTCTTCTATAGGTGATGCTTTAGCACACTTCAAACATATCGGTACTCCTGATAAGGTAAGGAAAAAAGTCTTAAAATAAATTAATTGTTCATTGCATTTGGATAATCTCAAAGTGAATAATCTGAATAACTTTTTATTTAGTGGGGAAAAAAAATCAAATGGTAATAATGGCTTATAAAATCACCTGTGCCACATTAATTGGTATTCCAAACAGTTTTTCTTATAATTTAGTTTTTGAGTTGATCTGTGTCTGCTAGCTTTTATTAGTAAACTTCTTTTTGTAAACCTGGCACTACATTGAGGTTGATTTCTCTTAACCACTCTTAAAAATGTGAGAGGCACGACAGTATACCATTAAACTGAGTCAGATGTGTGTTCATCTTAAAAAAAACAAACAAACAAAAAAGAAACTTGAATTGTGACAAGTAAGGTTGGACAACTACCTATGTTTATCTTGCCACCATACATCATAAGGCTCACTGTCAGAGCCTGCAGCAAAGTGGCTTCTTCTGGTTATCAAGTCTTCAATAAAACCTCTGCATGTTAAAACGTTGTATGGGAGGCATTCCGGGAAAAGCCTTCTCAAATCTACCATTGCAAATGAGTGTGAAGTTTCCTGAACTTCGCTGGGAATTTAACTGGAACCTTGTCTCTATTAGATGAAACTAAGACTGAACATTTTGGCAACAAACATTCCAGGAGGATTTGGCATAAAGCAAAGGGTAAGTACTTTCAGAAGCTCGTAATACCCATTGTTAATGATGTTGGAGGATCTATTATGCTATGGGGCTGTTTCTCTTCCATAGACTTTGAGTTTTAAAAATCAAAACATTTTAAATAAACATAATTTACACACATTTTTAGGGGTGACCATAAGTGCTGAGGATGTAAATGTCACTGCAGTTTGACTGGATGTTGTTTTTTCCTAGTTTAGTGCACATTTGTGTTATAATATGAATTCTAATATGTATATTTAATATGCACCTGCATTCTTAGGCATGTGTATTGTGTAAGGTTTTGATACAGAAACCGTGATGCTAATCAGGCAGACCAAAGCAACAGGTTTTTTTCCCTATGTTCAGTATTCTAAGGTGCTCTGACTACACTTTTTTATTGGGCCGTCCCATTATGGGACCCTCTATGTTGCCGAGGAGAACAGAGCAGCAGAGAGCAGATGCCTTCTTGTCACGGGACAAAGAACCCCTCCATCACCCTCTCTTCTGCGCTCCTTCCAGCTTTCATCAGCCGCGCATCAAAGTGGTGCTCTGCATATGAAAAGTACCCTGTCTTTATTCTACACAAATTAGCCTATCACCGCCCCTCCCCATTTCACAAAAAACACCCTCACATCTGTGTCACGTCCGTGAAGGAAGGCCCTTCTCCCCTTTTTCTCCACTCTCTACTCTTCTCTTTCTCCGCTCGCCATGCCTTTCAGCCCCTTAAATTATAGCAGCAAAGAGAGGAGGAGGAGGGCAACGGGGTGGGGGTGAGGATCAGTCAAATTTCTGTGTTTTAAAAAATAACCAACAAAAAGGAAAGAAAATTATAAAAACTACAGAAAAATGTAAGGACAGAAAAAAAAACAATATTTTAAACAATTTGGTTTTGTGTTTTCTTTGCTATCTGTTCTGTTAGTGGACTTAGGGTCAGTGGGTGCATTTTCCCGCTCGGCTCCTTTCATCAGGTCCCCCCCGTTTCTTCTCCTCCGCTGCTGTCCTCTAACTCGCCGCCCCTCTTGCACACACAGACAGAAACACAGACACACCCCTAGCTGATATCAAAGCAAGCGGAGCCAATGAAAGTCAATAATTGTTCTTTGTCATGGAAATGTCCCCTCTTGTTGAAATGGAGTGGGGTGGGTGTGCGCATCTAGAGCAAACATCATCACAGTTAGATTCCCACATGTGGAGATTTGGAGTGTTCAGTGGCTCAGTTGAAAGCTCTTGCTCTGGAGTGTGTTAGCTTAGTGTTGGATTTACTAAAAAGACTGGAGAGAAAGCTTTGTAGAGTGTCTTTAAAGAGACACTGCATCAATTACAGTTAGAAAAAATATTTTACTGGGATCACCAATTATGAAGAGTAACAATTTTGGTTAAAATCTCATGAAGATTTGGCAGCAAAAGACCTGAATACAGCTGAGCGCCTGTGGAGCAAACACAATGCACTGACGACGATGAAACTTGTTTTGGCGTAGCAAAAGCTGACAGGCCAACGGAAACTTTTTCCATCATGCAAAATAAACAACTGCAGACCTTCTGCTGAGAACATTTCAAATGACAGGTAATCAAAGGAAAACAATGAAAAAGCAGGGTGGAAAGTTGAAACATATGTGAAATAACATCTCAATCATGTCATTTCTAAATGTACTTCTTTCTAAGACACAAAGAAAGGAAAAACAATGCTGTCAGTTTATTACATCACTTTTTTCTCTCTCTGGAAAGACTTTGATCGTTGTCTGCTATGTCTTTAATCTGAGTGTCTGCACTTGGATTTTTATGAGATTGACAGCATTACTGGCTGTGTGTATTTGTAGCACAAAGGTTGTGAAATTGTATCATATTTGTAATAATTATCTGTTACATTTGGGTCTTCATCACTGTTTTCATGCATACTTTTTTATCCAGAAGTTTCAAAACTGGTTTACATTGTATGTAGCATTATAATTTATTATCCTTCATTATTATGTGCAATAAAACTTCATACTATGTGGTTTGATCCTATAGTAAAAGAATTGATTTGACAAAATGGGAATATTTTAGAAGAAAACTTAGTACAGACAATATATGTTTTGATTATGCAGTTTGTATGTTCTAAGTCACCAGGGTAAAAACTCTTCACAACAGATAAACCAGAGTTTTTGTTTTGTTTTGTTTTGTTTTCAAAATTACCACATAGAATACTGATACTATTATTTAGGCTGAACATTATCCATTATTATCCATGGCTGAACACAAATTTTCCAAACATTTTTACAAAAACTAGAGTCCTGAATGAGAAGGTCTTGTATTTCCCTTTGTGTTTAATCTAATCATTTCAATTCAGGTTGTAATTCCTGAAAAAATATTTGACTCTGTTTTCCAGAAACTGAGCACATCATTTTAACTTCTATAAAGAAATATTTAGGTTCATGTCTTCTTCAAAACTCTTATCAATTTTTATTTTGTTAGCAGAAACCAACATTTTTTAAACTAACTTGCATCTGTCTCTGCTTACCCATGCATAGCTTACATAGAAATAAAAAGTCCATGTCCATGTGAAACAGTACAGTACAGGCATTTGACTGATTTCATTTGATATAGACACCTTATAAGTGTATGAAAACAGTATGCTTCTGCCTCTTTAAGATTTTAAATGTGTGGCAGCCATACTATGTTTAAGTTTGAGGACCTTACAGTGTAATTTCCAAGTGGGATTTCAGGGGTTGATTTTTTTTTCTAAATAAAATGTGTGCACACTCTGTCTGCAGTGATAAAGACTCACACCGTGGCATGCTGAATGCTTGAACAGGCTGAAATGGCGGGGTAGTTGAATGCCATGCTATCATTAAGTATAGAATAATAAAAAATGACTACATATCCTACACAGTAACAAATTTTGAATTATTTACACCCTTTATCCCAGTACACATACACTATAAAGAACTGAAATGCATCTTAGACAACCTGTAAACTTTAAGTGACAGAGATTGATGTTTCAGGAAATGTTCATTTTGTCACATTTAACCTACTAAAAAATGTGTTTTTTAAATACACCAGTAAACATGGCATGACAAGAAGCAGCATGATAGCAGCTTAGACAATGAGGTAAATTAACAATATTTAGGCTAAATAATGTCAATAACACATTTACTCTGCACACAGATGAACAGAAAATAAAAACTATGTGAGGGTTCTTATCACAGAGTGAGTGTGCTGTAATGTGAACAAC
The DNA here is from genome assembly GCA_014839685.1 of Anableps anableps. Lineage (NCBI taxonomy): Eukaryota > Metazoa > Chordata > Actinopteri > Cyprinodontiformes > Anablepidae > Anableps > Anableps anableps. The sequence goes on from CM026081.1 coordinate 10,784,210, forward strand.
ATGTAAACATAATATGCTCCTTGTATAGTCCATTGGTTAATTCAGGGTCTTCTAATTGCAAGTGCTGGCATTGCTTTTAGAACGCTTCAGTAACCTAATTTCCAATGCAATTTTAATGAGATTCTAAAGAGGAGCATATGTGCGCCTGCATGCTGCACATCTTTCTGTGTGGGTGTTTTTCTTTGTCTTATGACTGATAGTGTGTCTATGTATGAGTAGAAAACCATGTGCTGTAACAAGTGTATCAAAGCACACACACACACTCATACATACGCACACACTCTACTCCAGCCGACTCAACAAACCTTGGATTTCTCCCAAGTACAAATGAAGTCTTCCGAACATTGCTCTATTTCCCTGTCTTTGTGATGTTATCACAGTAACACAACACTTCTTTCTGTCTTGCACACACATGAAGCTGTTTCAGGCAATGAGGAGTCCAGTGATTTCTACCAGAAACTGGCAGAGCGAAAAAGTCAAATCAATTAGACCAAAAGAAATGGTAAAGAAAAAGGAAAGAGAAAGACCCCTTTTCAAAGTTACTATTGAGGCTTCACAGAACAACACCACAGATTGTTAAACCTTCTGCATACTTGCATCATGTAAAAGTTGACATACACAGAGAATTATATTCATATCACCTTGAACTTTCCAGTTTGAAACCAGGAGTCCAACTGTGGATATTGTTAGAAATCTAAATGAGATTTCTAACAATAGATAGGTCTTGTAAACATGTTTGTCTCTACCTAAACAAATGCAGTTGCCGTATAAAACAATGACTTTCAAAAGTTAAAATAACTCATGAAGATAAGCTGTCTAGACAAGGAAAACGGAGAACACAGAAATGAATGCATCTTGAATCTTTGTTAAACATGTAATAACCAAACACTGTCCATGTAATAACCTCACACAATCACCAAACAGTCAATGAGAAATACATTATAAATCAATTATGTCTGTTTTCAGCCATCTGTGGTGAAGATAGGGAGTAAATTCTTAAGTCAGAGTAATGTTTTAGGGTTTTAAACTGCTTCTATTCTGACCTTTGAAAAATAATAATTTTGGAACAAATTTCTGAAAGCAAAAACTTGTGTGTTTTTTGCCTCTTTGGCAAATATCTCTCTAGCTTTATAGATAAAAATATCTTTGAATGTTTTAAACTTCCTCTAACTTTGAAGTGATTGTATTTCAGCTTCATAGTGTAAATGCTGGGGGAGAAAAAAAAAAAATCACAAGTTCATGTCTAAATCACCAGGTTTTTATCCCGACCACAACTGTTTCTTCTCTTTTCTCCTATTCTCATGACTCAAAAGTGAGTGATTACAGAAGTCTGATTCAGCAAAATCCTTTTAAAAATCTGTTAGTTATGCCTTTCCTTGAACTCTATTGCAACTATATATAAGTTTTAAAGTATTGCTGCTGATACAGAATTAACAGTAAGAATTTCATTGCTGAAAATTCTGTTTTTTTTTTATTTATGTGATGGCAGCTTCTCTATCCCACTCTTTCCAGCTGAGTGAGACCTTGGTCGCCATTGATGCATTGGGAGATATAGGTCAGCATTTTCTGATGTAATTACTTATTTTTGGACAGTGGATATAAAATTTTTAGGAAAAACACTTTAGTTTTCATGGCCCATAAAAGAATTCAGTCAAAAAACTGTTTGGACTACTCTGTCATCCTGACAGGTCCAGAGCATTGGCATGCCTTGGTAATCGAATCTTGATCAGTGTCTGTGTAGGGTAGTATGATATAAGCAAAGTTATTAGGGCTGAAACAATTAATCAGATTAATCGTGATGAATCAATTATTGAAATAATCGTCAACTAATTTAAAAATCGATTAATTGTTAACTGGAGTATATAGACTTAAAAAATCCCAACTGCTAAAAGAACAGTCAGAGCAGTAATTAAGCCAAAACTCCACAATAAATATATACATTTTGCATTTAAGATAAATAAAAACCTTCTGGTTAGAATAAATATATGTCCTCAAGTGGCGTAGTTTTAGATTCACCTGGTTCAAACTCGGTCTCATATTAAACACCTTTTGCTATCCAATAATTAATAGCTTAGTCCAAAAAAGTCAACACATCAGTCCTACACTGTATTGATGTTAAGTCAGAAAGGGCAGAGCTTTTCACATGCTGATGTTAGAAATATTTTTTTTTAGCTGCAGGTGCATCCTTTGCTACAAATGAGCAAGCGTACACTAAAGGAATGCTATGTTATTGCATTTTAGACAGTAATATGTTTATTTTCTTATTTTAAAAAGGAATTTAATTATTTATTTGCATCTTTTAATATATTTCTAATATTGTCTAAAAAGGCTGAAGTGGTTAAATGAAAAATCTGCAAAATGTGCCAATTTTTATCAGACTAATTGATTAATCATCAGAATAATCAATAGGATAATTGATTACTAAAATAATCGTTAGTTGCAGCCCTAAATGTTATCATTAGGTCACTGCTCTGACTCTCCGTATCAGTGGTGCATGCAAGATGTTGAGTCGGAATGATGAAGGGCCCTCCACAGATTTTTTTTGTCATGTCCAAAAATCTCTGATAGCCTGACTCAGCTGGTATAATAAGTTAACAGTATCAGACGCATAGAAAAGCAAAGTTGGATTTTTATTTTGTTAAACCACATCACCTATCCTTGAAAATGGACCATAAGTCATATATGCAATAATGTGAAAGAGATATTAGAGAACTTCTTTTATTCATGAGGCAGTTTTGCAACAAATTTTGTGCTATCACAAAATGAAAAGTTTTGTCATGCTTTAGTATTTTTTACTGATTTGTTGTGGTGAAATGTGGTGAACTGTTTCCTATTGTAGATATCGCAACCCAAATGATTTTCACTTTTTTCACTTTTTGAAAGAAATGACTCCAATAGCTTGTGGGTCTTGTGGCTTTCAAAATGCACTCAGTCTTATTTAGCAGGCATCCGCAGACACAGACACGCACACACACCACATGCATAAATCTCTCATCACTGCACAAGCTTTCCCTTTCAGGCTGAAAACCTACTATTTAAACACAAATACACACACCTGTCAAATTGAGTTATCTGTATTGTTTCTACACTCCATACCTCCACCCTCACCCCCTTTTCTGTCTTTATACCTTTCCTAAACACTTTCTTTTTACATTTCCTCCTACTGCACCACAACTCCATTCTCATTCACAGACTCATCTTTCTCCTATTCCTCCCTTCCTCTCTCTTTTGATCCTATTTATCCTATGCATCTCCTTCCATCCATCTCTCCCTCCCTCTCTCCTCTTCTTCTCCTTTGATCTTACACATCCCCTCTATCAACTAGGTCTTTTAAGATTTGACCTCTACATTCCTTGGGTCACTAATGACCTCCTCACTGTTTTTCTGTGTTTCCGTGCATGTAAGTGTGCACACACCTGTACAAGATTAGGTCTTTTCTCTATATCTTTGGCTGCTGGTGTGTACGTATGTGCATGCATGTGATGCATATGTGAGGGTGTGTTTAAATGTTTCATCATCAAGGATTATGGCAGCTTTCACATAGCTCAAAGTGGACCTTTGAAGATAGGTTTATTAATATTTTCCAAATACGATGCAAAAGAAAGGAAATAAGAGGCCATGATGTCCTCCAAAGGAGAGAAAAAAGGGAGAGTGAAAAAGAAGAACTGCCAAGCCACATAGGGAAAACTCCCCAGGCCTATAGCTTTGAAAGTAATGATGGCCAAAAATTGTTTCCCCCCTCTTTTTGAAAGGAAAATCTATCCCCAGACATAAGTGATATAGCCTATTCCTTTTGATCGTCAGCATTTCAATCTATGAATGTTGACAGGAGCCACTTTCTCCAGCAGGCAGACAGCTAAAGTCTCTACGCGCACACAAAGTTTCTTTCTTTTTGAAACATGTTTAAAAACTCAATTTTGACTGGAAAGAAAATATTCTAAAAGAGACATTTATTTTCAGCTCTCCAATAGCACTGCAGCAACTGTTGATTGTTTTATGGTATATTATTGTGACAATATTGATATTCAATACAATAAGTGTCAACAAGCGCTAACTCTACATTGACACTGGTTAAAAATACATATTCCTGAGTATACATATCCTTTGCTCAACACTTTGTTGGCAACCACAGTCTTAAATCTTTCTGGGTATTTGGCAGACCTGTTTTTGGTCATTTTCTGCCATGCTTCTCAACAGATCCTCTGAAGCCAAGTCAGGTTGGATGGAGAGTGTCAATAGACAGTCATTTTTAGGTCCTTCCAGAAATGTCCAAATAAACCTTGGCTGTGGCTGGGTTACTGTGGGCTATTTACAGACTATTCCTGAACCCACTACTTTGTTATACAGGCTATATCTGCCTTGGCTAAGTTTTGTTTTGGCAGATGAGGAAATCAATCAATCGATCTAACTTTATCCACAGAGCTATTCTCATACAGTTAAGTGTAACACAAAGGCTGCCAAAGACCTCTAGGTCATCCCCACACCTCCAGAAACTGCTGGCTTAACACCTCTCTCCCCCACACACAATGTTTGCATGTGTGTCTGTGGTAATGTCAGATGTGCTATGAAGCAGATGTATATGTCTAAAGAGCATTAAACTTGGGGTTGGTGCTAGGGGGCACGATACCCCACTGCATGCTGACAGCAGACTCCCCACCACCAGAACCCAAAACCCCTAATGTGTTACTAGTGTTTTAAACTTGATGTGCAGGACAGGGTCCAATATTGCAGAGGGGGGGGCACTATGTGGTGCTCCCACCATGCCTGCAACCTCCATCACCCACACCTAAAGACCCTTCTGATGTGTGGTGTTGCATATGTTGGGGAGTAGGGTATAGGCGCCAAGGCCCCGGCACTATTCACCCTGGGGGCCATCTCCCCAACTGGCCTCCTACTTGTCTCGCCCACACCCACACCAATACAGCACACAAAGACACCTATGGCCAGGGACCCCCAGAGATCCCTAAAAATGCCAGGGGGGAGTCCCAAAGAGCTGCAGTGCTTCTGTGCAGCAGAAGTCTGGGAGGACCCAGGCCAACCAAGCAAGGCAAGCCCACTGCCAGCAGCCCAGAACCCAGAGATGTGCCAGACCACCCACGACCCCAGGCACTAGCGAGCCTCAGCAGGTGCACCCAGCCACCAAAATTCCACTGTCCACCTGGATATAATTCAAATCCCTTAACCACCCTCCAAATCTCAGACCTTATTCTGCTATTTAGGTAAAAAAAAAAATTTAAATTTGTCAGCATTTGATCTGCTGATCGTCATGCCAATTAGCTGGTAAGAACTACAAAAGAATTGGTTGGTTTTGTTAACAGTTTGTTGACTGGTGCATCAATTGTTAAAACTGAGACTTAGATATGCACTTAACAAGTTTTATGTCAGAATGTGTTTATTATCTATGATAACCTTATTTTCTGGTCTATAAACCACTACTTTTTTCATGCACTTTGAATACTGTGATGCAGCTAATATATGGGTTTTTACCAACAGGTTTTGAAAGGCTGAATTGCTGACTGATGAAAAGAACAGCAGAAGCTCAAGAGCATATTTGCCGAGCTGAAAAGTGACATTGAGAACGACAACTATAGAGAAACCAAGGAAGTGTGTGTGAGGCTGTTCAGTTCCAATACTACAGAAAATGACTTTGGTGGTTTTAGTGTGCAGGAGGAAAATGATAGTAATCAATGACTTTTCCTGGTAGGATACTGTATTTTTTTTTTTTTTTTTTAAGCAGCCATGTTACAGACACCATTTGGAAAAAGCATTTACAGTGTGTATTTGTATGTTACTGGTATGTATTTCATTAAAAGTTAAAAAAATCTTTTTGTGGTAATATTTCATGTTGAAACGTGGACACCTGTGGCTTATACACAAGTGTGGCCTATATTTGTACTTTTTTTGTTTTTAAAGTTAGTGAGTGCACATTATATTCAGGTGTGCTCAATAGTCTGGAAACTGCAGTAGTGTTTTCTTTCAAATATTCAAGTCAAAGTGCATCCTGTTGCTCTATCCCATCACTTTTTCAAAATACATTATTTTAATGTCAAGCCCTTTAAGTCACAGTTACATCTTTAAAACCAGAGGCTCACTCAAACCACATTTATGTGAAAGTTTAAAAATTCTCTTCATCTCTTACCTACTCTATGTTCTCTATTTCTCTCACTTTGCATCAATCCTAAGCCTACCTCTCTCCCTCCCCTTCTCGGTCTCCCCCTTGTGCCCTATAAAAACATTCTTGTGGGGTGCATTTACCTTGGTGCCTGGACGCAGCCAAATATTTAGGCTGTCACAGGGAATCAGTCTCAAATCAAATAGCCCAATGGTTTGAGGCGGTGTTTTTGTGTGTGCATAGTGGGGATTGTGGTGATTGAAATGCCAACTTCTGAACCCTTCACACTTTCCTGCTTCACTACACCCTAAGCAAGCTGTGCACATATCCCAACCAATGCAATGGTACTTGTAGATGTCTGCCAATAAGAACTACTGCGTGATGGTCTATTACAACAGGTGATTACCAACAACTTTGAGAAAATCATGAAATATCTGGTGATACTTTAGTAAAATCATTTTCTAACATCCACTGAGAGAGTGAGGGTGCATATGACAGCAAATACTAATTTACCTATCCTCACAACCTTACTGTGACCAAACCAAACACAAGTGTTTGTAAGAACATTCACAGCACATCTCTTATTTCTATCAATCATTTTAAATTTTCCTTTTTTCTTGTTCTCATATACACACAAATTTCACAACAAGCCAGCTTTGCAGTCCATCCGTTCGCTTTCAAATAACACATGGATCTTACAAATAAAGCAAGCCATTGGAAAAATTGACAATCTTAATGGCTGCCTGTTGACTTAAGAAACACAGCAAATTTAGACCAGAACATATAGAGAAAAACAGAGTGAACCTTAGAGCAAACATATACTGGCCATATGTGTGGATCTGTGTAAATGTCTGTTATGCTTTGAAGATCTAATGCCCATTTGTAAATCCCATTTAATTTATTAACACTTAACATTGATGCCTATGTAAAGTCAATTTAATAATCTTGACAAGTTAGGAAAGGGTTTGCAAGGTCATGTTACAGCTGAACCTGTGTACCTCACATTTAGTGGCACACCTACACTGTATAGTGTGACAACACATACTAAGGTTGCTCCTACTTAAATGGTATTGCCAAACATATACAAATACTGCACAAGGAGACAGATTGTATATTGTTAATTTATCAGTCAGGAACCACAAAGGCACCAACAATGGGCACATATCATTTATCTATATTGACATGACAGCATCCTGTAACCGATGCATATTTGTTAGATGCACATTTTACAGAAAATAGGTACAATGTGTTTAAAATGGAATACAAATGGTAAACAAATATACTCAGGCAGACTGTGGTGCTTAAACAATGCTTCATTTTTGCTAATGAACCCAAAGTGTGCAGCAATATCTCCTACACCATTACACACTGTTTCAATATTATTTACACTGTAATTCTAACACTACCTTTTGAATATGGCAGTTGAAATCAAGACTCATCAAACCAGGATATGTTATTCCAGTCTCTGATTGTTGAATTTTGGTGGGCCTGTGCAAAAAATAGCCACCGTTTCCTGTTCATAGCTGACAGGAGAGGCCATCTACAGGATCTTCAGTTGCCCACCTTCTTAAAGGTTCAGTGTGTTGTGGTTTGCCGTCCCTCGCCAGCCCCCTTTGGTGGGGTACTATTTGTGTGGGAGCTCAAGTCATACCTGGAGTGGTGGGGACCAACCGGGTGGCCTATGGTTCCTGAGGATGTCAGGATAGCCATGGGGCACGGGGGCTGTGCAGAGTTCTGGTGGGTGACCTCCCAGGTGTTAGCTCACCGGGTAGGGCAGGAATGTGTCTTCTCTGCACTTATCTTAAAAATACATTATCTAAAATGATTTAGGAAAATAAAATCTTAATTGAGACATTCATATTGATTCTACTAAAAAAAAACGTTGAAAAATCTGTTTCCTCATTCCAAAAACAAGTACTGCTCGCATAATAATTAAACTACACATGCATATTCATTTTAAAAGAATCAGACAAGCAAACAAGGGAAAAGTCAATGGCAGCATTGTATGGTTGTCTGTCATACAAATAAGATGAAGATTTTGTGGACTGAGAAAATTATAATCAAATAGTTTACAACATGATTTATTTGATGCTCCAAACCATGTTTTCCATCTCTCATTTTAATTAAAGAACATTTTTATATTTCAGAAATAAAACCCTCATTTTGCATTAGAAGACTGGCTGCTAAAAAACTCCAGAATCCAAGATAAAACGTCCCCTACAAGAGAGAACGATGGGTGCAGTTTCATTCAGGCAAGTTTTTGTCAGCACTAGAAACACAAAAAAACAGCAGAAACCAATTCCAAAAATACATCTCCAGCATTTGACTCTGGTGAAATCAGAAAGATGCATCAGGAAAATAAAACCCACAGCGCTGTTTATGAATATCTGCAATCTGCTCAAACCGCTGGCCCTGACTCAGAATTAAAAGCCCTTCTGGTGAACCAAACATGCACAGAGCTGTACTCATTCATATTATTATGCATGTAAACCCTTTGAAGTAGTTTACACCACTTCTATTGATCTAAATAAAAACACTGAAAACACAAAATGTTTTCATGTACAAAAAACAGTACCTACACACAACAACAACACATATTAAGAATGGGTTTATGTATTGGAAAATAGGATAGAGTATCCAAACCATCTGAAAAATGGATTTGGTTGTTATGCTGGAAGACTGATCGGCAACACAGATAAGGGGCTGACAGAGATAAACAGAGGGTGAAAAACTGCCTTGAGAGACAAACAGAAGGAGACAAAACTGGACTGTGACTGTAAAGGAAGAAAAACAGCAGCTGATAAGGAGGCAAAGGTAAAACGATGAAGAAAAGGAAAGAGAAAAAGAGAGAGATGTGGTTGTTGCTGTGAAGACATCTGTCCCGGCCCGCTGTCTGACCACAGACGCGTAAACAGTCAACAAAGTATGAAAAACACCCAAACTGTGTCGATGTGTTTGCAGCTCAGTTTTTACAGATGCCTCCATTTGCATTCAAAGATGGTACATGCATAAACAAGAATGTGTCGTGTGAAATGAAGACCAAAACAGCAGTTGACAGAGCTACAACACAAAAAGGAACTCACTAAAAATGAAACAATAAGAGGGAAAAAAGCTCAATGGAGAATCAGTCAAACAAAAATATGGATTTTTTTTTTTAAGAATCTTCAAATTTTCAAGAAATTTTAAAGTTTTCACAGTTTCTCAAAGAACAGTTAGCCATTTCACCCTGTATAAAACCTCCAGCGGGTGTATTCCTCTTGATCTAATCCCGTGGAGAGGGATAGAAAAGGAAACAAATCTGAATTGTTTATTTAGAATATTATTAACAGTGTTGCATTCTTCTCAGTGTCCAACTTTGCATGGTTTCACACCATTCAAGTGGAAGCTTCAGGGTGGTCAGACTTTACTAGCCTTCAGCAGTTAACATGCAAGTACATGGAGTTTGTATTATACAAAAGCTTCACAATGGCTTCTCAAAACAGCATCACAGTGATTATTTTTGAAGTTAAACCAAGCTCCAAACTTCTTAAAACATGTTCTTAAAGATTAGAGGGGAAAACTGCATTTTGACTGCATTAATAGTTCAAAGGTAAATGTCTAGTGATTTGTAAAAGAGCAGTTCTTGAGGGTAAAAACACATCAGATTAATGCATATGTTAAACAGATCTTTTTGATCTTTTTCTTGTTGTGTGAGTTGCAGGTGCAAGGTGGGAGTACTTAGTTGGCATGTAATTATACATAGATCCTCTGCTTGCTTCACCAGATTTTTTCCCACCATTTTCAGGAACAAATGGATGACATTATCATACACTAACCAATTCAAATGGGGAACACTTTGAGAAGTACTTTGAAGTATTAAAAATAAGGTTAAACGGCACCTATATAAATAAATCTTTCAAAAAAAATGCTTCCACATCAGGAAACAGTGGTCTAAACCAGTCTTTCCCAACCCTGGTCCTCAAGGCACATTGAAGTAAATGTTTTAGATGTTTTAACACACCTAATTTAGATGATTGCAGTTCAGCAAAAGCCTGTGAATCAGCCATCAGCTGAAATCTGGTGTGCTGATGCAGTGAAACATCTAAAACATGCAAGGCAGTGTGCCTTCGGGACCAGGGTTTAAAAACATTTTTCTAACCAACATGGCTGTCACTTTGGTGATTTTTCAATAGCTGCTTGGTCACTGAACAAAACAGCTCCAAGTCTGGCCACCATGAAAGAGCAAAAGAAGGCGACGGCAACTGCTTGATTTAATTTTTATGCTCTATTTTTACTAGGCATGTTTTTATTTTTGATGAGAAAACTACCTTATAAATACAAAGTACTGATTTATTTAATTCATAAACACATTTTATTTGCAGAGATATACACCGCAAAGTGAAAGATGAAAAGACATTCCCATAAAGATTTGTAGTTATGTCTAAATGAAGCTGAGGAGTTGTTAGAGTTGCTAAAATAGCTTAAACAAGTCTGATTTAAAACATCTTTGTCAGGGCTAAATTTTGGACACAGTATGCATTGCAGGCTAATATTAAACATGTTTAATTTTCAACAGATTTTTCTCTAAATAAATTAGAGAACCACCCAAACCAGAATAGAAATAAAACAATTCTGTGAACTTCCAAAATTTGCTGGGCAGTGATGCTTGCTGGTCTTGTAGGTATGGAAAAGGCAGATATGTGGCACAGTCAAACCAAGTGATGGAAACATTAGGATTGTGACCTATGCCTGTGTTATTCAATAAGTATTTATTATCATTGTTATTATTATTATTATCTCTTTCAAATACTTCTGGCAAAGTTAACTGCTAATTTACTTTCTACACATTTCATGTGGCACATCAACATAATTTTTTGCCCCTACCTGATATTTACCACTGATTTTTTGTTTATTGTCTACCATAATTAAGGTTGGATTTCACTACATGATGGCACAATTTCACAGATATAAACCTCACAAACAGTGATCTGGTCACAGACAAAAAACATGCTATATACATATACAATGCTATGCACACCACAGGTTTATACAATATCTCTCTTTTCCCTGAATGAATTCAAAACAAGTCAGAGCAGCAGACCATCACATTTCCAGTTGTGTTAAAAACAATATCTGTCAGACATCCAAAAACCAAGAGGTATTAATCACAGGGAGATTTTTACTAACATGATCTTATCGAAAACCTACAAACTGCTGGAGATGACAATAAAGGTATTTTCTATTTTTCCACATACAGAAGAAAAACTGTATAGATTAACTGAAAATTGAATCTCCGATTTCAAAAGATGCTGTCAAAGCTTTAAAGGGGCAGTATTGTGTTTTCAAGCAACATAGAATAATTTTATAGCACAATTAAGTAACTATGTTACCTTCAGTTGTTAAAAATGCTGTATATATCAAATATCACTTATAAGAAAATTTACTTTGTTATTTAATGCCTTGAAACTTTCTTTAAGAAAGTCCTTCTCTTTCCAACACTCCACTTTCAGGAAGTCATCACAACATCACTCATCTATTAACCCTTTAAAAACCTTTTACCAGCGTTGCACTGAGAAGTAGCTCGTACAATCAGCTCAGCAGATGCTCAGTTTCACCAGGTGTTTATGAATTGCTGTTAGATAGTCTAAAGGAGCTGAGTGGGGAAGTCGCAGGGGAGGGATGTTTCTAAGCTTGGAAGCTTAGTAACTACAGCTCTCAGGAAGAGCTGCACCTCGAAGGCGAAGGTGGGTCAACCAGGCATTTTGCACAGCTGAATGGTTGCCACGGGAGATTCAAGGATTTCTCACTCCATATATATCTATATAGATAAACAGATAGATAGATAGATAGATAGATAGATAGATAGATAGATAGATAGATAGATAGATAGATAGATAGATAGATAGATTTTTTTTGATGAGGGAATAATATTATAATATGATGGAAAAGCTCAAAAAAGTCAATTTTACATAATACCCTTTTAACTAGAGTGAAAGCATATATTTTCTTAGTTAAGTCAAGTCTTGATGTATGCCATAAACAGTTTGTTTCCTGAAAGACACAATAAAATATTAAGTTGTCTGATATGAGAGTTTCAAAATGCAAACCACTAATTAAAATCAAAATTTGTACCAAGGTGTACATTTTCCACTGAAATAAGACCCAGTCTAAAACAAGGACACCTAAATGGAAAGCTCTTGAAGAATAGGACTTTAATTTTTGTTCAAGTAAAAGCTATCAGAGAGGAAGACTTTTTCTGTTTAATTCAACAAAACATGCTCAATATTGCTACTATTACTACTAAAGTCAAACTATGGTAGTTTGTTGGCTTAACTGTGTGGTTTTTGATATCATCAGGTTTGCTATCTTGGGCCAATATTGGTCAGTGAAGCTTGTCATTTATATTTTTGAATAACAATTTCAACTAATGTTCACCTCTATATGCAGAATTGATTTTCTCACTCTTTTTGTTTGACTGTTACACATATGTAGATGGACAGTGAAGTTGCACACTTTTCTAGGGATGGGCAATATCATATCATTTACAGTCTTTTTTACAGACCTATTAATCCTGTGCTAATTATAATGACCTCTAATTGATGATGATGCAAATCACTCAAACTGTTGGTATGACTGTATGACTGGGATTGTTACTTTACTATTCAACTTTGTATGATTTTTTTCAGTGTTGGTTCCAGAAGAGCATCAATAAATACTGTCTGTGTTTTAAAATATGATTGAACACAATTACTGTTTACTCTTCAGTGTACAGTTGTACTATGTGATATAACTAGTGTCGTTAAACAGTGTATTTGATAAGGAATACAAAACAAGTTAATATTGCCTATACCTACACTTGACTATCACTTCCGATTCTCAAGTTTGATCATCATGCAAGCACTAATGTTTGACTGAACATCCTGCTTAACTGCAGATATTATAAAAACGAAATTGTTTAGGTCAGAATAACATGGTTTACTATAAGCTGGACTCTCACACAATATCTGCCAAAGAATGAAGTATTTCAGATCTGAGAAAAGCTTGTTGTTTTGAATGTTGTGCTCATTGTCACAAAATCAGTTCATCTGTTGTTACTCTTGTGTATTGTTGATTGTTGATTTGCCTTAATGTTTCCATCGATTACTGCATATCATCAAGGATCTGAAGCAGAAAAGCAACCCCAGACCATCATACTTTTTGCCTGGGAACTAGCCAGTTGATAGCATTTTTACAGTTTCTTTTTTATTACATTTTGAAAACCACCCTTAAGTGAGGAAAGTGAGGCCTGCAATGCTTTAGATGATATTTTTGGTTCTTCAGTTGCCTCCTGGATGAATTGTCTAGTATATGCTCTTGCAGTAACTCTGGTAGACTGACCCATCCTGGTAGGGTTTGTGAATAACAGATCTAACTATGGTTTACTAGAGTGCCAAAGCCTTAGAAATGGCTTTGTAACCATGTCCAAACCGATATATAGTTGTTTTTTTCAGGCATGTTGATTTTTGAGATCTTTTAGCCTAATTCATGTTGTCAGACAGGTTCAAAATAATTGATTCTACACACCAACCAGTAATCAGGGGAGGGTGTGGCTTGTAAAACTGAACCAAAAACTGAACTATTTGTGTCTGATATAAACATTTATTTCAGGATCTCAAATGTTTCAGGGTTACAAAAATGCAAAAACGGAATCTTTCATTAAAATAAATAGTACTATCCTGATACATCAGTGGTAACAGCAAAAAAAAAACCCATAATAGTAAATCTCCACACCTCTTATTCAGATTAATTGATGAAACTAAAACTGAAGTAAATGACCAACAATTAATTGTGCTTTTTTTTTTTTTTTTTTTTTTCTTTAAGGCCAAAATGTAGTCAAGTTGAAGTCTTGAATACCAAAGTGTAACTCATGTCTCAGAGGTGAGCAATGACCACCTGGCAGCGTAGAATGAAACTTCCTGTTGACGTACAGGGCACCTATTCATCAGATTTTTGTTTAAAGTAAGAGCATCGTGACATTTGCTTGTCTGATTCTGACTCTGGTCAAAACATCTGCAGAGTCTGACAGACCCTCCTGTGTGGTGCCCACCTGTGAAATTCCACTAAAGCCACAAAAATGCAGACTGGACCCAGAGAGACACAAGTGAATTTATGGTCATGTTGCCTCAAAACCATAACTCGCCTTTTTATTAGGTTAATAAATGAATTTACTGAAAAATGTTATTAGAATCAACTGACATATTCAGTGTGAAATCAACTATAGCCTCACCTTCTCAGCTTAAAAGCTAAATTGAAAACATTTTTTGGAAAGGCTTTACAGGCCATGAAACATGTGCTGTGCATTTTAAATCAACTACAAAGAGAATCCATTGTGGAAAAAAAAAGAAACAAATAATCAATAATAATTCATTCCAGATTCATATTTGGCTATAGCACAAAACCTTTTCAACACTTTACAAGAAGGCAGAAACTATTAATGCTCTGTGTTAGAGCTTGTGGACAGGTTTGGCACTGGGTTGCTCGGCCCAAGTCCAGCCAGGTTTGGCAAGTTACTAGAAGTGCTGGATCAAATTCAGACCTGCCACAACTTGCACCAGTATAAAGAAAGCATTAGTACAGGAGTATCTAAGTCCAGTCCTTGAGAGCTACTATCCCACAATGTTTGGATGCAACCCTGCTCCAACACACCTGAATAAAATGGCTGAATTCCCTCATCAGCATGTCATTCAGCTCTGTAGAGACCTGGTAACGAGCCACTCATTTGATTCAGGTGTGTTGGAGAAGGGAAAGTTTCAGGATCGTAGCTAACTAGCACTGAAGTTAGGCACCCTGCATTAGCAAATTTTGTGAGTACTGTGTATCCTTTTAACAAAAAGTTTCCATTTAATTTCAATAACATTCCATCCATGTATATTCATTATTTGTATCTGCTTATCCTAGCACTCAGGGGGAGATGCAAGTACACCCTGGACAGGTCATCAGATTATAATAACTTCTCAATATAGCAAATATATTAGTCTTTTTTGCCCATTAATAGCTTTGTTGAGATATGGAAGTGCATCCTAAAACGTCTAAATTTAAGTGCATGTTTAAAAAGTTACATTGTTTTGTGTGTAGAATAGAATGTCTGTTTTGGACAATATTCCAGTTTTTAATCTGTGAGATTTCTGTCACCTTTGGGACAGACAGTAAAGTAAATAAGTAAGTCTGTCTGTCAAATACAGTCATCTGTGTTTTTATGTCTTTCAGATTCCCTTGTTTGTGATAGTGCTTTTCTCTACAGATATCTGAATTTAAAGTATATTGCCTGAACTGAGCCTTTTTTAGACTTTTGCTTTAGATCATGACACAATTTCATCAGTATATGAGCTTCGATATAACCACAAAACAAGTT
Organism: Anableps anableps; assembly: GCA_014839685.1. NCBI lineage: Eukaryota > Metazoa > Chordata > Actinopteri > Cyprinodontiformes > Anablepidae > Anableps > Anableps anableps. The sequence goes on from CM026081.1 coordinate 10,799,692, forward strand.
TTGGTCTAAAACCACAGAGGTCCTATAGATGTAATCTCTGTACTAATCTGAATTTGAATTTTACTGTTTTTCTGTAAATGTTTTTTCTTTACTTTTTCAGTCTTCTATTCTGTGATTGTTTGCTGTTGTGTTCACTGTCTCACTTGACTTTGTGGAACTTGTTCATTCATCCAGCCACTGGTGGCGCTGCTATAACTGCTCCTAAAGCCACTTGCAGCTTTGGTTTCTGCATCCTCGCTGCTGGCTGTGCATGGCTGAAAGGCAACAATCTGGCTTTTACATCCCATTTTGGATTTTTTTTTTTTTTTTGCTAAAGATTTAACTAAAGGGCATTTAAAAAATCCTGAACTTTTGAACTACTCCCACAGTTAGTGGGGAAAGACTGAGCCTTTTGAAGGACTTCGGAGGGGGGGGGGTGGCAAACTGTGATTGTTTATTGTCTGTGTTATTGGTATTATTTTGTCTGTATGTAATTATCTGATATTCATTTATTAATTTATATATTTCTTCAAAAAAATTACAATTTAAATCAAGTTTATTGTTTTGTCTGTTTACCACAAACTCCGACTATTATTTTTAATCTTAACATTGCACATGGTTGCAGCTCGAGTGAATGAGAGAAGCTTTACACTCTTAAACGCTTTAAATGCTGGGAGAGCGTTGACACTGCTCTTTGGGAACATTATAAGCCCACTCAGGTGTTAGCTGTTTAGGGTGGAGTCCTGATGCATATGGGCTGCTACTTTAAAAAGACTGATGATTCATTATAATCTGTTTGACTCCCAAAGAAGATGCTGAAATGTGTCAGAATTGTTTTTATTTTAATATGTATTCAGAAGGTGTCTTTTGATGCTCAAGTTCATAGCTGTCCAATCCAAAGAGCACGTTGACTTCAGAAGTTTACATTGAATCCCAAGAAGCTCTCCTTCTACTCAAATATTGGTTCAAAAGCCTCTCCAAATATTTTAACTTTAATGACCAAAGAAGAGTATAATACAAAACAAGTTAAAAATGTTATTGCTCTAATGTTTCCAGATTATACATGTGCACTGTCAAGTGCTATGTAAAAGATTTACTAACCTTTGTCTCTTTCTACCTTGTTTTTATCGAGAAAGAATTCCTTGCAATCTTTTAAACATACTGAAGAGGTATAAGGATTTCAGCAATAAATGCGACGGCTGCACTATATCAGAAAATGATGCAATAGAAATGCTGAATATTGCATTTACTACATCGGTTACAATTAACTCACATTTTCTTTGGTCTTTTCCTTCATCACAATGTCCACACCACTTTTTGAAGACTTGGAACCTCAACTGTTAAAAATACACATAAAAGTAAGGGCATTGAGGGCTGATGAAGTCTATTCAAAAGGCCAAAAATATTACTGGTATGCTGAATTTGCATGCATGGCACTTGGAAAAAGAATATCCTACCAAATGTCACATTTGGTAGCATTAAGGAGCATTATAGGAGATCCTTCTTCCCAGCGGCTGTTAGACTCTATAACCATCATGGCTCCCAACAAAATCAATAAGTCTTTATATCCATGCCAGTATCTGTACAACACTATCATTTTTCTATTGTCACTATCTGTAAATAGTTTGTGTTTTTAATGCTCTGTGACATGCACATGTTGTACATTTTTAATTAACCAACTCAGTTGCACATTCCTCTGGACTACATTACTTTTTTTTTTTTAATTCTTTATTCTGTTTTGTGTGAGTGTGAGTCTGTTTTCTGTTATTGCCTGTCACTGCCACTTTGCTGCTGTTGCACAGAAATTTCCCCATAGTGGGACAATAAAGGATATTTCTATTCTATTCTATCCAAGCTGTCATTAACAATTGCAAAATTGTAAATAATAATACTGCAATTTAATATATTGTGCAGCTATATTAAAAGTTATTAGAAAGTTACACCTCTAAGACATTTGAAAAAGTCCAACAAAGATCTTACACAGGACCTGAGAGGTGCATCATCTCTTAGTTGATTATGTACAATGCTAAGTTTTGCAATGGCTCTTTAGGAACCACTTTGTTGGTGCTAAAATATATTTGTTAAACTGTTTCATCTGTTTTTTTTTTTTTTGTTGTTGTTTTTTCTCAATAGATTCAAAAGACAATAAAAAATATTGTTTTGGCTCAAAGTAACAAAAATAAAATGTAGCTAATTGTCTCTTATTTAAAACAACTTAAGTTTAAAGACATAAATACTTTGCTCAATAACCTTTTAAAAGATTACAAGAAAGCCTAGCTCTTGAAAAACAAAATACAAAGAACAAAAGCAATGTCTTAACACTTCTGCAAAGGGATGTACATATTTTACATTGGCTTTAATTTTTCAAAAGCAAGACATATATTAAGTACAATGTAGATGCTGAGCTTTATTTTTTACCTAAATTAAGATGGTTGAACACAGGGAAACAGCAGAATATGTTTTCAGTGTTTTTCCGTGAGCTGTTTATCCACAGCAAGGTTTCCTAATCAGATGCTGGATCAGTGGATGGAAACTGCCTCCTAAAATAAGCAGTGGCAAAGCTATCTGCTATTACATCTGCAACTACATTCAGGGCTAGTTTCATTTGAGTTGTTTTCTTCCTTGAAGAAAAAACTGATAAACCAGAAATGGAGTCATAAAGAGTGAGTACTAAAACTAAAATATCTTCATATCTATTTGTTTATTAAATGAGCAATGGTGCAATGGCAAATAATGCTAGATAGCCATGTCAACAGCGAGGCATATTAAAATAAAATCTGCATAGAACTAAGGTTACTGCCTTCAAACTATCTTAATCAGACAGTTTTATTTTTAAAATGTATGTTTTATAAATGCTGAACTGTTAGCTATGAAACTTGTAAAACAATCTATTTTCTAATATTTAAAACTAAAAACTGTGTGAAATCTTAAGCCGCATAAATTCTAATGGCATTTAGATTTAATTTTGGCTTCTCTTACACACATGCACCTCTCAATTTTCCCCAACAATATCTCACCAAAACAGTTTACACCACTGAGTTAAACATAGGATCTGTAGATGGAAGCAGCTAAAAGTCTTAGTTTTCTACATATCAGTTTTGTGTTTTACTTATGAGGGCAAAGGTGGAAAGAGTACAAAAATAATGTACTCAAGTAAAAACACAGTTACTTTGATAAAATTGTGCTTAAATTCAAATAAAGTGACCAGTGTAAAACGTTTCTCAAACAAAAGTAAAAAGTACCTACTTAAAATTCAACTTTAAGTAAAAGTTACTTCGTTAATTTTTATGAGCAGAAGAAAGCTTTGCTTGTGGATTTCACAAAGGAAATTAGAACATATTGGTCTCAAACTGTTTTCAATTAAAAGAGCACCTTTACAAATAAAAATACAACACAAAATAAAATCTGTTGACATATGACATCATCCATATTTGGGAGGTACTATGTGTAATTTTAATGGAACATAAATATCCAATATTATCTGTCAGCTGCTGTCTTTAGGGTTCTCTACAGCTGATCATCTCAGCTACAAAGTAGCTTGCCACCATCAGCATGTGAATGTGTGCATGGATGGGTGAATGACTGAATGCAGTAAGAAGCACTTTGGGGTCCTCTGGACTTGATAAAGCGCTATACAAGTACAGGCCATTTATCTACCCCTTCCCAGCATCCTTCTCTGTCACACCAAACCCTCTGCATCCTTCACTATATCTATAAGGCTTCTCTGTGGTTTCCTCTTCCTCAGAACCTGGCAATTCTGATTTTCATCCCATCCTTTGTCCAATATATCCACTGTCCCTCCTATATAATAGTTTTAAATAACTGACTCCAAACTAACCTGATGCTCTGTTTTCAGCTTTAGCCAATTAAAATTCTAATCAGAAGTACCAGATAAAACTGATACTATTTACATATGTTGTTAAAATAATACTCAGAATGTTTACATGGTCATAGACTTGAACAAAAACCAAATTAAGTTTACAATGTATGATAAAGCTGTTGCTATTTTTATATTTATGGTTAAACTGGTCCTTTAAAGCTGCTGTATGTAACTTTTATAATATTATATATATATATATATATATATATATATATATATATATATATATATATATATATATATATATATATATATATATAGTTCTACATATTTGTTGAAACTGTTACTATGTCATGACAGTACGGTATGAAACAGATAATCTGTGAAAAAAAAAATCGAGCTCCTCTGCCGTCTCCCAGTGCTCTCTAGAAACAACCAATCAGAGCCAGGAGGCAGGTCTTAACACTGTCAATCACTGTCCCTGTGGCAGTGTTCATCCCCGCCTCTCCGTCCTCTCCGTCCTCCCCTTGCTCTCTGCTCACTGCAGCTCGCAGAGGCTTGACTAGTTAGCATGGCCACCGATAACAACGGATAAATTGTTTTCCTGGAACTGTAAGTTGTTTCTTCACTATTAGCACATTTAGCAGCGAGTAAATGAGGTTGAGTAACAGCACTAACACACTCCTCCTGGCTCTGATTGGTTGGTTTTGGTCGGGAGCAGTGCATTTCTTCAGACAGCAAAAGAGGCTAAGGGAGGAGATGGAGGAGATCAATCTTTTCACAGATTATCTGTCTCATAACATACTGTCATAACATTGCGACAGTTTTAACAAATATGTAAAAAAAACATATTTTTGTAAAAGTTACATACTGCAGCTTTAAGTACGACTATGGGTTTTCTTTTTCTCAGAGATCAACTTGAACTATACTTAATGGATTTGTCCTCGTTCCTCTGTCTTCCAGTTGATGCTACATCATGGGATCTTAATATTAACTCAACCAAAGGATTAATACTGCTTTTTCTGGTGTTTTTTTTTATTTAATTTTATGTTATTTTATTTTTGATTTTTTACTCATTAACAGATATGATTACAAATGTAACTGAGTAAAATACTTTACTCAAAACAAACCCAAGTAAAGGTAGAAGTTCAGGCTTGTAAACAATTTAAAAAAGTACAAACCACAGACAAATTTTACTTAATAACAGTGACGCAAGTAAATATAACTAGTTACTTTCCACCTCTGCATGAGGGATTAACTGCAATACTACAAAAAAGGCATCGACTTGACAAAAAAAGACATTTCCAGTGTGTAGTTTCTCATGTCCTTTATACAATGTAAATCCTTCCACAGATCGTTTTCTTACACGTCTCCATAAAAAGTCTCATTAAGCTTTTAAGCCTGCTGCACTGTGTTGCAGCACATAAAAATGCATTTAATGAAATGTGTCTGAATGCAATTCAGACACAACCTGTTGATACAACTTTTACTTTAGTATGCCTCAGCTGCTGAGAGAAAGGGACATGATGTTACAACTAAACATTGTAGGAATAAGACTAAGAGTGAAAGTTTGGGAAGAGTCATTTTAAAACACAATCAGACCTTGATGCAGTGACGGGTTTGTAACAGTTTAGATATACAAGTAGAAATATGCAGGACTTGCTAACACAACTGAAATGGAGGCTAAATTATCAATATAATCTGTGTGACAAAAAAAGAACAATAAAACTACAACACAAATTTCTCTTAGTCACTATGTTGTAACAGCAACATAAAATCTAATTGTAATGTAATGTAATTTGGACTTCAGCTTCAAAATGCATGTCATTATTGAGTTTCAGCAAGAAGGAAACATAGATTAGCTTTGTTTCTACAGTTTGTGACCGTTTTCATGAGTTTGATTGTTTTTTCACACTCACTTAATTGAAATTGGATTCCAACTGTACATACCTTGACAGCAGAGATAAATATGAGTAACGTGAACTTGATCTCTGTGTACACAGTGTGCTTGACTTTGGAGACATCCTGCTTTCTTTACTATTAATCATATGCAAAATGTTAGAAAAAACTTTTGCTCTATGATGCTGACTTTTGATAAATAGTTACGACAAATGTGGGATATTTCAGTTTTTGGAATGTGGAACATATATTTAAAATGATTTTCAGCACAACAAAACTTCCATCTCATTACGCTACTGCAAGGGTTAGCCATCTTTATAAGCCAAATAGCCAATGTTGGCATCGTTCCTATGACATTGCACTGACTGGAAGGTTCCATTTTTTTGGAAAATTGTGGAAAAAAAACTTAGCAACCTGGAGAGAATGAAATAAATTTCAAAGTTAGACTTTCTGTTACATTCATATGTAAAAACATTGCTTGATATTATAGCACTTTTGGCCAATGTTATCAAGAGCCACATGCAACTGCAGAGCTACAGGTTGCAAATCCCCATCCTAATGCAACATAGTGTGACATAGTGAGATTTTGAAAACAATAGCTGGGTTTCAAGTACCCATGACACAAGCAGGTTTAGTCTCCACAAGATAATAGTGTAAAGAGTACAAATGCAGCAAAGTCTTGTGTGTAATAATTCAAGTTTGACATTCACAGCTGAAGATGAGTATTTATTTAAATGTAGGTTTAGTCAAACAAATATTCTATACTCATATGTCTGCAAGTTTTGTAGCATATTGTGTAATATCCAGTCATGGCATAGTTACTTTGAAAAATTTAACTTGACTACTGATTACTCCTTGAAAATATAACTTACTTTACTGATTACTTGATTTTAAAAGTACCCAAGTTAGATTACAAGTTACTTTATTAGTTACATTCAACAGCTGCCGATGACAGCCCCCACCACCTCAACATAAACAGGACAACCAGGGCGAGTCAACCGTGTTTAAGGGCAGCATTTCCTCTACTATATACTGTCTGACCAACTTTTTCGACTCCCCCCTACTTACTGGTTTTGCACTGAAGTCCAGCTTTTGTTGTTTGGATGGGACTTGCTCTGTCAGTTTGACTGTGTTGTGCTACAACTCCAAATGTTTCTTCAAAGTTGATATAGTAATTTTGAAGCCAGGTAGAAGGTTAGAAGACTACTATTATAGGCTACACCCAGTGGAGTACTAAAAAATTATATGCAGTTGTTATAAGTTAATTTCATACAGTGTAGGGCTGCACCGTGCGATTAATGCCTCACTCACCATGTCGCGGGGCCGTTTTCTTCACCGGCAGAGCTTTGTCAATGCTGGCTGATCAAAATAAAGTTAAAGAAAAAAAAACTCAACCAACAGAGGGAGTTGAACGGAGCAAGGCAGAGCGGAGGCGGTGTTTTCAAAGGGAATTAGGTAAATTCTAGAAATGACTGACGCAGAGAAAACGGTTCAATCCGAGTTCTCAAAAGTGTGGGATCACTTCACACAGCTAAAAAAAAACCTCGCCCCACCTCGCCAATGAGGTTTATAGTTGACGCATTGAACTGAGTGCTTGCTCGGCTTGTATGAGCTCATTACACACTTTCAAAAGTGCCAACACCAAAATTGACAAAAGTTGGACAAAAGCACGTGCTTCTACTCTGTGTCATAGTCAGGTGAGCTTGCATGCGGGTGAACACACTCCCACCAGCAGACAGAGAACGCACAGAGAAACAGTCGCATGGTACATATAGTGAAGGTACAATTAGAACTAGCCTAAGGTCTTTAAGCCCTGCCCCTGACACGCAGCAAAAATCCAGTCATCACTGAATAAAAGGTGTTGACCTGGTTTGGATGTGTGAGGGGAAATTCCACCCCCTCTGGCTGTATATGACTGAGCTTGATAACGAAAGACATACATGACAGTTGGAGGGAGACAGAGAAAGATACAGTAGATAAACACATTTATTTAAGAGATGTATAAATACAGTTCATGGAAGGTGAATAGAGAACATTTTCTGTTGAATATGTTGACATATTCAAGACATGTTTAAGTACTTCTTCAATAGCTGTTACATATATTTTGTTTGTATTAATGGTAAATTATATATATTACACCAACTAACTCTTCTCAGACTGATTGTTGTTATTAAAAGAAAGTAGGGGTGCACCAACTGCAGTTCTGTAGTGCACCAATTCTTAAAAAGTCGGACTGATTTTGGCCCATACCGATTTGTTTTTGTACTAAATACAGCAAAAAGTTGCAAAGTTAGCAACAGTAGGTCAACTATTGTTAAACGCAGCCCTCTCTCAGACCCTTGTGGTGGTAGAAAAGATTGGTGGATAAGATCAATTTCACATGTAAGTATTGACCCATCATCAGTCACACACAGTTAAAGAAATTACACCCCTAAAAGGAAGTGATTAATTTTTTTTTTCCCCAACTCATCGATTAGTCGAAAAAATAATTGACCAATTAATCGATTACTAACAAAATAATTGTTAGTTGCAGCCCTAATACAGTGTTTCAAGGAGATATTCATTGGAGATATTCATTCAGTCTAACGCCTGTGAGGTGCAGAGCTTTATGTACGGGGAGGATATTGATGGGGAAACACAGACTGATGCAACACCTGTTACACCAGAATAAGTCCCAGTATCCACCGAATGCTGGAAAAAAAGAGTAGCAGTATGCTGAGAGATAACATTTAGATATGGTGGTGCTCCATACTGCTGCGTACTGGCCTACTTAAAGCACTGATTTCATACTACAAGAGTTGACAGTACAAAAAAAAAAAAGATTTTCAATTGACAGTAAAAAAGGTTTACAATAAATATTAATTCGTATTAGTTGACATAAGCCTAATAACAATGTAAATACAGTTCAACAATCGTTGAAAAAGTATTATTTTTTTATGTTGTATTAATGTTTGAGTCATTTTATTCAAGGAAATTGCAATCTGGTCATCAGCTATAAGCCAGTAAACTTATTCTGGGATCAATTGGTAGGGGCTCCATTCTCCACTAGGGGGCTTTCGCAAGCTCTCCTCATTGCATTAAACTGCTGCATGAGAGAAGTACAGGAACTCCTTCTGGTGTCCGTCTCCCCCTATTTTCAAGAGTGTTGCACAGAGGGTACAATGAACATTGATATTGTTATCTTTAGCTGTCACAAACTCAAATTAGTCCCTGTATTTCCATTTAGAAAACACCCATCTCTCTCCTTCCTCCACTGTTTACATTTGTGTCTAAGTTGTATTACATGGGTTTTCCTCATGCTGATAACATGACTGAATTCTCAGACCAGATGTCACTCCCTGAGACACAAGAGGAAAGCAAAAATATATCTTTTTACAAAGTAAAATGACAAAAATAGTAATGCACGGTAACTTATATAAGTAACTTTATCTGATTACTCGATTGAAAATAGTAATTAGATTACTCATTACCGGAAAAAAAGGGTCAGATTAAAGTAACGTGTTATGACATCATTGGTAACAATATGCTTCTAAACAGTGGTATAATACATCATGAGGTGAACGTATCTCAATTTGTATAGTTTTCAAGAAGTTTGGTTGGGTTTTTAATTAAAATGTTCAAAGACAGCTCAATTTAAGTTGATAAGAAATTGGCAAGTAAAATTTATGGATAATTAAGCATTTTTCTGCTTGATGACAGGGAATAAGGATCGAAATAATACAGTCATGGTGTAAGAGAATGTTCGCAACAAAGATTAAGCCAAAATGAAAAAGTTTTTAAAAATATGGACAAAGCACATAAAATCCCAGAATTTAAAGAGATTGTACTTCATTCTCACCATAACTGTATACCACATTAGAGTTTTTTTTTATATAAACTGTTTATAGCTAATTGAATTTGTCTGCAGCCATTTAAAATTATATTTTATGTACAGATATTTTGTGTAGCCTTTGCAGTATTAGCCAACTGTTGCCACAAGCTTGCATGGCAGAGGGATTGCTGCAAAATCAACAACTCAATCCCATTGGCTGCACTTTCTTGGATAACTTTTTATCAAGTAGTATTGTAAACTTAATTTAACTACATTGTAATATAACATGGATAGATTTGGAATGTAACTAAATTTTAATCTGTTTAGAGAATAAGACTAAACAGACATGCCAACAGTGCAGACTAGAAAAGAAACTTAACAAGTGAAAAACAAAAAAGCTGCTGGCAGTTATGCTACGATCCTAGATTACACAGAAATGTCAAAACCTTTTGAGCTTTAGAAGTAATCAGATGGTATCTTTAACTATGATCTGAATACTGAATTTTGTTTAAAGAAGATGTGATGCAAGACAGAAAAGTAGGCATATTTAAATATTTTTGAAAAACTGTATTTTCATAGAATTTTGTCAGTTATTCCTATGATAAAAATATAGGTTTAAAATTATTACTATTTTCTATTTTTATATAAGTCTTGATTCAGGATTGGATTGTGCTTAGAAACATTTTATTAGGAACCATATATAACAACAGACTTACTTTTCTCTTGCTTAAATATGTCAAAGCCCGTTTGGAACACAACAGTTTTATACTGTAATATTTTTGTATGTTTTTATTTTGCAATTTTAGGTTTACAAAGCGAAAATGTTTAGTAAGTCACTTAAACCATGAAACATTTGTAAGAGCACAATGTTGCCACTATAAGCCTGCACACATTTTCATGACCTGGTGTTAAGTCAGAGAGACAAGCTATTCAATCCCTTTTTGAGCTGCAGGAGCTTGCGTTACACAACCAGGAAAAGCCTGAGGCAGTCTCTACAAGTCAAACTCTACTCCAAGAGAGACTTTTACTATGTGTTCTTTTGGGGATCTAAGACCTTTTTCTTGGCGCACAATTGGCACCATCCAGTGGTATTAGATTCCACCTTCAATCAAATATCTTGGAAAAACAAAGGAATGAAAATGTGTCCTGCACAGCAATGGAAAATCTAATTTGTGACATTAATCTATCATGGTAAGACTGACAGTGGGAAAGAAGAGGGCATTGTGGTTAAATAAACCAAACATTCTGAACTGAAACTGAAGCTAAATGTTTAAAGAAATTGAAGACTAATAAACTTACAAATGTTTCACATATAAACATATATATATTGCTGAGGTTGGTTTATCAGCCTAACTTAAAACTTGATTTCTTTGAATTTTCATTTAATATTTTCTTGGTTGCGCTATCTCGGCTGAAATTCCATTATATGGAAAAGTGTTTATTTCTTGCTTAACATACAGCATGCTGTATCACCATGAATCACAAACAGGACATGAAGAATACCATCTATAAATATGTTGAACCCTGAAGCAGAGAGGCTTAAGCAGCAGAAAACCAGATAACATTCTAAGGGAACAGTTTGCACTGACTCACAAAAAATTGCAACCAGTCTCAATTTTAGCTGCAACATTTAGACGGCAGGATCAAAATTTGGCATAAACTACATGAAAGCCATCCTGGATGGATGGATGGATGGCTGGCTGGATGGATGGAAATCGAATTTTGTAAAAGCAAACACTGCATTATAAAAGTAGCAGGCACATATTTGGCTCCTTATATGCCAACAACAGAGAAATTAATTACATGTGGAGGGATTTTATATCTGTTTATGAAGCCTTTTGGAAAAGTAATAAGTGAAATTAAGAGGAGCACCACGCCTTTTTCTCCAGTGTCATGTATCCAGACAGATGGACAGATAACGTCAAAGGAAAAGCCAGACATAGAATACGTCACTGTTTGGTCAACAGTGGAGTTGAAATAAAGCACTTTGGTGTGACATGAGACCAGAGACCGGCAGTTGTAAGGACATGTTGGAAATTCAATGATAGAGCTATATATGCACATTAAAAATACGCATAACCACACAAACCCTTCATTCATACCCAGGCATGAACTTTTGGAGAGAAGCACAGAAATGCACATGTGCGTGGAAACATTCATACACACATGCAAACAATATTAAACAGCAATTACATGAGCCAGTACACACTAGACAAACACGACCCATGCTGTAATTACACAAGGAAAGTTTATTCCTTCTGATCAAAAGCAGTGTGATGCAAAACAAACTATTTTATAACCAAAGTTATGACAAAAGCCAAGTGAATATAGTTATAAAATGATAAATTATTTCCTAAAATATGGGAGAGAATGACAACACAGCTGTATTGAGTCATGAACAAAACCTTGGTGTGTTGATACTATTTTAAAATAAATTACTACATTAATCCACCAAACATCTGTTTTCTGGAGTATTGAAAATACACATTTTCTGTTAATATCTCACATGATGACATTTCTTAACATTATACATTTGGATGTCCAAATGGTTCATAATTTGTTCCAATAAGGAATGTATATCTTTTAAGCCAGAGCAATTACTTGGCAGTGTATTAAGCTTTTGGTTGAAGAATACCTTAGAGAGAATAATAAATTCAATCACAGGTCAAAATGTATAGTTACTTTAGTCAAATCTTTGGTTGCATGACCATTAACATATCCTGTATATATTTCCTCACTGCAGGGCATTCTGTTCTGACTCTTGCTGAATGAATGGTTTGGATGGCAACAGTTTTCTCCTGAGTCACTGTCTGTTTATTACAGTGTAATACGGTTCTTTCCCATGCAAACTCAATCACCCATTCAATCAAGTACACAAACAAAAAGAATGTTCAAAATTGGAATGCGTTTTTAAGGAATGGTTCACCATTTTTTGAAGAGAATGGAAAAATCACATGCACAGAATCACATTGTGTAAATATGTAACAGTAGAAAACAACTTGGTTGTGTCAATATGCACCAAAAGTTGAAAAATCAACCTTGGTACAATATTTATTTTTGAAAGTCTACTACGTTTGATAGAGTATTAACAAATTAAATATTTGAAATTAGGTTTTGCAGCTTGCTTATGTCCCACAATTGTGGGGATTTTTGACTGGACACTTAGGGTTAAGGTCAGCAGATTTATCAAGTGATTGTAGGCTACCCATACAAGCTAGTTTTGGGGGTTAATTGGTTTTAGTTCTGACTGAAAAACATGCTAAGACATTACCCATATGTATTTATCAAGTCCTAAAATAATACTTTTTGCATCAACTATCATCTGAAAGTAATCCTCCACACAACTAGTTACATGTAAAATTCACTATTTTCATCTTTTCAGAAAGCTATTAGTTGGCTTGGTGGCCTTTGTGAACATGTTCCTTTAGTACATGAGTGCATTAATTTGGACACAAACGTGCTGTTATTGGGTTGTATTGCTAAGAGCCATAAGCAACGACAAAATTAGTAAATTCCATAGGTGTCCAAATTTACAGGTACAAGATAAATTCAAGTGTGAAGTTATTCCCAAATCTGAGTTCTAACTTCCAAATCAAACAAAGCATGAATCACCAATTAGTCAGCTAATCAAACCTGACAAAGTGGTCTTGTTGAAAATGGGTTGTGGCCCATTTCAACAAGACCACTTTGCTTAATTGCAATATAGAGAGGTCTTTCTTTAAATTATACGAACAACCTACTACTTTTATGACATTAACTGTATTACTGTAGAACAGAGCCACACTTCTTTTGGGCCACTATACGAACTATAAGAACAGAGAAAATTGTTTTTTGTCACAAACCTGCAGCATCTGAATAACATCATTCTGCTCTTGGAGCGAGCCCTGGTTTGGGAGATCTTACAGAAAAAACTGCATCCAAATCTAAGTTCCCAATTCAGGGAGGACATAGTGCAACACTTTATGTTAAACCTGGACACATGCAAGAACAGATGTCCAGACTGAAATCTTAATCAAACACAGGTGGGGTCATTTAGGTCCACAAAGAAAAAAAAATCAAAAAGATTGGAACTTGCAGGTACCTCTCCAAAAATTAGACTCATAAAAGGTTTAAATTTTTTTTTGTCACTCATTTCAGCAAATAAAACTCATATATTAGAATTTATTATACATGGAGTGAGATATTTAACATCTTTATTTCTTGTGAATTTGATTATTATAGCTCAAAGACAATGAAAACTCAAAATTTGAACAGACACTGATGTTTTGGTTTTCATTATCTGTGAGCTATAACAATCAAATTCATAAGAAATGAGGTGCTTGAAATATTTCACTCCTTGCACAATGCATCTATGACGGTTTTGTCCAAAGTCAGTCCTCAAGGGCCATTATCCTGCCCTGGATAATGGCAGGGCAGGATGTGGTTCAACACATTTAGGTGTGTTGAACCAAGCTAGTTCCTTGGTTCAACACACCTAAATCAAATGATGGGTCATTAGCAGGTCTCTTTGGCCTGCTGAGGAGGTAATTGGACCATTTGAGTCAGCTGTGTTGGAACAGAAACACATCTAAAACTTAAGGACTGCAGCTGGACATCCATAATCTATATAATGAGTTTCACTTTCTGAAATGAACAAAAAATATTGAACTTTTTCCATGATATTCTAATTTCTTGAAATGTCCCTTTAGCTGTTTAATCAAAAACAGATACTTTGCATTCTTTCATAATGACATGCTGTAAATGTGAGTTTTGTTTGGGTTTCATCAACCTTACATTGTTTGACCAAGCAGATCCAACGCCCTGCCATCTGACAGTTTAAGTCAAGAAGGAAATACAGGGGTTTCAAGGTTGTCAAACAGCGGTAACGTCATCAAACCTTTAATGGAGGAGGAGTCAAGCCTCCTTTAATGGCTCATCTACTGATCTCAGTCGGTATCTCAGCTCTCCTTGTTCTCCTGGTAATGAATGAACTAAATGGGCTTCAAACATTCCTTCTCTGCTCTCACAAACTTACACTGAGACTTGCATTCATCACATTTCCATGCACCATTACACCCAGTGATGGGAGGAAAGAAACAACACTTTCATTAGCAGGTCTGCGCCACTGAGGTGTGGAATGTCCTGTGGGTTTCCAACAACAGTGACAGAGAAAGCAGGCCTTCATGCAGCCATTGTTGTCCTGGAAAAGCTCACTTAGTGTAATGGGCAAGGCTGAGCTCGCTCTTCAAAAGACGGGAGGCACCATCCAAGAATAAGAGCAGTCATGCTTAGCCTGATTACAGAACTGACTAAAGAAAGGAAAAAATCTTTGTGCTTTGGTAATAATGAGCTAAATGGTCTTAATTTGTATTGACAAGCAAACTTAAACTGTAAACTGCAAAACTTGATATGTAAATTAACAAATCACTTGGAAGGAAAAAGGTGATCACTTTTAAACCAATTAACTTATGTAGCTAAATACATAATTAAAAATTCACCTTTAAATCTGAATGTTTTGGGCCACTGTTTTAGGTAATAGAACTGTGATAATCAAAAACTTAAAAAAGAGTGATGAGTTAAAAGTCTGTTGATAAAAACAAAAAAAAATACAGAGGCTTCTAAAATCAGTCCTACATACCCCTTAAATACAACACAATACATAGCATTTTAACTGGCTTAAAACTATAAATAGTAACAGCAGTAAAACCTCAAGAATTTTTTTTCCCCAAAAGATAAAGAAAGTAAAATGTTTATAGGTCGCATATATTTTATTGCCTAAAAACCAAAAAATCCTGAAAGTTACAGAAATTAATCAGAATCTTTTTTTTGTGCTTGATGGATGTATACAGTCTGAGCGTTTTGCCTTCTCTTCCATCCACCTGATCTGTGCTGCATTAGCCTCAAGTGACTTTTTAGGGTTGGGAGACTAACTGCAGAAAGAAGTACCAGTGTAGTGATGGTCTATTCAGAACAAACTTTTGACAGCTACGAGTGGAGTTTTACCCTAACAAGGAGTGAACTGGGTGTAGAAAAGTGACACTCTGACAAACACTGCATAGTTTGCAAATATAAAATAGACTATTTTAGTGACATAGTTGTTTAGAGAAACGAGAATGCTGACACACATGCACATCAGAGTTACAAAGTTGGTCATAACAAAAGTAGAAATTGCAACATCTCATCTGAAAGCTGAGTTTTTGTCACAGGTGTCCTTTAATCACCATGATGAAATACAGGTGCATTGGGCTCGCAACACAGCAACTTTAAATCCCTTGTTAGGTGCCGGTTTCCTAGGTCTCCAAGCTAGTCCTCTCAGACATCATTTATCCTGGCTTCTTGCTTCTCAATGGGTACATTGCCATAGAAATGTTCGCTTTAGCAGCTTACATTCAAACTTCAGACTTTCCTGTCACTACTTTTGTCTTTGGTGCCCACTATTTCACATAATGAGTTAATTGCAGGGGCTGTAATTAATTAATCGCATTTTAATCAAAAACTATATATCAACAAAATAAGCACATTTTCAATTCAAAACCCCTTCCTGCTGCTAATTTATTGAATAAATAAACATATGAGCTCAACAACAAAGATATTTATTGTATTTAATCTGTTATTTAGGTTATTCAATCATCAGATTGGTACAAAATGCTTTGATACCCACTCAGCTTTCACGTGTTTCAGGAATCCCTGATCATTTATGTAACTTCTCTGAAAAAATACTTCTTTGGAAATGTGAACTGTGGATGCTGACTGGAGATGTCTGTGCTTGCTGTAACATGTTTTGTATTGATATGGACAACTCATTTATTTTTTGAAGCAAAAAATTAACACCCAGTGGGCCAAGAAAAGCGACTTTGTCGTCCATCATTGTTGTTTGTGCATGTCGCCTGTGCATCAGATTTACAGGCGGACCAGAAACATGCAAACACAAAGATTGCTGGAACCTTGGTATGTAAAAAAAAATGGGATTAACTGAGTTAAAATTTTTAACGTGTTAAAATCTATGGAATTAATTAATCGAAATTAACATGTTTAAGTCTAGAGGGCGCTGTAGATGAAAACATAAAAATGAAATATGACTGCAGGGCCAACTTGTCTTTAACATCATCAGAATTTTATTTCAGAATTTAAAAAGTAAAGGAATTACCACAATTTTCCAATGTGGAAATCTAACCAGGCTAATGAAGCAATCATCTTACCAACTATGAAGAGGATTTTTGTTTATGTTTTACCAAAAAACAGAATTTCTGGTTCAATGAAGGTCCCAAAACTATTTAAACTGCACATCAAAACCCAAGCTTTGTAACCAGGCAGGATATCATTCTAGGTCTGCCATTAACTGGCCCGTTTGTTTTTAAGATGAGTGTCAAATATTTTCATTTTTCTCCAAAGATATATTTCATACCAGTTCCAAAAAGCCAGTGAAAATATATTAGAAGCTATAACAATGCAGAAATGGGATTCTGTCTCTTTCTTTGCACCCTAATAAAACTGTATTTTTTTTCAGTCGAGAATGACGGAGGAGCCGTACTTTATCACCAAGCGTGTCAGTCACTCATCGCTCTCTGCTAAGACATTTTACAGTTGAGCTAAACTAAAAGACTTTTAATGGAACTGGCCTTTTTAACTACAACATCAAACTGGGAGATAGGGGTTTACTGGAATATAAAGGCAGTGGGATGAAGGCATCTGCTGAGCTGCTGGTAAAGTTGCTGTGAAGTTTCAAGATGTGTCCTGTTTTTATGCAATGTCAGAACAGGGGTTTGTTATGTGGTAGTGAAATTCATTGTTTACCCTGCGGGCTTTGTATGCTTTATTCAAGCAAAGTGGTGATGATGCAAGGTGATGATGTTACTTTCTGCTGGCAATCTCCATTAACCCAAGCTATTCTTCTATTAGCCACCACTCTCATGTGTCAAAGCAACAAAACACACAAATACTTTGAGAACATTTGTATAAATAAATAAAATTTTCAATTTCTTGTACATTGCTAATCTAAAAAGCCTGTTAGATAAAGGTGACGTGTGTTGATGTTTCTAAAGTTTCATCTAATATTTGGAGTAAAACGTAAACTAAAAGCTCTTTCTTTTAAACAGACTATTTGGTTCTAAAACTTTTTCCAAGTGAAAAAAAATCATATTAATTTAAAAACCTGTGCAAATGACTAAAAAACTGCATTTGTGATTTTATTTTTGAAAGATGATAATGTAGATACTTCCTAATAATTGACTCTTTTCCTCATGAACGAACAAATAAAAGCACTGTTGAACTGGCTGGTGAGGGTCCAGAAACATCATTATTTCAAGCTTTTCTGTGTTGTGCTAGATGGTCAGGAGTAACTCTTAACTTCTGACCATTATGGCAGAAACTCCTCAGTAATATGCAACATGATTTCATAATGATGGCTTCCCCTGAAATATGTTTATAAAGCCTGAAAAGGTCACAAAGCGGCACAGAGTAACAGACAGGCAGGTAGTCAAGGGGACTTAAGTGTAGCCATCTGAGGAACAAAGCTGCTTTTCTGTGATTCTGACTGGAGTTATTAGGATCAATTTTTCCTTAATAATAAAGAACATAGGGGAGCAAGTTGGTGAGTGTTTGCATAGCTGATTATTAACAGCACACCTTCCACCACTTTACTAATCTGTGGAAAAAAAGGCCTCTGTTATATATATATATATATATATATATATATATATATATATATATATATATATATATATATATATATACACAAAGTTTCATAGAGGTTAACCTAACTCATACAGTTCCCATGAACCACTTATAGAATGTAAGATTTTGGACAATTGTGCATCAACTCTGATGCAAAATGAGTTTATTTGCATTGTCAAATTAATTAAAACACCCTTACAGCTACTACTTCCCTTCCCTTGCTGTGTTCTCCTGGGCAAAGTTATGACAACTAAAGGAGGTTTTACGTAGTGTATATTACTAAGAAAACTTTTAGCAGCTTACTCACAGTTTGTTGATGGCTTTTTTCCTATATCTCAGTGAAAGTTATACTCCCATCTGCTCTGCATTGGTTTTCAGACTAACTATTGTTTATTCAGTATGATCAAGAGAATGACTTAGTAGTTACATTTCAAAAAGCAAATATATCTCAATAAAATGAAATGATAAGGTCCTGCAATTACATATTTGTAATTATAAATAAGCATATAACATACTGTATAATTAATAATTATGAGGAAAAAATACATAAGCTGAATTAAATTAAACTTCTAATAAAGTTGATATGTGGTCAATACTTTCTACTTGTTGTCAATACAGTTTTAGCATGCTTGACAACACATTCTGGTGCATAAATGAAGATGCACTGAAAAAGCAGGTGGTGACTGGAATCAAGTGATTTTACTTATTTATTTATTTGTTTGTGGGGGGGCTGCGGGACAAGCTTGAGAGAAAGTCAAAAATTATATATTTTTAGGGTGAATAATTTATTTGCTGTAACAAAAATGCTCTGGAGAGGAAGCTGTTACTGAGGGGAGAACACTTAAACTTATCTGTTTTCTTTTTCAGTGAGGTGTTTAAAAATGAACTCAGCACATGGATGAAAGAAGCAAATTTAAAAAGAAATCTCATTTTCTACTACACGTCTCAGCTTCATTTAGGTTGAGAGAGCCACTTTAAGCAGATAACAGGAAGGTTAATAGCAAAGTAATACAATATTATTGTTTTGGGCTTTCAGCCTTTTATCATTTATGGGATGCCCTGGATTTGGAAATGTTGGCAGCCTTTTAGAAATCTCAGAGATAGGGTAAGAGTTCACAATCTCTAGAGAATATACACGCATTGCAACGCTAATAGAGTTAACTGTGCTAATCGCTAACCTAAAATGCTAAAAACATTGAAATGTCCTCATCTTAACGATTTTGCCTTTGATTAAAAGAGTAAAACCCCTTTTAACAGAGAGTGGTCTCCCTCCACAAATGCTGTACTTTCACCTGCGCTCCAAATATAAAGAACCATGACAGGAAGTCTAGAAAGAAATTATTTTAAAAACAGTATTGGTGTGTAATTAAAAGCTTTTCAAAAAACAGATTTGAAACCTCCCACAAAACTTTGATTGGTGCATCTCATCTCAATGTGTAATGCATCCCTTTTGAAAAATTGTATTGAAATATTTTGAATATCCTAATGGAACCCTTTTCAATAACCTCTACCACTGAAAGTAAAGGACATACCTTTTCTATGGATGAGCAGAAGTGGAAAGCATACTGAAAATTTGTACTCAAGTGCAAGTACTGTTACATTGCTTAAATTGTACTCAATTACAAGTAAAAGTGCTTGTGTTAAAAAAAATACTTAAGTAAAAGTACAAAGTACTCTTCTCAAAAACTACTCAGAGTATTAATTACTTTTTAACCAATGGATGTTTTATTGCATTGTCAATAGGCATTCGATTTGATTTACATGTATAAAATATCTACATTCAAAGCATATTTCTCAGACGAACAATAAAGTGTAAGTACATGTGTCAAACTCAAGGCCTGGGGCCAAATCCTGCCTGCCATAAAACTTCAAGATAACAGTTGTATGCTTCAATAATATTTTATCAATAAAATCAAAGCAGTTTTCATCTGTTCACTGCCAAATTGCATCAATGTGAAAAGATGTTCAATAAAATTTTACTTTAAAAAGTACTGATTAAGTACAGAGACAGCTATTTATTCATATTTTAATGGTTCGTTAATGAGTTTTATCAACAAATTCTGCCACAACCAACCCAATGAGGACGTTGATAATCTTGATATGGTCCAAAATGAAAATGAGCTTGACACCCCTGGTATAAAGTATGCAATAAAGTAAGGAAAAGAAAACAAAGTATAGAAAAATTATACTAAGGCCATTTTTTGTAAACAACACAGCAGGAATCTTGTTTTAAAAGAATGGCAAAATGTTTTTGAACTGGTATATAGCTTTTTAACATTTTTAGTGCAAAATTTGCAACAATATTGATCATAGTTCAGCTTGTCTGAAGAGATGAAAAGCACATAACATTTTGCATTGACAGTAAACAGGCTTCGTCTATTTCTTGGCCTTTCTCTGCGAGCTACAATTACTTGCTTAAGACGGAATATGCAGGACAGACTATGTTTTTGTTGCTGTTGTTTGTCTTTAATACGAGAATAAAATTGTAATTTCATGAGAACTCTACATCAAATTGTGTTAAAATGAGGATGAGAATCTTGTGAAGTTGTTGGTGTCAGTTTTACAAATAAGTAAATCCTTAATCTTTAAACACATCAGCATCAAATTATTATCAGCTGCAGGACTTTAAAACGATCGTTTAAATGACTGAATCTATTTCAAAGAAAGAACCACATACTTGCTGAGCTGCTCACGTCAGATCTTGATAACTCTATCAAAGCTTCTTTTCTCATTAAAACAACTTTTTTTCACATCATTTCTTCTGGCAATATTGCAATTTTATTCTGTCACCAGTATAACTTGTCTCATAATATGACTTTGTTCTCATAATATTAGGCTTTATCCTTTAAAAAAAATCTCTTATTCTGGACCTAATACTTCATCATACTGTATTAGGTCTACAGTAGGACCTAATACTTCATCATACTGTTTCCATTTTTCTTTTCACTGTCACAAGCTTCTCCATCTCTCCTCTATGGAGGTAGATATGTTTCAAAACATCCGCGCTTGTGTCCTCTTCCTCTGTTTACAACAGTGTCTGAGTATGACAGGCTACTTCTTCTACTGACTTAGGCAAGCAGCCTGTTGATTAATTTGAACACTGCTGCCACCTAGTGACCGGAGGCTTGTTTATCAGTCAAACATGGATAAAGGCAATAATACAGTCCTGCTTCTTGCGAATATTATTTCAAATTGTTGGCATACTCATTTCTGATTTTAAAAGTATCAAAGTAGATTACATGGTCTAAATTGTACTTAAGTATGAGTAAAATTACACACTTGAAAGAAATACTCATAAAAGTACAAGTACTCAAAAATCTACTTAATTACAGTAATGTGAGTATTTGTAATTCGTTACTTCCACCCCTGTGGATGAGTCAGTTTTGTGATTGTAAGAGCACATTGATTGTGTTTCAATAAAGATTGTAGATGTATATAGCTACCAGAGTTGTAGGCTATAGTATCTATTTACCACACTAAATAGATACTATAGCCTGAGTAATAGGGTTCTTCCTATTACTCATTCTATAGTAGGTGAATATTTTACAAAGAGTCCATGCCAGCTATGGTGGATAGTATCTGACTACCAAAGAGAACAAGATTTTTCATCCCCAGATTGTCATGCTAGATAGAAGTAGAAAAATTAATGAGACAATTCTTTCCATTATGAATGATTGACTCCACCAGGGGATATTTGCTCAAAACCAGGGAGATGCTTCTGTGAGCAGCAAAGTGTTACTGAGGCTGTGCAGTAATTTACAAATCTATCTCTAAGGCAGGTTAAATTCAAACTCTCCAACCCACTTGTAAGGATGAGAGGTGGCATTCCAAGCTACCCATACATACTGTAGACGTTTCATGTCTAAAGTTAATGGGTAAATTCTGAACCAAAGTCAAAAATAATTCATCGGTGGGGGAGGGAGAGCATACTGGCCAATGAAAATGAAAACAATAATGCTACAATAGCAGGCATTACAAACATTACTTTCTAAGCCAGGTGAAACACTAAAAATACACAAACAATGCAATCTTTATTTTGTGTTTTTTGCATCATTTTGAGATGTTGAGTACTGATTATCAGCTGTTTTTTTTTTTAAGTCTATTAATCAGTTGAGACCAAAGAGGAAAATGAAAAGATCCTGTGGGTAACATTTTGAGTTGTTTGTTTCCCCTATCAGTTTCACCTATCTTCTCATCTACCAAAAATACATTTAGAAAGATCTCCCTCACTCTATCCTGGTGGATTTATTTGCTGACTAGAAAGCTAGATGAGGTCTGATAGGTTTGGAGAAGAACATAGTGAAAGAACACCAAAGCACATTCAGCTCAGTGACACACTCAATGAACAATCCAGTCCTAAATGTTTACTCTGCTAAAGCAATACATGTACAAGAGAAATAGCTCTAAAGCCATAGCTCAGAAAGTATCAAACTCACCTGAGAAAAATTGAGACCATTGAGCGGATGGCATTGTTCCTCCACCTTCTCCACTGCTCCTGTTCTCTTCCTCATCCTCTCCGCCTCCTGAGCCAAGTACAGGTCCAGTACCGGCACCCCTCGTGTCTTGATGTCCGCCTCGGTTAATGAGTTCACCATCAACATCACCCACACAGGACGCTTCCTTTCCCAATTCCCAGCTATGGCATTAAAGAGGTAATCAGCATAGAGTCCCTTCCCTCTTTGATCAGGGGTCATCCAAGATGGCATCATGAGTTTTACATACTCAAGGTGTCTTTTAAGTCTCCTGTAGATGTCTCTTGGTAGGACGTCCTGCAGGTTTTCACCTTGGGGGAGCAGCTGACAACTGGTCAGGGCTGAGATGGTGTAAGGGTCAGTCAGGTCCAGCTCAAAGTAAACAATGTTGCTCTCCTGGAAGGCTTGCTTGGAATTTTCAGGGATGAAGTCCCAAACACGGGTGTAGGGAACATGGATTGTACCATAAAAATAAGATGGGGGATCCCGTTTGATAGTCCACAGGAAGGAGTTTAGGTCAGTTTGCTAAGGGAAAAAAGAAAAGATAAGTATATGCAAATGTTTTCAATTTGAGCACAATGTGACAAACCATTCATTCCTTGTCTTTCCACAGGAGTAAACAAACACAAAAATACTCAATGTGGAAATAAATCCCCAGATATACATAAACTGAATTTGCTGGTTCATGGTCATTAAACTTGATGCCATTTCACATTGGTCAATTAATTTACAAGGTACTCAAAAGCAAGTTAAGAACACATAAAGGCTCTATAAAAGAGGCAAGGCTTGAATTTACAATTACTTTACAACCAACACCTAACTTGTCTGACACCTAAAACCTCTTTGTCTGCCTGTTAGACTGCTAACAGACTGATAATGACTTTTTAACAGGCCACTTAGAAACCGGGTGCCGAAGAAACAATAGGCATATGGGTAATTGTCAGACTGAAGGGCTGTTGCCCAGAATGTTATGCCTTCCTGTTGCCACTGAATAAAACTCTCTGAAAGGTCAAGGAAAACAGAAGTGCTGTTAAAGTGACTAATGGGTAATCAGTAAAGAGTGGGTAAAATTAGAGAGAAAAATCCTTAATTTGAATGCCTTTCTTGAAACTGTTTCCTCATGACTAATAATGAAAGCATAATGTATTTGAATAACTTAATTAACACAATATTAATCATAAAATTTACAGTGCCGTGCACTGCCAGTATGTTTTTTGCTGCCTCTAACACATTTTCTTACTGTATTGCTCTGTACCCATGTTGTGTTCTCTTTGTACTTGAAATATGATTTTTCAACTTTTCTGTCAGAAATAAAAGAAAAAATGCCTTCTGAGGTCAGAATTCCAACAGAGAAGTTGGCTGTGTCAAGTTGTAAGGCTGCCACACATGTAAAACATAATGACTGTTACAGACCTCAAGTATTTATTTGCAATTCTGACAATTTGTAGCACATTGAGACTGCCATACAACTTCTATAAATGTTCCTTTACTTTTTGAACGTATAAAATGGAGAGAAATACATTGTTATTGGCTTGCATTTCTAATGTAAGTTAGCACCACAACAATTAGCAAATCTATATATTTTCCCACTTGCAACTACAACTCGCTCAATTCAGATGCAGTGTTATTCTACGTCTCAGACAAATCCAACATACCATTAGCTCAATCCAACTTAACCAACTTCCCCTCACTTGCAGAAGATGAACAACCACACAGTAACATGCCGCCAACACCATGTTTTGCCATGAAGATAGCAGTTGAAGCATCCCTATAGCTTGATTGCCAACATGTTTCACTATGAAGATAGTATGCTTAGGATGATGTGCAGTGCTACTTTTTAAACACACACAGCTAAACGCTGTGTGTGTGGCATAGACCAAAATGTTACATTTTGTCTACATCCCTTGGCTTGTGGGATGCTGCAAACTGGACTTATGGCATTATTTCAACATTGGCTTCCTTCTTTCACTATTCCATATATGCCGCAACCAGTCATTGTCTTTTAACATGTTCTCCCATCTGAACATTGTGGATCAGCTCCTCCAGTGATACCATGGTTCTCCTGTGTTTCTCTGTCTTTATGATGCTGTTCATTACTTTAACAAGCCTCTGACTCCGTCAGAGTGCAACAGTATTTACACAGAATTTCAATCACACACAAATTGACTCTTTTAAGTAACTAGGTCACCTCTAAAGGCAATTGGCTATGCAAAGTTTTATTTTGGGGCATGAGAGTAAAGGAGGCTAAATACATGCATGTCACAATGTTCAGATTTTGATTTAGCAAATACATTTCTTTCCACTTGATACTTATGAACTACTTCGTGTTGGACGATCCCGTCAAACTCCAATAAAATCACAATGATTTATGTGATTCAAATCGTGTAAAAGTGACAAAAAGTGCAAAATGTCAAATGTGAAAAGTTTTGCAAGGCACTGCATCCGTACTGTAGCAGAGTTTTTGTTAGAATTATTCTGAGGCTTTTAGTTCATACAATGAAAATATTGGAAATAAAAATAAAGAATAATTATAATCACAGAAGCTAAGATGACACTTTAAGACTGATTAAATTACTTATTTTAATTAAAGCAGACTAACTAATTCATGATGTAAAAAAAAACAAAAAACACTTACCTTCCTATTTAACTCGCAGCTGGATGAGTCCTTCAGCCTCCACTGGTCTGCACGTACCAGCAAGATGAGACAGGACTGGATGAATGCGCCCAAAGTGCCCCGCATTGTACAGCTCTCACCAAACTTGTGCAAGACAGCTCCAACAACGTGTTTGCAACAACTCTGTTTATTTCTCCAGCATGCATGGAGAGCGGTCCTTATTTCCACAGCCCCGGCACCATGCGGTCAAGTAAAATGAGCTGACAAGTATCCGACAAAACCGCCGGACACGGTCATGTTGACTGAAGCCTCCTAGACGCTGCTTCTCCTGCTGCCGTTTCACGTGTTTTTCTGGGTAGAGAAAGCGAGATGTCCTCCGGGGCTTTACGCAGGGTCAGATCATCCTTTTACAGCTCCGCCAGGCAGATCTCTTCACTTATAAAGTTCCGTAATGTTTCTTTTGAAAGATAATTTGATCACAGGCAGAAGTTGCAAGTGAGTTTGATCCAGCAGGTCCGAACTGAGTCAGCGATCCAAAGCCAGAAATAACAAAAAACGTAAAGGTTTGTGTTGCAACTGTTCGGTTGCAAGCCAAAAAGTAAGCAAGAAAAGTTCTTAAACCAAAGTTATCTGCAGTTTGCGCTGCATGCTCGCTCCTCAGCGTTTGTGCGTCTGTGTCAGTATGAGAGAACGCAGCTCCACTACCCCCTTAGTTTGCCCGCATAATCCCACCATCACGACCCCCATTCCACCCTCTCTCACACACAGGCACACTCACATAAGCAATAATCTGATTAAACGTCACCTTTTGCGCATCATTCATATAATCCATGTAAACACATCACAACCGCATTGTGTACATATTTTTATTTGCAGTTACCCTTGATTTAATTAACACCATTATTGCCAAGTTATTCCCAGTTAGACAGATCTCTTGTTGTGACCCCACAGGAGGGCCCAAGACAATCGTGGATCCCAGTAGAGATCCCCTGGATTACTTACAAACTACATGCATTAACATGAGAAAACCTGCAATAACAATGTTTTATTCTGGGTGTCTGAGGAGAGACACAGAGCTCCACCCTTTCAGAGGATTTACACTCCTGCTCCTGGGTCAAGTTGGATTTCATTCATTTTTTAATCAAAAAACAAATTTATGTCATTATCATCATCATCATCATCATCATCATCATCATCATCATCTCCAGTGGCTGCAACTAGTCAAGTGCTCGCTCTGGTCTTTAGACACAATCCCGAGATATGGCTAAACACAAACAAAAATATTTAAAAAAACGCGGTTTAAATGCGTTTTTTAATCAGTTTAGTACTGATTGAGAATTTGGATGACATAGAATAGGGTTTGAGGCTATTTAGTGCTACCAAACTCTGAAAATGTTAGACCTTTAAAGTGCCATCAATTTAGCAATGTTGGTTGCCTATTTTCAACTTTAGTACTCCTGATGACTTCTTCATATTATATATATTTTCCTCTATTTTAAATGATTCCTAATTAAATTATAGACACAACAGTCAGAATGTTTCGTGAACACACCTGAACTGGTGTTTGAACACAAATCTTACCTTTTGGTATCATGAAACTGTTTTCTAGCATAAATAGAAATCACTATATTGTATGACTGAATAAACATGAAAAATAGAATAGAATAAAAGTGTGTAAATGTGTGTGTGTGGGGGGGAATCCCATTCAAGTTCATTGTTGAAGGGGGGAAATTCATTCTATTCGAAGGCACTATGTTGTATGTTGTTGATAAATTGTGTAAAAAGTCCTAAAAGAAATTTATCTTTTACTGAAGTATCATAATCTAACACTTTTATGGACTACAAATCTAAATATTTTCTCAAGCAAAGGTCTAGGAACACTTTACTTCTTTAGGGATAGCGATATGATTTAAAAATAAAAAGGGGTTTTTTGACATAAGAAATAGATTTTGATGATTAAGAAATTTGGCTTTTACTCATTGCGTTGCAGCCACATTTATGGCTTGCCCTTGTCAAGATATGTAGCAATCATTTGTTAATTTATTTTCTTAGTAAATAAAAAGGCAAATTTTAACTTGCAGCAATTTATTTAGAAAAAAAAGTTCTACATTGTTTTTTACAAAATTATTGGTGGTAAATAAAATTAGCGGCAACTGAAATAAACTTAGCTCAAACAATTTTAGAGGCCTCTTTCTGGTAGCTACTCTTCAAAATGAAAAACACAAGAGAACACGTCAGTTTAGTAAAGCAGATGTGTGTTGATCTTTAGTCAGGAAATGACTGCACAAAAGTAGTTTCTCATCTAATCTAACAAGGCTAGACAAGGGCCCAGGTTTATCTCATCAACACAGACAGTAAGAAGGACGGTAGGGGAGGTAAAAAAGAAAAAAAATCTCCAGGTCTCTGTGGGAGAGTGGCAGCAAATGGAATGGAAATAAATGTCACTTTTTTTTTTTAGGGCTTTATACACATTTTTACCAATAAGTGTTCAGTGGGTGCTCTCGTAGCAGATACCTTCTGACGTTTAAATCTGCAAAATGCCAAAAAATGAGAAGTGGAAAGACATTAAAAAATAGTGGAGTCTATAGTTTTTGAAGACTCTGCATGTCAAGCTAATTCATCCCAGCTGTTAGAAGATCACACAAAAAAATAGAACTACAAAAATGTATGAGTGTGTTGATGCTGGTCTCTTTTTCTTGTGCTGTGCAGGATTAAAAGATGGCCATCTAGGCATCTGCTTCTACAAACACACACCTGGTCTTCATCTCCTCTGTCAGGCTGCTCTGTCATCCTCCCCATGCTCTGTTTAGAGTCATAGGCAGTACAGCCTGATGGAAGACCTGCTAACTGATGTTTTATTCATAAGTATCATGTATGATACTGGACTACAGAAAAGCAAAAGCTCATACTAAACTTTTCACTCAAGGTCTAGACTGTGGCTCATAATTTCTAAGGGGGAAAAAATGAGTATGAAGAAAAATGCCATTAGTAGTGAGCTTTACCAGAATAGGGTGTCTAAGATTAGCATAATGCTTATTATTATTATTATTATTATTATTATTATTATTATTATTATTATTATTATTATTATTATTATTATTATTATTATTAATAATAATAATAATAATAATAATAATAATAATAATAAATGTCTTAAATTTTGCCAGGGATGACTGTATATTTATTTTTTGTTAGTGATCAGATTTAGGCTTGCTTAAAATAGGTAAACCATAATTCTACTTTGTATATATTTTCTAGAAAATGGCTATAAAATTAAATTAATTGATTTAATTCGCATAAAACAACATTTACACAACAATACTTTAAAATATAAAATAGAGGGTTTTTTTCAATCAAGCCTTTGTATTTTAGTGCAATCTCTGTTTTATCTGTGCTCTTTTTGAAGCCCATAAGGGACCCTGATGTTTCCAATGTCAGTACTGCTTACCGTACTTCTGTACATTTCCACTTTAAAGTGTCCTGTTTGCAGACATCAAACAGAACGAGGGTCCTCCAAGTGTTCCAGAGCAAACATCTGATTCTGCCTCTTTAGAGAAATCATCAAAAGGATTCTGCAATATGGAAATGACCACATATGCTTCATCTTATAAACACTGGGAGGTGGATGTCTTAGATCCTGTCAGGTGACTCCTACTCCTGTCTTTTTGTCTTTGTTCCTGAAAATAATATTGTGACAAAAAAAGGAATAACCTTTTTTGTGAAAAAGTGAAGGTGTCCAAAGTTAGTCTTAAATTTATAAGTATAATAAAGAGAATTGTTTGTTTAATCATACAGTATTGGACATGTTTATTACCACCACTGGTAAAGATGTTAAAATACTTTTTGTCTTCTGTCACAGGAGGATAATATGACTGAAAATTTTGGAAAAGTCCAGTCTTTAGTTTGAGTACAGTTACTCAGTAGAGGGAAAAATTAATTCATGTTACTATATAAATGTTTCTAACACTGTTATCCCTAAAAATACATTTAAAATAAATCAATTTTAATGTAACTGGAACATTTATATTTTACTTTTTTGGGTTAATCAGAATTATAGAAAATTTGATTCCCTAATGTATAAATATGACACATGAGGCAATGGTGGCGGGTGAATGTGAGTGTGAATGGGTGAATGACTGAATGTAGTGTAAAGCGCTTTGGGTCCTCTAGACTTGATAAAGTGCTATAAAAGTACAGGCCATTGACCATTCACAACACAAAGCCCAATTTTTTTTAGCAGGACAACTCACATGTAAATGTTTAAATACATCCTAACTTGTCATGGCTGGATGAGCGCATCTCCACCCCAGAACATGTCTTCTGCAGGTCAGAATTTAAGGAGAAGGTTTCTGACCATAAAGGGTCTGAAGAGAACCAAAGAGATGCCAACAGTAGGCAGTAGCGGCACATGATGTGCAGAGCGCAGCACAATGTTTTGCAGCTTAAATACTGTAGACTGCTCAAATTGCTAGAGTATGCTTGACATATTCTGCAGAGCTTGAGAAAGATCACGTGGGAAGTAGCAGCGCTATGAGAGTTGACTGCTTGAACTAGATCAGGTCTCCCCATATATCTGGCCACAGGCTGGATTTATCCTGTTACCACAGACTGTGAGCAGGATTGTTAGTGAGGTAAAAAATTATTTTGGGTTCACTAAATCTCCATAACAAGCATTAGATACTATATACCAACTGATGGTTTGGTGGTGATACTTGAAGCCATTTCTGTCCTACCATCACAAATGTAAATATGCAAGTGTATCAAAACTCTACTGAGACTTTAACTGGAACTGTGTACTTTGGTCAGATGAGACTTAGATTGAGCTTTTTGGCATCAAACAGTCCTAAGTAGTTTTACATGAAACAAAACTAACAATGAATGAATGGAAAGGGGCCTCATGCTCACTGCTATTGATGATGGAGGTTCTGTGATGTTGTGGACTTGTTTGTCTTCCAAAGGCCCTGGGATCCCTGTTAAAGGTTATGAAATTGTGAACCCTTTGAAATACCAGGGGTGACTACAAATTTGCTGGTCTTGGCATCAAAACAGAAAATGGGTTAGAAATTGGTCTTTGAATAGAATAATGATCTATAAAAGGAATAATCGTATCAGCACAAGATCACCAAACATAAAACCAACCAGATTTTCAGTTCCCTAATGTATAACTCACAGAAAACCTGTAAAGTGAGCTAAGAGATGAGGAAGCTTGGCAACCTAGAGGGAGAAATAGTTGAAGGTCTTTCACCCATTGACTAGTTCTATTGACAAAAATTTGATTGACAGCAAAGGTTTCAGTTAAAACAGTTATTTCTTTACATGTTTTTCCCCACAAACTAGATACAAATACATTAACTCATTACATTAATTTATTTATAATTTTATTTTTAAAAAACTGATTCAAAATAAAGCACAGTTTGAATGTTAGCACATAAAATATACATAAATATAGGTACTATGTAAGTTAAGCTAAGTTAACTTAAGTTAAGATTATTTGTATAGCATATTTCAGCAGCAAGGCAGTTCAAAGTACTTCACATCATAAAAACATCAATCAAGTACACAGAAAATTCATCAAAAACATCAAACTCATAGAGCAAATTCATCAAAATCATCAAGCAAATACATATGAAAATCATCAAAATCATCGGGAAAATATCAATGCATCAAAATCATAGGGACCATCAAGCAAAAATCTTCAAGCAAATATAGTTCAAAAATATTGATCAATGATCCACTTACTTTATTTAACTGATATACACTCAAACTTCCCAAATTAAGACACATTCAACACAATCATCTCCACCTTTTTCTCTCATTGTTTTACACATTGAGGAGTCTGGAGGAGAAGGCACACATGAGTCCTTTGACGTTACGGAACCCATTTTACCTTACAGAGGCACGTCTGCCTGTTGTCTTTCTCCTTTAAAGTGTAGAAATCCCTAAAACCACCTGCAGAACCCTCACTTTGTTCTGCTAATTTAACCTCCCTGTACTCCTTACAGGGTGACTGGCCCTCAGCTGATGTTCTCCCTCCACCAACTCTGTAATTTAATTAATTATTAGGAGATGGTGGTTAATGTGTAATAAAATATTTTATTTAGAGTAGCTTCTCACCTGGATTTGTTTGCAGATTTATGGTCCAGACGACTAATCAAAGGCAGCTCTACACAGTTGGGTTTTCAGCCTTGATTTAAAGGAATTTAGTGTTTCGGCTGTTTTGCAGTTTTCTGGGAGTTTGTTCCAAATTAGTGGTGCATAAAAACTGAAAGCTGCTTCTCAGTGTTTGGTTCTGGTTCTAGGGATGCAGAGTTGACCAGAACTAGAAGACCTGAGTGGTTTGGAAAGTTGATATGACAACAGGTCTTTTATGTATTTTGGTGCTATGCCATTCAGTGATTTATAAACTGAAGTATTTTAAAGTCTATTCTCTGAGCTACAGGGAGCCAGTGTAAGGACTTTAGAACTGGGGTGATGTGCTCTATTTTCCTGGTCTTAGTGAGAACATGTGCAGCAGCATTTTGGATCAGCTGCAGCGGTCTGATTGATTTTTTTAGGCAGACCTGTTAAGACACTGTTGTAGTAATCAATGTGGCTAAAGATAAGCGCATGGATGAGTTTCTCTAGATCTTGCTGGGATATCAGTCCTTTAATCCTGGAAATGTTGTTCAGGTGATAGAAGGCAGACTTTGTAACTGTTTTTATGTGTCTCTGAAGGTTCAGGTCCAAGTCCATCACTACACCCAGATTTTGGGCCTGATCACTAGTTTCTAGCTATAATAAGTGAAGCTGCGTGCTGACTCTTGATTGTTCTTCTTTAGCTCCAAAGACAATGATTTCAGTTTTGTTTCTGTTCAGCTGGAGAAAGTTTTGGCACATCGATGCACTGATTTGTTCTAACCATCTGTTCAGTGCTTGGATGGGTTCGGAGTCACCTGGTGACATTGTAATATAGAGCTGTGTATCATCTGCATAGTTATGGGAACTAGTCTTATTACTTGTTATGTAAGCAAATTAGCTAAACAGGCATTAGGTGGGATACTTGCACCGCTTTTGTTGCATAAAAACCAGAAGCGGTTCGAGTTAAATTCACAAATAAAATATTAATTAATTTCCAGCCTTTTTATACATCTTTACCAGGGGTGTCATTAAATATTGCCAACACTATGTAATTAAAGCAAGTCTGTAGCCAGCGGGAATTTGGGAGACCAGTGCCTTCTTACTGAGCCAGCCAGCTTTTTGTAGGAAATGAAGAGGTTTTCTATTACTATATGGTTTCTGGAAATGAAATGCCTTTTAGAGAGCCATATTTATATCTTGGTGAAAGCTCCTGGATCTGTGTAAAGATAATCAAGTCTTTGTCTGAGTACCAATACCACAATATGCTGCTAGGGTATTTCCTATGATGATATAAAATTGATCCCTTTGGTTTTGTAGCAATTGTCTGGATATTTCAAGCCTGAATGCAGCCTTGTCACCAATATTCGTTCTGGTTTAGCTGTAATAAGCTATCTGTTGAAGCATTGGACTGCTCATAGGCATTAGTCACAGGCAATGGGGAAACCAATGTTTCTGAGAGTTTCAATTCTTTTTGAGACAATTGATGAGTGAACCTGGGACTTGACTTAGTCTATTAAATCTATATCTCCCACCACTACATTTCTTGAAGTTTGAGACAGAATCTTTACATTTTTACAACTAATAACTGTAGTTTCTCAAAACTACAGTTAATCATCTGACCAAAATTATAATAGTTGCTGATAGTCATGCTGAATTTGAGGAAGTTCTGGTCAACTGTCCATCGATTTCTGCTGTACTCAGTTTGAAAGGTCAACTATTTAGCGTGACAGAGGATATTGTTTGGTGTCAGAAGGAGCCAGACGATAATTCAGAAAGACTGAAAAGACGTAATGAGAAGCATATGGAGTATGCTCGGGGAAAAGACAGAAGTACTGGCAGCTCACATGCGCATGTCAAATATGGCTAAATGTACTCCAAAGGCTTCCAGCAATTTCACTGTCTGGATGGTTACTTTGGCTGTGTGCCTTGATGAAAGTAGTGGCATCACATCAGACACAGAACTACAAGGTGCAAAACAGAATTTCATTATGTACCCTAACCCAAATCTGAGAGGATTTTCAAAGTTCTTTTCAAAGTTTATTTATTAAGAGTGAATAGTACACAAAAAATAACAGTTCAGTATGTACCTCAATTTTCAATATGTTTCATGAGAGAGAAACAAAAATTTCTTAATATTTTTGTCTACTTTATTCAACAGTGGACAAAGTACGTTTACATTTTTTGACAATATGTTCCAGTGTTTCAATAAGTGGCCAGTGTAGGACTGACTGGTGAATTTTTGTTTGATTTTGTCAGTTATTAAAAGATAAAGATAAAAGAATGATAAACAAATGAATAAGCAATGGATAGATTTCTAGATTACTCCACAATAAAACCACCTGTGTGACTGTTTAGGAATTTTTGAATAACACTGTTCCAACATTTACTAATAAAAATATTATTGAACTACTTTGGAGTTGTTTTGAATTATAGACAATCCATTGTACTGGTTTTACTTGAATGCACCATAGGAGCATACCTGTTGGGAAAACTTCTTTGTCAGATTCCCCTTCACACAGCACTGGTTGCATGTCTGC
Source organism: Anableps anableps (assembly GCA_014839685.1). Lineage (NCBI taxonomy): Eukaryota > Metazoa > Chordata > Actinopteri > Cyprinodontiformes > Anablepidae > Anableps > Anableps anableps. Next base: position 10,833,593 of record CM026081.1, read on the forward strand.
TGTTATAAAGTCTTACATTGCATTTGGCCTGTAGCCTATTTCTCTCTGTATCAGTGATGTTCGTATTCTGCTTGACATTGTTTGAGGTAATGGTGTTGAAAAGCACTGACATAAAGCTTTCGTTCAGTCGCCCTGTCTTTCTCCATCTTCACTGTAGCTGAATAAGAAACCTTAATGTTCCAAATAGCAGATTTTAACAACAGCTATGAGCTCAGGGCAGTTTTGGTTCCATTACTTAAAGCTGCACAGTGAGACAAACAACTGCGTACTTAATTTCCACATATTCTGGACATTTTCATTTTTAAAACAACACTGTGTTCATTCAGTAGTCTTTCATGCCAAAATACAGTGACTGTACTAAAAACAATTAGAAATTAATAAACATGTAAAAATATTTTTGTAATCCTGATTAACCTATACAGTTTATGCCCATACTGTTAGACAGTGAGTAAAAAATGGTGATGTGTATTTATACGGTGTACTTAAAGATCTGCTTTCAGCTTAAATATATACTACCAAAACACTGAATATAATCAAAGGTACTCTATGTAAACTTTGTATTTGACTCCTAAATCATGTCCAGTGGAAAATAAAGGAAAAATAATCACCTCCAGCGTCTGGTGTCTTTAAGGATAGAGAGGTTTTATCAGGTTGCTTCCTGCTTAAGGAAGCTTTAGTAAGCTCTCACTATCAAAACAGTGACTCAAATGTAATTCTGGTCACAGAAACCCCACACAACTTCCTTGTTTGGAATGCAGTCTATAAACAAATCTTAATCTATGCAATTTCAGGAGACACAGACTTCCATAAATGTTTTTAAATGCAGTTGGGAGTTAGATTTGTTCTGATGTTATAAAATGTTTATCTGATCAGAACATTTACAAATTCTTGGATGGTTGATTTTAATCCTGGAAATGAGCCTGTTCATTGTTTTCTTCTGTGATGACATAATTTTGAGATGACCACAGAGATTTTCTTTGTGTGAAAAGATGATTTTGGTGTTTTCATGTTGCTTACTGTAACTGCCACTTTTTGTAATGTGTGTCTTCCCAACATAAGCAGAAACTGCCCATGTAGCTCAGCTCCAACATAATTTGTGTACTGACTTTCTGGTTTTAACAGGAAGACAAACCGCATGATTGTTGTTGCTGATATTCACGACACATTGAATTATCTGGTTCTTGTAAACATTCACAGTTTCACATTTCCAAAACAAACATGACATAAATGGGAAGTGGCACACAGACCATAAAAATATGTGCCTGCAAGAGTAGTTATGATGGAAGTGGTTGTGTGACAGAGGCATTAGTCACAGCATCAAAGCACAAATGGTGTTCAGGGTGAAAAACATTTACTGGAATCCAGAGTGTCCTGGCAGCTCTGTGGGCAAGCGTACATTCCATGATCCAAAGCTCTGATCCCAAGTTTATAGCCTCAATTAGCTCGCCACTACCTTCTTCCCATTCTTGTCTGACTCCAGGAGAATGTTTTTACAATTTACAAGTTGAATTTAAAGCCATTTTCAACAGGAAGAAAATAGAAATTATATTTTCCCCCTACTACTTAAAATTGTATTAATACTATTCATCGTTTATCTGAGGATACTGTGTCAGAATGATTTTGATGGTGTAAGATCTACAATGACTAGACTGGAGGGCTGCTGGGATATGATACCATGCCATAAGTAACAAATCCTTTAAGTCTTGTTATCCAAAAGATTGGCTCTTTAGTGAATGCCTCAGTTGTTTATTAGAGAACATAAAAAATAAAACAGCATCATAAAGACCAAGGAAGACAGCAACACAGTCAGTGATGAAAAGTTCAATGGAGGTTAGGCTAGAAAAGAATATGGTGAAATAATCTATTGACAGGACAACTGTGAGTTGTACATTTTCCAAATATTTCCTTTATGAAACAGAGGCAGGAAGAAAAACAACTGTTGAAAGAAACCCATAAGAAGTCTCATTTAAAGTTTTCCACAAACAATGTAGATGACACAGCAAATGTAGAAGAAGTTGCTCTAGTAAGATGAAACCAAACTAACACATCACCTTGAAAACATCATCACTACAGTAAAACATGGTGGTGGCAACATCATGCTGTCTAGATGTTCTTATTTAGGAGAGACAGAGAAGCTGGTCAGGAGGAATGGAGCTAATCACAGGGCAATCCTGGAAGAAATATTTACCTTTATGTTTATATACTGGCAGGACAGCAACCTTAAACCTACAGCCAGAGCTGTAATGGAATGGTTTACATCAGGGACGTCCAGAGTGTGGCCCAGGGACAATTTGTGGCCCTTAGACTGATTTTGTGCGGCCCTAAACTGCAGTTCAAGAATGATACAAATTTGGCCTGTCCAGTACAGGTGGTTGACTTTTTATTTTTAATCAAGGTAAAATTAATACAGACATGATTTTCTTACAATGAAAAATGTTAAGCACAACACAAAGTATTCGACTTTTTATTACCAAGCTTTTAAAATAAGTAGAACGTCTATCCAGAGACTTTTACTGAAAAGCCAACTTTGCTGCACTCAAATCAGCTTTTATATTATTTATTACATCTGGCTAAATATAGCAAGCATTTTGAAAGAAAGTGACCCAAATCCTGTTCTTTTTTTTTTTTTTTTTTTTTTTTTTTTTTTTTTTAACATGTCCTGTCTGGCTGTGTGGCACTCAAAATTGTTGTCTGAATGTCAAGGTAAGGCCCAACAGATTTGCTTTCACAAGCAGAGCATGATGGCTTTCGCCATGATGTTCCCCTTGGTGTATATATATGAAACTTTATTAAAAATTGCTTTGGGTTTATTTCAAATGTAATGGACACAAAGACGAAAAAGACAAAAAAGGGGGGAAGGGAAAGACAGAAGGTTTAAAGAGAAAAAAGGAGATAGAAGTAGAGGAGAGAAAAAAATCATAGCGATAACACACATCAACACCCTTGAAGTCTGCCTTGAGACCTGCAGTGAGAGAAAAAAATCAAAACCAAGAATCCACAACAACAAACAGCATATGAATTTATAATAATAACAGTTATAACTTCAATGGACAGTACACACTACAAGATAGAACAAGATGTATTTAGTGCCAAATGCAGCCCGACTGAGAGTGTATCTAACAAACACCTGAATTGAGACACCTGTGCGAGTATGTGTGTGTGTGTGTGCGTGCTTGTGTCTATGAGGTTTCTCTGTAAGACTATCTGATACTACTATCAAATAGTCTTACAGAGAAACCTCATAGACAGGACTTGTGGATGGCACAAGGAAGACCAGAGCCACAGACACCCAGTTGGCCCCCCAAGCACAGAGCCCCAGGAGCCCCCTGCAGGGACAACCGGACCCTTCCCCCAAGAGGGCAGCAGAGGCAAGCTCCAGGTGACCCCCCAGCTTCTACGATGCAGAAGCCCCAGGGGGCCGCAGCGACGAGCCCACAGGCCCCACCAGCAACGCGCTACGCCGGAGAAGATTCGGTCATGGACAAAGAGACCTGACCTGACAGATAAACAGCCACACAAACACAATCACACATTCCCACCCATATGCTCACCTACAGACATTCACATCCACTCACCAACATAAAAAAAAAAATGTTATACACCCACTTTCACTCCCCATACACACTCTATACTCCCAGGTCCAGGTAAAGTCCTCCTAAAGGGGCAACCTGTCCCTGGACCCAGAAGATGGTCCTCTTCTCTCTGGGGTGGAGAAGAGCAGACAGCCCAACCCTCAGCAGTGGCAGCAGAGTAGCCCATCAGCCAGGACGAGAGTCAGGCACCACCCAAACAACCCAGGCCTAGATGCTGGCCCCGACCCCATCCTGAGACAGGCCAGGAAGAGTTCACATAGTCCCAGCAAGCCAGCCAACAAGAGCAGTCCCAGGGCAAAACACCCCACCCCCCAGTGAGCCCCAATCTCAACCTCTCAAGTACAACCCGCCAGCCACACCCGTGCCACCACAAGATGCACCCCACCACCCCACCCGCCTGACAGATGAACGATGTCAAATATGATGAGCAACAACTTTCCTACAAAAAACAAACAAAACAAACAAGAAAAACTGACTACTTCATTTGTTTGATTTTAGTTTTCTTTTTAATTTCTTGGCCCACAAGTACTTTTCAGTCAATGATATTGGCCAACCCCTGGTTTAGACCAAACTATATTTATGTGTTAAAATGACTAAATCAAAGTCTAGATATAAATCCAACCAAGAATCTGTAGCAAGATATGATAATTGTTGTTCACAGTGCTCTCCATCCCCAAAAACACTTTGTGTTATTGTAGCAAAATTCATGTAAATATAAATGTATGCAAGACTTTTTGGAGCGACGGTGGCTCAACAGAGAAGTTCATCCTGTAACTGGTGGGTTGCTGGCTCCAACCCCTGCTCTGTTCGTCTCAGTCATTGCATTCTTGGGTAAGACACTTCACCCGCCTAGGCTGTTGGTGATGGTCAGAGGGCTGGGTGATGGGGATTGTATTGGCACCCTCGCTTCAATCAGTCTGTCTACATAGCAGCTGTGCTACTATGTAGCTTACCACCATCAGTGTGTGCATTAATGGGTGAATGAATGTAGTGTGAAACGCTTTGGAGTCCTCTGGACTAGATAAGACACTAGACAAGTACAGGCCATTTACCATTTTCAGATTTCTATTGGCCTGCCATATATATATATATATATATATATATATATATATATATATATATATATATATATATATATATATATATATATATATATATATATATATATATACATACCTGAGCATTTGTGTGCCAAGGCAAGCTTACGCCACTTTTTTCCTTTCATTGTCCCTGTTTGGTAGGTCATGATCACTGCAGAACAACGTTTGGTTTGATAAGTCTGCAGAATGGGGACATCCCACAGGAACTGAAACTGTTAACCATCCATCAAATCTTTATAGTTACTATTTACTTCTGATTCCAACCCATTGCTTCAAAGACTAAATTTGAACTTCTTTTTTTTATATTTGGCTGTCTGCAGTTATAATATTTTGTTTGTAATGTAGCTTACACTAAAAGTGAGAAAAATATGTAACTCACCAAGAGATGTGAATGTTTTAAATGAGGTCAAAAGTTTATAATGAAAAAAAGATAATTGGCTTTCCACAAATCTTAATCCCAGCTCCACCCTCAATTACAAACAGAATCCAAGATGCTTCGCATACTTGTCTTCACATAAGTTGTTTCAGTGAAGATGCTTAATATGCTTCCTGCTGCTGCTGAAGGATTGGCTCTTCTTAAAACCAACATTTATTTTCATTTTACAAAGTAATAACAACGCAAATTGTCGGAAACTATTTCAACTTTTTCAGTAATTTTGATTCCCAAATTTGCTGCTGCATATATTCCCAAGACTGAGTTACTTTTATTTGACTCATTATTGTTGGATCACTGCACAGCTCCAGTGTTATAATGTAATTGCAGATGTGAAACTAGAGTAAAATGCAGGATGGTTGATGGACCTCATCTGTTTAGCATTAGTGCTGCAATGGACACTTCTGCCAGAGTGTTTTCCCTCAGGTGTAAGATCTTTCTTCAATAACGACTTGATGAAAAGCTACATCTGAACTCCAACAACTTCTCTGGGGATTGCAGCAGCAGATATTCAACAAGGACGCTGTCAGAATAGAGGAATGTCAAACGCAGAGATTTGCAGAACTTTTCTTGGCTCAGTTTGAAAGCCATGGAAATGCGCTGAATCATTTAAAACTCATATTTCTTTGTAAGGAAAATTGTACTCTCCTGCCACTTTTTTTGCCTGTTGTATGTCGCTTGTACAAGAATAATTATTCCCATTTTAAAAAATGAGTTACAAGACAACTTTTTAATGGAGAGACAGTTAAGCTTCAATTCTTCCAGCAATCAATCTTTAGGTTCTTGCCAAAAGTAACAGTTTTAGCTTCAGGTTCATGAGTAGGTTAAACAGAAAATATCTCGGAAATGTCAAACTCATCGTTTGTGTGAATGTGTTAATATAGTGCTATTTAATCATATTAAATCAAAATATATTTACACTTTTTAGTGGGGGCTCATTTTGCACTCTTTGTAATTAAATTTCTAGCCATTTAATCCAGAGTTTGTGATACTTTAAACTAATGAAAATCTTGGGATATCCCAACTCCATACTTGGGGTGTAATCAGTCCCAATCAAAGAAATTTTAGAATATCAGTGTCTGCCTAAACTCCACTTCCAGTACTTCTTTTTGTATTGTTGTTGTTGGGGAGTGAACAGCATCATGAAGTCTAAGGAACACACCAGACAGGTCAGGGATAAAGTTGTGGAGAAGTTTAAAGCAGGCTTAGGAGATAAAAAGATTTCCCAAGCTTTGAACATCTCACAGAGTGCTGTTCAATCCATCATCCAGAAATGGAAAGAGTATGGTACAACTGTAAACCTACCAAGACAAGGCCATCCACCTAAACTTACAGGCCGAACAAGGAGAGCACTGATCAGAGATGCAGTCAAGAGGCACATGGAGACTCTGGATGAAATGCAATGATCTACAGCTCAGATGGAGGAATCTGTCCACAGGACAACTATTAGCCATGCACTGCACAAATGTGTTCTTTATGGAAGAGTGGCAAGAAGAATGCCATTGTTAAAAGAAAACCATAAGAAGTCCCATTTGCAGTTTGCCAGAAGCCATGTTGGGGACACAGCAAACATGTGGAAGAAGGTGCTTTGGTCAGATGAGACCAAAATAGAAATTTTGGTCAAAATGCAAAACGCTTTGTGTGGTGGAGAACTAATACTGCACAAAACTCTGAACACACCATCCCCACTGTCTAACATGGTGGTGGCAGCATCATGCCCTGTGGGTGCTTCTCTTCAGCAGGGACAGGGAAGATGGTCAGAGCTGATGGGAAGATGGATGGAGTCAAATACAGAGCAATATTGGAAGAAAACCTGTTGGAGTCTGCAAAAGACTTGAGGCTGGGACAGAGGTTCACCTTCCAGCAGGACAACAACGCTAAACATTAAGCCAGGGCTACAATGGAATGGTTTAAAACAACACATATTCATGTGTTAGAATGGCCCAGTCAAAGTCCAGACCTAAACCCAATCGAGACTGCTCACGAATGCTCTCCATCTAATCTGACTGAGCTTGAGCTGTTTTGCAAAGAAGAATGGGCAAAAATTTCAGTCACTAGATGTGCAAAGCTGGTAGAGACAGACCTTAAAAGACTTGCAGCTGTAATTGCAGCAAACGGTGGTTCCACAAAAATTCACTCAGGGGGGCTGAATACTTTTGTACAGTACACTTTTCAGTTTTTTACTTGTAATAAATATTTTGAATCATAATTTTCTTTCTACTTCTCAATTGTATACCACTTTGTGTTGGTCTTTATTTTTTGGTATATATAGGTTTTTCCCAAGGACACAACAATAGAGATAGACAGAGCAGTGGGTCAAACCAGCAACCCACCAGTTACAAGACAAATCCCTACCTCCTGAGCTACTGCCACTCCTTTAATGTTGGTGGATGGGACTTTAAAGCCACACATACAGGCATACATAAGTAGATTTATATCAATATAGATAAAGATATTTAGTGTCATGGAATATTTTCAATTTTATGTTATAATCACTCCATGTTCAGTAAACAATATGCAGTCTTTCACTGCTATTGCTGTCCATACAGCTGGAATTTCCATGCTTGTCATGGGACACTAATGGCCAAGCAATGTATGACTCTACAGAAGGTTGAGTTGGAAGTATGAAAAGAAATGTCTCATTCAAGCGATCATGGGTCCATTAATCAGTAACAGTTGCTGCTATTAATTCATTCAAATTTCTCAACTTTATTTTTGTACTCACCTGTTCACAGACAAAGAATGACTTAACTCACTTCTGCAATTCATTTTTTACATTACGCTTGATTCACAATAACAGAGACTGGAGGGGTTGAGGGGTCACAAGCATAGCCAAAGTTGGCTTTACTGAGCAGCTAGAGAAAGGGGAAAAGATGAAGGGGTGTGAAGGAATGCAGCTGTTCAAATAGCTCTTTGATTTAGTGGTCACACTGCCCGGTGTGACTCACTGTGGCTCAAACATAGAGGAGATCACCTAGACGAGATCACCTCTGGGCCAACAGTGTTCGGCTTTCTGTTTGCCCTTTTCATGTGAGAGGGCAAGGAGAAAAGAATTTTTGCTGATGTGATATCTGTTCTAATTCTTTATTTACAAAAACAGTTAAAAAATTAAAAAAGGAAACTGAAATCACATGTAAACAGAGATGAATCATGATAAATAATAAAAAACAGTATAAATACCAGTGAACTAAATCAAATTTTCTGCATTTTTATCATCCAAGTGTCATGTTTCTTGAGACCATCTGCTCTTAATAGGAAAATTGAATAGTAACACACTAGATGAAATGAAAAAAGCAGTAATGAAAAGACACAGCAGTTTCCTATGTTCTCCTTCAATATGGCAACCCTCAGATGTGCCTAAATGTCCTGCAAACCAAAACCGAGACAAAACAAATTGGCATGTTATTAAACCTAGGTTTAAAAAAAAAAAAAAAAAAAAAAAAAAAAACACATCATACCATATTTTGTCCACACAACAATAAAAAATACAGAGAAAGCATCTCATTGTGAGAAATATGATCAGCATATGTTGAAAGTGCCAAGCAGCGTTTTGCTGGAACAAGATATTTGGCTCTTTACCTATGAAGCAAAGTATTATGGTACACCAAGTTCTCTGGAGGATTCAAGTAAAACACCAAAATTTTGAAAAAAATTTTTTTTCCTGTTTTATAAATTTAGAGATGGTCTATTCAAATTAACATCACTAGATTTATGATCCCCATCTTTGATAGCATTGCTTATTCCTTACAAGCCAAAAATACAGTTAAACTTTTCAATTTCTTTGTCAAGAGGAAAAGTTCAACAAAAAAAATTTTGGTTTCTTCTTCATAAGTGATAGTAAAATGGAGAGGAAAATGGATGAACGGATTGCTCATTTTGGTATTTTTATAATGTAACATTTTTTTTTAATGTTTTGTGTTTTTTGTGTTTAATCAGTTTCTCTTATCCCAGCGTTTTCATGACAGTTAGTAATTTTCCCATAGCCACTCACTTCCTGTACATTTCATAGCTGCAGTGCATTTAGTTAGAATGGCTCCAGTAATCATTGCTCCTCTGGTTACCAATAACTCCTACTGTGTCCCATCTTGGATCTGTTGGTCTCCTCATGCCTTGTAAATGTCTAAGTTTGGTTATTTTAGTTTAAAAATCTCAGGTCCATTATGTTTCTGCCTGCCTCCTGTTTCCTCTTGGGTCCCACCAATTCTCAGTTAGGAACAAACTTGGAGCCAAGCCCTGGCTGCTCCGTAGCAAAGTAGTCATATAAACAAAAATGTATATTTTAGTTGAAGATAGGATATCCTACCTTCTAACAGCTAGTATACCTCCCTTGGTTAAAATAACTTTAGTGAGTTGACACTTTATGCTTTACAGCTGGCATGAGGTTCATTTCCTGGAATGCTGTATTTGGTTTATGCCAAACATGTCCTCTGTTCTCATGTCCAGATAGTTAAATTTTAGACTTATCTGTATAAAGAACATTATTCCAGAAACCACAGTCCTTTCTGTGTTCTTTGTGGCAAACTTTAATTTGTCCATCGTGTTTCTCTTAAAGACCAAAAGTTTCATCCTTGCACACCTTCCATGAAAGCAAAACTTGTCCAGTCCCTTTCTGTTTGTTCAGGCTTGCAGTTTTATATTAACAGCGGCATGATCCTGGTGCAGTCCAGTGATAATATGTAAACGTTTTTGAAGACTTCTTTTACCATCTTGCGGTCTGCTTTTTCAATAAACTTGGTTGGGCAGCCAGAACTGGGCATGTTGGCTGTATTTTTAAATGTCCTCAACTTGTAGACTAATTTCCATATAGAACTCTTGAAATCCCTTTACCTTTCAGTCTTTTTCTCTGATTGCTTCAGACAGCTCCTTTGGTCTTACCATGGTATTCATTGTCACTTCAACAGTCAGGAGCACACTTAATCTGAATTGGTGTATGCAAAGCAGCCAATCCAGAAGTGTCATTCATTTTCCTTGGTTCTCATTGGCTGGGATAAGGAAGACTGTAGATGTTGGCTTCTTTTGTAGAACTAAGATGGTTTCCACTGTGCGTATTAATGAAAATTAAGGTATATGTGGTGTTAGAACAATTAAAGAAGCACTTTTTGAGGGGGTCTCAAGTATTCATGGATTTTAGTTATTTGTGGGTGGCTATTTAGCTGTTTGGGGGTGGGGTGATGGTGGTAGGAGTTTGTCCAGTAATCGGTGGGTTGCCAGTTCGAGCCCCTGCTCCATCTGTCTCCATCGATGTGTCCTTGGGCAAGACCCTTCTCCCACCTTGGCTACTGGTGGTTGTCAGGTGGCACTGTTGAATGGCAGCCTTGCTTCTGTCAGACTACCCCTGGGTAGCTATGGCTACAGTCCAGTACCTTACCACCATCAACATGTGAATGTGTTTGTAAATGGGTGAATGACAGAATGTAGTGTGAAGCACTTTGCGGTCCTCTTGACTTGATAAAGCACTATACAAGTACAGGCCATTTACCATTTTAAACCCCTGCAAATACCAGGGGTCAATTGAATTTCCAAAGATGTCAGAACACCACACAGGCTGTTGTAGGGTGTGGTAATTTTTTCACATTAGTGAAGCTTTTAAGTCTGTTTGGAAAGCAATTCCCTCTCTATGCCTCCTGCTCTTAAGTTGGGTTGTGAATCCTTTACCTTAGTGGCCTCAATGTTATTTTTGAACTACTTTCTGGTTTGAGCTTGAGCAACATTTTATTTTCAAACAAGAAAATGTGACTTCTGTCCAGTAGAGTGGCTCATAAAGAAGCCCTAGACAAATTGTTTTGTCTACCAAGCAAAATCATTAAAAAGTCAGTGTTGTGACATTTTATGGAGCTACCATGTTAGTAGTGAAACTTTTCACTCTGCGAGAGGCATACAAAGTCCAACTAAAAGACAAATTTCTGTTTACTGAAAAAAAGGCTTTCTGTTTTAAGAAATCCAAACTTGTGTTTTATGTGAGATTCTTACACACAGAAGCTGTCTATCTGATCTACTTTTCTCTACTCGCTACGCTGGAGTCTGTAGAATCTAGAGCCACTCTGGAGAACTTTTAATCTCTAATTGTGTCAACATACTAAGCACTTGGATGTTTAGTTTCCCGAGTGTAATTCTGACTTGAAGTCAAGCCAAAAATGATCACGTAAAATTGGAGAGATTGCCTTCTAGCTCACAGTGAAACCACTCTGTGTGTCAAAAGATGTTTGTTGGTGTGTTTAGTATTCAAGAACATGTCAGAATCGCATGTCAGGATGAGGCCTCTATCAAAACACCAACTCATGATGACAACTCTGGCACAATATGATGTTACTATCAGTGGAATGTTTCCACCATTATTTCAATACAGAGGAAAAAGTAAGACAACATAAAAGAAAAAACAGCACACATCTGTGATCAATGAGTTTCATTTTCTTTTACTTTGGTTTTCAAGACGATATTCTTCCTATAACAACATTGAGAGCAATGGTTCTTCTGGAAAAAACAAACTTTAAAATGCTCATATTAACAGATGTTTTAAATTTTTAAAGGAAAAGTTGAATTTATTGTGTTATGTAAAGATTCCAGCAAATCCCCACCTGACAAAGAAAATTTTTCACAAACACTGAGGTTTACAATTCCTGCTTTCAATATAAGGCTTATAGGTTGATTCTGCTTATAGATTGATTCTGCTTATAGGTTGAGTCTGCGAAGAGGAATCCAACTGGAGCTAGTTCTTTAAGAGGTTTCCCTTTTTGGAAAATTTGGTAAGGCACAAAATTATTCATACCACTAATAGATAGGTTTAGGTTTCTGACCATCATGTTTCTTTTGACTAAAAGTAATATGAATGTTTTGAAATGGCTCACCCAGAGTCCTGAATTTAATCTGAAAAAAATCCGTGAAGGGAGCAAAAGATTAGGGTTGTAGCAAGGTGATCTTCCAGCCTCAAAGACTTCATCACCAAAGACTATTGACATGATGCCAGTGGAAGATCGCTCCGCCCATGTGGAAGTGTAACTCAGGTCAAGCAAACCTCTCCAGCCAAGCTTCCACCTCATACAGAATCCCTCCCCCGCGCCTTCCCCACACAGCTCTACCAGACAAGCGGCAGCAGCAATTAGCAAACACCTGATGGAACTGCGAGTCTGCTGAGTTTATCATACAAAACCCCTTTTCAGTCCAACACTCCTAAGAACGGTTCTAAACGGCATAATGGAGTAGTATTATTGTGACGTGCTGAAGGTGGAGACCTTCAGCACGTCATCACAACAGTGACGTGCTGAAGGTCATTGTTGTGAAGAAGCTCCTACTCAGAAAGAGTTGGAGCTTCTTAAAGAGACAGAGGCCAATTTCAAGGTGTCAAACTGCAAAGTCAAATTTCTTTTAAGTTATGTTTGATATATACACCATTTTTATAACAACTGAAGTTCACATAGTTACTTAATTGTGCTATAAAATGGTACTATGTGCTTGGATAATACATAATACCCCCCTTTAAAATCTAAATCTGCCAGGGGAGTAAATAATATGGGCTTCACTGTATCTTGGCATCAATGTATTAGGAAGAAAATTCATAAATTGTAAGTTGCAGAATAAGCATGATACATTTCTGCATTTTATGTGCTTTGTTCAGATAATACATGACCAGCATTTTACATGAGTCAAAATGTGAATGGCTATGGAGTTGAAGCTACATGATAAGAGTTAGGAATGTGATCCCTAAACCCAACACCTTTGTGTTCATAGTTTTCATTTTTTTAGAGTTTAAGATATACTGGTAAGTTAGTGTAATGTAATATCCATACTTAAAATACTGTCCTTTTTAATATTTTTGAGCCATTCACAAAGATGGCACAGGTGGAAATGTTAGTGTGGTTCTGAATAACTGCTGCAATAACCAAGTGTGCCTGAGCATAAGGTCACAAACTGATGGCCTGACATTCTCCTTCAGTATTTTCTGGCAGACAGCAAAATTCAAGATTCCAACAATTGCAGCAAGTCAGCCAAGTCCTGAAGCAGCAAAGCATATCCACACCATAACACCATGATTGACTTTGACATTCTTTCTTTAATATGCTGTGCTAATTTTACACAAGTCAGACATGCACACATTGCAAAAAGTTTACTTTTGTCTCACCAGTCCACAGAATATTTTATTGGATCATACTGTTTTTAGGCAGTTGTGAAATGGGTGTTTGTGCTCTTCTTTCACAGTAGTAGTTTTCAACTTGGAACGCCCTGTTGGATGTAATTTTTGCAAAGTCTCTTTCTCATTACTGAAGCACGAACACTAATCTTAACAGATCCAAGTGAAGTCTGCAGTGCTTTAGATGTTGTTTTAGATTCTTTCGTCATTCCTGGGTTGAGCGGTCAATGCACTTTTGGAGTGATTTTGTTAGGCTAGTCACTCCTGGGAAAGATCACTAGTCTTCATTGTTTTGTCAATTTGCTGTTAATGGCTCTCATTGTTATTCACTGTTATTCACTGGAACCCAACGCCTTAAAAACAGGCTTGTAACCCCATCTAGACGGATAGCTATCAAGGGTTTGTTTCTAAATAGTTCTTGATTTTTTTTTTTTTTTTTTTTTTTTAGATCTGGCAATGAGGAATTGCTTTCTGAGATCTTGTAGCTTACTTCATATCAGACATGTTCTATATATGGTTACGTTACATCTTGATCCCACAGGTCTGGCAGTCTGTGTTATGGTATTTTTCATAGGCTCAGTAACAGAAATGGGAAGAAAAAGGTCGAAGATCCAATTTAAAAGTTTCTTTAACGTTTTGACACGTTGATTCATTTCTTGAGGCTAGGAGCCTTTTCATGGTTGACTAGGTCACAGGTCAAGTGGTTAGCAAACAATGCTCAGGAAGAAATGCACTGGACTTATAAATGGAAGGAAAAACTACAAATATCCATTAAAAACAGATTACTCTAGAGTAATTTAAACAACACAAGTGTGGCTCTTTAGAGACAAAAAAATAAAGAAATGAGGTATAAATTTGGACTTCTGCACAGTACTGTATAATTGCAGCATTAGCAGGAAGAGAGAAACATACAACATTTGATTAAACATTAAATGTACTTCCAGAGAACAGGAACATATCAGTGTTTGTGGGGCCTAACCACATTAAAAGTATTAATTTGATCCTGAAATGGAATTTGATATTACCACATTGAACTGTAACCATCAGTTCCCCTCTTTCACTCAGAATGTCAAAGACAGAAGTTAGGAGGTAACTAGAGAAGTGTATTTATATTGACTCAGACCCTCTGCTGGGACTTGTGTCAGGAAGCACCCAGAGGCTGAGGTTAGAGAGAGAGAAAAAGGAGCTCTCCGGAATGAAGAATAGGACACTGATACAGGGATGTTCCTGTGTCCGCAGCCTCGAGGGGCATCCAGGCTTCATTTCCCAGGCTGAGCCAGAGTTTGTGTCAGCAGAGAAGAGGAGCAGATACTCAAAGTCTGAACTACCAGATATTTTCCATTGCTTACAGAGCAGAATATAACTGACAGCAGAGTTATTTGTAAGATTAAAGATGGAGAGCTGGACTTGGAAAACTTGGGAAAACATAACACTGTACAGCCCAAACCGAATTCTGAACTGGGAGTATATATTTTTTTATAATAGTTTTAAAATAATCTGACTCAATCTGTTTGCATTGCTGCTTTATTTTACAAAAGCTAAGTTGTATGTGACAGATTTTGGTATGTAAGGGGTGTTAATTGTACAGACAACCATTTAAAGTGTTGATCAGGGCTGGAGTACAACTACCAAATAGTACTGTCAATATTTGCCAATGTATTTTGATGAACAACATACTTTTCTCAGATGTCACCCTCTAGTAATTGACTATTTACATCTGGAGTAAAAATAAAAATTTTTCCTCCATAAAAACACATAAAACAAAGTTCTGAAAAATCAAGCTCCGTTTAATATTGAAGAATTGAAATTGTTCCATATTTTCCCAACAGAGGACTCTCAGATTTTTAATTCTTAGTTCATACATTAATTGTAATTATTACTTCTTTTTCTGAACCACTACTTCTTTGCTTAGCAGTGTCTTATTCCTGAAAGGGTCTTTGTGTAACCCCTTTCTTTTGAAAAAAAAAAAGTTGACCCTCTGATTCTGTTTAGCTGTCTCTTGCCAGAAAGGAGTTATTGATAGAGGCACTGCTGCTATCAAATTTGGTAGACAATTTCTACTTTTTATACTGCCTGTTTAGCTGTTTTTATACTGGACAATGGCATTGATAGAACCGTTGCTGCTATTAACTTGTGATTTCTTAATCTTTCTTTCTGTAGATAATACTCTCGACCCAGTGATAGGTTTAGATGCCTTCTTTTCCTGGAAAGGGTCATTAACAGACCTTTGATTACCATTAACTTTGTGTAGTCTTTTTATTGCTATAGATGAGTGTTTCTCAATTCTGGTCCTCAGGGACCACTGCCTTGCATATTTTAGATGAGTCTCTGCTCCATAACATCTGATTCAAATGATTGCATGACCTCTTCTACATGCTACCAAGTGCTGCACAAGCCTGTTAATAACCCACATAATCAGGTCAGGAGTGTGGCAGAAGGGAAACACCTAAATCATGCAGGGCAGTGGTTCCTAAGGACCGGAATTGAGAAATACTGCTATAGAAAATACTCCGAAATGCATCCTGTGTTTAGCTGCGTCTATTTCCTGAAAAGGGGAACTGATAGAGCAACTGCTACCAGTAACCTTTTGTACTCTCTTTCTAAAGACAGTTTTGAATCAGTGCTTGTGGCTTTCCTCTCTCCTCCTTGTAATCATAACCACTATCCAATCTGCAGATGGGTGCTCATACCAAGTTTGATTCTAGTGGGTCAAATTAATTTTTAAGCAATTGGACTGGTCCTTGGTCTTGTAAAACACCTTGAGATGGCATTTGTTGTGAATCAGTACCATACAATTTAGCTGAATTAATCATCCGAAGACACAAAATTCAATGTCATTTTCTTCTGGGAAAAAAAATAAATAAATAAAATTAAAAAAAAATCAAAGACTGGGACAAAACAGCATGTTTTATACAAGCTTTATTTACAACGTGGTTTCTAGGTTTCATGGTGTCGGAAGCACATTTTCATCAGCGGGGTCCTCGTTGGGCAAATGAGAGATGAAATTCACCAAACTAGACATGATTTTTTGATTTTCTCAATCGCAAATATTTAGGCAGCTCTATGACACTACCACAAATGTTATGTACAATTTGTCTTTCTATACAAGCAATATAAAATATTGGCAAATAGGACATTATTTGCTACTTTGGGATATATGGAACAATAACCAGACAAGGCCCCTTGTTACTCATTTCATCTTTCTAATCAATTTTGACAGAGCCCCAGTGATATTACCAGCCAAGTTAAAAACTCTAGGGAACACTAGGCATATATTTTAACTTGGGCATGTAAAAAATACACAGACATGACAGTTTTCAATGGGTTCCTCCATGTTATTTAAAATATTGGTCCTTAAACACTGAAATGAAATTTAAAGTTATAGGTAGAGCAGCACACCATGTTTTTTTCTCCTCCTTTATTGCCAAGAAATGTGCATTGAAAGGGACAACCAATGAGCCCCACCTGTCATCAGGTATTGGAGGTATGAAAACACAAAATTACTGAGGATGGTTTGATGAGGATGAAAGAAGGAAACCAGAAAGCCTATTTTTTTTATTTCTCTTTAGATAGGTATTAACAACAACAACAATAATAATAATAATAATAATAATAATAATAATAATAATAATAATGGTTTGCCCAAATCCCTGACATAAATTTAAACAGGTCAACCACAATGTGGATGGGTTCCATTATATACAAACCAAGTTCTGAGGATGGACGGTTAAGAGAGGTCTATGTAACATTACTTGCAGTACAAACAGAAAAATGGTTAGTGTCGCGTAATTTACAAAAATATGATTCATATAGAAAAAAGAAAACTTGAATGAGTCATCTATGTTCTTAAATGTTATTTCAACACTCTTCAAAAATAGTTTTATTTGATGATCATTTCGCCTTGCTACCATCATATCAGAATAATCTCACATGCATCTTCAATAAACTTAAAAGGTTATTTGTATGTCTGCTGCAAATCTCGCTGATGGGTGAATAAAAATGTGTTTTTGTTTGTTTTGCTAAAGAGAAAATCATCATACTCAAATACAAATGCAAATTTATTTGCACAGTGTTTAAAAATAAGGAACTTTTTTCCTGTAAACACTGTTGGTACAAGAACCGTAACGTTCACTCCTCCAGTTTATATTTGGAGACAAATGCTTTAATACTAGAAACCTTCTCCTTTTGTTGCATATGTTACTTAACAGTATTTTGATCTCAATTACATCCATTGTAACAGTATAATTGGTAATATAATAATACTACTAATTTAAAAAAAATGTTAACATTGCTGTACAAGCAAAAAAAATAAAATAAATAAGCCATTAGGATAAAAATGCTTTGCATGGATTAAACTAAGATTAAACAGAAGAAATATGCGTAAAACATTGGGGAGAAAAGCTCTCATTAAGCCAGCCTTAGAGTTAAGTAATTGTCTAGATAAAGTTTTAGCCAAACTGAGTTTTTTTTTTGCCATAAATACTCAATAAATCTCATGACTTATTGAATTCAAACCTAAAAACCTTTTGATAGTATCATCACCAAAAGGCACTCGATTGAGGATTAAACCATCTCTCACTTTTAGGATTTAACACTTCCAGATTTTGGATAAGTTTTCAGCCACAAATTTTTAATAAACACTGGAAAACAAAATTTAAATAGAAACATTTACTAAAACAAAACTGGAAAAAAAAAAAATACAACTGACAGAAGCATCTGGCTTTGCCTAAAAGAGAATAGACTGCATGCTATCCGACGACCAAATAATGCCACCATATTTTGATACTGCAATTCTTTTAGCTCTGCAATAATACTGAAAAACTGACATAAATGGAAAATCCTTCTACTTTTGCTGGTTTTGAGTTTTACTTAAAGGAAGTTCTAATTAATGCAAACTTTTTCTTCCTTTTCCACATCCTTTCACTGACTATGAGTCAGCCTAAACATTAGGCTTGCTTTAGGCCCTAAAGAGAATAGACTGCCCATTGACTTACCAAAGCAGATGTGCAATTTTAATCTAATATTGGAATTTTCTGAATCAGTTACAAAAAAAAAAAAAAAAAAAAAAAAAAAAAAAAAAAAAAAAAAAAAAAAAAAAAAGCGAGAGAAGCTTTTTGGCATAATCACAATCATTTTTAAAAATCTGGCCTACACTCAAAAAAATAATTTAAATAAGCTTAACATTTTTCTAACAAAGAAGAAGGGCTGGAAAGAGGAGGCATGAGTAGGCTTAATGAGGACTTTTGACTCAAATAAAAGAATATCTGTAACAAGACGGTAAATATAATACACATATTTTACCATCTTCAGCTCATAAAAACAAGGCAACAAAATAAAGCCCACAAAGCTTTTGCTTTGTTCAAAACTTGCTGTAACCAACACCTGTATTAAATTAAAATTTAAAAAATCTTCAAAATCCAATCCAACACACAAGAGGTCAGACGTAACAGCTTAAAGGGGAGACAGTTCATTCCTAAATCAGACCAAGTTGCAGGCTATACCTCTTAAATAACACACTAATCCTCTCAGTCATGTAAACTGAAATGGATCTGTGGAAATATGCCACTGAGGTATCCTGACACTGCCAGCCAAAGACAAGATCTTCATAAATACTTAGTTTGCTCAATATATAAACAGCTTGATGGACAGGAAATACTGCTGTACTCTGATCTCTTCTGGGATTTTTGTAACACACACTGCATTGTAACAGACTTGTTGCATGTGAAAGCACGAGTGGGTGTGTCCATTGAGGGGGTTGGGGGACAGCAGGGTTAGGAGAAGGTATGAAGGAGGGAAAGATAAGGACATTAACATCAGAACATTAGTAGCATGAAAGGTGGAAAAGGGAATTAATTGGAGGAAGTTGTATTTTCTTTTCTGATCCCAAATCCCTCATCAAACTTGCCTGGAGGTTATGATGCATAACAATGCAGAGGGGTTGTTAGTGCTCATGCTGCTGCAGCCGATAGAAGGACCGGTTATTTTGAAGGCTTGAAATAACACAAAGGGGTCATGCAAACAGTATGCAGGCAGGTTCATGCATCAGGTGCCTCAGCCTAGCCCGGCCCAGGGTCAGAGCGGGCCACAGGGGGACAAGGCCAGGCCACACAAGGCTAGGAGTAGCTCACTGGCATACCAGTCATGCAGTGATATTGCTGTGGGAGGAGGAGGAGAGAGAGATGTTATGGTCAGACGGGAGAGCTGGTTAGCATAAAAAGCAATGTGTCAGATAGATTCAAATTAAGTTAATAGAAGACCTTTCATGACATATGGGTGGGTTAAAGAGAGAATGAAATAAGGTTTAATAAGTAGACTGATGCAAAAAAAAAAAAAAAAAAAAAAAAAAAAAGTCTAACTCCTACTGAAGGAGCATCTAAACTTCTGATATAGAAAAGTACATCAGCTTCTTGAATTCAGAGTTTTTGTCTATAGACACAGGGCTCAAACTCAGAAACAATGGCATGGCTGTAAGTTTATGAATTTCTTATCTTGGAGGGAAGGCCTGCAAAATGGTTAATTAAGAGGCACAGACATTCAAAGACTATGGCAGACAAACACTGTTCAACATAACCCAGAACATGCTGGTAAAGCTAAAACCAGATTCAATGGTTTTGCTCAAGAATCTTGTTACTTACTAAACAAACTAACTAAAATCATAACAAAAACATTTAACAATCTACAGTGCAGGTCAGAGGTTTACATGCATTCATCATTGGGATGATGAGAGCCTGGGAATTCCAATCATTATCGCTATATCGTGTGTGCAATATTGCATCTGCTAAAGACTGGACTATTTAGCGGTCTATGATATCCCAAGTGTCAGGCATATCTATTAATCATATATTTGGACAGTTGGATGCGGTCTAACTGCCATGACACATGTAACATATTTCTTTAGTAGATGAAATGCTAATGCTGACAAAGAGTGGTGGGGGTATTGGGTATTGGCGAAGAAAAGAGTCATGAAAATGTGGGTTAACTGTACCATTGCAATTTTCAGCAATACTATCCTAATGTATTCCTGATATTGTGCACTTCTAAAAAGTGCCATCTCCTGCATTGACACCTTCAAGCTTGACTGAAACTTACATCTGCCCACACTGACAAGCCAAAAACCTTCTGGATAAAAAGTCTAATGGCCACACAAGACAAAGATTGAGCTTTTTTAAAAACAATAACAGGTGTCATGTTTGGAGTAACTGATGTGTAAGCCTATGAACACTGTAGTAATGGGTAAGCATGGCAGTGGCAGTGTCATGCAAAGGGCCTGTACTGATTCCAGTGGTACTGGTGTTTTTCCATGAAGCTGATGGAATAATAAAAAAAGAAGGACTATTTTCTAAATCCCAAAGCAACAGCTTAATGTTTTAAACTTAGACACTAGGTGTTCAAAAGATGGAACTGATGTGCAATTTGGAAAGGTATGTGCAACCAAATATTTGTAGGGGTGTATTTAAATATTTGAAGATTTTATGTATATTTTTTATCCAACATGAATAGGACAAAATCCAAAATAAATTCAAACTTGTGCACTCCTGTAAAAATCTCTTAAGTTATTTGCTTTACAATTATTCCATGCAAAAAAAAAAAAAATAAAAAAATAAAATAAAATAAAAAAAATAAAAAATAAAAAAAAAATTTCAAAGACATTATTAAGAGCTGTAAATGAATGATATTCTTGTTGATTATGAAAACCTCTGACCAGCACTGTAGCTACTTATGGATTGCACCTTCTGAAACAACTTCAAAACCCATTGAAGTTGTTTCCTTTTTTGGAGGAGAAAAAACACTTCCCAATTATTGCTTTCGTTTTCCCAACTATAATCTAGTTATTCTAAAAATCACTCAGTTACCTTATTCAGACAATGTACAGGAAAAAAAAAAAAAAAAACAAAAAAACACAGACACTGATGAAATACATCTTCCTATGAATAAAATAATTAAGACCAACTTTAAAAAGGTGGATGAATTAAAATTCAAACATTAGACCTTGCTGCCAGTTAAACATTAAGCGGGACAGTCATTCTCCTGTCGAAAGTGAATGTCACAGGTAGAGAAGTGCATAATTACTGCATGAAAAGGCAGAGCTGTTCCTCTTATCAAAAAATGACAGTAACTTGTCAAAAAGATGCAAGTCTTCTGAGCGCTTGGGTCCAGATTAGCTGAATTTGTCACACAGAACAAGTTCAACAAGAAGTCAGATGGAAGGGCGTTTGGAGTGATTAGTCAATATCAAAAAAAATATATATGCTGGGGTTCGAATAAGGTAGAAGTCTTGCATCACTGGATGGGAGTCAAGGTTAAAATAAGATTTGGCAGGAAGGAAAAAAAAATTAAAAAATGGAGCAAGATTTGGGCATCCTTGCCCTGAATGTTTACCTCATGGATCTGATTGAGAAGAAAAACAGAAAATCAAAGGCAGAATCCATTAGTAATAAATGGAAATGTTGTGCCTCAAAACGGACTTGCCAGTTAAAAGCAAGTTCAGAGAATTTAAAAGGCAGCTATTTTTTAGTGCCCTGGGGCCATCTACCTTGCGGTAGCTGGCTGGACGTGGCCTGGGTAGGAGCGGCGTGTGCTGGTGGCTTGTCTCTGTCGAGCCAGGAAGGACTGGCCAGAGCCGGTGTTGGCAAGTCGGTCTTCAGCCGCCTTCTTCTGCAGAGACATGCCCTGGTAAAAGACATGGAGGAAGACAGTTAACGGACTAAGTTCTGGGGAGAGCAAACTGTAAAGCATGAATACTTTGTAAAAGTATTCATGCTTTTTAAAGTTGTACACATTTTGTCATGTTACAAGCACAATCTTCAATCGCATTACATTTCAAAAATGTGAGCGGTCTGAGCTGAAGCTATTTTATATTTTTTTTAAAAATGGGAAAACAGGCATATAAAAATACATTTAAGGTTGTGGTAGTAACATGACAAAGTGTGAAAAGGTTTAAGGAGTAAATAATGCATTTGTGCAAGGCACTGTGCTATGCTTAGTAGGAGTAAAAAAACTAATCAACACACAAGAAAAAAACATACAATTTAGCTTAAATGCAATGATGGGGTAGGATCTGTTATTATAGCAACACTATAATAACAGATAGGATAGATCCCTTAAAAGAAGCACATATTCTCAAACCACTGCATCAAAGGCCCCTACTGCAGTTACTCACCTGTTTCTATAGTGTTTCTAAGGAACAGTTTTGCTGCCCTCTACTGTTACTTTTCATACAATGTTAATTAAAGTTTTCATCAAACAAAAAAAACAGAATAATCAATAAAATTAAGGACCGTGCCACAATAACACAACATAAAAACATGATCTTCAGTGTGTAAAATGTATAAGGATTTGCTCGATAACAGCTCGTGTTGTTTCAAAACAATTTCTTTGGATAATGCACGGGAAACTCTTACCATGTTGTACCAGGCTGAAACAATCAGTTTCTCCTCGTGATCTCGCTGGCTTTTTGTCTTGTCCATTTCTTTCTGTTTAAAGTAAGCAAAAAAAAAAAAAAACTGTAATGAACCAGACCTCAAAGTTATTTAATGAATAAGTTCCTTTAATCTTTAAGGGAAAGCTCATTTACCTCCAGTGAGAGCAACATTCTCTCCTTCTCCTGTAGCTGGTTTTTCAGGGCCTGAACCTCCGGACCGGAGCCTTGGTTCTGCTTCGGGTCCAGCGTCCGAATGACCTGCAAATGTAGGATTCAGACCCCATGTCTGGTTGATTTTAACCACAGACGTAGATGAGATATTACTCTTTTTTTTTTTTTTTTTTTAAACTGAAACTTCACTCACACTCTTTGCTTTTTCAAGATACTTCTTATATCTCTCCTCCATCTGTTTCATCTCTTCGTCTTTTTTCTTCAGAGCTTCTTCAAGCTCATCCACTCGTTGGGCTGATATGAAAACAATACATTTAAGTTTTCATCATATCCTCTACATAAAGTAATAGATTTCTACATAAGCACTTAAAAGATGTCAGGGTGAGCTGCTGGAAAACACATCTACCATGGCTAATGTTGTATTTTCGATTTTCTTGAATGAAAAAGATCCCAATCTGAACGGCAGAACAGAGGGTTCTTTGTTTCTGCCAATGCCACAGTTTTCCAAAGTTTTATGAAATTTAGCTTTGTGAGGTTTTTTGTATTTCTGCTGACAAACGGCAGTGATCACATTCTTCCTCCACAGCTCTTGCCTTGGCAGGGAAATGAAAGTGAAAACAAGGCTTCAAACACTCAGTATTTAGTCCAAACTCACAGCTGGCATTGTATTTAGGCTCCATTTCATCGATGATAGCATTTTTCTTCAGTAACTCATTGTTCACTTCTTGTAGCTTCTCCCTAAAACAACAAAAAAGGGGTAATTTTTAATTGTTTAATCCAAACTGTCAGACCTAATTTGCACAAAATCTCACTTTTTATGAATCCTGAGTTATACATGACTGTTTAATCTAAATATCACTTACACATGTTCATCATATTTCTTCTTCAGAACTGATGACTGAAAGACAAACAAATTAAAAATGTTTTACAACATAAACAGAATTAAATACATGAAATACACAGTCATACATTTAACCTAACATCCACAACAACAGTGTGGAGTCAATTTTTTATAGCTTTTTAACAAACTTAAAGTAGTCTAAGCTATTTGTATTTTTTTTTATTTGGTGTTAGAATTAGTTAGATATGGTATTTAATATCGGTGTACAACCCTCTAACGTAAAAGCAGAACTTTTAAAAATGTAACTGGTTCAATGTTATTTTGCTTGTTTAATGGTCCTTAAAAGATTATTTAACTGTGGCATTAAACACCAAGATCAATCATATACATTTTAGAAATACAAACAAAAGCATAAGAGCACATTCAGCTCACTTACATCATCTGCTTTTGAGCCCTGTTCCTGCACAGTCTTTTGCAGCTCTTCTACCTGACTCTGTTCCTCCATCAACCGCTGATTAATCAATCTGAATGAAGACAAATGTAAAACCCATTTGGCGACACTGTTGTTAACACTGAAATGAAAAAACTGAAAACTATCCAAAGGTAGATAAAATATTAACACACAAGTCTTATTAATGAGATCAACAGGTCAAAATGAGTACAAACTGATCCACATTCCAACTCTTGAATATAAACAAACTTAAAGACCATGGAAAACAAATGATCTTTTTTTTTTGGTCAGTTTTAATCATGTCCCGTTCCAACCTGTTCTCTGTCTCCAGTTCACTTTTTCTTCTGTTGGCATCTTCTAGAAGGCTCTGCAGCAGCGCAATCTTCTCGTTGTCCGATCCCTCCTGGGCCAGCTTTAGCATTTTGTTTTCATGCTGAAGACGAATCAGATGTTCCCTGTGAAAATGCAACGTCATGGACCAATTAGGTCTGAATCAAAATTACTATCAATAATCTCAATCTAACTTAGAATGAATTGGGGAGAAAAATAGAAACAACAACAACCAAATTCAAAACAAATTAGGTTTATGTAGTGAATGCAAGGGAGTTTGCAAGAGTAATCGATGTGTTTGTTCATTTGGTCAAAAAGTAATGAAGTAAACTTAATAAAATTACTAAATCGGATGGCTTTGACTTGGACAAAGTCTGCAGAAATTGTAAAATGTCCCACTGACAGCAACAGTTAGGACAACAAGAAGACTCAAAGTTCATCATTTTCAGAATCAGTGAGGTGTTTAGCAATATAGTCAGAAGATGAACAGAAGGTTTTAAAACCCAAGTAAAAGGAAAACATTTTCTACAAAATATCACGACTATGTTTTATTCATGCGGTGTGAGGTTCATGAGGTAGAGATTTGGAACAGATAAGAGCACGGAAAATCATTAAAACAAAGTTATTCTGTTTTATCTTTTTTGAGCTTTTAATCTCTGGCTCCCATGGAACACACTGAATGGTGAAGGTCTATGTTCACCAGGGAATACACATGGACACTGATGTTTACAGCAAAAACGGGTAAAATAAGATGCTAAAAAAGAGTTTAATACATAAACTACCTTTTCATGCACACAGCACGACATCAGCTCTGCTCCTAAAGTATTAACGACGGCTCACAGCACGACTGCTAAAAAACACATTTTAAAGGCTGTTCTAATAACTTCCTATTTCATAGCTATTAAAGAGAAATCAGAATCAGCAGGTCAAAGCTGATTTGAAATGAACCACAAATTTCTGATCAGTGCATCTCTACTATAAAGCTTTATCAACATCAGAATTTCAAATCACATTAAAAAATACATTTATAACACTTAGACTCCAGACATTTGAATACGTCCTCAACAAACCAAATAGATGAGTTCAGGTACTTAGTGAAACATCTTTACTGAAGAATCTTATTTTATTTCAAAAGCCTCCAAGATGTGATATTTTACCTCAGAGAAATCTCCTTTCATCAGGTTTTGGCTAATTGGTAAAGAGTTGCCTAAATTTGGATTAAGCATCTTTTCAGAGATTATAATTTCAGGATTTTCTGCATAATAGCCAATTGTTTTAGGCCCATAAGTGCTGCAAAAACCACGGAACATAAACCCAGGCACAGCAAGAACCTCCCTTGGAAAACTTTCATCAAGCTGATGCAACTTGCATATAGGTGTTGTACAAGGTTTTAAAGAGAAATATCTCATTAACCCAAAATGACAAACTGTAATAGAAGAAAAAGCCTGTTGAGAATGAAGAGAAACACATACAGTACTGTGGATGATTCTGTTAAGCAACCATAACA
Source organism: Anableps anableps (assembly GCA_014839685.1). Classification (NCBI taxonomy): domain Eukaryota; kingdom Metazoa; phylum Chordata; class Actinopteri; order Cyprinodontiformes; family Anablepidae; genus Anableps; species Anableps anableps. The sequence goes on from CM026081.1 coordinate 10,859,565, forward strand.
TTATGATTAACTACCTGCCTGATAATAATTAGATCTTCTATTTGGTGCCAAAACAGCTCTGACAAGTCAGAACACAGACTGAACAGCTGAGGGACACTGGAAGGTTGGTACAGGAGTCTAATAAAGCCTAACTTTCTCAGCCAGAACAACAGCATATGGAATGATTGAACAATGAAAAAAGTAATGAATAAACAAGTGTACAAATTTAAGATCTCACTAACGGTTACTTAAGATCCTGCATGGGAAATATTGGCCTATTTAAACACTTTTAAAGAACTAAAATTGAAAAGATTAAATTTAAACCTTTAATAACTATATAATGGTCCCAACAGTATGGCTAAGAAGCTTCAGTGTGTATCATCAGGGAAAACTTTAAAGGTGCAGGTGATCAAAATTAAATCAGGGTCACAAAAATGCTCGAGACAAAATCGTTGACATAATATTTCTTTGTTTCACATAGCTGCATACTGTTCAGCTGTCAAATTTTTAATGTGGTCATATGTATCACGGGAATCACATCTGCTTACACTGGATGTGATGGAGGTAGACTGGCAAGGAATACTTCAAACGAACTGGAACGTCTCAAATTAGGGACTGATTCCAACAACAACCATCCAAACAAACGTACTCAACAGTGAACCAACCATAACAGCATAATGGCTCTGAGCGACTTGACTCACAGATTTAAAGCGATCTTGGAGAGGTAATCAAGTCCCATTTTAACAATGCTAAGTTGTTATAAAGCAATCACAAGTTTGTGGATTTCCAGCTTAGAACGGGTGAGGTCAAAGAAATATTTTCAAAATAACAGACCTTTGATTAGCTAGGGGCACACTGTTATTACTCAGGTACGCAAAACGTGTTTACCTGAATTTAATGGAATGCCCTAAATATAGTTTTCGACATATAAATAAATTATTGAACTGACTGTATTGTAGACGGTGGACTGAGATAGGAGTGTCCAAGTAAACATATGGTTCCGAGGGAGGAACGTGGGGGTACAGTACTTACTATAGGGGGTTTCAAGAACAAAAACATCTGGAATGTCTGGCGTTAGTGCATGATATACATCTGATTATTCAATTAATCCCAGGATAATCTGAAATAGTGCTCAATCACTAAAGTGTTTAATATCTGCAGCCCCAAAACAAGTTGGATCAGACAGCACTTAAGTGCTGACGGAAAACATCCCACAGAAGTCACAAGTGATGTAAAAGTCAAATCTACCACAGATAAGCCAATACAAAGTGACCAGAGACCGCTGGGCATAAAACAAAACGTGGAATTAAAAAGTCGAATTTACTTACCGGATTTCTGGGGTGGTGATCTCAGCAGCCAGGGAATCTGAGCCTTCATTGCCCCCTAGTGGGAACAAATCTAGCCAAATACACAACAGGAGTTAATTTTGTAATACAAATCTACAATAATAGGTTGTGTGTGTTGATAAGAGTTTGTCACAAGAGTTTTCTTTACTTGATGTAAGCTGTCCCTCTTGAGCCTGAACGCAGTGTAGTTCCTCAATAGTTTCCTTCAGCGAATCTCTCTCTGTTCTCATGCGCTGTTTAGTGACAGATTTAAACGTGTGAAATATTGCATCAAATAAAAAGTATACTTTGGAGGGCATTCATTTCTCTCTAAATTCAAAAGAAATTACACACATCTTTTTCTTTTTGTAGAGAGTCCACTTTCTCTTTCAGGCGTTTGTACTCAAACTCCATCTTGTCGGCCTTTTTCGACTCTTCTGAAAGCCTGTTCTGAAGCTCAACAACCTAAGGAGAGATGACAGAGTTCCCAAAAGACAACACCACCTCTTCAAGCACGCATTAACACTGATTTGTGAGAGCACCATTACTGCAAATACAAGAGAGTGTGACAACACTCCCTATCAACAAAATCTCAGTTGCTCAGGTACCTGTCTCTTGTAGGTCTCCAGCTGGCCCTTGGTAGCATTGGCCTTCCGAAGCTCTTCCTCCAAGCTGACATTAGTCTGCATTAATACTGTGTTCTTTTCCTCCAGAAGCTTAATCTAGAACACAGAGAGCAATATGAGCCAAATTTATGATTATCTGTCTTGCAGGTAACTTTTTAGGCTAACAAAGGACTAATGACAGACACTGAGTTACGTAGCTGCAAGCCAACAAATAGTCAAGAAGACCCCCATCACAACAGATTTAATATTTGTCAGTGTGTAATTGTACCTGTCTCCTGAGTAGCCCCATGTCCTCCAGCTTTTTCTTGTAGTGTTCCACGGTGCCCTCCAGTTTGGATACTTTGTCAGATGAATGTCTAAAAAGAAAACAGGAAGCCCCAAGTTGTGGACTTACAGTGCCTCAAAGTATTCATACGCCTTCCACATTATAACCACAAACGTTAATGTCTTTTTTTTTTTTGGAGATTTTATGAAATAGACTAATGCAAAGCTAATCCTGAAGTGGAAGGAAAATAACAAGTGATTCTCAATTTTTTTTTTTTTTTTTTTTTTTTTTTTTTTAATATTTAACAAATAAACCTAATCCATACATCAATTCCCTGACCTGTTAAGTAACAGCATTCCCATAGTATGATGCTGCTACTACAGTATTTCATGGTGAGGATGGTGTTTTCTGTGAGGCCTTCACAGAGCAGCTGCATTTATAGTTTTAAGATTAAATTACAGACAGGTGGACTCATTCACTACTTAGGTGAGTTGAGGGCATTTTTTGTTCTAAATTGTATCTAGTGGTGTGAGTAAAGGGGTGAATACAAACATGTTACACTTTTTATTCATTTAGTTGTAAAAAAAAAAAAAAAAAAAAAAAACAACAACCCTGAAAACAATGTATCTTTTTACTTCTACAGTTATGATCTACTTTGTGTTGGCCTATAACATAACATCCTATTAACAACACAGTGGAGTTTTTGGTTGTGATGCGATAACTGCACTATCACTTTCAGAGAAATTCTCTTCATTTGTTACAAGTTTAGTTAGTTTTACAAAGGTAACTTCAGTGTGCTTCCCAACAATACCTAAGGATATCCATCTCATCCTTGAGAGATTGGGCTTCATCCGCCAAAGATGTGAGTTCTTCATTCTGGGACTTCACATCCAGGAGCTCTTTCTCAAGCTCCTCACAACGGATCCGGTAGTCGTCTTTTGCTGCCTCCAGCCTAACAGGAAGTATAAAAGTCGACAATCAACTTCAGTCCATTCAACCGCTACTAGTGTGTGTGATGCTAGTGCTCACCTGAACGTTTCTTCTTGTAGCTGTTCCAGCTGTGTCTGCAGCTGGAGATGTCTTCGTCCAGCAGGGCTGTTTATGTCCTCAATGGAGTCAGACTGGTTAAGTCTCTCCATCAGGACCTGGTTTTCTGCCAACAGACTGCTCTTCTCCTCTTGCAGAGCCGCTACCTGAGACGGTGAACGCGTTGACGAAGCAGGCAAGGAATAGGGCGTGTGGGATGAAAGGAGGAAAAAGCAAGGAATCCAGAGAGGTGAACAACACAATGACATAAAAAAGTTCATGTTTTGTCTCTTAATCTACTTAAAATATATACATTACACTTTAGTTTCCCAGTATTTTGTCCATTAAGTTTGCAATCACTGCATCAGCATTTCACTCTGTTAAGTACACACCAAACACACATCAATGAGGCAAATCAACAAATTCCAACACAGCGGGAAGGTTGTACATGGGGTCATGTTTTCTTCTCAGTTTGATAGGAATCAAACTCCACACGAAGCAAAGCAGAAGCTGGCTGTCATCCTTTTTAAACAGCAAAAGGAAACAGTTACTGCCACAAAAGCAAGAACTCACCGTATGCTTTTAAGAAATAAAAATATTATGGTATGTTCAAAGGCAAGAGTGTGTCAAATTGCCCATGCCATTTTTGATCATTTTTCAATTCCTGGATTTTATCAAGATCAACTTAATCTTTAGAAAACTGAAACTCAAAAGCAATGATCATCTCAAACGGCAGGAAAATTATCACTGACATTCTTTAAATCATCCAGCATTTTTGACTAAACTTGAGACCAAAAACTGCAAAATAAAAAAAAATGACAGAAAGGTTTAAGACAAAAAAGAAGATGTTGCTGTAAGTCTTTAAATCTAAGAGGGAATAATAATAATAGGATTACAACTAGATATGCATAAGGTGCAGTATGTATTCAACAGTCCTTCAAAATAGAGTGGCTTTTATTCCCATTTCAATCTCTTTCCCTTGCCATCTACTGTAGCTACAGGAAAGCATGAAACACTGAGAAATGCTCAGGATTATTAGTGCAGGACACCACCTGAGACAGACAAAACTGCAGCTCTAGCTGGTGTGCTCCAAAAGCACTACGTGTAGATGTGTGCACAAACATTTGTGCACAAACGTGTACACGTAAGAACATGCTCACACAGTTTGGAGAAGGAAAATCTGGTGCAAGCAGGCTGAAAACAACGGCAGGACTACTTAACACGGCACTCATTGTGGATGGAAGGTAGAGACAAGAGAAAATGAAGTTTGGATTTACCCTCTCTTCTAGCTCATTAAAGTCTAACCTCAGTCTATCACGCTCCTCTTGGGCATGGAGGGCCTTTAAAACAAGCCACAAAGTGTTGAAACAGACAGGAAAGAAATAGGAAACTACTTAGAGACACAGAAGAACAAGAACAACTTTCCACAGCTGCTTTTTCACATTTCGCAGTTCACCAATTGGGCTAAACTGGGCTAAAAATCACCATGAATTTCCTTTATGAGGGACAACCCTATCAGAAACAATACAGACTGCTTTAATGACATGAAATAAAAAAAATAAATAATGCAGAAAAAGAGAGCTGATTTTTTGATTTCAACTGAATAACATTTGTTAAATTAAGAAGCATAACGCAATCAGTGGATACTAAATCACTTAGAAAGTATATAAGAAAAGCATAAAAAAATTATCACAGTGATGAATCTTTTATAAAATGTACTGTTCTTTTATGGTTACTTCATCTGTATTATGATTCACAACTGTTACAAAGTAATTAACAGTTTGAACTTCAAGCTGTAGTAACAGTTATAAAGATGCATTAACATCATTACTGCACTAAACTGACCTGCAAGTCAAGCTCACGACACCTCTGAGCAATCTCTTCCTTGGTTGCCAAAGCATCATTCAGCTCCTCAATCGTCTTCTTAAGCTGAAAACAAGGGGGAAAACACAACAACACAATCCCACTGATTTGGTTGATTAAACTGATTACAGATGGATTTATGGTATGAATCACTGAAACTTCACAATCTGAAATTCCTGTCAGACATGCAGTGCTTTCAAATAATGTCAATAATCTTTCTTAGGGAGATCTATAAATCATACATTTACCAAAGGGAAAGTAAGTAATCCATGGAAGACATGATAACATAAATATACTTAAGATTTTTAAAAGTTTAAATGAGCTTTAATAAACTTTTTGACCGTTTAAGACCTCCCCTGATTCTCATTCTCCTAAGTGCAGGTGAAACCAAATATTTTCATACACTGTATAAAAGACATGACCATTTGTTGCTCACTGGCATGAAAACCAACAAAACCTTTTCTACTTTAGATCAGATAGGGTAACCATCATTATTTCTATTTGCTAAAGACCAGAATAATGAGATTTTTAAAAATATTTTTCTATTAATTGCTTCAAATTCAGATGTTTACATACTCTTAAATTACTATGCTTTTAAACAGTTCAGAAAAGTCAGATTACAGACTGCAAGTGCACTCAGGGACAAAGATCTTAATTTTTAAGACCATAGTTTCATTAGATAAAGAAACTCTAACAGAAGTGTTTGGTCATAATAGCCATTAATACACTTGGAGGATAAAAGGGGATGCTTGCAAACCTGGGAATACCATCCCAACTGTGAAGCATGGGGGTGGAAGCATCATATTGTGGCGGTGTTTTACTACAGAGGGGACAGATCCACTTTACAAAATAGATCATACCATAGGAAAAAAACCAGGTAGGACTACTAAATAGACAGTACCACTTAGTATACTGCTGATCTCAGTCACATTGAAAATTCTCTCTCATTCTTCTGGCATCCAGCAAGTAGAATTAATGTTGCTAATACTGAATAAACTTTCCATACCTCTCTGTCTAGATCTACATACGAGTCATTTCCTCCTGGAGTGACTGCAGTCTCTTTACTCATCAGCTGCAGGGAAAACAAACAATAACAACCGTTGATCGTTTACAATAAATTAACGCAAAGCACAACAGATGAGTCAAAATAACATAAATAATGTCTGATTGGAATTAAATGGAACAAATCTCTACCTCCTGGATGGCGGTCATGACAACATGCTGCACTGATTCCTCCATCACCATTATGGTCTGGATGTATTCTATACAATGCAAAACAGCAAACAAATCAATCAGACCTAGCTGCACAGAAACAGGTAATCAACTGAAAATGCAGAAGAGCTGTATTATCAGTGGGTGTAATAAGCACCTTGTTTCTGTTCGCAGTTAACAGCACAGCCCAGAATGAGTTGTAACATTCTCCCAAGTTCTCCAGCATCAGAGTGTTCTCCTATCAAGTTCACATCTGGCAGTGTGAAATCATTGATGTGCTGACCTAAGACCTGAAAAGAAAATCATTAAATATTTATTTTAACTTCAGCAAAATCATCTAAACCTGACAGAGACTAAATTAAAACTTGTACAGCTACATAACCTTACCTCCTGGTAATAGTCCAGTATGCCTTTCAAGATTTTCTTTAGGTTGCTGACCTGTAGAAACAAGAACTTGGGTAAATTTCTTCATCAAACAATTAATAACATGGTTGCAGTTGTTTGAAGTTAATACAATTATAAGAGATCGCAGATAAGTGGAACACAGTCAGAATTTATGTTTACATGTTGTATTACTAAAATTCCAGAATTTTACTGTTGAGAAAGGGAAGTGCTTACCTTTAACCTCCAGTTGTCCCCGACTTCTGGCTTGATTCTGGTAATCCAAGCATCATTGAAATATGATATATCTCTAGAAAAGTCAGAGAAAAAAAATATCATCGTTTGACAGCATAAAGTGCATCAAGACGCACACACAACAGTGAGTGAAATAACCGATGCAATTAATTTACACTTTGAAAGATTACATTTTCTGCAGGACTTGGGCCATTACGACACCACTGGTCAAATCTTCTACTGTTTTACATGGTGCTTCCACTCCAAATGTTTGGATCTGTGTAAGAAAAAGACAAACACACACATTTTTAGGGTAAGAGGCCAACAGATTAACCAGTGTTACTGTTTAACACAGTGGAATGTCATCATTCTGACTCTGCTTTGCAATTTGCAAACTGAAAAGTGAACAAGAAACAGTTTTTTAGAATAAAGTTTACAGAATAATGGTTAATAGAAGAATTGTTGCATATGTACATAAACATACATAAACATTTTTAGATTTGTTGCAGCCTCATTTTTTTTCTCTCATCTATACAGGATGACCCACTAGAGGAATCTTTATATTGCAGAGAAACACTTCAAAAGCAGAGCGCTTGTAGCCTTTAACAAACTGAGAGCAGGTCCATAAAGCTCCGAGTTCACAACATTGTGATTGTTCACAACATCAAACAGTATTACTGCGAATGTGGGTGGAAATTTACCCCATGCATTTTCAAAATTTTGAAACAAATTATCGGTAGTACGACAGAGAGCATTAAGCTCCTAACAGTGGCAAGGGAATAGGTGGAAAATATCAATCATCAGAAAATTTAAAGAGTTGTTTTACTGCCATGAAGAACAAGTTAAACTGGATGTTTATTTACCAGTGGAAACAGATATTTAAGCAAGAACTTACTAAATGCACAACCTGAGTACTTGTCCAAACCCAATTTGCTTGTCCTCAACACTCACTTCCTGTTCCAACACCTCAATAATTTTCAGATCCTATTCTTATTTACACACTACCTCACTTGCCATGTCATCACCGTCTTTTCTCCATAGTTGCCGTTTTAACTAGCTAGTACGGTCCAGGCAGAAAGTATGTAGCTATGACGGATATTATATTCTTCAGTGTAGATGCCAATGGTACGTGTGCCAAAGGAAGAGGAAAACTTGTTGCAGGAATGTTGGAATTCAAACAGTAGGGAAAAAGACGAGGTCGGAAGGCTGATCGTTATGTTGTCTCTCTTTTCCGTAGTTGGAGGAAATGTAAGAAGCAGCTCTGAGAAGAACTTACAACCTGGCGGCCATTTGTTTCTCGGCTTTATTTCATTTTATTTTTTTCTGCATCTGTTTTTATGAATGAGCCTTTTCAGCTTTTGGCAGTGGCCCAACTTTACATTTTCTAGCTCTAGCTATCTGGCATCAGAGTACTTGAAGACGTAAATTACCAAATCTTAAATGAGGTATTGGTCTCATACTTGTAAAAAAAAAAAAAAAAACAGCAAATATATTCCATCATATTTTCCTATTGTTTAAAGTCCATTCAATGAAATGCCAGAGAAAGAGCCAGAGTCTCTGACCCCCCTTCACCTGCTGCTGCACACTGCTGCTCAGCTGGTTGAAAGATCCTTTGCTAATAACAGAAGTAAAACTGGCAGGTCAGAATTATTTCCCCTTCCTCAAAGTACAGCTAAATCCTCAACCTCAGCTCGGCTTGTTCTCATAAACCTAATTTTGGATATCATCTTAAGCTCGAGCTTATGTTAAACATTTTCTTATGGGTATGTAAAAAAATATCCTTGGTTTCTCATCACCATTTACTTAAAGAGACACAGTGACACTTCACTCAACAATTTTTCCTAGTATTATTCCTTTGGCACATCATAATCTTCTCAAATTTGTGTACGACTTGCTGACTTCCTGTTTGAGGTAATATAAGGAAATACAAATATTGCTGACTGAGAAGGCAGCTGTTAATGGTGTGAAATGGTGCATCTCAAAATGATATTCAATCCAATATTCATTCTGGGCAGTAAAGCAGTAAAACAGGCAGCGTGAAAAAGCATTGTTCTAAATGTTGTGATAGATCCCAGCCACAACATTTGGTCTGCATCATTTCCTTTTGCAGGAAAGATGAGGAAGCAAAGAAAATGTGGGGTGAATTAGCACTTAAAACACAGATAGTATGAAGGGAAACAAAAGGGTTGAAAACATTTGCAAACAGGAAACAACCTGTTAACGTTTGACATACAATCTTGCAAAAACTGAGTGGCAAATTGGAAGACTAAGGAACATCTGCTGTTGCAGGGTTAAGCACATTCAGTCAACGATAAACTTGTAACTATATGAGGTCCAAAACATACAAAATTACCCGTTTTCCAATGTTTAAGGCCTGGAATGTTGCACTCAAGACACAATGATCATTACTAGTATTTGAGAGCGCCGCAAGCATGGTTCAAAACTACAAAACTTGTACATGACCAGATTAAGGATTAAAGAGAGATGAATGCCCATGTGGAACCAATACAGTAGCAGAGAAAGCAATGCAGGTGGCTTGCTGTAGACATTGTGTATCTGTGAATTGGGCCTCACACTGCTTTACAGTGCTTTCTGTGCAGTTAGAGTTGGTGTACACCCACTGTCAAATGGTTTGTCTAAACATTTCTCTGGTACTGGATCTAACATAACCACAGCTAATGTGGTATGATAATAAATTAGCAGCAGATGTCAGTCTCATGAAAGACAACATGTTTCTTCAACAGGTTCAGCTCAGGAACAAGCTCACCATCCTCCCTTCCTGCCCCCAGCCTAACAGACATCCCACCCTCCACTGACCCACAGTTTCCTGACACACCTCAGATGTTCTAACCTCCACCTCAGTCATGGACTCTTCTGCTTCCAATAGTTTGTCTTCAACCAAATCAGGAGATGCTGCTGCTCCCTTTGCCTCCCCCTCCCACTTTTCTGTTTCTAGAAGTCAGGTTAAGAGGCAGCTGGAGAGACTGAACCGGAACAAGGCTGCAGGTCCAGATGGTGTCAGCCCCAGAGTCCTGAAGGCCTGTGCAGAGCAGCTCCGTGGGATTCTGCAACACCTCTTCAACCTTAGCTTGACCCAAGAGAAGGTACCACTGTTGTGGAAGACATCCTGTCTGGTTCCGGTACCAAAGAAAACTCACCTAACAGTTATCAATGACTAAAGACCTGTTGCCCTGACATCCCACATCATGAAAGTCCTGGAGAGACTCCTGTTGGCCCACCTGAGTAAGCAAACCAGCACATATCAGAACCCCCTGCAGTTTGCTTATCGCCGTGGAGTTGAAGTTGAAGACGCCATTATACACCTGCTTCAACAAACCCACTGTAAGCATGGAGAACTGTGAGGATCATGTTCTTTGATTTCTCCAGTGCATTTAACACAATTCCACCTGATCTGCTTCACCTGAAACTCCAGAGGGCACAGGTGGAGGCCTCAACAATCGCCTGGATCAATGACTACCTGACAAACAGACCACAGTTTATGAGACTGAAGGCCTGTGTGTCTAACCAGGTGGTCAGCAGCACAGGAGCACCACAGGGGAATGTACTCTCACCATTCCTTTTCACTGAGTACACTTCAGACTTCCAGCACAAGTCAGACTCCTGCCAACTACAGAAATACTCAGATGATTCTGCAGTGGTTGGGTGTATCAGAGATGGACAAGAAGCCGAGTACAGGGAGCTGGTGGACCGCTTTGTGTCATGGTGTGAAAACAATCATCTCATCTTGAATGTAAACAAAACTAAGGAGATGATTGTAGATTTCAGGAGAAACAGGGTTAGCTCAAACCCTAGTTCCATCATGGAAGAAGAAGTGGAGGTCGTTGAGGAATATAAATACCTCGGTGTTCATCTAGACAACAGACTGGACTGCAGACTCAACAGTGAAGCGTCTACAAGAAGGGACAGAGCAGACTGTACTTCTTGAGGAAGTTAAGATCCTTCAAGGTTTGCAGCAAGATGTTGCAGATCTTCTATAAGTCTGTTGTTGAGAGTGTCATCTCCTCTGCCATCATCTGTTGGGGTAGTAGCATCAGAGCCAGGGACCTAAAAAGGCTCAATAACCTGATAAAGAAGGCTGGTTCTGTTCTGGGAACGACTGTGGAACCTCTGGAGATGATTATGCAAAGAAGGATTCTGCATAAAATTAAGAAAATTACGGACAACCCAGACCATCCTTTTCATGTGACTGTCATTGGAAAATAGTCTCTCTTCAGTCAGAGGCTTTTTCAGACTGGTTGTAAAATGGACCGCTACAGGAGATCTTTCCTGCCCACAGCCATCACAATCTATAACAACTCCTTAATTAAATGAGTTACATCAACATTTAATTTCCCTATGGGATAAATAAAGTATTTTTGAATTTGAATTGAATGAAAATATTTAACGTTTATAATTTGCCTCTTGATGATATAACGGTGCATTGAAACTTGTATAAACAGAAATGCTGAAACAGTTCAATTAATCTGGAACCTAACCATCATGTAATGTGAGACATTAAAAGGATCAAGTTTTGCCACATTCACACTTGTTTCAGATTACAACCAGTTTGCTTTGAGCACACCGCCCAGAACTGCAGGGTAAAAGGGCACAAATAAAAAGTTAGAAGAGGCTTTAATTACATCAACTAATTCACAATGGAAATTATCCTCCACAGCTAATACTGGCAAAATAAAAACAGGGACAACAAATCCAGCAGGTTTACAATGGACTGTTGAAAAGCAAACACTTCGGGAAAATGTTAAGCCTCTCATAAACAACAGCAGGATAAAAAGGGCAAAAGAAACTAAGACTACAAGTGTTAAAATTAAAGCACTCCCAATAAACACAAAACAAAAAGGTTGAGTGAGGTCAAAAAGGAAATCCACACCTATTAGTTTGTGGAAACAGTTGGGGAAATTAGATGTTCAAGCCTTGGAAAGAGAATGCAACATCCAGCTAGAAATAAAACAATAGGCTGCAGGTTAAGTAACTGACAGTAATCAGATGTGTTCTTCAGCTTGCATCCAGACAAAACGACGCATAAGACGGTGCTGAGGAATACAGATACAACACAGCAAGAATGTATCAAGCTCTTCAATCAGTGCCATATGCCTGTTTCTGTTACACAGTCTACTGACCTATGCAGGTGGTTTGTGTGACATGTTCTTTACGCCAAGTTTCTATAACAAGACATCTCTGACAATCCATAATCAGTGGTGACTAAATAAACCAAAAACATTTAACAATGCAAAGTTTTAAGTTGCATAAACAGCTAATTTTTTCTAAAACAAATAAATATCTATGTAAAGAATGGGTGCACGGATCAGCCTCTTCCTGGCTGATACCGATTTATGGTTTACTGTGTTCTGAGCTGCCGATCTTGATTTAAATAAAGTGCTGCAGGTTCTATGATAAAGGTAACAGTTTTACAGTAGAGATCCACCAATCAATCAATAAAGAGATCAGAATCAGATGGTTTTCCCTTCATCAGCCCATACTCAGTAATAAGCAGTTTCAATGGTGAAAAATTCAGACCTTACCTCCTTTACCTCCAGACCACAGAGGTAAAATTGGCTAATTGTGGTATCCGGCTGATTAAACAACAAATCTGTTGTGTAAAGACGTACACTTTTCTGAATTGGAACCACATTCCTTTGTTTTCTGAGACCATCGATCAAAATGTAAAAACAACAAACAGTGAATTTCTAATTTACTAAACACGCTGAGCATTATTTATCAGTAGCATTACATCTCTGACTATAAAGAGAGCTGGGAGCTTTTTTCCAACAATGTAAACATGAACGACTGCAAAACCACGTGACTCTGGGGTCTGACAGTTTTCCAACGCTGTAGTTTAGATTTATATTTCCAAGTTTGGCTAGATTTTGAGTGGGTACAAATCAATGCTTGGGGAAGGTTCACCTATCTGACAGCAGGATCAGTAGAAGGAATGGGGAAGGACAAGTGGGCATCATGCTACACTGGACAACAATGACAGGAATTCATCCTCAAAGCTGACACGTTAAACGATCTGAGGAGGGAAAGGCTTCGCCAAAGAAACGTAAAATTAAAGCCTTCATAACGTCTATACTGTCTGTCCCTTCTGTTTTAACATATAGCTGAGATTTAGCACCAGAAAGTTAAGGTAATATTAAGTAACAGCACATTTGACTTGCACTAGAATCGAAATTCTGGTCACACGATGGTAGATGGTGGCTAAACACAGCAAACAGCTGGCCTGCATACGTAACCAAAGTGTCATTTTCCTCTAGCCAGCTAACGTTTCCTCTGTTAGCTCCAGGAGCTATCGTTAGCTTTTCTCTGCTAGCTAGCATCACCCCGGCGCCGGAGAGCTGTCTGTCACAAAAAAACCTCTCTAATTTTATTATTTACCCATGTCAAGAGACTTTCACAGAGTTCCATTCGATCCAAGGACTCTGAGGTACTCATGGTTAGTTCACGTAGGCTGGCTGAGTCTGCGTGGCGAAGGGACCCCGAACTTAACGGCGAGCTTCATACACTAAAGATCTCTGTGTTGCTCTGTCTCTGCCTCACCAATCCGTTGGGCCAGTGATCGGGTTCGCTGCTTTGCCCAAGCCGGCGCCTATCGGAGGCGGCGTGGGCGGGCAGAGTCAGCAGAACTTAAAAATTCAGTTGTTTTTTTTAAAAAAATATATTATTATAGCGTGTATAAAATGTGTTTCAGACAGACTATTTAACAAAAGCATTACCAATAATATGAGTATTTGTTTTATGAAATGTAGTAGTAGTAGTGTAGTGTAGTAGTGTCTCCTTGTTTGCAATGTACACATGCATTGTAAGGCTACACTGTACCTTGTAAAACTATTCATATCCCATGAGCTTTCTCATATAGCTTGTACTTTACCACCACAAACTGTATTTTGTTTGACTTATATGCAATAAAACAATATAAAGTTATGAATTATTGTAAAGTGAAAGGAAAACACTTGTTTTGTTTTTTTGTTGTTTTTTTTTTTTTCAAAACATTTTTGGAACAAAAATGTGATAACTACACTGTGCATTTGTATCCAGCCCCCCTGAGTCGGTACTTTGTAGTACTACCTTTTGCCGTAATTACATATATTTGGTATTATGTCTTAACTTTTTACAGCCAGAAAATAATCTTTTTAATCATCTTTTTAAGTGGAGGGCCATGCATTGGCTAGTTTGCAGTTGTGCCAAGATACTTTCATTTTCAGATGTATGATATTCAGTGCTTTAGATTATGTTTTGTAACCTCGCCTTGTTTTAAACTTCCCCACAACCTTGTCCCTGATCTGTCTGGTGTGTTCCCATTCATCTTCCCAAGATACCTCAAGCTTAATCAGTGTGGGCACGCATCTATTAACATTGTCTTATCAGGCCTTGACTTTGTAAAAGAAATTATAACTTTTGAAAATGCTGTGGTCTATTTTTTTTTCCATTGTAGTTCTTGCTGTAGGTTTAAATATAAAAGGAAAAGGAATAAAACAATATCAGAAATTATGGAAAAAAGGAAAAGAGTTTAGGGTTGTTGTCTTACTAGAAGGGGAACCTCCACCCCAGTCTAAAGTGTTTTACGCCTTTATTTTTCTTTATTCAGCTCCATCCACCTTGTAACATCTAACCAACTTTACTGTCCCTGCAGGAAAAAAACATAAACTCCCATCATAATGCGGAGGCCACAATGTTTCATGGTGGGGATGGTGTGTTCAGGGAGACGTGCAGAGTTAATTTTACACCTCACACTGGTTTTTTGCATTTTGTTTAAAACATAAATTTAGATCTCATCTGACCAGACCACCTTCTTCCAGATGTTTCGTGTGTCCCCAGTATTACATATTTGTGACATGCACAACTGATAAATGTCTGGTCAACAAATTCTCCCTCCAGGGGAGCTGATCTCTGCAGCTCCTCCAGAGTTACTATAAACAATCGGACTGCTTCTTTGATTATTGCTGTCCTTCACTAGCCCCATCTTTTTAAGTGGAGGGCCATGCATTGGTAAGTTTGCAGTTGTGCCAAGATACTTTCATTTTCACATGTATGATATTCAGTACTTTAGATTATGTGTTGTAACCTAGCCTTGTTTTTAACTTCCCCACAATCTTGTCCCTGATCTGTCTGGTGTGTTCCTTGGTCTTCACCATACTGTTTTCTCACTAGTGTTCTATTCCAAACCTCTGAGGTTTTCAAAGAATAGCTGTATTTCTATAGGTTACATGCAGTTGAACTTTGTTTATTTATTGGAGGATTTCTGAAGGTAACTGGTTGAAGTGGATTTTATTTGTGATATCAGAGTAAATAGGTCTTAATACAAAGACACGCCAATGTTTTAAGATTTTTGATTTCATTTTCCTTCATAGTCACAGTTATGAGCCACTTTATATTTGTGGTTGCAATGTGATAAAATGTGGAAAAGTTTCATGCATAGATGTGTTTGTGTTGTTTGTAATCAAAATCAAACCAATCCATGTTTTGACCAAGCCATTTAATCTCAACAACAACTGCTAGAGGCAAGATTGGTAAAGAGCCTCTGGCTCAGCCCTTTCCAGGCCTGTATGAAACTTGCACTGATTTGTCATGGTGAGCTGTGACACACCAAGATAATCATAGCATTGCCATGACAAGCATCCTGGCTATTAAGTGATTGTGAAATACATGACAGAATACCACTGGATTCTAATAAGACTAAACCATAGATTAATTCAAAATGACTTAAGGACTTTGCTGTGGAGGGAGAATCTTAATTTTGAGAAAGTGGCGCTGTAGGTATAGTATCATATGAACTGATATGTAGTTTTAAATGTAAAAGTTTAAAGAATCTAACAAACTACAGATGTAAACATTTTTCAATAAAGTCTGACTACATTTTTGACATAAAAACTTGCATCAAACTTTTTTTTAAATCACATATGTGAAATTTCAGGGCAAGAACTGACTCTTGAGAGGCGTTTTCCCCACATGTATGAATTTATCTCTAAACCAACCAGTTCTAACGTCTAGAAAATTAGGCGTGATAATACTTTAAGTAGCTTTGTGCTCAGTGTTGAAAGGGAGGTAGAAGTTGCTCAAACCACACCAAGACATAAATGAGCTGCTAGTCAATATAGAAAAGGTTTGCTACATTTTGGCATGTGCAACACACTTCGTGGATTGAGATAGATTTAAAGTTAATTTAAAAATTGTAAATACAACGAGATTTACACAGGAACTGATTTTTCTATGACTTGTAATGGAAGGATTTTTTTTCAGGTGGAGACACTGATAAAAGGAGTTAGTCACAACTCTGTCAAAATAGTAACAATAGGTTATTAGCAAAAACGCAGTTGCAACACATGTATCGGCATGTGGAAAGAATGTATGAAGAGCCTAAATCTTTTATTGTAGTAGCATAACCTCACACAGACACACACACTCACAAATATCTGAAAAATCTAACCTTTGAATCGGAGTACATTTAGGCAGTTTGGGGTGGGGGGAATCTCAATTAAAGACTTTTTTTTTTTTTTTTTTACAGAATTCACCAGCTCCACAATTATTTGTACCCTTAACAATCACTTTAAAATAACTAACACTGTAGCATTTTTTTCAGTGGACAATTATATATGTATTTTTAGATTGATCAAAGTTTCTAGGACCATCTCATTAGCAATCTATGACTGTCTTTATTCTGGGTTATAAATCTGACATGCATAGTGGTCCACTCCTCCTAGCCACTGGCCTCTAGGCAGGATAAGGACTTATACTCATTTTGCCACCATGCACAGTGAGGAGGATAAAAAAGGAGATACAGTAAAAATGATCAAAGCTCACTGCTAGTGAACACCAGCAAAAAGCGGCATCTAAGTTATTATAAAAAAAACTATTCGATATCTACATCCACATCAGTTTGAAAATGCCATGAAAAAAAGCTTTCTGTCCTGTCATCACAAATGTAAACATATGAAGTTATAAAACTCCAGGTGAATTGGGTGTGAAACAAAGAAAGAAGGAAAAATAACCTCATGCACATGGTTAAATATGGTGAAGGGTCTGTGATTGTGTGGCCTTTGTTCAACCAGGTGATGTAAAACTTATGGCAAAAATCAACTCAGAAATGGTTCGACAGATACATTTCACCTTCCTCTATGGCCATGTCAGTCCAGAGACCTAGTAAACCAGATGGGAAACCTGAAGAGATGAGAGCATAAAACACAACCCCAGATTTTAATTAATATTTGGAGAATGCTCCAACCTTGTGAAATGTTATAGGAGAGCATTATAGGAATAAATGTCCTAATGGTAAAGGGAGGTTGTGCATAGATAGCAGGGCCACCAATAATCATACCATCACTGACTTTGTTTTAAGTGATTCAGGAATCTGTGGAGCGGCAAGTCCAAACAGTTGGAACATCAACTGCATATGTTCTTCACATGTGCTTCACAAGCAAATACAATAACTCCCACAGAACTCTTCAGCATCACACTCTGACATCTCACCTGTTCATTTCATCCTCTGAAGAAAATATATCTATACCACTGGTAAAACTATTTACAAATAATAATAATAAAAAAGATTCACATTGTACATGCTAATTTCAACAGCTAAATACTGAATACAAAAGGACATAAACTGTTGAAGAATTTAACAGCTGATTTCATGGCTTAAAGAAAGAATCAAATTTACTTTTTACAATATAACGGCTAAGTTAACAAAATTACTTCACATTTGTTTTTTTTTTTGATGATTTACATTCAAAAATGTCAAGGATTATCCATTTATATTTTCAGAATGGCTTGTTAAACAAAACGGTCATGTAAGATGGTATTAAGCATTATCTGGATGCATGCAGAAAGCAAGATTTGATCACTGAATTTAAACTCTTGCCTAAAAAATCATTCAGAGAATTTTTTCCAACCGGTTTAACAAGCTCTGCCTTCCAAGTCATCATAAGATATGCATAGTTACACGTCACTATAATGAAAAACGAGCTCAAACAGGTATTTTATAGTTCAACACTTTCTCTTTGAAGTGAAAATACAGATGGAATTGTTACATTTAAACCCATAAATACAAGACTTTTTAGATGTCATTGTATTGCACAGTTGTCCATATTATGCTAATATTCACATTATAGAATGGGCAAATCTGGAAGCAGGACTTTGTTCATACATGTTCCTTTAATCTTAATTCTTGTTTGCCTGAACTCCTTCACTCTTTAATTGGAAATTTTATAAGAAAAGTAAACATTCACTTTGCTAACCTCTGTTCAGTTAGAAGCACATGGTCCATTTAATTAAAATAAAGCTCTCTAAGGAAACCAACCTTGTTAGCAAACTCTTCTTGGAACTTTTAATTCAGTTTTTACACATCCAAGTCAGATATTAATTTCTGTTTTCCCAAAGCCCCCTATTTCTGTTTGAGGGCCTAGCCGTTTAGTCTCTGCGTAACCACTTCTCTGTACATGATGGAGATGTACACAAACAGGAGGAGGATCACAAAGAAGTCGTCCATGAAACCCAGAAGGCCGAAAAGCGCTTCAGGGAGAATGTCGAGCGGCGAAGCCAGGTAGGTAATGGCACCGACGACACAAAGAAGAATTCGAATACGGAACATCCAGAAAAGTCCACCCACAGAAAACATCTCCCTGAAGGCATGACGTAGCAGGGTGGGGACGTCGCGCAGCCTGTCCATAAGCTGATAAGAGAAAAACAGAGATAGAATATTACAAAAAGGTCTCTTCTAAATCAGTTTTGTTCAGAGAGGGAAAATATCCCATGTTAGAAAATTGTTTTTTAATTAACCACCAGTACAGCCCTTAGTCTTCCCCAATAACATTTCTTAAGGTTGGAGCATAAAGACACTATCCCTCTACATCATCCAAAGTCTTCAGTTCTTCCTTATGCTGTTTTCTCTTCAGCTCACCCCACAAGTTTTCTATATGATTCAGGTCTGGGGACTGAGATGTCCATGAACAGAAGTTAATTTTATGTCTGGTGAATAATTTCTGTGTTAATTTGCCTATATGTTTTAAATCAATATCATGCTGACTGCCCAAGTCATGACTGATATTCAGTTCTTTAGCAGAGTCTGCAGATGATTTATTTAAAATGTCCTGATATTTTAAAGAGTTGACAATGCACTGTACTCCTAGAAGGTTTTAAAGTCATTTGGAAGAGAAATGGGCCCAGAGCATCCCAGTTCAGTTCCTCGACCATACTCAACCGTGGACATGAGGTGCTTTCCCACATACAGCCAGCAAATGGTTGGCATGTAGATGACGTCTAATAGTTGTTATAGAGACTTGACGACTCCAAGATTTCACCTGTTGATGCACTTTTGGTTGTTTTTTTTTTTTTTGTTTTTTTTTTTTGGTCCCCCTACTAACCTGCTCACTGTGCATGGTGTTTAGATAAATATGGATCCTTCTCCAGCCTGCTGTTCAGTGGCTAAACAAAATGTGCCTTTTGTCATGCTACATTTATACCCAAGAAAGAGAAAGCAACGCATTACTAAAAAAAACTGATCAACTATAAAAAGCATAAATAAAAAAAAAAAAACACTATTTTCAATTATATTCATTCAACCACATTGTTCGCTTCAGCCAGCGAAAATAAAACATGCATATTTCTAAAGAAACAATCTAAAAAGATTATCCATTACAAAAAAATGTGTTTACTTTCATATACATTTTATTTTTAAAAACTGTCATGTTCAAAATAATTTACTCCCTTCTCAATAATCAGAGGAAAAACTTTTTTTTGCCATTTTAACAACCACACAACTTATTATTGTTTAACTTTTTGCATGTTTCCACTGGTTTTTTGACAGTTTATCTATGGTGATGATCTCAGTCTTTAAGGTTGGAGGGTTTCCTTGCCATCACCCCTAATTTTGCTCTTTCCAGAGATTCTCTGTCAGATTCAAGTTGTGACTTTAAATTGTTTATAATACTTCCAGTCATAAGAAACCCATTCATAAGTTAAAAGATTACTTTAAACCTAAATCTGCCAGCGATATGAACTCTATAAAGTTATTAATTAAAGTTGTATTTTTAAAACGTATTGTCAGAGGAATCAATATTAGTGCAATTTTTGTATTTTTAATTAATTTAAAACTAAAAAAATAAATATAATCAAATCAAAAGGTTGAATTTTTATTTTTTTTTTAAGTGTGATTATGCTACTCTAAAAAAGGATAGATTTATTTTAGGGTTACATGACTGGCAAACTGATTGTTTTTAATCTGTATGCTACTCTAAATTTTAGGGCTATACACAGATCATTAACTTCTTTACATGATTTCCTTTAAAAGAGCAATTAAAAAATATTTTGAGGAAAGTTATTATGACAATTATTTTTCAATAATAATGAAATACATACAAAAAATAAAAGCCTGTAATATTGAGATATAATAATTCAAATTTTAAATATCTCAAAAGATATTTAAATTTCAGTGACATGAACAGCTGTTTTGCACAAGACAATTTCAACGTAAGTAATTGCAACTACAAATATACAAGAAAAAAAAAAAAAAAAAAAAAAAAGACTCACAGATCTTGGCTGGCCAGAGAATCGTCGGTTGTAATCATTGATATCTCGTAATATAAGCTGAGGTTCTGCCTCGCCATCCTGCACCCTCTGAGGAGCGGCGTGCTCATGAAATAGTGGGAACAGCAGTGTTACCTAGAAAAACAGAAAAAAAAAAATCCATGTCTAAGACAAACAGAACTATCCAAAACAAAACCACTTCTAAGGATCACTAAAATTAAACAAGCTGCTGATCAAGTCTAACACATCTATTATAATCAGTAGCTTAATATCACAATGGTACTCAAGCATTTACCCCTCATTTCAGGCAAGCTCAACAGAAGTGTGCAGGTCAGACCAAGCTTGGTCTTCTGTATAGGAAGAAAACACTGCACCTCCTGTTTTAATTATAAACCCCAGAAGAGCTTTTCCACCACCAATTGTAAAGCCATTAAAACAGGACAATAATGACAAGATTAAAATATGGCAATGATACAGCATTGTAACAATCACCATTTGTCTGCAGATTGGGCAGTTGATTGCACCCAGCCAGGTGCCATACCTCCAGTAAGCTATAAGGCAGGAGCCTATGCAAAAGTAAAAAAGAAAACACATTTAAAAAATACAGCATTAACAAGAACAATAATGTAAATGCAATAAATATGAAGATAAAAATGTATTTACACTATAAATATGACCATACCACCTCATATTTTACACAGTTTCTTACTATACTAATTATACAAGTAACACATGAACTTATTAAACAGTCCACATAATTACCACAGAAAAGGTGTCCACAGTTGGTCTCCACAGGCAGCACAGCCTGTTGTAAACACACAGGGCAAGACATGTCCGTGTAATACTGCTGTCTCGCCTCTGCCTGCGGATTTTCATCCTAAGGAAAAGAAAAACAGAAATCACACACGTAAAATGTCTGCATTAATTTATTCATCTGCACCTTATACAAATATACACATGTATTCGAAATAATGGTAATCCTGCTAGTCCAGAAAGGCTACACCTATAAATTATTAGAGTTTTTCACCCAAATATGATTTAAATAATCTTCCCTGGCAAAATGTGTCTGGCTTCCCTTTCTTCTGCCACCAGCCAAACCCATCAAGAACAATTACAAACAGGATAGTTATTTTTTGAAAAAAAAAAAAAAAAAAAAAAAAAAAAGAGAGAGTTTTATTTATTTTAAGATTTAGAATAAAAGAATGGGAAGCACATTTATTCCATAATGTATTCAAATCAAAGTTTGGATTCATGATGTGTTAAAAGTATTGGAAGAAATCAAACTGATTTCAAAGTCTTTTTCCTTTTTTCATAATTCCTACATTTTGAGTTGCAAATCTTTAGTTAGAAGCATTTAAGCTCTGTTTCCCTCCTTACCTGCTCAGTTTGGAGCTGTTGTCGGACAGCTCGAACGTGTTCCTGATTTTCAGGATGGATATTCTGCTCCTCCTGTCTGTAAAGGATAAAAAGAAGTTGCTTAGCAACACAGGTCTCAAAAAAGGCACTCTGAAAAAAACAAGATCTCAGGAAGATTAAGATTATTTCTTTTAAAATTGAATTTAAAAAAAATCTATTCAAACTAATGAAAGTTCTAATAAATGGATCATCATTGGATCACCATGAGATATTTTCAATATGACGACTGCTCAGAATGGCATTAAACCAAGATGTTAAGACCTTGACCTTTGTGAATATTTCAGATAGAACCGAGGTGGCCTTAAACTCCTAAACTGGCTGCCTAAGAGTTTGCCAGATTTTTCCATCAAGTACACAAAATGCACTCCTGCTTTTCAACAAAAATGTTACTTCTCCATTTATTTATCGTTTGGTTTCATTAACCAAATTTCTCAAAACAATTAACAGCTTTAACCAGTGTGACTTAATGGTTTACCTGCAGAGCAAAGTGAGGATGCCTGCAAGGAAGGTAAAACTGACAACCACAACGAACAAAACCTGGTTGCTAACACCCTCAATGATGGTGTCCTCATCTTGGATCAGGTAGTTCAAGTCCCCACCTTGACCATCCTCCATTATCCACACTCATAGCCTGCAACTCTAAACACAAGGAAAAAGCATAGGTTAGCATCTTTACAGCTTTCTTTGACCCTTTTATTTAAACAGAGGATAAATATTACATTGGTAACAAGAAGAGCAATTATATTTATTTAAAACCTAGAGTCAATAATCATCTTGACCTATACACTTTAAATCATTTTAATTCCAACACATGACAAAACCAGAATTAAACATGACAAAACACCTATAATGAGACCAAACAATGTAAATTAATGCTGCTCTTGATGGCAACTCGAAATTCTGATTTTCTAAATTTGGATTTTTAAAAAAAAAAAAAACTTGAAAAAAATTGTTTAAAGAACTCTGCTTTCAAAGCTGGTAAATTTTATTGAACACACTGTCCGAAGACCCAAATTATAAGCAAATGTAAGAGCTATTTAGGGCTTCCAGCTAGCCTGATGGCCCCAAAAGATACTGCATTCACACAAAACAAGTTGATTGATGCACATTTAAACACATACCAAGAAAACCCTTCATAGTTTCAAAGGTTTGTAAATAATGTCCAAATTTAAATCTATTTCAGTAGCTTCCAGTTGTTATGCCTGAGCTATGAATGCACTTCAAGGACAGTGTAATTGGATGTGAATAGATGAGCAAAAGGTAGCTTTCTGGTTGCTAGTGAAAGCAACCTCAAACTTGGTAAGTTTTATAGTTACAATGAAAATTAACTATTGACAAAAATAAATGAAAAATGTTATTTATATTCTAAATAGCATGTATTCATCCACTAGGAAAACAAACTGTCTAAAATGCAGAAAGCAAAAATTATTAAGTATGAAAAATGATGTCCCTCAGCGGCTGCTGGACTTAACTAAGGGTGGGACCCCAAATTAAATTGTGCTCATGGCTTCGTAAACCATTTAGCCGCCTCTGTATCAAACTCAAAATACACATTTTAATGAATTCTTGATACAATGCACACATTCTATAAAAATGTTTTCAAAGCACGAACTGGAATTCTTGAGAATTAGTTACGTTGTAAGCAGTGTTGACCCACAATGAAGTTTAACACATAGTTATATAGCGACAATAGTTTTAAATACAATTTCAGTAAAAAAACATTTTTATCGCATAACTGAGCATCCTAATAAAACAAAAATGGCAGCTAGATCGTTATGGTGTATTTTGGTGGGTGCGTCACCGACAGGATATTCTTATCTTAAACCAAGCACCATGGTTTTCCTATGTAAAATAAGTGGAGTGAGGTTGGCTCGTTAATGAAATGTAACCCTTGTGAATACTGCAATTGTTGATAAAGCCCTCTAACATTTCGCTTTCAGAAGCTCAGAGGAGTTTAAACACCACAGAGGGAGAAAACAGGCGGATATAACTATCTAACCATCTCTACACGGTAGCTGTAAAAGAGTCAAATAATTACGAAGTTTTATTTAAGCAACATAACTCTAAACATTAAAATATAAATTTACACCGAGCAGGGTACCTACCAATGAGAAATCCACCTTTACCCGGATATTCCTCTGCAATCGTAATCTGTCAAGTCCATTCACCCCGTCCAGACATTTTATTATTTCTTTAAGAAAGTTAGCCAAAAAGCATATCAAATATCATTGCATGGTCAGCTGCTGTATTGCATGACGAAAGCAGTTTGACTCTACTTCCTCCTTGTCTTTGTTCCATTCTTTCTGTTAGGACAAATTACTGCCACCTAGTGTGCTGGAGAGGGAGATAACGCTTCACAATAGATCACAAACTGAATATGTCGTGCAAAAAAGGAACATAAATAAATTTGTTCGTTCGTTTGTTTGTTTCAAACATATTTATATTCACATTCAAACACTATGATACATATTTATATAATTTTTTTTTAAATAGGGGGTAGGCAGAAGTATAAACTTATTTGACCCTATTCGTATCTTACTTTACACATTATTATTTATATTTAGAAAAACAATTAAAACAGAACAACACTATTTATTTTATTTTACAAGAAGAGACACAAGCCAGACTAAGGAAGTCATCAGTAAATTATGTTTGATCAAAATAACACAATTTCTTCCAAATAAGGAAAGCAAGAAACCAAAAACAAAAGAAAACAAAACAAAGGACTCATTTATATTTTCTAATTTTTTACATTTTCTAATTACCATCCCAGTATAAGCTGTGTCTCTCCATCCTTATGTATTTAAAATTAGCACTTATATTTTCTTTTGAACTGGCTTATGTTTTAACTTTGTAAAACACTTTCCTTGCAATAGAATTTTGTTAGACTGTTCCATATTTTAATCCCTGGTATTGAAACACGCATACGTTTTCAAGTTGTTCTAACATATTTTTTGATTCAGTGTCCCTCTTAAATTATATCCTCCGTCCCTCTCTGTAAGTAATTCCATTATTTTACTAGGAACTAAATTATTTCATGCTTTAAATATTATTTAAAGCATTATTTGTTTTAAATTAAACAAAGTCTAGAAATTTAACCTTTTTTTCTAAATTGTAGTTATTGTTTGGATATTACTGGTACACACTTCAACTAAATAAATAAATATTCAAAGTTCAACACACCTACACCTGAAGCTTGATATGTGCTTTTTAAATTTTAATTGTTCTTCCATTTTCAAAAACAATAAGAACGGGAAACATTTAAATCATACATTAAAAAAACACTAAGTAAAACGGAACCTTAGTAATATTATCACAATTTTACTTTTTTAAAGGATTTGCCAACAGTGTGCGAGATAGTGATGAGTCACACTGAGCACTAGGTGGCAACAGCGGTGCCTGCAGCGTGGTGTCCTCGAACGAAGAGGTAGACGTGCTAAAATAGGGGTACCCAAACTATAGTAAGCTATCGTGACTTTAGTAGAAAAGGTGAACTTCTCTAGGACGGACATATTGTACCAGAGGTAGAATATGCCTCGTTATGCGCAGTTAGTTATGGGCCCAGCTGGAAGCGGCAAGGTAACTTATCTTTGTGTGCTTTGTGTTATGTTGTTCGGCTAACATGTTGTGCTGTGGCATGAGGCTGTCCTGTCTTCTACACAAATTAAAACTTGTTTTACTCTCTTACCTATCTTTTTTTTTTAACATTATTATCATTGTTATTATTATTTCAGAGTACCTACTGCTCCACCATGGTTCAGCATGCAGAGTCGTTAAACCGTTCAGTTCAGGTGGTCAATCTGGACCCTGCTGCCGAGTATTTTAATTATCCTGTGATGGCAGGTAAGTTACACTTTCCATCAGTGTTCGACAGGAATACACTTTACCATGGGAATATAAATGATAAATTAAAGGGAAATTAGGAAAGTACTTTTCCATTTATTATTCTGTTTTGTATTGAGACATAACGGAGAGGGCTGCAGGAGAAAAATGTACACAAGCAAATGTATGTCAATATATTAACTAAGCCATGTGATGGAGAACTACACCTCTATAAAGAGATAATAATACTATAAACAAGTAGAGAAATACTTATCGTTTGCTGTTTCTGAATGTTCATATTTAAAACATAACTACAGTAGAAATATCTACTGAGCTTTTATATATTAAAAATAGTTTGAAAACATAAAACATTTTACTTTATTAAAGTAAAGAATTTTGATATGAAATATGGGTAGAAACTCTATAAAGATTCAAACAGGCTTTTTAGATAATTGCGTTGAAAGCAACTGTTTATTTAATTCTTATATACAGTGGTGCTTTGAGAAGCAATTCATTGAGTGGATACATCTGCAAACAAGAAGGGTTGTCAAAGTATTATCAGTCACAAAATGTGGATTCTGATCATTATTTGCTCATTTGTTTAACACACCTCTTTGTTTTTGTTTTCTCAGACATCCGTGAACTCATCCAGGTGGATGATGTGATGGAGGATAACTCCCTGAGATTTGGCCCTAACGGAGGCCTGGTCTTCTGTATGGAGTACTTTGCCAACAACTTTGACTGGCTGGAGGAAAACCTGGGCCACGTAGAAGATGACTACATATTGTTTGATTGCCCAGGTAAATGTTCTGCTTTGGATTCAACTTTCGATGAATGCCACAACTTTATTTGATTAGAGTTTATTTAAATAACTAATTTAACTTTAATGCGCAGTGGTTCTAACGTCAATTCTCATGGGAAATGGTAAGACAAGATGGGAAGCTTCCAAGACAGTAACACTGAACTTGCTGCTGGAATTTCTTAAACGTACTTTTTGTGGTATAGGAGTAACAACAGTCTCTTCTGTTCTTCATATATTAACAAGAGGGTTGCAAGACTGAATCCTTTTCTTCCAAAGAAACCAACCAGATCTGGCTAAAATCTGCCCAAGCCTTGCAGGACGATATGTCATGTTTTGATGAGACCGAGCTTGAACCATTAAGCCATAATTAAAAAAAAATATGCTTAGAACAAAAGTGCAATAAAACATGGTGGTGGCAGCATCATGCTGTGGGATTATTTTCCTTAGATGTAGCTTGCTTTGTAAATGGTAAAGTCCAGAGGACTCCATCGCACTTCACACTACATTCAGTCATTCACGCGCACATTCACACGCTGATGGTGGGAAGCTACTGGATTGTGTGTGGGTGTGTGAAGCTGGATAAAATTATGAATGGTCCCTAAATCTGATGAACAGTCTGTTGGGTCACTAGGCTGTTGTTAAAGGATATCCCCACGTTGAAATTTTTTGGGTAGTTGTTGCAAGGTAGAGGGAGAACATTTTAACAAATCAGCATGTGACCTGCTACCAAAGACTGAATCCTGAAATGGAATCAAAAGGAGCTTCAATTAAGTATTGTCTTAAGAATCCATAAACTTGTGCAACCTGATTATTTTAAGCTTTTTTTACTTAAATTTTAGATTTATTTACATTTCAGTTGAATTGCATAGAATATATGCCACATTAAAGTTGGAAAAAGTTGACCAACTATTGATCTTCGTCACATGTTTTTTGTAGTAAAAACCTGCCATTTTAATAAGGGTCTGTGCACTTTTTGAGATCCACTTTAGGTGTTATTTATGGAAAAGTGTCAGTTATGCATGACTGATGCATCTCTTCTCATACTTTAACAGGTCAGATTGAACTTTACACACACCTCCCTGTGATGAGGCAGCTGGTGGAGCAGCTCCAGCAGTGGGAGTTTCGGG
Organism: Anableps anableps; assembly: GCA_014839685.1. NCBI lineage: Eukaryota > Metazoa > Chordata > Actinopteri > Cyprinodontiformes > Anablepidae > Anableps > Anableps anableps. Next base: position 10,887,176 of record CM026081.1, read on the forward strand.
TTTGCGGGGTCTTTTTGGTAGACTCACAGTTTATGGTCGAGTCTTTTAAGGTAACTTTCTCTGAGTTGTTTTTTTCTTGTTCTTTTTTGCTGGAGCAATGTTTTTGATTATTCTTCTTAGGTGTTTTATTTATTTTTTTTACTCCTGTTACTTTATTTTCCTGTGAAGAACTTTTAAGAGGTGCCATTCAAATAAACCTGCCTTGCCTTTAATTCGCACTGATGTTTCCCTTGTCTTGAACTGTAGTTCATCTCTGGGGTTATGGCTGCCCTGAGTGCCATGGTGTCATTAGAGATTCCTCAAGTAAATGTCATGACAAAAATGGACCTGCTTGGTCCAAAAGCCAAGAAGGAAATTGAGAAGTAAGTTGTGTATGATTCATTTTGGAATGTTACATTTCCACTGAATGTACCAAAATGCTTGTAAATAAAAGGTTGTCTGCTTCTCAGCTTCAATGAGGATGCATTTTATCTTTAAGATTTTAGCTCTACACTGCCTTTTTTCTTGCTAGATAGTTATGGACCTCCCTGATTGCTGTTTTTGTACCGAGTTTTAAAATATTTTTCCTTATATATCTACAAGGTACTTGGACCCGGACATGTACTCCATGATGGAAGATAACTCTGAGACTTTCAGAAGTAAAAAGTTCAAAAAGCTTACCAAAGCAATTTGTGGCTTGGTAAGTGAAGTCCTAGTTTTAGTGTTTAATGAGATTCTTTTAGTTTATAGTCAGAAAAATAAGTTTGTTTGTGTCTCCAGATAGATGACTACAGCATGGTAAGATTCCTGCCTTTTGACTGCACAGATGAGGAGGGGATTAATATAGTTCTGCAGCACATCGACTTCTCCATACAGTATGGAGAGGACCTGGAGGTTAAGGAGCCTAAGGTAAAATGATGAAACAAAACATTTACTGAAACTGGATAAAAATGATTGCACACTTCCTGGAAATAGAATTTCAGCGATTGAACCTTTTCATATTTCACATTTATGTGACCTAATGCAATAGACCAACACAAAGTAGTGCATTATTTTGAAGAGGGAAAAAAAGGATACATGGGTTTTCAAACTTCAAAGTGTTGTGCTTTCTTAAAGGTGTGTTCTGTATTTAGCTCCATCCATCTTCCCTTCAGCATGGCTTTTTGCATTTAGGCTAGAAAGCTGAAGTTGGGGCTATCTAGTTTCTATAGTGTTACCAACAACTTTTTAGCTGGTTCTCTGAAAAAAGTGGTGCTTGGTCAACTTCCAATTTACGTGGATGCGCAGATTTGCAGTTATGCCATACCTAAAAAAAAATCAAATAAAAAAAAAAAAACACTCATGTTTGTGGTTGTAATGCAATAAAATGTGAAAAAAGTAAACGGTGCATGAATAATTATGCAAAGCACTGTGTGTGTACATGTACCCCTCTCTCTCTGTGTGTGTGTGTGTATATATATATATATATATATATATATATATATATATATATATATATATATATATATATATATATATATATATATATATATATATATATATATATACTGTGTGTGTATATAATTAATACTTTTCTGCTTTCCCTATTGACAGGATGTTGATGAAGAGGAATCCAACCTAAATTATGATGAGATATTTCAAGACAAAGTCAACAGCTGAGGACAAATTGGACCATGAAGTGGAAAAATGTCATGTGCACACAGGCTATGGATGAAGTTCAACTGGAATGTTGGATATTGCATAAATATTTGTAAAGCTATGATTTTTGATAGATTTATTAATAATATATATATATATATTTTTAAATAAAATATTATGTACAATAGACAACCTGGCTGGGGTTTTTTTTTCAATGGGGGAAAGAGTTTGTGTGCGCCCCCACGTGGCTGCAACGCGACATGACACGTGGTCACTTCCTGTAAGCTGAAGGGTGGGACAAGCGGAAGCAGAGGCTACGGAGGTGCTTGTACGTTTTCCTCCTGAGCAGTTGGATTTATATATTTCATTCAACATGCCGGTGAGTATATCCTGTGCGATAAGTAAGTATTAGCTTTCATCTCTGGGTTAGGAGCTAAATATCTTCAGAGATGCGCAACTCGATTATAAAACTATCTTCTGGTTAACGTTAGCTATAGAGACAAATCTGTAGCACAGTAGGCTAGCTACTTTAGCATTTGGTTGATATCTGCTAGTGTTTGTCTCGCGACAATACACAAATTAAGCTCTGTTAGTCTATCGTCTTTAATTTGAGTTTAGTATTTTAGGTATATTTGTATAAAAATGTTGGTACCTTAGATAAAAAGCCGTGTTCATTCAGGGGGCTGTAAATTAACAAATCTACTCGATAAACATTTTAGGAGTTCTGTTTTTTTTTTTTTTTTTTTTTTTTTTTCCCCCAGGCTTACCACTCAAGCTTGATGGTCCCTGAAACCAGGCTGGTGGGAAACATGGCCCTGCTTCCCATCAAAACACAGTTCAAAGGACCAGCAAGAGGAGACGGTAAGGATCTCTTTATCTTTATTTTTCTAAAATGTATCCACTTAGTCTTAGGCGTTCTGCAGAGATGTGCGGCGGTATTGCATGCACTGAGTTCCTGATTCATGACTGAGCTTCACTTCCTTATATGGTCTGAAGAATGCAAACTTAAATGGCACCATTCCTGTAACTTCTGCATTTTGATTTTTATTTATACCGCTCATAATTGTATAGTTGTCAAATCTGTATTCAGTATGGCGTCATTTCCTAATGGCTCGATTCAATAACTCTATAGTGATCAGTACCAAAACAAAAGAGATTTTGTATGGTAAGAAACTGGATATTATATCCTTCATTGAAAACTGTTGTTTTTATTATTCCAGGCGTAGATTCTGACATCATTGATGAAGCAATCTACTATTTCAAGGCCAATGTTTTCTTTAAGAATTATGAAATCAAGGTAAGAGATCAATAAATTATTACAAGGGATTTAATTATGATTTTTTTTTTTTCTGAACTTTTATACACTCTTTATATTGTAATATTGATTAACACTCACTAAATTACATAGTCAGGTTAAGCACTTTAAAAGAGTCCAAGAAAAAGAGTTACATCTCTCAAAAAAGTTTTAAATAACTGCTTTGGAAATTGTAACCAAATAAAGATGCATAGAGGTACATAAGCCTGTGCCTAGGTATTCTGTTTCTTGTAGCAGCTGAGTAATTCATATTTCTCCACATGCCCAGGCTTGCTTCATCTCATACCTTTCGCCCTTTTAACAACGCAGTCCTCTGAGAATTGCTCTGGATTTTTGAAGGCATTTATCATTTTTGATCAGCTGAAAGATTCCTGATGTTAAATACAGAACAGCGACCTACGTTGTCAATGCATAACACAGTTGCCACCCTGGAAGAAACTAGTGATAGTATCTCCAGCTCATAGTTAAGCTCTTATGATGAAGAGTTTTGTGCCAATTTAGGAAGAGGAAACTGGGAGAAATATTGTCTGATAGCAACAGCTTGAAAAATTTCCTCTTGTGATTTAGAACAAAAAAAAAGAATGCAGGCATTTAGACATTGTAGGTTTGCTCCACTTCGGACCAACATGGTTACTGTCATGTACAGGTGTTTGATACCAAACAGCTGTCACCGGAAAAGCCTCCTTTATGTTAGCGTTTCATGGAGTGGTTGTGAAGGTCTCATTATTCTACACATAAGCATACTGTTTTATTTCTGAGGGTCTAACTCCACTATAGTAACATAGCTTTCAAAACCATACTAACAGGGTGTTGTCTGTCGTGCCACTCAAAGTGTACATCTGTCTAAATGTAATATTGTAGTGATAATACATATATCCACACTCTTTATTTTCCATCACCACAATAATCCAATCACTCTTCTTGAGCTTAAGCAACTCGGCCGCCCAGAACTATATCAGATGCTTGCATAAAACATGGTGTAAATCTTTCCAACTGACCAAATATATTATTGGCAAGCAGAGTTTGAATGGATATATTATAACCTGCACCCAAGTACTCCCTTGCAATTGCAGTATTGCACACACTGTAATTGCAATCCAATATATTGTGCAGCTCTACATAATGAGTTTTTAATAATAAATCTGTGATTTAAATGTGTGTTTTTCAGAATGAGGCTGACAGGACACTGATCTATGTTACACTCTACATTTCTGAATGCCTAAAGAAGCTACAGAAGGTACTTTTTTTTTTCTTTTTTTCTGTGCAGCATGAACAGTATTTGGGGCATGCTTTTTAAATATATAGTAGCGGTAAAATGTTTCCGTTAAAGTAGTTGTACTGATCAAAAGATGATGAGCCTTTTGTTTTTTATTTTCTTGCTTGCTTTAAGGAGGAAGTTGCTGATTGAAATGAATTTGGTGACCTTAAAAATGATGCTTTGGTGATTGTGTGTAAATCTTTGCAGTGCAGCTCCAGGAGCCAAGGAGAGAAGGAGATGTACACTCTGGGCATCACAAACTTTCCCATTCCTGGAGAACCTGGCTTTCCTCTTAACGCCATGTATGCCAAGCCCGGAAACAAGCAGGAGGACGGTGAGAGAAAGCTTTAACATTGCAGCAAGCGTGAGCTTATTTGCGTTGAGGTTTTTAGAAACAATAAAATGGACGATGGCAGAGAAAATGTCCTGCTGTTGTTTAAAGGCAAGGAACATTCATCTTAGTTTGTTTTTTCCTGTGTATTGCAGTTGAAACAATTGCACAAAAACATAACTATTAGTACCGTAAATTGTTAAAAACTTTTGAACACCATAAATTATATTTATTTATTCTTCTGTCTCAGAGACAATGAGGGCGTACCTGCAGCAGCTTCGCCAGGAGACTGGTTTAAGGCTATGTGATCGTGTGTTTGACCCTCAAACAGACAAACCCAGCAAGGTAAGTAAGTCGACGGGTACCTTGTTAAAAAATAAGACTCAATCTGTTAATGCAGTGGCTGTGAAGATGATTAAATTCTTTAAATGCCCAAGAAAGGTGTTTTAGTGCTTCTTTTGACCCATCATTAACATTTTTTCTTATTTTTAACAAGATAAGGTAAATGATCAAAACAAGAGTAGACATGTATTAGTTTTTTCCAGCTGTGTTGCGGTTTAAAATGAAGAAAAAAGGAATTGGGAATGTTTCCATGTAAGACTTCATGTTCTGTGGATATGAGGCACAGAACATGTGCCTCATGAGGCTAAGCAAATATCCATTGTGTTGCAAAGCTTGCCAGTCTCTATCTGTGTGTTGGTGCCCTGCAGTTCCTCGAGTGATTTAGCTTTCAGCATGGGTCGGAATGTGGTCACTTGCTACAAGTCAGACCTGAAACCAGACAGAGTGGAGAGAGGCTGGCTATTCTGGCTCTAAATTCACGACGTCACAAGATGAAATGATTACAGCAGATAATTTTAGTGGTGCTGTTTTCCTGCTTACAAACCAAGATGTTTCCCCCTTTGATTTTAAATATATACTTCCATTTTCTTTCTGTAGTGAAAGTAAAGAGCTTTATGTTCCTTGGAGAACTCAAATCCTGTTCTTTGAAGATTTGTATTACTGGAATACCTTGGGATCATTTTTTTTTTTATATTAAAACAACACTATTTAGAGTCTTTAAAGAAGTATTGAAAGCAAGATTTAAATACCTATGTTCATTAAAACTGGCTCATTAAAATCATTGAGCTTGCTTTGTCCATACATTGAATTCTTTATGTAATCTGAAATAATGTTAAACGGCTCTTTGTATTATATTTCAAATGAAAGACTGGCTAGGCTTTTAGTCCATCAATAAAACACTACCATTTGAGAATGCCAGTGCTTTAACTGATTGTCCTAATCGGTGTTTGTCTGTTTTTTCAGTGGTGGCTGTGCTTTGTGAAGAAGCAGTTCATGAACAAAAGTCTCTCTGCTCCTGGACAGTGAACCAAAAGGGGTCGGAGGCTGTAATAAAGCGAGTTTGATTTTCTGTTATAATTTTATACTGTTTGACTTAAAAAAAAAAATTATAAATTCACTTGTCTAGATGTTGATCATATTGGGCTGGTGTGTAATACAATAAAGTTTGAGAGACTGGTAATGTTGTCCTTTATTATTCTTTTATACGTTCTACATGACAAAAATGAGCTGGAAGGGAATCTTAATCTCATACCTCTATTACATGCCACACTGCTGTTACATGAAAACATCTGAAGCCACATTAGGGAAAATATCAAGTTCTTTGCATGTCGCATAGATTTTTCATCTATGGTCAATATTAGTATAACTGAAAATAAATAAGTGTAGTTGTTAACTTACATAAATCTACTAATATGTATCACATGTTGCTGCCATCATGGTACTTCACATTTGGGATGGCATTCTCAGCTTACCTTTGTTCAAAATATGTCATTACCGATTACTTCAATTCTAGTTTTATCAGACCACAGGGCATACCTACAAAAATAGATATTTTTCCCTATGTGCATTTGCAAACCAATCTTTATTGTGTGTGTGTGTTGTTCTGAGTGCCCTTTCAGCCTATCTCTGCTGAAAGGGCACTTGTTTCATTGAGGATGACATGGTTTATCGTCTTCTGTCAGTATCTTCATGCAGCCTTTTGGTTTTATTCTGTGGTTGATACGCACTTTTTGCACCAAAACCTATAAATTTCTGGGACACAAAACCAGTTTCCTTCCTGTTGGGTATGATGGTTAGACATTGCCATGGTGTTTGTGCATGTATGTAGCTGAAATGAACATGGCACCTTCAGGCATCTGGAAAATGTACCCAAGGATGAAATTCGGAACTTCTATGAACCAATACATACCACACGTGGATAAAACAAAACTTGTACCTATTCGTTATGTATGTAAAGGCTATGCATACATATACATATAAAAAAATAAAATGACAGGGCTACCAGGGGTTTACAGCTGCATCAATGTAATGCAGCATGGTGTAGGCACTGGTAGTTAGGTCTTCTCGTGCTTTTCATAGTCACACTTGTCCTTACCAAGTTGATGCAAGATGAGAATACGAACATGACATTTTTTTGCCCACTGGCAAAAAGAGGGCAAAGCATAAATTCCACAGAACAGCTGGATTTGACACACTCTTTGAAGCCAGTTAAGAAAGGACAAATCTTATCCAAGATATTTTTTTTTTTTTTTTCAGTTGCACCGCAGCAGAAAAGAAACTGCTTCTGGCTATCCAGCCACTGTTTTGGTGTGTTAAAATGTGGTAAGGCCTATACACAAGTTTTATTTCTAACCAAGACAGAGCTGCTCAAATTTGTCTGAGTTTGTCCAAATTAAACTAGGTATCAGCATCTTAGTATGAGTAATATTTAAGCTTTTATTTCCTAAAAAAAATACTTGAAAAGACAGCCAGATCAATACCACACTGAAGATGCCCAAGTCCAGTCCCCTAGAGCTACTTTCCTCTAACACACCTGAATCAAATGGCTGAATTATCTCATTAACTTAGCCCTACTAAGAGCCAGTTGTGTTGGTGAGGGTGCACATCTGAAAGTTGCCGGATTGTAGCTCCTAAGGACTGGAGATGGGTATCTCGCATCATTTCATTTCATTGATATTAGATATATGTAGATGTACTTGAAAGCAAACCCTTTAGAATGTTTTATATATATATATATATATATATATATATATATATATATATATATATATATATATATATATATATATATATAAATGAAGCCTAAATATGATGTTAAGCTTCAGCTCTCTATACATTGTAAGTTCTAAAAGCAAATAAAGATGACCTTAACATTAAGCCACATGTAAAACATCTGCACAGGGGTGCCCAAGTACAGTCCTCAAGAGAGATTATCCTTCAACCCTTTTACAATACACTTGAATCAAATTCCCACCATCACCAGCTCTGCAGAGGCCTGCTAATGAGTCATTAATTTGATTCAGGTGTTGATGAGGGACACATCTAAAAGTTGCAGGATAGTAGGTCCTATAGACTGGAGTTGGGGACCCCTGGCCAAAGTCCTGACTTGTGCTGCATTTGATTTCCCTGGGAATTCATAACTCTGAGCAGGGTTTGACGTCAGACCCGAAGTAACGGCATTCTTGTTAAGAAGTCGGAATAACCCAAAGGAAAGTTTTTGTGGAATGCACAGTTTATTATAAATTGGAGGAAAGAATGGATGGTTCACTTTCAATACTGTATTTCAAATAAAATCAGGGAGCTTAACTTCAAAATTTTGCATAATATTCACCCTTGTAACAAAAAACTAATTGCTCTAGGATCTAGATCAGATGTGTCAAACTCAAGGCCTGGGGGCCAAATCCGGCCCGCCGTAGCTTTAAATGTGGCCCTTGAGACTCCAGAGGGACACGTTAATAGAACATCCTGTGTGCTTAAATATTATCTTACCAATCAAATCAAAGCAGTTTTTATCTTTATTCTGCCAAATTACATCAATTAGTTCCTCACATTTTTTCATGTTAATGCAGAATTGTGAGTTTATTGCAAATTTTCCCCCAAAATGGTAAAAACATTGGGTTTAAGTGATGCTATCTCCCATCTGCAGGTGGCAGTGTTTCTTACTTCTACTCCACTGCTGCCTCAGCCTCGCTTGATGTCAAGTTATAGTCTGTGATCGATCCTGCAAGTAACAAAAAGTCCCATTTACTGTGATACATAAGCGCAAATATTGCAAAATTCCTTGCAAATATTTCTAAATTAGCGCCATAAAATCCGATTTTGATGGCAAGAAATTCCCAAAACAAACATGAAATCCTGGAGGGACTGATCAACTTGAAAAGATGTTCAGTATTGTTTATTTAAAGGAGTACTCATTGAATGCAGAAACAGCTATTTATTAATATTTTAACAGTTTGTTAACAGGTTTTATCAATACATTTTGGCACAACTGGCCCTTTAAGGACATTAATGATCTTGATGCGGTCCAAAATGAAGATGGGTTTGGCACTCCTGATCTAGATGAAAACTGTACATTTTATCAAATTGAGGCAGAGACTATAATAGATTTATTTTGTAGCTATTCTCTCACATATGGATTTTGGAGGGACATGGAGAAATTTGTCAAGGATAAAACTAAACTCACTATCCAAATCAGGCCTAAGGATGTTAAGTCAAGTTTGAATGTAGTGATAAAATTTTAAGCTTCACAATTAATCTAATGCTCCTGTTAGGGAAATTTCATATACATAAGGCAAAGTCCTCCAGATCCCTCCCAAACTTCTATGTTTTCTTTGTAGACTTCCATTTATATGTAAATACTTTAAAGTTAACTACAAATAAGAAAGCGGAACTCACATTACTGCATCTTCAAAGTTTATTTTTGATTGATCGTGAATGACAAAATCATAGTGTGCCTTTAATAACTGTATAATTTTTACCTGCCATGTTTTCTTTGTAGAATATTGTTTATGTTCGTGCTGATGTCAGTTTGTGTATTTTATTTTGTGTTTGTAACCAAAGATAAATAAAGCATTATCGAAGAAAAAAAAAGTTAAGAAGTCGGAGTTTCAACACGGCAGCGCCCATAGGCATTATATTGTTTGCAGTACATCTTACAAACATCATTTTAAGTTCTACTGTCCATAAGTAAACACCACTTTTAATTTTTTCCGTTTAGAGTTGCAGGCACTGCATGTAACATTGATTTTAGACACACTCCTACATGTGTATCTTATATTTCCCACCACATATTACGACTGTTAGTGCAAGGAGCGGTCATATTGAAATGCGACGTGCTGGCCATACAAGTTGTAACTGGGAGTAGCTCCCGGTTTCCTATTGGGAAATTCCACTTCGGAGGGCGTTCCAGTAGAGTTTTACAACTGGGAAGTTGGAATTTCCCAGTTACGAAGACAACTCGAATGCAGCCTTAAATCCAACTGAGATGCTGTGGCGTGACCTTAAACAGGCAGTTGTTGCCACCAAGCATGGAGCAACCAGGTAATAGTCTTCTGGGACAATTGCTTTTTCACAGTTGGCTAGAATGGTAGGGATAACTTTTTTTTCTCAGTAATAATTAAAAAGGAAAAAACAACAGCTTTTTGTATTTGTTCAGGCTGGCTTTGAAATTAAAATTTGTTCAATGATCTGAAACATGAAAGAAAAAAAAAAGAAAGAAATCCACAAAGGGGCATATACTTTTATCACAGCCCTGTACTTTTTGACTAATAAAGGATGCTTTCTGTCACTGAATTAAGTGAACATTTTCATCCAATTCATTTCACAGAGTGTTCTGTGCTCCTAGGACTTGTATGAAAATCAAATTACGTTGCAGGTCATATTTAATGCTGACATACTGAGTTAAACTTTCTGGTACATCTAGGGTGCCAGACCTCTTTCATAATTATAATCTTACTAGACCATGAAGTATTGTCACTGGAAGAAAACGTACTTTAAAAAACCTCAGTGCTTTGCTTTAAATGAAAAAGAAGCTGGTGGTACAATCGCACTGGGGACTTGGGTGAAGTGGTGAAGTCACAATTCAGCTAACGAATGTGAAATAATGGTTGTGAAAAGAAAATCCCAGAGTACTGGTGTTTTGAGGTCCAATAAGCAGCCACTTCTCACTGATAGATATCATAATCGCTTCCCAAGACCCGCAGAAATGTCTTCCTGTGGGTTCTTATTAGGCTCTGAAATTGAAAAAGAAGGGAAAGTGTTTGCACAATAGAACCACCAGTAACCTGAATTTGTCAGGAGAAAACTACAAATAGTGGAAAATAACTGCTTGGTTGTGGATTTTTTTTTTTTTTTTTTTAACAATCATCATAATGGTTGGATGGACTACTTTTAAATGTCATAGAATAACTTTCTACAATATTCTGAAACTCAGTGTTGCCGTTTAGGCTTTTCTTACAGGTGTCTGTGAAAACTCTCAACTATTTTAATCACGTTATCCAAAGCTGTGAGTTGGTTTAAGAAACATCAGTGGAAACTGTAGTATCTCAAAAGTGTTACATTTAATCTAATGACCCAATGTTCTACACAGTTATTATAGATAGATACAGATTCTGCCTCCCAGTCTTCATTTTTTTTCTCTGGCAACCACACTGACGTAGACCAAAAAAGGAGAATAGATATCCTAAATGTCAGCCTGGACATTCTTCCATTTTGTGCTCTGACCCACCAGACAATGTGTGGCTCATGCTTGAAATAAGTTGGTTTAAAAATAAAATGAAGTTGTTGCTCCACAACAGCCTAAGAAATTTAGGGTTTCCAGCCCTTTCTTTATTTCTCTCTTACTCTTCCCTGTATGAAAATATAATTGCCCCCTTGTTTTAAATTATAAATTCACTGTGGAATAACCCCATTTTTGGACCACATATCAAGGCCTGATTACTGACAGACCTTTAGATATCAATAAATCAATTAGAACCAGTGTAACATAGGCTTAAAAGATCTGCTAGCTTGATCTGATAGCCCAAACATGGTGGTCGTGGTGTGATGATCTGGAGCTCCTTTGCTCCTTAAGGAACTGGGCGACTTGATTGTAGTTGACGGAACCGTGAATTTTGCTGTTCTAGCAGGAAATCCTAGAGAATGTATGCCTGTGATTGTATGACCTTAAGCTAAAATTGGGTTTTGCAGTAGGGCAGTTATCAGAAGAACAGCACAAATCATTTTCTGAATGATTAAAAAAAATAATAATAAGATTTTGAAGTAGCCTTGTCAAAGTCTGGATTTAAATGGGATTTAGGTGCAGTGACATGACCTTTAATCAGGTAGTTCATGCTTAAACCCCCTCCATTGACAGTTATGTGAAGAGTCCGATAAAATTTCTCAACAGCAAGGTAAGAGACTCATAGGTTGTTCATAAACACCTGAGGGCAGTTGTTACCGGCACCAGTTATGTTTAGGGGGAAATTCTATTTTCACACAGGGTCAGGATAGTTTGGATAGCTTTTTTCCCTGTAATAAATGAAATCCTAATTTTAAAACAGTTTTTTTTTTATTTACTGAGGTTGTCTTTAGCTGGCATTGAAAGTCGTTTGATGAACTCAAACATTTAAGTTTGACAAAAAGAATAATCAGGATAAATCTTAATAGCACTGAACATCCTAGTCTTCTTTTAGTAGCAGCCATCACTACACTAATGTCAAAATTCACATGTGTCATACTTCTCTCGGTTCTTATGTCTGGTGTTTTATATGTTGACATTTCACAGTATCACTCCCTTTTCATTTTCTGTTCCATTCAAGGTCCTATGAAAACCTTTCATCACAGCAACATTAGTATTCAGCATCAGCAACAATCTCAAGCCATTTTCTTTTGCATGAATGCATTGTAAATTTGATGCCCTACATTCCTCCTATATAGTGGATGATAAGGTTTCAATTGTGATTCAATGCACATTTCACACATTATTGTTTGTTATAGTTTATATCTGTGTCCCTTTAGAGTTTCCTGTTTCCTATATGTGTTTAAACTCTTTAGCCTGTAAACATTTATGATGCCTCGCATGATCGTAAACATTGCAGCTGTCCATTCAATGGGCCTGCATGAACCTGGGAATACATATTAATGGTTTTGAAATAAAGAGTAGTGTTTCCCTTGACATTTTGCAGCACTTCAATTAATCTCCCCTTCGCCATGTCCATACTAATTTAAATGACTTTGTTGGATGATTTAAAAAAGGTGAGGTTTCTGTGCAAAACATTTGCTGAATCAAAACTATCTTTCCTTATACTCACAATGTGTGTACTGAATTGATTATCATGATTATCATTAAAATACCCCACAAATATGCAATTTGACCCACAAAGGCTTCTATAATTTCTCTTAAATTGAACATTCCTCTGAACTGGAGTATTTTTTTTACAACTACACACACAATTACACAGTATTTATGTTGGAATTTTGCCTTACTCTACAGTATTTTTTCTTTTTTATTATTTATTCTGTTTTTTATACATATTTTTATATTCTTCATATAAGCCTGTTTTTCTGTTACTGCCTGCACTGCCACTTTGCTGCTGTTGCACAGAAATTTCCCCATCATGGGACAATAAAGGATATTTCTATTCTATTCTATTCTATTCTAAATTGTCTGTTTTTGGATATTAGAGAAACCCTGTGAATTCTCCACAGTAAGGACTTAAAAAGGCGAAGATTTCAATCAACTAGCCCCAGAAAGGTACATGGAGTTATGTTGCTGTCATTTTCACTGCAGTCTTACATCCCAACGGATTACAGCACTTTGTATTTGAGTACAAAAAAAGTTTGGTTTGTATAAATCCCTCAGCTTGATCGTCACATGTGATGTTTGTTCAGGTGGAACAAGGAATCCTGCTTGCACTGGATGATTAGCTGTTTTGTTCATGCTTCACGTCCACTACCTTGGTGTGCAGATGTTTGCCTGAGCTGACAATTTAAATCGAGTCAATACTATGGCTCTCTCCACTTATTATTCGTTCCAGCTTATTAGACCACTCTCCTGGAGCCTATGCCAGCAGTCAAAGGGTGGGACCTTAGACAGGTCACTAGTCCATCACAGAGAGAACACAGAGACAAGCATGCACAAAGTCACAGCTAAAAGTTAATTGGGCACTCCAAAATAACCTAATGTGTATGTTTTGTGATGTGGGAGACAACACATAGACAGAGAGAACATGCGAAAGCTGTGAGCCAGCAGTTCTCATTATTGGAGCCACTGTCTAGCCCAGGCTCTTGTCTTCCTTTTCAGTTTCAAACAGCCACTCACAGAGGGATAGACAGCTCACTTTAAAGGGATAGTTCAAGTTTTTTTTTTTTTCTGTTAAAATGTTATAAAGAGTTAATATCTTTTGGTGTCTTTATTTAGTATAAAATCCCTTTTCAGTGACCATAGGCACAAGTTTTACTGTTTTTGTATCAGTTTATTATTTTGGCTCTTTTTTTTCCAGAACCAGTGCACAAGCTGTTCAACTTTTAATGATTTTCATGTGTATTTGCAAGATAATTTTGATGATTTTGCTCAATGATTTTGATGTTTTTGATGATTCTGCTGTTTACTTGATTGATGTTTTTATGATGTGAAGCACTTTGAACTGCCTTGCTGCTGAAATGTGCTATACAAATAAACTTGACTTGTCTTGACTTGTATGCTTCTTTGTGTGTTTGGCACTCCACTGTTTATTTGCATCAAACTGTGAGATGTACGGAGAAAGAAGCTTTAACAAATTGTCACAACAGATGATGCTGTAAGCAAAATGCAGATTAAAAAGTCCCTTGTCATCGCATTTATCTTTTACAAGGAATGAGTAAGGAAAGACAAACACACAAGCTCTGGCTCCAGGGGAGGCAAATGCTGCACCATTTAATTTATAACTGAATGTAATGGGACTTTTGGGAACTGTAGCCTTAGCTTTGAGTAATACCCCTACCTCTCACATGAGACAGGAAGTATACTTTCTGTATATGTATGCTGGGCTCATTTGTGTGAACTAATGATGCTATTAAACGTTGTATCATTAGCCAATGATGCAGCACATTAATATAAAAAAAATCCTGTGTGCATTTTTGTCTGTGTGAGTGATCAAGCACTGCAGCAAAGCCAACTGGAGAGAAATAGAGAGCCTAGGCCAGTGGCTAATAGAGGGCAATATGTAGCATTGATTAGAGACGTCTGAGGGAAAAACCACAATAAAGAATACAATAGATACAAAGTGAATAAGACCATTTCTATTTAGTAGATGATTTACTTTGAGACCTTCGTAACAGATCTTTGGAAGTTCCCACAACTTATGATGTGACTGAGTGTACTCGTAGTAGCCTGAGGCCAATCGTTAAATGTCAAAAAGTTTGAAAAAAAAACAAAACAAAAATAATTAAATCAGATTAAATATTTTTCTTTCATGTCTCCTTTTTTGATGATAAATCATTTCAGAGGGAGAAGCCTCCTCCAAAAAGGACACACAAGCACTTTCAACATTTTGGTCAGGAACTTTTCTGTGCTTTGATATTAGATATTCATCTGTTTTCAGTTCCAGCCTTTCGTCGTCTCTGGACTCTTTTTCACCTTGCTAGTTAAAAAACATCTGAAGCCTTTTTTTTTTCCTGACGCTCTCGGAGCGTCTGACTCTCTGAACTCTGCAGGTAGCGCTGGATCTTTGAATGTTGAAAGGGATTTCAGCCAACTACAAGTTGAGCCGTAGGCATATCTGCTTAAGAAAATAGTCCAGATGGACCAGCACATGTTGATTTAAGCGCATCTCCACAAAAATGGCAATATGGTTCCTGAAAATTCTCAAAGCTCTGGGTCTTCACAGGGTTGTATACCTCTCATCATTTCTTCTGAGAGACTCAGCCTCGCAGGGATACTCTTATTAAATCTAAAATATTACTGACATGCTGCAAAACGACATGTTCAGAAAGGTTCCCACGTTGAATTATGGTAGGGGATTTTTTTGTGGAGTCTGCATTTTCACTGGTTTTATGAGTTAACTTTGAGATTCTCAAGTTTCCTCAAAAGCACCAAAAATGCACGTTTAACACATATTGTACATTTAACCTTGTACATTGCCTTTGAAAATTACTCATATCTGTTGAATTTTTGCATTGTGTAATTTTACAACCACGAACTTCAGTGTATGTCATTTAAATGTAATTTGACAGACCAACATTAAGTCAGGCAGTTAGGAAGTGGAAGAAATAGAATATATCTAAAAATATAGAAGGATGTAGGGTAAGCCCCCGTTTATTCTTCTATCCTTAAATAAACTCCAAAACTACCAATTACCTACAGGAGACACATATCTAGATATAAAGCCCATCTGTGTGTAATGTAATCTTGGTATAAATACAACTTTAATGTGAAGGCCACAGATGTTTGGTAGAGAACATTAGTAAACGAACAGCATCATGAAGACCAAGGACCACAGCAGATAGGTCAGGGATAAAGTTGTGGAGAAGTTTAAGTTAGGATTAGGATATAAAATCCCATGGATGACTGTTCAGTCAAAAATGGAAAGAGTATGACGTTGTGTCATACTCTTTGCAAACCAACCGAGACATAGCCAGCCTAACCTGGAAGGTTTTCAAAGATCCACAGCTCTGGTGGGAGAGCATGCTGACCAGCCTACTCCACAAATCCGACCTTTAGAAGTGAAAATAAGAAAGGGATTGTTAAAAGAAAACACTCCTAGTTTGCCATAAGCCATGTTGCTAACACAGCAAACATTAAGAAGGTGTTCTAGTCAGAAGATCAAAGTTAAACTTTATTTTTCATATACAAAATGAAAAGGTTCATACCACTGCAAGACCTGAACATTTCTGTTCATCCTATATCCACTTAATCTGACTGAATGTAGCCATGTTACAAAGCATGATAGCCAAAGATTTCAGCCTCTAAATCTGAAAGATGCTAGAGACATTCCCCTAATAGACATGTAGTTGTAACTGCAGAGAAAGGTGGTTTAACAAAATGTTGACTTGGCGGAGCTAAATAAAATGCATGCCACACCTTTCGGAATTTTGTTTGCTTGAGCACCATGGACAGCTCTTTATATTTATCAGTCAGGGGAGCAGAATTATGTGGAAAGCACTTTGGTTGTTGTATGTGTGTTAAACATCACAAATCTTGATTTTTGAGTTGAGCTTATATGTTCTCCTCGTGCTTTCATGGGTTCTCTCATTGACATGCAAGGATTAATCAGGTGTAGAAAAGTAATAGTCATTAGTCAGACACATGTGTTTGCAGTTGAAGTCATAATTCAGCTTCTGTGCATTTCTCCAAAGTGGGCTTTGTTTAATCTTTAGCAGTGTAATTTCTGTACACACCTATATACATCTCTGGTCTCAACCAATTCTGTTCTCATAAGTATTGGGACATAAGTATATTCTTGGTAAAAAGAGGAAAATCTTTCATGGCTTTTATGCAGGCGCAAACTGCATTAGGTTTAGTAAGAGGCATCTTTGTATACTGACTGTAGCCTTTTCAATTCACTGATAAATGCCTACAGAACAGCTGAGATTATTGTGTTGTAAGAAAAAATCCAGCAGAAACTGGGGTCTCTAAGGTGCAACAAATCCTGCATTGGTGGAAAGTCACTGTCATGATAATGAAGCAATTAGCAAAAAGGTTACTACTAGTGCAGCAGAGAGAGTAGGTGGAACTGCTCACCCTCTTGAGAACACAACTGTTCAGAAAGGGTCAAAACCATTCACAGCACTGGTATTTTCTTTCTCATTGCCTGTGGAGAATTATCGAACTTCATACACCTTTGTTTAGAAAACTAAGTAGAGTAATTAATAGGACAAAACCTCAGAGGGTCAGAAATTATAGGCTTGCCTCCATCTGTTTTTTTTTTTCCATTTGGGGCAGGCTAAACGATCCCCATAAAATCTGCAATCCACTTTAAGGTACCTACAAGGAATGAATATATTATAAATCTATAGGTTTGCAGTGTTGGGTAAATCCACAAATTATGCAAATACATGACTTAGCTTTGGTTTAAATATTTCTGTTTGCAGTCGAGTCAAATGTTTGTATATACTGATTAGGGACATGTAATGTTAATTTTATCATTTTTAATGGTTTATTTCAACCTACTTTTTCCATAGTGGAACGATTATACAACATACAACTGCAATATATTTTTTAAAATGAAGAACTGGGAATCCAAACAAGTCAACATTCAATATACAGACTCCAATATATACATATATACCTAATAACCCTTGGATAAATGTCACCCAGCAGGTTGCAGAGAAACTTGCTGCAGAGAAGTTGTAATAATGATTTTGATTAGAATTTGTTAATTAAGGGGCAATGGTTGCGACTGTGGTAGTTCGTCCTGTAACAGGTGGGTTGCCAGTTTGAACCCCTGCTTCATCTGTCTCAATCGTTGTGTGCTTGGGCAAGACACTTCACCTGCCTTGCCTGCTCGTAGTGGTCAGAGAGCCCGGTGGTGCCAGTGCATGGCAACCTCGCTTCTGTCAAACTGCCCCAGGGCAGTTGTGGCTTCAGTGTCTCTCACCACCATCAGTGTATGAATGTGTGCATGGATGGGTGAATGACTGAATGTAGAGTGAAACGCTTTTGGGTCCTCTGGACTTGATAAAGCGCGGCATAAGTGCAGGTCATTTATCATTTAATCCACATTTTCTGAGATATTCTTTTCTTTTTATCCCCAGTATTCCCATCACTAACCCAGTTTTTTCTTACCTTGATAATTAAGACCTAAGTTACTTGTGGGCATAAAGAACAGTACAAGTCCAGGAGAGTACCTAAATATATAATGTGAAAGCAGATGGGCTTTCCGTACAAGGCTCTTAAACTTATGCATCATTCCAAATATTGCATTCAAGCATCCTTTTGCAATAGTGGTATTGCACATGCTTACATTGCAATAGGAGGTGTGATTTGACCAACTGTGTAGCTCTACTTTTGGCACAATTCTGTCTGGATATTTGACCCTCCTTCTCTGCAGAATTGGTAAAGCTGATTAAAAGTTGTTGGTCTCATGACATGGACAAAGTTTTAAGCCATTGCTTACAAACTTTCAGAACAGTTAAGGTGGCTTTTATTGGACTCCTAACCCTTTGTACAATGCACCAGCGCCCCTAGCAGTAAAGTAAACCCCACAGCCTGATGGAATGTTCAAGGTTTAAAGCCTCATCCTGATCCATTTAAATATGTCTTGGAAGTGTGACTGAATATTTAATTAAAAATATTAGCTGAATTTAATAGATCAATTTTTGTTTGAAATTTAGATGTTTTTCCACTCAAACTGTAACTAACATTTCTGAATCAACATGTTTAACAGTGTATCTCACCATCTTATTAGGTGTTTCACAACAGAAAGACAAGCAGCCTAGCTTTAAAAATCTAAATCTCTCAGGGAAGACTAAAATAAAAAATATGAACTTCTCCATCTCCTTTATAATTGTTTACTTCAGATACCATCTTTCCCTTACCATCTAGACTGTAAAGGTTTTGCCATCCATTCCAGGACAAAGTATAATATTGCAGATATTTTTATTTATTTATTTTTGTTGTTGTTTAGAAAAGTCCAAATAATAATAATTGAGGAATTTTAACACATAATTTTTAACAAGGGACTGCGATTGGTTTCCCTAAAAAAAACAAACAAACAAAAAATAACCCCCACACACCCAACACATACTATTGAACATCTCCTTTAAAAAAACCTTCCTTTTATAATGCCTTTCATTAAGTAAAATGTTTTGTATTGAATTCTAACATTACATTTTGCTTTCAAGTTCACTTTAAAGTAAAAGAAATAAATGAAATGGATGAGAAGTTTTAAATGTTAGAAATTAGATTAAAAAGTGAATTTCATTACAGTGATTACTGGCTCTGCCTCCATTTACTGAATCCCACTTCATTAGCAAAGCCAATAAACTTCTTTTGAAATTGTTTGACATCAATAATAAACAGGTAAACACCAAATCAGTTGTTCTTATTTACACCATTTATGTTTGATAGTCATTCAACTGACTCAGTAAAAACTGAAGATAACATTAATAATCTTGCCATTCTACTGTGGGATTTCTATATCTGTAAATAGAGAAGAATATGAAAGTGATCTCAAGAAGAAAGGCTTGTGATAATTTGCCTATGTTATTTACTTCCAATAGGGGGCACTGTGGCCCACATTTTAAACGTGGAGCTCTCTATTATCTCACGCTTGAAGCTGACATTACATGGTGAAACTTTGAGCTATTTGAATGCTATGACATTTTTCTCATTTATCTGTTTGTGTATCCACAGGAGGTTGCTGAGTGAGCAAGTTTTCTGAGCAATCCTGCAAGACAAACACACCAGAGAGCAGCCAACTGCAACGAGAAGAGATTCCCTGAAAGTAAATGTGTGAGATAAGAACATCACTTTCTCTGTGCAGCATCTTTTAAGCTCACCATGGGAGCTACTCCGGTAGATTCACAGCCGCAGAATATAGGGTTTCCTACCTCTGAAGACACACATTCGCATGAAAGTCTGACAATTATAACCTAAGAATAAAATAATTTATAACAGTTTTGAGTTGAAAGGGTCATTATAATCTAATAGGCAATAACCAGTTACATTAATCACTGAGGGCTAACAGAGGTTCATGGCTGGTAAGTTTTTTAATGTATGCTGTTTTATGAAATACATTTATAGTTCTTGACCATTTTCACATTTTTTCTCATTAAAACTAAAAACTTCAGTGTTTTCAGTTGAGATTTTATATGACAGAAAAAGTAGTGTATGACAAATTTCTGTTAGTAAAAAAATTCAAAAGTGCGGCATGCATACATTCACCCCCTTTTACATTGATAGCCCTAAATGAAATCCAGTACAACCAATTGACATTACGCCAGTGGAAGATCGCTCCGCTCATGCAGAAGTGTAACTCAAGTAGAAAAAACCTCCGGCAAACAAACACGGTTGTAATGGTGATGGTGGTGATGCTCACAGCATTACCTGAGACATTTGGTGAGGCATTTTTGCCTTTTCAGCCAACATTAAGGCAAAGAAGATAGGCCAAAAAATTTCAAATGACTCATACATCAGGTCTGTTAAGTTATTTGTAGGCAACCACGGAGAAATTGATGTTGAAGCCCAAGGATCTGATCTTAAAAGATTCCAAATAAGGAGTGCTAAATTGCTTTTGCAACACATGAATGTGTTTCATATGAGCCCGTAAAGGAACTTTGAGGAGGGGGAATTCTTTTTATTTGTTTTATCTTCAATATCCCTTTGGCTATGTGATGGTTTTCTGCTCTCTGGTGGTTGTTAATATAAATGTTTGTTTGTTGAATAACATGGCACAATATTAAAGTTTATTGCATAAATATTCTCAGTAGTCCATCTGCTCTAATCTGTCCCACTCAGACAACTTTTGCCTGCACAGTTTGTGGAACTTGTAGCAGATGAATATAATCGGTGCCACTTTTTTCTGGGCTTTAGACCCAGGGCATCCAGATTTAACGCTGTTGTGCCATAACATGAGGTTGCGCTGAAATTGTCTTTGCGCTGGACATTTGTCATCTATTATTGTTATTATTATTATTATATTTTTTAATCTTTCAAATATTTGACCAGCAATGATTTGTATCGATGCATCCTTCTCGGCATGGTTGTGTCAGACCCATTTTGCACTCGCAAAAAGCAGGTGAGTAATTACTTAAACGTCGTAAATGGGCTTGAGAAAATCTGAACTATGTTTTGATCACATATGTCAGCCTGTGTGTGAATATTTGTATCACATGCCTGAAAGGTTACTGCTTTACAAAGAAACTGTACCCATTTGTAGCCACAGCACACATTTATTGTTTTGGACTCAGCTTGATGCATTAATCTTTGAATTAACCAGTAAGTATACAATGTAATGATGACAAAAACCTTCATACAAACAGTTATACTGTCAATCACTGTAGTATTCAGTGCTCACGAGGTCGGCCGCAGGCATTTATGTGTCTTTTACATTTTTTCAGACTCTATTCAGCCCTCTAAATGCCCTGAGTAAAGCGTGTCTTAACTGCATGTTCCCCACTGACAACTTTTGACCATTTTTTCCGATTACTTTTCACCAAATCTCTATGACTGTACCCCATTTATAATAATAAACCCTGATGAGGTTCAGTTCCCCCAAGTAAGGGGCGTTTACTTCGGGACAAATTGCGACTGCCAATTGGTCAGTTGCTGACAAACCCACTGGATTGATTGACAGATGGCGTTATGTCAACTGCCTTCTGAGGTCGGTTGATTGTCTTAATCAGAGAACCAGCTAAGAGGCTCATGGTAACTCTTGAGGAGCAGCAGAGCTTCACAGCTCGGACAGAATAATCTGTTGACTAGACACACATAGACACCACAAATCTAGCCCTGATGGAAGAGACACAAGAAAATAGCCATTGTCGAAAGAAAACTGAGAAGCCTCATTTAGAGTTTGGAAAAATGTGCTCTGGTCATTTCATTTCAGACTTAAACTGAACATTTTAAACTGCATTCAAAAGACCACGAGTGGCAGAAAATGACCTTATACATCTCCCTTAACACACGTTCCCCACTGTGAAACATAGTGGTGGTGGCAGTATGCTGCAGGGAAGCTGTTCAGAGATGCTGGGAAGAAGGATTGAGTTAAATAAAAGGCAATTCTGGAAAAAATAGGTGCAAAACACTTGACAGTGGAACAAAGGTTCACCTTCCAGCAGGACAATGAACCCAAGCATAAATCCAGAGTCAAAATAGAATTGTTTCGGTTAAAACATACAGTATTTGATAGATGACCCAGTCAAAATCCAGACATTAATCTAAATAAAAATATGTGGCAAGATTTGAAAATTCATGTTAAATTTCCAATCTGTCTGAGTTTGAGCTATTTTGAATACAAAAATAACTGTCTTGAGATGCAAAGACATAACCTAAAAGGCCTGCAGCTGCAGTGAAACGTGATTCCACAAAGAATTGACTTATGGGAGCTGACACACTCAGATTTCTATTTGTAAAATAAATGAAAATCCTGTATCATTTTCTTCCACAGCACAATTGCTGACTACTTTGTTTTGTTCTATCACATAACATCCTAATAAAATACATTGAAGTTTGTACTGGTAATGTGACATAATGTGAAAAAGTTCAAGGGATATAACTTCTTTGCAAGGCACCATTTTATATAACTTTGAACTTAAAGCAGACTTTCCAAACACACTTTTTTAACATAAACTCCACTCTCCCCTTTTAAGTGTTTTAGCATTTTCAGGCTGACATTGTAAATAAGAAATTGTTCTCAATGTCTTACCTGGTGAAATAAAGGTTTAACTAACTAATTTTTGAGAGGATTTGTTATTAATTATCTATGGATTTGCTATTCATGATCTATTTTGTTATCTATTTTAAAGGGAGGGGGACATTATGTAAAATTTACTTTTTTGAGCTTAGTATCATGTTATAATGTTATTCCCTCATCAAAAACATACCTGGAGTGTTGCTTTGATCCTTTCATGCATTTTGAGGAATCCTTGACTCTCCTGTGGCAGCCATTTGGGGGTGGCTAAATGTTTGCTCATACAAAGTGCCACCTATTTACCCAAAGCTCCTCCTTGGAGCTTCAGTCCCCTGCTGAGCTTCTTCCTCACAGAGGACCCCACCTTCCCCACACAGCGCCACCAGACTAGCGGCAGCAGCACATAGCAAACAGCTGATGAAACTGCAAGTCTGCTGAGCTTATCATACAAACTACCTCTCAGTTCAACGCTCCTCAGAACATTTGTAAACAGCATAATGGAAGAGGATTGTTGTAATGACGTGCTGAAGGCTGAGTGTCGGAAAGAGTAGGAGCTTCTTAAGACACAGGCCAATTTCAAGGCGTCAAATTGCGAAGTCAAATTTATATATATCAAACAAAGTTATGTTTGATATATACAGCATTTTCATAACAACTGTAGGTAACATAGTTAATTGATAATGGAATATGGCACTATGTGCTTGGAACATACATAATACCACCTTTAATTTTACATGAAAGATGGTTATGAATGTGCTGTTGGCATTCCAAAGTAAAATTAGCAACGAAACAAACACAAACCTGTTGTTTCACTGAGATCACAAATCTGTTGATTTGTGCTTGTTTGAACATGGCCAGCTTTGTGCATCTTCTGTTATTGTGTGTTATTTTCACATTTATGTGGTCTGCTTTAAATAATGGAGTGTTAAATCCCCTGCGGGTAGCTCAAACCCCGCGTGGCTGATTACATCCTGCTTTGATTTAAATTTGCTCATCCTTTACAAACACGTTTGGAGCCCAGCCACTCTGCCCGGAAATTAGTGGGCTGGTTGGATCGATTAATAAATGGCTTGTAAATAAAATCTAATTTTTATCTCTGTGTGGATGACACATCCACACTCCATATCTGTGGGATGATTCTGCAGTATTCACAAAAGTCCTACAAAAAAAATCTCAATGATCAGTTTCAAGGAAACATAAAAACGTATTAATTTAATTATTATTCATTCTTTTCCTCTCAGATTGGACTTAAAAATGTGCCTCTTCAGGTCTTTAAAAGATCTTGACCTTTCAGTCTCAAATGAATTATAGACAAAATAACACACACAGCACCTCTTAAAATTAGATAAACATAGTTTCATGGAAAACAGACCTCTGATGTGCTTTTTATTGCCTACTGACCTTTAAAACTGGCACTGTAAATACATTTATAAAAACCAATTGCCCTATCACTGAACATTTTCACAGGAAATAATTGACATTGGAGACAGCAATAGTTGGTTTTCTGATTCTCCTCTCTGTTGGTGGCAGCTGTGTATGTTTTTAATGATCATTAGCACTCCTGTTTATGCACTTACATGGATGCACACAGTGCAAGAATACGGAATTTTTTAATAAGATCACAGCTTTTAGAAACAAGATCAAGCTGGATGATGGAGAATCTAACTGGAATAGTTCATGCATGCAAATGTCTTGCAAGAGGTGCTGGATTTAAATCTTGTTTAATATCCTCCTGAAGGAGAGTTGATCTTTAAAATATTAATCAACTTCTGGGGAAAGGTATGATTATGTCATGTCACGCCTCATTTTGTAGAGGGGAAAAAAAAGCTCTTGATCTAGGGGTGAACAAATGGCATTGATTTTAAATGGGAGACTTTTCCTTGCCTCGTCTTCATGCATCAAGTGTTTTAAAGCAGATCTATGTTAATCATGGAGATAATTTTGTGCTTGCTGCAGAGTTCAATAGGCATTTGCATGAGTGGGTAATCGCTATTCCTGAATGATTTCAATATATCTGATGCTTTTTGGTTTTATTTCTCTATATAAACTAAAAAGTAAAGATCAGTTACTTGTAAAAAAAAAAGTGTTTCTACCATTGATGTTTCAGAGTGCACATTTGGTAAACTCTGAAGTGAGAGTTAGAGGGGGAAAAAATCATTTGTAATCTCTCTCTGTGAAACAAGGTTTTGATGCATTACCCCACAACCTGACTGTGATAAACACAGCTGGTGCAATCGGAACAATGGTTGTTGTAATCGAGTTTTGTATCTTGTAACAATATGTCTGTGTTTGATGTCATCTCAAGCTATGAATTCCTGACAAAAATTCACATTTCTCTCTCAAATATTAAAAATATCTATATCAATTTCTCATTTATTCCTTAAAACTATCTCCTAAAAGATCAAATGTTAATAAATGTTCACATTTTGTTCTAAAGTTGTTGGTGCTGAGCAGCTTTTTGTAAATTTCCACTGATTATTTGATCATTTGTCTTTGGTGATGATCTCCAGGTCGTTGAGGTCACATGCCTTCTTTTCTATCACCACTCTGTAGCTCTCTCCACAGATTCTCTATCAGATTCTGGCTAGGCCACTCCAAAACAGTAACAGTACTTCTAATCAGAAGAAACATGTCAGTAAAATTTAAAAACAAAATGTTCAAACCTAACTCTGCCAGAGGCATGAATAATTTTGGCCTTAGTTTTACTCATCAGATATGAAAACACTTAAAACAAAGGCACTTCAAAAGTGAGATAAAGTATGGGAAATAAAAGTTCAAATAAACCAAGTTTTAAAGAAAATGTATTTGAACAATCTGTTTCAAACTCTTTCTGTCCTTGAAATATGAAGCACTTCTAAAGAAAGAGTTTTGAACTGATTGTTTTTGGTGGAAAATGAGAAATTAACAAATTTCCTATTTAACTTTTGACCAATTTCACCCCCTTGTCTGTGTACCAGGAACTTCTCTATTTTGCTAGTAAACACTTACGCATCCATTTGACATATTCCTATTAAAAGCTCTTTCTGTTAGGAGAGTTGCTTTTGGTTAAAACAATTCAGTCTTGCCCTGCAAAATGAGATCTATCCGATTCATGTGAAAAGACTGTGGTCCACAAAAATAATAATTTTAAAAATGCCCAGTTTAAAAAAGAATTTTATTTTTCAGTCTTTTAAGAAAAAAAAAAACATTCGGTGTCATTTATTTTTACTTAATTGTTGCAAACTCAAAAGTACATTTGAAAAGTAAATTGCTTTGACAAATAAAAGTAATATATTTTGCAGAAAGTTACCCATTCCAAACGAACTTCGTTTACACTGAGCATTTCTAGTTATATTCAGCTGTCAAAGTGTTTTTTTACTGTCACATTCACCCAGCTGCACTCACAACACTCACATATCCATACATTGATGTGCAGATCAGTACTGATATACTAACAAGGATGTTTGCTTGATGATGGAGTCAAATTACACTAAACTAATTTTTGCTTATCTTTTCGGTTCTAAATATTCTTGTTTGAAAGATTGATGAAGGAAAAACTAATTACTGAACCATGTTCAGATCATAGCAACCACATCTCCTTTTACACCCTGTTGTCACCTGGGTGTATATGCATGTTTGTCTAAAGGTGAACGGTTATAATTTAGACTCAATAAACCTCTGGCATATTTCAGCATGAATATTTTACCTGTTCTTGGCAGATTTTATGGAGTTAAGTAAAACTGGTAGGTTTCCTGAGATCGCAGATACAAGCAACCAAGATGAGTTTCCTCCGGAGGGTGTCTGGGCTCTCACTTAGAGATAGGATGAGAAGCTCAGTCATTTGGAAGATGCTCTGAATAGAGCTGCTGCTGCTCCAAATTGAGAGGAGCCAGTTGAGGTGGCTCAAGTATTCGGTGAGGATGCCTCCTAATGCCTTCCTGGTGGGGTGTTCTGGGCATGTCCCACTGGAAGGAGACACGAGAAGGACCCAGGACACAATGGAAGACCTACGTCTCTCAGCTGGCCTCGGAAAGCCTTCAGATTGCCCCAGAGGAGTTAGCCCAAGTGCCTGGGGAGAGGGAAGTCTCATCCATCCATCCATTCATCCATCCATACATGGATGGATCTCCTGACACAGACCCATGGTTTAAGCACACTTCATAAACAATGAAGTTAACCTCACTTCATGTGGACAGTGACACTGGTGGTCAAGCACTTTAGTTTATGGTACAATGGAACCTTCAAGGAACCTAGGTGGTTCTTGAACATCCAAATCAGTTTCCTTTTTTGTTGAGAGTTTTGGTGTATGGCTGACATAGGCAAAGATAAACTACATTAACAATTACAATACAGCAACAATATTCTTCCCAAAACCCTAACTTCAATCTTAATGTATGTATTAATACATTAAAGAATGTATTATAAGCTTAAATTATTGGAATGCATTTAAATTTCAGACTGGTGCTTTGGTACATATTATAATATGAGCAGGTAGGAGATGCTGTTTACTTTTATGTTGCAATCAGATCATTATTTATAAAAAAGCAAAGTAGACACAACATTTTTTTTTCATTCTTACGCTTGGTGTTAGCATTAGTGAATCTGTCCTCCTCAAACTTGTTTCATTGTGAATAGTGAAGAGGACAAAATAAAGGCACCTTCTAGAACTTTACCACTATTGGCCCCTTGGCAAATTGACCCTTTATCAAATGGGGGCCTCGTGTATCAAACCAAAGACAGGTATTGAAATTGCCCCGTTCGCTACAAATCAGACCGATGGATTAGCCTTTCTCTTAGACAAGGCCGTCATCACTCTGTAGTGGCTGCAAGGGGAGGAGCGAGGCCATTTAAGAGACTATCTTATGTTTACTTGCTAATGGATATGGCTGGCTTGACCTCTCAATGACCGGCAACACCTGGGCGAGGGGCCAAGGCCATTCCTAACCTGGATCAAGATCTACACATTCTAAACCCTAACTTTGTTTTTGTTTCCTCCTAATCTTTCTGCTGTCTGCTTTCCTTATTTCACTTTTCTGTTCCAATCCTGGAGCATTTTAATCTAACTTACTATTTTATGTTGTGTCTTTCACCCCACAGTGCTTGCAAGCATATACTCATGCAGTCTTCATTCTTTCTTTAAACCATTTTTCCAACTTGTTCCACTCACTAACCGCATTAATTCTCTGCAGCCAATCAATGAAAGTAGAAAAATACCTAATGAAGGACAAGACAAATGGATAGGAGATTGTAAGCTTTGCCTCCCTTCCTTTAAATATTAATATGCCTTTTATATCTGATGGAAAAACAGACTCAGATGATATCTGATTTCTTATATCTTTCAAAAACATCTCAACTGCTTTAAAGACATAACCTGAGTGGAAATGTTTTGTCAATATGTACAGTGTAATGGAAAGAAAAAATAAATATTTAGTATATTCACTACAATAAAAAAGGTTCCTCCTTGCTCACTGACTAATCCTGACATCTGGATCAATGTACCAATAAGTAAAAAGATATTACAATACTTCAAGTCTCTTGTGTTTGAAAGAAAGTGTAACATTGTGATCAGTCTGACTTTTAATATAATAATTGTTGGCAGAGTTTCTTGGCAGCTGTGCCTTTGCACATTGTCTCTGATCAGTTTCGTGTTTTTTTTTTGGCTTGACTAAATACCTATCCCCAATCTAATTCTTTCTTTAATCAAGTTTAAACTGCTCTGGTTTTGTTTGATTGGATTCAATCGCAGTGCAATTAACCTACTCCAATTTTGTTCATCCTCAATCAGACAGGGGCATTATCTTTAAATGCAGGTTCTTTATATAAGACATATTTTGTTCTCTTTCAGCATATTAACACAATTTCTTGAAGGGATGTTACTTATTGGTTATCATAGTAATCTATCATGATGAGTTACCTTCATAAGTTAGATAACCACTTCAGTAAGTTCACCTATTTACTGTCCAACTGTTTTCTCAATTTTCTCAAAAAAGAGCACAACAGGAATGTCGCGTGGTGTAATGGGAGAGCAGGCACCCCATAAACAGAGGCTATCGACGCGGCATCCTGGGTTTGATTCATGACTTTTGCTGCATCTTTTTCCTGCTTCTCTCTCTGCCCATTTCCTCTCTGGTAGTTGTCAATGAAGGCCACTAGTGCCAAAAATAATTTAAAAACTAAATAAAAGCTCACAACAAAGAACTAAGACTTACAGCTCAATCTTCTTAAGAAATAAAGATTAGAATCAAGGAAAATAAGAATTGAGCATATCAATGTTTTTTTTCTCAGTAATTATATTTGTAGTGGAACTACTGACATAAAATTCACACCAGATGTTAACAGCTACAGAGTAATCCAAACATGGAAGGAAAAAAAAGTCTATAAATCAGGTCATATATAATAATATGGAGGGTATAAGTGTAGAAAACCAGAACAAATGGAGGAGCCAAAAAGCTGGAAATCCTGCTCTCCATCTTTGCAAAATAACATCATGTTGTTTAGTCCTAATTGAAGGCCTCTAAAAAGTGGCAAGAGGCATTGTTCAAGAAGCAGCACATGGTGTCATTTAATCAAAAAGCTTTAAATATTTTTTACATTTTTAAAGTGAGCAGCACTGGGGCCATGATGCAGACATGGAAACAACATTATTACACCATAAACCAAACAGAACCAGGTGTTTCCTGCAACAGTTCGGCCTCAGAAGTCAAGAAGAGTTGTCCAAAGGCAAAGAACCGCGCAAAAAGCACGCAGACCGGAACAGGGAAGGGAGGACAAAAAACGCCAGGGCGAAAGAAGGGGAGAGAGAGAGAGCGAGAGAGAGAGAAGAGAGAGAGATATATATAGATATATATATATATATATATAATATATATACATACACACACACATATATATATAGATATATATATATATATATATATATAGATATATATATATATATAATATAATATATATATACTTGCACACTGTAATTTATAGACTTATTTATTGTATTGGTTTATAAGTAGGTGTGGAATAATGATGTTACCAACATCTGGTGTGAATTTCATGGAATTTGAACCTTAAGAAATATATTCAGAGAAAATGCTGACTTGTTCAATACTATATTCCCCATGTGCATAAAAAAAAATCACTATAGCGTCACAAATCCATTATTATTTGGGAAAAAACACTTAGTCCCATCACAACATAAAGAAGATATACATGCATAAATAGTGCCTCTGGTGCTAAAAAAAATAAAACATTAAATACAGACATATTTTACTTTCACTTATTTGAAGTGAAAACAATACATAGGTTGCAAATGGCTGAAGATTACATAACCACATTCTATTACAATTGCCTATAAGCAGATTATGGAAAACTGAAGGCGATGATTAAAAGACCAAAATTATTAAATTATGTAATGGAGAACAGGCACAACGACAAGCATTCATTACGTTTTGACTTTCACTACAGTAAAGCATGATGTTGACAGCATACCACTGTGTTTGTCAGTGATATGGCAAGGAAAACATGCCAGAATTAAGCTAATCCTAGATGATATTATTATGGAAACAATCAGTTTCTAATAATTCATTGGGTTTGATTCAGTTGGGAATGATCAGGATGATCCTATCCAACTACAAATTGGGACAGTATGTAACACACTCAATATGCCATGACCCTATCTGAGTTTAGAGTGAGTTTCAGCTAATTCTGTACCCTTTTCCATTTGTTTAAGTTTATTCAGTTGAGAAAAAATAGTTCTGATTCAACTCTCACGATTCAAAGAAGCATCCTTTGTCATCTTCCCCTATCAAGGCCATGGAGGGAAACTGATTGCTCATCACTAGAGAGATCTGATCTGGTCACCCAGATGAAGAAGTCAGACACAGAAACCCAAAAAATAGATGCTAATAACTAAAAGAATTTATAGTGGAGGGTTGCCTCCTAACTAAAAAACCTGGTGAGTTTATTTTTATACCCAGTAAGAAACTCCATGTTCTTTGAACTTTCCTTTGCACTAAGCAATCTCAATCAGTCACTGCTACACCTTGCATTATAAAATACACAAAAAATAGTTTCGCCAGCTCCATTTAAATAATGATTTCACATTCACGAGCTGTACTGTATGGCTATACTATTACTGCTTGTCCTTTGTGCAAGGCAGAAAAAAAACAAAGCACCATAAAATGATAATCAATATTTAGGGAAAAACCAATTCCAAATTTCATGAGCCTTATCACATCCTATACCCTTGATTTACTATATGTAAGGTGTTATCAGTCCCTAAGGGAAAGGAGAGGAGTCTTGGCCTAGGAAGTGTTGAAGAGGGGAAAAAAAACGGAAGTCTTACTAGGGAAGAACACCCACACACAAAACGGACACCTGCAGAAAGTAAAACAGGTCAGGACTTCAGTGGTTTGATAACACAGAGGACTCATGAATTAAAGAGCGCTGCTGGGAATATGACATTCTTCTTTCCATTCTGTCTATCAGGACTGCACTTGCTTGCCAGCGAAATTACCCTGGGGAGAAGCTGGTCTGATAAAGGACTGCCAGAGACAAGATTCACTCCGGTAATGTTATTCTCTCTCCCTCGTACAGACATGTTGGCATTGAAAATTCAAAACACTTCCACTGCCATTTGGGAAATTTGAGAGACAGGGGAGTTATATTATCGTAATAGATCATTTGTATCTGCCTAAATACCTATTTTTCTATTGTGTTACAAGCAGTCCATTCTTCTGCAAAATAATTCCACATAGGATGAATATTGGATTTACAAGGCTCATTGCTCCTAATTAAAGAGCCGATGGGAACTTGTGTTCATCATTCTCAAACAGCTCTATATATACTCACCTAAATTAAGGTTTCAGATATTACAATACATCATTTATATGGTGGTGCTTTATAACTCCTTGGTGGTTTAAATCAACCTTATTCACAGAGATAAAAGGCTGATAGATTTTCTGTGCTGTTGTTTGCGGAGAGTAAATGAGAACCTTTTCTCTCCTTGACTCTGCTACAACAATACAAAAGATTAATACAGAAGTGGTGATGGAATGGAAACAGGATTGCCAATTAACTGAATTTGTATTTCGCCCCAACCCCCAATAAAATTAAACCTTTAGACAGTTACTGGTTTGGCAAAAGGGAGTCCAAATGTGTATTTTATTTCAGAACAAATACAGCTGCTCTTTGAAGATTTCAGAGGTTAGAGAACAACATCATAAAGACCAAAGGACACACCAGATAGGTCAAGAATATAGTTGGGGAGAAATTTAAAGTACAGTTAGGGTAGATACTGTACCAAACCTTTGAAAAGTTTTGAACATCTCAAGGAGCACTGTTTAATTCATCATCTCAAAATGGAAATAATATTGAACAACTTGCAAAACTGCAAAGATAAGGCTATCCACCTAAATTGCTTGGTGAGGTAGGAGAGCAATAATCTGAAGCAGTCAAGAGATCCATGATACCTCTGGAGGAGCTGGAGAGATCCGCTACTCAATTGGGACAATCTGTTGACAGTACAACTGTGCACTTTACATAATTAGAACTCTTCTGTTTACCACCCGTGTTAAAGGTTGATGCAAGCCATGTAGGGGAAAGAGAAAACACGAGGAAGAAATGGACCAAAATAGATACAATGTACAAAACTCTGATTATGGTAGAAAACTATTGCTGCACATCACCCCCAACATTTTTCCATTACTGGTCAGATTGGTTGAACACTTGGCAAGCCTTACAGAAAACCTGTTAAGTCTGCAAAATGTCTGTTGGGTTGTTGTCCTGCTCCCAGGTAAGAGAATGACCCAAAACACCAAGCCAAAGCTGCAACAAATTGGTTTATGTGATTGAAAGGCCCAGTCAATGTTCAGACCAAAATGTAGTTGTAAATCTGTGACCAGACTTGAGTGTGGATATTCATGGAAGCTCTGCATCCAATCTAAGCAAGTTTGAACTATTTTACAAAGGCTACAAATGGATTCTAGATGTGCAAAGCTGTAAATACCCAAAAAGACTTGCACCTGTAATTGAAGCAAAAGGTGTTTTTATAAAGTACTGACTTAGGGGGTATACAAATGGGCACAACATGTTATAGATATTTAACTGTCAAAATGTAAAAACTGTGTATAATTTTTCTGTCAGTTCACAATTATTTACCATTACTACTTTATGTTGGTGTATCACATAAAAAAATCCCAGTAAATTACAATAAAATGTAAAATATGTCAAAAAAAGTTTGGGTGTTTTTGGAAGGCTTAGTAGACACAAGCATGACTGATATGTCCACCCTTACTCATTGTTCTGCAAAGCCAAATGTGGCTTTTATTGTAATGTAAAACAGAGAGGAGTAGCTGTGATATGAGCTAACCTTTAACCGAGGGTGCTGGAGATGCCACAGTGGTGTATACTTGCAAAATGATAAATGGTGCTCGCAGAAGGAGATGCTGCATGCAATTTTTTACCATATGCCCCTGAGTTTAAACTTCCCAATGATCTTCACAAGTGGTGCCTTGAAACAGAAGTTCCAGGGTCTGGTTTTATCTGATGCCTCTGGAGCAATATACATGAAGTGGTTATTTCTCAATTTTTTAAAAAAAAGGTTATTTTGTCCTTCATGGGGTCTTCTGGTGGGCAAACAAAGTGAAGGGGAGCCTGAGGGGTGGAAAAGGTGGGTAAATAGCTTTTTCTAATGGAGTCCTAATCTGCAGAGGCAATCTGCAGAGAGCTGCCCCCCGGCTGTGTCAGTCGGGATGATGAGAGGTGAGGTGACAGCATTGCAGTTATTATTAGTGGTATCATTGATCAGACAGCCGCACCATCAGAGCTACAGAATGATGATTGATTCGCTGGCTCCAGCCCAGCATAGATGGGAAGCCTGTCTGGGGCCAATCAGAGAGGGGCTCAGAGAATTTATGGATGGTATACAGTGTTCATGTAAATGTGTTGAGGTCTTGGATAGTTCACATAAGGGGTGTCTCTTTAGACAGAAGTTATTCATCTCAGGCAATCACACTCTCCAGCTGAGTTGGAGAACAGAAAACCTTTCCATTGATCAATATCTTTCCCTCTACTCTCTGATTTGCCATTTTTATTCCAAATAGCTATTTCCCCTGACCTATCTTTGACTTCTGTTGTTTGGGACAAAAAAAAGCTGAATGTACTTACTTTGTCTACCTCTGACATCATCCCCATTTTTCCATTTCAGCAGTTGGAGACTTTTGTGAAGAACAAGAGAGAGTAACAAATAAAATGCTCCAGGTTAGAGTAGTTGTCTATAATTGTTTCTCTTCAATGTTAGTAATTATTAGACATCTGTTACTAAGCTCTCCTGGAGCATAAAAAAGGTAAAAATTAAATTTAAAAAAAAAAAGTATCTTGATGTTCGCTGAGGCTTCTAAGGTTGGCTTTCAGATTATGGTTGTGATAATATGCTACTAATTAGCAAAACCTTATGCTGGAGATGCAGGAGAAACAAGCAGAGTCAGCATATAGATCTCAGCTCTTAAAGAAACAGATTGTCACAACAGAATTTAGTAGCACCTAAATCAGAAACATGGGTGTATTTCTTTGTAAAAAAAAAAAAAAAAAAAACCAAAAAAACAAAAACAGTGAACCCACCTACCAATGAAAACAGCAACTAGTATTGCCTGTGCTTGAAGCATAATGAAAAGCAAAATGATTTAATCTTTTCGAAACCCACTTAAGATTACTTGAACAAGTATACAATTTCCATAAGTGCCCTATTTGATTTCAAATAAAAGCAGTTCTTGTTAGGTACCTTTTATCCAAGATGACATTATTGTCTTCAGATATTTTATTTCTCATACCTTGGTGTGTATTTCACACACTGATTTAGTCATGTCTTTCTATTGTCTGTTCATGCCTTCAGGTTGGACAGCAGATGTTTTTCTTTGGAAGTTTTAAACATCTGCTTCCTGATGGGGACAAAAAGCACAAGAAACAAAATACATAACAAAATATGATATTGTTTGGCTTTTGTATTATAATGCCTCACTTTCACAGAGTTGTTTGAAATGAGCATGTCAAAAAGAAATGTTGTGGAGTTTATATGAAATGACTGCATGTTTGAATTGACTCATTTAAGGTATTCTCCTCGACATCTGTATGGGTGATACATGGCAATGTTGTGGAGTTTAAAGCAAGGTTAGATGATAAACTACTACCCCAAACTTTGACCATTTTATCATGCTATGTTTATTACATCATATGAAAATGGAAAGAGTTTGCTTCCAAGGATTGGCCAAACGCATCAACATACAGGTGGGGCAAGGAAAGCATCAATCTGAAAACCAGCTAAGATTCTCATGGTACCTCTGGAGAAGCTGCATAGATTTACTGCTCAGAAAGGAGATTCTGTTGAAAAAACAGCTATTAGTTGTATAGCCTACAAATCAATTGTAAAAAAAAAAAAAAAAAGTTTGCCCCAAGTCAAATATGGGACAAAGCAAAGGACTCGAACTGGAAAGAACTGAAAAAGGTGCTCTGGTCGGATAAGTGCAAAATTTAACTTTTTTTTATAGTGGATCCCCAGTATTTGCAGGGGGTACAGACCACAGCCCCCTGTGAAGAGCTAAAACTCACAAGTACCTGAGACCCCACTAAAATGCTTTTAACTGCCTATTTTAATAGTTCAAACACCACATATACCTTAATGTGTATTGTTACACACAGTGGATCCCGTCTTAGCACTACACTAGAAGCTAACATCTATGTTCTTCCTTATCTGCACTCTTGGAGAAACAGTAAATCATCATCAAGGAAAATAAATGCCGCTCGTAGATTGGCTTCTTTGTGTATCAATTAGCGTAGCACCTAGGCATTTCATCTTCCCAAGCTGTTCTATGAAAAAAACTATAAATAAGCAAATTTTCTGGGAATAATTTGAAGTTATGTTCCACAGAAAAATCCACAAATATTGAATCCACAAATACTGAACCACAAAAAGACAGGGGTCCACTGTACATGCAGACTGCACATCATCCTGGACACATGATGTCTACTGCAAAACTTAGCTGTGGCTACATCATGCGGTTAGGATGTTTTTTTTTTTTGTTGTTGTTTTGTTTCCAGCAGGGCAACAACCCTAAATATACAGCCAGAACTACAAGCTGGATCAAAGCCTAATTATGTATTTTAATGGCCCATTCCAGGTCTGTAATCCACTTGCACATCTGGGCAGGTTATTAAGGTTGCTACTATCCATCCAGTCTGATTGAGCTTGAGCTACTTTGTAAAGAAAAATGGACAAAAAAATATGTCTCTAGTGCAAAGCTGGCAGAGAGGTACTTCAAAAGGCTTGCAGCTGTAAAACAGCAAAAGGTGGTTCTAAGTATTGACATGAAGAGAGTGATCACAAATGGACACACTTTTCACATTTAAAAAAAATCTTTGAAAGCCATGTGTTCTTTATCTCCTATTTTACAATGACGCACAACCTGAAATCCTAACAGAATTCACCAAAGTTTGTGGTTACAATGTGAGAAAATGTGACAAAGTTCAAATGGTAGAAATACTTTTAGATTTACAGTTCCTTGCAAAAGTGTGAGTGGTTAATAACTGAATATGACATCATGACATTTACCCAGTGAATTGATGGCAGGATTTTATTGCCTTGCATTTGGGTTATACTTCAACTTCTATGTTCTGATTGTTCAAAATATACCCCTGGCTAAAATGTGGGAAAAGTTGGAAATTAATCCAAATGATCAGTTATGATTAGGGTGATGGTGTGGCCTTACAAAAAGTATTGGGCATTAGTATTTTACTACAGCACCCATTGGCACTCTTGACAATGACATGAAAAAGCCATTTAATATAATAATATAATTCAGCTCCAATTATAAATTTTTTATTATGCTCTCTTCTCTTTAGCATGCCCCACAGGTTTTTAATTAGATTTTAATGTCAGAGATAGCCATGTAGAAAGGTTGATTTTGTGTGATATGAAGACGTTCTGTGCTGATTTGGCCAAATGATTTGAACCAATAACCTGCTTAAAGGCCCAATGATGAGGCATTTTTATTTTACTGGTAGATGCCACAAGATTTTTGTTTACAATGTGCTGGTAGTGCAAAGAAATAATGATGCCATGCTTGCCCACTGACAAGATTCACAGGACACCCAGTGTTTTGAGTTTTAGTCTCATCTGATAGAAACACACTTGCAGCACATAGTTCAAGTTAAAGTCCAATTAGAGTTTGGCAAACTCCACATATTTATGTTTGTGATGGTAGGACAGGAAAGGTCTTTGTCCTAGCATGTTTCTGAATCAGCTTATTAATATGTAGGTAGCTGATGGTTGTTTATTGACTTAGCGATTCAAAGAGCCCAGTGGCTAAAACAAATAGGCCTCAGTTTCATGTCATATTTATCCCCAGGAGGAAAATAAACTAATTAAAAGTTTGTATACACTCTGATGAAGTACTAAAAAAATCTAGTTTATTAATTCTTTTAGGAATTGTTCAAATACAGTTAAAGCCAGATGTTTACATACACTGAATAAAAAGACATACACATTTATTTCCTCACTGTCTGAAGTTAAATCAGACCAATCATCTCTTGTTTTAGGTCAGTTAGAATTACTAAAATTATTTCTATTTGCTAAATGCCATAAAACTTTGCGAGAAAAATTTTTAGAGATTTTTTTTATAACTTTCTTCAAATTCAGACATTTACATACGTTTGGTCAGTGTCAGGGATAATTGTCTTTTAAACTGTGTGACTTGGGTAAAACCTTTTGGGTTTCCTCCACAAGCTTCTCACAATAGTTTGCTGGAGTTCTGGCCCATTCCTCCTGACAGAACTGGTGGAACTTGGTCAAGTTTGTTGGCTGACTCACTCACACACAACTTTAAAGATCTACCCACAACTTCTCCACAGGACTGAGATCATGAGATCAGTGCTTTGTGTTGACCATGCCAAAACATTGACTGTGTTGTCCTTAAGCCACTTTGTCACCACTTTGGCTGTATGCTTAGGATTATTGTCTGTTTGGAAGACCAATCTGCACCCAAGCTTTAACTTCCTGGCTGATGTCTTTGGATGTTACTTCAATATTTCTTTCCTCATGATGCCATCTATTTTATGAAGTGCACCAGTTCCTCCTGCAGCAAAACAGTCCCATAACATGATGCTACCACCCCATACCTCACAGTTAGGATGGTACAAGCGTCCCTGTTTTCCTCTAAATGTAACAATAGTCATTATAGCCAAGTAGCCAAGCCATAGTTCCACTTAATTTAATCAGACCACAGGACATGTGTTCAAAAATAAAGGTCTTTGCCCCTGTGTGTATTATCAAACTCCAATCTGGCTTTTCCATGTTTTTTTTTTTTTTTGGAGTAATGGCTTCCTCCTTGCTGAGTGGCCTTTCAGTCTATGTCAGTACAGTACAGGACACGTTTGACTGTGGATAACAACGCTGACTTACCAGCTTCAGCCAGGATCTTCATAAGGTCATTGAGTTTTGTTCTAGGGTCAATGTACACATTTTGGACCAAACTACATTCTTCTCTGTGACACAGAACCTGTCTCCTTCCTGAGTGGTATGATGATTGGACCTTCTCATCATGTCTATACTTTCATATAATTGTTTGAACTGATGAATGCAGCACCTTCAAGTATCTGCAAATTATTCCCAAGGATGAAACAGAGTTGTGCAGCTCCACAATTCTCTTTGTGATATCTTGGCTGATTTCTTTTGACTTTCCAATCATGTCAAACAAGAAAGCAGTGTTATCCAGGTGTGGCCTTAAAATACATCCACGTGTGAGCCTCCAATTAACTCAGATGTGTAAGTTAACCTATCAGAGGGTTTGTGGAAGGAAACCCAAAAGGTTTGACCAAAGTCATACAGTTTAAAAGACATTTATCTCTGATACTGACCAGGGATACTTCTTAATTTGAAGAAAGTCTGATTTAACTTCAGACAGTGAGAAAAAAAGGTGTATGTGTCTTTTTATTTGGTGTATGTAAACTTCTGGTTTCAACTGTATGTTTGGCACTGGTAATATTGAAAGGAGTCTCTTGCAAACCTCAAATCTTTGCTAGCAACATAAATATATTAAAATTACAATTTAGACTTTTACACATATTTTTAACATGTGATCATATAAACGCAACTGCTGCTACGTTTGTTTCAGGCATCTTATATGTCTTTACTGCAGTGGGGGAGCAATAGGCTACTAAATTAAAAAAAGCATACATTATTCCTAAATAAAGTAAATGTAACCATTTTCCAACCTTTAAAAACCTTTTAAAAAGACGGTGGCAGGGGTTAACACTGTAATAGTGTTATTAATTATTATTGATAACACCAGGCATTGCAAGTACCTGAATGGAATTACAAATGGTAAACTATTAAAACTGAACCTACTGTTGTGTCACATTTTAAATGTTTTCAAGTCTTTAAAAAGTTCTTTGCACTCAGTTTTTAAACCTCTGAGCCATTTGTCTGAGAAATAAAACTCATCTCTACAGAGGAAAGCTTGTGCCTGTTTGCCTTAGATAGAAGCAGAGTCGTTCTGGCGCAGAGACCGAGTCTATGCCAGCTCTGTGTAACTCACCACTAAGCTGTGGTGCATCAAACTGGGTCCCGTCCATTCTACTGGAGCAGCACCAAACACATCTGGGTTATTTGGAGGCAATCAGAGTGAAATATTGTCTTCTGCCACCCTATGCAGAAGTGAGGTGAAATCATCACCAATTAAATTGGTAGATCACAGTTTTCTCTTTCTCTTCTGACCCCACCAATAATTCTAACAGCAGGAATCGATGGAAGCAGCTATGTTTACACTCTGGAAAACACTCATGAGCTCTAGACCTCTAAATTATGTCAATTTTATGCTTAACCTTATGGTTTTCTTTGTCAGGTTATGCAGGTCATTGTCTGGAACATTCTGGACACCAGCTTCCAATCTCTTTCCCTTTGAATTTTTAATCACAACTCCAACTTTTATTAAATTCTCTGTCTTAATATCTGAAAACTTAAGGTTCCTCTGCAGCTATAATCTGGTAACTTTCATATGCCTTTAAACTGCTGGCAAAATGACTAATACATAAGCTTGATGATGTACATGACCTCTGACAGTAAAACTCAGGTTAGAAAAAAGAAGATAAATGGCTTTGACACCATGATGTCCTCTTTCATCCCTTTGTACCTCATCAACCTACCTGATCCCATAAATCTGCCCTGTCATTTAAGCTTTTGTGGGGCCTTTTTCAACACACTTATTCCTTTTCTCTACTTTGGAAGGGGGTTATTTTGAAGTTCTATGTCATGAGCTTGCAAAAGAGACTTTTTCATGTTTCTCTACATTTTGTAAACATTTTGACTTTAATTTTTTTTCTACTTCCATTGTGCACCCAGTGCTCATCAAGTTTTTTTTCGGTTCAATATTGTAGAAAGTTTTTCATACGGTGTAATTAAATCATATATGCCCCACTGGGTGGAGGGCACAGACGTCTCTGTCATGATTTCTTCATAGTTGCTGCAGGGAAATTGTTCATTTCATCTTGGTATCATTCTGCAGATGCTGCCTTTCTGTTATAACTTTGCCTTTGTGAATGCTTTAAAAATATATATATTTTGCTTTACTAGTTTTACCGACGAGGCAAAATCTCTGATGAGAACATATGAGATGAGAAGGCAAAAGCATCTACAAGGCAAACCATTGGAAACCTCTTCATTTCACAATAGGTGATCGAAATTGAATCTAAAGTACACAAACTTTTTTTTTTCATTTTTATTGTGTTACACATTGATACAAAAGTTTTGAAGTCTTCTAATCCTATTTAATTTATTCATTTTTTTTTTTTAACTTATTGATATGGGAGTAGTGGTCTGTCTGCACATCATTTGTGTGATTGTAAAAGGAGAAATGGCTACTGTTTGTCACTTTGATCAAAACTAAATTTAACATGACACTTTTTGCATTGTATCTGTTAAGGATTTTTCAAAATTCCCCATTTATAAATGGCCCAGAAGACATGAGGCTAGCAATGATTTCCTAGAGTGCCCTCCAGATGTCAAAGAGAAAACAGTAATTTGAGAAATTTGATCCCTTAGTTTAAGACAAACTGTATGCAAGTGTTTGCAACTGACATTATTCTTGTAAATGACAACCAATACACCATTGTTTGTGTTCAAGGAACTTAAAAAGTTGGATATATTATTTGCAACATGGAAACTTGCTGCAAGAACATTTTGACTCCCTTCATGACACCGCAGGGTTTTCTTCTCAGTTTTTGATGGATATATATATATATATATATATATATATATATATATATATATATATATATATATATATATATATAGAGAGAGAGAGAGAGAGAGAGAGAGAGAGAGAGAGAGAGAGAGAAAGATTACATTTGCGTTTTCTTAAAAATTCTACTAAAACTTTGAAAACTACTGCCTACTTTTCATCAGAACTATTCATACTCCAAGCTAGACTAGTAGTGCCGTATAAAACAACAAACCTGAAAACAAAAAGTAAGACAGTGCTGCTTTTTCTCGTGTTCCCCTGTTCAAAAAAGTGGGACCATTGATGTCAGTGTGTACGCATTGTTGTGTCATTTATCACAGGTTTTGTGATGGAATGGTGACCTATCCCCACGTCTTGCTTGTTGGGTTATCCTTCAGATCCCTGCAACCACAAATCTGATTAGGAATTGTCATAAAAAATGTGAGTATTTTTGTCATTCATTGTTTTGGTGAGTAGAAGGAGCTAAATTCTGTTATTGAGCAAATTTGATCCCAAGCATGCACTGAAAACACTTACTTACGTCTTAACAACAAAAACCTCCATGAACAAGTCTCTTCCAACATGACATTAGGTCACATTTCACAGCAAATTAAACAATAACTTCAGGGAAAAAAAGCTTCTGTTAGTATCCATGTTGCTTTTTTGACAGAGTATCATTAATTTATTAAAACCACAATTTAAGAGTCGTCATGCAGGACCAACACATAAATCACAACTAAGGGTCAAAAATATGAAATTAAAAAAAACATTAAAGTTGGGTTAAGTGTGTATGTCAAAGTAAGTAAGTTACATGAAGCTAGACCATGTCTTTCAGGACAGAAATCATACATGACTAATGACACTGTCACAACATTGTCAAAATAAATAAATAAATGGCACAGTAATCACTTTAAAGTTAGTGAGCAGTCTAGCCACTTTTTTAAATTCAAATCCTTAAAGTGCTAATATGGTAAGGTTGCATGACAATCATAAATGGCTTTCATAAATGTTTTTAATTAGTTAGATGATTAGCTTGCCTAAAGATAAATAATTCCACAGTTTTGAGAAGATAACAAATAATAAATAATAAAATGCATATCAATTTGTCTAAAAATATAGGTTGAGTGAAATTCAGTGTGCTTGCAAAGCTGGAATTAAATGTTTTCTCATTATTTATTCCATTTTTGAGCATTTAACCTTGTGTGCAGGCAGATAAATGCATATTAGCAGACATGTAAATAACTGAATGAAGGCTGTGAAAGCCAAAGAATTAGAAGTGCAGATAACTGCGTGCTGAATGGACTGATTAAATCACACTCTTGTGTTTGTATCAGTTGTGCACAGGAAACCTGTTTCATCTTCTTCCTCTCAGAGCCTGTATTTACTATTCAGCAGGATGCTCCTTGTAATGAATGCGACTCTTAATTGCCCTGAGCCCTCCAGAGCCAAATGAATCATAAAATGTTCCCTTATGGGAATTTGTCACTGCTGTGCTGACTAAACAATAGGCTGGGCTGGCTTACATTTATGACTGTGACATGGTGAGTGG
Organism: Anableps anableps; assembly: GCA_014839685.1. Taxonomy (NCBI): domain Eukaryota; kingdom Metazoa; phylum Chordata; class Actinopteri; order Cyprinodontiformes; family Anablepidae; genus Anableps; species Anableps anableps. The sequence continues at coordinate 10,929,634 of CM026081.1, forward strand.
CTTCAAGGCAACTTGTTGTCTAATGAGCCAAATGGGTCATTGGACCAGTGGACATTTCTAGCCATTCCATAAGTGTCCAACTGGATATTCTGGTTTGAATGGAGACTGCCGTTTTCTGCTGAAAAGAGCTGTTTTAGTTTTAAGCAAATTGTAATCAATTTGGCCTTTTTTTTTTATATAAGTCAGTCTGATAAAAGCATATATTGGCCACATTCCAGACTTGTTTTTGTTTTGTGTTATTATTGCAATGTTTGATGCATTGTGTTGAATTGTGTTTCTCAAGCACAACTTTTTCAGTGTTAATTTCAACAAAATTACAAAATTACATAATGTAAAAGCATTCATATACCTTAAGCTTTTTCACATTACAGTCACAAATGCCGGTTTATTTGTGGGGAATGTTTTGTGATAGACTGACGCAAAGTAGCATACAAACATAATGTGGAAGAAAAAGGAAATATGGTTTTCAAACTTTTTAACAAATAAATATCTAAAAACTGTGGCGTGCATTTGTACTTAATTCTTCTTACTCTGATATCCCTAAATAAAATCCAGTGCACCAGATGCCTTTAGAAGTCCTCCAATCAACAAAGAGAATTCACCAGTGTATTTTAACCTAAATTTTTTGTAAGTAGCCCACTGAGACAGTATGTTTAAGAACTATTACTGCAGTTGCTGTCTAAATCTGAAGCTTTGTAGTTCTGACTGCAAGTTTAGAGTCATTGTGCTGATAGATAAATCTATCAGTAAATCTGTGTCCCAGTATCAGGTTTTCTTCCAGGATGGCCCTTTATGTAGCACTAGCCATCTCTTCCCATTAACTCTGGCCAGCTCCCCTGTCCCTGCTAAAGAAAGATTTCCACAGCATAATACTGTCACAACCATGTTTTACAATATATATGGTGTGTTCAGGGTGATGTTCAATCTGGTATCATCCACTCAAAGCATTTTCAGTGAATGACAAAAAAAAAAAAAAAAAAATCTATTTTTGTTTCATCTGACCAGAGCACCTTCTTCCACATGTCATGATAAGGGGGGTAGAATACAAATACACACCACACTTTTCAGATTTTTTTTTTTTTTTAAATTTAAAACCATGTAATAATAATCGTCCACTAATTTTTGTGGAGCTATCACATAAAACCCAACTAAAATACACAGAAATAGCTGTAATCTAACAAAATGTAAAAAACATCAAGGGGTCTGAATAGATTTGCAAGAGACTGCATGTTGGCAAGATACTTAAAATCAACTCCTTCAATTCCAAATCCATGTTCTTCCTGCTGATTTCTCCTTAGAGAATGCTGAAGTATATACTATGGTGTTTATGAAAGTAAACCTCAAAGATTGTACATGGCTATTGAGTGGTGAATAGTGCACTCCTGGCGGGTGTGATTAGCCAGGGGCTTTATTACCGCCTGTAAAACATTCCAGACTTTAATGTGCAATAGAGCCCTTTCTTTCTTTATGCTGCTCTGGTGCACCCTGTTCTCTTCTCATTACAAATATGCTGCTCCTGCATTTGTACACCTTTCTTGTCCTCTGTTGAATAGCCACCACTGCCTCCTTGGGTTTTCACAGATTTAAGTACTTTCATATGTCACTTTGACACATAAAGAGACTGGAGGGTAAACAAGTTGGCAGGCCATTGGTTCCATGGTTAGACTTTTCATCTGATGTGGTTTGATGTTGTGATTAGTGTGGTGGACGGTGGGCATTGTATCAGCCTGTCTAGACACTCTGACACAAACTTGGCAACGCTATTTTCCCAACACTATTTTCCCCAATAGCATCTCCTTTTGCAACAACTGCTCAAGACAGATTTTGCGAGTAAAAAGGTTGATGGTGCTTCAATGTTGGGGCAGCTGCACGGCAAAAATTTCTATAACATTTCACGCCTGAGTCTTCTTATACTCAAAAGCATCTGTGAGCAGACTTAAAATGATTTTTAGAATCCATTAACATGCATCAAAGGTGACTGGATTGTAATCAACGTATGACCATGTAATTAAAATAGGAAAAGTTAGGGCCCCCAAGGCGAAGATTGTGATCCGACTGCATTAACTACCAGGTGGTCAAGGACTCTCCAAAGTAACATTTAAAGTAAATATATGTACCAATGCGCAGCTATGCTGCATTTAGGGACAGGGATTATAATTAATCACTTTACCTACGTTAATGTTGAATATGTAGACTTCATGCTGTGTTTCAGTAACTACAACAAACTCTAAAAGCCTCTAAGTAGATATTCCCTGAAGGGTACATAAATTTCTACATGGGGATGTCTTTGGATTCATATATTTTATAAATGCTTTGGACAACAAAGACATTGAGGTTTGAGCCGTTTAGTACCCTGCTGCAAAACACATGTTATTAAATGTAAAATTCAGTATAGGTTAAGCCTTCCTGCAGAATTTACAATGTACACAGTAGATAAACCTTTGCTTTCATATTTCATTTCCTATATATCTGAGCTTTTCAGTTCTTGGCATTACAGCTAAAATGGCTCCACATTAAACTTAGTTCATGGTCTTCTGAAGCAATCACGGTTCAACAGTCTCAGCAAATTTTCTAAACAAAATGTAAGGCCATAACCAGAGGAAACATTGCTCTACATTTGTATAGACAGATATATCCAATGTGCCTCAAGCCATTCAAGCTAAAGTTAATAAAAAGAACAAGTTAAAACAGTTTTGTCATTTTAAATTAGACTTTCCTTTTAAAAGGCAATTTAATCCAGGTTGAAGACTGCACCAGGAACAGAAAATCAGCCAGAACGTGAATGGTGTTTACAGGGTTTTGAGGAAATCTTATAGTGCATATTTAAGGGGATAGTGGGATTTTCTCAACTTTTTAGAGGCATTGCAGAATTGAAGTGGCAGTGTAGTGTATCCATTACATGAGCCTCTCACACACATGTATGTATTATTGGCCAGAGAACATGAAGCTGGATTTTGCATGCTGGACTTCCGCCAAGGCTGGAAACAGTCCTGGTGCCACAGCTGCTGTGCACATTGCATCTGGACCCTGCCATGACATCAATTGACAGGATTTTACAGAAAAGCTGCAACAAACAATCCACTTTCTCCTCACCAATAAATACCTTACCATGCTATGGCTATTTGCACATAGAAACATGGGCTCCCTACTGGAGTTGTGCTTTCAGCTGATGAGAAACACCAAACCTCCAATTTGCAGCCATGCTTGGCTGTGCTGGTTGCTTGCAGACAGAAGGAAGCTGGGGGGTTTTCAGAATGCAGTTTAAGTATAGAATATTCCTGTCTGTCATTTAAAGATTGAGCATCAGTGAGCCTAATTTACAAGGTAATTTGATCAAAGAGTCTTAGTGTGACTAAATCATGTACAGATTTTGAATAAAAAAAAAAAAAAAATCAAATCCAAAACATTTGTTAATTTACCCTCAGCTGAAACTAAAGGACTAAAACTTGGTTGTTTTTTTTTTTAGGTTTAATCTGAGTGAAGTTTAATCTTACCATGACCACACTGTAACAATACCAAATTCATTGCTTACTCACAAGCATACAGTATCAGGTTAACATGCAAGAAAACATGACATAAATATGGTGAAATATAATATAATATCCATCCATTGTTTATACTGGGTTATCCTGACAGGGTCATGGGGGGACTGGTGCCTATATCCAGCGGTCATTGGGGGAGAGAAGGGGTACACCCTGGACAGGTTGCCTGTCCAGCACAGGGCAGTGTAGAGACTACACTCACAACCTCACACTTATACGCAACAACAATTTGGAGAGATCAATTAACCTAACAGTCAAGTTTTTGGACTGTTGGAGGAAGACAGGGTACCCAGAGAAAACCCACACATAATATAATATAATATAATATAATATAATATAATATAATATAATATAATATAATATAATATAATATAATGCATGGGTGCATATTGTAATGAGATAAATACTGTCTACTAATCACCACTGCATCAGAGAATTAATTACATTTTTAGAAGTACATTTGCACCTTATGTTGCTATCTAAATTTGTTGCAGTCATCCTTCTAAATGACTCTGAGTCATTCTCTTTGGCCTTTATTGCTGGAGGTAAATAGGCTGCAGGGCAATCTGAAGTTGTCTGTCCTGCTTAGCCGAGAACTGCAGTGGGAGCTGGTGGTTGGCAATGCTGCCAACAGTGGAATTACAGAGAAGTTGAGGGGACAAACACAATGCTATTTGCTATGTCACAAAGCAGAAAAAGGATACCTCCTGCTTCATGGAAAGCCTGTTTTGTTCCGCCTATCCTTTTCCTATTTCTACTTGTATAAGCTTTGCTGTTCCTTAATGTGCACTGACAGGAATTCTATTCTTATATCTGGTTGTTGCAACCTCCCACCCAACTGTTCAACCCTTGTAGTTAAAGTAACATTGTAAAAGGGTCTAAATTATCTTGCAAGAATTTCAAGTTATTATCCACTTCTGTCTGATTAAAAATATATATTTTGGGGGGATTTTTTTAATTACTCAAGCGTGGATCCCCTTATTTTGTGCAGCCAGTTGAAAAACAGTGCATCAGTGGTAGTAATTATCAAATTTCTCTGATCTGTCCCCCATTTTACAGCCCTAAAAATGATGTACAACTGTTGAAGACTTCCCTTTTTATACTGTTTGAGGTCAGAGATAAAGTACTTTCTTCAGAGAAAGAGGAGCTCCAGCATATTACATTTAATGATCTCTTCTTGTTCCATCTGTATCTCATCTATTTTCTTTTCTAGTTGCAGAGATCAATGTGACAAAACGAGTGACCTATTGATGCTCATTCACTAGCATGAGAAATCTGCACTTTATTTACAATTTAACAAAGATGAATATTCTCAGCTGCAGCGGTCTAACTGTTTTTCTTCTAGTACCCTGGTTTCCTCCCACAATCCAAGACAAGATTCATCCTAGATTCATTGCTTGTTCTAAAATAGCCATTAAACTGGTCAACAAGAAAACCTCTGTCAATTTTAGACTGTTTGAATGATCTGGTACTTTTTATGCTCTGAAATTCTTCAAGTTAAAGACTAGGTAAACAGATCCACACATGGCAGATTCCCCTATTATTCATTAAATAAAGATTAAGATGAATTTAAAAAGTATGTTAAAACAACAGACTGGACAGAGTCCCAGTGGATAGAACTGTTGCCTTGCAGGAAGATGGTCTTGGGTTTGAATCCTGGCCTATGGTCTTTCTGCATGTTCTCCCTGTGTATGCATGGGTTCTCTCCGGATACTTTGGTTTCCTCCCACAATCCAAAAACATGACTGATTAATTGGTCTCTCTAAACTGTCCTTAGGTATGAGTGTATGTGTATGGTTGTTTGATCCCGCAATTTCCTGCAACCCTGCAAGGAAGGCGGGCATAGGCAATGGATGGATGGATGTTAAAACAACAAATTTGCAGTGAACACATACTTGCTCCCTGTTTGACAGGGAAGCTAATAAATACACCGATTTGTAAAAACGATTTAACACCTTATAATAAAGAGGAAACATTGTGTGCATGTGTTCGTGGGACATCGGACATAGGGGTGGGTTGTCATAACTGCACTAAAGCAAAACCTATACAGATAATGTAAGTAAAATAAAACACAGATATGCTACACAAATCCTGATGTAAATTGTTACCCAATTCCATTTTATAACTTGGTTGTCAAAGTGCATCAGATACGCTCCATTTATTATCTACATTGATGGCCATGACAATGTGAAATAAGATATTTACAGTTTTATGCATGAATGAAGATGATTTACCAATTTTTAATCATTATTATCTTTAGTATAATATTTTAAAGTTACTATAACCAACAGAGTCAGTGCACATTAAACCTAATAGCTGCATTGCAGACCATGAACTTTGCAGGTACATATCACCACATCAGTCCATCCACTTGCTATGTTAAATGCTGTGCAGCATATAATGGCAGTTGATGACAGTTGGGCCTTGAGCAGAGCTCTCTTCCCGGCTGCTTGTTGTTGGTAATGGCCTAGGGAGCGGTGCAGCAGGCAAGTAAAGACCATGGCAGGTTAGACATCAATCTCCCCTTATGGCGGAAAGGTCTCTCTCGGAGATTGATAAATGTTAATTACCTAATCCTGACATCAGCCAGAGAACGCAGCCCAGGCAGCAAAATGAGAACATGGTGACAGCGAAGGGGAAATTACTGGAAGTATTAGATTTTTTTTACACTTGATTTGGTACAGAAGTTTGCATAACAAGTTCTTGTTTATTTTTGATTGCATTTTTCTTTCCTTTTTTAGATTACATTGTGGCTCTAAGATCCTTGTGCTACACTTCAGGAGCAACATGTTTTCTGTGGAGCTTGTTTATAATATTATTCAAGTCCAATTGAACTAACGTGTCAAAGATGACCTTCTTATTTATGACTGTGGGTTTGGCAGAATTTTTGCAACTTTTATTTGATGGTTTACTATGTAGCATATCTTAATAGTAAAAAGCAAAAACATCATACACATATATCATATCAAACACAAACTTAAATACATATATATAAGAAAATAAGAATTCAGGCAACCATAAAGTAGGTAATGTATACAGTTGAGGGTTGTTGTCCAGCTGGAAGGTGAACCTCTGGCTCATCCTCAAAATACCCTGAATTTAGCTCCACCCATCTTTCATCAACTGTGACCAACTTTCCTTTTCCAAGTGAAAAAAAGTATCTCCACAGAATGATGCTGCCAATACCTTGGCTCAACATGGAGCTGGAGTGTTCGGGTGTTAGTTATCTGCCAAATGGGTTTTGTATCCATGCCAAAGAGTTCAGTATTGGTCTCATCTGACCAGAGCACCATCTTCAACATGTTTGATGTGTTCCCTAAATGGAAATGGAATAAAAAAAAGTCTAATGGCTTTCTTTTTTAGACTCTTGTAATTTGTGGAGTGCATGGCTATTAGGTATACTGTTTTACTATCAAGCCCTGCTTTAAACTTCTCTACAGCTAAAGACAGTTGGTGGCACTGGATTTTAGTTAGGGGTATGGCAATAAGGTGAGTGAGTACAACTGCAAGCCACACCTTTAAGATTTTTTTTAAACAAAACAATTTAAAACAGTGTACCCTCTTTTTTTTAATTTACAATTCTGTGCTAATTTGTATCACTCAATTGCAAAAAAATCCCCCCAAAATAGATTAACGTTTATGTTAGTAACATCACAAAATGTGAAAAAAATGCAAGCTGTGTGAAAACTTTCAGTGGGCAAATATATTTAAACTGCTCACATGCATTCACTGTCCTCTAAATTGTTGCTCTCACAACAGCTGAAGCACATGAGGTTTTGCACCATGCGCAGAAAGCCCATTTAACTGAAAAGCTTTACAAATTGATGAAGAAATGTGAAGAGGATGGGGGGGAGCAGAAGCATCAATTTAGTGCAGTGGAGTATTCTCCATGCATGTGTCCTCATCAATCAATATAGATCAGCTAACGGCCCCGCTCCAAGTCTGCCTGGTGGACGCGGTGAGGATGTAATACTGCTAATCAATACTTAAGTGATTTTATCTCAAAGAGAACAGATGCTGTGCAAGTGAGCAAGTTGATGTATACCCAATGTATACTTACCAGAGAAACTGAGTGGAACCTTTTCTTCATGTTATTTCTCTGTCTGATATAACGAGAATATGAGTTTACTGATGCACTACACTATGTTTAGACAACAATTTAGTGCCTCACATAAGTCATGCCACTTAAACCTGTCCACATTTTGTCACAATACAACCACAAAATGTATTGTATCCCAACAGAATTTTGTTAAAAACCAAAACAAAGAGGCAATTAGTTCTGACATAGAAGGAAAAGGTTTGTTTTTAATTTTTTTTCTAAATGAAAATCTGAAAACTGTTGTATGTAGTTGCACCACATCACTTAATTAGTAAATATAGTTCCTCTGTGTGTAATTTAATCTCAGTATCCATAACATTATGCTCTACAAAACCCTCAGACATTAGGTACCAAACATCAGTCAACAAACTGCACTTTGAAGACCAAGGGACACTCAGGCATATCAGAGTCAAAGTTGTAGAGAAGTTTAAAGTAGGGTTAGGTTATAAAACAATATCCCAAGCTTTGAACATCTCACAGAGAATTATTCAATCAATCAATTAGAAACGGAAAGCCTGCAGCACAACTGTAAAGCCACCAATACATGGCCTTCCACCTAAAAAATTAAATTGAGCCTTAATCAGGAAAAAAAATCCAAGAGCCCCATGGTTATTCAGGATGATCTACAGATCAGGGGAGACAATTTGTCAAAGGCAAAACTATTAATCATGTGCTATATAAATGAGACATTTATAGAACAGTGGCAAGAATAAAGCCATTGTAAAAATAAAGCCAAAGTGGTTTTAGTTTATCACAAGCCAAGTAGGGGATGCAGCAAAGAGGAAAGACAGTGCTATGGTCAGATGACACAGATATTATTTATCTATATGCAAACTGTTACATGTTGCAGAAAATCTAAAAATGCACACCACCCAGAATATACTTCGCCTACAACAAAAGATGGTGGTGGCAGTATCATGCCATAGGAATGCTTTTCTTTAGCAGGGACAGGGAGACCAGTTAGAGAAAGGAAACTTCCTTGCAGGAAAACTACCCTAAATACTGCATGAATTGCAATGGAGTGGTTTATATCAATATATATTAATGTGTTAGAATAGTCCATTTAAAGCCCAGACCAAAATTCAATTGAAAATCTTGAAAAATACTGTTTTGTAAGCTATTTTGTAAAATCATAGGCAAAACTGTTATGCTCCAGATTTGCAAAACTGAAGACATACCTCAAAAGACTTGCAGCTGTAGCTGCAAAGGTGGTGCTACAAATTCATTAAGGAGGACTGAATACAAATTAATGACACACTTTTCAGATTTTTATTTGCAAGAATCTCTAAAAACAATCCATCTTTTCTCTTTTGCTTTACAATAAATTGCTACATTTTTTTGTCTACCTCATGCAATCAAAATGAAATTCCAGATTGCCAGAATTTATTTGTTTTCAAAAGGTAGCTATGTTTAAACTAAAATAAGTTAGACTTAATTTTATCTTTTATGTTATTAATCAGGATTAATCTTTTGTTGGTGACACAGAGAAGGATTGGGGAATTTTGTTGTTTGGTTTCAGTTAAGTTCTAGTGAATTTCCTTCTAAATATGCTAGGTTACAGTGTGGAAAATTGGAACTGTATAATGACACGTTGAGATGAATATAATGAAAGAATTTTACTCAGATTTCTTTGTGAATCCTGAAATCTCCTGCCCTTTCTGAACATTACCTATGCTTTCGATTTACTTTCCCATTTTAATTTTAAGATGTTTTCCAGCCAGCTGGTGAAGACACTTAATCTGTCATTAGCTACTCCCTGTCCAGTTCCCATTTCCCTTCCAGTTTCAAAGATGCTGCTTCTACCCCTCTTAAATTCATTCCTCAGATCCCTCTCTTTTAAGTAATTCTAGATCCATTTGCAAGCTGCCTTTTATAAAAAGATTGCATGGAAAAAAAGCCCCTATTCATCTAATTTCTTTTATGCTTTTATGAATACCAATGAAGCCACTAAAATTTTCAATCTGGTTTCTTTTCCCTTCACAGCTCTAAGATTGGCTTTGTCAAGGTCACCAAGGACCTGCTGCGTTGTGTCAGACGCTTGCTGAAATCCATGTTAATTAGCCACGACCCCAGCTTTTGACATTGTGCACCATCATATCTTAATCAACTTTGCTGGTATTGGATTATCTTACAGTGTCAAACAGGTCCAGTTTCTGTGAGACTGGGAGAGACAACCTCCTCCTCTGCTTGAAACTTTGGGTTCTGAAAGGTCTATTTTTGGTCTCCTCTCATTGGGGAAAATCAAGAGCAGCCGCATCACAGATATTCATGGCTACATATATGACATCCTGTTATAAGTCCCAAAAAAGTATTGTAACAGGATTCCTCCCATATGCATTTCTATGCTTCTGAAATCATAAGTTGGATGTCTAAAACTTTACAAGCAGCTTGGTGAATCCAAGTCAAAAGTTATTTAGATGAATAACTGTCACCACAAACTATCCAGCATAAATCATTTATTTCCTTATCTGCATGTTTTAAGCAATTACAAAGTAAATATATGACATATGATCACAGCTGAGTTCCGATAGGTCTTTGTTGAATAGGTTACCTAAATCAGGCAGGTGGCTTCACCCAGCTGACATGAACACATAAGACGACATCATGATTGATATTTTATTTTGCGGAATTATCCAATTTAATCCAAGCTTTTATTTACCCTATACATAACACGGGGACAATCATGAAAGCATCTAAAGAACATCTAACATAAGGAGCAGAATTGCTGGTAAAGAAGAGAAACTGCAAATTAAATATGGGTATTTAAATGCTTACTGACTACGGCCTTGAAACCTCATAGCAGAGAAGAATCAAGCAGGAATCCACAGCGTGTCGGTGTGTTTGGCTTTGAAGGTATTCAGAAAACTAACACTTAACAGTACAATACAATAGATGTGTATGCAAATGTTGGGGTGTAGCAGTACTGGTGCCTAAAATGTAGAAAGATGCTGGTTCAAATCTCAGCTGCGCACTTATGATCTCGAATTTCCACCTTCTCCCTTAAGTAAGAGTGGGTTTTCACCAGGTACTTTATTACTCCCCCAGAGTCCAATAAAGGGTACGGTGAATTAAATGTTTACTCTAACATACCCTTAAGTATGTGTGTATGCATGCATAGTCGGTCTTCGGTTTGTTGGCCCTGTGATGGACTCCAGTATCACAGCTACCTTAAGTAGGATTAGGTAGGTACAGAAATGCTTTAATGGAATGCATTCAATTTAATTTTGCAGAAGATAGATTTACACTACATATGAGAAACAAATAATTAATCACAATTATAAAAAAAAAAATAAAAAAAAGCTACAACCATACCACTGGAATTCCAATGAAAACATATAAAAAATACTTTCAGAGTGAATAATTTTGTGATTTATAAAAATTTTCTGTGACTCCTCAAATGACAAACCAAATTTAACAGGTAACCTGTCCCCCGAGGGATTTTGAAATACTAAGATAGATAAATTATTTATCTGAAGTTGTTTGATTGTTTCCACCTATTACCTTCTGAGGATAGGTTGTTGGATAGTATCCACCCACCACCATTAGCAACCCCACCATGCAGGGTCACAGGTGTTTCCCTTGCTGAGCATAGTCTTAGAAATGATAGCACGTAGTGTATTGGAAGAAGAGAAAGGCTGATGAGATAAATCACTATTTTAACAATGTGTTTACTTCACTGATGATATTCTCCAACAGTTCCTGTTTCTCACAGAATTATACTGACACCATCGCTGACCTCCGTGGGCCTTCATTTGTGTAGAATAATATCCAAACGGTGCATAACAATGTGAGCGGAGATGTATCTCACAGCAGTGTCTGATCTTTTATTCATAACCTATATCTGTCATTGAGCATCTGCTTCCCAATTCTCAGTCATCAGCATATTAGGATATTAGCTTCTTTCTGCTGTGTCTGCAACAGGAGGGGCATAAAACAATTTTCCTTTCAGATCCCTAATCAGGTCAGCTTTTGGTAAATGCTCTACAGTGGTGTGCAAAAGTATCCATACTCTTTAACTTAACTCTTTAACTTTTTTCTTATTGTGTAATGCTAAAATGAAAAACTGCAATGGGTTTTATGAGGATTTTACATTATAGATGAACACAAAGTAGAAGAAAAATTATACACTGTTTTCAAAAATGTTCACAGAATAATCTTCAAAATGTATTTGTCATGACTGGGTTTAGATTATATTATGTTTGTTTTCCTTATTATTTCCCATCAGGTCTTGCCATACTTAGTTTCATTATTATTGTTTTAAAGGTCTTGCCATAATGTTCATCTCTTTTCATTTAGTTTCTTAACTTATTCTTCTGTTCTGATCTTTGTGCTCTTAGATTTTGTTTCTTTAAGTTAGTGTTATTCTGTTCCTCATGATTTGCAGTTTCTTTGATTCTCAGTTCAGCTTCTAGTGTTAATTATTCATTTTCCCTCAGTCTACCTGTTTGCCTCCTCTCCCAGCTGCACCCTGTTAGTAATCAACCACCTGTCTCTTGTCTACAATCACACTCAACTATATTCAAGCTCCTGGATTTTCATTGTGCTTTCCTTGATTCTTCTGTGACTCAACCCATTATTGTCCCTGGTTTCATGGCATTTACCATGACCTGTTCCCCTTTGTGTCAGCATTGTAAGTCTTTGTTTTTGCCGTTTTTAAATGCACTTAATTTCTTGTTCTGCCTCTGGTTATGCATGCATTTGAGTCCAACTTAAAACCTCAACATAATATTGTCATGCATTTACCCCTTTTATTTGAATGCTTCAAAATAAAATCCAGTGCAACCAATTGCCCTCAGAAGTTATCTAGTTAGTAAGCAGTGAGATGAAAACTTAGTTGTGCCCTTGTATAGTCTCGCTTTCATGAAAGAATGGCAAGAAGGAAGACACTTCAAAAGAAGTCCATAAAACAGCAAACGTGTGAGGAAAATACTCTGATCAGAAGTCAAAAGGGACAAAAACTCAACTCTCTTCCCTGTATAGTTAAAATAAATAAATAAATAAATAAATGTGGGAACAAACGAACACTGCAAATTACCCTGACCACATGATCTCTATGGGGGAAAATGGTGACAGCAAGCTTTGGGGATACTTTTCTTTTACATGGAAGCTGATCAGAGTTAATGGTAAGAAGGAGGGGCTAAAACAAGGGCAATTCTGGTAGAAAACCTCTTTGAGGTGCAAAGATTTGAGACAGGGTGGAGGTTCACCTTCCAGCTGCTTAGCAACCCTTAACATTAACCAGTTTTACAATGGTATGATTTAGATAAATTATTCTCATCTGATTGGGCAGGACCCAGAAAATGGGTCCTGGAGCTGTTTTCAGTGGGCCTTTTGCCTGGCAAAAGTCGTTACAAAAAAATAAACCACAAGTTTGTCATGGTTTTATTATTATTATTTTTTTTAATAGTACTTTACACTAATCGTCTTGAGCCGTTTCACTTCAAAAAAAAAAAAAAAAAAAAAAAAAACCAAAACTGTTTGCTTAAGTAAAGAACTGTGCAGTTTTAAAAGGGTGGTTATTTATTCCGTGAGTGAATACACAGCTGAAGTTCTATGTTTACTCTTTTTGACTACTTCTTAGTAGCTGGAGTGTTTTTATTTTAGGTTTGAGCATAAAGGCACGGGCGAATCCATTTTAAAAAGGAGAGGTTTCTGAAGCATTTCAGTTCTAATTAAAATGCAGATATTTTGCTGTTATAGGTAATATCTCCCTCTCTCGTATTGACCAGATCGTCACCTGAGGATGGTAAATAAACATTTAGTTTTTTCATTAAAGATGCTTTTTATGAAGGCATACTGTAATATTTTTCAACTATATAAGGCTAAAATTGCTTGAGTTTTTTTTTTCATTCAATAAATTTAAGAAGTAAACTGGTTTGGGTCACAACTTATCATTAGGGGTGATTGTGGGTCCCAAAGCCAGACCAGTTGAAAACCACTTCTCTGGAAGAGAGTATATTTATGTGTTGGAATGGCACGGCCAAAGTGTAACCCTAGATTCAAAGTTCATGACATTAGAATACTATTCCTAGGACTGTAAAAGAAAGCTTGAATGTGCTCTCAATGTAAACATCTGTTACATAAAATAGGTCTAATATGGGTATTTCACAAACTTTTTATCTTCCTTTTTTTATTTAGTGTGTAGAGGAATATTATGATGTAAAAGTATGAACTTAAAAAAGTTACTTTGTTAAACCTAAAAATTGTAACTGGGCCTCCAACTTCACTGCTTAATTTAACATTTCGAAGTAACCTACAATTTGATTATTTCAGCCTAGACACTCAGATTCTTTCCACATCACCTCTTTTACTGCTGTCTAATGCTGCATGGGTCACTGATAACAGCAATGTTTCCATCCATCCTGTGGCTGAGAGCAAGCAGACAGGCTTACCTGAGAGCATCACTTAGTGTGGATCAGGGGAAATAGCAAATTAGAAGTTCGGTATTAGATTCAATTACACAGAACGGTAGCTAATATCAGCAGTATATGCTCCTATATCGTGCCGTTTTCTCCAGAGCTCCATGTTAGAATACTGTCAGATTCTCCACAACTTTGGACTCGAGTTAGTTCAGTTTATTGGTGCCTGTGCCAGATGGGGGAGCTTGTAAAGAGGCAGGCTCTGAATTTGAAAAGACTAAAGTTTTATGACATTAAATTTTTTTGACCAGGCAGAGGATATAAATTGGTGATTTTAAGACAACCATCAGGATGAACAGGGGGTAATTTTATTTGAATACCATGCCTAAGACAAACACTGGGGTCCAATTAAAGAATCTATGAATTATTTTTGTATATTGCCATCCCAGTGGACTTGCTACAGAAAATGTATCTGTTAAGTTTTGCCTGGTTCAGCATGAAGCAAGTCTTTTTTTCCTCTATATGAGAGATTTTAGATTATTTGTTAAAATTTTAGCTGCTATAAACAGTAGAAGATCAACAAAGACAAGACCAACAACCTAAATATGCTGGGTGAGAATGGGGGAATAATTGGAGAAGCTGACAAGAGGCACGTGGTAATTCTGAAGGAGCTGCAGAAATCAAAAGCTTAGGTGGAAAAAACTGGAGTTACTAGAGAGAGGAAACCACATCGCACAACAAACTGAACACACATTGTCTACTGATAAGGTGGTGGCAGCATCATGCTGTGGCATGTTTCTCTTCAGCAGAGAAAGGGAAGCTGTTTAGCTGTTTACAGTAAATAGGAAGGTGAATGGAGCTAAATAGATGCCAGGTGGAAGAAAACCTGTTGTAGGCTTCAGAGACCAACCACCCGCTGGGGTTCAATTTACAATATGATAATGACCCCCCCTAAACATACTGCCAGAGCTAAAACGGAATGGTTTAGTCTACAATATTTTAATACGTTAGAATGACCCAGCAAAAGTCTAGACCTCGAAGCCAGTTGAGAATCTGTGCTAGCACTTCAACATCAATGTCCCCAGATGCTCTCCAACCAATCAGACTGAGCTTGGGCTATTTTGATTAAAAAAAAAAAAAAAAAAAAAAAAAAGGCCAGGCAACCATTTCAATCTCTGGATGTGCAAAGCTGGTAGAGATACACCTCAAAATTAAATCAAAAATCATGTATCATTTACTGTCTGCTACACAATTGTGAGACTAGTTTGTTTTGGTCTGTTGCATAAAATCCAAGTACAATACAATACATGGTAGTTTAGGCATGTAGTGAAATGAGCAAAGATTCAACCACTGTGAAACACAAAATGGGTGACAAAAGACTTAGCATATTACTTAAGAAAGTCATTAATATTTTAATAAAATGAACAATGAGAGTTTTGTGGTAAATTGGTTCTAATGAGACAAAACTAAGCAGCTGATTTACTCTAAACAATTTAATGTAGACAGAGGAGGAAAAGAAAAGACCCTAATGAGAAGCTGACTTTAGTACTGTTTTCCTCTGGAGATATGTTGTTGAATGCATCCAGTTTAACGTTATTACTAAACATACCTTATAAGTTCTTGAACAAATTTTGGCATTATTCTTGTATCGGGGTCCAAATGGTATTCAAAACAACATGACTAAATTGTTATTCGTGTGTTTTTGGGTTTTTTTTTTTTTTTTTACTAAAACATCAGAAACCAAACTTTGAGCCACTGAAGAAATACACGAACATGAATTAAGCTTCTGAAGGTTTTCTTTGCTGCACAGTGTTATTTATAACCAACTTTAAGAAATTACTTCTTTTTATGGTATTGTAGTGCAATGGTGCTGGATGAAGAGAAAGCAATGGAGGATGGAGGAGTAAGCATTTTGCCTTCATGCCCAAGGGTTACCTCCTTTACTGCGCTGATGACCTGTAATCGCTGCTCGGCGTTGTCGTAAGAGGATGCAGCTGCAGGGTGGCTCCGCTGGCTGCCTTTCAGCGTGTCACTGGTTTGTGTGTCTCATTATGGCTTGTTCACTCTAAACTTGAAGAATGGTTGAGTTGTAAACCGGCAGCTAAGCCTATGAGTTTTTACTCAGCAGGGGTGCAGAGGACAGAAAACCCACTAACATGCAGTTTATGGCTATTAATTTAAAGTTCCCTGTAAATAAGACTCTTTACAATTGGAGTTAAAGAAAATTCCTCACCAGTGTTGAGCATTGCTAAAATCTTCTTACCACCGAAGCTTTTTCAGATAATTTTATGTCAAACCACAAACTTTAATGTGTTTCATCGTGATTGTTTAGATAGACAGTGCAAAATATGATATGGTTGGGAAGTGGAAGGAAAATCTTACAAATAAGTCTAAAAAGTGTGGTATGCATTTGAGTTAAACTCCCTTCAGAGATTACTTTGCAGAATGACCTATTGCTATAACACTGGAATATCATATATATATATATATATATATATATATATATATATATAGAGAGAGAGAGAGAGAGAGAGAGAGAGAGAGAGAGAGAGAGAGAGAGAGAGAGGGATCTACCAGCTTTGAATATCAAAATGCTGAATATTTTTTGTATTCTTCTTTGCAAAATAGCTCAGTGTCATTTGATGGGATCGAAAGCATCTATTCAGAGCTTTTTTTTTTTTTTTTTTTTTTTTTTTTTTTTTTTTTTTTTTTTTTTTTTTTTTTTTTTTTTAAGGTATTTCCACAGATTCTGAGTTTAGGTCCAAACTTTAACTGACCCATTTCATTGTAACTCTAGCTGTATGTTTAGGGTTGTTGTCCAGTGGTAAGGTGAACCTCTGTCCTGGTCTCAAGTCTTTTTAAGGATTTGACAGGCTTTCTACCAGATCACCGCTGCTTGTAGTTCCATCAATATTCCCTGAAAATCTGGCCAGCTTCCCTGTCCCTACCTACTTATTCAGTTATTTGCTTTGTGCTGTCCCCTTTTCAACCCACAGCTATAAGAGTCCTACTTGTTCTTATTTCTCTTTAGGTGCAATCATGAAGCCAACCCTGCAGTTAGCTTCTCTGATAAAGGTTCATCTTTATAGTATTTATGCAGCATTCTCCCCTCTGAGTTTTACAGCTGAGGGCAGCTGCTTTGCACGCAGAGGTGATCCATAGGGGGCACTGTTGACTCTCATGAAATAGTGGTGGTACAACAGGTTGCACCACTCTCTGCTGCTTTCTGCACAGACTGCACGCACAAGATCAGCCCAGATGATTGCGGTGATAAAATTTAAAAAATAAATAAATAAATAAATAAATCTTGTTTGCTCTTCTCTCTGATGAAATATATTTTTATTAAGTGTATTTAATTAAAACACTCCTATCTAACTGTCTTTCTTTTGATTTCATTTGATCATATTTCCGATCCTGGATTTTTAAGCTGTTTTACATGCGTAAAAAGAAATCTATTTTTTTCCACACGTAAAATAGTGTAAAACAATGTTAACCTCCCTGGGTCCCATCACTCACATCCAATACTCATTTTGTTCACCCACCCGAAAACGTAATTAATCCCATCGTGAGGTGTGTGAAGTTTCCTTTCCAATCTAGCAACTTTCCTTTTCTTGCAATGCTTTGGGGAGAAAAGGCGCAATCTTCACCTGAAATGAGCTGTGGGTTTGATGACACAGTACTTTGCTTATGTGACGCCCGCAATACCCTTCTGCCAAACCCAGCCTGGAGCTCTCCCCCACCACTCCCATCTCCCCCTCTCTGTAACCCCCCTCAGTTTCTGCGCCAGCATCCACAGCCACGGAGTGCTGAGCGAGGCGAAGTGGCGACAGCGCACGCAGGAACCACTTCACCGCCTCATCTCACCCGATCTGCGCTCTTGATTCGCGGCGTAGAAAGTTGCAGGACCGTGTCTCAGATATCGCAGTTTTTGTAGAGGATGTTTCAGTCAAATTCGACGGATTTCTAGCTGATCTTAAAAGAATAAGAGAAGAAAGAGAAGGAAAGATATCTGCGGGTGTTAGAGGAACTCTTAGCAAAGCGCAAATTGACTCGCTGGGACTGGTTTTTAAAATTATTTTTATTTTCTGCTGCTGTTGTGCGTGGACATTTTGCAATCTTAATTTAATCTGGAATCAAATACAATCATCGGATGGAGTGTGTGCATGAGGAGAAACGGTAAGAGGCACAGAAGCAACCCGATAGTGCCTTACTTTGTCAGACTCGGATAGTTTATTTTGCGTTTTGTTGTTAACAAGTAGTCTCTCCTTTGGAGGCTTATAGGGTTCAGTGAAAAAAAAAAAACATTTGGAAGAACCAAAAACGAACGCTCCTCCCCAAATTAATCCTTTAGGATTTTAAAAAAAGTTCAGTACGAATTTTTTCTACATATTTTCTCAGTTTTTTAGAAAATATTCTTCAAATTTACTCCCAAACTCTTCTGAAATCTACTGAATTAACAGGGACACTTACAAAAGTTTTCAAATTGGGGTCTGGGGGCATTAAAAAGATAAAAATAAAATGATTAAAAGCGGAGTTCTATCATGGATAAAAAAAAAAAAAAAGACTAAAGAAATGAATATTCATACAAAATAATAACCATCTAAGAGTGTCTTCTCAATGGATACAGCAACTGTACTAAAGAGATTTCTGGATATGTTCCTGATTGTGCATGTCTCTGACTGCAGGTTGAGTTGCACAGAATACACAGTGTTTTCCTAAATGGATATCCGCTCAGAGGGGATAATTTGTGTGCAAAGTAGCGCTGCTTTCCGCTGAAAAGGAGTTGCCCGTTCAGGTTCCCCCCCTCCTGAATAAACCATGGGGCCACGGCAGTTCGTGGGACTCACCATTCTCTTCCTGTGCACAGGTAAGCCCCCCTCTCTCTTTCCGGAGCAAAAACCTGCTGCCAAATAAAACATCTCTTGTGAGCTGTTGCTCAGAAAGCTGTACAAGATTTATGGAAATGAAAGCTAATGGTCATGAAATAAGAGACACTGTAAATACATCAACCTCCCCCCCCCAATGATTTCATTCAGCATGGAGCATTTAATGAAATGCAAATTGTATCCTTTCAGCCAACAGCACATATATAATTTATGAGACATATAATTAGCTGTAAGCTGTTGTGGCAGAATACAAAATGACTTGTAGTATTAACATGAATGAAGTGTGACAGTTGTCTCCCGCAAGTGTGTGGGTTTAGGTGCTGTAGCAGAGCACTGGAAGAGGATTCAGAAAGTGTGTGTGTGTGAAAGAGAGCATGGGACTGCAGATTTTGGGAATAACAACAGACTGCAGTCACAGAGAAAAGAGAGGAGATGCATCCTTTTAATGAGTTTGCAAAGATTTGCAATCGATAAGTGTTTGTGAATTTGTGCAATTCATTTCCTAATGCTGCATATGGTCCAATTGGTGTGTGCAAGTTTTCACATTTGGAAATGTGCAGTCATGCAATTAAAAATGCATAACTAGAGAGCAGGCAAGTTCTATGCTTTCCTTTTCGAGATATTTAACGTCTTCCCTTATGGGTTCTGATGTGTGGGACACAAACCATCCATAATCTCAAATATTTTTTGGCTTTTGGAAAAAATCAATTTACATGAATGATTTTAAACATTTCTTCATGTTTTGTCCATTTTCAATTATTTATTAGGTATCTTCATTATGAGTTTTTCATTGCAGGAACCTGGGAATGTAGCATTTTTGGTGAATGTGACTCAGTCTTTTGTACAAACAAACAAAAGCACAGAAAAGCTTTTTTGCTTCTGTTTTTTAGATGAATCCCAGTGTGCAGTTTTCTATGAAAAAAAGATGTCAAAAACAACTATTGTTCCAGTGTTCTTTGGGTTTTAAAGTGACATTTTCTTTCATGCCTAAAGTGCCTTACAAAAGTACCCACATCTTTTGAACTTTATTATGCTTTGTCACACAACTATAAATTTCAATGTATTGTACTGAGATTTTCTGTGACGGACGCACAAAGTAGTGCAAAAGTGAAAGAATATTTCACTTTTATGATTTCTGATTTTTTAATTTTTTTTAAACAAAAAAAATGAGAAGCTTGGTGTGCATTTGTATTTAGCACCCCAATAAGATAAAATTGTCATTTGTATCTGTAAGTCTGTAGGGGTTTGTCTCTAACAGCTTTGCACAGCTAGAGACTGAATGCAAGTCCATTCTTCTCTGTGAAATAGCTAAAGTTAAGTTAGATTGGATGGAGGGTGTCTGAGCACATTAATTTTCCAGCTTTGCCACTGATTCTTAATTGGATTTAGGTCTCTATCTTGACTCCATTCTAATACATGAATATGTGTTGATCTAAACCATTCTGTTTTAGCTCAAGCTGTATGTTTAGAGATAGCAGTCAGCTAGCAGGTAGCCTGACCATTGCCTTCCTATGCAATTCCGCTCGATTTTCATCTTCCTTATCTGCTCCGTCTGGGCTTCAACTGGGCCAATCAGCAAACAGAAGGAGAAGTCATAAATGATGACGTTGATTTTCTGCGCTGTTGCAGAATTGTAGTCTACCTATGGTTGTAGTTTGGCAATAGCAGCAGAGGAAGTGAACAAAGCCATTAAGTCTGTGTTGGTCATGCTTCCAAATATTGAATTAACATTAATAGCCATCTCATTCAGCTTGACACTTCTCTCTTCACAGTGGGGATGGTTGTTTACAGTGTAGGCAATTTCTGGTAAGTTTCATAGCATTGAGCTGATACATTACATGTGTCACGGCCAAATGTTAGCGATTGGGTAAAATTTAAAACTTCAACAAAGTCCACATCTCCAGCAAGCAATTGTTTCTCAATAGCCGAGGGTCTAGACTCTCTGTATGAAGCAAAGTCTAGGACAAGCGGCTGGTTTCTACCAGGCGAGGTAACAGGTGATTATCTGCCCCAATCTGAAGTCTTTTGCATTATCTATTGATGTATTGATTTATGAGATCTTTAAATAAGAGACTTAAAGACCAGCAAAATCATTTGACCTTCCCAGTGTTTACTCTGAACCACAATGTCACAACCCAACAAGTCTTCAAAGCAGATTTAAGCAGAAATTTAATGCATGCTTTTGTGCTATTTTTGATCAGTTTCAGAGTTGAGACTTATACAGGTTTTACATAAAGCTTTATTCATGAAGTGGTAAGTTTTCCACATCCTCATTAGTACACCGTTTCTATGCAGAACCTTTTTTTCCTCCCATATAACAGCCTTCCCACCACATGATACTGCCACTACCATGTTTAGCTGTGGGAATGATGTGCTAAGGGTGATAAAAAGTGAAAAACTTTTAGGGGTAATTTATAAATACAACTCCAAGTATTTTGCAAGGCAATACACTTTGCAAGGCACTGTTTTTAGCTACACTTTTTCAGTTTGAAGTCAATAATAAGAAACACAATATGCTGAGCTTACAGAGGCAGTGTTAACCTCTCCGGTCTCTGAGGCATCTGAGGGATCTGAATGGACCATCAAACTAATTTTACAGTAACATATCTTCTCTGAGGATATTGATGGTTCACTGAGAGAATGTAGCACTACTTTCTGCAGGCTTTCTCAAGGATGGCTATAGAAGATGTGGGTGGGGGTTTTGGCTTGCAGTCTTGACCTTTGTAAGAATTGAGAACCAGCAACATCTCTGTTTTATTGTTGACAATTAGATGTCTTTGGAGAAAGACTAAGATTAAAATGGCGCACAAAACCTTCTTTAACTGTTTTCAGTGCCAGAAATTAAAATATTTTAAGTTCTGAGAAGAAAAAGTTAGTTTTACTATCTCATCTTTTTTTCTGAAAAAGTTCTAAAATGTTAGAATGGACATATATTGTGTTGATGTGGCAATGCAAGACATATTTATGCATTCATTTTTCGACCTGGTTAATCCAGTTCAGGGTAATTTGTGGGGTTTGGAGTCAACTACAACAGTCAGGTGAGAATCAGGGTACACCCTGGAAAGACATCTTAGTATCTGAAAGCAAGTAAAAAAGCTGGACAAGGAAAACAATCATGGATGCATATACTCATACCTGAGGGCAAATTCTTGAGCTGTCATGTAATCTAATGTATATTTTTGGGTTGTTGAAGGAAACGGCAGTATCAGTGAAAATCCCCAATTTTCTCCACATTTAACACTCCTTTGTGACATGACTATGCATTATTGCCCCTACAATGGTTAAGGTTGTCTTTCTTTTGGTTAAAAACTAAAAATATATACAATGCTGTGAAAACGCATTTGCCCTCTTGCAGAAAATATGTTTTCAAATTATGTTTTGATGTACTAAGAGGGAAAAGCTATCCAAACCATCTTGATCCTATGTAAAAAGGAACTGCACTCTTATGAATTGTCACTGACAACATCTTTTTTGGTAAACACACACAGGGCTAATTACTGCCTGTTTGATTACTGTAGAAGCAACAAATTACTTAAATACACCCTGTCTGACAAAATAAGTAAGCCGATACTTCTAAAAAAGCAACCCAAAGACTGCATCAACCACTCATCCAAGAGGTCAGAAGAGAACCAATGATTTCAATTGTCTCAGTTAAAGTCAATCATCATGATTCAATAAGTTGGTAGTCTGCAGCAAATCTAAAAGCATTTCAGAAAAAGAATGTCATAAAAAGTCAAAACAAGGAGTGGTGGTGATGTGATAGTCTGGAGGTGCTTTGCTGCTGTAGGACCTGGACAACTTGTTGTAAATGGTGTATCCATGAATTTTTTACTTGGCTTAGAGTCAATTAATTTTTCCACACTGGTTTGGAAATCTTTTTCCCTTATTTAACAAAATTGAAGTTATCTTTGTGTGATATAAACATTTTATTGATTCTCTGAAAATGTAAATGTGACAGATGAACACAAACAGGAGAAATGTGTAAGAGAGCAAATACTTTTTCACTGCCCTCTGTTGCTAAATGAGGTCATGTTTGTTGGTGTGGTGATATATTTTTGTTGGTAGAGGAGACTTTTAATGTAGGTCTAAGATGTTTTGCCCAAGAAAATGTCAGTCAGATGTTCAATTCCTTGATATTACACACATAAAATAAGGTTCCTTCACATACAAAGAACATTCAACAGACTAAGCATGCTAAGCTTAGCAAGTAACGGTAGAAATGAAAACAAAGTGTCAGAAAGGGAAAAACACATTGCTTCCTGACAGTCAACTCCTTGCTTGTTCTGAGTCTCAGAGGATATTATATCTCTCCAGTCACCTGATTGCTTTCACCCAGGGGTTTCCAGGTTGTCTCTTACAGACAATCACCCTGACTGTCACCTAATCTATAGGATACCTGCACATTCTCCCAATAAGTCAGACCGGCCACCAGGACAATAGAAAATACCCCATATAGCTTATAGAACAGGATGGGATTCAGACTGCTTTTACAAGATGGAGGGACATTGAAAAGGTTGTTTTTTTTTAATTGTATTCTTTCTGATAAAGGTTTACAGATTTGGCTTTAAACTATCTGTTTAAGATAATAACTGGGATACTTACATTGCATAGCATTAGTTGTGTTATACCTATAGGTGTAATTGCAATAAATATTTTATTTCAAGTTGCTTTCACAGTTGTCTTGCTGTAAATGAAAGCTTAATTGCTGATTTAGTATAACAAATGATCTGCCAGAAAGGGAAATCAGGTACATTACACTCAATTTGGGAGCAATAACCATAAAATATGACAAATGTAAAGACCAAAGTATAAAAGCTTTTGACCTTCAGCCAGTTCACGCAGAGGTGTGCTGTAACCGAGGTGGGTTCCAGCCTGTGCAGACGGAGAAAAACATCTGCAGTGTCTGACCTGTCTTCGCTGCAGCCGACTTGCTCCAGTGAGATTTTAATGTCATGCGACACGATGAAGGTTTCTAGCAGCAGTAACATTTTCTAACCAGCATGTATAGCTTAAGACAAACTGAAAATTGCAGTGCTGAATCAAGAATCAAATTTTTTACATTTACTACTTTACACTTCACTCCTAAGTGCTATTGATTAACAAGCAAGTTCTAACTTAATATAAGCCAAAAAAGTGTCATGCTGCAGGATAACCAATTTAGCTCAAATTCATCTGCAGGATATACAACAGAAAGCCAATTAATGACTCCTTGATTATGCTTATTTTGTATCCATGTCTTTTTTTTTTTAAGTTTTTACACCAAACCATTCCCTAGCCAAACCAGGACCAAGTGATTGCTTGTCAGCAGTTCATTCTGATTCCACCACTGAAGCACAGGTTCATATACTCTCTTTGTCAGCTGGGATTGTGGCATGCTTCACGACTGAATTCTCATGCTTTATGTTAGCCATGATTATTTAAAGTCTTGTTGCTTCATCAGCTGCTGGTTATTTACTCTACCTGGTAGTCTCATCCCACAGATATCTCACCACTTTTGTCATTTCTTTCTGTCACATGCCATTTGGAAACTTTTGGATTTTTTTTTATCAGATCTTTACACAGACAGTTCCAGTATGCCATTCCAGAGACTTGTTTTAGCTTTCAGTGCTTGCTGCCCCTGGCCTTAAATGCTACAGCTATCTCCTGAACAGTAAAGACATATTTGCTCTCTGGTCCGTTTATGCTAGACTTTCTAAGCTGTTGGTAAAATTGGCCTATAAGAATGTCTTTTTTTTTTCTTCTTCTAAAGATACAACACACAGAAGATGATGCCCTTACACAGCACTTTGTCTTTCTCCTTATCACCTTCTTCTGCCAGACTCACTCACGTTGCAATTTGTCTCTTGAGGCCATCCTAATGTATTTAGGAGCGCTCCAGAATCTCTGAATGTCACTCATCCTTTCTCCCCTTCTTTTCCATCTTCATTAATCCTCTGGGCTCTGGACCTAAGGTGGAAGCCCCCATCTACTATCAGTAGCTTTTGCAAAGTGACAGCATTAGAATCCAGTTTTCCCTCTGTATCTCAACTTTTTCTCCACCAAAGTAGTGTTCACTAAGAAATTCATTATTTGGCTTGGAACTCTTTTCTCATTAAACTTACTCGACTTAGGTACCTGTGTGGCCCTCCAGATCAAACTTCAACTAGCTACCTATTACTTTCGTAGGTTATCAGTTTCAGGGAAGACCACAGTTTTCAAAAGATTTTCCATCATATTTTCTGTGTTTTTAAAGTTTGTTTTTTTTTCTTTCTTTGAGATGACAGAGGAAATGGTGCAGTTTTCTCTGGATGCATGGAGTTAAGCTGGCCAAACCAAAATGCCTACACTTTTCTGTTGCTTTAAAAAAAAACAAAAACAAAATAGGACTGTCTTCTGAACAATTATAGTTGTGAAAGACATGCACAGTTATGGAAACTAAAGCTGTATCACCTTTCACTTTTTTAAAAACTGCAGTTGGCAAGCTATAAGCTTGCACCTCTGTGTCCGAGACGACTGCATCCTAGCTACCTGAAGAGATAGCGTAGGGCAACTACAGCTTATATTAGCTTCTTATAAATCCGGTGGTATTCTATACATTATTGATAAGTCGATTCTATCTATCAAAACTGAAAGAGGAATTTTTGTTATTTATTATTACTACATTTGTAAAATTAAAGATGTTATATAAGGACATTGTAGTATTATGAATTATGTTTTTTTTCTGTTTTGGATAAAATATTGTTTTTATTTTAAGTTTTTGCATAAATATTGTGAAATTGTGAGATTTTTTTTTTTTTTTTGTCAGGGTTATCATTCAGTGAGAATCTCTACCAGCCAATGCCTAACCACAGCTGATGATGACCTGTGACAGCTTTAGGGTTTGTTTCCAAAGGTTATTTTTTATGGTTTATGAAGATCTGTCAGTCAGTGTTGGCCCTTCTGTCTGTCTATAGTTCCCATGTGTGTTCCAAGTAATTCCTCTCTTAGATCTTTCAAAGTACTTAATTTATCATTGGATCAATTGAATATCCACTTCCTGACTCTCTGTGTCTCACTGCAGTAAACCTCTTCTGATGTGTATATTTCTACACTTTGTTTCGTCATCACAATAATTTTGAAACCAGAATTTGACAAACACAGATTTTAAGTTCAGGCCTTCATTTTTCTGTCTCTAAGGATGTTGCCCATCTCCTAAGCACCTTTTGCTTAATAATTCAAGTGATAACTAATTAACTAAACACACGCAATAACTAACTTCATTATCAGAGCTTTCCTTTGCAGGACACAGTTTTAATCAGTTGCATTAAAAAGTAGTAGTTGGTTCTGAGGCAGTATGCTTAATGTGGGAGGATTTCCACTTAAATTTTGCCTGATCTTTAAATGTGTGTAGGCTTGACCAGAGTGGGTTGGAGTTTGAAAAGTTACAAATCTGAAACACATTTGACCTAAATTTATTAATAGGTCTCTTGCTACTTTATTATTTCTCTCTTGCTTGAGTTTCTGCTTCTATTTTCACAGAAAGCACAGCAGCCAGAGGCATGCAGGTTTTTAAGATGCTTGCATTATATTTACATTAAGGATTTGGAGTTCACTTTCTCTGTTAGTTGTTGTAACAATGGTTATTCAAGCCAGTCATCAAGAAGAAATTACTCTAAATAGGATCATAATAGTAAATGATAAAATAAAATGGGAATTTGGTTCTTTGAATGCTAAACTGATGTGGTTATTTAAATATTTGTTTCACATGTAAATAGGAAAGCCAAGAGTCTGGAACATAATTAGTACATTATATTTAAGAGGTAGGCCACAGCATGATGCAGCATGAAATACATTGGAGAAACTGGAAATTCTGCTGTTTCTTGACAATAAAATAAATTAGAATACATACTGTCAAAAAAACTGCTCAGTTAAAAGAGCCCAGCTGGTGTTGCTAACCAAGTCCTAGATCAAATGAGGACCAATTCTTATAAAGGCCAATCAAGCCTTTGAAAGATTTTTTTCTTTTCACTGAAGCCATAAAGTTAGAGAACATATGTATGTAAATTTCCGAATTTTAAGAAAGTAATTAAAAAATATTTTTAAAAATCTCTATTATTTTAACATTTAACAAACAAAAATAATTTTTGTCATCCTAACTGACCCAAAACAGTTTTGAGTCAGTTGATTTAATGCAAAAAAAGTTGTGTAAATTTACAGTGTATGCAAAGCTCTGGTTTTGTCATTTAAAATATCTATAAAATCTCAGCCTAAATGAATCTACAGGGGGGGCCAAGATTAATATGACATAACTGAATGATTTTTTTAAATTGTTAGTTTAATAAAAGAGCCCAGCTGGTGTTGCTTACCGCTACTGACATCTATAATCAATACACGTAGCTCAGCATTCATGCTTGATTTGTTGTTCGTTGCAAGTAAAACATCCATGTTGCTATTCAGTCCTGACATGTCCCTATCTTCAGTTTGTTTCAGTTTTTTACTTCTTTTAACCTTCTTAGGTCCAGCATTTGCTATATGGAATATTTGCTCAGATTCACCTTACTGGTAATGCATTTTGCAATGACTATGTCAACTTCAGCAGTAAAAGCATTGCTCTTCCTGCTTGCATCTGCTTGTTTTCCATGTAACTTATCATTTTGAAAACACAAAACAAAAATCATTATGAAGTAAAACGATTCTGGATGGGAACGGATCACTTACCAGTGCTTCTACAATTTGATTGTGGAAGATTTCTATGCTGGAAAGAAAAAAAAAAAAAAAAAAAAGAGGAGATGAAACAAATCATTTCATACCATTGTTAGAAGAGAAAATGAGCCTCCATTGAGAATGCACACTTATTAAAAGTGTGAAATCACAACTATTACAACAAAGACTTTAAGGAGTTTTACTGGATATTGGTTTTTGGGAGGCAGCATTCTGTAGTATAATTTTGGGATAGTGTTGGCAGGATTTCATTGTTTGGGCATTGATTTAAAAGATGCAATGAAAACCAGTTTCCTGACTTAAAAAAGAAATTGCTTTCTTTTTAAAAGAAAAGCCTAATTTCATATCCTTTTTGTCCATTGAGTAAACAAAATATTGTTGCGTAAAATGTCTTAGAAGGGTTTTAAAAAAAGCTTGGATTACTTCAATCTTTGAAAGAAATCAAGTAAAAACTTGTCTGCCTCATTTGATTGTTATTTTTGGCCAATCAGTTGATTAATCTGGGCAAACTAAGGGTATAGTTCAATTCAGAAGACTGTGTGTTTTTTGTTGGTTTGCACTTTGTTATGACTTGTTTTCACTGAGCGGAACAGCATGGAGTGGTGCTGTTTGGTACGCTATTTTGTCTGTTTCTATTGTAAAAGCAGCCCATACAACTGATGTCACTTAAGTGGCTTCACTGTAAACAGTGAAACTCATGGCATCTGGGGTTGTTCTTTGGTCATTACTTGGTTGCTCTTGAACATCCTTACCAATTTCCTTTCATCTAAAGCCCAGGACACACTGTTTGTTTTCCAAATTTGTGCGGGAATTGAACATATTGCACTGAGCAAGCTAACATCATAGCATTGTAATGGTAACATTTACCACACTGTACGATGGAAGATGTCAGACTTCCAGCTTGTTGGTGCAGCAAAATCATCTGTGATATGACTAAGATGTCATTTCAATAATACATAAATTTAAGTTACAGATCTCAATAGCCTGTTATTGTAATCGGAAGTTGAAAAGAGGGAGAGAAGGAGGAGGGAAAGGAGACAGTGAAAGAGATGTGCATGGCTGTGCAAAAGAGGACAAGAAACAGACATTGATTGTAGCAATAATCACACAGGACAATCTTCACAGAAAATATCTGGCTCTGCCTGGTATTTTTTGGAGTTTGCCATTGGTCAGGAGAGCGCTTAATCGGCAGTCTATCTTGCTGAACAACCACAGACCACTGATTTAAGATGATGACCGGAGATTTTCTTGCACTATGAAATATTCTGGCTAAGATATCTGATAATCCCATATTGGGAACTTGGTTTAAATGGAACAGTTTGGGTTAGAAGTTTGAAAGTTAGACAAAGCTGGGTTTTTCATGACACTGATCCCGATCTACATCATCATCGCTATTTTTGGTGGGATTATTATTAAGCTTCTAATATAGTGCTTAAGCTTAAAAGCTGGGTTTATGGAAGGAACACAACCAAGTTAAATAAAACCTACTGATTTAGCCAAGAGGAGTGATCAAATATCCTGGCAGAATTATGCCAGAAGCTTGCTGATAACTACAAAAACTGTGCTGTGAGTGTATATATTTGAGCCTATATGTATAATTTTGACCCTCTGGGAATTACAGTTGACCTGCAAAAAATTAAAAATTGTGCATCCAATTCTTGTAATTAAAAATTATTTAAATTTATCAGGATCAGTTTTTAAGGTTACCAGTAGGTGGTGCTAATTCTCCAACTAATGTTTTAGAAAAAACATTTTTTAGAAAAAAAAATGACTGTAAACCTAATTGAGCTGCAATTAAACCTTAAGCAAAATCTAGGCTTATAAGTTGTGAAGCTGAAGTGAGAAAGAGAACTGCTGTTTCTCAAAGTTGGAAATGATTTTGACTTTTTCTTTAACTTTTTCTTTAGCTTTAAATATATCTTCTGTAAATGTGTTATATTTGTGCTTGTTTACACTCAGCACTTCTAACGATAAACGTATACATTTAAATGTAACATGAATGTGCTATCTTACGGAATCTATTTTTCCAGAGAATGCCAGTAGAATTTCTGCTTTTTGTCATCTCAACCTTGAAAAACCAGCACAAACACAAAATTACATAAAATTACTGGTTAAACTCCTGGCTGCAAGAGTGTAAAAATGCACAGTATAATTTTGCTTAAGAGCATAGAATTTTGTGCCTTTTTAGATTCAAACAAGAAGGAAATTGAAGTCAAAAATTCTAAACTAAACTAAACCGCCCTGCTTATTCATTGTGTTTGTCTTTTTAACCTTTTATATGACACACTGAAATATAAATTATTCTTAATTAGAGCTGATGTAAAACTTGTCCTGAAAACAATGGCGGAAGTTAGGTTCTGTTTAACCAGCCACTAAACAATAATTGCCAGAATGGCAGGTTTTCATGAAGAAAATCAGTTAAAATATATGAAAAGGAATATCACACAACACCATATCCCAATCTGACCCACAGACTGTAACAGATAATGAGAGAAGATGGAGCTCGCCGTCATATTTTTATGTAGGTTCGTTAACCTGTTTTACTCTGAAGAGTCATGTTCACTGGATTGAACTGTGCAGTCTTTCCCTTCAAATGCATATTTACTTAGGGTATAGATTGAAAATTCATTGGCATGAAGAAGTGTTTGCCCCTTCCTGATTTCCTTTTTTTTTTTTTTTTTTTTTTTGCATGTTTGTTACACTTCAGTGTTTCAGAATATCAAAAGAATTTAAATACTAGTCAAAGATAACACAAATAAACACAAAATGCAGTTTTAAACAATGTTTATTATTAAGGGGGAAGAAAATCCAAACCTTCACTGCCCTGTGTGAAAAAGTGGATGAATTTTGGCCCACTCATCTTTGCAGAATTATTCTAATTCAGCCACACTGGAGGCTTTTCAAGCATGAGTGGCCTTTTTAAGGTTCTGCCACAGCATTTCAATAGGATTCAGGTCAGGACCCTCCAAACTCTTCATTTTTTTTTTTTTTTTTTTTTTTTTTCAGCTATTCAGAGATGGACTTGCTGGTTTGTTTTGGATCATTGTCCTGTTCCAGAACCCAAGTTCGTTTCAACTTGAGGTCACAGACATTCTCCTTCAGAATTTTTTGACAGACAGCAGAATTCATGGTTCCATTTATCACAGCAAGTCTTCTAGTTCCTGAAGCATCAAAACAGCCCCAAACCATCACACTATCATCACCATATTTTACTGTTGGTATGATGTTCTTTTTTTTTTTTTTAATGCGGTGTTATTTTTACACCAGATGTAATGGGACACACACCTTCCAAAGAGTTAAACTTTTGTATCGTCAGTCCACAGAATGTTTTCACAAAAGTCTTGAGGATTATCAAGATGTTTTCTTGAAAAATTGAGACAAACCCTAATGTTCTTTTTGCTCAGCAGTAGGGATGGGAATCAGTAATTCAGTTCCTTGCCTGCTTAACGATTCCGCTAGTCAGTTCCAGTAACGTGAGACATATTTGCATGCTGACGTATTGTACACACTCCACACACTCCATATTCTGATTTAGAAAATATCCTAAATGAAGTCACGGCAGAAACTCACCAAAGTATGGTTACATTTCACAAAAAAAGACTATTCCAGGGCCAGTTGCAACATGTGCAGAGGTTTAATCACAATAAAAGGATGAAGTACCTCCAGCATCCTCAAACAGTTGGCCACACAGCAGGCAACTGATTGACACGAAGTTAAAGTGTTTGATACGTTGCTTAGTGATGGTGGTGACTCTCGAGGCGGGGAGCTTCCAGCACAGCGTCTCCTGCCATGAATATCCCAGGTAAAGTTAAACTCCTCCACGTCCTGGTTATTGTATTAATGTTAGCGCCATACTGTATGAAAAATATACATCTCATATTAACATTTACAGTCATGTTCAATAAATTAGAATATGGGTTCCGATGAGGCTCGTTTGTTAGATTAAAAGCACCTTTTGAAAACAACTTGTAAGTCTTGAAAGATCCTTCCTGAAAAGGCAAACATGCAGATTTATCTGTACAAATATTGTTGATGTTTAAAAAGTTGCATTTCATGTTAAAATGTGCATTTGACAGAAGGATTCTTATTTTTTAACCCAGCTTTAATTTTGTTTGAATCGAATACAACATGGTGCCTATTTTGAATTAAAGAGTTTATTTCCTAACTCAATGAGAATTGATAAGAGAATCAATAAGGAATTGATATCAATAAATGCTTATCAATTCCCATCCCTACTCAGCAGTGGTTTTCATCTTGGAATTCTACCATCCAGGCCATTTTTGCCTTATCTCTTTCTTATGGTGGAGGCAAGACCTATGACCTTAACTGAGGAAAGCGAGGCCTGCAGTTCTTTGGCTGTTGTGGGGTCTTTTGTGACCTCTTGGCTGAGTCGTCGTTATGCTCTTTGGATAATTTTGGTCAGCCGGCCACTCCTGGGAAGGTTCACAAAGGTTCCATGTTTTTGCCATTTGTGGATAATGGCTCTCACTGTGCTCCGCTGGAGTCCCAAAGCTTTAGAGATGGCTTTGTAACCCTTTTCAGTCTGATAGATTTCAGTTACTTTCTTTGTCATTTGCTCCTGAATTTCTTTGGATCTCATCTCTATCCTATTTAAGTGATGTCTTGATTGAGAACAGGTGTGGCAGTAATTAAGCCTGGGTGTGGCTAGAGACAGCGAACTCAGGTGAGATAAACCACAGTTAGTCTATGTTTCTATGTTTTAATGAGGGTGTTTGGGGGCAATCACTTTTTTACACAGGGTCCTGTAGGTTTTGGATTTTTTTTTCTCCCTAATTAACACCTTAATTTAAAAACTGCATTTTGTGTTTACTTGTGTTGCCTTTGACTAATATTTGATTTGCTTTGATGTTCTGCAACACCTGAGTGTGCCAAACATGCAAAAAAAATGGAAACCAGGAGGGGGGGAAAACACTTTTTCATACCACTGTACATGCAGGCTAGGTAATATGTATTGAAAATTGATGAATTTTAGGCTTACTTACTTCTTCAGTACAGGTTAAATGTGAGGGATAATATATTTTCTCATCTGTAGGAGTGTGTTTATTTTAATTTTTGACTTTTTCTCCAGGAGTGCATTTGTAAGGTCAGACACTGATGCTAGATGAAAAGGTCTGGTCTCTGCTATAATTCCTTCAAAAAATGTTTGGTCAGGTGATGTCTTGGCTCATGTTCAGGCCAGGCAAGTTCTTCCACATGAAATTAGCTAATTCGAGTTTTTATGGACCTTGCTTTGTGCACTTTGTGCAATGTAAAATTTAAAAAGGAAGAGGCAATTCCCAAATTGTTCCCACAAAGTTGGGAGTATTTCATTGTCTGAAATGTCTTGGTATGTCACAAAATGATAGGTTCCTCTCACTTTAACAAAGGGCCTTGCCCAACTCCTGAAAAACAAAACACACCCCGTCTGCCCCAAACTTGACACTTGATATAGTGCAGTCAGACTGTTGTTATTCTTCTGGCGACTGCCAATCTCAGACTTGTTCATTCCATAAAGCTCTCCACACACTTTTTTTTTATTTTTTTTAACTAATTTGAAGGCCACATGAAGTTTGGAGGTCTGTAGATATTGACTGCAGAAAGTTAGTGGCCTCTTCAGACTATGTGCCTCAGCATCCACAGACCCTCTTCTGTAATTTCACATGGCCTGTTGCTGTTGTTCCCGATTTATTTCATTTAATAAAAGCAATAGTAATTAACTGTAGAATATTTAGTAGCAAAAAAAAATCAGAAGCAATCTACATACCATGGTGCTTTATTTAATGCCGCTGTGGCAATTCACTGATTTGGATGGATAAGTGAATACTTTTACCATTTAGTGTAGAAACATTGTTGAAACGTGAGAGGGGAAAGCTGCTCAAATGAATGTCTGTTGATATCTAAATGCGGTTGTGAATATGTTAGGGTGGATGAAATAGGCTAACCAAGACAGACTTTTTCAGTGTCTTTGTTGAGGTTAAATTTGGACAGAACTTAAAGGCTTTATATAACCAACATAGCATTATGGGCCTAATATGACCAATACATCTCAACTTCACGTTTACTATGAAATCTACAGAGAGAGGCTGCAAAGTTAACACTCATCACTAAAACACGCAAGGGAAACATTTTTTTTGTGGAAATCATAAATTAAAAACATCAACAATGCTGGTAACTTGTTTGCCACAGCTGACAGGTTGACAAACCCTCCTGTGACTGTAACACCTGAACTCCCCTCCTGCAATGAATTTGCCAACTTTTTTTACACAGAAAATTCAAAAAATTAGAGGGTTAATCTACACATCCACACCAAATCCAATAAAGATGCTATGCATAAACATAACAAATGCAGAGAAAATGGCTGAATTTCATCAACTCAACCAAGAAACTCAGAAGAAATTTTAAAACAATTAAGCTCATTGTACTGCTGTCTTAATATCCTACCTACAACCTTCCTTAAGAAAGTTCTGCTCGTCATTGCATCTGACTTGATTCAAATAGTAAACTCATCCCTCTTATCAGGTGTTTTCCCCCAGGCTATAAAAACAGCAGTCATCAAACCACTGCTAAAAAAGAACAATCTAGATAAATCGCTATTGCAGAATAACAAGCCAATCTCTAACCTTCAATTTATCAGCAAAATTGACAGCAACTTTATGAATTGCTCAGTTATATTGCAAATACTAGGTAAAAGGAGGTTTGACAGAGGACATAAACAGGGAAGTCCCAATAATGTTTGATTATTTGTAATGTTAAATGCCTCCCATTTTTATGGAGATCTTTTAACCTCATACAGGGTACAACTTTACAACATGTCTCTCAATCACCAGTTCACACATGCGTCACATTTTATGATGTATTTGTGCCTCTTATTCACCCTGGTACACTGATAAGCACATCAAGGTCTATGTTGAGTACAGTGTACTAAGCAAGGACACTTCTTTACATAGCAGAGGAAATAATCACACCTGTGATGATGGCCATTCTATACTGATGTAGGTGATAGGGGAAAACATTTCTAAATGCTCCATAGAGACATGTCTCAAAAAAAGAAAAACATAAAATTAAACATGATATAGGGTAATAAAAATAAACCATAAAAACAATATCAGTAGTACAAAATAAGACAAAGAATAAAATATATTTGTAAAAAAAGAAAAGAAAACCATAACATTTAGAAAAATGAGCTTAATTGTTTTAAAATTTCTTCTGAGTTTCTTGGTTGAGTTGATGAAATTCAGCCATTTTCTCTGCATTTGTTATGTTTATGCATAGCATCTTTATTGGACTTGGTGTGGATGTGTAGATTAACCCTCTAATTTTTTGAATTTTCTGTGTAAAAAAAAGTTGGCAAATTCATTGCAGGAGTGGTGTTACAGTCACAGGAGGGTTTGTCAACCTGTCAGCTGTGGCAAACAAGTTACGAGCATTGTTGATGTTTTTAATTTATGATTTCCACAAAAAAATGTTTCCCTTGCGTGTTTTAGTGATGAGTGTTAACTTTGCAGCCTCTCTCTGTAGATTTCATAGTAAACGTGAAGTTGAGTTTTACGCCATTTACATTCAGCCCTTCGACAGGCTTCTTTCATTTCTTACAAGTGGAGCATTTGTCCATGGATATTTCTTCCTATCAGAGACAATCTTCACTTTAACAGGAGCGATGGAATCAATGATGTCTGAAATTTTAGAACAGAAGTTATTAACCACTTCATCTACTGGGTTACAGCATGGAAGTGAGGTATAGTCAAGTCAACAGAGATTGTACTTTCAAAAACAACAGAAAAATGGTCATATAGAGCGACATCAATTATAGAGACCTTGGAGATATTTACGCCCTTACTGATAATCAAATCCAGTGTGTGTCCTCAATTGTGTTGGTGTTCAACATGTTGAATCAAACCAAAGTTTTGTTTTTCTTTTAAATTGCAATTTTTTATTTATTTATTTATTTTTTTATTTATTTTTTTTTTAAGAATCAAACCAAAGTTTTGAAGTACAACATTCAGCTATTTTGCTTCTCTGTCTATTGGGTTGTCAACATGGGTGTTGAAGTCTCCTACAATTATTAAAAAAATCATAAACAGTGCATATCACAGATAACAGCTCACTAAAGTTATTAAAGTTTTGTGTCCCTCCTTCAGGGACACAAAAGACAGTATTTATTTCAAAATAATGTGAAGCTGAAGCTTACAAACAGGACTCAATTTTTTTTCTTTCTAGTATCATCAAAAATGTTGTTCTGTACAATGTTGCTCCTGACAGGGGACAGTACTCTCCAAATTCAAAATATTATCAGCATTTATTTTGAGTTTGTTTAATGTCACAAAAGAGCTTAAGAGAAACTGTCAGAGAATAAATGCAAGCATTTAGTAAGCAGAATTTTGTGGGTTGTGTCTGGATAATTCAGATAA
Source organism: Anableps anableps (assembly GCA_014839685.1). NCBI lineage: Eukaryota > Metazoa > Chordata > Actinopteri > Cyprinodontiformes > Anablepidae > Anableps > Anableps anableps. The sequence continues at coordinate 10,965,607 of CM026081.1, forward strand.
GCACCTCTTCTCAGAGGTTTTTGACTTTTAAGTGTCTTTTGGCAATGAATGACTTTAAATCAATTCAGGAATTAGATGTGCTGTCTTTTTTATGTGCTTCATGCTGTGAGCATTCAAATTTCAAACTCAGCAGGAGCAGACCTCTAATTCAGCACAAACAAAATTGAACCATTGTACTGTCGAAAAAGAGCATTTTGGAAAAGGTGATTTTAGCCCAAGAGGAGATTACAGTGAACTGCACCTGGCATGATCTGCTTAGACATACTGTAAATACAGTTTTGTTGTCTTTTCATAGTTAAAGCATGGGCGATGTCATTAACTGTGCTGGCGAATTAATTAGATTTATATAACACACATTTTTTTTTATAATGAAATTACTTAGACTGTAATGAACTTTGCTTTTATTAGCAAACATGGTGTATAGAGCTCATGCATATCTATTTTACAATCAATAACTTGCTCATATGCCTCCACAGTAGGGCTGTTCTTATCACTGTTGCTTTGCAGCAAAAACCTTTGAATCCAAGCTGGGACCTTTCTGTGTAGAATCTGAGTGCTTTCCCTACACATGCATGTGTTCTGTGAAGCATTCTCCAGCTTCCTTTCGTCATGCAAAACCATGCATGTTAGGTTAACTTGTGATCCCAAATGCCCTTAGCTGTGAGTGTGTACATGCATAGTTTGTTCTTGTATTGATAGACTTATGACCTGTCCAGAACCTATGAACCTGAACCCATCCTATGACTTCTGGAGGTAGGCAACAGCATCTCTATCAGGCAATCCTTCAAGGCTTAAGCTAGTACAGAAAATGAGTGGGTGAAAACAACAGATCACACTTACAAAAAATGGGTAAAATATTAGGAGTGCTTCCAGTTATGGAAACATTTGTCTAAAATGCCTATCCATAGCATTTTAGTTTCATGCTTTCTTAAAACAACATAGAGTAAATATATGAAATATATAGTATAATTTATCTCTTAAATGAAATCTCTTTAGCAATGTAAAACAAAAATACCTTCTTAACATAAACTGCATCCTGAAAAACTCACAACTTCTCTGTCTCAGTAACAAGCTTATATGTGCAATTTGGACGTGTGTGAAGTTCTCCTGTAAGCTCTAAAAAGCAGGGAGTGGAGCACATTACGAAAGCTATGTGAAAAGAGCATTAGAGTGGGATCGGTGTCTGTGCTTTTTATTCTCTTTTGTAGAGGATGGATTATTTATTTCAGCTGCTTAGTGAGATGTTTTTTGCTTTAGTCTGAGCAGCAACTGGAAACCATGTGCATTGTAGCCAAGATGTCAAAGGTGAGAATTATAACTTAATTGGAGCACTGTCAGTCTGGTATGAGCGTGATTAGGTTGTAGATTTGGTATGAAGCCAGTGGGACCAGTCCTTCAAAGTCTCTTCAAGCTCATCACAAAAATTGTATGCATTCTTAAGACAGTCTGGGAACTCTCAAGCTCTATTATTCGTTATGGGGGCACACTCTTTATTACACTGGATAAAACCATTCAAATCTTGGCTGAATGTGAAAGACCTTCTGCAGGGTGGTGCAGTCTTGGTCCTCTCTGAAATCAGTCACTAGTCAGATTGGCTTTAGAAATGTTAATGCTAACCTAATGTTTGGGTCTTTTCTCAGTCCTTATTACAAACTTATCATGACAGCAAAAAATAATGTCTACACAAGTTTACAGTATCTGAAGCTGTGGACAGTTGATTTTAAAAATATAAAATTTGCCGACACTGTTTCCTATCGTATCTTGGCATGCATGTTGGAGTATCTACAAAACAAAATTAGGTAGGCCTAAATGTGAAAAAATATGCATTTGGAACATCAAGTTCTTTGGGAAGTAGGATGTGAAAATTCAGTCTTCTATTTTGTCAGGCGGAGGAATCACTTTTTCTTTGACATCATCGTTTTATTATTATTATTGTTATTTTTTTCCAGACATAATAATTTTGAGATGAAAGCCCAATGCTTTATAAAGGTCTTTTTGCACCGCAGGACTCAGCATGGCCTGGCCCGACCTGGCCCCCATCAGCCCACCCCTATTGTACTCCAGCTCTGGTTGTGTTTACATTGAGCAGAGAGCTGCCTTGAAAGTGGGCGGGGACTGTCATATCAAATTCCTGCTGAAGCTGCTGAGGCCATTTCCCCAGAGATCGCACAACTCCGTAGTTCCTCGTTGTCCTGTCTAGCTCCTTCTGTATGCACTTGTCATCGAGGGAGCTGAGGAAAAGAATTACCTCAGCTTTACCTTTAACTAAATCCTTTAAAAGAATTCTGATCTGAGTATTCTATCTGACCTGGACTTGCATTTTGTGCAGTTGAACTACCACTGTATTTTGTGGGAAATCCCCCACTGGAGTGAAGCAAGATGGAAATCTCCTCGTCCAGAGAGTCTTGCAGATTTCTGATCACTTCAGTTGGAGAAATATTCCCTGATTTCAAAATTTTGGCTGAAGTAGAGCTTGTGATTCCAGTGTCCCGTGTAGCACATTGCTCCTAGTCAAAATGACACTGAGAAAGTCTAGTGCTCCTCTGACTGAGAGATCTTGATGATGACTTTTCTCTGCAGCCAATGTATCAATCAACGACTGACTTATACCAGCCCCATCTGGCTAGCTTGAATGGAACCACAGCTCTTGGGGTTCCAAGGAACGGGGTGGGACTGGACTTTAAGTGCTAATGCAAAAACTCCGGACCTGGGTTTGAAACCTGGCCGGACTGGGCCAAGCTTAGGTCTATTAGTGCTCTCAAGTTGTCAAACAATTTTTAGTTGCACTTCTCAAAAAGTAGGCCAGATGTGAGCCATTCTGGCCATTCAGCACCCAAAGGTGAGTGCAGCAGTGCAGACAGTGTGTATGTGTCGTGTAGCATGAGATAAAGTGAGACTATTATTTGCTTTGACATTTGTGTAGCGTTTCTGTTAAATCTACAGAATGGAAGAATGTTAGGTATAGATAACAGCTCAGATTTCTGACCCTCATTCCAGGGAATCTTTCGATGTGTCAATAAAACCTGTGGCAACCTAGCTTAACTGATGATGAAATTGTGCATGCAAAGAAAGGTGATGCAAAGAAAGGTGATACTGTAGCATTATTTACCAAATGCTTTATGTTTTTTTTTTTCCTTGCCACTGAACTGCAGGGAAGATCCTCAATACTATGATGGGGGTATAGGAATATAATGAGCTTCATGGGATTTTGTAACCCAATCTCAAGAAACTGAAGCTTCTATAAGCTCAAGTAAGATGTCCATCACAATTTATGGGAAAATGCAGTTTTCAGGCATTGCGCCAAAAATATCAAATGGATTTTTTCCATTACTTTTCTATGAAAGCAAGACCCTCGTTTTCTGAATAAGTGGGCTACCTGGAGGCAATACAAACAATTTCCCTCTGTTTTCAGATTTTTATTTAGAATTTTTTTTGCTTCTGTTGATTGAGCACTCTGCGGTTACCATGTCCTAAAAGGTTTTGTTAATAGAACTGAAACAATGTTAGCTTTCCAATATGTCATGTTTGCACCTACTGATAGGCAGCACTTGTGTAAATGTGAAAAATAGATCAGCTCAATCTTAACAGGGGAAGTTTTATGTTTAAAGTAGCATGGATTGACTGTATCTGTAATTTTATTCATAAGGGCTTAGTCGCATAGTGGTAAATGAATTGCATATTGAATTGTAAATCAGAGTTAAACCTCATAATTTGAAAAGCTAGGGGTCTTCAGGCAACATTGAAATGTAGGGACTTTGTCATAATCTTTTCAGTTATAGGCTCTTGTCAACTGCCTTTCTAAATTCATAAGATGTAACTCACTGAGGAGAACCAGATTGTGAAGAAATACCCCCCAAACCCCCCCCCCCAAAAGATTCTGCTTTGCTAATAGGATCAAAAACAGAAGGAATAAAAGGGAGAATAATCGATATATGACAGCATTGAGATGAAATATATTCTTTCTTCACTTTGAGAGTTTGGAGAATTGGGAATTCAGTCTGCAGACACATAATCACACTCAAATGCATGTGTGCAGCATCATTAAAGATTTTCAACACATTGTATCAGCACACTGTAAACACACACAGGCACACACATACACGTACACACAGACTCATCTCCTTGGGCAAACAACTTCACAGCCATCCAACTGGGAAAGGATCGCAATCTGTGGGGGGTCTAGAGGCAATTACCATAACTAACAGAAGACTCGGTGCGCACACAGAAAAATCAGAAGGAAATGAGAATGAACCTACGCAATCAGAGCATAGAGAGAATGTTAACAACACTGTTGGCTCTTACTGTGTGAGAGATTGACAGCAAGAGATCACATATTTATCTTGCTCCATCAGCTTTGGTCCCAAGAGATCGTGACGGTACAATATGTACTCTGTTGTCGCATGAGCCTGTCGCTATGGCTCCTACCACCCCATGCTGAGCTGTTCCCCCACTGCATCACCTTATAGAAAAGTTGTGCAATAAGTTCTGCAATAAGTTGTCAGGAGAAAACCAATAACCTCTTTTTCTTTTCCTCTGAAGATAGCGCTGTCATTTTATGCCAGTTTCTATGTGTGAATGCTTCAAGTGCTTAGGTGGAAATGATGACAGGGGTGATGGGAGTCTGGTATTGGTGTTATCTGGCCAGGTCAGAAAAGGGAAGCTATTAACCTGGTATTTTCTACTTTTTTGTGCTGCTTGAAGACATAATCTATAACTGTGCCAACTTGGAATGTGCAAACTTTTTTTTAAGGTAGTCTTTGTAGATGTTATTTGTATGTGATGTTTGTAACTTTTGTTTTATGCTGCTGCCTATCATTGCCAGGTCTCCTTTGAAATGAGATTCTTAATCTCAGTATTGACTACCTGGTTAAATCAAGGTTAAATAAATAAAATAAACAAAAAATATATCTCTTCATAGAAACACAAAAACTTTAATGCAATGGACATATGCGTTGAATCCTGCTTTTTCTTCCCAGTGTCGACTGGAACTTGTAGTCAGCTGCATTGCTGGTATTCAAGCATGTGGTAAAGTGGTAAAACCAATTACCTGTATTTCCTCCCTCTGCAGGAACTATCACCCTACACACTTTGCAGATTACATTTTTCTGCTCCTGGTCTGACTGTTTAAACTAGTGCTGTCAATCGATTAAAAAGCTTTATCAGATTAATCAGGCTCTAGTGCTGTGATTAATCACAATTAATCATCATGCTTAAAGGTGCAGAATGTAACTTTCATAAATTTTTTTTTTACATATTTGTAAAAAATATCATTATGTCACGACAATATAAGACAAATAATCTGTGAAAAAAAAATCAACCTCCTCTGCTTTCTCTCAGTGCTCCCAGTACTAACTACAGAAATACACCACTCAGTCAGAAACAACCAATCAAAGCCAGTAGGAGCCAGTAGTCTTAGTGCTGCCAATCACCTATATGGATATGGCACTCACACACTCTCCCTTACTCTCTGCTACACTTCAGCTGGTTCACCATAACATATCGTTCCATGAATGCTAAGGCTAGTTAGCATGGCTGCCGATGACAGCGGATAAACAGTTTTCCTGGAATGGTAAGTTGTTTCTCCACCATTAGCACATTTAGCAGGGGGTACACAAGGGTGATTGGCAGAACTAACACCTTCCTCCTGGCTCTGATTGGTTGTTTTAGGTTGGGAGCGGTGCATTTCTTTAGATGGCAATAGTAGCTTAGGGAGGAGGTGGAGGAGCTCAGTCTTTTCACAGGTAATCTGTCTCATACCATACAGTCACAACATGGTGACAGTTTTAACAAATATGGAAAAAACACATTTTTGTTAAAGTTACATACTGAAGCTTTAACTATGTAAGCTTAAAATGTAAAAACGTACGTTGTTCTAAAAGTGATAAAGAAAATCTTTTATTGTCTCAAACCAAACATTTCAGCTTTCTCGGTTTTTATATTCAGGATGGTTTAAAAGAAGTCATTTTGTTTCAATGTAATTTAGAAATGTTAACCATAAATTGGTTGTGCTTCCATAGAAGGATAATTCATCATTGCAATAAGTAGGCTGCATACTACCTTGGTTTTATCCAAACGTCCATTGCAGTGTTTTTTTACAGCAAAATTTCCCACTGAGCAAACCAATTTGACTCTCCTCGCTCATCTTTTCACTCATGTTTGCTACTCTGCATTGCTGAACGCAGTACAAGACCACTCTGCTGTGAACTAGGTAACCCTCTGCGGCAGAAAGGCTTTTGACCAAAATAGATAATGTGATTAATCTGCATTATGTAATATTAATGCGTTAAACTTTTTAAATTAACCGCATGCGTTAACATTGACAGCCCTACTTTAAACCCAAACTAGGTCCAGATAACTGACGTTTTTACACCTGCCTTTTTAACAAGCTTTTCCTGTGTGCTCTCAGCCATGCTGTTTCCTGTTTGGTCTATGTTTTGACGCCAGCCGATTATGTCATCAACATCCATTACTGCGGTTAGATCTCTATCATAGGCCACATGTCTATTGTTTCTACTGTGCACCATATATTATCGCACATTAGTAATGTCAACCATCCAGATGTACAGTTCTGTCAGAAAAGTTTTTTTTATTTCTTTATTTTCTTTCTTTTTATTGTATTTCACTTTTTCACTTTCTGTCCATCAGTTTTGCTATCTCACTATTTTACCACCTTGTCTGAGAGGGTCTAACTTTGGTAAAGAAGTACTGGTCATTATCTGATTTGGCTTTCAGTTCATCAAATTTGCAAAGACAGGTTAAAAAAAAAAACAACAACCACTGTTTAAAAGTTAACCTTGCACAACGACACCAAAAAAGGGAAGGAAAGAAAACCTTCACAGGCCGAGAGGTGAATTTTAATTTAGAACTTGATAGATACCATGGAATTGAAGCCTGAGGGGAAACTATTCAAGACCGTTAGGAGTGTGTTCCCAAACCAGGACTCAATTCCCCTACCAATTTTCAGCAACACTGCCTCAAGAGAGGTAAACATAAGTGAGAGCTCCAGCCAATACGAAAATGTATTAGCAGTAGGACCTTTCATCTTCCAAAACCGCTATCTTTTTACTATAGATATTAATACTTTTTTGCAATAAGCCAGGTAAGGGTCAGAGCAGCTCAGTTGTGGTGATAAGTAGATTGGAATGCTCTCTGCACTTTACACATTTACAGTGTTGGTCAGAGACATACATAAATTAATATCCCATATTAGTAATGGACTAATAATTGTGTAATTTAACTGGTGTTTTTTCAGGCTGGGTTGGAGATACAACTTCAAAATTCAAAATAATTTTGCTGCACAACTTCAAAATAATCCAAATCCACATAGGTTCAAAAGCATGCAAAAAGGTTATATGAAAACAAATACTTTCACCAATATTTGGATAAATGTTCCACAGTAAGTTGCAGAGAAACAACACAAATTTTGTAACCATCAATATATTTTTGGCATAATTTTGCCTGGATACTTGTCCACTCTTCTTGGCAGAAATTGTAAAGCTCATTCAAGTTGTGTGATTTTCTGGCACAAACCTGACTAAAGTCCACAGATTTTTAATAGGGTTGAGCAGCTTCCAGTAGTCTAATTACTATAGCTTTACATTACACTGCATCTGACTGAAATTGTCATCCTCAGAATAAATAAATTGGTTAGACAGTAACGCAGCAATGGAAGAAGCACTCAGGATCCAACCTAGTCTACTCTTTAACCGAACTGTGGGAGTATGTACAGTATATATTTAAGTCTGTATGTATAATTCTGAATCTTAGAGAATCTGAGACATTTCAAAATAAATTCAAACTTGTGTACTTTGTTCTAGATTTTGAAATTAATTGACCTTGCTAAGGATAGAATTATGCCACCCTGAAAAAAGAATGACTGCATTCTTAAAGGCCCCAAATTGACATGACATTTGTGACAGAGGTGAGTGTAAACTTCTGGCTGGCACTATAACTGTGCTGTATTTCACATAGATGATCAAATATGAGCACTTATGCATCCAAATAAGAGTCAGCATAAACTCAAGCACAGTTTTTTTTCTGTGTTTTTATGGCAACTTTGTACAGTTCACTGCTACTTCATGACATTTCACCGGGATTTGACTTTGTGTTGGAATAAACTAGAGGGTCAGACACTGTTTTATATAAGGATTTTTATATATGATTTTGATGGTTGTACATTGTACATGTTTTGCCTGGATCTGACATATAGGCCTGGAGAATGAGACACAGATATTGATCTATCTGTGGGCTTCAGGCCAGACCTGAGCTTAAAACTTCAGTCTTAAAAAAAACTGTTATTGGTCAATTTCTTGTTCGCGTTAAATTTGCTGATGGCTAGTTGGTAGGCCCTGTCAGGACTGAATATTGCAGTCTGTGCTGCAGTGGACCAGATGTTATCATAGAATGAGCAAAATATGGTTCTATGTTAAACTCTGTATAGGTACGTGTGTGTGTGAGTATGTATTGGTGCTCATCGAGGGATTCATCTTGCAGTGACAGTGAACATGCACCTGCTTAGCTATTTTGTTTCACTGTACCAAAAATATCATTCTGTAAACAGTCTCAATAATCAAAAATGTAGATTTACACATTTTACTTTGTCATCTTTCTTCTTCTCCTCTTATTTTTAATGGTCCTATTAAGCAGGTGGTCATAAGGGTATAGTGTTGTTTTTGTTGCCTGGCTAATTAACGTCAAAAATTGTGCTTCAGAAATCCAACTAGGATGTTTTTCTCACTTTAACCAAGCGCTTTTAGTTTAGTAAGTTGAGCTTTGCAGCCTATGCTTAACCGCATTGTTTGCTGTCCAGTTTTAGTGGAATATGTGTAGAAACAATGGGGGAAACAAAAGAAAAAACTGGATGAAAAAATAGCCAAAACAGTAAATTTTAAGATTCAAGTGTGCCTTCTATTAATGAGTTTTTTTCTTGCAATTTCTCAATTTTCTAGCATATCATAAAACTTTAAGGGGAGCCCACAGAGCTTACTAACAAATAGTAAGTTTAAGTTTGCTCTAATTTTTTCACCAGTTTTGCTTTTCCTATACAAAATTTTAAATTAATCAAAGTAATCATTATACTAGACCCCCGAAGGCATGCTGTGGTATCCAGCACCAATATCTTAATAACAGGTTGTTTAAATTCTGTACAATGCAAGGTGGGGTCTCCAGTGGATTGGAGTTGAGTGTCCAGATACTGGATTGAATCAAGATCTGGGGAATTTTGAGGCCTGATCAACAACAAACTCTTAAACCACTTGATTCAGGTTTGTTGGTACAGGGACACATCTAAAAGTTCCAGAACACCAGCCCTCAAGGATTGCAGTTTTACAGCCTTATGTGTTAATCTGTCTGTCCTGTTATCATGACTGGAACATTGTGTAGGTATTAGGGGAACTGGTCTACAGTGATTTGAGTCTTAATTAAACAAGAGGACCATTGTAGTCCATATAAATTAAAATTTTTCAGTGGCAATGTTATTTACATGTGGACAACCTCAAGGTTCTATCCAAGGTCCTGACTTGTTTTCATTTTATATGTTGCCTTTGGTGTCTGTTTTTATAAAATCCCCTTGCATCTCTTTGCTGAAGACATCCCATTTTATATTCTCATTAATACAAAACTCTACAATAATTTAAAGTTTTTACTGAATTGTCATCAAGGCATTGATAAATTTAAATTTCCTCCACCTCAATAACAACAAAGCTAACGTAATTATTGTTATTAAGCTGATCAGGAACATACAAAATATATGTACTTTTACATCATATTATCCTTTTTATTAAGGATCTCCAAAAGAAAAGTCAAGTTTATTTGTATAGCACATTTCAGCAAAAAGGCAGTTCAAAGTGCTTTACACCATAAAAACATGAAACAGTAACCAATTATAAAACAACCAATAAACATTACATTTTGTCAAATGGCATAATCAAAATCATCAAGTAAATATACATCAAATACATTGATTAATGTTCCAGTTACTAGGATTCAAAGGCAACTCTAAACAGGGGGGTTTGTCGCCTTAATTTAAATCAACTTGGTATTTCAGCAGTTTTTCAGTTTTCTGGAAGCTTGTTCCAGATTTGTGGTGCATAAAAACTGAATGCTGCTTCTTCATGTTTGTATATGGTTCTGGGGATCCAGAGTACACTAAAACCAGAAGACCTGAGTGGTTTTGAAGGTTGATACAATGACAATATATCTTTAATGTATTTTGATGCTAAGCCATTCATTGATTTATAAACTAACAGAAGTATTTTAAAGTCTATTCTCTGAGCTACAGGAAGCCAGTGTAAGGTCTAAAACTAGGGTAGTATATAACAGGAACAAAGTAATGTAATGTAAAGATTAAGTCAACATGGTTAAAGGAAGGTGCATCATTATGTGAAATACAATTTCAGTGATTTCAAGTCACTTCCTTGTAACCATCAAGAGTGTCAATTTCAATTTACTGTTTAGCAAGCATGTGCCAGCAGCAGACTGTTTTACTATCTCACCTGGAAATGCAGGGAAGCACCACTTGAACTCCCATCACTCTTCAATCATTGAGCAAATTAATGTTCAGATTACAACCAGTTTTCAAAGGGTACACAGTTTAGACTATTTCACATTTCAATGCCTTCCCTTTTTTTAGTTCTGCTTATGCAACATCAGTTTGCTGTGCTGATCTTAAAAGGAGCTATTCATCAAATTATGATACCCTCTGAAAAATCATGCTTGCTGTTCGTTCGAGTTATATCAATGCCAAACTAACACTAAATCTTCTGGCTATAGTTTCCTGTTTTCTATAAATGGTATAAAATGGACACATTCTTCCATTGAATAAATAAATTCAAATACTTATATTTGCTAGATTTAGATTTAGGGTTTAAAGGCAAGATCTATGTTCCAGTATCAAAATTCATGTAAAGTTTTTTTTCTGTTCATCCATAATAAATGTACAGTTTTCCTTATCATTTGGGTATACTTTGGCCATGATCTGAGGCTACATTTACCATCACATACATGTTATAAGTTCAGTGAAAGAATTGTTGTGATTGATTAACTCAGGTCTCTCTAATAGTCATGCAGAGGGCTTTTCTGCCAGAATCTGATGACTTGCATGTCATGCTTTATATTTGTTATCCACACTGAGATCCACATTTCCAGTCTGTTTATTGCATCCACAAGTCTGTTTTCATGATCTCATTACTTTTACCCTGCCACCATCTGTGGCCTTTCCTTCTCTTTAGAATTCAATTACTTTGGGTAACCAAATCTACCAACATGCACTTTTGCCAAAATCAATCCAAACATAGCAAGGGATGGCCAGTCTACAGCCTGCTCAGTCTTGTTGCAATGAATCAGCTGAAAGATGAAATAAGGAAGACATGGTATGTCACCCTGATTTTGTAACATCGTCATTGTGTCTCCAGTGAAGGTGTGCAACGACGTCTCTTTTAAATGGGTTTGACTCATCTGAACATCATTGTGCCGACATTTATCAACTAACTGATTTAAATGTTTTGGCATGCTGCTTAATCAGATTTGCCTTTTTATCTAGTTGTAGTCCTTAATCTATGTTTTAAATGCTTTAATATATGCTTAACACATGTATGCACTCCATCCAAGACAAAAGCACTAATATCATGATTTGACTTATGTAGTCATCTTGTCCCAGTTTCCCTTTTGAGGGAACTGTCCTGCTGTGGTGCTTTGAGCATGCCCATGGCCAGATCTGAACACAGTAATAGAGGATAAACCAGTTCTTAAAAGGTCCATATAGGGGGGAGTGGAGATGTATCCAAATCCAAAGGATTTAAACAGAGACGTGAAATCCGCTTTGTTTCGCTGTGGGCATCAAGCTGAGAGTGTGGGGCTTGTGTGGCATCTTTGGTGCCAGCATTTTCTAGCAGGTAATTGGGGCTCTCACAGCCAGTGTGACAGTGTGAGAGAGTGTAATCTCCATGAATACAGAGAGGGTACAATATTCACTTTCCAAAGAATATGGAACACATGACAATTCTATTTAAGGTAAGAGGTATAGCTGAAAGCATTTTAAGGCTAGATTTACTCTTCACAATACATGCAAAAATAATTTGATTTCTTGTAACACTTTTGTTTTAGTCTGTACTCTTGGAATGGTAATTGTATGGATATAACTTGATCCATTCCAATAAAATCTGACAGCTGAAATAGATTGTTCAAAAAGTAGTTGTGAAACTGTCATCATTAATATAGAATTACATAAAGAGGGGGGGGCATTATGTAAAATTGACTTTTTTGAATTTTATATCATGCTATAATGTTATTTCCTCATCAAAAGCATACCTAGATTGCCGCCATGATTCTTTCATGCTTGTTTGAGGAATCCTTGAATCTCCCGTGGCAGCCATTCGGGGTTGTCTAAATGCTTGCTCTCACAAAGCTCCGCCTATTTCCACACAGCTCCCCCATTGGAGGTGCAGTCTCCAGCCCAGCTTCTACCTCGCAGAGCACCCCTTCCCTGCGCCTTCCCTACTCAGTTCCTTCAGACTAGTGGCAGCAGCAATTAGCAAACACCTGGTGGACCTGCGTATCTGCTGAACTCATCATACAAACTACTTCTCAGTGCAATGCTGATAAGAACAGTTGTAAACAATATAATGGAGAAATGTGATGACGTGCTGAAGGTGGAGTGTCAGAAAGAGTAGGAGCTTCTTAAAGAGACAGAGGTCAATTTCAAAGTGTCAAATTGAAAAGTCAAATTTCTTTGAAGTTATGATTGATATATACCGCATTTTTATGACAACTGAAGGTAATACAGTTATTTGATTGTGCTATAAAATGGCACAATGTGCCTGGAAAATACATAGTACCGTCCCTTTAAATTTTTATGGATATCTGCATCCTTAGTTTATAGACCAGGATTGTTTCCTGAAAGAATGGTGAACACTTTGGGAACTTAATTGACAGATTCATTTTCTTGCAACACTGGAGCTACAGACCAATTTAACCAATTTCCAATTTTTTTTGCCTAAAACCCTGAAATTATCAAAATTATTGCCACACGTGTAATTGCTTTATTTGCTTAAATGACCTTATTTTGTCTAAAAACCTGACCTCATTTGCTGCTGTTCCTCTGTATTCTTCAATACACTGCTATAATTTGCTTTGATATGATCAATTAAGCAATGCCACGATCAGATAAAAAAAAACATAAACGTAAGGGTAAGTTTGATTTTCATTGATGCCTCCTTCTTGAATGAGGTTTTTCCTTTATTGACCAGATTGTGAGGTTGTGGAAGTAGTTAGCCTACAATTGCTGTGATCAAGACATCTAGGATAAAAAAAAAATAATAATAACCGGTCTCTTGGTAAATATGTCTGTAGCTCTTTTCACGACATTAGACACAGGTCGATTCTTTGAAACGGGCATGTATTCACGAGCATGTCTTAATTGATATCTTCTTATCATCATCGTCATAACATCATGGGACATCACCTGCCACAACGTCATAAGGACTTAAAATAAAATGCACAGAATACAAAAATATATATTAACCAAATGTAAAGCATAACATGAAAGCCACAAATCAAAATAGCATTCAGCTGTGATAAACAAAAATAAAAGAAGGAAAAACATACACCTCGTAGGCTGCTCTTCATGAAAAGATGTTCTTAAGTCCTTACGGATCATTTTGGTTCACTTCTTTAGCCTTCAGCTTCATTTAGCGTCAGCTTTAAAGCAACAGAAGAGCTCTGGCTACCTTTGTGCATACAGTCTGAGTAAATGCTGCTGCGTTTGTGGGATCTCACGAGACTTTCAATTCACACGGGATTTCAGTGTCAACTTCACATGAGAATTCAGTAATGAATGTTTTAAGGATTTTAAACAGATGGACTTATATAATGTTGTACCAAAAGAAATATATATGCACTTTAACTTAAATTAACAAAGCATGAAATACAAATTATTTATCTGGGTGAAATCTGGGTGTAGTGATGGACTCAGACCTGAACCTTCAGAAACACGTAAAGACTGTTACAAAGTCAACCTTCTATCACCTTAAGAACATTTCCAGGATCAAAAGACTGATGTCTCAACAAGATCTAGAGAAACTCATCCATGCGTTTATCTTTTGTCGCATTGATTACTGCAACAGTGTCTTAATAGGTCTGCCTAAAAAAATCAATCAGAGAGCTGCAGCTGATCCAAAACGCTGCTGTTTCCATTCTCACTAAAACCAGGAAGATAGAACACATTACCCCAGTTCTAAAGTCCTTACACTGGCTCCCTGTAGCTCAGAAAATAGACTTTAAAATGCTTTTGTTAGTTTATAAATCACTGAATAGCTTAACACCAAAATACATTAAAGACCTGTTGTCATTGTATCAGCCTTCCAGACCACTGAGGTCTTCTGGTTCTGGTCTACTCTGCATCCCCAGAACCAGAACCAAACATGGATAAGCAGCTTTCTGTTTTTATGCACCACTAATCTGGAACAAACTTCCCGAAAACTGCAAAACAGCCGAAACGCTGAGTTCCTTTAAATCAAGGCTAAAAATCCATCTGTTTAGAGTTGCTTTTGATTAGTAGTAAGTAGAACATTGAACTATATTTGCTTGATGATCCTAATGATTTTGATACATTGATATTTGCTCAATGATTTTGAAAATTGTCATATGTATTTGCTTGATGATTTTGATGATTTGCTGTATATTTGATTGATGTTTTTTATGATGTGAAGCACTTTGAACTATCTTGCTGCTGAAATATGCTATACAAATAAACTTGACAATTCACAGAACTTCTATTAACTGATGCATTGTCAATACTTATACAACACTTACAATGTCCAAAAAGCCTTTAAGTAAAATCAGCTTTATTGCAGTTATATAATCTTAATTACATTTTCTTGAAAAATCCATCTCAAGTACATTTATTTGGTGCTTCTAACAAAGTCTTTCTAGTAGGACTGCACCTAATCTTCCCAAATTTACAAGGTTGGAATATGCAGAGAAAGTGTTCTTTGATCATGTGGTATCCTCAGTCCTCCGTTACTCACTCCTCTCTTTATGTCACCTCCAGGGCCACCTTAACATTGTGATAGTTCCCAGGGCTGAGAGGTTTTAAGTTTTATCTTGGTAATAGTCTTTACAGTGCAGCATAACCATTCTCAGAGCACAAGTTCCCCATCATTTAGTTTGTTGCTGAAAAAGCTTTTCGAGAAGAATTACTTCTGTTCTTTTATCTTGCTGTTTGGACACAGAAAAGTAAACATCTTTGTTTTGACATGGTTCTGGTCCACTTTTTACTCAGAACATAGTCTACTTGTTCACTGAGCTGTGAGGGTCTTCTACCTGCTTTGTTGTCTTCTCTGTCACCTGTTTTTTTGCTCTGTGCTCCTCCTGCACTTCACTTGTCTGCTCCTCTCCAGCTCCAGCAGTCATCTGCAGCATGGCATTCACTGCAACTGCAAGTGCTGAGTCCCTTGGGTGCAAGAGTGAGCGAACTTTGTCTTACGGTGGCGAGTCCAACTTCTACATCAGCTGATTTGAAGAATTGTATATCTTTGGTTTTGGAATAACTCTTTTCCACTAAACTTCAGCTTACTAACCTTTTCTTTCTGAGCATTGATCTCTAATTTCTTTCCTGATATTTTCCAAGTTTCCTTAATCAAAGAGAGACACACCCCAAAATCATCAGTACATAGTCTGATTGGTGAGGTCATGGTCCAGAGCTCACGTGGGTGACATGGGTCACTTGTAATTTGGATCAGTTATCAGCCACAAATGAGCATTTGAGTTGATTGTTGGAAAACTTGAGGACTTGAAAAACTGTTTTTTGGGGGTTTTTTTTTGTTTGTTTGTTTTGTCTTTACTTGAAAGGATAGGCCCCTAAGTTTAGGTGTAGCGACCATGATGGTCATGTTGAGTCTACATGGCACATCTACGTGGTTCATCACCTGCTGAATAAATGTAATCAATTTAAAAGGGCTGTTGCTTTTTTGTTGTTGGTTTTTTGGGGGTTGTTTTTGGAGGGGGGTGCTACTTTATTAAAAAATGCTTTTGTTTTAATGATTTTCACAAAGAAAAAAAAAACAAACAAACATATATATATATATATATATATATATATATATATATATATATATATATATATATATATATATATATATAACAGAATAAAGAAACAGTACAGTAAGGCAAAATTTCAACATGACTGCTGTGTAGTTGTAATTACCCCTCATGGTGAAGGCCATTTCCAATATAGTTTGAAACACTGTAGTTTGCACTGAAACATGTTCAGTAGCAATTTTCCTTTCAAGTTATGTTTATAGTCCCTGTTTTAAGTTTTGTGAAGAAAGATTTACAGATGAGGGATTTAAATTAGAGGAATTCATCAGGTTGGATGGAGAAAAAGCAAAATCCCTATAAATCAATAAAATACGTTTATGTTATTTCCTGAAGCTGGTTTTAACTTCAGACTTGTGAGGTGGTAACACGGGTTATACAAAATAAACCACAGGCCTGACAAAACAAACAAAGAATTGTTCATTATGTACTCCGGGAAGATGGAAAACTGATGTGTTAAAGCTTGTACATCCAACACAACAGCTATTTGTGATCTTCCCTCCTTGAAAACATGTTATCGCTACTTGATTTGCCAGGTATGTTCAGCCATACAGGACATGCTGCACATTTTTATCTTTCCAAAATTCAAATGGGATTGGTTTTTCTCTCAATCTGGAGTGTACCTGAAATCTGTAAAGTTAATTACTATCAGCTCCATTGTGATGCTCTACAAGGCAGAGCTTCTTTTATGAGCATATATGATTAAATGAAGCCCCGGTGTACTCATTATATTCAATTTGCATTTAGTGAAGTGTCCTTTTTGCTCTTCTCTTGTTAACTCTGTTGAGGCAGGTACTACAATTGCTGCATTCTGATGACACTTGCTAGGCAGTTTTTCTCTGCTGCAGCTCTTGTACGCTTCCAAAGTCGTGTCTGCTCATCAAAGCTGAGGAATCGCACTATGCTACTTTTAAATTTATGGCTCACTTTGCTGTATTAAGCACGCTCATGGTTTTGTAATGGGTCTAGTTGGTTAATCAAGTGGGCTGGAGAGCAGATCAAAGGCCCCTGTTAGACACAGACATTATTTTTGGCCCACATCAGTACTTTCTAAAGAACAGATTTTTTTTTGTGTGGGATGTTTCGTTCATCCCATCTGCCGGGGATGCTTTGATTTTGGGATTATCCAACTTTGGTTTTAAAATTTTAAATAAAAAGTGGTTATTTTAATTACTGTTTCTCATACATAAATATCTGAATGGGATTTCATTCTAAAATTAAAAAGTTCTTGCAATACCTTTACTTTTTCTCTCAAAATTGCATCACAGTTAAGTTCAGTTTTAGCATCTGCAGTGCATATAGAATGCAAAACCAAATGGATCAGGTATGCACATGAAAATTCACATTGTGAATTGTCACAGTTTTTCTGTTTGTCACAGTTTTCCTGTCTTTCTTTCATAATGACTTCTGCCATTTTTTTTTTATTTATTTATTTTTTTTTTTTAGCGATGCAAAATTACCCTGGAAAATAATAGGGGTAGAAATAAAAGGAGGGATTGAGGGGCTTATCTCGCTCTGCAGGTATGGTATTACAGTCTTCTCAATGGGAATCGGACCTGTGTTGTGAAGTATAAGCCCCTGCTGTGCGTTAAAGCATTCTGTTTATAATCCCTATGCTCTTTCTCATAGATGGAAGCTGGGACAAAATGAAGGGCACACAGTCTGTTGGCAGTATTATACTGACAAACGGCTACTGAGCAGGAGGCGTAAGTGCCTGTCATACAATTTGTTGGCGTGAGGCTGCAGCATTGTCATGGAAAGAAATCTCCTCCAGACCAACATGAGCACTGTTTCTCCTCTTAAAAAACACACACGCACACACAAAGTTACAAACATAGGGCCTTGCAAAAAAGATTAACATTGCTTAGCACTGCTACTACAAGATTCAGTATATTTCATTATGTCATAGAGCAACACAAAGTAATGCATACCTCTCAAGTGGAAGTAAAAGGATCAAGCTGTTGTTAGTTCTTACCACTATTTCTTTTATAAATAAAATCCGACTAGTTTGGTGTGTAAATATTTTCAGCCCTCCTTCATTGCAATAAAAGCTGCTAATGTTTTGAAGTATGTCTCTACCAGTTTTACACATCTAGAGGCTGAAAGGTTTTGCCCAGTCCTCTAAGTGAAATATCTTGCAAAACCGAAATGTTCAAAGCTCGCAAGTTGTATCAAGGTCTGCACTTTGAGTACGCCATGCTAACACATAATTTTTTTTTTCTTAGCAAAACCATTTCATTGCAAGGCCGGATGTATGCTGGGGCAAGAGGGGGCACTGCCTCATCAAACAAATGTCTTACCCCCTCAAATCAAGCCTGTCAAAAATAACTGAACATTTCACTGAGGTTCTGTTGCGCACCGCGCTGGGCAGGCTGTGATCTTCTCCTGTCTGCAGTCAGCGGACAGCCCAAATCCCTTCCGCGCTTCTTTCGGTAAACGACCAATCAGCGAGCAGAAGTAGCCTGACTAGCTAGCGGTGCCAGGTTTTTCTCTCACTGAGAGGAAAAGCCGAAGTGGTAAACTTTGAGGAAGCAGAAAAGCTCCATGAAATTCATTATAGCAATTCATGTTGTCAGACACTTTATAAGCAGTTAACTATAAAAACAGATGTAAATATAGGATCTATTTTGTTAAATCAACCAGGGAATGCTTTGCCGTTCATTTCCTAATGTGAGCCTGTCAGTGGAAGCGTTTCTCAATCATATAAGCACAGAGCGACATGAGTGACCAGTATATAACACAAACTGAGGAAAAATGACCTGTGTGTGAAAGACCCCCATGTCATTTTCTAGTTTTTATGCTGTTTTGAGAATAATCACAATAATTTTTACTAAGCTTTTCTCACTTTCCACCCTCACAGAATTTAGTAGTTTTTAAAGAGCTCCATGTGTCCCTGCATTTATTTTCTCCTCGGTGATCTGACCAACACATATTGAACTGCATAGCAAAACAATATTGCTTTCTAAAAAGGAATTCCATTCAGTTAACGCTGCGTGATGTTATTAGGTTCAAATTAGTTTAAGATGAATAATGACCAATAAGATAAATGTTATGTTGGTTGTTCAATCTTGGATGAAGAATATCTTAGTTTTCCTTCTTATTATTTATTTTTATTATTTTCTGTTTGCCCACTGAGGGATTGCCACCTTATTGTGGTCAGGGGGTTTGCGTGCCTCAGTGAGCTTAAGAACTATACCAGCAGGAGCTTTGCTTCAGGTGGGACACCCAAGCTGGGCAGGTCTTAGGGTAGAGGCCTGACGAAGTGGAATCCATTTTTGTGAAGTTGGATACAGTTTATTTCATTTCATTTTAATTCATTATTTTTTCATTTACTCAATAATAAATATGAATAGTTCATATAACTAAAAGAAATCATGAATGAAATGGAGCAGAAAGTAGAAACTTAAATCTGCCCCCTGTTCACATAAAAAGAAAATTAGCTATTCAGCTCAGAAGACTATTACAGACATAATTCAAATACACAAAAAATACACAAAATAATACAACAAAACATCAGCTTATTCAATGCCATATTGCTTCATCTTAATGATTTTCAGATTTCTTTTAAATGCAGAAAAAGATTTCGATTGTTTTATCTCACTGTCAAGATTGTTCCATAAACTGACACCTTTAATTGAAATGTACGTTTACATCGTTACCGTTCTGAATCAAATTTTTTTTGAAAATTTCAGCTTTTAGCCATTACCCCAGTCCCATGAAGAAAACAGAAGTCAACAATAACAATGAACATGCTGTAGCATAATGTGTACGGATGAAAATGCCCCCTTCACATTTCCACCTGCCCCCTCATGTAACCATGCCTAGAATCGGCCCTGTTTCATTGTGGCTCTGGTTGTATTTTTAAGGGTGATTGATCTGATGGGAGGTGAATCTCCGGCCCAGTATCAAGTCTTTACACTCAGGTTTCTAACAGGCAGGTCTCTAACAGGGTTCCTTCCAGGATAGCCCTGTATTTAGCTGCACCAAAATTCCCATAAACTCTGATTCGAATTTCCTTTCCATATTAAAAAAAGAATGCCTACATTATGATGCTGCCGCCACTGTGTGTCACAATGGGAATGATGTGGGCAGGGAGTTGTGCAGGGATGGTTTTCCTCCACATAGTTTAACTTTAATCAAGACCTCTTATTGTTTTTTTCAGTGTAGTGAACAGTGGTTTTCTTCTCGTCACTCTTCCATAAAGACCAGATTTATGGTCATGTAAAAGGATTCTTCCACCTGAGCTGTGAATCTCTGTAGAGCCTTCAAAATAACCATCAGCCTCTTTGTTGCTTCTCTGATTAATTCTCTCCTTGCATGGGCTGTCAGTATAGAGGGACAGTCCTGTTTTGGAGGGTTTGCAGTTGTGTCATACTCTTTTCATTTTCAGATGATGGACTGAACAGTGCTCCATGAGGATATTGATGTATAAGCTTTAAATACCTACAGTTTTATTCCTGACCTTTGTGGTCTTCATGATGCTGTTTGTTCACTAATGTTCTCTAACAAACCTCAAAAGTCTTTGTAGAACAGCTGTTTTATATTGATATTAAATTTCATATAAGTATACTCTCTTTAATAAGTAGGCAGTGAAGCTCTGGGTTTTATTTTACGGTGTCAGAATAAAAGTTGCTAAATTGAAATGCACAACCCGCTTTCAGATTTGTATTAGTAAAACAAATACAGATTTAACCATTTTGTGGTTGTTATTGTACATTTATTTATCATGGTATTGTAACTGATTAGCAGACAATTTTACAACTGCACAAATTCTTCTCGAAGACTCATTTTGAGTGCCAAAATAGGCTTCACTGAGTTATACCAATATCAGACTAAAAGCAGCATCATCAAACAAGGTCATTATTTATCATTAACGATAATATCCATGTGGGCAGAATACCAAATTAGAATACCAAACTCAGTTGAATGTATTTTAATCTATTTTAATTATATTTACAAATCAATTGTTGTGTTTGGCTTGGCTAATCACAACTCAGCCCCAAACTTGCTTGGTGCTCCTAAAGTTTCCAAGTGCATTATGATAAAATAAGACCATAGATCTGGACCACTGAATATTCAGTGAGGCTTTGTAGGCTAATTATAGTGTGTGTGTCTTCATAAACTTGGGGACTTCACATGGTGACTGAATAAAGCAGAGCATAAAATAAATTAATTTCCTGCTTTGATGCAGCTGCGTTTTGTGCAGAATTGTCTGATGGGATGGGGGAGGGTCTCTGTGTTTGTGTGTGTGTGTGTGTGTGTGTGAGGGGGGCATAAAATAAAGAAATCAGCTTCTTTATTTCTTTTGTATGATAATTTGGGCTAGCAACAGAGCAATGCATCGTGTCAGATCCTTGCCTTGTCGTGCAGATTTGCAGGGAATCTATTCTTGGCTCTGATAAAATTAATGGAACATTTTATCGGTGCAGGTCATGTTTGTTGTGTTGTGGCATTGTAATGAAGAAGAATGCTGAAGGATGTGAGGAGGAGGAACATTATAATGCCCTTGGCAGATTTTGCTTGATAGTGAATGGGAAATGAGTCCATCATGGGAAAAGCTCACTACCAACAAGTAATGATTAATGTACGCTTGTGTGGTTTTATTTTTGCACACATGCCTGATGTTTATATACTGTGTGCTCTTTGGCCATACTAATACCCAGGTATCAGGATATATGTATACAAACACACATGAATAGATAAATTTGCTCGGTGTTATATAGTCATTCAAGAACTCAGGCACTTTGCCCATGTTTATGCACACACACTCACATATATTCATATGAGCCATCTTCAACAAGAGCTGCCTAAAGGTTGGACTCATGAGTAACAAGGGATGTGTTTGCATATATTACAGTGGTTTAATACTTCACTTGTGCTTCAGTTATTTGCAGATCAGAGGATAATTTTACAAATTGGATTAAGAGCTTATTTATGAGAGAATAAATATAGAAAACTCTCACTGGGTATTAATTCATGAAACTGACTATACATCTGATCTTGAGATTCATCTCAAAACTTCTACCTTAAGCAATTTGACATCAGTAATTCTCAGGGGCATCATGTTTGAGCTGCTGATTGTTCACAATTCAAACAAATGAGGCCATCATAATTCAACTAGATTTTCCTTTTCTAGTTTTGAAATCTGCATAAAATATCCAAAAGAGTTAAGTGTTATGCAAACTCAGTAAATGGAAGGTAATTTCATGTTAAACATCTCCAAACATCTTTTATTTTCATAAGATTTTATCTTAAATAAAATATGTCTGAAGGACAAACGCTTCACATCAGTTGGGTAGTTGTTGCAAACCTCAGAAGAAAATTGTGAGCATAAAAAAGTCTGAACAAAGAGGTCTATGAACCTAATTTACTTACCACTGATAGAAAACTGTTAAAACACATGTCATATTATGTAGAGGGACAAAATTATGCAGTCTGTCACATTTTACATATACAAAATAAGGGCTGCATGGTTATTAGCACTGTTGCCTTGCAGCAAGAAGTTGCTGGGTTTAAATCTTGGGCCAAAGTCTGTCTCTGAACAGTTTACACGTTCTCCCTTTACACGTGTGGATTCACTCTAGATACTTGGGGTTTCTCCAAAGGCCACTAAACTGTAATGCACTGGTAACCTGTTTAAGGTGTAACCTGCCTCCACCCTCCATTCAGCCTCGCTGAGTATGAGCTATGCAGTGGGCAAAAACTTCAGTTTTTAAATGTGCAGATCTGGTAGAGAGATGGCAAAAGACTTTGAGCTATAGTTGCTGTGAAGATTGTACAAAGTTTTGACTTGGAAGGGAGTTGATACAAATGTGCACATTTCTGACATTTTTACATCAATACATTGACGTTTTTGGTTTGAAGAAGACAAAATGTTCAAAGCTTCAAGGAGTAACATTACTTTTGCAAGTCAATGGATAGAAAGAAGGGAAGAATAAATAATTATTTCCACTGTAATTCTGACATTTTACTTTCTTAACATAGAGGGATTCTAAATGACCCATGAAAAGGAATTGTCTTGTTGGATTAAATGTCAGCAAATATCACTTGAGTTCATGGAGCATGCAAGAATCAGACCTCCATTTGCAGTAAATCAAATGTTATTTCACCTTTCTTTTGAAAAGGAGTTTACATACACACTCAAAGTTTTACCTTCATCTTTCCACTTCTTGTCCATCTTAAGCTCTGTAACAAATTTCCAGCTTTATGGAAATTTTTGATTTCGTGTTTAATTTTCTTTTCACTTTTCAGTCAAGAGAATAAAATGGCAAAGAAATGGGTACATAAACCAAGATACACACAGAGTTTAAGGTATTAGATCACTAAGGCTAATAAAATAGATAAATGAATAAATAAAAATAAAGTGCAACAGGACAAAATGTGGGATAACATTTTGAATCCAATCTTGTTTTGCTTATTTCTACATCTCAAAGTGAAAATTAAAAAAAAAATTAAAAAAATAAGTATGTGCTGACATTTTCAGTTTAAAACAAAGTTCAAAATGAGAAAGTAGTATTTAAGTCGTCCACAGGAGAGAGGTTGCCATCTGTGCTCTCCATTCAATTTATTATGCTTTTAAACTTTGCACTGTATGAGGAAAGAGTTCATGATGCTAGCCGGATTTATTTCACACACTGTTATTCATGCATATGTTATCAGTTAATGCTTCTGCCTGCTAATTACTTTAATCCTGGGTCCCAGATGTCACCAGCTGGGCAAAATATAAACACCATTTGGCTGCTCATTTTGCTTATTAGGTATAGATATTAACAACCTAATCTTTAGTGTAAGGCAACAAAAACAATAGCTGACCCAGCACGTTCTGATATACAGTTATTTTGAGTGAAAAAACAAAAGGTCAGAAATTCCTGCTGAATGACGGTTGCAACCATAGTATGGCTGATAGTAACTGAACATATTTATAAAAAAAAAAAAAACAACAACAAAAAAAAAACAATAAACCCATCATTCTGCAGGTGAGAGAAGCTCACCTTTGTGGTGTGAAATGATCAACATGCTGCTAACGGATAGCACACACATGCCCAGGAGCTGCTTAGTGACCCATGGAAAGAAATGATAGTCTCAAACAGCCATCTGGTCCCCCTCTGGTTCTATTAATAAATATACTGAATAAGCAGAGTTGACAATCAGCACATGTAGGAGTAACATGTCAAAAGCTTTATGATTTACTTTTTAAAAATACATTTTTAAGGGTGTCAAATATTAGTCATTTTTATTTTTTTATTTTCATCAAGCAAACTAGTGTGTAAAATTATCATCATATTCCACAATGGTTACATTCCAACAGCATTAACGTATTGATTTTGTAACACATACTTATACAGTTTATTGGAAGATGTTGGTTTAATCAACTCATATTCACCTTTGTCATGTATGTTGTCCAGCAGTGAATAGCAAGCCTGGTTTGTTTATAGGGGTTGTATTATAAATTAATATAATAGGCAAAAGCTCAGCACTTACATTAGATTTGTGGTTGAGAGCGTTTCTGTGTTGAAGCCAGAATTTCAAATTTGTATTTAAAATTTAATAGTTTAGCAACAGAGCTGGCGCTAAACTCAAATTTCCAATCAAATTCGTTGAAGTTTATTGTTGCAGATCTGGCTTAAACCACCACTCAGCCATAGTGGCATACATGTACCTCCACTGCCCGTTAAAGGAGGAGTATTATGTAAGTTCCAGGCACATGTCATTTTATAGCACAATCAAGTAACAATGTGACCTCCAGTTGTCTCTTTCCGACACTCTGCCTTCAGCACCTCATCACAACAACGTTTCTCTATTAAGCCCTTAACAGCGTTTTTACCAGTGTTGGACTGAGAAGTAGTTCATATGATAAGTTCAGCAGATGCGCAGTTCCACCAGGTGTTTGCTAGTTGCTGCTGCCACTAGCCTGAAGGAGCCGGGCCGGGGAGTTCCGGGAGAGAGGTGCTCTGTGAGGTGGAAGCTCAGCTTGGAGATTGTAGCTCTGAGGAGGAGCTGTAAGGAAAATGCGATGCTTAGTGGGTACTTGAATTTAGGCACCCTAAAATGGCTGCCGTGGGAGATTAAAGGATTTCTCAAACATGCATTAAATAATGAAAGCAACACTCCAGGTAGGTTTTTAAAGAGGGAATATTATTATAACATGATGTAAAGCTCAAAAAAGTCGATCTTGCATAATACTGCCCCTTTAATGCATATTCCACAAATACTAATGAATGTATTGAAAGCACTTTACTGCTATCTAGTGGACAGTGTGCCTAATTTGGCTGAATTTTAATTTCTAGATGCCTAAATGTATATTGGGTGCTTTTGTCAAATAAACAATCTCTACTTAATCTGGAATCAAGTTGACAGCAAAAACACAAATAATATTTTTTGTAACTGTAAATATATTTATACAATAAAGGGTTAAGCAGTTAGACTGTATGTTTGTTTGTTTGTTTTGTTTCTTCACAGAAATAGGTTAGTGAAGTTGCGAACAAGATGATTATTGATCCCTTTAGAGAGAATCTAATCATGTAGTTATTTTGAGGGAAAAAAAAAAAAAAAAAAAAAAAAAAAAAAAAAAAATATATATATATATATATATATATATATATATATATATATATATATATATATATATATATATATATTTTTTTTTTTTTTTATAAATCCAGATTAAATTTTGGATACATCAACTGCTGCCTGTTTGAATGATTTAATTTTGTTTGTGTAGGTTCCACTGTATATTAAGGAAAATGATATGATTTGTGACTCAGACATTTCAAATTATGTTGTTTATTAAGTTTTGATTGTCCAGATGTTTTGTCCCTCCATCCATCCATCCATCCATCCATCAATGGGGTAACGGTGGGGATGGTGGTAGGAGTTTTTCCCATAACCGGTGGGTTGCCGGTCCCACTCTGTCCGCCTCTATTGTTGTCTCCTTGGGCAAGACACTTCACCCACCTTACCTGGTGGTGGTGGTCAGAGGGCCTGGTGGCACTGGTTCATGGCAGCCTCGCTTCTGTCAGACTTCTCCAGGGCAGCTGTGGCTACAGTCCAGTAGCTTGCTACCATCAGCTTGTGGTGTGTGTGAATGACTGAATGTACTGTGAAGCGCTTCGGGGTTCTCTGGACTTGATAAAGTGCTATACAAGTATAGGCCATTTACCATCCATCACCAGTGTCACTTGTCCCTTGAGGGAATGGTGCCTAATTTATGCACTAATTTTGCACTTATTGGGGTACAGCCTGGACAGGTCACCAGCCTATCATACAGCAATGGATAGCACAGAAGAAAACTCACTCCCTAGGCCAGTGGAGTTGCTAAATAACCTAATCAATGTGTTCTTGGACTGTGAGAAGAAGATGAAGTACCTGGTGAGAAGCTATGCATGCAAAGGGAATGCATACAAACTCCATTCAGAAAGGCCCCTGGCGAGGATCTGAACTAGGACCCTCTTGCAGTAAAACAACATTACTATTAACTGTGACAATCCATTTCATCCCTCAAAAATGTAATTTAACAAATATGTACAATAAATCAAAACAGAACTAATATAGATGAATAATTATATAATTTATATTCCCCCAAATATTTTGAATTTAACTCAGTTTGTGAGGGAAGTACCTTTTTTAAAATTAGGCTTAGATATCAACTAAATTATGTAATTGTGTGTTACTTCATATGTACATAATTTCTACTCAGAATTTTTAATGAAAGTCAATACAAACAAAATATATACAAATTGCTATACTAATTTTATTGGTTAACTTCTAACAGTTTGTTTTACCAGTGTAGTCTTTCCTCCTGTGTTATATACTCTAACTAATGGAAAATGGATCTCATTAGCTTTATTATTTTCCTCAGAGTCAAACTTTTATTTAGATGCATTTACTTATGGGCCTGTCACTGGAGATTGATTTCTGCAAGGAAGCAGAACACTCAGTTCAGGGGTTTGGGGTGGGAGGTGGGTCGGGGGGCTGAAGGGGATTGCAACAAGAAACCCAAACAGAACAGTGTTTTTGGCATGCCATAATTATATTTCAATCATGCAAATGAGTTTGGTTTTAGTAGTTAAAGGCCTGTTGGAGTGTGTAATTGAAAATGCAAAAGATTGCCTCGCATCAAAATGTCGAGGAAAGCGCTGGCTGGCTGCTAATCAGAATGGTTTCCCACGTGCCACGAGAGCTGAATCACTGCCTCAATCTCTGCAGAACTGAATCGTTTTATCTTAATTAACAGTGCAGAATCTATGCAGGTTTGCAAGAGTGCCAAATTTTTCATCCTTTGCCCTCACACTTTTCCCTACAATGTGTATACATCGTAAGTGGAAAAAAAATAAATATATCTTCCCCCTTTAATAAATATTTCTGGGCCCAAATGTGATATTGACTGTAAGAAAGAGATTGAAGGATGGGATGCAGTCAGATTATCTGGCATCACAGATTGTATCTTAGACATATTGTCTGCTTGCTGATGTCATGGAGAACTGCACATGCATTTTGCCGTGCCTCCATTTAGTTCATATCTTACCATCTCTACAGTGCCTTGCAAAAGTATTTATATCTCTTGAACATTTTCACATTTTGTTGAATGAAATTTCACAAACTTCAGTCTGTTTTATGGAATGTTATGTGAAAGATCAACACAATAGTCATAATTG
This sequence comes from Anableps anableps, assembly GCA_014839685.1. Taxonomy (NCBI): domain Eukaryota; kingdom Metazoa; phylum Chordata; class Actinopteri; order Cyprinodontiformes; family Anablepidae; genus Anableps; species Anableps anableps. The sequence goes on from CM026081.1 coordinate 10,993,353, forward strand.
TAAAGTGGAATGGAATGATCCATGGTTGCGAACATTTTTTACAAAGAAAAATCTGACGTGTGGCATGCGTGGGTGTTCAGCTCCCTTTACTTTGATACCCCTAAATTAAATCACTTGCATCCAATTGCTTGTAAAAGCCACAGAATTAGTAAATAGATTTCACCTGTCTGTTATTTAATGTTAGTATAAATGCAGCTGTTCTGTGAAGACTTCAGAGAATTGTCAGAGAATATTAGTAAACAAACAGCATCATGAAGAACAAGGAACAGCGGAGTAAATGTGCATAGAGGCCATTGCAGTTGAGTGCATTACTTAGTGGTTTAATGGAAGCAGCTGTAATGGCTTTTTCTAGGTCTTTCTGAAGTGCTCTGCAAGTGCGACGAGCCTCTTGAGCAACTCTTGATTTTTGTTTTGACTTTCCAGACAAAAATCTTACTGGGGGCATCTGGCTGTGGCTGGTTTGTGATAAGATGATCTTTCCACTTCCAGATTAAAGCTCCAGAGGTGCTTTCTCAAACTCTCAGAAGTTTAGAATTGCAGTTGTAAACATTGCTGTTGGTATATTTAAAACAGTAAGACTTTTTTTTTTTTGCGAAGGTCTCTATTATCTACCAACCACTCTGTGCAATACTTTGATAATGAGAAGCAGTGACACAAGTTTTAGTTGTCTGTTGTCATTCATATTACCTTTTAAAAAAATGGTAAAACATAAGTCTCCCAGGGTATGTAAACTTATGAGCATGACTGTAAACAGTTTGTAATTCAAGAAAATTAAAAAAGCATAACAGATATAAATACTTTATCAAGGTAGTGTACTACATTTATGTTTGTATATTTATTGGTTACTCTTATCTTTTATATGTTTTAATTGCAGAAGTCTGAAATGAACCACATTTTAAAATGGCAACATCAAGTAAGATGTTTGCTTCCCTATCTCCTGTTGTGGACTTTAGCTGCTTTTGCAGACAGGCACCAAATTAGAATAAGATGATAATTTTTTTTGAAAAATATGCAGGAGCAAAGAGATTGTTACTTTACAGATTGATAACCCCCGAGAGGCTGTAGATAATTTCTGTGAATAATGAGCAGCTAAATTAAATCATGTTACCCGGCTGATCCCAACAATTTCTGAATGTGTAATTTTACAATTTTTTTTTAAATTGATTGCTTCAATTATGGACACAGTGAACACGAATAATTAGCTATTTAACAAAAATTATGATTTTCTTTGCCTTGCCCATGTAATTCATTGTTAGCAAATTGAGTTTTAAATTCAAGCTTTCACTTTCAGTGGCTATAAGGTAGTGCCTGCAAAATCATCACAATTAGGGGAAAAAAAAATTAAGAGACCATCCTCTGCCTTCCATAACTATTGACATACCTGTTAAAGAGATATTTTAAAAAAAATAAACATAGACATTTTTTGTGCAGAAGCATGATCTTACATAGAAAAATCTAATATTTGTTTATTCATACGGGGGTAAAGTTCCTCATGATGAAACAATAGATTTTTAAAATAAAATCACCAACATTTTAGTAGCTCATAATTCCTATAATGAATAATGATTTCATGAAACCATTTCTTAAATATTTTTTATATGCTCAGAATGTGAAGAAATCTATTTCTGTTAGGTAAAACGATTATGTAATACAAAGAATAATTTTTCATTGTCAGTCTTAAAAATGTGAAGGAAAATTTGTATAGTTTGTTAAACGTTACTGGGACTTGAACTGGAGCTCCGTGCTTTGGTCGTATGAGATTAATACCCTCATCAGATTATTGTGTATCTGCTTTGTATTTCAGTGCCTTCAAAAGATACACTAGTTTAGGTAAATGATGCTCCAGCATTACTTCTCAAGGCCTTTTCCCCTGAAGCAATTAATTTGATCTCAAACAAAGCCAGACAGCTATGGATTTTTTGGAAATGTTAAACAATTCAGCAGGAATACTACAGCTCTCACACACTATATACACAATTACTACTTAAATTTTGCAGCGATCACTCAGTAATACCATTAATTCATCCATGCAACATAGTGATGATGCTCGGTCTGCACCGATAAAGATTCACTCATTTGGCATGCAGGGTGCTTAAAATGAAATATGGCTTGCCCTAATTTTTGATTAATTCAGATAATTATCTAACCACCTGGGAACACTCATAGAGCACTGATTCCATTCTCAGATGGTCAGATTATTGACAAATTATATATATTTTTTTCTCTCAAGACCATGACATCACTGTAAAAGTAATGACCCCTGTCCTGAAGTAGCAGAACACTGAATTCCGCAGCTTTGATTCCAATACAGTTCCACTGCGATGAATAGTAGCACACCAAAAGTGACATGTATTAAAAATATTGCAGGGCTTGATTTTCCACATAATGCAATGCAGTTTTTCAGTACCCCAGCTTACATGAAAAGATAGAAAACTATGACAGCGGCTTAAGATCGAGCTTTTTGAAATGTGAAAAAAACACCAAATTAAATTATTAAATTGAATTTAACTAACTTCTGTTATAATTAGGATCAAATTGAGATCTAAGAGAATATGTGACTGGATTAATTTGATGACATGTTTCTGTACATAAATTGGATCAGTTTGTCCTACAAAGCGCCTTCATGTAATTGTTGTTATTGCAGCAATATAACCAAACTAAGTTGAATTAGAGAATGGGGTGTAAAAAACATTATGATATATCAGGAGATTTTAAATAGCAATCAGGTTTGACCCTGGTCAAACTGAACATGGGTTGTCACTAGGTCTTCCTGCAGGATAATGCTCCAAAAACTTGTAGTCAAAGCAATACAGAAATGATAGCCCTTCTTTCATGACCATTATGGCCCACAGTGTGGTAAGCTGATGAAAAGAGAATATAGAGAAGACCTAGTACTTAACCTTATGAAATGTTACAGGTGAAGATCAAGCGTTGACCTGCTGGCAACAGTGGGTTGTATAAAGCAGAGGGTCCCAAACTTTTCCATGCCTTGGCCCCCAAACAGCATTAGCTTCTGGCTGGGAACCCCCTTTGCAAACCAACAGACAAGGCTACAAAATATGTAAATAAACACTGAGTTTTAGAATGTTTTTTTTTTCCTCTCTTTATTCACTTTTCAATAACTAGTACATTCATTTATCAAAAATGCTGCCTCATATCTTCTGATTTTAGTTGGCCATGAGTCTTTTGCAGCAGTGTCTTTCACAACAGTGCTGCTGGACGGGTGTTTCAGTCTGTTTCTTGTCAGAAACTTGCGTGGCCATTTTTCTTTTGTTATGATAGCTTGAGGAGCAAAGCATCTTAATAAATTTGACTGGCAGCCAATCAGAGAGATGAGCATGGCAAATAACATTTCAATAATTTATTGTAACTTGTATTTTATAATAATGATTGTAAAACAAATTGGATTTCATATTTAAACAATTATAATTAAAAATGTATGATTAAAAAAAATTATTAAATTCAACTTTTTTATTTTTGCTTTTTTTCTCATCTTCAATCCAACATTCTGAGGCCCTGCTAGTGCTCCCTGATGGCCACCCCAGGGGGCTGCGGCATCCACTTTCAAAAACACTGGCATAAAACATCAACCAAAGGATTCCCAATGATTATGGTACTAGTTTTCTTATTGTATGTAAAGAAAAAAACACTTAAAAAAATGTTTTCCCAACTGAATAGTGAGTACAGCATCCTGGCCAGTTTATCCCGTTGTGTGAAAAGGCTCTGCACTAGAGAGCAATACTGTGAGATGTTTTCAAACATGTCTGATTTTATCTGGCTCAGCTTTACAGGACTCGCCAGGGATGAGATTTGAGAGTAACATGAACTACAAACAATCTAACCTCAGATACAGAAATGAAAACAGAAAAAAAACATTGCAGAGATTAGACAACAAGAAGAATCATTCGAGCAGACAACTAACAGCACCAGGATTTCACACTGTATTTGTTCTGCACACAGTAGCTTACAAATTTATTGGAAAGAATGTCGAAATGATGAAGCAGCTCTTGTAGCCCACACAGTACTGTTTGTAGATGCAAATAAAACCAAAATGTCATTAAAAACAATCCAATTCAGTGCAAAATATTCAAACAAATATTACTTTTGGAGAATAAAAAGCATTTTTACTTTGGTTTTGCTGTTTTGTGAGTTCGTTTTTATGTGAACGGCTGGGACTGACAGATCCACTTCAACAAAAGTACATAAATGGACTGCTGCGGTGTTGCCAGGCACTGAGAATAAAAGGAAATGTGAATAATATACACAATATCAAATATTGGGTTTGCAAAAGGGGCCATGTCCAGGCTTGGGTCACATTTGTGTCCATTTTCATGGATGCATTATGGAGATAACATCAAAAAACATATGTTATAAATAGACACATTTATTCAAGAACCTCGTGCTAAGTATATAGTAAGCTATTCATCTAACACTGCATCAGTGGAGACTGCGTATTGTTGTTGTCACGAATAATAATAATCAGATCAAATGCTCTGCAAACAGTGAATTTCAGATTTTAGAACAAGACAGAAGCTTACTCCTGTAAAGAGCCACAGACAAAACTAAAACATATAGCACCCTCCGCAGTTTGCTGCATGCTCGGTCAAAATGTGTTCAAAATGAATTAAGAGAACTGACAGAGCTATAATAAACTTTTTAAAAGGAGAATCTATTTTTGTACACGTCAAGGAATGTTCTTTAGTTAGAATTAGTTCATTCACACTGCAAAAAAGCTGATTTAAAGTGAATGACATGAAAGCTGAATGAAGTATAGCAAGTTTGCTCTGTTTTATTATCTGAAGGTTTGTCATGGACTATGATGTACTTCTAAATGGCTGATAAGCCAGTTTTATCATTCTGCAGGGAATACATGCTGATAATACCAATTTTATAATATTAGTGATGACCACACTAATTGCTAACGTAAACATAAGCCAGTTTAAAATATCAACTATATTTTATAAAATATTAATCCTTTTGTGGTTTTAAAAAAATAGTATTGATGTGTTTTCCAGTGACTATCTTATCACACAGTGTCATGATGTAATTCCTGCTTGAAATATAATCAATGACCACTCATGACAGCAAGGCTTAAAAATATTTATTAATGCAGTGCCAAGGCATAGACATTGTTTGTTTTTTAGATAAATACTGAAAGAAAATGTGAAATAGGAAACTGAATCTGTTGTAAAATCAAAATAAGTGCATGAAAAATTTTACAGTTTTATTCTGTTTATCTTCATATAATGAGTTATAATAAGGAAAAGCATGTAAGAAAAAAATAAGTTGTTTTTTTTTTCTTGGCTGGAGCCATGAATGAATCTGAGTAGGAATAATTCTTCTTGCTTGCCCTTGATGGCTTTCCCTCTCTTTAAACATGGCTAAATGAAAGATAAATGTGTCTAATTAGCCAGGCAGACAGCAGGTGCAGTGAAATAGTTGGATTTCATGGCAGGGAGCATCTCTGCTGACTGGTTGTAAATATTGACTGTTGTTGATTGGTTGTAGTGAGTGGAGCACAGTGGGAGCGGCAGCTGACCGTGACAGCTTCCTCTCAGCATGCTGTGCAAAGTCATTGTGGCCTTTGTTAGTTTCTTTAGTGTTTGTGCACTCTAAAGGTATGTGTTTGCCTTTGTCTACCAATTTGTGAGGCTGTACGCAGAGGAAATGTAAGATGCCGCCTATGGCACTTCATTTGAAATAGCTTTCTTTGTAATTGTTGCCTTAGTCCCTTCACAATGAATGCATCTATCCTATACGTACAGTCCAAGCATGTTCATGCTGTATTGCCTTGTGGTATATTTGTTGGTGGTGCCTGCTGAGTTGTTAATATGTGGTGTCATTGCCAAGTCTTTGTGATGTGCTGCTCATGGGGACCTGCAGGAATCAAGCTCTAGTTTCTCCAGGGTTTACCTAGAGGCTGACACAGGAAAAAAAAAAGATGAGGCGAGGAAGTTGAAGAAGAGTGACACATGGAGGTGGTGAGACAGAAAGGATAGATATACTGCAGTTAAAAGATGGAAGCCAGAAACAAACAAACAAAAAGCTCCACAAAACTTTTCATATTTACACAAACTACAGAAATATTTCATGAGTAAAAAAAAAATGTGCTAAGGGAAGTGAAATAGCCTTAATTGGGTGTCATCTGTAAAACTAGTAAAGCTTTTTTTATGAGTTTCTGATTCATTGGCTATGAAGATCCAGCTGTGAATGCCATGCCAACATCTCCATACTGTATGTCAGCTAATATGTTGTTGAGATGACAGACATTTTTTCTCCAAATAGTCATTTAAATTTAGCTCATATAATTCTATAAAGCATTTTAAATGCAGAGAAAGTGCATGCATCTATCATCAGCCGTCAATCACTTTTACAGCAAATGTCAGTCTAGTTTATTATCAGTCAATCTGAAGACTTAGGAATCCAAGCTCCAGAAAATAGAATAGAATATACTTTATTGTGCCCTAGGGGAAATTTGCCATGGACTCAAGAGTGTGTAGTATCTCCATTCACCCTTTTCCTTGAGGTTTAAGATGCACTGAAGCCCTAAATGTTTGTTCTAAGATCATGTTTAAATCCTTAACTATTAAACTACAGACTATAATTCTATTACTTAATTTGATAGATATGTTATGGTTCTAAAGTGTACATAGTCCTGTTGTAATGCTAAGTTTTTGTGATGTAAAAAAAACAATTTTTTAAAATAAATTATCTCAAAACTGTTTTTCTACATATAATACAGGAACCTATAAACTAATACTTTCTTAAAGCACCTTCTGATTCACTTTCACCAGTCAGTCTTTTTTAATTCATGGCTCACCTGAGTTCAATCATAATTAATTTGATTATCCGTAAAAGAAGTTCAGCTACTGAAGTAGAATTTGCTTGGCATTTTTTCCTTTACATCCTTTAGTCAAAGTCATAGTTTGCAAATAGGATACAAATACAAATCAGGAGATGGGTACAATGACATTTCATAGCATTATGGATATAATACGGCGCAGTGAATATTATGTCACAGTGAATGATTGGAGAACATTTAGAACAACAGTGCCATTACAGGAATGAATATATATATATATATATATATATATATATATATATATATATATATATATATATATATATATGTGTGTGTGTGTGTAATTTTCACTTAGGTGCATCCCTATCTTTAGCCCATGTGTATGATTCGTCTGTGCGTAGTGGCTCTCGGTGTACCAACTCCAGCATCAGTCCGCTTCTTTTGAAGCTCCCAGAAATTCTTTAATGGGTTTTGCTTGACAATCTTCACAATGAAGTGGTTATCCCTGTGGCTGGTACACCTTTTCCTTCCACTCAACTTTCTATGCATAGGCTACAACTTTTTCACCGTATATAAATTTTCTGAGACACTAAATTTTGGGTTTTCGTTATCTGTAAGCCATGATCATCAAAATAAAAAAAAAAAAAATAAAGGCTTGAAATATTGTACTCCATGTGTAATGAATCTACATAAAATATGAGTTTTACTTTCTGAAATGAGTGAGAAAAATTAACTTTTATGATATTCAACTTTGTTTTTAGCTGTACTTGTAGATGGAGAGAGGAGTAGGGTGGCTATAATCAGCTTTAGTTATAGGGTAAGGACCTCAGTGGAGTGAGCCAGTTTTTTTTAAAGGGACCATATATCCAGTCTTGCCAGGGAATGCCATGTGATCCCCAGGATGAAGTGGAGAGTGTCAATGGAAAGAGAACTCTTTGGGGTTTCCCTTTTGGACCTGTTACTCCTGCCACACAATCTGAGATAAGCTAAAGAGAAGAGATGAAGGGATGGATGGAAGTTTACTACCAAAACTGGCTGCTGGTTGTGCTGATGTTTGTCTATTGCATATAGACTTGAAGAAGTTGAGAATGAATAGTTGTACCATTCCTGCATTTACTTTTATAAACTAGTGCTAGTGTATTGCAAGATTCAGAGTTGTGACCATAGCCTTATGTTATTTATACTGAGAAACATCATACACATGCTACTTTGCAATAACATTTCAAGAAAGTTATCATCTAACACAAATGGTTTCAGTAGTGGAATAGTAAACGAAGATTCCTGCTTTATATAGATTTTAAATGCAAATGTGGACCCATCAACTATGGCCAATGTAAATATTTCCTGTAAATATCATATGATTACCATTCCAATAGTGGAGTGGTCCTGGTATTTTAGGATGCTTTCTAGAGTCTGCATCTCATGGTAGTGAATACCAAAATACAGAAAAGAGGTCAGAGTCTTGATTATTCTCTGGTCATAATTTTGCAATGCTGGTTGAAGAGGGTGTTGGGCGTTAAGTTAGAGTGAGAGTGTCATCTTAGAAACATGCGCTGCTAATTTTATGAGAGTAGGATCTTGAATGATACTACAGCAACATGGCACTGTGTGTTTGGAATTTCAAAAACCCCCTTGAGCTGCCCCAAAACTCTTTTTTCATATCCAACCCACTGAACAGTGTGTTCTGTCAGCTCAGCAGCAGTTAGGAACATTCACTCCTCTGCACGCCCTACTGATCTCTATGGGGGGGCTGGACAAGATACACACATAAATCCTATGAAGCAGGTCCATGATATGTTTAGAGGTCCTATGCTAGGCGGCATTTACACAAACAACACCACATGCTGCATTTTTGGTGCATGTACACATTCACATGTAGGGGCCCCACATATCCACGCTCTCTATTTCTGAGCACAGCGAACACCTCATCCTGGGAACAGCGTGACCCTTGAAGCCATCTCATCTATGACTGAATGATAAGTATCAAAGATCTTGTGCGGCTAAGGGATGAGTTCATAGTGATGCCAGGTTGCGTATAAACGCCCTGGAGAGATTTCCCAGCTATGAACAGAGTCCTTGCAAACATCTCAGGCCAGAATTTTTTAGGTTTTGAGAGACTGCAATATTTGGTAACAGATGGACAGATTGGCTGCTATGCTAATACAACCCGTTCTCATTCCCAGGGCATCAAATTCTACTATTTATCAAAGCTGGTAGCCTTTTAATGCTCCTTTGGACCAAACAAATCTGAAAACCTTCTGATTATATCTGAGATTCAAGGAGCGCATGCTTCGAGTTCACATCATTACAGCTTGGTTTCTGTTTGCATTCATACCACTAATGAGAAATGATAAAGCAACATATTTGCTAAATAATTATTTGTGTAAAATTTAAAGTTACATTGCGATGCAAAACATTGTTTTAGTCGCGTTGAAGGGCTGTTTGTTCTAATTGTTTTAGTGTTTCCATGTTATTTTTCTTGCAGATTTATGTGGATGCTAATAACTTAATTTCACTCATTTCTGTCACTGTTTTTTATTTTTTTTTTAAATTTTTTTTATTAATTTATTTTTTTTACATAGCCATATGTGTCATGATGTTTTGTACCAACCGGGCACTGATTATTTCATATTTGAAGACATTTTGGACCTGCTTTGACCATTGATACATCAAATTATAATATAATCTATAATTTACTCTACCCAGTTATATTGTTATTTTATTCAATATTATCTAAATGCAAGACATTGGTCATAGTTATTCTGGTCAAAACTTGAGTTCATCATTAAGTATTGTATATATGTAATATGAAGGATGTAATATAAAAGCTTTAGAAGGGAATATTCATCTATTCAGTTTTATGATTATTTATGTTGGGTATATCAGAGATGGACAAGAAGCTGAGTACAGAGACTCGGTGGACCGCTTTGTGGCATGGTGTGGAAACAATCATCTCATCTTGAATGTAAACAAAACAAAGGAGATGATTGTAGATTTCAGGAGAAACAGGGTCAGATCAAACCCTATTTCCATCATGGCAGAAGAAGTGGAGGTCGTTGAGGAATATAAATACCTCGGTGTTCATCTAGACAACAAACTGAACTACAGACTCAACAGTGAAGCATCTACAAGAAGGGACAGACCAGACTGGACTTCTTGAGGAAGCTAAGATCCTTCAAGGTTTGCAGCAAGATGTTGCAGATCTTCTATAAGTCTGTTGTTGAGAGTGTCATCTCCTCTGCCATCATCTGTTGGGGCAGCAGCATCAGAGCCAGGGACCTAAAAAGGCTCAATAACCTGATAAAGAAGGCTGGTTCTGTTCTGGGAATGACTGTGGAACCTCCGGAGATGATTATACAAAGAAGGATTTTGCATAAAATCAAGAAAATTATCGACAACCCTGACCATCCTCTTTACGTGACTGTCATTGGAAAACAGAGTCTCTTCAGTCAGAGGCTTCTTCAGTCTGGTTGTAAAACTGACTGCTACAGGAGATCATTCTGGCTCACAGCCATCGCCATATATAGTAACTCCTTAATTAAATGAGTTATATTAACATTTAATTTCCCTTTGGGATAAATAAAGTATTTTTGAATTTGAATCTCCGTATCTATTATTTAACTATCAAAAAAAAAAGCTACTCCCACTGAAGGAGGTCTGGAAAAAAGAATTAGGGGTGGGTGTGAAATGCAAATTAGTCAAAAAACTGACCCAGAGACTTTTTTGGTAGGTATTTATTATTAGGATGGATTCAAGTACCAGGTGCAATGTCCTGTGTACTAACATGTTTAATATTGTTTTTATTAACAGAGGAAGAACATGGGCATACTTTTTCTGCAGTAAGTTTAGGTCATGTCCACTTGTAGGGTTTTCATGGTTTGACATATACACACTGCTGAAAAAATAAGGGGAACACCTAAACAAAACAATGTAACTCCAAATCAGTCACACCTTTGTGGAATCAATGTCACCAGTTAGGGAGTAACACTTATTATGAATCAATTTCACCTGCTGCTGTGCAAATGGAACATAAAACAGGTGGAAATGAGAGGCAATTATCAAGACAACCCCTGTAAAAGAGTGATTCTGCGGTGACCACAGATCATTTCTCTGTTCTTGTCCTTTCTGGTTGAACTTTTAGTTACTTTTTCATTTTGTCTGTGCTGTCACAAATAGAGGCATCATGAGGTGTTTTTTACAGCCCACTGAAGTTGCTCAAGTAGTGCAACTAATCCAAGATGGAACATCAGTGCGAATGGTGGCAAGAAGATAGATCTTCTTGCCACCATCTTCAGGACACCTGCATCTGACCACAGAAAATTCTTAAATTTGCTTTTTAAAACATGAAGAATTTTAAGATAGGAAAGTAAAGAAAGGAGAAAACAAAAACACCAGGCTACATAAGTTTTGTCCACCACCAGGATTAGTGAAACACGAAGTGAGCGGTATGACACCTAGTTTTACAAGACATCTACAGCAGAAACAACGAGAAGTAATAGTAAAAAATATGCACAACACTCAGTTTCAACTCTTAACTGCTTAATAATAATAATAATAATAATTAATAATAATTAAACAGATGCTAAACCTGCATCGCTGCTTGAGGTGTAAAACTCACTTATTAAGTGTATTATTTTGGCGATGAAGAGAATAAGTCTCATCAAGCCAAAAAGATAAATTCAGTATTACCTTCGATATTTTATGGTCATAATCCATAGAGAAAATATTTCCATTTGGCTCCTGTAATCTTTTTTCCCTGCGTCATCTCTGTTGGCTATGTGATTTTTATAAATCACATGGATTTTATTGGCTCTGATTGTTTTGGGAATTCCCCCTGTGAAGCAATCTGTGTGCCTACATGGACTAATAACAGTAATAAAATGTCTAATAGTTTATTGATATGTCCAGCATATGTGTTTTTTAGCATCTGATATGCTTCTGAACTGCTTTTATTCTGATGATCATAAGAGGAAAGATTTTTTTTTTCTTTTTTTAAATATGACAAATCTTTATCAGCCTAATCTTTCATTGTTTTTTTGTTTTTTTTACTATTATTATTTTATCATACAACTATTGTGCAATGTAAGCTGATTATTTCAGTTTAGGGAATGTGTAACAATGTATGGCTGCATTTAATAACATAAGTATTAATTTATTATGACCATTATTAATTTAATACCAAGAAGTGGTTTTGGTTGAGTAATGAATTGTTTTTCCATTAATATTTGCATTTTTGTGGTGTACAAAAAGCAATGTCCTGAAATATTTGTCAACGTTATAAATATTTGGTCTTGGTCTCGGAACAACCAGTCTTGATGCTATCCCTTTTGTTTGTTTGTTTGTATGTGTGTATGTGTGTGTGTACACACAAGCATCATGAGAAAAGCATGTGCCAGAAAAGAAGACTCATGTTTAAATCTTAGTTTTATTAGTAATGTCAAATGTGCACATTGTTCCATTATCCATGGTGATACTGAATCACCCATTATTTTTATTTTTATTTTTTTAGATCACCAAAAGTTTAATAAGTTATATTGACATAAAGTCACCCTCATAATGTTAAATTGCTCCCATAAATGTGTATAATAACATAATGAAAGTCCAAAATACAGATTATAAATACAAAAAGAAAAAGAAAAGCATCATTTGTGAATCTGGCCCAAGGCTTGTAAAGAAAACAAAATGGTGTCAGCAGTAAAACTTTTTTTTTTTTTTTTTTTTTAGGTTAAAGCACCAAGAACTACTTAAGCTCAGTCTAAGGAAAAGATTACGGTGTAGTCTTAAAAAGGGAGCTGCTGCAAGGCCACATCATTAAGTCATTCAAAATGCCTTCTCCAACATTGGTTATTTGCCATTTTAATCCCCAGTTCAGCTCATCTACTGAACAGATTGCATTGTTTGCTTCCTACTCTCAGATCTATGTTTCCACAGTGTCTCGATTTGCAAATCGATGTCTTAATATCGCCCATCTGTGTCTATAAATTCAGATTCAAACAACATTTGGTGTTTGTGGATGCACTTTATTATGTTGAATTGCTAGTTTTTTTAAAATAGTGATAAACTTTCAGTCATTCTGATTGGTTCACCATAATCCTGTTCTGTTTTAGTCCAGGAAAAAAAAAAAAGCTGATATTAGTGTGTCATCAGTCTCCTGGCTTATTTTTAGGTCCCTGACCAGCATTATAAAAGCCTTTGTTGAAAGGGAGTGGCCATTCAGATGGTTTTTATATTGCATTTTATCATCTCTCAATATGGGGCACTGCGACGAGACTAATCTTTCCATTTATAGATCGACTCATGCATTTTATTTTCATGAATCTGTGTCAGTAAATTTGAGCTCTGTTCAGGGAGTATTTTTTTTTCTTCACTTCTAGATCAGTACTTCAAGCTGTTAAAATTTCATGACTGTTGTCACTGTGTGACAAAGAGCAACTGTGCTTTTATCTTTGATGACTCTTGCTGCTGAAGTGAGAATATAAAAACAACAAGAGCTTAGTAGTGGCCAGGGGAGCAATAGCAAGCTACCAGGAGTTGTGAGGCATGATGCCCAATGTGATGCTCATGAACTGCTCAGTTGGCTTTTAAAAACTGAAATCACAAAAAATAAATGAAAAAAAAATTGTGTGAAGCTAACTGCATATAATTTATCTGTGGTTATTAATATAATGCAAGCTTATTTCTGTAAGTGTATTTTGGTTTTCATTTTATTTTCTCAATGGATCTCTTGTCTTGCTTGGCCAACCGCCTGCTCCGGCTCATATTTCATCTCGGGAGCTATGATCCATGTCAGGGGAGAATCTCTATTTTAGCAGGTCCCGTGTCGATACAGTGAATTTTTCCAGGGGCACGCACTCTGTGTCAGATCGATTTAAACTAACATAAACAACAGAGTTCTTTCTGGTATTTAGGAAAGGTCATTAACTTGGGAGAATCATTCTGGATTCCCAGTTTGGTTGGAGATAATAGGAGCAGCTTAGATATTGATCTACTCTCATCAACAGAGTGCTTTTCTCTGAGAGCCTACTCTGTTTTTCTGGACACCCGGACGTGTGATATGAATACAAATGCGTGGAAGCACAAATGCCGTCGTCCTCATGCAAATAAAGTCAATTAAGAGAGGAAATAACTAAACAGAGTAATTAACGTCTCAGGGTAAACAAGAGGTCATTATTGCTTTGTTCAAGTCTTTTTACTACAACTATATTCAATCCAAATATACCTCACAAATTTTTCAAACATGATTAATAAGTTATTAACAATAAGAAGAATAGTGGAGAAGATCAATTATACCTCAGACTGATGGTAGCAGCCTGAGATCAAGCCATTAGAGGCAAGAAAGAGTTTTTGCTCCTGACTGATTTTCAAGGACACCAATCGATGCTGATGTGCCAGACAGTTAAATAAATGTCACTGGAAATACATGTTGTTATATGTCATAAAAGAGCATCAATAGAGGGGAGGGGCGAAATGGAGCAACAGCGTTGAGTGTAATTTATAGTGTATTGTCATATTTTTATTCTTAAGACTTAGATGTAGATTCAACACAAATAACAGAATTGCATGTCCTTGAATATATTCACATAAGGTTTTTAATTAGTCAGTCTAGAAACCAGTTTGAAATGATTTGATCTTTATGACATGTTTCACTATCCTGCTGGAAGTAGTAGCAGATCAGAAGATGGGTACACTGTGGTAATAAAAAACATGATCCGAAACAGTTAAAATCGCTGATGCCAATTAAAATAATTCTGAGTTGGTACTATGGCATTCAGTGTGTGCCAGCTTGAACTGCTGGTGCAATGCTGGTTGGTTCCAATCTTTAATGTTGCTTACACCAAAACTGGAGCCTTCTGACTGTTGCCACTACAATTCTTACACATTGGACCAACCAACATTTTTTGTGAGCCTATTCTTAACTGACAGGAGTTGCTCTGGTGTGGTCTTCTGCTAGTGCTTTTTGATTATAATTTATAAACCCAGTAGATGGGTATTACTTGAAAATTCCTGGAGATCAGTAATTTCTGAAATATGCAGACAGCTCATCTGGCGCAAACAACCATACCACATTCAGTGTTATTTAAATCCCCTTTCTTTTCCATTGTTATTCTCAGATTCAACTTCTGCGAGTAGTTTTCCTATGCCTACATGAGTAAACCCATGTAGTTGCTTCCATTGGATTGATTTGCTGTTTGTGTTGGTAATCCATCCATCCATCCATCCATCCATCCATCCATCGTGTTTACCCTCTTGTTCTTGCAGGGTTGTATTAGGCTGGTGGCTATCTCCAGCTGTCATTGGGTGAGAGGATGGATACACTCTGGACAGGTTGCTACTCCATCACAGGGCAAAGTGTTGTCAAGATATGTAATATTTATATCTCATTAGGTGGTCAATGGGTATAATTCATTACATTTGCATACGACATGGTTATTAACATTAAAATATATGGGTATTTACGTCAAAGACAATGCTGGTTCACAAGACTATTATCAATATTGTTTCATGTAAGCAGTCTGTTAACTGCAGTTAGAGTAACTGTCTGAAAAGTGAGAAAAAACAAACATCAGTGAAATGGAATATTGTTGAGCCACAATATAACTATTAATTTATATGACTTTACCTTTTTATTTTACTGTATTTTTGTGATTTTAAAGTTTCTCTACCAGCTGGACTTTGGGTCTGGCCCTGCAGCTTTATTAGCATTGAGCTCAACTGTCTGGTCTCTAAAGAGTAAGTTTTAGAAATCTTTATACTGCAGGTAAGATACTTACTCCCCTCAACTTCCTCACAGAACCCCATTAAAAAAAAATTAAGCTGTACTTTTAACAACTGATGTTGAAATCTGTGTAAATGTAAAACTACTTTGTTAGATTAGTCAAACCCTTGATCACTTCCTGAATATCAGTCTTTATCATCTGTTAGACTGATTAAGGTTGTGAGTTGGTATATATTTTTATAATCAGACACCTGCAGAAATGGGCAGATTAGTTTTTTTGTCTCACATTAAACTAAAGCAGATTGTCTTGCACCACAGAAAAGTCGTTTGTGTCATTAGACTTCAGGCAGCATTCCTTTTAAAAACCTTGATTGATCTTTCAAGAATTGGCTCAAGCTATTGTATTTTGATCTCTGCAAGCTTCACTCTTTCTACTCAATGTTTTTTTTAATGTAATGTGTTGGTGAAGACAGAATTGAAGGAGGGAATTATAAACCAAAGAGTAGTTAACTTTTAAAAGGGAAATCTATAAAACAAAGTGTATGTAAACTTGTTGAATGTGCTATAATGATGAAAGTGTTTTTCTCACAGCTGAAAAGCTTGTGTTCCCAGCCTGGCCTCTCCAGGTGATGAGGTGGTATTTGTCATGTGAAGTGTCTTGCAAACTTCTCACCCCTTCACTTCTAAAATGAATCAAACTATCTAAGTCTGTATATAAATATTTTATAAGATTGTGCACTGAACTTCGTCGTGACTTGGCCACAAGCTGCTGAGACATATAATCAATAACAATACAATTATTTTGATTTAACTGTGACATTTTAGAAATTTCCTTAGATACCTTAAGTGGCAAATATATATTTATTTTCTAGGAAAACTATTTGAAGATCATATGCCATTTCTTGTCAGATTCAAGGTGTAATTGTCATACTGACCTTTATGAGCAGCTTTGCTACATACAATTGATTATGGAGTATATGTAATTGTAAGTGAAGTCACAAAGGAAGTGTTGGTCAGTTTGTTCACAAAGGATTGTTGTTATGCAAACTTTAAATTCTGCTTTATTATCAGATTTTAGTAGATAGAGAACTAAAAGGATCAGCAAAAGCAGAATTGATATGCTATAGTTGTTAAAAAATATACTGTTTGATTTGTCGGTGAGTAAAGTCTCCCAAAATATTTCTGTTTGCTATTGGCCAGAAAAATCAGGGAGTGAATGTTTTCAGGGTTTTTTTTTTTTTTTTTTTTAACTTTCTTCAGATCAATAGGTCTTTAAACAACTTGTGAAAGCCCAGACGATGGTGCCCCATGACTTTGTAAACTTCCCTTACCTCCAACATTTGAATGAAATGGCAACACAGTTGTGGTTGTATTTCAGGATAGTATCTTAGACACAATGTTTCATTGTGTGACATCATGGAAAAATCAAAAGAAATCAGCTAAGATTGCTTTCTAGTAATAAAAGTGTTTTGGTGCAAAATGTGCATCTCAACCCAAGAAAAACAGCAAGACCTTGTAAAGAATCTGGCTGAAGCTGGTAAGACAGCGTCCTTATTCACAGTAAAGCAATTCCTGTACCAACAATGGCTTAATTTCTGGAAACATATTCTGTAGTCAAATAAAATGTAAACTGAAACGTCTGACTATAATCATCATTGTTATATTTGGAGGTACTGCCAGACTATCCCAGCTGTCTGATATTGCCAAGTATGGTGTTGACAGCATTATGCTGTGTGGGTGTTTTACTACTGTAGGGACTGGTGAACTTCACAAAATAAATGGGATCATGAGGAAAGAACAAGTAGAAATACAGAAGCAACAACTCTGTTTTGGAGTAGGCAGTATTCAATCCTGATCTGAATCCCATAAAAAGAGCTGGAAAGGAGTTTGTATAAGGAAGGCATTCTACAAACTTGACTCAGTTACACCAGCTCTGTCGGGCCAAAATCCTGGTTGTGAGAAGCTTGTGGAAGGATGCCCAAAATGTTTGAACCAAGACATACAGCTTAACTTCAGCAGAGCTACCAAATAATGGGAACTGTTAGTGACTTGGGAGAGATTGGAAAAATTACATTGCTAATTATTCTTGTATTAAGCCAATAGAAATAACTTTGGTTAATGTATCCTCCCTAAAAAAGGAAGGGTTTAGTCTGATTTAAAGTTAGACGGTTCAGGAAAAAAGGCTGTATGTCTTTTTACACGATTAATGTAGATAATTGGTTTCAACTACACTTAAGTGTGATGGACCAAGTTGAAAATCAGAAGGAGCCATAGGAACTGAAACCACTAGCCATAGGAATTAAAATTATGGCTTTTATTTTACCCAAAAGGTTGACAGTTTTTACATATTGGCTAATCAGACAATTTCAGCACAGTAGACATAACTACACAACACAATTACATGGTAAAAAGGAAACAAAGCAGTACAGTTAACTGCACTGATAAACTATATAGTAATGAAGGAAATTTAAAATACCTGACTTCAAATACAAATCAGCAGTAACTGATTACAGTATCTAGTTGCAGTCAAATTGCTCCTAACTGGATTTAGCTGCTCTGAAACCTGGCCACCAACTTATCCCTGGAAGCTTAGCAAAACTTCATGGATGGTAAGGAATCCTCAGCATCGACAAAGGAAACTAAAACTATTAATGAAACAAATCAAAGGTTTGTTGAAAATTACATTTTAACTAAATTTAACTAAATGTGTGTGATTACAAATAGAACTAATGCATTTAAAACACTCAATTTAAACTAAATGGTCATAACGTGTTTGCATGAAAAAGAAAAAAAATGAGCATAAATGTACAAACTTTCCATCAATGAAGGTGCATGTGGGTTACTATCTTAAATGTTATGTGGCCATGGATGGGGCTATGTCAAAAGGCTTTGCTGCAGTTTACATTTTTACAAAAATATATTTCATGCAATGTCTTTTTTAATGACTTTTCTCTCACCCACTCACACAATGCTTTTTAAACCAAAAAGCCTTGACATGATTTTTCACCAATGCCTTCAAACAGAAAATGTCCCATTCCTCAGCAAAATATGGGCCCAAATGCAGGACTAAATAGAAAAGAGGCAGCCAAATAAATAAATGAATAAACTAAATGAGCTTTCTTTTTCAAGGTAAAACAGGAAAATGTAGATTTACTAAAAGATATGTCAAAATGAGTTGGCACGGGTATACATTGTATGACAAGGATACAGCAATAAACAAAGGCTTCCAACTGGTGTAGTGTAATTAAAAAGTAACAGGCTTTAATCAACAACTATTTGTTGAGACCATTTGTGTCATGGGGAAATTAAGCCAAATTAAGCAAAGTAATCCTAAAGAAAGTGAAGTTAACTAGAATGTTACAACAAATAACCATAAATAACCATGGATTTATATTAAGAAATATATCAGAATCCATAGAACATCCTGTTTTATGAAAAGGTAGATTTTTTTTATGTGACTCCAAGAAATGGCGACTGAAGGGCTGCACAGGGAAGTTTAACAAAGCTTTTTATTATGTGTAAAAAATGATCTTTACTGGCAAATAAATCTAAGACCTCAGCTGCTTAGCTTATCCCTGTCCGTTATGATGAAGAGATACAGATAGGTAAGTAGTGGTCAATTGAGTCAGTTTGTTATTTTTTATTTATTTATCTAATATAAGCACTAAAGTGTTTTAGCAGCTGATAGATTAGTTTTAAAACACACAAATGCATTTTGTGATGGAGCAATAGCTGTATAGTCTTTCTTTAATTTCCTGTAGCTGTGATGCAGATGTAAATCATATCTCTCATTTCACTCCTTTTGTGTGTATTACTTATAAAAGAGTACATGAAATGCATTGGAATGGGTTTAAACAACTGGACCAATTTGGATTGAATTATTTAAAATAAAATTCAATCTTTTGAGATTGTTTTTGAAGTGAATATTTCTGTCCTTGGACCAGATTTTATTAAACGCTATTGCTCACTAGCTTTCATTAAACACAGTTTAATGAAAAAAAGCAAGCGAATTGAAGGGTATCCAGCTGATGCAGAGCAAAATAAGACCAATTTTAGACTTCCACTGGTGGTGATCTCTTGAGTATCTTCAAAGAATTGAGTTTTGATGGCTGTTGTCAATCAGCATGGAGTTTATGCACCAGGTTTTGGGTAAAGTTATTGATTCAAGAGCTTCAAAAATAAGAAAAAGACTTAAACTACTTCAGTCACTTCTTAGGAACTTACATCAAGACTTGGATGAGGGAGATATAGTTTACACACAATTTCATATGAATCAGCTCCGATAAAAACAATAGTGTGTCTGTTCATTCATACCATTTTATACCGTTGTTGAAAAGGAGAAAATACTCAAGAATCATCTTGATTTGTTAATTGTCTTTCACTTCAACATTACACTTTTCATGTTTTTTCAAACACATTTAAGCTCATTTCAACCTCAACAGTCTCTTCTTCCCAATGATTTCCACTTCTGCTATAATGGAGTTCCCTGCTACTTTGTTTGAAAAAGGTTCAAGGATGGAAAAAAAAAAAAAAATCTACAGGATCTATAAGAAATAACAATCCCTTACTTGAATTCATTTCAGATTTATTTTACATCAATATATGGTAGTTAACCTTGGCACTCTCTATCATTGGTATTACAGAGATTCATGTACTGAAGACAGTGTTTTAAACATTTTATGATGCACTGAATCCTGTTTTATGACCAGTTGTAAAAAAAAAGAAAAGAAAAAAAAACTCTTTGAAAAGTCTTCACTCAGCAAGAACAAAATGCAGTAGGGAGGTAATTATTCGACCAAACCTTTCACAACTACTGTTGTTCACAAAATCTGGCCAGAGATGGATGATGCTGACAAATAAAACTAGGTCTGAGCATTGAGGGAGAATGATAGACAGCACTTCTCTTGGCATTCTAATTTCCATTTCCTGCTTATTCCCTTAACTAGATGGCTCAGTCAAAGATTCAAAATTCTCTGTGGCCTTGAGCATTTCTTGCTGCAGGGAGAGCCTTTGAGTTCATCTCATTTCAGAGTTTCTGAGAAGCCAGCATATGACAGTCCGTTCTCTCCCTTGGCTCCTGTTGGAGAGTACATTGGACTTCCTCCGGGTCATGAGAGACCAGGCTCCTGTCTTCCAGACTGTTTACCACCACACTGCTGTCAGAGAGACACAGCACTCCTCTTGTGAAACTGGTGAGCACAGCACACTATATCTCTGCCTGTGGCGCCTCGTTACTCACATTCCTCAATTCTTAAATAATGCTTTTGGACCACACTTTCAAATATCACAGGAAGACCTTCAGAGACAAAACATATGATGATCAGTAGTTTGACCAGTGGGGTGCATGCTAGCTCAAGATCTAAATATCTGTTGGAGACACTTGCCTGAGGCTGCTTGTCAGTTGTCTTCAAGGTTTCCAAGTGTGTTCACTTCACCAGCCAAAGGCACAGACTGAACCCTGCATTAAGACACGCAAAATTCCTCTTACTGACAAGGCCTTTTAGTTATGAGCAGCGCTGTGAAAAGTATTTTCTCACTTACAGATATTTGTTTTTGCTTTTTTGTCACACTTAAATGTTTCAGATCATCAAACAAAGGCCTCATTTGTCTCTGTTGACACACTGTTCATGTGTTCATGTTTCAACTATAAGAAAGAGATGAGGCAAAAATGACATTCTTGGGTGAGTTCCAAGGCAGAAACTAATGCTGTTAAAATACTTTATGGAGTAATAAACAAAAGTGGACATTTTTGGAAGGTGTTTATCGTGTTGCATCTTGAGTAAAATTAACATACTTTTTCTAAAATACTAATGACAATGGAATAGTGGTGGTTTCTGGGGTTGTTTTGCTGCTTCAGGAACTGGGTGATGGAACCATCTATTGTACTCTTTACCAACAGTTCCTGAAGAAGAATGTTCACCCATCAGTTTAGGAAAGGCCCCAAATAAATCAAAATAAAGGTTTTAGGGTGGCCTACTCAAAGTTTCAACCCAATTGCCATTAAGATGCTCTGGCAAGATTTAAAGATTGTAATTTGATAAATATTAAAATTTGTTTGATCATTCTAAACATGTAAGTATAGTAAAACTGTAAAACCTGTATGGAGGCAAAAAAAAAAAAACCCTTGTCACTGTATTTTTTATTTACTTTAAATTTGCTGTACAAACATGATGGTGTTCAGACACACATACTTAAATAATAAATTAAAAATGAGAACATGTTGTCTATGGTTACTGTGATTAGAGATTTGTGACCAATTTTTGATCTCTTTAGCATCGTAAATATATAACTATAATAGTTAGTGTATTTTGCATTTGCATGTCTAAAAATCAGTCTTTCTGTACGTTCTTGAGAACTTTGTTCTACACCAGTTGTGGTTCTTTGATTTTTAAACATATTGCTAATAATGAGTACACAGAGCCTTTAAAGCATTTTACCTTTTTTAATTGCTTTTAAAAATCAATCATGATGAAAAATATATATAAAATCAAAAAAAAAATCGTCTTTTTTGACAAAAAAATTCAAAAAATTACAAAAAATAAAACCTTTAATATCAGAGTGAAAAAATGATTTATCCAAAATAATTTAATTATTTCTAAGCTTGAACATTGTCAGACTATATGGGCAAATGCACAAAGAAAATACTTAGATAAACTTCAATTGAAGTATAATAACGCTTTCCATTTATCACTGAATTGTTCTTACAGGACTAGTATAAATACAATGCATTTAAATTTTGACTGGCTAAAAGTTCATGATAGGGCATTAGCTTCACTACTATTCTCAACATGGAAAATTTTAAAACTTCAAAGTTTGTTCAGTTTAAGAACAATTTAAATTCACAAGGATATGTCACCAGACACGCAGTTGAAGGACGTTTTCAAATTCCTTGGATAAATACTAACTTTCTCAAATGCACCTTTATTTATAGAGCAATGAAAGAATGAAACTCTTTTCCATTAATTCTCATAAAAACTTAACGGAAGTCAATTTTTAAAAAGAAGGTGAACGATTTGTAGGAGCAATGTACCTATAACTGAAATGATTTATTATTGTACATGTTATAAATTTATCAACATTTTGTGCAAACTGTAATTAATTGTTTTTGATATGTATGCTAAATCAGGTTGTGCAGGAAGTTCCACTTCTTCTGCTTCTGGGTCTGACTCTGGGTCAAAGATGTATGGTTGTACAATAGCACATCTGTCTGCAGCCATATTCAGGTGTAAAAAGTGTGAGGGTATACACTGAGTTGGGGGTGTGGTCAGTAATATCTGTAATATACTTGAATGATTTGTATGATGTATGTTTTTAATGATGGACCCCAGGAATAGTATCTGGATGTAAAGCCCAGCTAATGGGGATCCTAAACAATAAACTTACCATGCAAAAGTCCCTTTTTGCACAGTTTTGTACTTCCATTTTAGTTTCAACTGCTCCTAGAAATAGTCCAAGTACTAACACAAATCATCCAGCCATTTTCTGGCAATAAGTTAATGTTTTTTTGGCGTCTGTAAAAGGAGTGTTTCAAAACACTCCCGATTATGAAGTCACAATCGACAGGCACTGCCCCTCACCTGGGAACCCTAGCCCAGCCCTGCTCCTCACCTAGTAAGCCAAGCAGAGCTCACTCACTTCATTATTAGAAGACAAGCATGTTTGAGCAGCTGGTTTTACCGCCGTATGTGTTGAACAATGGCTGCAGGAAAAGATAAGTGTTTTCTTGTTAACTTACCATTCAGAAACTGCTTACTACATCTTTAATGGTTATTCAAGAAGTTCCACTTCTTCTGCTTCTGGGTCTGACTCAGGGTCAAAGATGTATGGCTGTACAATAGCACATCTGTTTGCAGCCTTATTCATGTGTATGAAGTTCGAGTGTATACATTGAGTTGGGGGTGTGGTCAGCAATAGGCAGAGCTGTGCAAGTGAAATCTCATTATCTGAGAATGATTTTGTGCAAAAAATGTAATGAACATGTTTTGTATAGCCCATAAACCTATCCTAACTTGTTGCTTGCTCAGATAAAGAACTAGGACACACCTACACCTTGGTGTGCACAAATTAAATTTTAGGCTTCAGCCAAGTCATAATGTGTAAACTTCTGTATTAAAATGTATGTTTTATTTGACCCTTTCATTAGATACTTTTCACCTAACTCAAGAAATCTTAATATACTGACACATACATGAAACCATAGCAGGAAAACTTCTAATAGCCCTGCAATTCACGTTTAAGTCTTCATTCCACTTGATGCAGATTTATACCTTTGAAAGATGACTTTGTACCAGAACCCTGCATTGAGATTGATGCAAATCCTGTGGGAGCAGGTGGTTTAAAGATTACCACGGGCAAGAGCGGATGGCTTAAAATAGACACCGGGCCCCAAGATTTTTGTAAGGATGGAGAGGACAACTGAGGCTGGTAATAAAATCATGACTGGAGTCTGGAGGAAAATAAATTGTATATCTGAATAATATAACTGAAAATTATTTAAATAAAAAACGGATAAATAGCAACGTTAATCTTTTTATGAATTAAAATATGCCCAAGTCCATTCTAAGATGCAAAATAATTTTTTTCAAAAATGTGATTGGTCGCAAAGGTTATGGGAGCAGGCGGTAATGGTCAGAAATTAAGCAGCAGCAGGATTTAAAAATATGGTACCTGGCCTGTACTTGTATAGTGCTTTATCAAGTTCAAAAGACCCCAAAGCACTTCACACTACATTCAGACATTCATGCACATAGTCACAGTGGCAAGCTACTACATTGTAGTTGCAGCTGCTTGAGCAGTCTGACAGAAGCAAGGCTGCCATGCACTGGCACCACTGGCCCCTTGACCACCACCAGCAGGCAAGGCGGGTGAAGGCGGACAAACTCCTACTGCTGTTGTCACCATCACCCACACAGTGCTCTACTTGGTACCATCACAGTCAATTACAAACTGAATAAATATGGATGTATCAATTCAGTCACAGGTATCAGATTGGGGACTCAGTCAAGACATTTTTAAGTGATCAGACTAAACTCTGCTCAACTTACCATCCCTGTTGGTTTACTGTCTTTGATGTTCAGTAAGTTTTGTCAACACATAAATAACTGGAACTGCATTGAAATATATTATGAGTTGAACCAAAAAGGCAAATTTAAAAAGAAAGAACATGCAAATGTTAGCCTACCTCAAGACATTAGCAGCAGGAAGACATGAGTTTGTTGAAGATTGTAGCCGTAGGTCTTTAAACGCACATCTTTACATCCAAATAATAAAGCTATGTTTTACTTTTTTAACATTTTTCATGTAGTTAAGAATGTGTTGGAGCAGCACAAGCTAAAGTCTAAGCACAGGTATGAGATGTACTTTATTCAAAAGCCCCCAGGTTTCATTTCATCAGTTTTAAAATCACTTTCTATACAGCTGTTAAATCATACAACACAGGTTGCACACACTGTTTGTAGGCAAAATAATGTCAGTATCAAAAATCTAAAAGGAAACTTTTGACAGCTAAAAACACCCATCAAATGTGGTTTTTATTAGACTAATTTGTGGCCACTCTGTTTAGGGAAATTAGTGTTGCCTCTAAAGCCTGCAGTTATTACACGACTCAACAACTGTGTCCCAGCTCACATAAGCATCTGTTAGGTGAACAATGACAAGTGGTTGAATGGAAGCTAGTGGCACCTTGTAACTATTGTGGGACTTCCTTTGCTTTATTGGCATAAATGTAATAACTATGTGTTGTGGGAGTAACATTATGTTGTTAATACAAGAGCTGTTGGCTAAACTTGTATGTTTCACAGGGTCATTCAAAGGTTTGACAACGATGAAAAAGCCCTAACAGAAAACGGTGCTGTCTGGATAGGAGCCCCACCTTACTGGACTAAAACACATAAAATGATTTGCTTTTTGCTCTGACCAATGGATTTTGTCCTCATCCAGTTAGATATGATGGGCTTTATATATTTTTATTAAACATTTGTGAAAATATGCTCATATAAAACATTTTCTTAAATTATTAATCAACAATACACTGTAGTCCTGTAGTGATCTTTATTGAAGAAAAGGTTAAGAAGCCTCAAGTACACTCTGTTAGTTCACCAGTGTATTCTACAGAGTGGATGGCGGGTTCTCTGTTATGTTAACCATCTTGTGCAATGTCATTCTTCTTACAATTAGCTGTAGAGACTCCACAGCAGAGCAATCCCTACCACAGAGCTCATTCTTTTTTGTAACATTGTGTATTGTTTCTTTTGTGTCTCTGGCTCTGATGCTGCTCTAATAGATTGCTGTGAAGAAGGATGGACACTTCAAATACAAATTTACAGAAGACACGAAACATTGCGCAAACACTGAAAAATCTAAGCTTTTTCAAGAAAGATGGTGTGTTCAGTTCTTTCTTGTGATCTCACCAGTCTTTTGTCCAGATGAATACCATGGTAGCTACTCCTCCAAGATACCCCAATCCATATATTTTCATATTAGAATGTAAAAATATATATATATATTTTTTTTACATTCTACATTTAAGAAAAAAAAGAAGAAAATATGCTGCTCTCAACTCTTTGGTCTTATTATTAAAAAAGCACTGCAAAGGGGTGTGGAATGGAACATTTTATTGTACCATTGTAATTTAATGAGGCCCTTTGTTCATTAAATGTCTATTAATTTATGAGGATATGCAACAGTGCACTGTGTGTGTACTTAAGAGACTGAACTAAAATATAACGCCAAACAGCTCATTAAAATAGCACTTTTCTGTAAAATGAATTTAAAAAGTGGACAGTGACATTCTCTGTAAATCACATTTGAACAACTTTTGTTCTCTCAAGTAGCACAGTTAGCTGTAATACACAAGCTTTGCCTATTGGGAGATTTTTTCTAAAATATTCGGAAGAAAATGAAGCTTGGGAGGCTGCAATACCTAGGCGCAATGCTACTTGACACACTATTTGCTGGCATTTGCAAAGCAGACAATTCAGGAGTGCCATTCAGCTACCTTGGCGCTGATTGGCTGTACCCAGTTGTGGGTGACAGTGGTCCAGGAGGTAGGAGTTAATCCTGTGATCTGTACCGGTTTGAACACCCACTCCATTTGTCTCAGACGGTGAAATGAAGGCACTTCACTCCCCTTGCCTGCAGGTGGTGGTCAGAGGGCCCGGTAGCGCCGATTGTATGGCAGCCTCGCTTCTGTCAGGGCAGCTGTGGCTACAGTGTAGCTTGTCACCATCAGTATGTGAGTGGGTGTGTAAATGGGTGAATGACTGAATGTAGTGTAAAGTGCTTTGAAGCCCTCTGAATTGATAAAATGCTATACAAATGCATGGCCATTTAGAAATAAGGAAGGCCTATAACTTTGGCAGAAGTGTTAAGATGGTTTCCACTTTGTGCATAAATACATATTAGGGCATATTTGGTGTTTGAAATATTAAAATCGGTATTTATAAGTATTATTAGAGGGAGTCTCAAGTATTTATGGATATTAGCTCTTCGTGGGACTCTAACTGTCTCTGTCGGTGTTCTTGATTTTTCAAAATCCTAGCTATGATGCAGCAAATAGAGGTTAAAAGGATAAAATTATTTATTAAAGCAACTTTCTGTTATCAGTGTTTGCCTTTGTTGCTCCTTTGGAAAGCACCAAGTGTTAGTTGCACTGCATGACCCCCTTGGTTAATGTGGTTGTAGCAATTGGACAATTTCACCTCTCTAATGATCTGTACTAAGCATACAACATTTAGCGGTGCTATATTCTGTCACTCTTAATTCAATAAAAGGCCACCTCAGCAACATTTATCAGATTTTGGTCTTGATAACATCACATAGTTGCTGTAGATTTGTTGGGTTCACACCAATAATGTTAATCTCTCTGTCCACCACATGATCAATTGATAGATATAGTGTCTGTGTATGCCACTGGAACATAAGTGAACTTATTGTCATGTTCAAAAAATAGTTTGAGATGATTTGAGCTATGTGACGTAATGAATTATCCTGCAGGAAGTAACCATTATAAGATGATTATGCTCTTGTCATAAAGGGATATGATCAGCAACGATAATCTGTTAAGTTGTGGTGTTCAAACAATGTCCAATGGGAGGTTTTACAGCAAGTCGCATTCTGACCTTACCATTTCAGTGTTGAAGATGTAATTGACTCTTTAGACCAGGCAACATTTTTCCAATCTGATGTTACACAATTTTAGTGAGCCTGTGGGAATTATAGTCTCAGTGACATACATTGTGGTCTTCGGCTGTAACCCATCTGCTCCAGGGTTCAACCTTTTTTGTTCAGAGATGGCATTTTGCACCTTAGTTGCAACGGGTGGTTATTTCAGCTACTATTGCCATTCTTTCGTCTCAAACCAGTCTGCCTATTCTTCTCTGACCTCTGACGTCAACAAGGCAATTTTGTCCACTTAGCTGACACCCTCTGAATACCTCTTTTTGGCTGTTATCTGTAAACCTTGAAGATGGCTGTGCATGAAAGACCCAGTAGATCAACAATTTTATTTTATTTTTTTTAAATACTGAGACCAGCATTTCTGGCACCAATAACCAAAGTCACGTTAACCCCTTTCTTGCTCATTTTTAACTTCATGCCATTTTCTCTGCATCTACATCAGTAAACACATTAGTTGCTACAGTGTTATTGGCTGATTTATGATTTGTGTTTGCAACCAGATGAACGGATGTACCCAATAAAGTGGTCAGTGATTACTGACATACCACACAACTGTTCTCCCTTCTGAGTACTTTAGGTAATTAGTTGTACTGTAAGCTGTCGGTGTCCAGAGCACAGAAAAACTGGGAGACTAAAGTCTTCTGTAATTTTACCCACAACTGACACACATCAGACACACAACCCTTTAGACTCTGATCTGTAAGGTAGTCAATAATCCAAGCAGTTGTGGAGGCATCCAATTGTATTTTTCTGGGCTCCTTACATAGCTGTGCAAGCTGAATTCTGTTAGACCCACCAGATAAATCAAAGGACATGATTCTAACATGACTGACTACTTTGTAAAGTTTATAGCAAGCTCACTAAATCAGGTACACAACATATTCACCTGCAGCCTCAAGATGATGGACAAACTGCAGTGGGTCCGAAGAGGCAATTATATCTGCTCACTCGTTTAACTGTGTGGAATGACTTGTAGGCCAGAGAACAGATCCTTTACAATTGAAAATACTTTTTTCTGCAATGAAAAAAAAAAAACATTTGGTCTTTAAAAATTTTCAAAGTAAATAAATGTTCTTCAGAAATGCTGAGTTGCCTTTAACAATCAAAAGATTTGTGTTGCTGAGTGATATTACTTGTTTCAACCATAGCCTGTAGTTAAAAATAAAGGCATCACTGTGTTAAAGAAGTTGCATTTAGTGTACCAGATTTGATAAACATCAGTGTTAGATATTTTGAATTAAACTGTTGTAATTTAGTACAGATGACAAATAACCATGTAAATAGTCCTTTACCACATTATTGAATTAGAAGTCAGCTTTGGCATTGTGTTGTTTCATGATTTCAGCACCATACAGGTAGTTCAGATAGTTGATCCAAACTAGTTGAATTTTTTGTTTTCAGATGCCCTGATTATTATATAAAACTGCATAAAATAAAGTAAGGAATTTTTTAAAAAACATTATTTTTATTAGAATTTTTCATAGGAACCATTCGTACTTTTGTTATGCTCTTAATAGAAATGCAAGTGACACTTATATAGTCCAGGTTTGTATGGATTCCAATTACACATACATATTAGTAAATGAATAAACATTGATCTGTACATTTGGGTCAGAATCAAATGACCAAACATATAAACCAACATACCACAAGGAGACAAAAAGAAAAGAAAACAAAAAAGCTCCCAGACAGGTACATTAGAGACCAATCGCATTTCCAAACATCAAAGTAAGGAGTTTTTAAAATTTATTTTTACATTGGAAAATGTGTAGAGCCTTGTTTTCAGCCCGTTGTACTTTTATTAGTTTTTGCAAGTTGTTGCTTGACTCATTTGAAATACCCTGCAAACCAGGAAGTGGTTCAAAGTAGAGTCAGGGAGCAAGTTTCGCTTCTTTTGGTACCTTAACTGAACAAATCCAAGATAACAGTTCCTGCAGACATTACAGAAACTTAAAGAATTTATAACGCGCATAAGTTGAAACTAAGAAGTTATATTTGTGGATTTAAAAAGTAATTTCTGGATGACCTCCTCATGTGCCATTTCCACCAGCTAGCAGGATTTTTTTCTTTGTAGCGACACGAATTGCTAAACTGCAGCCAGTTTAGCATACGCCAACTGCTGTTAGGCACAACTACTCTGTTATATTTACATCATAACTCACTTTTGCTATAACCAGTGTGCATAATCATCTTAAAAAGGTAAATTCTTAGGTCTTTCCAGATCCTCCAGAATATTACCTATCTTCTTACTTTCTTTTCCCAGATTAGCTTTCGACATTCAATTGAAATTCAGAGCTTTTTATTGGGGACCGACTTCATAGGGATGTTTGACACACATACCAAAACATGGTAATGATATCATCATGGGCAATATTTTGCATCACAGTTTTTGCTTTAAAAGCTGCTCTGTTGAAGTTCTTTCAATTTCTGTGAACAACACCTCCTACATCTTTTTTTTTATCAAAGGTCAAAACTGGAAAATGGATGATTTTGAAAAGCTTGGCATTGTGATCTTTGGCTCCCAAAACAACATTCTGGACACTGACTTGGCACAACTCTGCAACATTTTTTAAATAAAATTTTAGTTCCTCTAAATAATTAAAATAAAATATTTATTTATTTTACATCAGCAATGCTACAAAACCGTAAAAGAATTTTTCCTCTCCCACAGAGGACACTGCTGCAGAAATGTGGTAAATGCTTGTTTGCACAGTTTGGCAGGTGTCCCTTTCCTTATCTACCCTGCCATGAAAGACATTTGATTATTCCAATTTAGAAAGCATTTTGGCTCAAGCAAAGAATAAGCAGCTGCCCGTACTTCAAACTTTTGACAAATCAGAGCAGACAGAACAAATTGTTAGGGAGGGGGTCACCTTAAAGGAGCAGTCTGTAAAGTTATCCTCTAAAACATTACCATGAAGGTGTTTGGTTTATACCATAAACACCTCAAGTACTGTTTCTACAGAAATAAAAACTACTGGCTGCCAAAAAGTACTAAATCACAAGTTAATAGCTACAGCTATATGAGCACAATCTGTTAAATTTATGCTGTTACCGACATCAGTAATGCTTCACTTTGTCTAAACAAGGATTAGGATAGCTGGTTTGTTTGCCTCTAAGGACTCATCGGTTTGTGTATCATCTACATAAAGAAGTTAAGTGAATGTGAGTTAGATAAAGCCTTTCTGATTTGTCTGAGCATCAAATAAACAAAAAAACTAATTTAGTCAGCACATTAACACTGCTGTGTGAAAAATTCTAACATGCACAAAAAAATCAAAAGATACACCTGCTCAGCCAAATATAAAGATTAACATTAAACCTCAGCCTTCTATGCATGAGTGGAAAGCAACACAAAGGTTTTCTTTAACTAAAAGTCTCTGCTTTCAGGCCAAGTTCAAAGTAGAGAAGATTCTACATCAACTCTATTTAATCTTTAGGTTCAGCTTTAAATTAAATGAAAGGCCCAACCATCCATTTTGATTAATCATAATTGAATAATACACTTTGTTCAAGTAATCTTTTTTTTTTTAATGTTACAAAGTTGTTATTTTTTTAGAATTAGTGGAAAGTTCATATTTTTACTATTTTTTTTTTTTGGTGGGTGCTATGGTAGTCTGGGTAACTGGGGATGCATTTAAGGCCCTTGTCTAATCGAAGCAGAAGTTGTTCAGATTCTTGACACAATGTTGAGCTTATTCTGAGTACACCCTGTCACTGATCATTTTGATGGTGTTCATGGACAGGATCCCAAGGTCTAATCTTTGCAGATAATACGATTCTGTCGGTTACTTGGAGTCATGACATCCATTTTGTACTGAAGTAGTTCGCTGGTGGGTGTGAAACAGTTGAGATGAGAACACACCCTCTAAGGGAAAGTTCAAGTGACTAAGTTTGATTGAGCAGGAAATGCTGAAAAAATATCACACTAGGGGGTTTCTTCTATTATTTTTGCTTTCGAGATGAATTGGTCTTTTGCAAGAAGCTGCCCAGTATGTTCCCACTATATGCAAATTATGCTAGGATTTGTATGGTTTGCAAGAAAACCCACACACTCTTTTTCAGGAAGAACAAAGTTTGCTTGAGTTCAGATGAGATTAAAAACGTACCCAAATGAAGCAGACTATCTGAGGAAACTAACTCTAGTCCACATAAACTGAGCCAGTTAGCTCTGGTGTAAAGTTTGAGGCTGTGGTTCTCAACCTTAAAAATATTAACTACTCAATTTGGGCTTGGAGTCAGTTTTTGCTTCAAGTGGAGGAGTTTAAGTATGGTGACTTGTTCTGTAGTGCTAGTAGATTGGAGCAGGAGGCATATCTACTTTAATGCTCAAGTTTATTGTCTGTCTAGATAAGAATTCAGCCAAAAACTAAGCCTATCGATTTACTACTGTTGGTTCCAATCCAACATGAAAAAAGATGACAGCAACAAGACCTGAAGACCTGGACCTTAACATTCAGAAAACTCTCTTGATGCAATATGGGGACTGAAACTTACACATTATGTTGACGTCAATAAAAACAATTATACAAAGGTTATTTTTGTAAATGTTATCAAAGTGCAACCTTTGAGGTAACACGTTGCTGATGTTCTGGCTCTGAATAAATCCAAAATGAACTGGATGGAGGATGTCTGGGTTTCCACCTTGACCTGTCCACCCTGTTATCACCCCTCCGCCCCCCCACAAACTGATTCCACAAAGAGAGGTGAGAGGAGGGGCTGAGTGAGCTGAAGTAATGCTTCATATAAGAGAAAATATGTAAAAGTTGGTCCTTCAGATGGAAAAATTATTTTAATGAGTGTAGAGCTTCAATATATTTGATTATATTTTTCTATTACTTTTTAATTTCTCGAACAATACTTTCTGCAAAATTTACTAAAGAATTACATACAGAGTTAAAAATCTTTGGCAGGGAACGATGACTGAGGTCATTAAACAGTGAGAGGATATTCTTCTGATAATAGCTTGTAATTATTCATGCTTTAAATTTGTAGAAGTCATGGTACATAAAGCACATTTAATAATTCAACCAATGTTCTTATTATTGGCGTACTGGATAAAATAAAAGGGATTTACAGAGTTTGAAAGAATGACTTATTGAATGAACTAATTTTACTATCAGACTACTTGCAAATGGTTGTACTCAAAAAAATGAAGTAATGTCGGTTTGTGTGGAACTCTTTTCTTTATCTTCAGCTAAATTAATGTTATCATTTGCATTGTTTTGACTTTGTAGAGCATCTGGGGCTCTTGATCTCCAAGGCCCATTGACTTTCCTGCAGAGTAACCTTGCTGGAAATGCCAGAACATTACTCATGCTGCTTTTTTTGCAAACTCACTGCATTATTCGTACCTTCTTAACTGCATCTGATTTTATATATTTGTGCAGAAAAAAAAGCATCCCGGGTGTATTATACACAGTGTAGCTTAAATGGATTCACTTGGATGTGATTACCATGTGTAGGAAGTCATTGTTATTTATGACATGGGGTCCCCCTCTGTATAAGCACACCGCCACATCATCTGTCACTGTCACCACTTTTATTTGACTTACTTCCAGAGTGTGGTTACTTCTGTCAAGGATGAAGCTGGTCGAATTCATGAGTTTACCAAGGCAATCTGTGGGCCTAAATGACAACACCAGAGTCCATACAGTTAAAGTTTAAGCCTTGATTACCCCTGTGGGCATGCTTTTATGATTGCTAACTGCTGCTATGCTCTCCTCAGCACATTTCCCACCCCTTCAAGAGCTCTTGTCTCCTGGTTCATCTCATCCAAAAAGCCACTGGCTCCTTTGCGAGTTCCCGCATTGCTGTTCTCCTTTTCGCTTTTCTGACACTGTACAATGCACAACGCTAAGCCCAAAGGCTTTGGCCAGAATAGAAGTGTCATAAAAAACCCATTCACATCCCAAATGGCTCGTCAAGGCGGAAAGTTTTAAAGGTTTTGTTCCCGCTCTGCAAAAATTGCAAAGTGCTGCTCATTGCTGCAACTCACTACATCCACTAGGAAAAGGATAGAGTGAGTTGAGTATAAAATATTCCTAAAGCTGTCGGGAAAAAAAAAAAAAAAAAAAAAAAAAAAAAAAAAAAAAAAAAAAAAAAAAAAAAAAAAATCAGGAGCTGCTGAAATGTCCCCCCAGTCTTGCACATCTAATGCCCGGATGGGCATTTTTGCTTTTTATTTTTGTTTCCATTCCCATTTCCTCTGGATTTCTATAAAACAGAAATATGTTATTTCCCAGCAAGAGATGGATTTTAAATGCTTCTCTTTGCAGCAGTTACCTTTCAGACTGAACCGAGGCCACTTGTGGTGCGCCAAGCCAGCTATTGAAGAAATGACAGCTTACAGGCAATGCATTCTCAGGTTTATTTAGACCACGTAATTTGCTCTCTGCACATATCCATCCCTGCAGGGAAAAATGAAGGAAATGTAATCTCTGTCTTTTGATGCGTCCTTCATGTAGACATTTTTTACAAACATCAGCAAAGATGACAAAACAAAAGAAATGCCGATGCTTAACAAAAATACACTAAAGGGAGAAAACATGTTCATAGAGGTATCAACTGAACCACCAATCTGATCTATGAGTCTCTCAAAGGATCGTCATTTATTTTTCTGAAATGAATCAAACGTTTTGCATTTCATATGCATATTTAAAATGAGGGGTTTCTTATGAAGCTTTAATTTTCCTACAACATGAAATCAGCCTTTCTGATTTCATGTTGTAGGAAATCAGCCATTCTTAAATTATACCTAATACTAAACAGAGGTCTTATTAGGATCCTGAAACTCTGGGGGCTTAGCCCCGCCCAGAAATAATTATATTTTCATGCAACAGTTGAATAGATTTTAACTGCTTTCATATTAACATAAAGCAGTATATGTTGTACCAGACTTGTTGGCTGGGTTTTGAATTAATGTAAATTAAACAAAACTTGTGTACAATCCTCTTACTAGTAATTTAGTGTTAGTAAAGTACTAAGAAAAATGCATTTCAAAGTTTCTGTGGTCCTTCTTTTCTACATCATAAAAAGGTTACATTTTGAAAGTAATCAACCTATAACTTGATTTTTCCCTAATTGTCAGATTGACAATTTTTCAATTTTATTTTTGTTGACACATCACTGAATACAAATGAGCCCCATAATATGTTTTATGACTAATGAATCATGCCTTTTCAGACTATTCGCTTTGCAAAGGTTTTTAAACTGCCTGTATAGTAAAAATGTTTATTTTGTCAAGGGGTCAAGATTTATAGTGATATACATTTGGAAAGGTCTTGTTTTGTTTGCATTTACATATTTATGTCATATGTTAAATAAAATATATATTCAGATTTTAAATATGTTTTTTTATATTTATCAGTTTATTTATTCACTCAATAAACAGCCCAGGTCTAGTCATACCTATATAACCAAATCATGTTGAAATGCTTTTTTATTATAAATATGTTTGTACTTTTGATCATTTAAATTCATAACTTAAGTTTTATTTAAACTGTGTTGTTTTAGCTTCATTTCTAGGGACATAGCTGATATGTTAAAAGAAAAATTCATTGCATTAGCCTCAGAGCACCAGACCTAAAAAATACC
Source organism: Anableps anableps (assembly GCA_014839685.1). Classification (NCBI taxonomy): domain Eukaryota; kingdom Metazoa; phylum Chordata; class Actinopteri; order Cyprinodontiformes; family Anablepidae; genus Anableps; species Anableps anableps. The sequence continues at coordinate 11,028,644 of CM026081.1, forward strand.
TTAAAAGCAGAAAAAAGTTTGTTTATTGTGAATGTATAGTGCCTTGCAAAAGTATTCATACCCCTTGCAAGTTAACATATGTCTTGCATTCCAATCACAAACTTCAGTGTACTATTTGTGATAGACTAAGGCCAACTGGTGCATACATGTAAAGTGGAAGTAACTTATTTATTGTTTTCAGAATTTTTCACATAAATAAATCTGAAAAGTGTGGCATACATTTGTATTTTGCTTCCTTGAGCCAATGATTTGTAGAACCACTTTTTGCTGAAAAAAAGTGTTCATATTATTTTGCAATGTTACTTGTTACTTTTCCCACACACAATATTTTTTAATGTACAGTTAAAAGCAGACATTTACATATGAAGTATAAAAACAATCAAATAGAACAGGTTGGTCTTGTAGTCCATCTTGCTCGCTCACACCTTTTCAGTTCTCCCCCACTTTTCTCTAGAAATGAGATCAGGGCTTTGTGATGGTCAATCCCTAACATTTACTTTGTTGTCCTTAAGCCACTTTGTAACTGTGGCTTCTTATGGTCATTGTCAATTTGGAAGACCCATTTGTGCCCAAGCTTTAATTTCTTGGCTGCTCTCTTCAGATGATCCTTTTGGATTTCTACTTAATGCTCTTATCCTGTGATAAAAATGATCTTTTTTTTTTTTTTTTTTTTTTTTTTTTTTTTTTTTTTTTTTTTTTTTTTTTTTTTTTTTTTTTTTTTTTTTTTTTTTTTATAATTCTAGCATTTAGCAAGCAGAAATAACTTTGGTCATCCTGACTGACCTAAAACAAGAAACATTTGGTTGATTTATTGTCAGAGACTGAGGGGAAAAAAATGTTCTGTCTTTTTATACAGTGTTACAAATATTTGGTTACAATTGTCAGTCAAATATTTTAATGTTGGTCTCCTCTAGAGTTTAGATAAGGCCTAAAAAAAAAATCCAACACAACCTGAGCCCATAGACATTGTGTCCAAGCCTGATTGAACCCGAATAATTAACTCTAATTAGAGACCCAAGCCCAAAGTAAACCCGACATAGGAGAGAAAAGCGCCACATTTGCTGCACTCCACAAAGCCAACACATATCTTGTTGTCAACTATCAGTTTAAAATACTTCCAGACCACTGACTTTGCACTCTGCTGGCTCAGCAGTGTAACTTCTCCCATTTTTAGCTTTACTTTAACATCTTCCAGCTCAATTTTTGTCGCTTGTTGTAACCACAGGGTGAATGAAGGGCAAATCTTTTGGGATATGTGATTGATATGAGCTGAGCAGGGTGGGGCCACATGTGCATTAGTTGTGCAGTGTGCTGCGTTTTTTTTACAATCTAATTAACATCTGCACCTTACTTTCTTTCTTTCCTCAACAGGGTAAGCTACCTGCTCTTCTATTTAGACTATAACAAATAGATTAACACAACTTTATATCATGCATTCTCGTTTAGTTTTCTCTGTGCTGTAGGTATTGTAGGCTTATTAAAAATGCGCTCGACCCTACCTGACCATCAAGCATATCATTTTGGCCCAGAGTCAGGTTTGGGTCAGGGTCAGGCTATAAGTCTAGTTTCCTCTGACCAGAGCACATTCTTTCACATATCTCTGTGTCCCTTGGGTGGCTCTTGACAAACTTTAAGCATGGTTTCTTAAGGATTTTTTAAATGACTTTATTTTTACCACTGTTACACATGGCCAGATTTGTAGAGTCCAAAACTAATAGTTGTCTTGCTAACAGATTCTCTTACCTGAGCTGTGGATCCTCTGGCAGAGTTACTATGAACTCTGGCCTTTAAGTTTAGGTGAAAGACCGTGTCCAAGTAGAGTTGCAGTTCTATCAAACTCTTTGTTTTTGGATGATGGATTGAACAGGGCTCGATGAAATATTCAAAGCTTCCAATATTGATTTATAACTTAATCTTGCATCAATTCTCTGTAAAACATCCTCCGTGACCTATCTGCTGGGTTCCTTGATCTTTATTATGCTGTTTATTCCTTAATGTTGTCTAACAAGCATCCCTCACAAAACAGCTGTATGTACACTGAAATTTGTTACACACTCTGTTTACCAATTAGCTGACTTCTGAAGCAGTTGGTGGCACTGGACTTTATTTGGGAGTACTGGATTAAAAGAGAATTAATATATTTGCACCTAATACTAGAAAACATATATATTTTCCTTCTACTTTACAATTTTGTGCTACTTTGTATCAGTCGATAACTTGAAATCCCAGAAAAAGACCTTTAAGTTCTTGCTTGTAACATAGCAAAAGGTAACGAGGTATGAATACTTTTGTAAAATGCTGTATGTGTTTATGTGTTTGTTTAAAAAGTGAGAAAAAAGGCTAATGCATGGGCCTGGAAAAAAAAAAAAAAAAAAAAAAAAAAAAAGCCTGCTCTAAAATTCTTTATGTTCAAACTTAGTTTGCTGGCAGAAATGACCCAAAAGCTATTTTGGAGTTCAAAGAGCTATAAGATTAACCCGAGGTGAAAACAACTCAAGCTCTGAAGGAACACGCGTCCCTGACTTATTGCTGATATCTGTAAGAAATGAAGCCCTGCTCCATCCATCTCGGTCAGGTCACAATACTTCATTTTTCCTCATTTCTCTGAAAGGGGAAAATATGATTCCCTTATCGATTGCTGCATAAATGTGTTGCCTAGTGATGAAAGATGAGGTGTGCTTTGCTTTTATGTGATCCGATTAACCCCCAGCTGGGATCAGGCTCTCTGCTCTGCCCTCGCTCTCCTGCAGTGTCAGGGTCCATGTGATGGGCACTTAGAGCGATTAGTGTTGGTTTGTGTTTTGTTTGTCTTGAGATATCATCCAAGACATTTTATTAACCAAGGGATTATTATTTTCCTGTCAAGCAGCCTTCAGTGAATTTAAGGCAGACTTTTGCTAGATCGTAAATGTGTGATTAATAGTTGCGTATCATTTTTTTCATGTTTCACCACCAAGGCTTTTATTTACTTAATCTACTAATGGTTGACCTGTCTTGTTTTTCTGCATTTTTTTGTTATTTTCAAAATGGTCAGATGAAGCACATTATGTTTGAACATTTATCACTTGTTTTTATACACCTGTGTGATTGTGCACAAGTCAACAAAAACTTATGCAACAGAAATATGAGACAGGTGTATCAGTGCATAAACAAAGTACTCAGAGAGCAACAGATCTGATTCAGTTGTTGAGTCTACACCTAGACTTCATTTATATACAAGCCAATGTCTAAAAAGTCTAACTCTAGCCATGATTTGCTGAAGTCAGTCCCTTGCATAAAAATGATAAATTACACTGCAAATTATTACTAGATAAAAGCCTGAAGAGTGTGGTTTGCATTTGTATACAACCCCCTTTTTTCTGATATCTGTATATGAAATGCAGTGCAATTACTTGCTGACAAAACCACCTAATTAGGAAATTTGAATTTGATCTGTATAAACACTTTGCTTATACTTTGCTGGTTTGGGGAGGCCTATTAGATTTGTTATGGAACATTAGTGAACAAATAGCATCATTAAAGGGGCAGTATAATGTAAAATCCACTTTTTGAGCTTTACATCATGCTATAATGTTATTTCCTCATCAAAAACATACATGGAGTGTTGCCTTGATTCTTTCGTGCATGTTTGAGAAATCCTACAATCTCCTGTGGCAACCACTCAGTTGTGCAAAACACCTGGGTGGACCTAGCACCACCTTTGAGACCCAGCTCCTCCTTGAGGCTGCAGTTTCTAAGCTTCCAAGCTTCCACCACACAGAGCACCCCTCCCCCGCGACTTCCCCACTCAGCTCCTTCAGACTAGCCAGCAGTAATTAGCAAACAACTGGTGGAACTGAGCATCAGCTAAGCTCATTATATGAGCTACTTCTCAGTGCAACACTTATAAAATTGTTGTTAAAGGGTTAGGTGTTGTGAAGAATTCCTAAAGGCGTAGTTTCAGAAAGAGCAGGACTTTCTGAAAGAGACAGAGGCCCAATTTCAAGCCGTTAAATTATGAAGTCAAATTTCTTTAAAGTCATACTTGATAGATACAGCTTTTTTGTAACAACAGAAGGTAACATAGTTCCTTGATTGTGCTATAAAATGATTCTATGTGCCTGGAAAACACAATACTTCCCCTTTAAGACAAAGGAACATAAAAACAGGGCATGGACGAAGTTGTGGAGAATTTTAAAATGGGGTCAGTGTTTTAAAGCAATACTCCTTTATCTTTTTTTGTTTTCCCTAAATTGGTGCAGTTAACCACATTTCAAATTATAAGCTAATTAAAACATATACAGAAAAAAAAAAATGATGGCATGGAATATTATAGACGTGAATTATATTTTTACCTTAGTAATGCTGTTTCCACCACTGTAGATATCACCATAACAAACACATAACTCAAGACAGAAGCTCTTAAGTGAGCCATGCTTTCTGCATTTTATAAGAAACTTGCTCTTGTAATGGAAATAGTTTTTCTATGTACTGAAACATGTGTAGATTTTATTGTAAGTGGGTTCTGAAAGAAAAAGAACAACACATATTTTATAAGCAAACTTATCTTTGTTGGTTTTGGTTAAATTTTTAACACAAATACATTCATTCTTGTTTATGAAAGTCATTGAAAGCAGGTTTTCTATTGTTTGGTTGGGTCAGACAGTTCACTGGATTGGGAGACATTCTGTCTATTTTCCTTTTAATGTGCATGCAAGACCTTATCAAAACCCATCTTTGATAAAGCTCTTAAAGTCCTTGACTTTACCAATGGTAATTTCTGTATGTGAGCAGCAGCTGACATTTATATCCAGTCCTCCAAGAGCCCAAAATACCCTTTTCATTCCATTGTTCGGTGGCTTAAAATGAGAAAGTTACCTCGCGCTCTGACCGACAGTAGGTCCGCTGATGATGACTTAGATCCCCTAAGCAGTTTCTCTGCAGACCAAGGCCTGAGACTGAGTAAATGTTTAAAAGTTAGGAAATGCCATGTAAAGATCAAACTTTAATGTTTTACCTTGTGAATGTTCAAAAAAATTGTGATCAAAAGCTCTTTAAATGTCAGTGATGGAAGCCACAAAACAAGGGCTTTCAGCTTTAAAACACACAATCAGCAGTGTAAAAAGGCCTCAGCTTTTCATGATGCTAAAGTGATTGGCATAACAACATCAGGAAACATAAGAACGTGTGGGTTGTTTATAATTTGTATGACTTTGATTTCCTTCAGAAAGACCTTGTCTTTTCTTTCATTCAGAAATCACAAATAGCTGTTCACACAAGACATCTAGCTCCTTTTGTTGGTCCTGGAAGGAGGCTTTGAAATCATGACTCATATAAGATGTTTTGGTTCAAAAGTAGTAATGAATAGACTCTTTCAATACAGTTTTGATAATTAATTTACCCTCGAATGCAGAGAATGTTGTGAGACCACATTAGTTTGGTTGTGCAGTTGCATTACTAAAGCAATGCCTTTTTTAAACTTTGGAGACATTTACGTTGAATGTTTGCAAGTCCTCTTTGTGCTATGAGATTTGTCCAGATGCAGTATCTTTCCACTGACCAATACTATGCTTATTAAATAATGTGATTTGCAAAAATGGAAAGGCCTTTCCATTTTTGCAAAGGCCTTCAGCAATGTAGGATTTGAAGGTATACAGCCTCATCTGTTCCTGTCACTGAGATGGATCACTGAACAGTTTTCATACCACTTCATAACATGCTAGGTGGTTTCTCCAACCATGGCCATCTTCTCTGTAAAAGATCCACCCCGTGTCTTCAGATCAGCGTCACAGGCAAGTTGATGCCTGGCAGTCTGTTGCCACACAAAGTACCAGTGCAGTGAATTCTGTGCTGAGCCAATGTGAGAACAAGGTGCACAGTTTTAAACCAGCTGTCAAAGAACAGCTTGTAGTTCTTATGCTTTGGTATAATTTGAACCAAACAAAGGACAGCATTGCCACTAGCTCCCATATACGGTAGGTCTGGTGGTTGTACACCTCTCCCTGTGTAGATTTTCAAGTTGTGTGGATCACCATCTGCACCAGCCATAAGGAGTACCCTGTCATCCCATATTCTTGGTTTTGCTGGCAGGTATTGCTTCAGTTTTTGGCTGCTCTTGAATGGGGCCATTTGTTCATTGATGACCAGCTTCTCACCCTTTGGGATTGAGGTCAGCTTTGAGGATAAACAATGAACCAATGGTTTGGATCTTGTACAGTGGATCCTCATTTTCTCCACGGAAATGACCTCAACTTCTGAACTATGCAGCTTTCATCCATAAAATGATCTTGCATCTATCTCCAGTTAGTGTTAGTCATTGATAAAGTTAAAAAATTGACTATGGCTATTATTTTGTAACCAGCCGTTTATCCACCCACTGGAATAATATTGTCTGAACAAAAGGGCCCTAACTGCACCGTGTTGCCCTGAGGCAACAAACAAACAAACAAAGAAACAGCTTTAGCGTACAAATAATAATAAAAAAAAATAGTCTTAAAAGATCTATAATGGTTCTTTACATACTCATAGACATAAAAATATTGTTTTGTTTTTTTTTATCTAGAGTTACCACAAATGTAAACATGAATAAAAGTGATTTTCAACTTACAAGTAGGTAGCATTGTGTAGCATGCGACTCCTCTTCATGAAAGAACTGCTCCTCTTCCAAGCAAAAGGTCACATGCACTTCAGCCCCTCTTTTAATTGGACAGAAATATGCCTGGTGATACTAAATTTAAAGTCTGTTACATATATTCCAATTTGATCCTAGTAATCAAACAATCCAATAATGTTCACTTTAATGTTCAAATTCTATCTAATAAAACCCACCTGACTGTACCAAGTTGCTGACTTGCAGCACTCATTCCTCCTAGCATGTACAAACAGTGGACTGCCAATTGTTTTGTGACATCCAACAAAAATGCAACTAAACATTGTAGTTGTTTCTAAATATTTTTGCTGACTCTTTTATTGGTATGGAAAACTAGGGTATGGAAAACTAGGATAGGACTTAGAATTGTAAAATGTCCTTAAAGAACTGGTCTATTAATAAACATAATTATCTTCAGTTATATGGAAAGAGTTTTCTATCAGATCTCATTGAAAACTTGTACTGGTTGTTTTGTTACATATGCTGAGAATTTAAGTGTCAGTGAAACAGGTTTTTACTATAGAAACTGAAACTTATATAGAAATAGGCAAGGTTTACTTATGCTCTATGACTCAGCCATGAGAAAACATTATATTTGTTGTTAATGTCTAAAAATATATATATATACTTAATATCAAAGTTATTCATACTACTGGTAGGTTTAGGTTTAAAATCATCTTTTATTTTTTACCAACATGCTTTTTCTGACTGTAGTTATTAACATTTTAGAGTAGCCCAGTCAGTCTCAACTCAAATGTAATAGAGAATCTGTGGAGATACCTAAACATTGAGTGATAGTAAAGAGAACTTCCAACCTCAGACTTGGAGCACACCAACAAAGATCTATTCTCAAAATACTAGTGGAAACATGCAAAAAGCTGGTTAGCAATTATTATTAGCGGTTTGATTGCAGTAATGTCAATAAAGATTTTTTTTTTCTGGTCAGTTATTGAGAAAGACATAAATAATAACAATAAACAAAAAAAACAAAGTTTCAACATGCCAATAGAAATTAATGAATATAAATTAAATAGATAAATATTTATTTTTAAAAAGTATTGTTTTTACATCGTTATATTTTTGTTTGAGACATGCCTGTCTCATTTTCTATCAGAAACCATCTTTTGGTTGAATGAACAAATATTTAATCTAAATCGGCCAGAGGTATGATTAATTTTGGACTTAATGTTGTCATTTATCTCTCATATACTCGCTTATTGAGTATAAACAATTTTTAAATTGATAAACATCTGAGGAATAAAACATAAAACAAATAAGTTCATCAAAAACAAACTAAATAAATGAAAAATTGTCAATAATTAGTTTCAATGATATATATTGAAACTAATTATATTAGGTGGAGGCTCTTCCATGGATTAAAGAAGAATAAATATATATTGTCCCTCAGTGGCAGTAATTCAGGTGCATCAGCCTCAAAATGAAAGGCAAATGGAAGCATGCAGATTCATACAAAGGTAAAAATATAAAATCAAAGGAACAAGAATAAGAGACAGTATAGTATGGGCAAATGTAAAACATAAGGAGCTCTAAGGTTCTTCTTGTTTTCTGATCTAAAGGCTCTCTTGCTCTCTTTAAGGGGAGCCTTTATTTCAGGGTTGAAGACTTTTTATTGTAGAAACACTGTTTGATCATGAGGGCCAGTGTTGTTCACACAGAAGTTAATGTTGTCTGTGATGCAGTCTGTTATGCTGGCAACATCCTTCCCATGATGAGCACAGAGCTCTTCCAATACAGCGGAGCGGAAACTTCTCTTCAGAGTTTTGGTGTCCTCAGACCATCTCTTCACTGTGCATGTAACAGCTGGTTCTCTGTGTACTAGGAGTTTATCCACTGGCTGGATATGAACCAGGTTGTGATCTTAGCCCTCTCGGTTGAGGGAGAGATGATGAGCTGTATGCCTGCTTGTTGTTGGCATACAATAAGTCCAGTGTTTTATTGTCTCTGGTGTGGCAGAACAGCTTTACATTAAGTGCCTCTGGATGTACACTTGGAACAGATCTAGATGTTTTCTCTCAGCTTGTCTTTAAGTAACCTCTTGTACTTGTTTAATTCAGAGAAAGAAATGTCAGGAGAAGGTTTAAGCTGCATGTTGGGAAGCTGTAAGCCCATTTACACATGCTCAAAAAAGATTTTCTTTTTTGTAAGGTGCCCCTTGTAATCTTTCTCTCACTTGGAATGTTAGAGCAGAATTGTCAAAATTTTAACCTCCCTACTCCATCATCGATTCCTCTTCTTACATTTTTACCCCAAAAAAAAAAAAAAAAAAAAAAAAAACAAAATCCTGAAGCTTATGTAAAAAACAAGTCAGATTTAAGCTTAATATGTTTGATCAGGGGTGGCAATGATTGCAAAATTCACTCATGCTGGAGGATAATGTTAAGGTAAGAGGAGAAGGAGAGAAAAGGCAAGATGAGGGGATTATTTTTCTTGGATAAAGTTTCTACTTTGGTCGCCATGGAAAAGAGCAGGTGATTATGAGAAGTAGTTTGATGTGAAGCCACTAGTCTCTGTTGGAAACTTTTTTTTAAAACCATTTTTAGGGTTTATTTTAGAACATGTTTTCTTAGTGGCATAGAAATTGGAATATAAATTTTTTCAAAATAACTTTTATTCATAAATCATGTGTCTTAAAGCTCTACGGCTTGGATAAGAATATAAAAATACATCCTGAATCTGAAACTAACATCTGTCTAATGATAGAGGATGATGTGATAAGACTGCTCAGCCAACATCCTTTTGGGTTGTCAGTACCAAAAAAAAAAATCCCCTGCAAGACTTTACAGTTGGGATTTATCACAGGGGTTAAGTTGTGTGTACAACTCATTCCCTCTTTTCATTTGGAGCAACAGTTCTGCAGCATGATTTACAGGCATAGTAGCTGCAGATATGAAATCCAAGGGCAACCTCAAGGCTGCAAATCACTCTGATTTTGGCTGTCTGTTTGCATCGTCCTGTCAATGTCACAAGGAACATATTCTTAATCCAAAGTTACAAATTACTAAATTTTTATGCTGAAATATTTAGTTTTCATCCATGTCATGATAAGGAGAAACTAGGACAGTGTGTCATCTCCCAGAGGGGAGGGTAGACAGTAAAATCCTCTCATTCTGCATCATGATCCAGCATCAGCTAACCACTTGACTGCTTCTTGTCATCAATTTTGGTCGTATTCTTTCTTTCTATCTATCTGTCTGTCTGTCTGTCTGTCTGTCTGTCTGTCTGCAACAAATAGCACAGGTCTCTACATCCTTTGTTACATTCCTTTCCACCAGCTATTTTGAGAAGTTTGAAGTCCCAGACATGAAAACTGTTTCTTAGAGGATGATGCAACGTAATCAATATTCATTATTGGTTTTTTTGTTTGTTTTTATTTGACATTTACTGTTGCTGTAAATGAATATTGAGAAGAGAAACTCTGTAATTAGGTTTGGCTGTTTGTTTTCTCTCTTTTTTTAATCAGGTCAACACAATTTGTGTTGGAGACTGGCATTATTTTGAACAATTCTCAATTATTTGAGGAAAATGTGTATGACTGCTGATGTTTTTTCTTGCCACTGATGCCGCAGTCTATTTCCTAACATCTTAGTAAAAACCTAAATGGGTTTTTCTAAACCATATATAAACAGCTTAAGCTCAAAGACAGGGTAGCTCATATAGGGAGAGCTTGGAGTAGAGCTCCACCAAGAGCTCCCCATAAAAAGGAATCAGTTTTGATGGTGTTGAGCATCTAATCAGAAGGCCTTCTTGTTGGAGAGACTATATCCCATTTTACCTGGAAATGCCTTGAGTTCCTCCTGAATGAACTGCAGAGTGTTGTGGCATGGACCCCTTGGTCCAATTTCAGATAAGTGGAAGACACTGGATGGAAGGCTTTGCTACCTTTACTTATGCATAAATATGAAATTTTGTTTTTGGGAGATTCTACTTTGTCAATTTGTGTGTTATAAGTTAGTAACTCCAATTTAATATAGTAGACATGTTTTCTTCCTGAAAAAAAAAAAAATGTTCCTGAAATTGCCATGAGCCAATTACCTGTGTCAAGATAGAGTTTAAAAAGTTATAGTTTGAAAACTATTGAAAATTTCCAAGATTAAACTAGGATTTAAAGTCATTTTTGAGGTCTAGAGAAACTACTAAACTGACCAAACACTGTCTTTGGCTGTATGTAACATGGAGTAGAGCTGCACTCACCCCTTTTCTAGACCTCTTACTGTGCACTACCGGGTGCTTCACTTTTCCTTCAGTTACAAAGAAGAAAATGCAGCTATTTGGAAATATTTTCATCATAAAAACCAAAGACAGTCATAATGTAAAAAGTAAAGGAGCGTACCTCTATACTAACTCTTGTTACGATAATGGTGTTTTAAAACTACAGCTGGCAAGCCATGAGCTGCTTGTTTCTTAAGCAACTGATTGTAGGCTGTAACAGAATCTTGTGATAGTCTATAAGAACAGAATAGCAAAAAAGCATAACAGTCTGTGTAATCAGTTCTTGAAAGTAGCTACCAAATTTAGCCTAGTTTTATTCTATATGTTTGCTTAAGCCACTCAGAAAAAATGTTAGCATGGTCATATAACTGTATTTAAAATGTTAATTTTGCAGCATTAGTAATAATTGTTTCTTTTTTTCTTTTACATAAGTCAAGTTTATTTGTATAGCACAGTTCAGCAGCAAGACAGTTCAAAGTGCTTCACATTGTAAAAACATCAATCAAGTATACAGCAAAAACATCAAAATCATCTCGCAAAATCATCAAAATTATCTACCAAATACACATGAAAATCATCAAAATCATAAAATATCAATACATCAAAATCATAGGGATCATCAAGCAAATATCATCAAGCAAGTATAGTTCAAAAATATTGATCAGTGATCCACTTACTTTAACTGATTTACACTCAAACTTCCACCCTTTGGAAAACCAAACTTATCTTACCTGGATTTGTTTGCAAATTTATGGTCCAGACTACTAATTAAAGGCAGCTATGAACAGGTGGGTTTTCAGCCTTGATTTAAAATAATTTAGTGTTTCAGCTGTTTTGCAGTTTTCTAGGAGTTTGTTCCAGATTAGTGGTGCATAAAAACTGAAAGCTGCTTATCCATGTTTGGTTCTGGTTCTGGGGATGCATAATAGACCATAACCAGAAAACATGAGTGGTCTGGAAAGTTGATACAATGACAACAGGTCTTTTATGTATTTTGGTGCTAAGCCATTCAGTGATTTATAAACTAACAAAAGCATTTTAAAGTCTATTCTGTGAGCTACAGGGAGCCAGTGTAAGGACTTTAGAACTGGGGTGATGTGCTTTATTTTCCAGGTTTTAGTGAGGAATAAATCATGTTGCACATTTTTCTTTAAAACTTCTGTGTTATGTTTTAACTAATTCACCCATGCCTAGTCTGACAGGCCTCATTGTAGTCAAGGCACTCAATTGTCTTTAAACAGCGTTTTGATATTGCCTGGCTGATTGACTATTTAATAACTCAGTAAAAGTCCAGTATTGAACGATTTATTTAAGGACACAGTTGCAGCTTTTACTTTAAGATCTTGATTTATCAGTCTGCTGTTATTTTAGAGGTGCTGCTGTTATGCTCATTCTGTCCATCTGGCCAGTCAGTCATTGCTTTCTTGCCATGGCCTGTCACAGATCACTACTGCTCCATGTCTCCACACAACATGCAGGGTCCAAGACAGAAAATCAATGGGCCCTAATGGGCTTCTCCATCAGTTCAAATATCTGAAGTTTCATGCTTGATGTTGGAGAGACAAAGGTGGTGAAGAGGATTTAGACTCCATCACCTTACCCTCTAAATTTTAGAGGGTAAGGTTCTAAGGCAGGTTCTAAGGTCATGCGAGGATGGGTTTTATTTGACAAATGTGTTTTTAGTCTGTTGTGTTTTAAATAAGTTGTAGAAGCTGAATTAGTTTTAAAAAATAATGATCATTTTTAGCTACATTAAATTGAGTTCACTTACATAAAATTATTTATACCGATCTTCATAATAAAGGGAAAAATCTTTATTGTCATTTTGGTAAACAAACCCATGTAATTGCTGAGCTGCTTTCAGTCTGAGCTGCTTTCAGTCAGACTAACATAGATGTTAATGAAATAAAAGGTTGCTTTAAACCAACATTTTCAGTGTTTTAAATAATTTTGGGGTAACAACTGGAGTTTTCTGAATCATGTAAGGTAAGAAAATGCTGCAGTTTAACCCCCCTCAAAAAAAAGGCACACTTGAAACACATTTGCTGTCTTGCAACGTAAGGACTTGTGTCAGCTATGAGAGCTGGTGAAAGCTCAGAAGACTAAAACAGAGCAACAACAGTGTAAATAAATTTTGTGCAAATAAAAACAGTGACTTGTGAAAGTGATATCATGTGGAAATGTTTCCAACAAGCTTTTAACATTAACTAGCGGAATGGACCAAAGATATGACTGTCATCGGGCTGCGGGCAGTGCATGATCTGAAATTTCACCATCCTGCTTGTTGTTTACTTTCGATATTTTTCCCATGTTATACTTTAATTTCATGGTTAAATCTGGCTCTTCTCAGCAGGTTTTAGACAACAAATTTATTAAATGTCAAAAATACATTTCACAATAACAGCTGCATGAGAAGAGGAAGAGACCAGATTTTAGCAATATTTTGGGGAAACAGAATCATGTAAATTTATGTACAGAATGACGTCTTTTTAAATCGATTTAAGTGTTTTACAGAATTTTTGCTAAGTGTAGAGTTGTAGAGTTGTCTTGGTTTAATCAGTCTAATTATTTAGATTTTGAACCAGCGGTGATAAATTGTGAAACTGTAAAAAACTGCAAAATCACTTTAGTGGAGTGCCAGTAATAAGCTTAGAAGCAGATACAGCCACATTGACAGCTAACGGTCTTGGTATTCTCACAGTACTCTCAAATTGTTTATATCGTATCTATCAGGTTTTTTCTTACTAAGTACCAATAATTTTGCCAGATAAATGATTTAAAAGTCTTAAAGGCTTCTTCATGTCAATGTGATCGAGTGTTATCAGTTAGTCCATGAAGCGGTCTTAATGTCGATTGTGTTAAAAAAAACAGTGGAACTCAAGATAATTTCCTTTCTTACTTTAAAATAAAAATCCCAAACATTAATACATCAGAGTGTCAAGCTTAAAGCCATATTTTAATATATTGGGCTCCAAATAATAGCTTACACTTACTTCACCATTTAGTCACATGCAGAATATTATGGCATCTCTCGACCTATAGGTCTTACTAATATAAGTATCATGATAGGACATTTTCAAACAGAGTTGTTGAAACTTATGGAAAAGTGATTTTCATTTTCTTTTTTTTTTTTCAGTGGTTGACAGCAAGGTTATCCTGGATGGCCTGCAGAGGTACGGCCCCACGCCAATGTATCTACCGGTCAGCTACCAGATCCTCAATGCCGAGTCAGCATTCTTCTTACTGGAGGCAAACCAGGACATAATGAGGAACTCCAGCCTCCAAGCTCGAACAGAGTCCTTCTTTATCCATCAGGCTCGGCAGATGCCCTTTGTCAATGCTAGCTACGGGCCGCTCTCTGTCCAGCAGTCTGTTCCTCTTGAAATGCTGCAAATACAGCCAGGGCCATTTAATACACCATCCCTTACTTTATTAACAGCGCCAACGTCGGCAACATCTTCACCTCTGTTTACATTCAGCTGGAAGGTCCACACATACATCATCAGTGAGGAGATTCATCCCAGCTGGCCAAAGGTTCAGGTGTTGTTCTACATTGCAGGCAGGGACTGGGATGATTACAGCACCATCCACAAGCTACCCTGCGTCCGGATGTTTGCTTTTCATGAGACCCAAGAGGTGCGTGGCACATGTAGACTAAAAGGTGAGCTCGGGATTTGTGTTGCTGAGCTGGAACCTCTGGCCAGCTGGTTCAGCCCGCCAACTGTGAGGCCCGGCAGGCAGCGGGTCTCAGAGCAGGCTCAGGGCGCTCCAGTGGAGCTCTACTACATAATTCAAACCACGGACAGTGGAGACTGTAGCTCAGAGGACTCCAGAAAGGGCAGCTCAGTTCACACAGAACAGCAGAGGCCTTTGGGCTACTTTGCAGGCCATACGCCTATGCAGCGCATTGGGAGCGTCAGACTGTTGCAGCCATTATCTGAGCTGAAGCTGGACAATAACTTTGTGGTGATGGCCCCCTCTAAACCCATAAGGCAGAGAGAGACAGTCTCGACTTTTCTGGCCCTGTCCACGCTTTCATCGGTGCAAATTTTCACCCTCAGGTGAGTTAGCTTCCTAGATAAATTATACGACTGTGTTAGACAAACTGTTCAATCAGCATTTTTGTTCAAGCAGTCACAGTTTGAAGGTCGTGTTGCCTTTTTTTTGTTTGAGATTTTGTGGTTTGGAAACTTTTCCTATAACTTACTGTAGTTTTAGTTTAAGTAGAATAGGGGATTCATTTCTAGTTCTGGAGTATTTGTGAATAGCTTTTGTTTCTGAACATTCACGAGTCAAAGGGCAATGTTCCCGCATTGATTCTTCTACTTCTTTCTTCATGAAGTTATTTTCATCTTTTACAAAAGCAACATGTAAAATACATTAGAAAACCCGACTCTGGTTTTCTAATGTATTTTGATGTATTAACAAACTAGGCTCTGGATCATTGCAGTCTATAATTTTATATATTAATTTACAGAAAGACTGAAAACTCAAATTGAACATGAGGGATTATGTATGGAATCATTTTATCCCTAGTGTAAAAGTGTTCTAGTTTAACACTTTTGAATAATCTAACATGCTGAAGTATACATACAGTCATCAATATTATTTTCATATTAATTTAGCCTTTTAATGGCACTGGTGATCTAGCATTTTCCTGTTTATGACAGGGTTCAGCCAAATTGGATTCTAGGTTGTTTCTAAATATCCTAACAAACTTTGTATTATTGCCAGTGATGGTTTGAGTCAGGTGAGTGAAACTTTAGCAAAGTTGGATGAAACAACCAATCAGTGATCCCAAACATGCAACGACACTGGTTTTGGAACAGATTAAACATTAACAATCTGGAATAGTTCAGATCTCAGTCCTCTTGAAACAATATATATGATGCTAAAAAGCTTGGTGTGTGATACAAACTAAACCACTTTAAATGAGTTCTACCCTTTCGACAACGATGTGTTGTCAAATACCCCATTAAAATTATGGCAGCAGTTTGTACATAACTTCAAAAAGTGTCACGTTTTGGTGTAAATTGCTAAAGGAATCTATTGAAAAATTATTCAGAGTGTATGCATATATTGGAACCTATACGTAAAATTTGGAACCTCTCGAGTAAAGAAAACACACAATAAATTTAAATTTGTACGCTCCATTGTAATTTTTAACATTTACTAAAGTTTTATTTTGCATTTTCAATTCACCCTGGAAAAAGAACACTTTAAATGCATTGTTAAAAGTCCTAAATTACCATCACATTCAGACAGATACTGATTTTATTCAAACTTATGACTGACATTGTATCTTGTGCACCAATAAGTAAGATTTCTGTAAAACAATGTTTGAGACCACAATTTTTTGAAGATTTTCACATTGCAGGAGATTAAGTGCCTTTTATTATGCACTATTTAAGATAAAAATGTGATGGATTAATATCTTAGTGAGACTTGAAATAACTTCACAAATCACTGTTGAGCACAGTTGGAAGGTTTAAAATAATCCAACCCACATAAGTGTCTGTAGTTTGCTTTGCTTGGATAAAACTTTAATTATACCTTTGTGCTTTCTGTTATATACTCTCTTGTGCTGGTCATATACACTAATTTTCTAAATTGCACATTTGGAGCCTTTTTTGTCTTATTTGACTCAAGAGAGGTGCAACAAAGTACGACACATTGAGTTTTCTCTGCACCAAATTACTATTCAAAGTGACTTTAATTGCTCCATGTTGTTTGATGCAAATTAAGGTATGAGGAACATGCATTTCCGCTTGTCTATTCTCCTTTCTAAAATCTAAATTATGGCAGATGAATCAGTTAGTGGTGTCAAAGTGAAGCTGCGAGAGAGGGCTTTGGCAATTTGTCAACCCTGGGTGAGCAGGAAATCTGCCAAAAAGCCTCATTGGTTTTTGTCTCACTCCAATGATGATGAACTCCCATGAAGTATTAGTGCTCCCACTGTGTGTTTGTCACATTTATCAGCGTGAGTGCAAATGGAAACTTTAAAGGCGGTATTCCGCCTTCAGTTCCTCTTTGCACCAGTGTTGCACCCCATTCATTTTTAGAACTTTTTTTTGTTTTTTCCGTTGGGAGAGCAGCAGATTAAAATTCATCAGAAATATCTCATTAGGAACCAAAAGCTCAGACCTCAAAGTGTTTGAAAACCCATGCAATTTTGCACTGCTTTATTGCTATCTTGGCAATGTTTGTAAGAGTATATTCTATGATGGTTGGTAATCTCTTGTTAGCTTTGCTGTGTTTTTCTTTTACCTTGAATGACAAAAGCAGTTTTGTAGCTAAGTTTCGCCTGATTCTGCCCTTCTCATCTCATATCTTTTAAAGCTCTTGATATTTCCATGATGATGAAGTATATTCATGCTTTGTATCAGTAGAGGTGGTTCACAGAGGAGTCCCTGTGTTGTTTTTGATTCTATGTTGTTAAGCAGTGATGTTCTTCCTCCTCCTCTCATTGCATGTATTTGCACACTGTCAGCCAATGTTAGCTTTTGCTGTAGTGTGGCTGTGTTTGTGGACAGCTTAGTTTAAGTAGCTTTGGTGTGCTTCCCTCAGCTGCTCAGGCATTGTTAACTATTTATGGAATACTCCCTTCCTTCCCCACTATCTATACTCCATGTCTTATCCATTCTCTACCTTTCATGTACTTGTTTAACTTGTGACAAAAGAATATCAGAATCTCTTTTTATAGCCTTTATTCATACCAGTGCTGCTGTCAGATGGTATCAGTAGAGTTTTTATTCACAACTGAACTTCCTTGTCTGTTTTTTCACTGTTGAACTACATGTATGACAAAATGTTGCAGTCTAGTGTTCCATTACTTCATACTGCAGAACTTAAACCATGTTCCAAGAACTACAAAATTTATGAATTTGAAATCAAGATTCATTTATGCAATGAATCAGTATGCTGTTTCGAGAGAGTTGCATTCTATACAGAAAGCAAGCATATACAGTGCTTCCAAAAAGTGTTCATACCCCTTCACAATTTTACTTTACAATCACAATATATTGCATATTTTTGCATGATTTTTGTTACAGATTAACACAAAGTAGAGCATAATTGTAAAGTAGTAAAAAAATGAAACGGCTTCAAATTTTTTACAAAAGAAAAAAAAAAAAACTGGAAAGTGTGGCATGCGTGCAGTGTGTACCTACTCTTCCACCAGAGTGAATACTTTGCAGGACCACCTTTCATGGCAATTACAACTACAAGCCTTTTGGGGTATGTCTTTATCAGCTTTGCACATCTCGAGACTGACATTTTTGACCATTCATCTGTGCTTTAGCTTTGTCAAATTAGGTGGATATCTGTGGACATCAATTTTTAAGCCTTGCCAAAGATTTTCAACTGGATTTAGGTTTGGCTGTTCTATGCTGAAAAATCAGTATGCTTTGATCTAAACAAATACATAAATGCTTTGGTTATATTTCTCAAATCTATTGCAGCCTCAATAGCAGGGGTTCTCAAATCCAGGCCGGGACCGGTGTCCTGCAATGTTTAGATGTGTCCCTGATCCAACAGATCTGAATCAAATGGCTGAATTACCTCCTCAGTATGCAGTCAAGTTCTTCAGAGTCCTGCTAATGACCTCACATGTGAGGTGTGATTTGACTCACGTTTGTTAATACAGAGACATCTAAAAGTTGAAGGATACCGGCCCTCGAGGCCTGGATTTGAGGACCCCTGCTCTATACTGTTTTGTGCCAGGATTGCCCTTTAATTAGCTTTATTTGTCTTTCCATTAACTCTGATAAACTTCCCTGTTCCCATCGATGAAAACCATCCCCACAGCATGATGTTATTCTTGTGGTTCACCATGGGGATGATGCATTTAAGGAGATTTTGGGCTTTTCTAAACAGAGCACCTTCCTAAACATGTATGCTCTTTCCCTTACATTAATAGAATATTTAAACAAGAATTCCCACAGTTCTCTTTATTCAGTGGTTTTTTTTCTTACCACTCTTTTATAAAGGCCAGCAAAGGACAAATCTGAGGTTTTTGTCAAAATATTCTCCTACCTGAGCTTTGAATCTGTGCAGCTCCTCCAGAGTCACTGTGGGCTGTTTAGTTGTTTCACTGATTAAGCTTGTCCTTGCTTGGACTGCCAGTTAAGATAGACAGCAATGTCTTGGTATTTGCAGTTCTGCCATGCTCTTTACAATTTCAGTTAAGGCAATTAGTTGTAGTGGATTTTGGATTTTGTTCAGGAGTTTCAGAGTAAAGGATGCTAAATGTATATGCATTCCAAAGTTGTCATATGTTTATATTTAAAAATTTTTGAAAACCATGTATCATGATATTAATTCCAGTAAAATTCATGGTTTGTGGTCATTATATGACAAAATGTGAAAAACTTAAAGGGATGAAAGTACTTTTGCACATCTCTTTCCTTGCTTCCACACTGTTCATCACAATGTATATATTTTCTGAGAATACAATCCACTAGTTACAATAATTTTCCTTATTAAGGTACATATGGTGGAGAGGCTGTAACAAAAAAATACACATGTATTGTTGCCTATAGAAAACTCCAGAAAACCTCCTGAAATTTTGCTGCGCTAGACAGATTTCATAAATAGAGAAATCTGTCAAAGCAGGTGTAACCATTTGAGGGAGAGTTCACCTCTTGAATTTAAGAACTTTTTTACGTCTGAATGATTAATTGGCAAGTGAGCAAACTGAAAAATGCAAGGTACTTAACGAAAACTGAAAAGGATTTGATGGGTTAAGGAAAATTCTGAAATGTTCAGAAACCCTTAGGAAATAGCAATCTTCTCTGTGTAAAACTCATACACTGTTCTGTACTTACATTAGCTGTTTTAGTTTTTTGTTTTTTTTTTTCTATCTTAGCACCACAGGACTACTATATTGGCCACTTTATTGCATGGATCATATGATAGTTGGCTATATTTGACCTGATCTAGACAAATCTTGTATAATTATTTTAAATTTAATTGCTGGCTTTTAATCCCAGTGGCCTGATAACCAAGTAGACAGTGATGAATCTTTACATCTACATTTTTTACTTGCAGATACACGTACACCAACGTGCACACACATGCATTTCTGTATAGAGTTGCCCCGAACCAGCTAAAAGTCACGCTGTGTTTGTCATGTTAAAGACTCCCTGAGGAATCAGTAATTCCCTGCCTCATTAGGTAAGGGGAGAGTGGTGTAACAGGTTGCTAAAAGATTCTCAAGCTACTCCTTATTCAACATGCAAATTAAAACACTATTTCCTCCTCAACAAATTAACAGGCTTTTCAAAAGATAAATTGCCCTAGCTGTATTGTAATTTTGACTAAACAATCTAACATATTTCCACTAAACCCCTCAGGGGGTAGAATTACTGATGAATGCAAATGAATTTCTAAATTGTGAGTGTAAATGTAGAAGTATGAGATTTTTCAAAACATGCTAGTCCAAAATAAGTTGTTTTGTTATTTGCGGATTTAGCAGGTATGTAAGGCAGAAAGGTTAATTTTAGCTGCAGGAAGCTTGGTCATATTTGGATATCATGAAAATATAAGTAGTGCTTAGCTCATTCAGATTCTGAACAAGGTTCAGGTTTACAGGTCCTGCACACTGCCTGTTTGTTTTTCACTATTGTTGGCTGAAATATCAGCAGGAGAAAATGTTGGAATAAAGATGTTTTCTGCAGTGTATTAGATTTATCTGGCCACTCTTGTCTGTGATCCAGTTCTTTGTTAAAGGTCACCTGAGATAGGTATGTCTCTTTTCCATTTTCATTCTGTGGTTATCTGTACTTTTTCTTATTTTTATTTTATCTGCTGCCCTGTCTCGCTGTCTCTCCCTTAGTTGGTTCTTGTAACCTTTCCTTCTCGGCATATGCAGTCTTCTTTGTCATACCTTTATCATCGAAAGTTCCTCCTGTTTTAGTAGACTTACCTCTAAGAATATATATATATATATATATATATATATATATATATATATATATATATATATATATGTATATGTGTGTGTGTGTGTGTATGTGTGTGTATATATGTGTATATATATATATGTGTGTGTGTATATATATATATATATATATATATATATATATATATATATATATATATATATATATATATACATTAAACACTGCTTACTTGAAAAAGGATTTGTTTTGTTTGTTTGCTTTTTGTGATCAGATCTGAGAGTCTAAGCAAAATAATCAATGTGCATTGGAATTTGTGGAGCAATTCTTTGTAAGATTCTTGACTTAAAGTTTTACATTTCAACAAGACATCAATTTGAAGCGTACCATCAGCTAACCCAACATCTGCATCTGATACTGGCTGTCTCAAAACAACTTGCTTGAGCTTTAATATTTCTGGCAAGTACTTTTGGTAAAAACTTTCTAAGAAAGCCTGGCGAGGTTATCCCTCCCAAGCTTACTTACTGCTAGCCTGGTAAAAACCAGCTCCTTGTTCTACACTTTGCTTTGTATAGACGGTCTACTGGGAAACGATTGCTTGCTGGAGGTGTAGACTCAGTTGAAGACTTACACGATTGAATCTAATTTTACCCAATCGCTAACGTTTGGCCGTGATGTATGTAATGTGTCAGCTCGAACATGAAGGAAACTATGCTATGAAGCTTACCAGAAATTGTGTGTCTGTAAACAACCATCCTCCACCGTGAAGGGAGAAGTGTCAAGCCGAATGACATCTTTGCCAGCAATACAATGTCTTAAACATTCCTCTTGCTCCAATTTCAATTGCCCAATATTTATAAGCATGGCCAACAAGGACTGAATAACTTTGTTCACTTCATCTGCTGCCATTGCCAAACAGGCAGACTACAATTCAAAAACAGCATAGAAAATTGACATCATCATTCATAACTCTTTCTTCTGTTCACTGATTGGCCAAGATGAAATTCATCCTGAGAAATCAATCTCAGTCGGAGAAATCCCAGACGGAGCACTGAAGGGAGATGAGAATTGAGCGGAGTTGCGCAGGAAAGCAATGGCCAGGCTAACATGCTGCAAAAGATTCTTTAAACAAGTATAACATTGAGAGTCTGATGTGAGTTGGAACTATTCAGGAAACTCACAGTATGGTCATGGTTTTTGTTTTGGTTTCATTCACCTTTTTTTATTTAGAGAGAGCGGTAAGGCAGTTTTATTTGCATAGCACATTTTCAGCAACAGGGCAATTCAAAGTGCTTTACAAGATTAGGGAGGTCTGCCGAGGAGGTCATGGGACTTTTTTTGTTCAGTCCTCATGGGTTTTGTGCTTCTGGAGAAAAAGCTTATGACCATGTTCCCCATAGCTTTATGTCAGGAGTGTTGGTGTGGTGTATGTAGTGTATGGTGTGCCAGCAATGCTATTAAAACTGCATATACCCAAAGCACCAGATGTGTCTGCATCTTGGCACAAAGTCGAACTTGTTCCCAGTGTGAGTTGAAGTGTCCATGCTGTCTCTCTTCACTGATCCTGTGTACGGACATGGTCTTAAGGCATAGTCATGGAGTATGTCTGGTTTAGGAACTTTGGGGTTTCATATTTCCTTTTTGCAGGTGACATTGTTCTGTTTACCTCTTCGAGCTATGACCTTCATTTATGAAAAAATGAAGATGAGAGTAAGTGACTCTCAATCAGAGGTGGTGTTTTTTTCAACTGAAAAAAAAAAACATTAACTTCTACTGCAAAGTTGGGGATCAGTCTCATTCTCAAGTAAAGTATTCTTAAAGTGCCTTTCTGTTGTTTTTTGTTAAATATGGTTAAGTGGAGTTGGAAACAGATAGATAAACTGGAGCCTTTAAAATCACAGCAGGGTCAGCAGATGCTAAGGCACACAGTGCACAGGTCACCAACTTTAGTAAATAATTACATTTTATTTATATAGCACCTTTCTTAGACAGCAGTTACAAAGTGCTTCACAGTAAAAATAGTAAAAAAAAAAAAAAAAAAAAAAAAAGCTGTAAAAAACAATGAAAACGCACTGAAAGAAACATGGAGGAAATACATAACAACATACATTTGTCATAGCAGCCCACCTCAGCTTTTTGCAGAGCCAATAGCTAAAGACTTCTCAAAAACAGCATGGAGAGTGTTTCCATTGCTGAGCACCTTTATCCAAACATTAAATCACTAAGTGCAGTACAAAGTGTGGAATGCAGTGGTGTAAAGCTTTAAACCAATAGAGAAGTGTTTTCTGGAGTGATTAATGGACCAGTCTGATAGTTGCCAGTAGAATGACACTTGCCTGACTGCACTATGTCAAGTGTAAAGATTGTTGCGGGGCTGTGGGGCTATGTTTCTCTGAAATGAAGGCTCACCTTAAATTCAACCTGGCAAACTCTCTCCAGCTACCTGCATATCCATCATCGGGCCACGCCTCTGCTGCTGCCAATTATCATCCAGGATTCCGGATATATGGCTCACAATCCATGGTTCCACCTGCTCACCAGCCAAGCTTTGTCCCACCACCACCCAGTCTCTACTCTGGCCCAAGAGGGCCAGAGTAGAGACTGGGTAGAGACTCCCCTGCTCTCCCTTTCCACCGCCCCTACTCCACCACCAAGTCCGGGACCCAGGAGCAAGACGACCTTAAATCATCACCCTATGTTGTTCATTCAAGCTCATGGCGATTCTCAGAATACACGTCTTCTGCCAAAGAACTTTAAGTCAATAAAACTCTCTAATTGTCTCTATCTCTGCGTGTGAGTCTCTCCAGGTTGAAATTGGCCTCAGCCCCTTAGTTCAATTAAAACAATTTTTTAATAGTTTGGCATACCACAGCATTTTGGAAAAATTAACAACCCTAATTTTACAATGTTACATGTTACATCCACAAATACTTTCTGAAAAAAGGGTGAACAATTTATATAAAAACAGTTCTAAACCTTTCTAAGCCTTCTCTGAAGAACTGACACTGGGCCAGTGCCTAAAGCCTTTGTATTAGAAATAGTTTTGTAGCTTGTTCCCTAAAAGCAGTGGATTCAAATTTTCAAAGGTTTTATTAACGTCCAGAGCACACAAACCGTATTCTAGGTTTTTGGTTTTAGTCATAATGGTTCATGAATGGGTGTAAAAGTTTACCAAACAAAACCTTTTTTCCTCTTTGAGTCTTTTTTGTATTTTAAACAGGTCATCTTTCTTTTACAGGGACAACCTGAGTTGCAGAGCATGTAGCAATGACAACAAGAAATGCAATGACAAAGACCTAGAGAGAACAACAGAAAAAATGACTGACAAGCTGACAGAAAGGGTTTCTGGGGAGAATCATTAGCCCCCTACAAAATTCAGCATGTTGTTTTGAACAGTGCCTTTGACTGGCCTTTAGGCTGAGTAGTGTTGGT
Source organism: Anableps anableps (assembly GCA_014839685.1). Taxonomy (NCBI): domain Eukaryota; kingdom Metazoa; phylum Chordata; class Actinopteri; order Cyprinodontiformes; family Anablepidae; genus Anableps; species Anableps anableps. The sequence continues at coordinate 11,052,833 of CM026081.1, forward strand.
CTGTGTGCCTTCAGCTGGGTAGTGGGTCAGCCATTGATCTAAAGATATAAGCTGGTACTTTGGAACCAAGCCTTTATCATCCTACAGGGCTACCAACACTGTGGGTGGATAAGCCTCAAGCTGCTCAGGGGGGTTTACAACTGTGTGTGTGTGTGTGTGTGTGTGTGTGTGTGTGTGTGTGTGTGTGTGTGTGTGTGTGTGTGTCAGTGTCTACCGATGGCTGTGATCTGAATATATCTGCATACAGATTCATATGATCTCTTTAATTCCTTTTTTGCCCCACTCAAAGAATTGGCGGGTAGCATGACTAAAAGACTAAAGGGTATAAAAAGGGGGAAAGAATGACAGTTTCAAAATTAAAGAAGAGTACTCACTTTTAAAATTTTAACAAACCATACATTAATTACTACAAGAGAGAAAGCGTCATGAATAGCATGTAAATGACAAGTGGCAACATGAGACCAAAGTTCAAGAGAGAAAACTAAAAAAAAAAAAAAAAAGAGTGAAAATAGAGTTTGGAATTCTTTCAGTAGGTGAAAACAAAATGGCCATATTTACTCTCTTCTGTTTTTCAATTTAAAACGGTCAGTTAATGGCCTAAAATTGAAACAACTGACAATTTTTTTTCAGCTATAAATTCAAGAATCAAATTAATGATTGGCAGCCTCTCTCTAAGGGATTTAAGCTGCTGTCCTGCTGTTCCCTATCTTGCCATGATTGTCAATGTATAAAAAAATACATAGTATGTATGTTCTAAATATGAGGAAATGAAGGAGAGTTCTGGAAAATCAAGTCCTGTCTTCGAAGTATGTTTACTAAAGTATAAGGGAATGACCCTTCTGAATAGTGCATGTACATTAGGACCAAGGATGTGAAATTCACATTGTTCTGCTCCATCCAGAGTACATTGCTCTTGCTGTGATTGTCTTGTTGTATGGTTCTCTTTATTTTCACTTAAGGATCAACTTATTGGGAAATAAATCCCCAGGCTCTATGGGTGCACCCAAGTGATTAGATAATTATTAGCCAAAGTAGTCAGAAAGTAGCAGAAAGAATGTTTCAAGAGTATTGCATAAGACTAAGTGATGCTAATTTTGGGTCATTTTTCAATATTTGAATAGCTGTTACATAAAAGCTGTTACAGTGGCACACATGTTTGATACACATGACATTTTAGGGCTGTGGCAATCATGCTGTGGAAACTTTTAGCATGTGCAAGAAAATATGTGGCAGCCTTGCTTAAAGCTGCAGTATGTAACTTTTGGAAAAAAAATGTTTTTTTTTAAATATTTGTTTAAACTGTCATTATGTCATGACAGTATGATATGAGACAGATAAACTATGAAAAAAATCGAGCTCCTCTGCCTTCTCCCAGTGCTCCCAGTTCTATTTTGAAACAACCAATCAGAACCAGGAGGAGGGTCTTAGTGCTGTCAATATCTGTCCATGTGGTGCTGTTCACCCCCCCTCCCTCCCAACCCTCCTCCCTGCTACGTTTAGCATGACCACCGATGAGGGCAGATAAGTGGTTTTCCTGTTACATTAAGTTGTTTTTTCTGTCATTAGCACATTTAGCGCTGCAAACATGAGGATGATTAACGGTTCCTTCTGGCTCTGATTGGTTGTTTTTGGTCAGGAGTGGTGCATTTCTTCTGACAGCAATAGTAGCTCAGGTAGGTGGTGGAGGATATTGATTTTTTTTTCACAGATTTTCTGAACCATACGACATACCATATGATACAACTGTCATGACATGGTGATAGTTTTAACAAATATGTAAAAAAATATATATTTTTAATAAGAGTTACATACTACAGCTTTAACTGCTGATCAAATTTTGTAAGATACTTTGTCAAATGTGTATGATGTGTTGCTAGAGCATTATTTACCAAATGCACGGAGTGGTTTTGGCATTTGGTGTCTGTGTAATCACATCAAGTTTCAGAGTTGACATTTTGTTTCTGCTTTCTTCCATTTAACATCCATAAAAAAAACATTTCATGCACATGTACTCAATGATCATAAAAATGTTTAAGTACCATATTAGAATCATTGTAATTTTTTATTTTTAAAAATATTTTATAATAAACCGAACTTTGAGGGAATGGTGATTCTGTCACTCAATCTCACCTATTTCTTTTTTTTCACGCCTTTTTGCCTGCGTTTCAGGCATACCATTTAAAGAAGCTGGTTGTCTACATGTGCTAAGGCAGTCTTTGCCCAATCAAAAGGATATTTGGAGATGATATCCTAATTGTTTGGTTGACTTCGCTGGCTCAGGGTTGCATCTGGCATCAGAGTAGATGGGTTGCATCAATAAAATATGAATTGTATGTTTGAATGACCTTCAACCTTTTGAATTATTTGTATGGATGCATGAGTGTGAACACGTGTGTGTGTGTGTGTGTGTGTGTGTGTGTGTGTGTGTGTGTGTGTGTGTATCTGTCTGTCTGTGTGTAGAATAGGTATTTATATGTTGAATAGGTGTATGTGTGCTATTTTGTCACCTGGAATTGCGAAGATGCTGCAGTGGTGAGAAGAGTGGAAATCTTGTAGCACTAAGAGCCCAAGAGCAGCATTGGGCAGGTAGCCTCGACTTCCAGAGGCCTCAGCAGCCACAGGCAAACAGACACCAGGCACCCCCACAAAGTAGGCATTCACCAGACATGGAGCATGCTGGCAGCGAAACATAGGAAAATCAGTGCCCAGGCCAGAGCAGCACAGGGAGAAATGCATGTTTCCAAACCCCACTACCCAACTCTGCTGCTACATTCCCAGGTACCTTGATGACCATGCGGTACGCCCTGGCAACAGAAACAACTACCACTGAGGAGGTATACCCTCGGCAGGCATCAGCAATATAGAGTGGCCTCACTCATGTTTTGAAGAATCACGAGTTATGATCAAGCCAAACAGAACTACAAGTGATTTATAGAAGTCACATAACTTCATTACCTTATAGTAGACGAGTGGTTTTCAAACAAGTATAACCTCCATAAATACATTGTTTTCCAAGTAAAACTACATTATGTGCACAACAATTAGGCAAGTGAGTATTTTAACCATATCATTTTTTAGGCATATTTTATAACTCCAAGATGGAGAAATCTTAGTTGATTTAAACATAGCAGGTGATGTGTATCTGTAATGAGGAAGGGTGTGGCCTAAGGATGTTAACACCCTGTATCAAGGTGTGCATAATTATTAGCCAGCTTCTTTTCTTTAGGCAAAATGGGCCAAAATGACCAAAAATGATCAAAAGTGTCTCAGAGGGATGCAGCACTCTTGAAATTGCTAAGATAGCGGGGCAAGATCACAGAATCATCAAATGTTTTGTTGCAAATAGTCAACAGGGTCACAAGGAAAGTGTTGAGAAAGAAGACACAAATTAACTGCCAAGGATTTGAAAAGAATCAAGCGGGAAGCTACCAGGAACTCATCTTCTTGTTCTGTTAAATTCCATAATTGGAACTTACCTGGAGTACCTAGACATACAAGATGTGATGCAAAGAAAGCTGAAATCCAACCACCACTGAACAAGACACATAAGCTGAGGTGTCTAGACTGGGTCAAGAAATATCTGACGACAGATTTTTCCAAGGTTTTATGGACTGATAAAGAGTAACTCTTGATGGACCAGCTCGATGGGCCCGAGGCTGGATTTGTGAAGGGCGCAGATCTCTACTTCAAGTCAGATGCCAGCAAGGTGGAGGTGTGTTACTGGTATGGGCTGGTATTATTAAAGATGAGCTGGTTGGACCTTTTTGGATTGAACATGCCATTCAAATCAACTCCAAAATCGACTGCCAATTTTTAGAAGACACTTTCTTCAAACAGTGGACCAGGAAGAAATATGGATCTTTCACAAAGACAATGGTTTTTTATGCAGGACAATGCTCCATCATATGCACCCAAGCATTCTTTGTGCTAGCCAGTAAAAGTGTTAAAGATGAAAAATTTATGCCATGGCCCTCTTCCTCGCCTGACCTGAACCCAATTGAGAACTTGTGGGCAGTTCTTAAACAAGAGAGTTGCGGTGAAGGAAAACAGTCCACCTCTCTGAACAGTGTCTGAGAGGCTGTGGTTGGTGCTGCACAAAAAGTTGATTGTTAACAGATCAACAAACTCACAGACTCCATAAATGGAAGACTTATCACTGTTACTGAAAAGAAGGGTGGCGATATTGTTACAAAAAAAAAAAAAAAACCCAGGTGGTAATGGTGGTATCCGTAGAACAGTTTTAGAACCATGGTAGTTGACTATGACTAGAACACAGAAAGCTATTTCAGTGAGGGTACAAAATGTTATGTGGTTGGTATGAAATGTATTGCCACATCCAACTCCAATTCATACCTGAAAAAGAAAATACATATGAAGCAATTGAAAGAGATGATTTGCTGACCATTTCACACATTTCACAAATTTCAAGTGAAAATAACCTCATATTTCACAGTTAGCATTCTGGGATTCCAAAAAATGAGAGGCATATGAACTTGTCAGTTCTTGTGCTCGAAAAACTTTGCCTGACGTTCACATGTCAATACATGTAAATGTTTTTCTTACAATTAATCTTATTTGGCTTAACAAGAAATTCTGAAAACCTTGAAAGATCCCACTAACAGTATAGATGTAAATTTCCCAAGGCCTCAGTTTCTGTTGTGCAAAGCTTAATAATAATAAATAATACATCACATTTGTAGGTGCCTTTCTTGACACTCAAGGTCACCTTACATAAAAACAGACACAATATTAAAATACACAGTAAAAATAAGAAAAAAATAGGATTTAAATAAACAGTGCAGTTGCAATCACAGTGCATAGGCTACTTTAAACAGATGAATTTTTAGTTTGGATTTGAAATGTGGCAATGAGTCTGTGTTACGAGGATCAGGTGGGAGTGAGTTCCAGAGCTGGAGAGCAGCGCGGCTGAACACTCTGCTCCTCATAGTAATAAGACGGGCAGGGAGAACAGTGAGATGAATAGAAGAAGAGGATCTGAGGTTACGGGCAGGTGTAGCAATATGAAGGAGGTCCGAAAGATATGTAAGGCCGAGGTTGTGGACAATCTTAAAGGTAAGGAGGTGTATTTTGTAGTTGATGCGATATGGGATGGGAAGCCAATGGAGCTGTTGTAGAACAGGTGTGATGTGATGGACTGAGGGGGTCTGTGTAATGATACGGGCAGCTAAATTTTGAACTAGTTGTAACTTATGGAGGGTTTTCTGTAGTAGGTCGAAGAGAAGAGAATTACAGTCATCTAAAAGAGAGGTGACCAGACTGTGGACCAGAACAGCAGTGGAGTGAGAAGTGAGAGAAGGACGGAGACAATGAATATTTTGAAGATGGAAGGAGGCTGACCAAGTGATATTATTGACATGGGAGGCGAGGGAGAGGGTGCTATCGAGGATTACACCCAGACTCTTGACCTGAGGGGAGGGAAAGATGGAGTTATCATCCAGAGTGGAGACATTATGAAGTTTACTTAGTATTGATTTAGTGCCAATTAGAAAAGTTTGTTTATTACAATTTAATTTAAGAAGTTTAAGGCACCTTGTGCTGCAGCTGGGCGTATTTGGTTGACTGTCATGCTATTTTACCAGTTTTGTAAAACCCTTTAGTCATGGATGACAGTTGTATGTTGCTACCTCTGTAATATGCCGTTTTCTGCCCTGTGGGTATGGTCACTGGAGAATATGTGCCACTTTCAATTGAGTTTTCTCCATGCACTTTAACTATGTGGCTTAGAAGACCCCCTTTCTTTCTCCTTATCTTGCTCTTTGTGACACACAAATTGGCACAAATACACAAAGCAGGTTGCTGACACAAACAAGCTGCATTTCCTATTGTCTGATGTTATTCTTCTGCTTTAGTGGCTGCTTACAAATTCATGAGAATCATGAAAGGCACTGCAGTGCATTTACAGGCCTTCTCCTCATACAGATTTATTTTCCATGTCTATATTATATTGCTGGTTCATGGATCTCACTCTAAAAGGTCTGTGAGAACGTTTTACTCAGGAGATGCTGTCAGAATCCAATTGAAGAAGCCTAAGGCAGACATTATTTTTATCATTCAGGAGTCAGAACTGATCAAGCCATAGCAGGCATGTTCTAGTGTTTTTAAATCGGGTAGAGTGTAAGGATTTGTGTGTCTTAGGTTTTAGCCTAATCAATGTTTTCTGAGTGAGTGCTACTCTTTTTTTTTTTTTTTTTTCTCAAACTCACCTGTTCTTGTGCTTCCTGATTCACCCACAGATTTGTTTAAATTAATTTACAAGACAAACAATTTAAATAATATTTTGAGAAAGTAATTTCTAAGGTGTCTCTGTAGGTTTAAATGATTCTGTGATTACTTGCAGATGTCAGTGGAATGAAAAGTTTCAGATCTGATTGTGACACAAGGTGAGGTACACATCTAATTACACAGACTGGCTCCAAACTCCTAAAAACAAGGCTAAAACTTGTAACAAACAAATATTTTAATGTTGTATCTCGGTCTACTAATGAAAGTATCCTGCTAATTATTGTGCCAAAAAAATAATCATAGCCTTGTCCTAGCTATTTCCCTCCTGCTGGTTTGTGTCAAGGGCTTGAAAGAGATGTGGAGTGATGAGCAACAGGAAGCAAAAAAGAACTGAAATACTAGCTGGCAGATTGCCCAGCTGAGATGTCAGCGTGCTTCTTATATTTCTTTATTTTGTTCAGTGACAGACTCTTTCAAGCGTAACATGTCTTCTTGAAAAAACATGCATGTTTTCTATTTTTTGTAAGTTCTGCTGAGAACTGCTTAACAAACTGGAGAGCATGCATCAGTGTTTATAACTGAAAATAGTTCCCCAAAAGTATGATTATAGGCTGAGTTTGACTTTGATTAAATAACATCTGACTAGTGCTACACTGAGCAGCCAAATTGAAGTGAAGGTAATTTGTGCAATTTTGACATTTTTAGAAAACAACTGTTCCTTTCCAAATTTTGACCTATTTATTGTAAGTTTATTCCAGCTAGTTGTAGCTTTGCATAAAACATAATAATAGCATTGGAGAGAATCCAAATACTAATATATAGGTATATAGGTATATAGGCATATAGGTGTAGAAAGATAAACTTTCAATATGATACAAAAACAGGGAATCTCAGAAACAGGAATTCAGAAAATAAGTGACAGCAGAAATGTAACAAAAATCTCTTTTTGACACTGTTTGTCTACCTCACATTAGAGGTAGACACAAAGTGGAAAAACAATTAGTTGACACCTGACAAAAACTGAGACAAAATATAGTACCTCGCAAAACGATCATCCCTTTTCCACATTTGGTCATTTTACAACTGCAAACTTCGTTTTGTTTATTGGGAGTTTATGTGATAGACCAACAACAAGCAATGAATAATTGTAAAATAGAAGGGTATAAATGGTTTCAAAAATATCTAACCAATAAAAATGCAATCAGTATGGCACCGATTTATATTCATTGCCTTGAGCTGATTTGAGCATTTAGTGGCAAAATGACCTTTCTAACATGTTCTCTTTCCATTTTTGGTTGGTGGATTGAACAGCACTCCATGATGTGCTAAAGGCATGTAATATTATTTTATAACCTAATCCACCCTAAATTTTCCCACAACTTTATTTTTTTGCCGTTTTATTTTCAAGTATCAGAGTACTGCAGTTGAACACAAAAGAACACCACATATTCTATTTTGCAAAAATATTGGAAAGCATAAATGCTTTTCCTTTGATTTCACAATTACCCACTATTTTATGTTAATATTCCTACAAAATACACAAAAGTTTGTGATTGTAACTTGATAAAATATGGAAAACTGTAAGGGGTATAAATACTTTTGGGATGTATGGTCTTCTGAGCCAACAAGTAACACTGAAAGGGCATAACAAAACCCAGCAATCTTGTCTCTAATAAAGAGAATGCCAACTACACAATAACCAATCATATCATGCTTTTACCTTCAACATTTTTGCTCCTGATAAGGTCAATTCAGGTCTAAATGAACAGTGGTTTCCCCTTCGTCTTTCATCGTTTGTCTCTTGGCAAACAGCGTTTGACTGCTGCTAGGAAGAACAGACCCAGCATTGTCACTCCACACGGCTCGGCTTGGTGTAGACAGACTGCGTTGTGGCTCAAGGGAGCTTTACACACACACACACACACACACACACACACACACACACACACACACACACACATATAAAAGAAAACACACAAACAGAAAGAACATCCCAAAGGGAATTCAACTTATAAAGGGATCAGTGTAAACATCCACCGGCAGTTGAGGTGTTGGTACCCCTGTGAAGTGAGAGCCATGCTGAAGGCATGGTGCTGGTTGATAAGAACTGCTAACATATAGGAGAGAGGAAAGTTAGTCAGTTGCAACACTACCAAACACCTTAGAAATGCAAATTTAAGATCAGCTATAAAATTTTGTTCAAATTGGTGATAGGTTCTTATTTGGTAAACGTATAGAGATGGCTGCATTTTTAATTTAGGACATTTTGGTTAGTATGAGTGCATTAAAACTGCCATCACTGAGTAGAATAGGTAAAATAAAATGCATTTTCCACAATAAAAAGGTTAGAAATACTAGATAATAACCGTTATTGTGCTTGTTAAAAACAGAAATAAAATGCCTCTATTAGAGAGCAATAACAGCATGTATATGCATGAGATATATTTATGAAGATGTTTTCTTTTTCCAAGTGAACAAAACACTTGGGACTTTGCTCATATTCATGCTATTTTGGGGTCAGCTGGTTCAGATGTTTGACCCAGGGTTCTGTTTGTTATCCACCAGCAAATTAGGTGATAATGCTCTGCTTGGTCAAATATCTTTTGTGAAGAGAGAATTTGTATGAATGTTTTGTGTCTCAATAATATCTAAAAAGATTTTGCAAACAGTTAATCACCGATTATTCTGATAAGCCTTTGCAACCAGGTATTGATAATGAAATTCAAAATTTACAGGCCTCACAGTGAACCATAGACTAGGCAAAGGTGAGCAAGGATGGCCTGCAGTGTTATTGGGTCTCTACTTGCTGTGGACCAGTTTCTTGTATCAAGGTAAACAGATTTCTTCTTAAGTTACAGGTTTAGAATCACATTTTTTTTACAGTGTTTCTATGGGTTAGAGTTTTTTTTAATGGATTAGCAGAGAGTATACCAAATGAATGGAGAACTGAGTAATTCAGCACTGCCCCTCCCCTGCTTGTAACTGCACACTGCTGGTCAGCTAGTTTAAGTAAGGCTGTTTTTCCATAGCTTACAAGAAACGTATAATTTAATCTGATTTGAAATATTACCAGGCAAATAAACTATAGTTGGCAATCAACAAAAAATGTTTGAGACATTATTATAACTGTAATAATTAAATTTAGATTATTTTTTTAGAAGCAATAGGAATAATTGTTGCTTATCCATTTTGAATAAAATTAGTTGGATGGTGTTATACATTTTGTTTTAAATTGTTTAAAATCCATGATAGTGTGAAACCACAGTATAGGCCCAATGGAACAAACCCAAGTTCATTGCCACCATCACTTTCATACTTTCATTCATCTCAGATACCTGAGTTTGACTCCTGTAGGAAACTTTAAATCCAAAAATGATAAAATCATGTCTGCAAAATAAATAATTGTGAAAAAGAGAGAGAAGGAGAAAGACAGAGTGACAGGAAATCTTGAACAGCTGTGGAAACATAATCAGTTGTGAGATTAGTTTGTTTGATTCTCATCTCTCCTGACAATTACAGCTTGCCATGAAGTCATTTAAATTGCCAGAGAAAGTGGTAGCTTATTTACACAACAAAGTCGAAGTATACCTCTCACGCTCGTAAGCACTGACAAGAGTACAGCAGCGAGAAAGTCACAGCACTCACACTTTGGGCAAATATTTGTTTTGTGGAATTGAAATTTAACTTTGAAAGCAGCTGCATAAAAGCATGAACTTTTATATCATCTTCTTCTTTACAATTTTTCATTATAGTTTCAATAAAGGTCAGTTTAGAAGTAGGAGATAGTGATGCAGGAGTAGCATGCTGTAGATGCCTGTGATTTGAATCAAACCCATGTGTGTGTGTGTGTGTGTGTGTGTGTGTGTGTGTGTGAATATATATATATATATATATATATATATATATATATATATATATATATATATATATATATATATACACAAATTTTATCCTGTATTTCATATTTATATTGCGAAGGGAAAAAACTGAAACAAAGCAACTTCTACCTGTTAGATGTGTGTGGGAGAGAGAAAGAAAGAGAGAGAAACAATCCACATGTTTGCTGTTTGCTGTCAGCTTGTGTGTAAAGTTGCATTTTATTTAAATTACATCCGATCTTCCAATTCAGTAATGTGAGGCACGTCCTGTGAAATGAACACCATGAACATTGCATGATGCAACTGCTTTGCAAGGATAATGTTGTCTTGCATGGTTGTTTACACAAAAAAGATGTCATTAAGTTTATTTTAATGTCGTCTGGAAAGTGTGACATGTTTGTCCACACAGTAATTCTTTTCTAAATAGTTTATTTTAACTTCACTTCTGGATCTAAAACTTTTTAAGCAATGCAAATTTCTCTCTGAGGGGTTAAGCCAAAGCTGAACACTGACTTCTTTGAGATAGTCAATTTTTATTCTGGTAACACAATATTGCTTTCCTTTCTCTAACTTTGAATTTGATACATGCTAGAGCCCAACTGATGTTGGGTTTTAAGATTGTTGCAAAAGCCAAAGTTATATTCCCAATTAATGTTACTGTAGGTCAAGACTTTTACAGTTAAAATAGATCATAGCTGGAGTTGAATTTTCATTATGCCTGAGAAAAAAAAATTTTAACAGTAGAACTAGTTTTTGTATAGTAACTGAATTACTAAGTTGTGAATTAAAGCAATCAGAATCTGTTTTCTGCTATGCCATCCAAACTTCTTGACATCAGTGGTTGAAATGTATAAAAAGACTTGATAAAAGCAACATTTATCTCAGTACTGTTTAAAAAAAAAAACAAACAAAAAAAACTAGTAAACAGAACTTGTAGTTTAAGTTTTCAACCTAATTATATTGGTGATGAGTGTTGAACTAGTATGGCTGGTAAGGCGCATACCTACACAAAATATAAACTAAGATGAATTCAATAGCCACATTTTGTCATTCAATCTATTGTTGCATCTAAACAGTCTGCCAGAATCAACAGAAAAGTAATTTAAGAATTACATTGTTTGATAGACTCATGTGACATGAGTCAAAGTTCAAATCAATCAATGCAACTCACACTGTAAACCGCTAATGTACAACTTTGTTTGGTAATCTATAAATAAGGCTGGAAAATTACGCATTTTATGCATTTATTTTAAAATGATTAATTGGGCACAATTATTGTGTTGCTATTGTTGACTATTTTTAAATAACTGTTTCTTAACTTTGGATTTTTTTACCCTATAGAATAATTATGCTCATTTTTTTTTTTTTTTTAAATGTGAGATTTTGCTACTGCAATATAAATATGATTCTTTTAGACACCTTGGAGACTAACAAGAAACACCTGGCTTTGTTTGAGGAACTGTTTTACTTAAGCTCAGGTTGAACATCAACAACTTTGTTCTAGTTTCATCTGTGTTATACACTAACCTGTTAACCTATATCATTCAAAGATTATGACTTCATCACCTAAATCATTCAGAGAACTTAAAGGGGCAGTATTATTTGTTTTCCATGCACATAGAATCATTTTATAGCACAAAAAGGATATTTGAAATATGACTTTAAAGAAATTTGACTTCATAATTTAAAGCCTTGGAATTGGGCCTCTGTCTCTTTAAGAAAGTCCTGCTCTTTCTGAAACTCCGCCTTTAGGAATTCTTCACAACACCGAACCCTTTAACAACGTTTTTCAGTGTTGCAGTGAGAAGTAGCTCATATAATGAGCTCAATTGATGCGCAGTTCCACCAGGTGTTTGCTCATTGATGCTGGCTTGTCTGACGGGGCTGAGTGGGGAAGACGCAGGGGAGAGCTGCTCTGTGTGGCAGAAGCTCTGAAGCTTAGAAACTGCAGCTCTAAGGAGGAGCTGGGTCTCAAAGGCGGTGCTGGGTTCATCCAAGCGTTTTGCACAGCTGAATGGTTGCCATGGGAGATTGAAGGATTTCTCAAACATACATGAAAGAATCAGGGTAACACTCCAGGTATGTTTTTAATGAGGCAATGACATTATAACATGATGTAAGGCTCAAAAAAAGTCAATTTTACATTATACTGCCCCTTTAAGACTCAAACGTTTTCTAAGGATTGTATTGCTTTCTAAGCTTCTTCAGCTTAGCTTCTTCAGCTTTCTGAAGTTATGCCCTTAAGCAGGCAAAAAAATTGGGACGTACATTCTAATTTATTGAATATGACTGTAGATCATTTCTTAGCCTGCTCATGTGTTAGCAGATTCCTTTGTAGATGTGAAAGTTGCTAGAGTGAATCTTTTTTATGACTCTAGTTTAATGAAACGATGGTGTCATCTTTAATAAATTACAATATTAATGAAAAGAACATCAAAAAAACAAAACATTTCACCCTCAAAACGCTTACATGTTATCCAGTGGGTCCATGAGGACACTGGTGTCATCATGACAGTTAAGGGGTTTTAAAGGTTATTTTTAAAAGGTACTTTTAACCTGACAAACAAGTCTCATCAGAATGAATATTCTACTGTTTTGAATATGACTATATTTTACATACATGCTACATAGCCCAATTTGAACTTGATTTCTTGCATCAGTGTTGAACAGAAACTTTTAGCAGGCTTCACTTTATGCAAGAGCGAGACATGAAAACATCGACTACAAACCTGTGATACCGAAAATATCTATTAAGAAGTCAAAATTTATTTCAAACTTCCATAAATATAGAATTTACTTTTTTTTGTTTTTTACAGTTTTATAACAGTGCAGAGACTTTGTTTTTCTTTGTGTGTGTACTCCACATGAGAATTTAAAGACAAGTTCGGAGAGGGTTTTGTGAAGAGGAAAAGCCATTTCTTTTTATCAACAGGAGCGAGAAATACAAATTTTAAAAGTTGTTGTTTATACCTAAGGTAAACAAAAGCATCATTTGAAAAACTCTGAAATAATTTGGTCTGTAAATCCCCACATGATTTCAATTTAGATTGCTTTGTTTCCACTGCTGGCACCGTTCTATCTGAAAACAAACCAAAAAAAGGTATAAAACAGGCACCATAAGAGATCATGTTTTTTTTTTTTCCCTTTCTGTCCATGCCTATTCACTCAACTACCATGACAATTTTAGCAGAAACACAAGATTGCACATGGCAAACCTCACCAATGACTTTTCCCTGTCTTCTGTATGATGTGAAGTCTGCTGAGAGTTATTATTCAAGTAAGCGCAATGGTGCAAATAATGAAATTCATACTGGTCTTACACAATGGTTGGCATGCCATCTTTTGAGGATCAGACCTGAATTGATTTGGGTGCAATTTCACCTCTTATTACCCAATAGACTGCACTGTAATATGTGCTTTTTTCCCTGCAGAAGAAGTAAACTGAAATCAGGATGGAATTTATTTATTTGTTGTAATGTGCAATTTGTCCAACAGAGCCAATGATCTAATATTTACCAAATATTCCATGTCATCATAATGTCAACTTTTAGTTGGACATTGTTGGTGTCCGTCATCTTTCCTCTCACTTTGCTATCCTTGCAATCAACTTTCCACCCTCCAACACAGAAATGTCAAAATACTGCTAAATACGACAACACATGACATTTAGACTCTCACAGCACTCTTAGACCAGTACCTGGCTAGCTATAAATTTCATCACATACAATGATTGCCCCCAACCTTTGTGAAGCTGGAAGACATACTGTATCTGCTTTTCAAATCCTGATAACCTGACCACACATCAGCAGTCTCAACACCTTTGTAAGTTTGGGAATAAGATGGAAGAACACAGGTAATTAGTCTCTTCTCAGCTCCTCCAACTCCTAGTGTTGTTTATGCTGACCATGTCATTAGTCCATTAGTGTTTTTGTTTGTATGTGTCAAACCTGGCGCAACAATGTGCTCAAACAATTTATGATCTAATTAGAGGGTATAACGAATAGTCAGTCATTTTTAAAGGCTGTAATTAAAATGTTTTAGAGTACGCAAATATTAATTGTTTAAGTAATGGTTTTAGATGGGTATAATTTGTATGTACACAACAGTTGTGATTATGATATTGTTACTCTACTTGATGTCCAAATGTTTTATTTCTCTTACAGTAAACTAAATGGTCTGAAAATCATCAAATAGATGACATACTTTGTTTAATTTTCTTTATGCATATATACATACATACATACATACATACAGGCATATATATATATACATATGCATAGATACTGTGCATGCAATGTATGTATATATACATACATAAATGCATACATGAATACATACATGCATAAAACGTGGGCCCAAATTATTCATAACCTTGGCAGATTTAGGTTTAAAGCAATCTTTTAATTTTATCGACACGTTTTTCTGACTGTAAGTATTATTAACATTTTGGAGTGGCCCAGTCCCAACTCAAATCTGATAGAGAATCTGTGGAGAGAACTAAAGATTAGGGAGATGGCAAGGAGACCTTCTAACCTTAGACTTAAAGCTCATCACAAAGGATAAATCATCAAAATAATGGTAGAAACATTCAGTAAGCTATTAAGCAACTGTAAGAAAAAGTTCACTGGGCAATGCTGGATTTCTGCATTTCTGACCATTCAGTCACCAGGCAGGACTGATCGAGCTGATAATCAGCCAATCCCAGTCACTGGCTGATTTCTCAGTGCACCACTTAGTTTATTTCTTAGAAGCAGGAAATATAGGCACACATGGAATTTAAACAAGTTTGACAAGGGCTAAGATGTGATGGCAGGTTACCTGGGATAGAGCATCTCAGAAGCTGCTTTTCTAGTTGGGTGTTTGCGGTTTGCAGAGGTAAGTACCTTTCAAAAGCAGTCAAAAATGAACAATAGTGAACCAGTGACAAGATCATGGGTCTCCAAGGTTCATTGATGCAGGTGGAGGGTAATGACTGTCATGTGTGGTCTAATGTAGCACACTAGCTGTTGTAGCTCAAATTGCTGAAGAAGTTAATGGTGGTTCTGACAGAAAGGTGTCAGAATACACATTGCATCTCAGTTCATTTTGTATGGGGGCTGTGTACCCAACGAGCCATCAGACCATTGCCCAGAAGTCTCAAGATTGGGCCTCTGAGCTTCAGATCTGGACCATATTTAAGAATATGGTCTGATGTGATCATTCAGAATTTTTTTTACATCAACTGGATGACCTAGTGTGTGTTTTACCTGAAGAACACAAGGCACCAGGATGCAAAAAGAATTTGGTAAAGCTAGAGTGATGCCTCCAAATTCCCCAGTTTTTCTTCTAATCAAGCATCTGTAGAATGTGCTAGACAGACAGGTCTGATAAATGGATTCCCCACCTCACAGCTTACAGAATGTAAATGACCTCCTGCTTGCACCTTGGTGCCAGACACCACAACACATCTTCAGGTGGAATCCACACCTTGGCAGGTCAGGTTTTTGTTTTTTTTTTTTGTTTTTTTTTTTGCATCAAAAGAATACAATTTAACATTGTGACCATTTGGCATATGGTCATACTGTTAAGCCCGACTGGTCTACTTGCATGCAATCCACAAATACAATGATCCTGTTTTTGTGTATATTCCTTTTATTGAAGCTTATAAACCCTTTGTTAGCATACTGAAACTTTTAGACACACCCTGTATCCTTAAGTAAGTCCTGAAAAAAGCATACTCTATAAAGTAGGTGGTTGAATGAATAAGTAATCAGAAAACCACTCAGATATTTTTGTTTAATTTCACATAATTTTGCCAAAATGGCTATTCCGTTTGGTGAAAATGCATTAAAAACACCACTTTTTAGACACTAACAAATTATATCCAGTGTTGTGTGTAAGATAATTTTTTATGTAAATAGATCCAGAAAGGAACTGCAAAGTGTCAGTTTCATAAGGTGGAAAGAAAGAATCTTGAAATAATCAAAGTATGGTACAGTTATCATCATATAAATTTGAAATTTCATGTAACCCATCTAAAAAAGTCTCAATCAAAATCAAATGGAGTCTCTGTCAAAATGTTGTAGATTACTACCTGTTTTGATGCATGAATCAGAATCCTTTTATTTGTCCCCCAGGGGGGAAATTACATTCCAGTACAGCTCATCCAAGAGGACAGGTGTCTGCCGCTGCAGCCGTCAGGAGGCGCCGCCCCTACAATCTAGAAAGCAAATTTATCAACCAGTCCAATATGAAAAGTCACTCCACAAACCATTTCATAAAGTTTTTGTTTAATTTGCCGAGTTGCTTGTAGGAGTTTGTTGTTGAAATAATTGGTCTGAGAACATAACAGATTCTGAAGCCTTTTGAGGCAAAAGTGGAATTTAGAGCTATACAGATACTGTACAAATTGTGAAAATTCCAGCACCAACAGCAGCATCAGAGTTAATCTGTGTAACCTGTTCTACATCAGGTTTACCAACTTGCAATAATCTGCCTGGCTATATCCTGAGATTATACTGCTTGCCCTCCTCTGCATCTCTCCAAATATTGGATCAGTCCTGGATCATCCATCCAACCCCACAGAGCAAATGCAAAGTCTAATTTTTATCCCCTGGATCCAACCTTGTGTCAAGTAGGTTTTACTGGAGGCACTGACTGTGTGTGTTTGTATCCTGCATTTAACTGGCTAGGCTTCCTTTCAAACAGCAGCCATAGGGATCAGGCCTCTGTCTGATGCAGCATGACCTCATTCCTTCAACTGTAATCTACAGCAGAACAGCAGTAATAGTTGGTTCCTGAAATCCAGCATTAAAGCAAATTGGAAATTGGAAGTTTTTACCACCCTGATTGGCATACATTCCTGCTAAAGAAGTAAAATAAGAACGAAAACCCGTCATGACATAGTTTTTAAATGAGTTTTCATCTAAAATCTTGTGCTTGATCCACAAATCCAGTGACTCAATTGAGGATTGAAATATCCAACATGTCGGTTCACCAGACTAGTAATGTTCTTGAATTTTACATTTGGAATATTACATTGTAATGAGAGTTGAGCTGTGACGTACTGGAGGTGACTCACTTTATGCTGCATTGGATGTTGCACTGTCACACCCCTTGGTGTCATCATTCCCTTGGGTTTGCTTTAAGTACACCGTTGATACACACATAGATCTCTGTAATATTCAAGCCAACATGCAACACATTTTTTTAATCAGAGAATTGTAGTATTTTTTTTTAATTTGACTTTAGTTATAGAGATTTTGATTCAAGTATATTATGACCATGAGGAAAAAAAGACACACCAAATGAGACACTTGATTTTACATAAGAATCTGTGAAAGATACTACCCATAGATGCATTTTTTTCCCCAATAACAAATGGATTTGCATTGAAGGATTTCACAAAACTGAAAGTTTTTAAAGAGTGCAATAAAGAAAAAAAATGCTAATTCAGCTTTGTGTATGTGGTTTGATGACTGAAGACAGACAATAATTGAGCATCTGGCATTAGTTAACATTATGGCAAACAAGTGATTTATATAGAGTTCAACAAAGATTGTGGAACATTCAAGTTACATTTAGTTGCAAGGAGTTAAGTTGCAGCCTTATGTGTTTGAGCAACCACTGGACTCCAAGGCTCTCCAAAATCATAGATACTGCTGAGCTGTGACAATGACAATGATCTGAACGTAACAGGTATGGGTTTAATACTACTGTGTTGTGTTTTTTTTCCATCTTACTGGTTTTCTGTCTGTGATGGACTGGCAACCTATCCAAGGAGTACCCCTCCTCTCACCCAATGATCGCTGGAGATAGGCACCAGCCCCCCCTCACACGACTCTGCAGGGATAACTCTGTTTAGATAATGGATGGATGGATGGTTTTCTGTTCATATTCCACCCATAAAAACAAGTAAATGCTACATTCTAAAACACATTAAAATAGTTCAGTGATTTGCAAGTGGCATGGCACTAAGTTTTATAGTCTGAGCTCCTACTACTTTAGCATATATAGACATCTTTACATCTACTTGTGGAAGAAGAATACTTTTTCTTAATTGTTCCCTCTGGTGTTGACAGTGACGGTGCAGTTGTGCAGGAAACATTATTGGGACTTTAAAATTATCTTAATGGAGCACATCTAATTGACTATTTGGTTTGTTTTTTTAGCAACTTGGTTCACGGTGATTGCTGAGGATCTTTGATCATGAAATCTTGTCATTCCAGCCTCCCCTGGTCCGCTTTACAAACTGCTTCCATGTGTTTTATTATACCAAATTTTCTTGAAATCTATTCAGTGTCCTTACATATGATACAAACATTTTGCTGCATCTGAGTAGAATACAAGCAAACACCTTGAATAAAACATATGAATAAACATCCATCCATGCATTGATTATATCCGTGTGTCCATGCAGAGTCACTGTGGCTGGATAGGGTTCCAGTCCATCACAGGGGAACATAGAGACACAAAGGACATATAAACAACCATGCATGCACTCACTTATACCTAAGGATAATTTAGAGGACTAATTAACCTAACAGTTATTTTAGGACTGTGGGAGGAAGCCAGAGTACCCAGTGAGAACCCACGTATGCACAGGGAAACCATGCAGACTACCTGCAGAAAGACCCCATGCTGAAATTCAAATCCTTCACCTTATTGCTGCAAGGCAAAAGTGCTACCACTTGTGCCACCCTATGAATAAACAATAAAAATAAGAAAAATACATATAGTCACACTCAAAAGAACCCAGAAGCATTTGCAGGGTGGAAGCGTGTTTTTAAGAGAGTAGATTTTAATCTGATTTAATATCAATTTTCAAAAATAAAACAAATAGAAAAACTGATTCTAAAGTGTTGTTCTGCAGATGAGGAATGAGTTGGATCAGTTTTACAGAAAAGTTCTACGAGTACCTTTTTATTTTTTGTATATTTTTCTTCAACTGCATTAAATGGTGTATGTACATAGTACAATGTCCATGAATTGTTGTGACCTGAAGCTCCCTAAAAAGTGTTATCTTCTAAAAGAAAATAGTCTCTGCACAAAATTATTTAAGTTTGTAACTTTTGTGACAATAAATTAGATTTTTTTTTTTTTTTTTTTTTGAAGTTGAATATCCAACAAAAATATACACCAAAAGTTTGTCGGTTACATTTCATTAAGACAAAAAGTCAACAAAATAGCTCTCCATAATTGGGTGTAAGGGATATTTTTTTAACCATCTATAAGCACATTTGTGAGGTCAGACACTAATGTTGGAACTGAGGAGGCCACTGAGGAGGCTCATCTCCACTGGAGTCCAATGCAGGTTGTTTTGTACCAATGAACTTGACATTTGTATTACACTCGCTGATGTAAGGCTTAGATACAGCTACATAGCCGTGGAAACCTATCTCATGAAGCTTTCTGTGCACTGTTCTCAAGCTAATCTGAATTCTAAACGAAGGCTGGAGGTCTGTAGCTTCTGACTCTGGTGAGAGTCAGTAACCTCTCCACACCACCAAATCCTCTGACCCTGCTGTGAGATTTTACATGTCATTCATGGATAAGAGACTGAATAATTTGTAGCGAGGAAATTTCATGACTATGCTTTTTGCACAGATGGAGTTCATCCGGCAATCGGTGGGTCGCTGGTTCAAGCCCCCGCTCTGTTGTCGTTTCCTTGGGCAAGACACTTCACCCACCTTGTCTACTGGTGGTGGTCAGAAGGGTCAATGGCACAGTATAGCTGCCTCACTTCTGCCCCAGGGTTAGGGTTACAATCCAGTAGCTTGCCATCATCAGCGTGTGAATGTGTGCATGAACGGGAATGACTGATTTCATTGTAAAGCATCTTTGAGTGTCCTAATAAAGCGCTATATAAGTCTGATGTCATTTCATTTCATAGAGTGATTAATCATCAATCAATTTTTTTATCGAATGACAGCACTAACAAAAATACATCAGGACATTTGATATTCTTTTTTGGACCTTAGAATGAGCTTATAGGTTATCTCATGACTGGGAAATGAGGAAATTCTCAGAACTAAGGCTCATTTAAGATGTGTAAACCTTACATACTGTAGCTTTTTAAAGGGGTCAGGACAACAAATTTCATTTTTTCTGTGGTTTTGGGGGTATATTATGATCTGCTGTGCACTGATGAGGCCGTGTGAATATCAAGAGTTGGTATCAAAAGCCCTGCTCATAGATGGTCAGCGTTGTTTCTTTGCTCAAAAACAGACGAATCAGAGAACAGTTTATCTTTCTATGTAGGTAGGTTATCATTCTGTATAATTCATAATCTCCAATTAGAGCACACCATCAAGCAAACAGCCTTTCCCCTCCCCTTCTCTACTTCCCCCAGCTGATACACCAGTTAGCGTAAGTTGCACTAGCATGTCTGACTACTCCACTTGAGAAGAGGATGGCTATTTTTTTTTTTCTAACACAGCTTTACTGAACAGAAACTCTTTTCAAGCAGCCTCCAGATAAAATTTGAGGGTGTGAGTAACATTAATGGAGGAGAGGTGGCAAGAACATTTACTATAGGATTTTTTTCTTGCTCTTTTTATCTCATAGTATGAACTCTGATATTTACTTTTTTATGCAAGTTGAGCATAGCACAGACTGTTTTGTTTGAAAGGGGAAAGCCTATTGATCTGAAAATGTATTCATTTTTGGCTACACACAATCCAAGAATTAATTGCAATAAATAAAAGCATTTGGGATATATTGTTAAAGAAACAGTATTTTAAAAAATTTAAAAATTACATGGCTAGAGGAATTTTTCCTATTCTGCTTTTTTTGTGGTCTTGTGCTTTCTGACAGAAAAATTATCCAAATAAGAAAAACAGCAGATATCACAGAATTCTGTTTCTTAAAAGAACCATTGTCGTTCTTTTTTGCTTCTGAACAGGTTTTCATTAACTATGTGTATTATCGTATATGTTGGCAGACACACTGCTAAAATTATAGAACTGATTTTACATTCATACCTTGATAACTTTTTAGGAGGAAAAGAGATTTAATGTTATGGGGAACACATTTGAGATACTTTATCAAGCAGAATTATTTCAAATGACAGACATATAAGAATAACTTTACAGGAATGCTTCAGTGGGCTGAAACACCTGTTGGTGTGGTTTTATTTGGATTATTTTGACATTTACAAAGTATGGGATATTCTAATACCTTACTGTGCAACTTAGAGCAGATATAGAAGCTGTACACTGTGCTGTGTAAAAAAAAAAAAAAAAAAAGACAACTATTAATCATTTCACCTACTTTTCTGCATTTACTTACCCTGTACAATTCAACTGAAATCAAACAAATGTGTTTGAGGGAAAAAATGAATAAAACATAAAAAAGCTCCAATAACCCTTTTGCATAAGCATGCACCATTCAACTTTGTTGAAACAACACTCAATTTTAGCATTTGGTCTTCATTGATGAGTCTATCAGCATCCCACATCAGGACTTCACAATATTTACCCACTCTACCTTGCAAAGGCTTTCCAACTCTCACACTTTTAGGACATCTCTTGTCCACAGATCTTTGTAGGTGACTCCAAATATTTTAATTCTGGATTCCAACTAGGCCCTTCAGAAACTTACATTTTTCTTCCATTTTGGTTTCATCAGACCATAATTCTTTCACTCATCATGTTTTTTTTTTTTGTTTTTTTTTTTTAAATTTCCTTCTCCTGACTGATACTTTTGTACTGTAAGATTTGTTTGATCCTTCTAACATCTCTGCAAACTTTGGCTTTAGTTAAAGGATTCAACTGAGTAAATGTCAAGAAAATCCAAGTAGGGCAGCTGAACTGTATTTCTGAGTACAGACTAGAAATGTTAGGACTGACATATTCACTGCATGTAAAACATATTTCATTGTGCCACACTCTTCTTTTGCTCTTTAAGCAAAATAAGTGCAATATGCTTCTAATAATTGTGATGAATAATGATTTCCCCCCCCCCCATATTTGAACAGCTCTATATCTGGTAAAAACTTTGGACAGCTCAAGAGTTGCAACAAACTAACAGTTACTTGTCGGCACTTTATTTAATTAAGGCGTTTCAGTCAGTAGACCTTTAAATTACATGATGAAAGTTTACCCGCTGAAGTAAGTTCAATTGAATAAAACAAATTAGCATGACTAACAGTGTGTAGGATCTCTTGATTGCTTTTTATGAATAAATTAATGAATAAGAGGGCACTAATGGAGCTTTGGTTTGTTGAAACAGTGAGAAAAGCTAACTGTTTCAAAGGGGGAAGATAGACATTCAGATGGAGATAGGAGTTGAGATGTGCTGAAAGTGAGACAAAGGAGTGACACGAGGAGAGGCCCAGTATATTGTTTGCATAGAGATGAGCTTTGCCTGGCGAACACTTCTCATCAGACAGTGTTAATCTTGTTTTGTGTTTCCAGCTTTGCTACGCACCAGCACTCCTTACGAGCTCTGATAATGGCTAGAGCAGCATCAGATTCATTAATTGAATTAACTCCCTCTTTATCACCACATCTGCCAGTGGTCCACTCACCCCTAAAAACACTTCACCGACCAGCTAATTGACTCAGGGCATCTCCTTGCCTGCCCGCCCTGCTTCACCTTCCTAATTTACTAGTACAGGTCCCACCTGGGGTTCATGTGTCACTAGCTACTATTTAATTTAATTTTCCCAAAGGTAATGGAGATGATTTTGTTTATGAATGAGAGGAGCAAAGATGGGGAGGAAGAAGACAAGAAAACCTGTTTGTTATTCTCAACAGCTTCTGTGTTTATTTCATAACAGGATTTGGTCACAGGTGTTTGCAAATGAAGGAACATGGGCCTGCAAAACAAGCACAATGCAATTTGGCTTTGTCTGCCTCCAGTTAAACAATGTAAGGGTAATAAGCAGCCTATTTAATTTTTTTCTAAAGGCACTTAATGAGAATGTAGAGTGGTCACATTTATATTCCAGGGGGATTATATTCTGTTTTGTGTTTTTTTTTTTTTTTTTTTTGTTTTTTTTTTTTTTTTTTTAAATTTATCTACAGTATAAATTCTTTCAGTTTTGCTTTCCATTTTCTGATTAAGTGATACAGGAAGTACTCATTTGAAAGCAATTATTTCCAAACTGATGTGAAGTGCACAAATAATTATAGCCCTCTTGACAGATTCTCTGGATCTTTGCAGCTCCTCCACAGTTACCATGAGCCTCCTGGCTGTTTCTCTGAAAACGGGTCTTCTTGTCCAACCTTTCAGTTTATATCAAGAGCCATGTGTTTGTAGGTTTGCAGTTCTGCCATAATCTTTCTATTGCCAGATCATTTCATGGAGAATGAGATATTATCAGATTGTAATTTAGTTTTAGAATCTAACCCTGCTTTAAAATTTCCCATAACATTATTCCGACCTTGGTCTTCATGATGCTACGTGTTCACAAATGTTCTCTAACAAACCTCTGATAGTTTACGGAACAGGGGTATATAGAAATATATCAAATTGCTGTATCGCCATAAAAGGGAGCAGCATACAAAAACATGCCACACTTTTCTGATTTGTATTTGTAAAAATTCTGAAGGCCACCTCTCTTTTTCCTTCCATCTCACACGTATGTGCTGCTTTGTGTTGGTAAAATCCTAATAAAGGGATTTTAAGGTGTGCTTTGGCAAGACAGTGCACTGTAAGTACACTGTAAGTTCTTTGCTAACTGGACTGCAATTTAGGGCACATATTTTCCCTTCGTATTTTTGGTTATATAAATGTTTTGTGGATAGAATACACTACAGAATTAAAGAATGCATTTTTTCTTCTTTTTTGTGTGTGTGCCATGGACATTCTTTGAAAAACTCTTCAAGTTTGTTTGTCCTTGTATTCTTGCCTAGAAAAATACATTGAAATTTGCCTTTGTATTAAATATGAGGATTAGTTTGCTCATTGTATCAACCCAATCACATTTAGAACTCAGTCGACCTCCTCATCAAGTAGGGCTGCTCGATTATTGTAAAAATTATAATCAAGATTATTCTGATTGAAACTGAGATCTCAATTATTTAGTAAGATTATTCATTAACTTTGAAAACATGAATTTACTAAACATAAACAATGGCTGTAAAACTGTTTTCCCCAGGATTTCAAACATTTTTTTTTAAAAATTAGACAAATAATGTGAAGCTTTGTCTTGACCAATAAACAAAGTGCACATACTGCTAAAGAACAAAAAAGAGGGACATACAGTGCAGAGCATAGACAAACACTTAAACAAGCACTTAAAGATCAGTGATCGGCCAGAAAACTGCAATCGGCGCACCCCTACTTTCTTTTTAAAATACCAATCTCTCTGTAGAACAATTGATTGCTGTAATCAATGAAACAACCATTAATACAAAGTATAAGTTATAGAAGTATTTCAACATGTTTTGAATATGTCTATATGTTCAACACAAGGAAAAAAAAAAGAGAAAATGTTCTTTATTAATCTTCTGTATTTATTTATCTCTGTTTATTTCTATCTTTTTTTTTTTATGTCCCTCTTATCTTTCAGTCTTTATCAACTGTGTCTCTCCTTCAATCTATCATGTATTTTCTTACCAAGCTCAGTCTTATGCAGCAGGGGGTGAAAATATTTTATTTGGATTTTTGCTGCATGTCAGGGGCAGGGCATGAAGAACTTCAGCTATTTTGTATACATGTACCTTCGCTATATATACCAGGAGTAGGAGAGTTACTTCTGCTGCTACTTGTAGCAGGGGCTGAGTCCAGTCGCACTTTTTTAAGTTCGAGTTGAGCGCGCGAGAACCGAGCAAGCGGTGTGGCTTATACGTGACGCGCACGTTGGTGCAGTATTTCCTGAAAATGAACTCTCATAGCGGGGTCATAGAAATACCGGTACGGTGAACCTGCTCTGTACGAGCACTTTCCATTTTGAGGTAAAAGTGGCGCCTGCGGCGCTATCCCCGCAAAAATGCGGAGGTGCACGACCAGGCGCCCCGACAGCGCTTGAGGCAAACACGCGTTATCCTGTTATCTTCAGCTTTGCTCAACTGTTCAGTCTTGCTCGAGAAGTGTTTATAACTTGCACTGAAGAAAATGAAACCGGCTGGGGCTGTGGGAGGAGTCTACAGCATCGTGGCATACTGGCAGTGGTGCTGGATTCACAACACAAAACAGCGCGACAGTAAACTGTGAAGGAACAAATATTGATCATTATGTTTTTATGATAGTTGAAAACCCAAATCGTAATCAAGATTCAAATCCGATTAATCACTTAGCCCTATCGTCAAGATACCGTTTTGTTTTTAACCAAATTGTTGCTTAGATGAAAAGCAACATTGTGTTTTATGTGTATTTTCAATAAAATTTTGCTAGGATGGAATTGATGTTTCTTTTGTTGACTAAAATAAAAGATCAGTATAGACAAAGTTGCAGCGCTGCTGTAACCCCTGGAAAACATGTTTTTATTCTAGCCACTTATCCAATAAAATATTTTATCAAAATCTTCCTCTTCTTCAAATGTTTCCCCATCATCTGTCCCTTTTCATCCGCGTGATGGAATACCTGTCTTATCTGATCCACTCTGCTGGTTTGTCTTTCTGCCCACACACCTCAAACTTCAAGCTATTCTTCCACCCTTGAGCTGACTACTAAGACCCTTACACTTCCTTTTCCCAAAAAAAGCAACTAGTTGATAAAGGATATTTTCTTTGACAAACACAAAAACCAACTGCATTTTATCAAAGCACTGTTGATCTTTTTTTTTTTTTTAATTTCTATGTTTTAAAATTATTTAATTTTTTTGTTCCATTATTTATTCAACATGTTAGTTTTTGATAATTGATCATGGATTGCAAAAAACAATAAACTGCACTGAGGAATGATACTTTGTTATGAAAAGGACAGCAGCAAAAGATAATACCTTCCTCTACTGTGAAAATAGCCACAGCATAGATGTAATACAGCCTTTACTGTAGGGTAGTGATCTGCATCTATCAATGTCATTGCATATCTTGTTCAGCAGTTTTAGCAATTATTCACCGGATGGCAGTGCTAGATTATGTGCCTGTCACACACCTGCCATTTGAAAGATCCTATAAATTTAAGGCTTGCCAACCATGAATATTACTGTGGATATCCAGTGTCCAGAGAATGATACCTAGATCTCTTATGGGGTTGCCACTAACTTAAATTGTGGCTTTGGTTTAAATGCTCCAACAATTATTCTAACCAAATGTTAGTAAAATTATTATTGCTATCGCCCTCCAGAGGACTGATAAATCTTGAGGATTTTGTTTAGCAAAGAAATCAAGTGGTCACTGACACATCAATGATCCTGTTTTTAATTTAACTTTCAGGCAGTATGACAATGTATAAGGATTTGTAAAGATTTCTAATTCAAGTTAATGTCGAGAGAAGAATTCTGATCAATCAGAACAATTTAAGGCTGGACTACTGTAATTCTTTACTATCAGGAAGTCTACAGAATGTAGTTAAAAGCCTTCAGCTGATCCAAAATGCTGCAGCAAGAGTTCAGATGAAAATTAAAGAGAGATCATATTTCTTCTATTTTAGCTTCCCTTCAATGGGTCCCTGTTAAATCCAGAATAGAATTTAAGCTCATTCTTCTCACATATAATGCCCTTAATAATGAAGCTTCATCATACATCAGAGATCTGATTGTTCCATATGTTCCTAACAGAGCACTTTGCTCTCAGACTGCAGGTTTGCTGGTGGTTCTGAGAATTTCTAAAAGTAGAATGGGAGGCAGATCCTTTAGTCATCAGGCTCCTTTCCAGTGGAACCAGCTCCCAGTTTTACTCCATGAGGCAGACACCCTGTCTACTGTTAAGACTAGGCTTAAGACTTTCCTTTTTGATAAACCTCATACTTAGACTGGCTTAGGTTATCCTGAGTTATTTTTGTAGTTATGCTGCCATAGGCTTAGGCTACTGGAGGACAAACTGATGATTTTTTTTTTCTCACTTTCTTCTTTTACTACTCTCCAAGTTGCATTATTTGCTGTGATTTCAACTGTTAACTTTTTGTTTTCTCTCAGTTATTTTCTCTCCATAGAAGCTACACCTGGTCTGGCGTTCTGTTTGGCTGTGATACTTTCCCAAAGGAGGGCTTCAGCTGAGCTAATGCTGCCACTAATCTTTCTCCTTCTCCTGCTATTAACTTTTTACTTTCATGAACATCAAAAATAACCTTACATCAGTTCATCTGTCTTTCTTGTGCATTCTGCTCTGTCTTCTCAAACCTGCAGTCGGTCGTGGCAGATGGCCGCTTGTACTGAGGCAGGTTCTGCTGGAGGTTTCTTCCTGTTAAAGGGGAGTTTTTCCTCTCCACTGTCGCTACATGCATGCGCGGTATGAGGGATTGCTGTAAACGCTGTATCCTTGCTGTTTATGTGCTCGTCCAGGAGGAGTGAATGCTGCAAGTCAATGACTCGATGCAGTCTGCTGGGTTTCCTTAGAACCTTTTTAAACTACTTTCAATAATTAATTGAGCTTACTGTACTGTTTGATAGCTAGGATCAGTTGGACTGTATGTATGATTGAATTGATTTTTTTTTCTTGTAAAGTGCCTCAAGATGACATTTGTTGTGAATTAGCTCCATATAAATAAACTGAATTGAACTGAACTGCTTTGTGACATTGGCATCCTGACTGCTCTGCAGCTGTGCAGCTCCACACCCACCAAACAGCAATGTTTTGTGTAGTTTGACACCTTCCTGTCAGGATCAGCATTAAGTGCTTCAGCAATGTGAGCCAGTCTTTCTATTAGAGCAGATCATATGAGGCAACCTTCTGTCCCTACATATATCAATGAGCCTTGCCCAACAGTAACTCTGTTATTTGTTCATCTTTATTCCCTTGTTGGAAAACTTTGGATTAATCACTGCCTGACCACTGCAGACTGGGAACACCACACAGGAAAAGCAGTCTTGGAGATTTCTTGACCTAGTTGTTTAGTAATCACAGTTTAGCTCCTTTCAAATGCACTCAAATCTATATGCTTGCCAATTTTTCCTGCCTTCACCAGATGAATATTGGACATAATTTGTTCACTTGCTACCTAACATATCCCCTCTCCCTTCTAACAAATGTCATGATAAATACATGATCAGTATCTGTGAGTTTTCCATTACTGCTTAGCTTATATCCATCTTAGATTTTTAACATATGCATTCATGTATATATTCTGGTGGTTAAGTCCTCCTGTTATTTTATTTTTTGTATCTTTTTTGGATTAACAATGATTCACTTTTTTTCCTAAACTTTTCATGTCCATGCCGCCACTTGGGTCCCAACACCATCAATCTGTAGCAAAAATTTGGTTTTGTGCAAAACATTGCCTTAGAATCTTGAAACCTATTATCATAGCCATGTTACCCATGTTGCTCAACATAATAGACTCCATTACCATTGCACACTTTATTTTAAATAAATCAGTAAACAACATTTCAACATTCCTATGGAAGCTCAGAGTAAAGGGAGTGTGTTATTATCTGTACCAGTGTTGTTTCTATAAGTCAATCAGGTATATAACGGGGCAGTTGAAAATGGCCATTTATGTCATCTGTAAATACTCATTTCACAGATGCAGGTTTTCACAGAATTAACGAGGCAGCTTTATGTGCTGATGCACGTGAAAGCGAGCCTTCTTTTAAATTGCTTTCCTTTATTGTTGCCTCTCGTAATCCCAGTGATTCCCCTCCCTTACCAAAAATCACATTAGCCAAACCAATCTCATTCATGACTTGCCGTTAGTTAATTTAGACCCACTGCTCGATATGGTATGGCATGTGCTGGAATGTTTGTGTGATGCACTGCGTGAGTAATAGTAAGGAAGGGAGGGAGAACCCAATCATGCATTTCAAAACTGTTTCATTAAATCTCATTGTGGGTCAGTTCATCTACTATATATTTAAGTAACTGATTAAATGGTAATTTATTTTTAATTCCCATGTATAATCACAAAACATTAACTAAACTAGTGCCCTGTAATGAACTCGTGACCTGTTGGGGAGAGCCTGCTTCTTGCCCATTGACAAGTGGAGAAAGGCACCAGGAAACAGGAATTCTCGGGTTATGTTAACATAGTTAACATAGTTCTATGTTAAGAAATAACACTTAAGACTTGAGATAGAAATAAGACTTAGAAGCTGAAACATAACTTGTTCCTACTTAGCTAGATTTAGCAGCTAGGTTTAGCATTGCAGTTAAGTTTGCCACACAACCCCTAAAATCAAGGAAATCATCTTACGTTTCACAATTAAATTGTGCTTCCAGTTTTAGATCAGTACAAGATTGTTTTTTTCTTCTTTACAGAGTTCTATTGAACATAGCAGGATGATGTCCACAATTTGTGTTAATGATATAAATGGAAATGGATTTATTTTGAGGCTAGTGGTTCTGTAAGATATTTGTGAATTGTACCAATCAGAGACAGTGGATAGCAGTCTAATAGAGATTCAGTAAGAATTAGCAATTTTTTTTTGTCCCCACTCCTTGCTAGAAGAGCTAAAAGTATCATCAATTCTTCATGACCCACCTATATGTATCTCGAGAGGCTCTAGAGGTCATTTAAACTTTTTAAACCCCAAGACTTTCTGATTGAAGGCCTATTTAGTAAACTGTTTTAAATTCATGTTCCAAAACATATGTAAATGTGTTTTCTTTATGAATGAGTTTTGAAAAGAAACCTCTTTAGTAAACTTAGACTACATCAGGATACGATGTTTTGATTAAAAATTATTAGCAACCATATCGGATACATATTAAATACATTAATAATAAATGTCTCCATGTGCGAATCAACTTTGGTGTGTTTTTTTAAGATTAACAAATCTGGAAAATTGTGTTTTTAAATTTCAAATTTAATTTTAAAGTAATGAATTAAAGAAAAATGCTAAAACTGATTTTAAAAATCTCAATACAGAAACACAATGATGGAAATTTAAGTGTGCTGACTCTTTTTGCATTCACAAAATTAGCTATACATGTTTGACAACTGAAGATACTTTATCCAAATCCTGTGTTTACACTATCCTTGATAACTGTGCAGTTTTATCGTTATAAAATGTATTGTGGTAATAATACAACTGTGTCATGTAAAGATTATCTGTAAAAACATATTGTAGTATCAGTTAGTTTGTTTATCTGCAGTCAAGGACTTCAGATATTAAATATGAATCATAAAACCTTTTTGAGTCATGTTATTGGCTGTGGTGAACCATGGACAGCACATTAAAGCTATGTATGGTTGTGGCACCAATAAAAACAAGTAGTAGGTGTCCTTTATTTTCCTTCTAAAATGTAGCAATTCTAATTCTAGTACTACAGAAAATTAAAACATTTGGCACTCTTAGAAGCCTATGAGCCATTGTGATTGTTTTTGATCAGTTTTTTTTTTGTTTTGTTTTTTTTTGTTGTTTTTTTTTTTTATAAATATGAAAAATATAAAGATATATTGTAGTGTATTTTGATATTTCCTTGGTAATGTTGATAAGTGTGTTGTTATTAAAGTTGTTTGTCCATTAAGTGATAATGCCAGCAGAGTGCAGCTCCTGTGTAACTCGTGGGAAAACTTCAATATTAACTAATTCATGCATAGAAAGAACCTTTTTTCAATGTTTTTGCTGTACTATTGTGGAATTTGCAAACCACCTCACTTGAAAGACTGTCTTCTTGGGTGCATGTTTTTCAGGACAAAATCTAGTCATATAATTGTAGTCATTTATGTGCTTTGGATAAGGTGACAACCTGAAAACAGGAAGCAAAAGAGCAATCCGTTGCCTTCACTTTCTTGTCTTTAGTTTCCACACCAGTGCCTCTTTACTCTCCTTCTAAGGAGCAGCAACCACCACGAGGGCAGTTATTACTGTTGCAGAGACTGGATAAGATCAAAGGTGACCAGTTGAATTTAGACAATGTAATAATTGTACTCTTCTAAGAACTGCTGCATGGGCTGTCACGTCATTACTTTCCCAGTTTATGCTCAGCTTTTGTATTCATCTTTTTAAAGTATTGAACAGATCCAAAATGAAGTAGACCCAATATTCATAATGCACTGAGGTGAAAAGTCTCTCAGCTTTTTGTTCTGTGTTTTGGACCAGGTTTTGTCTTCTACCTTGCCCACATAAGTTATTTTCAATGTTCATGGGGTTTGAGGAAGTTGTGATGGTAAAAGAAAAACCAAAAATCACTCTTGTACTTTATATTTCATGTGACAAAAGAGAATGAGGAGAGCCATACCACATCAGTATACAAAAAAGCAGGTCATGGTTTTTACAGCATTTGTTTATCCACCCACATACTGCGACCATGAATAATGGAAGTGATAGCAGGATAAAAAAAAGGGCTGGGCAGGTGGTGTAGAAATTGAAGTGCTTTACAAACCCCAGGTGCAGGAAGACAATTACCTTTCTGCCAGTGCATTGTTCTCAGGTTTAAGGTACAGTGGAACATAAAAAAAAGACTTCTTTCTGACTACAAAATGATTCCTAATTGGTTTAAGCTTGCTAATCCTGAATCCCATTTTACACAGCTAATGATTCATCATTTTTCCTGTTATGTTTCATCACTGTTAATAAAAAAAAAAAAATCTGGTTTATAGGCTTAGTCATACTTTGGCATTCTAAAGGAGGCTTGAGACTTCTCTTGTCAGTTAGAATCTACAGGAGCCATTTTTCCAATTTCAGGGGCTGAGGTAAGGCTATTGACTATATTTCATAGAACCATAATGATCACTTTAAAGTTTATTCTCCAAAAATGTTCAAGGGTTTCCTGCAGCTTTTTCTTTCATCTATTCATTTGTTAATGTTACTGCTAGCAGAAATGGGTATCTATAGAAGTTACCCTTATTTTGAACCTATAGCTCTACAGTGACAAATAGCTGACAAACTAGACAAGAGATTTGTTTATTATTTAAAAAGTACTGGAGGAAGATCCAGACATCTGCCATTTTTAAGAAAACTTTCACACCTTCTGCCAATCTTTGTATGTCTTGAAAAAAAGACCTTGGTGACAAGTTGAATTAGACCTCCCCCTGTTACTCCTCTAAGATGCCAAGTGAGATAGTAAAATACTCAGTAACACTCAACCCTATGTTAAAGGCAGCTGGCTTTCTACCTTAACAGTGTGATGTAGTGATGAGCTGAAGCACCAGAATGGGAAATTTAGGGCATAAACAGATAGACCATTGATCAACAGGCCTATTAGTCCTTTTGCACAGCAAGATGTCCAACACAAATTTTATACATGACCCTTTATCATTGACCCCACTGACATGGCTACTGCCACTAGTGATTTATGAGTCAGAGGCAGTTTATACAGTCTTCTCTTCATAGCTATATGACAGAACTGTTTTGGAGGCTATTCTTCAAATGTATGCTTTCAAAGGTGGGGGTGAGGAGAAAATTTTGTTTTGGATCTACATTTTAATTATTCAAAAGTGTCAGTCTAATTTTGGAGAGATGTGGCTCTTCAGGAGAGCTTGAAGAATGAGGAACATGAGCTGAATTCCCTAAAGACTTACCAGGTTTTTTTTTCTCTTGTTGGCTCAAATGGACATATTAGAAAATTTTCATGGGCTTGCAACAGTCCATGATAAACAGTATGCAACAACATCACTGGCTGATGTACCGAAAACTTTAACGCCTTTTAGTGTAGATATCTAAAAGTCTTCCAGATAAGGAACATTCCTCAGCTTCATGCTGTAGTTCTCGTTCTGGAGAACCACTGGAGAGAAGTGGAGTGGTGGTTAAAAAAAATGCAATCAGAAAATACTGCAAAGAACTTGTTTCTGATGACATTGTTTGAAATTATCCAATACACTGTGTTCTTTTTCACGGATGGATAATTTGTGTGTTTCAGAGTCAAGATGAAGGATGGAGTGGTGTTCCTGGGAGCTAGAGCCAGTAATCCAGTTATGTGGACGGTCAGTCAGGATGTCAGAAGTGAAGGTCACAGGATTGTTACGCTACACTGTCATAGGAAGGAGACCAGTTTCAATCAAAGGTACGTACGCCTCTCTTTTTCTGCTAGTTAAATGTGCAAATTATTATAAACAAGACACACTATTTGTCATACATGTCTCAGTAAGTAAGTGATTGCTTAAAAGCAAAGCTGGACATGACTCAGCATTTGAGAAATAATTTTTTTGGCACTGCAAAGCGTTCAGGTTGTCAGCTAAGTGTGGCGACTGAAATGTATTGTTCAACAAAGTGTCAGGTTTGCTTTGACTTAATGGAGACAGGTAATGTGTTCAGTTTTCTTTATGTCAACAAATATTCTGAAATGTGCAGAACCTAACAACCTCTGTTCAATTAATTCTGCACAAGTGCATAAATATTTCAGTATTTATAAATGTAACTTAACCTGGAGGCCCTCAAGCAACCTGGAGATCTGTGTTTTTTTCAGCCAATTCAGAGCTATGATCTAGTGTTACGCATCCATTTGTCTGAAATATCAATTTTTTTTTATTTATTGGACTGTGCAGTGTTTTACTTGCTATGAAAACTGTGCCTTAGCTGCTGCTGTATAGACACCCACAGGTTCTGCACCCATAGTCCCTTGGCAGCATCTGATGTTATTTATTCTTTGTAAACAAGACTTTTCTAAATGGATGACATGACACACCTTTTTATTTGAAAATTTCAGACAAATTTCATAGTTTGTCATTTTTAAATTTTTAATTTAAAATACCAACTCTCTAGGTCTTGGTTAATAATTTTACTGGTGGTTGTACAATTTTAAAAATTAAACCACAAATAATGGACTTGTGCTCATCCTATCCATTTGTACATTGTACCTAAAGATACAATAAACAACCACTGGATTCCCTTCTGGAGCAGCTGAATTTCAACTAAACACACAGTTGGAAATCTTGCTTGTCTTTAATATGTCTTAAAAATGGTAAATGTCAGAAAACTTTTTTTTTGTATCTGAAATGGTGTAATTGCTAATGTGTTTTCAAATACTTGTCTTCAAGCATAATACACAATTAATAAATAGGTTATTCTTTCAGTGTCATTCAAACAATTTAAATCACATTTATGCACATAGCTGTGAACATTTGTGCAGGTGATTGATGCTTACAAGTTTCCAACCATGAAAACAAAGTGTTCAAAGAATCTGACATTCAGCAAGGCCACCTAAATGACTTAAGTTGAAGAAAGAAGCAGCACACAGGAAGTGACACACCCCAACTCGGTTGTTATTTCCTCCTACATGTCAAGGTGGTGACAGTGATGAATGACAAGTCATATATCATTTACATGTATCTCTCTTGCTGTTCCACTGAGGAGAAGAAACATGGAATTATACAGAACTGCTTAAATCAAGGTCACACGTTTAGACTCAGGTATTTTCCTTTGTAATTTTAAGCTCAGCAAAGGACTGACAGCAAGGGCAAAAGCTGTAGTTAGACAGCAGGTGGACAGTTTTAAAAATATAGTTTTTTTTCTTTAGGCATTAAAGTCTATTATCTTTTGTATCCTACATACAAACCATTATTATTAGGCAAGGTTTATTTAAAATAAATAGATGGAACCTAAGGGGCTTTCAGATATATATATATATATATATATATATATATATATATATATATATATATATATATATATATATATATATATATGGGATGGTTTCTATGTTCACTCTGAAGTATTTGTTTGCTTAGCCATTCGTCTCAGTTTCCTGTACCCTCCACATCAGTTTCCAATCAATCGGTACGGCTGCTACCAAGCCAGTAATCGTGTCTCACATTTTATTAACCTTCCAGTTGGCACCCTTGCCAGTTTGTGTTTCACTTATCCCAAACTGTTTTTTTGTGTGTTTTCTTCTAAACCTCTAAACATCACAAAAGTAAAACATTAATCCCAGTTAGCTTGTTTTCATTGAACTGCAATATCATGACAAGAGAGTATTGAACAAAGCCGCATTTGCTGTTCTAGACAATCTTTTTCCAACTCTGTCATGGTTTAAGGTGTTTGGTTCATTTCCAGTCTCTGTAGTGATGGTGTGCATACTAAAATATGACCTCTTCCAAATTTTAGCAGCTAAAACATAAGGTCCCACACAATAAGCACCTTCAGTTGATGTGATCATTAATTGTGTTACTGTAATAAATTATCACACAGATTAATTCGTAAAACAAATGATGGAGAGTGGTCTATTGGCAATTAAAGGATGGCCTTTCAGTCTTCCACAATATGTCATGTAAAAACAGCCCCTACCTCTGATCCATCAGCTAAATGTAACTGTTGTATGCGTTAATTTGTTAGGACAGTTACCAACATAATGGGACAGAGCTTGCTTGTTTTGGGCAACAAACAATCTATTCATATTTGCATCACAAATTGTTTTTATGACGGCATGTCTTTTTGACTTGTTGCTGC
The DNA here is from genome assembly GCA_014839685.1 of Anableps anableps. Taxonomy (NCBI): domain Eukaryota; kingdom Metazoa; phylum Chordata; class Actinopteri; order Cyprinodontiformes; family Anablepidae; genus Anableps; species Anableps anableps. The sequence goes on from CM026081.1 coordinate 11,088,308, forward strand.
TCAATTAGGTGTCCCTCTGAGCAATTAAAGAAACCCAGCATGCGCATCGGCAGGACCTCCTCTAATAACACTGAAATCATGCACTGTAAAAATGGTTTATTTGCTCCATGCCATTTCCCCACAAGGCAAAAAAAGAATCTTTACCTTTTAAAATACTTCAATCTTGACTGAATCCAAAGACTTAGAAATGACACTGTAATACTTTCCAGACTGAGGTCATTAACTTTCTATTTATCATTGGAACCACTAAGATTGGATTAGGTATTACCTAATGGTTTCATCTCCCATCTTGGCTACTCCAATGCCCTCCCAACTGGTCTCCCAACCTGTGCAGTGAAACCTCTGTAGATGGTCCAGAAAGCAGTGGCATGTCTGATCTTCAGTCAGCCGAAAACAGCTTATATAAGTCGAACAGCTCTTTTAGAGCTTTAACTCTAACAGAGTATTTAGAGTAAAGTAATCGGTGAAAAAGCCTGAGGCCTAAGTGTTATATTTCCCTTGATTCAGCCAAGACTGAAATGTACCAGCTAGTAAAAAAAGTTAGTACACATACCCTATCCCAAACAGAGTGCTCAATAGACAATGTGTATCTTTCCATACGCAACAGTTTTGGTTTTATATTCCTTGAACTTGATATTTTTGTCGATTAACTTATGCTGGGTCATAAAAGGCATGAAGGCACAGGAAGATACTTGTGTTTTCTGTGACAATTTTTAATGCTGATGTGCTCAAAAAGCCCTCTTCTAATCACACTTGTTAGGGGCAATTTCTTTTTACAGCACTGTTTTATTTTTTGTTTTTTTTGGTTCTACCTCTAACACTTTAACCTCTGTCACATCCTATGACTTCTGTGGAAAGACAGTAAAATGAAAATAATAAATAAAATATATATATATTCAATAATCCATCCATCCATCATCTATACCTGCTTATCCATGCAGGGTTGCAGTGGGCTGGTGCCATCTACAGTGATCATTGTCCTAGAGGCAGGGCACACTCCGGACAATGAGCAATTTAGAGAGACCAATTAACCTAACCTAACATGCATGTTTTTGGACTGGGAGGAAGCCAGAGAATGCAAAAAGAGCTGTCAGGAGAGTGCATGCGAAGTTAATCCAGAAAAATCTCAGGCTAATAAAAGAAAATGTCAGAAATCCTTAGTTAGAAATATATTTTGAGCCTGCACTGTAAATAAGATGAGATTAACATTTACATTTTTAAATGTAAAATTGCTAAATGATGTTATTTGTGAGCTAGATGACAGTTTGAAATACAGCAAGCTCCCCCCCACCCCTTTTTATTGCATCAAACCACCAGTCTTTGCCACAGACTATAGTGTTCAGCATTTTTCTTTGTTGCAGCATATATATTAAGACAGCAAAGACTCTAGACTGGTTACTTTATCAGCTAAGCAAATTCTCTTCGGAGCAGAACCTGATCCTACCAGACCTGGAGTCTATTCATGCACTTGTTCAATGCACCAATTAAATCTGCTTTTTTGTTGTTTACATCCAGTATACAGGGTATTTTTTTATTTTCAGATATCAAATCTGGAAGTTTCAGACACTTATAAAAAATTCAATTTAACATGAACAATAGGAACAATATACAAAATATTCTAGGCAACTGCTTTGAACCCATCAAAAATAGGCTCACAAAGTCTACCCCAGGGTACTAGGAATTGGCTTCAAAAAAGTTGCCCCTCTTCAGTTTGACAGTAAAACCCCATCACATGGAACTGAATCACTAACAAACAGGGAAGAAATAAATATATTTTCATATTCTTCAAATTCATCAAACGTTTAACAATTTTACCATCAAAGTGAAGATGAAACATCAAGAATATGTTTATCAGTTCTACCCTTGCAGTCAAATATGGTGATATTCAGTTTTCTCATTGAGGTCTTTTATGTAAAAGATTGGAGATCAGGCAGTACAGAGGGATGAATAGATACAGAAAAATATAAAACCTTTATAAGAGAAAATATTTTCTCTTGGAATTCCAGGTTATGTTAAAGGGTTGTATTTCAACAAAACATGAAGCAGACTGCCAAGTAAACATTGGCTTAAGGGAATATATCTGAACTCCATTGGTATCTGATGCGAAGCCCAATAGAACACTGGTGGAAAGACCTTAAAATTATACTCTTTGTTTTGCAAGGTTGCAAAACAGTTGTTTAGCAAATCAGACTAAGGTAAGCATTTTTTAAAATTAAAATTAAAAGCACACATAGCTTATATGATCATTGCATGGTGGACAAACCATTGTTGCCTAATTATTTTACAGCAGGTACTACTCAAAATTGGTTGGAGTTGGGTATATTATAATTAAAGGCCACTTATATTTAAACAAGACAAAGGAAATTGGACAAAATTATTTATTTATTTTTTTAAAATAATTTTAATGCCTTGACCTGGGTTACAGTAGATTTTTTAAAAGGATAGTGATTATACTTAAAAGAATATTATTGTGGGATTAATTGCAAACAGAACATTAAATATTACAAGATCATACATTCAGCATGTATCAAGATATAACTTTAGTGTGCTGCAGTGCTTAATGCAACAATGCACAAAAAATAGTGGCAAAAAGCAAAGATCCCTGAAATTAACAGTTACACTGATTGAGCTACAATATGATTTTACTCGAAGTCCGATATTTAAATATCAGTTTTGACTATAGTTGAATTTTAGTAATAGCAGATGTGGCATACACCTCAAGAGAGGAAGTAGACTTTCAGGATGGCATATTACTGAGCTAGTCCAGAGGTTTTAACATACTGTTTGTTGGTCTAAACTTTAAAGTCCCACAGCAGGACTCAGGAGTTGTTTGTACTATTTCTCGTACGTTTCACTACCTGAACGTAGATTGTGTTTTGTTGGTTTTATGTCTCTTTCCTTTTGTCTTCAAACTCTGAATTCATGTTTCTGCTTGCATTTTCAAAAGATCATTTACCTCTTTTATCTCACCTGTACTCAGTTAAGTGATGCATCTACTTGTTTTTGGTCATTAATAGGTACTTTTTTTCTTGTCAGATTTTTCAGTTTTTTGTTATGTCAAATTTTTAGCCTTAGTTTCCATTACGTTAATCTTCTTCTGAATGCCATGTTCTCACTGTTCTCATGTCTCTTGCTGTTGATGTGGACATTAACACTCCTCACGGAGGAGTGTGACATGGAGTTTCTGCTTGTATTAGACAATAAATGTTGGTGTCTTGATTTATAATGTTAATTTGTCAACAGAAAATTTTAAGGGTCATGATTTGACTGGAGAGAGATTTTAATTTTCATTACTTACTCTGATTTTAAATCTAGATTGTAATGTAAATTAGTCCATAATAAAGATACAGATAAATGTACCAACTTTGTGATAAACTGTGTATTGAGACTGATCTTACCAAGTACCCAGAACACTGTTCAAGATTGTTGTTTGGCATATTGAGTATTTTTCTCTGCTGGATGTTACTTCTTTTTTTTTTTTTTTTTTTTTTTTTTTTTTTTTTTTTTTTTTTTTTTTTTAGCAAGCTCTACTATGTGGACACACAATTTTCAGACAACCATGTTAACAAAAAAAAAAGAAAGAAACTATCTGTCAGATTTTTGAACCACTTTTTACAATCAGTTAAAATTTGTTTGAAAATTTGGGATTCTTCTCTTAACTTTAGGAAAGCAATCATTTGGCCAAGGGGTTTGATGCAACAATCAAAAAAGTTCCCTTTTATCTGAAGTTAAAGTAGCCTACTTAACATGATCACATCAAGTTGTTGCGGTGATTGTGAGTGCTGAGTCTGGAAACTATACCATAGAAGAAGATTCAGGAGGCTTTGTAGATGAACAGAGGGTGCATCATATATAAACACTGTTTTACCCAACTCATCTCTGGCTTTTGAAATAAATGTACATCTCATACATTCCTGAGGATAAATGGTGGTGGCTGAAATGGAGTAAGGCAAATGGCCTTACAGTGAAAAAAAAAAAAAAAAAGCTTTGTGCAGAAAAAAAATAAATAAGCAGCAGATTCTCAGTTCATGAATATAATGTAAAAGTTTTAGGTCACAATAGCTTTAGCTCTCTATGGTAAACTGCACCCATTTTGTATAAGTATTGACAAGATGCATGAATGTGCCGTACATAGCGTAAACTAATTGGTTGCTGCAAATCTCTTTCTCCTGCAGGACTAGATTTTAGGATTAGATGTTTTTTGTTCTGTGAAAGCATTCAGTGCAAGTTCAAATTTAAGATTTGAACTTGCAAATTTGAGATTTCTTCTGTATTATAGGGTTAATGTAATTCTAAGGTATTTTTTCAATAACACATACTGGCTAAAACTAAACTAATACCTTTCTGCCAATTCTATGGTGGCCGAAAGGTGGAAACGCACTGCAAACATAAGAATAACGCAAACTCCAAAACGACAGAAAAATGGTGGAAATGAAAATCTTGCAATCACAGAAAATAGAAGCCAAAAACTACGGCCAACAAAACAAATGCTGCAACCCCAAGAAATAGAAGCAAAAGGGAAAATGCTGCAAATAGCAAAAACAGAAGCACTGCGAACTTGCTCCACAAAACGAAAAAGCTCCAGACCACTAGGGGAATTGATCGCATGGGGCCAGACCCTCAGTAAAGATGGGATGTCATGATTAAAGGGATGTCCAGAAGAGAGTTGGAGGAAGAAAGAAAAGTGCATCATACTTAAAGTCTTTTTCAAATACACAGTCTTCTACAGAACAGCAGTAAATTTATGTAGTTAATATTACCTACTCCAGACTCCTCCTAGTGGTCTAGAGCACTTCCAAGTTTGCAGCGTTTTATACTTGCTGTTTTTGGCATTTTTTTAAAACATTTTTTGCTTTTATTTCCTTTCCTGTAGTTGTAGCATTTTGTCTGCGGTTGCAGCATTTTTTCTGTGGTTGCAACATTTTTCAATTGGATTTCTATTGTTGGTTATAGGTGTTTACTTGCATTTTCTTTGATTGGAGCATTTTTTGCTTGCATTTGTTTTGTTGATTGTAGGTTTTTACTTCTATTTTCTGTGAGCGCAGCATTTTTCGTTTGCAGCTTTTTTCATTTGGATTTGTTTTTTAGTGTTTGTGTGTTTCAGAGTTCCCATCATTCATGTGTTTGCAGAGCGTTTTGCTGCACGTGTACACCTGTTGGCCAGCATGCAATCCTATAGACCAAAGTCAGTCCAAAGCAAAAGCAAACTGAGTAGCTGCTTGTGGCCTTCACACTAGCAGGGGGTACTAAAGGGAGACAGGGTTTTGCCAGCAAGAATATTGCTCATTTGGCTTCACTGTCCAGAAATAAAAGTAACTTTTCCCCCCATGGCATCCTTCTTCTTTGATGGCATGACAAATTGGACTGTTAAGAATGAATTCTGGTCAAGAAGGAAATTGGTGAGTGTACTGTCCTAATATGTCAAGCTATGTATGGCCACCTTGAACCAATCTCTAAAATGATTTGCAGTAATATTTTATATATATTTTTATTAACTAAAACCATGTTTTAGGTTTTTAAGCATTTGCACATCCTACCAAGTTTCAACATTAAGATTATATGGTTAATAATATATGATTTGAGACTGTCAAGCAATACTATGAGGTATGCTTATTACATTTTTCTTCCGTGTTTTTTTTTCTAGGTTTTGAGCTTTTTTGGAGTCTATTTTATATAAACACCAAAGTAGATCTGTCAGGACTAAAATTCAGATTTACCATTCTTTTCAATCTGATAAAAACACTTACACTCAGACACTGACTACATCACCATAAATTGACTTTTTTCACAAAAAAGTCCCAAAACATGCAGTTAAGCCAAAGATTATTCATTCCTTCGTATTCGGCAAATTTAGATCTTCAAGGATTGTTATTCAACCAAGAAGCTTGTTTTCTACGGAAGCTGAAAGCGGTCGTACTCGCATGTTTAATGGTTAACTCGGGATAATGAGTTATTTATGTGGTTATCACAAAATAATGATGGCTGTTTTCTCGAGATAACGAGTTAATTTTCCAACGGTTTAATCATACGACCAATGACGTGGTGTCATTATGGTCTATGGTATCACTTATTCAGAGAATTACAAATGCATCCCATGACTTACACTTATATGTCCTTTCCTGCTGGTGAATGCATCTGAATGATGGAATCAGGTTAACACGCGCCAATCATCTCGTGATCTCGAGAAAATAAAGTTTGTTTTCTCGAAATTAAGTCGTTAACTTGAGAAAGCCATTGGGAAATTAACTCGTTATCTCGAGAAAATAATTATAATAATAATAATACATTTTATTTGAGGGCGCCTTTCAAAAACCCAAGGTCACCTTCCAAAAACAGACAAAAAGCAACAAATAATAAACTGAGTCAGCAACAATTATATAAAGCAAGTCAGTAAACAAGATGCAACAACAGTTAATCCATGTTAAAATGAATATGCCAGTTTGAATGTGTGTTTTCAGCTGTGATTTAAAAGAGGGAAGAGAGTCTACGTTCCTAACGGCAGGAGGAAGGGAGTTCCAGAGCCGAGGAGCACATCGACTGAAGGCTCTGTTCCCCGTGGTGACAAGACGGGCAGAAGGAACAATAAGATGAGTGGCAGATGAGGATCTGAGGAAGCGGGAAGCAGTGGTGATGTGAAGCAGGTCACACAAATAAGGAGGGGCAAGGTTATGGATGCACTTGAACGTGAGAGTTAAAACCATCAGAAAAAAGTTTGTGTAATCATCCGTTTCGGCTTCCGTAGTTTTCTGATAGGACATGAAATGAGATTGTTTTCTGATAGGAATTAGAATTCTTCAAATCATTATAAAAAAAAATAAAATTATTTACCCCTTTATCAATTACCAGTGAAAAAAATATTTATCTGCATTACAACCAATCAAACCTTATAACTACTGATCAGCTTTTTGCATGTTTGCAAAAAGTTTGGTATTCTGATTATTTAAATTTCGTGATGAGCATCATGTCTTTGAGGTTGGAAACTCTGCTTGCCACAGATTGTCCCTCCTCAGATTGTCAATTGTATTAAAGTCAGGACTTGGTTTTGCTAATAGTCCTTGATATTGCTTCCAGTAAAAAGAAATATGTTGGTAAAAGTAAACACGTTACTTTTTTACTGGAATCTAAATAATTCTAGGTTTAAATGTAGGGTTGAGTTGAGGTACATTGTTTGTATATTTTTTTCCATGCTTAATCTTGTAAATGCTTTAAAACAATCAGTTCCTTTTTTCCCCATTTCGCATGTAACAAGTATTCCTCTCCAAACATCCTTTCCTTGATCTCTCTCCCCTCGTTTTACTCCCTTATTCCTGTTATAAGAAAAAGGGAGATGATAGACACAAGTAAAGATCTGACCAAATGAGAAATCTGTGGGTCAGCAGTCATTTTAGAGCAACACTGGTAAAATATCATGTGGGACACAGCTGCTTTATCTTACCAAAGGATAAATATTAAAGGTTTTATGTCAGCACACATCTTTACTTTTCAGCTTACAATATGTCATGACCCCTTTAAATAAAGCAGATGCTAAAAGTGTTCTGTGAAGAACACACAGTTTTCTTTCCTTGAGCCTCCTCTCTTTTTTTCAGAATTGAGACACTCTTTAAATTAATGACCATAACCAGTTAACCAGTTTCTGGGTCACAGGCAGGAGGATGGAAAACACAGGAGTCAGAGAGGCACAATTTAAACCAATGAGAGGAGCATTATTTCTTTCAAATTATGCTGCATTTAGCTGCAATTATAAAATCTAAATTCCTGATCTCTAGTAAGAGGGGAAAAAGAGTAAATAGCATTAGGAATCTTGATGTCGTGCTTAGTCTTTTTAAGCAAGGTTATCCTAATTCATTGCATGCAACACACATAATGAACTTGATGCACTTTTAACTAAAGCAAAGGGGTTAAGTTTGGAAACTGTTAGAAAAAATATACCAAAAAAACCAACAGAATAAGTGTATATGCTGCAAGAAAAGTTTCAGGTTTGCACATTTCCACTGAGTAATGGCTTTGTGGCTTCTTTGATCCTTTACCGTTTCATCCTCCTTGTGGTGATGATATTGGAAGAGACACTCATTTTACAGTAATCTTGGTCAAGAAATAAAAGGAACAGGTCAGCTTTAAGGAATCAATTCAGTATGCTTCTTTAAGTGATCTGTGTTTTTGCTTCACAAGCATTTTCACTTCATTTGCATGTATATTTCTTTTTTTTAACTTTGTTGACACTTCTTCCTTTTTATGTCTCATGCTACCTTTTAACAAATCAACATTTGGATTATGTGTAGCTTGATCTTCAATGGGAATGCTTTATTGAACTGCACAGATTCCTGGATATTAAATGAGGTTGAGACTGAAGTGGAGTTCAGTTAAGTTCAAAGCACATAAGAGTTTGTAGTAAGTTTTGATATATAACGATCACGCACTGTATTATTAGGTTGTTTATAAGGTTTTCTATTGGCATAAAAAGCACTTAAGTGTTTAATGCTCACCTGGCCTCTTTTTGGTATTTTCAATTGCTTGTTTACACAACAAGTGACTCAGCAAATGACAGCAACTCAATATATTTACACATTTAGATATGGTAAAGAAAACTTGTAGAAGTTTAACCCTTGGGGCACCTTGGCTGCCCAAAACATCCTGCTTTACTGTTATTTTTGACTCTCAATATCTCAGTCAGAATAAAGGTTAATTCTATGACACTTGGCCAGGACCTTTTTATTTTCAAAATTTATTTGTCCTTTTGATTGTAAGGTATGTGGAACTAGAGATATGCACTTTGTGTACACTCTTTACCTTCTGTCCCATTTTGGTTCCATTGATTCCCATTATAACCACATATCTTTTATGAACTGTAATCCTAGCATTTTAAAATAACTTTTCCATGAAGACCAAAATAATCTAAGCTTCTACCTTCAAAATACAAGTAAAACTGGTTTTCGGTGTGATGATCCCCCTAAAATTACCACAGGCTGTATTTCGCTTTATTTCATCAAGTTTCAATGTGGACATGGTTCTATGACATTTCAAAATGCATGGCAATAAAAATTTTGAACACCACAATAATAATCTTGGTGTGTTGGGAATGATATAAAGGAGTGGTGTGAATGTGGTTAAAAAATATTTTATCTGTCTGTTTGTGTAATTTGAAGAATCAAGAGCTAGACTGTCTTAGTTTATGTTTTCTTCATTAAGGGAGAGGCTGATGTGTGGCATAGCATTTTTATGCAGGTGAATTTGACAATCAAAGTCAAAGTTAGCTTTGTTTATGTTTCTTTATCAAGAGAGGGACCCCTCTCTTCTATTGGATGAGTGGAATAGCATGTTTATGCAGGTGCATCTTCTGTTAGATTAGTTTGCAGTGTTGTCTAGCTAGTAATTTCTCCAGGAGACAGCCATGAGTAGAAGACTAACCCCAGAGGGACTGTTACAGCAGTTTTCTGAGGAGAATATAAGCAGAAGTCTGAATTTATATGAGGGGTAGGAGGGATTGGTGGAGGAATGACTGCCTGGCAAAGGAGGAACCTTGCAGCCAAGAGGAGGAGGGAGAAAGGAGGAGGAAATGGGTGATGAAGAGGCTCTGGCATATTTTCTTCTCCTATCTTGACTCCAGAACCAAATTACTTCTCACTTGCCAGAATTAGCAGCGCTTTGACTGCATTCGGCCTTTCTTGCCATGGAGACATCTTGCAGCTAATTCTGCACTTCTGAAACCTATAGGGGAGGTTGTCAGTAAATACATGGAATAATATGAGTGAAGAGCAGCAACTTTGATGTATTTATATTGAAAACATTGCATATTTTTTGTTTTTCCCTTCAAAAAATGTTTTGTTTTTTTTTTGTTTTTTTTTTTTGGAGAAAAAAAATCAAGTCAAGTTTATTTGTATAGCAGCAACAAGACAGTTCAAAGTGCTTTACATGATAAAATATGCATAAAAACATAGAAAAGAGCTGAAAAATATAAAAACTTTATATCTATAGATAGGCCTGAAGTTATTGAAGAGATTTAATGCAGTGAAAGTGGGGAAAAAAAGTTAAATATTAAATTTTTATTGCACTTTTAGAAATGTACCATTTTGGGGCACAAAGGTATCGAGTGTTGGTTTTTGCTTTTTAATTCTCATTGCTCCAAAAATAATAATGCATAAAAATCAATGTTATTAATTTTTGTCCTCTGTAAGGTTAAAACACCCATATCAAAATATCCACTTTGCATTTTATTTTTGGAAAATATTGTATATTTTGGGGTTTTCTCCTTCAAAAAATCTGGATTTTTGGACAAAACAGCCATAAAAGGATAGAAATGATTCTAAAATATGAAAAAAAAAACTTTAGATCTCTGGATTTAATGCAGTGAAAGTGGGAAAAAAATTAAATAATAAATTTTTATTGCATTTTTATAAGTGTACCATTTCGGGTCACGAAGGTAAAGAGTGTCGGTTTTTGCTTTTAACTCTTATTACTCAATAAATAATAATGCATAAAAATCAAATGTTGTTATTAATTTCCAAACTGATTGAGGATGAAACACCCACATAAAAAATATTCCACTTTGCAGCTTATTTCTGGAAAATACTGCATATTGTGGGTTTTCCTCCTTCAGAAAATCATTTTTTGGACAAAACAGGCATAAAAACATGGAAAAGATTTTAAAAATATGGAAAACTTCATATCTCTGAGAAGGTCTGAAGCTCTTAAAAATATTTAATGCAGTGAAAGTCCACTGAGTGGCGGCAGTTTGGATGAAAATGTCCTGATGATGTAAGAGGAGAATAGGCAGACTGGTTTGAAATGATGGAAAGCTAATATATTTAAAAACACAACATCTCTAACTGTGGAGGAGAGAAACCTGCAAGGTCTGACTTATGTCAGATAAAAACATGAAACTGAGGTTACATACACAAGCTGACCCAAATTGGACAAATTAGACAATAACACCTTGAAAACACGTTACTTGGTCTGATGAGTCAATTTCAGCTTTGACACTGAAACGATAGGATTAAAATTTGGTGTTAACGTGAAATCATAGATCAGTCCTGGCTTGCATCAAGAGATCGGGAGAGGGGTAGTAGTGTAAGGAAAATAATTCTGGCAGAGTTTGCACACAATAAGCACTGTTTAAATACCCAACTTACCTAGGTATTGTGGCTTACCATCTCTGTCCCTTTACTTACACAGCAGTATTACAAGTAGCCATTTTCTGTTGGCTACTTCCAGTTGGATAAAGCACCATGTCTCAAAGCTCAAATTATCTCAAACTGGATCTTTGGACATGACAATGAGTTTTCTGTACTCCAATGCCCTCCAAGTCTCAGTTCAACACAGCACTTTTGGAATGTAGTGGAACAGGTGATGCCCATTATGGATGTGAAGCCAACAAATCTACAGAAACCGTTTGATGCTACCATGTCAATATAAACCAAAATCTCCGACAGATGCTTTCTGAAGCATCTTAAGATTGATAGAAAGGGATGCCAGGACACCTTTTCTTGGAGGCAACCATGATCATGGTGGCCAGAAGAAAACTGAATTTAAGCACCACTTTCTTTTAAAGCAATCGTTCTGCTTTTTAAAATCAGTACGAATGACAGTGATGTTAACTTCTAGCAGTTAATACTTTTTCTTGAGTCACACTGTAAACCAGGTTTGTAGAAAAGCTGTTTTTCATTAATCCTTATAAACTTTGCAATTAATTGTGTTATCTAATTATTCCTTTAACTAGATAAAAATAAATAAAAAACTCGAACCGTGCCAACTGCCATCACAAACACCAAAGCAATATAGTTGCAAAAAAAGCACAGTTTTGTCGGTCTAAAAAAATTTGACCATCACTTTACCAGCTCAACAAATTTAGTGTTTTTTACATTATATTTTACAGTGGTGTTTTAGCCTATTTAAGAGACAGCCTCCTCCTATTCTACAGTTCAATTAAGGCATTTCTACTTATTGTTTACCTGCTTTTTGAAACTGTAAGTTTTGGACAATGAAAATGTATTATTCAGATATAAGCATATAAGCTCTTTAACAAAAAAATACTCTTTTCAAGGTTAAGATGTGAAATTGCCTTCACGGTGTATGTGTGAACATGATATGGTTTTTTTTTCTCTCAAAGATTTGTCTTGCCTGTGTGCATGCACCTATGCAAGTGCACTGTCTGACACAAAAATCTGAACAAACAAACAAGTGAACAAAGAGAACCCTCCAGCAAATTTTCATCTTCAAAGTCTAAGGGATTGAGAAACATACCATTGCAGTCAGTCTGCTGCTCCTGGAGACGACTCCTGCTGTGAGCATGTGGGCGTAAGGTTTACTCTAAAAGACTGACAAGGAAGCGCTATATTACCTACACCAAGATGCAAGCCTCTTAACCAAAGAACACCAAGCTGCTATCTACAAGCACCAAAACCTCACCTCTGACGGGCACAGGCACAAAACACTGATGAATGTCGGTAAATTATAGGTATTAATATATGTATTAGAGTTGTCTTTTATTAAAGTTCACTTGATTATAAATATTATTATTGGAGGATTTCTAAAAAGTTTGGATTCAAAATAAATATTTATTATGGGAAGTTACATAAAAAGTACCCAGAGTTCTGCCTTTTGTTTTCTGAATTTGCTCAGTGTGCAATAGGTTAAAGATTTATATTGTTTTCTGACAGTTAATTGAATCATGTTTTAAGCATCTGTGAAATCGAGGCTTGTCACTCTGTGTTTGCCCCAGCCATCTGCTGTGGGAGTGACACGAGCCGCCGAGGGTCTTTTTCCATGAAACAAAGGAAGCAAGTGAGGGGGGTGGAAGACTTGTTTTAGAATGAAATGATTAGCATAGTGTGTTCCCAGGGAAGTGGAACATCACAATTCCCATTTAAATAGCTCATAAAGATTCTAGTTAGAAAAGATTGCTTTAGCTAAGAATTATCACTCTATGTAAGATTTCCTTCCAGGGTTGTGTAGCATATACGATTTTTCATTGTTATAAGAAATTACCTGCTGACTTAAATTCCAGACCTTAGCTTTAGTATTAGTGAATTTCATCTAAAACAAATCATAACTGCAGGGATCCTATAATGTTACAGTACTGCCTATATTGATGACAAAGTGGGTGATTACAAAAATGTGTTTTTCATTTCGATCCAGACTAATACATAACCATGTTAAAATTCAAACATTTGATTGGATCTGTTCTAGTTACTGTTCGTTCGGCATAGGAATCTCTGGTATTTATAAAATGTTCCCTAATTAAAGGCTTCTTATTGAGGGAGCAAGTGAAGCAAAAACATTTCAGATCCAAAAGACATTACTGATATTTTTCTAAAAATATGTATGCTTTTTGATCCTAGGACTTTGAGTTAGCCTGTCATGCTTTTAAATTTGCTGACTATTATCATAACAGGAACAACCTTTTCTGTGTTTGGTTTGTTCCTGGATTCCATTGCTTTCCTGTGAACTCATTTTACTTATTCTCCCTCAGTTACCTTATAGTCATGCTTCCCACTCAGCAGGAGTCCATTCTGTTGTTTAGACTCACCCATAGTTCAGCTAACAAACTTCCCAGTCTTCATATACTGGTCAGTTCTGATTATTCCTTGTCAGATCTACCTGACAACCTTCAATAGAAAGTTGGTTTGGCATGTATATTCAAAGTTTTGAAGTTAAATTAAAAAAAAAAATCACCCTAAATAAGAGACTATCATTCTCCTGTCTGCAGTTGGGTCAGACTCCAGTACAAACTATGGCAGGATGTAGGAAAAATTCCTTTGTTAGCGTGCAATGGTGCATGTATTTATACCGAAAAATTCCTTGTACGGATGTCACTTTCTGGCACAAACAGTCAGATGAAGAATAGGTCAGTCACAACTTATTATATTACTATCATTCAGATGAGAACACACTGTGTTCTATTTCAGACAGAAAATGAACAGATTAAGCTACTATATAGCACTCCACACCAAACCAGCGTAAGAATCAATTAAAATAGCACACAGAATATTCAAACCCATTTTCTTGGTTCTATCAGCAGCATGCAACGTGGTTTCAGCATTCTGATACAGCTGAAATCAAGAGGCAGTGGAGGATGCATCCTTAATGGCAGGCATCATTTAATTTACACATTGATACTCTAAGAAATGCCATTAAGTACCCGATCAGGAACCACCAGACAGCAAATGCCAGTAAGTTGTACACAAATGCCAATTAGTGTTCAGTATCGCTATATGTTTTCTAACCTTTTTTGTTATTTATTTCTATATAAGGGAGAAGTCCTTAAGCTATATACTGGATTTTATTTTGCTGAAAGTAAGAAAAAAATAATAACAGTTTTGGGGTTTTTTTTGTAATTCTGCCTGTCAGTTATGGAATTCATAAGACCTTTGTTGAAAAATGTCATTTAAGGCATCATTTAGTTGAAACTAGCTGAAAGGTTTTTCAAGATCTTTTTTGAAGGGAATTTAAAACTCCTTCAAATAACTTTCTGTTATTTTCTAAAAATAGAAATATAGAATCTGGTATTAGTTTATTTTTTTTGTCTGGTATTGTCCCCTCAGCAGGCCGTGTCCCAAAAACTGAGGTACATATTAAACTATGATGTAAGTGTTTCGTTACACCCATAGTCAGTGTCTTTTCAAATTTCCATCTCACAATGGAATGGTCAAAGTTTGAATATTCATCTCCAAAAATATCAGAACATTTCATACAAACATTACACAAGAGAATCCTATGATTTTTTTTTTTTTTTTTTTTTTTTTTTTTTTTTTTTTTTTAAATTAAAGGTCACCTTTGCTTTTTTTCTGGCATTCTTCAACACTACAACTTCCATCTTTTCTTATTGGTCAGATTCTAAATTAATGTATTTTTCTTCAAAATACAATCTGCCCAATTTAATGAATAGGCATATAACATTACATCCATCTTACAAGATAATCCATGATATTGGTTTTGGCAAATTAAGACTCCCCTATTTTTTTTTTTAACAAATAAGGTCAAGGTTCCACACAAGCTGTTTTTAAGAAATTGAAATCAATGTATTATATTCCAGTCCAGATTTGACTTGTCCATACATGGTGCCTTATTGGTACCATGTATGGACAAATAAGGCATACATGTCACACAAAAAAAACACACGTGAACACAAAATTTTCAGAGCAATATAGTGAAACCAATTAACCCAATACGCATATGTTTTGTACTGTGGGATTAAGCTAGTGTAACAAGGTATAATCCACACATGAAAACAGTGCTAACTACTGCAGCACCATGCAGCCCACGAGGTATCTAGAGATTATAAAATCCAGTCCAAACTCATGAACAACAGTTATATTGCCCTTTAGTTTAGCGTCAATAGAAAGCAGCCAGGGAAATGCTAACTTTAGTGTTGTCAGCAGCTAACGGTTAGTCACGGTTTTCTCAGAGAACTTACAAATTGCATTTTATCTGTCACTTTCTGTTTTTTACAGAACAGCCAAAATGATAAAAATGCAGTTTGAAATTGCAACTGTCTTTAATTTATCTCATCATCCTATGACAAGATGATAAATCCTTATCCGTCAACAAAACAGGGCAATAGTCACAACAATAGATAGAATAAGATATTAAGCTTAAACTCTCACTTTGATATCCAGGACTTATAATAATAGCTTACTCTTACTTCTTAATGAGGTCACAAATTCACATCAATTTAGATAGACAAAGAACATGTTGGTGTTTTAATAGTTTTAATATTGTGAGTGACACAGTCACCCGCAGTGATGATTGTACTGTGAGTACCAGAATCCAGAAACTTTATTAGCAAACCCAAATTCCTCCACATTTGATTAAATCCTGTGTCTTCAATATAAAACATACAATATGTTTGCTATACGATCTCAGTCTGAAACCCAATGACCCTGAAACACTGTGTGCTTTTTAAACCAATTTTATCGGTTATTCTTGTGATATGGTAATTATTGCTGGAGGCTTTGTAAGGGTTACAATAATCTCCTCTCAACACTTCTCCTCTCTGCCTCTGTGACAGCTTCTATTTCTTTTTTTACCCTTAAAATGAAATGAAAGATAATTATCACCTGACTTCTTTTGAGTGAATACTGTCAAAGGTACATGTGATTAATTTGTGCTTTTTTTAGTAAAGAGGAACAGTAACATCCTATAGTGACTGTTGTGGGTATATTCAATTTGTGATATAGAGAATGTTCATTAAAATTACATGCTTCAATGCAGTTCTGGTATTGTTTGTGCAAGAAATGACTTGAAAACAATGTTTTGCTCATTTTGCAGTGAGCCCATGATAATGGACATGTCTATAAGGCAGTCTTGCTTCATTCCATGAAGTCGTTAGGAGTTGGAATCATTGACAGAACAATGATGAGCGAAGATTGAACAAGAAGGGAGTTCAATAATCAGTCCTTTCCAGTTCATTGGGAGAGGTCAAGGGGCCTTGTGCTTGTACTGAGCTTGGCTCACATTCTGAATAAACGCATACAATCAATGGCTCGACCTAGCAGGAGCTTGTAGGACTGCATTTACGACTTGAGCTAAATCAAAGGTCCCGTCAGTGCAATCTGATTCCAATGGAACAACTCTCCACATGTCTCCCAGACCCATGGATGTTAATGGCCTTCCTGCTGTGGCTGCCTGTGCTTCTACATGTATATTATGCATTTATCTGGATTTGAATTTTTCATTGGCACTACATCTTTCTTTGGAGACCTTAATAGAAATTATTTGTTTGGTTTTTTAATCTTTTTATCTAACAGTAGCTTTAAAATGGGCCCCTTAACTGCAGTAGGCAATGCAGAAAGATTAGAAGGTTTGCATGTTTGGAAAAGAGATGGAAAATTACATAGTCAGTGTCAGTCAGAAATGAGATGCAAATTTGCAGGTGCAAGTGTTTGAGTGTACATAGTTCCCTGCATGTCCTTGAATGTAATCTTTTTAAAGTCACTGTAGTTTAGAGGATGGACAGGGGAGATGAAGCAATTGCCTTTCTAGGTGGTCTAAGTGTATGAAAACTGCTATTTTTGGCTTATTCCAAGTAAAGGTAGCATACAATTGTGAATGAAAAATATTTAAATGCCTCTTTATCTTTCCAAGAAATTATCCAATCATCTTTTTTTCTGCATGCTTGTGGGTCTCTTTCTTTCTCTCTCTCTCTCATATATTAGGAAAGCAGTCAAGGTTAGACATCTAGTTGATTGATAAATGTGTCTATAATATTGATCATGAGTAATTTAATTAACGTCAGCTTCTTACATCATTAACACAAATGGCACATGAATGCGTAATACCCTAAGTTTGACTGTTAAGCCTTCAAAGCGTAGTCATTAATGAAAACCAGCTAAACATAATGCAGGTGCATCTTATCAAATTGGCAGCGCCAGAGAAATTTGTATTTATTTCATAAACCATTCAAAAAGTGCAGTATAAACCATACAGTTTTACTGCACATGGAGTGATATATCAAATACTTTTTCTATTTATTTTGATGAATATAGCTTACGGCCAATAAAAACACAAAATTCAGTTTCTCAGTTTTGATTCTCAAAAATAACAATAAAAAAGGTTTTCAAAATAGAAATCTCAAACTACAGAAAAATGTCCATGTACTGTACTGTACAGTGAATGCACTCAATACTTGGTAACACTCATTTGATGAATTTTTGCAGCAGTGTAGCATGTCATCAGCTTTTGGTTCTATTGAGGCTGTACAGAAGACCAGCTTGCTTTAAAAGTGGCCCTCAGAACATCTGCATTGGGTCAGGTGTCTCATGTTCCTCTTGACTATATTCCATAAATTCTCTAAGGTTTAAGTCAGATGAGTTTAATGCCCAGTCAAGCACACAGAGATCTTGTGGTGATAAAACCACTTTATCACCACAAGTACTGGTACTTTTGGCTGTGTTGGAGGGTTCCAAGTTCTACTGTAAAAGGAAATTAGCATCTTTATAAAGCCTGCCAGTACGACACATGACATGCCCTAAAATTTGTAGAAGGTTGGCCTGACTCTGGACTTGATAAAACCCAGTGGACAAACACAAGCAAATGACATGGCTAAATCACTATGAAAGCCTTACAATGGACTTTAAGCAAACTTGAATTATGTGCTTCTTCACTAGTTCTTCAGACTGTGGGTTCTTGATTTTGCAAGTGAAATGTAATCTTTACTGTCATCTAGAAAGAGGTACTTGGATCATGGATCAATTGATCATCATTTGCTGAAGGAACTTGTATGCATCAAAATTGCTCATCAAAAAAAGACAGGTTTCTTTAATTTATTTAGTAGCTATTAGTTGTAGAGCCTTTTAGTGGTGTTATCTGGTCCAGTTTCCTTTACCCTCTGCCTTCTCTTAAAGACAGAGGGTGCTTTAATTCTTGAAAATGTGTATAGTTGAAACAACTTCATGGGTTGATTTTATTTTACTATGTTCGCTGTGGGGCTGTGTTCATGAAAAAGGATACTAGCAAATACAATATGAAAAAAGTGAAAGTCCAGTTTTTTATCAAAGTTGTTTTTGAACCCAGAGTTAGTAAAAATGTTTGTTCTTTTGTATGTTCTAAAAATTATTAAAATCAAAACTCAAGTGAACAAAAACACACTTTCATTATTAAACAACGATGAAGCCAAAATGAAAAAGGTGTGTGTGAAAGAATTCAGTACACTCTTGCTGCTTCCACATGATTTAAGATGTAAAGCAACAGCCAGATGCTGCTGATAAAAAGCACTTGGTTAAAAGCACGATCTGTTAAAGCAGCTGGTTTCATTTTTTATGTAATTAAGATTGACATTTACTTTGTGCAATCTGTTGTGTTTTAGGTAAGATTTAAATAACGATAAAGATAAGATTATGTCCTGAAAATGTGTCCTTTCTTTATGGAGAATGTGAATGGTCTGGGTGGCTTTCTTGACCACTGGCATTGTACAGCTAAGACAGTGAGCTTTGAACTGAACCAATGATTTTGCTGGCCCAGTTGGTAATGCGGGAAGGTCGGGACTGCACAGTGGGGCAGTTGATATCAATGTTGCCTTGCCCCAAAAAAAGTCCTGGGTTCGAATCTCAGCCTGGGTTCTTTCTGCATGGAGTTTGTATGCTCTCCTGGTGCATGCATAGGTTCTCTCTGGGTCCTCCTGCTTCCACCCACAGTCTAAAAAAAAATGATTAGTTAATGGTTAATTGATTCCTCCAAATTGTCCTTAGGTGCAAGTGTGTGGTTGCATGGTTGTTTGTGTTTGTCCTGTGTGTCTATAGGTGTACAGATTGGGAAATACATGGTGAGAGTACAGTCCCCTGGGGTGCTCCTGTGCTGCTGACCACCTGGTTAGATACACAACCCTTCAGTTTTACAAACTGTGGTCTGTTTCTCAGGTAGTCATTGATCAAGGTTATTGTTGATCCAGGTGTCTTCTGGAGTTTCTGGCAAAGCAAATCAGACTGAATTGTGTTAAATGCACTGGAAATATCAAAGAATAAGATCCTCACAGTGCTGCCTGCTTTGTCCAGATGATGGATCAAATTAGCTCATGCGCCATTATTCCCTACTTCAGGGTAAAAAAGGAAGTAGAATGAATAGTGGGTTAAAGAAATGCAACGTTGAAGCAATACTTTCATTATTTTGAAAGTTTTTTTTGTTTTCTTTTTTCAAATTGAAATTTTGTTAGGTAAAGTACCATTTCATGGTTGTCGTGGTATATATGCTCTGACCTGTTTTTTCTGTAGTATATGTTTTTCTGCATCAGGGACTGCAGAAATTAGCTCTGAAAGCAAGAATCTGGTTAAATCATATTTTCCTTTGAGATTAAAGCTCCTATACATGTGTCTTTTCAGTAAGCTAAAGCAATAAACAAAAAATGTATCAGTCTAAAAATGCTTAATTGCAAGGTTACCTTGGTTGTTTAATTGGGTTTCCCCAATTAAATTTGTTTAAAGTTAAGCAAGTAACTATCAGGACTACTCACAATTTCATTTTGTGTCTCTTTGAGCACAAAGTCACTCCCTACTTAGTAACTCTGTTGACTGTTTAGCAATTTTAATGTAATTACACGCCAGTTCTTCTTGGGTTCTAAAGTCTGTCTATCTCCGAACCACTTGGGGAATTGGCCAAAACCAACATCACTTGAGTTAAATATCAACGCGCTTGGTTTAACTAAGTAATAACATTTTGTATAATTATTTCTTTTGTTTCATAGTTTTGCTGTTTTATTGAATGTACAAATTTGCATTTATTTTGTGAATTAAACATTTTTTAGGGAGGTTGAAGCCCACCTAAAACAGATCTTATGATGTACATAATTATCTGTAAACTTTATCATACAATTTAACAAAAATAAATTGTTAAAATGTATCACTCTGTGTAGTGAATCTATGTAATGTGGATTTTACTTTTTACTTTTTTTCTAAGAAAAATTAACTTTCAATGATATTCTAATTTACAGTTTATGTCCATGAGATACATTCAGCTTGTTTTAGGGGAATGATTTATGTCCCATTCTCTACTTCCAAGACACAGTCTGCTTTTTCTCCACCCATCTACTTATTTATCAGCAGTTGAAAGCATTAATTACATATTTACTCTGGATTCTGTGATATCCCTGTACTCTTCACCATCATATAACTGATACATCTGTCTGTTTCAAAAGGCTCCTTGATTAAGCCTTCAGGGATGATAAGTGAAGGCCTTAATTGGCTGTATTACCTGGATTAGATAAAATGTGTTGGTAACGAATGCAAGGTTAATTTGTCTGTGTTGTTGTCGTCATCATTATTTCAGTTAATTAAACAGAAGCCTACATTTAACTTGTCTTTTTTCATTTCCTATCAAGAATAGAAATATATATATCTATATATATCTCCCCAAAAAAGTGTTGTACTGTAGGGTACACCTAAGTTGTAAGCTACCAAACCCAGCAATTCTGGGGGTGCCTATAGTCAAGCTGGTGATTGGCCATAGAGCCTGGTGGTGTTTGATAAGGCAGGCATATTGGCCTTGGGACTCTGGGCTCAGAACCCTCTGATCCTCTTCATCTTCTAATAAATCATATGCTGAATCCCTGACTCCTGTTTAATGCATTTGAGCTCTCTTTGAGGTACTACAAGAAGTCATCTGAGGATTTCCAGCACGGAGTCCCACACTAACAACTTAAACCTGTTTTACAGGGAGAACTTAATAGAACTTGCCCTGAAGTTGGAAACTGTCTCTGAAACCCACCTCAAACTGTTTTTTTTTTTACCCCTTATATTTCGGAGACACATTTTAGGTGCATAAACATAAATAAGTGTTGAAACCAAAGTGATACCTTTTTCCAGGGTTTGTTTTCAAGGCCTCGAATTAAGACATTAAAAAGGTCATCTAAGCAGGCAAATAAAAACCACTACTATCTAAAAAAATACAAATAATAATACATATATACACTTCTCAAAAAAAATAAAGGGAACACCTAAACAAAACAATGTAACTCCAAATTAATCACACCTTTGTGGAATCAATGTCACCAGTTAGATAGTAACACTTCTTGTGAATCAATTTCACCTGCTGCTGTCCAAATGGAACATAAAACAGGTGGAAATGAGAGGCAATTAGCAAGACAACCCCTATAAAAGAGTGATTCTGCGATGACCACAGATCATTTCTCTGTTCTTGTCCTTTCTGGTTGAACTTTTAGTCACTTTTTCATTGTGTCAGTGCTGTCACGCATGGAGGTATCATGAGGCAATTTTTACAGCCCACTGAAGTTGCTCAAGTCGTGCAGCTAATCCAAGACGGAACATCAATGCGAGCGGTGGCAAGAAGATTTGCTGTGTCTCTCAGCACAGTGCCCAGAGCATGGAATAGGGACCTATCTCCTGGTCCCTATTCAGTACACCAGCAGACATGGAGGAGGCCGTAGGAGGGCTACAACCCAGCAGAAGGACTGCTACCTCATCCTTTGTACAAGGAGGAACAGAAGGTCCACCACCAGGGCCCTGATCTCCAGCAGGCACTGACCTCTAGCATGCCACTAATGTGCATGTTTTGACTCAGACTATCGGAAACAGACTCCATGAGGGTGGTATGAGGGCCAGACATCCACATATAGAGCCTGTGCTTACAGACCAACACTGTGCAGGACGATTGGCGTTTTCTAGGGAACACTAAAATTGGCAGATTCGCCATTGGCACCTTGTGCTCTTCACAGATGAAAGCAGGTTCCCACTGCGCACATGTGACAGACATGACAGAATCTGGAGACACCACAGAGAATGATATGCTGCCTGCAACATCCTCCAGCACAACCAGTTTGGTGGTGGATCAGTCATGGTGTGGAGAGGCATTTCTTTGGATGGCAATGCATGACCTCATGTGGCTGAAGTGTGTTAGCAGTTCCTACATGATGAGGACATTGATGTAATGGACTGGCCTACCTGTTCCCCAGACCTGAATCCAACTGAGCACATCTGGGACATCATGTTTCGGTCAATCCACCAATGCCACGTCCCACCACAGACTGTTCAGGAGTTAACTGATGCTCTAATCCAGGTCTGAGAAGAGATCCCTCAGGAGAACATCCGCCGTCTCATCAAGAGCATGCCTAGGCATTGTCAGAAGGTTATACAGGCACATGGAGGCCACGCACACTACTGAGCCTCATTTAGACTTGTCTGGAGGAATTTTCACTGGCGCTGAATCAGCCTGTCATGTTATTTTCTACTTTCATATTGAGTATGAATCCAAATCCAGATCTCCATGATGTAATAATTTTGATTTACATTGATAATTTTTGTGTTATTTTCTTCTCAGTCAATTTCACTGTGTTAATAATAAAGTTTTTTAATGAGAATATTTTATTAATTGAGATCTAGGATGTGTTATTTTAGTGTTCCCTTTAATTTTGTGAGCAGTGTACATATATATATATATATATATATATATATATATATATATATATATATATATATATATATATATATATATAAATGTAGCTATTAAAGAGGCAGGGGGTGTTATGTAAAATCAACTTTTTGGGGCTTTATATCATGTTATAATGTTATTTCCTCATCAAAAACATACCTGGGGTGTTGCCTTGATTCTCTCATGCATGTTTGAGAAATTGTTGAATCTCCCAAGACAGCCATTCAGGGGTACCCACACAAAAGTGGAGCAGTATTTCCACAAAGCTCCTTCTTGGAGCTACAGTCTCCAGCCGAGCTTCCGTCTCACACAGCACCCATCCCCCGCCACTTCCCCACTGAGCTCCGCCAAACTATCAGTAGGAGCAATTTGCAAACACCTGGTGGAATTGCAAGTATGCTAAGCTTATCATATGAGCTACTTCAGAACAGTCCAAGAACGGTTGTAAACGGCATAGTGGAGAAACCTTGTCATGATGATGTGCTGAAGGCAAAGAGTTGGAAAGAGCAGGAGCTTATTAAAGAGACAGAGGCCAATTTCAAACTATCAAACTGTGAAGTCAAATTTCATCTAAGTTATGTTTGATCTACAATATTTTTCTAACTGAAGGTAACACAGTTACTTGATTTTGCAATAAAATGGCACTATGTGCCTGGAAAATACAAATACTGCTCCCTTAAATATGTATGAATTTGAACTGCTATAGTGAATTCATTGAGAATTTAAAACTATAATCAACCAAATTGGTGTCTGTACCATTACACATGAACAAATCCTAAGATAACTAATTGTTGGCCTTTTCATCTCATCCTTCATCCAAAGGATAAAAATGGCTCTGTTTTCTTGACAACTAAATAGGCAAAAGAACAGAAGTATATTTCAGAGTCACAAGAGGTCAGGGTGAGGTTGGTATTTTTATTAACCCTGGCTTAATAACTCAATTCAGTAAATTTGATTGGTGGTTGACATAGATGTTTTATGTGTTTGTTCTTTCATTCACTTAAGATCATGGTCAGGCATGCAGGTCTAGTGTCTCATTTATTGTCACATTTATTGACGGGACAAAAGATAAACAGGAGAATTGTTCCCAGAAATTATGCAGTCTCTGTTACAAGTCAAAATGGGTTTTATAAGCAAACAAACATTGATGGCACTCTTATTTTTTTATAAAAATTGTTGCCTTTTCAGATAAACACATATTAAGACTTGTATGATGGTTGACAATTAAAATTTATGAACAATAGTTGTTCATAATCTTAAGTCTATCTTAGTGAGGAATCATTAAACATGTTTCTGAGCTAATTTAAACATTAGTACCATCTTACCCTGCTCTGAAAACATGTCATTCAAATTGAAACCAGTGATGGTACACATTTTGCTTTCTGTGGAAAGAATAGTGCATTTGAGTAAGGAAATATAATCCATTAAGTAATCAATCTGAAGCCATGTTGGAACCCAAAAACTAATAAGTTAGCTTGATGATAGTTACTGTACACCACTACTAAAGGCAGCCAGTGTTAATGGTTGGTTTGATTGCAGCAAGTTCTGGTCTGCACCAGAACTGTGAAATAATATGGGGTTGATGAGCTGCCACTGGCATCAAAGGACATAACTTACTGTAGTGTCTTGCAAAATTGCTCACACCCTTTCAACTCTGAACTCCCTAAATAGATGAGTAAAGTAGGGGGTAAGTTGTCATTATTTTCAAAACACCCATAGTTCCAATATGGCAAATATACAATTTACAGGATGTAACTGGCCACAATATAAAGGCTTGATTGTTGCCAGTCACATTCTGAATACAAGTTTGGTTTTGCCCAACATTCTGTAAAAATTATTTTATAAGCATCAAGCTTCTAATGAAGGCAGTATGAATTTTAAATAGATTTAAGTGGGTCCTTTTTCTACAAAAGAACATTATTTCTACTTTCAAATGATGTAAAACACTTTCGAAAGTAAAACATTTTGTGAACTAGGGATGGAGAATGTAGAAATTCCAGGAACATTTCTTATGCTTTATCATCATTTGGCCACTCCTTAACTTATATCTTCCTAAGATGACAGTGACACAGTCTTTGTTGTAGATTTTCATCTACTGATGGAAAGATGAAAGTTATATATTTTCTGGGAGCATTCTTGACAGAATTTTAATTAAGCATGTCATCAGCATAAAATAAACTGCTTAGAACCACACAATCCCAACCCCACACCACAGTGCGATCACCACGGTTCAATTCAAATGCTTTTTGTTTTGAAGACAAATGCATTTACTGAAGTTTTCTGGGGGTGTAAAAGAGTGGAGACAATTGTCTTCAAGAGGGCAAACTTGATTTAATGGTAGATTTCCTTTGTTCTCACATTGTTATGGCACATTGGGAGATGGAGTGACTCAAAACAAGAAAAAAAGCAGAGAGAATATCTGAAGGCATGAGGGGGGAGCCAAAGAAGTGAGTTGAAATGACAAAAGTACAAAAGAAAACTCTGCATGTGTGAAGCGTCTTACTGTGATGATTCACAACACACAAAGCCTAAAATTGTGCACATCATGAGATTTAACAGTACCAAGCAGCAACTGAGAGGCAAATAATGAAAAGGACAACTTAATCTAATTCCTGTCATCTTTGTGTGTGCATGCAAGTAATAAGAAAAAAGATGAAGAGTCATTTCTGGTGGAGAGTTCAGACTCCAAGGGGAAGATTAGCCAGTCTCACCAAGTTGATCCCTATTGTCCATAAGGGGGGTAAGAGGATGAGTACCTTAGCCCTCTGCAGAATTTTACAAACTCGCCTAGAGCTTACAGAAATCAATGAGGGGATTGTGGTTTTTTCCATTGTCTGATTATGTTGCATCAAAGTCACTGTCTTGCTCATAGTTTATAATCTGGTACTTTAGAGCAGATTAGTGACAAACAGTAAAAAGGTGATAATAGCAGGGGGTGTCATTAGGTCAGACGGAGTGTGGTCTCTCTGACTTTACAGTCAAGTAATTCCCAATTCTCTAGCTAGTAAGAAATAATATTAAAGCTATTTTTACTTCCATAAAATATTTAATATCTTATCTGATTCTAAAGATGACACTTGTGCCCAAATAGGGAAACCTTAAAGCTGTATTCTTCAGTAGGATTCCAAGTAAAAAAAATAAAAAATCTCTGACAGAAGTTAACATTTTTGACTGTAGACACTGTAAAGCAAAAGTGAGTTTATCCTCTTTAATATAAAATTCCCAGAGCAACTGTTGGGTGAATTTTCACACTCTCTAAATTTAAGAACCATTGTAGAGTTTACCTTATTACAGATGCATAAGAACAGTTCAAGGTATATTTGGCATCAATATTTTATTTAATAAATATTCTCATAGGTATGTCAGTGGCAAAAATCTGTTGCTTGATCCTTCATGATCATATCATTTACACTGGCAGCTTATGATTTTTTTTTTCTATGTGCAGTCCCAAGTGAAGTCTTAAGTCCTCAAGTTCAAGTGAAGTCTCTAATGACAGAAATTTACATTCTCACATTGGATGCATACCATCTAGACTATAAATAGTATTGCTGTAGATAAAGAATTCAAAAAAATATCCTTGGGCTAATTTCACACAAAAACATATATCCGATTACTAATTTTAAATGTCTGTAAAGTATAATATTTCATCCACTGGAAATATGAATGTGTGTTTATGTTAAAAAAAAAATAGTAGAAATGTAAGTTAACACCAGTTAATCTCACATATCTGGAAAAGAAATGAGCTGAAAATGCTTTCATGTGGAAAGAGAGTGTCTGGAAGTTATAACATAGATCAGCTTAAGAGAAATTCATGTAGTCATTATTATATTACAACCAAACATGAACAAGTTATTATGAAACATGAATAGCTCTTGTTTTATGGAACTCCCTGTTTAATAAATCAAATGTACCACCTAACAGTGTATATGGCAATATGGACATTTCAGTCAGATTTGTGGTCTGTGGCTTACTTACTGAAAACTCTTCCTCGATGGTAGCATTAATTAAAAGCAGACAAACCAGGAAGCTTGACCTTCTACCAGCTCCTTATGTCAAAATATTACAGAAAATATATCCATACTGTGCACAACAATGCCATAATGATAAGTTATTTGTACACACTAAGGTACCAGTGGGTAAAACAATCATTTACTCAAATGATCTACATTTACCAGCTCACTTTTGCCACCAGTTACATGAGCTAAATCAAAGACTTAAGTTAGAGAACTTGAGTCAGAGTCCAGTCTTGTGTGCTTAGATCGTGTTCCATGGCTGGAGTCACTGGTTCTGCAGCTTAAGTGCTTGCTGAAGCTGCTGACCTGAGTCCCACATCTCTGTTATTGCTTAGTGTTACGACCTCTGTGTGACCCTTGTGGTTAGGTTGGGCATTTACGTTTCATATACAATACTGATATTGGACACATGATCTAGTAAAGCCCTCAGTTTTTTTTTAGTTTGTTTTTTTTTTTATAAACCCTGACTCCAAAATAACTTGTCTCTGCTCTCGTCCTCAATTAAGCGGTCACCTTGCTCTTTATAGATTATTTTGACAGGACATTGCAACACTTTTTCATACATCCTCCACTCATGCACACCATATATCCCTGATTTCACTTTTATACTTCATATAGAAACTTTGATAATAATCTTGGTTTGTGTTGAATATATTTATATTTCAGAAATCTTATACATGTCGTGTTGCCATTTTTGTTGTGACCTTTGAGCCAAGCCATAACACTTATCAATTACCAATTTAAAAGTGAGAATCTTAACAAAACCAAAACTGAAAAACACTGAACACAATCACTAATGTAGTTATGCCTATAAATAATTGCTGCAAGGCAGTCACACATTTTAATTTTCTGACTTCCTTTACCAATTAGCTGTGCTGCTGAAGCTGTGTAAACAGGAACAAATGGAGCTTTGGATTCAGTTGTGGTAATTTTTGTTTAGATTTTGCTTTTCAATAAAGTTCATGTGTGGATACTGATGTACATCTTTTGACTATATTACCTCAATCTAAACAAAAGGTTACATGTTTAAAAATGAAAAAAAATTAAGTGCCACAATATAGATAGATTTGTACATGTAGCAAACTAATCAGCTAATCTGAATTGTTTTAATTATGTTTTGGCCAGCAATGAATTTCTATAAGACAAAATGAAATATCTGGGTTTTATTCAAGTCAGTCACAATAACACCAAGGTAGAGGATGATATGTAACTTCATTATAGGCTTTAATCTTAACTACTTGACACTTTTGGCTCTTTGTCTTTAAAGAAAAAATTAAATATCTGGGTTTATTTGAATCCATAAAAAACACAACCTTGAGGTTCTCCATTACTGAGTGTCGCTGCAAATGACATCACTGGAGTGTCAACCACCGCTCCTGCGTGCTCAGGGCCCGCCCACATTTCCATGTTCCTGCCCATATCAGTGGCCACAATAGTGAGGAACACACTGCTTTGGAGAAACACCTAATTTGGCAAAAACCGAACCAGATATTAACCTGCTAGAGTGAGACTTGACAGTGGAGAAGGGGCTAAAGATTTCAAAATTGATTTAGACACATATACAACACGTCCTACATTTTTTTTTTTTTTACCTAATTTTGGGTGTCTGCTAGAAAAGTCCCATGTTTAATGTTTGAAGAACATATTCTATTTGTCGTTTTGTGTCTTTACGGGCCCTCTCTTGAGAGGCATAACTGAAAAAATGCTGTCAAAACTGACTGGACCTGCCAAAACATTAGGAGACAATTCAATTCAGCTAAAAGATACTTTATTCATCTCAAAGGGAAGTGAAATATTGTAACTCATATAGACCTATTCAATGTGTGTAAACAAAGACGGATGCTTGCGCATTGTGGCAATGGAAATACCGTGGTTAGTAGAGGGTTGTCAAGTTACACTTCTCCATTATCCGCGAAAGACAGTGCAGCCTACTTTAAAAAAATAACAAATGGCAATCAATTTCCAGAGCTGTGCACAATTACTGAATGGGAGACTGACGTGAGCAAGTGGCCAAACATTCAGTACCCAGATATTTAAACATTTTTGGTGGAAAAATCTAGTGTTTACACCAGAGAAAAGCTATGAGTGTACAAATCACTTGATGCGTATGATTACGTAACCTCTGGATTGACAGCTTCAGCCATATTTTTAAAACTCTATAGACCAGAGGCGTTTTAGGCAGCCATGAGTCATCTTTGGAAGATTACTTTGAGATTGTGAACCTGTATAGACATATTTTGTCTGCAAAAAAGACCCTGCATAATACACAGAAGCAGTAAAAAGGGAGCATATCTCCATATTACTTGTTGCTTACAATGGATGATTTTTTTTTACAAGTTCATGGAAATTCACAAAGTATACCAGATATAGTGTAAGCACAGATTTTTTTTTTTTTTAAGATGTCCTCCTTACTCCCACACAGAATGATAATCCTAATGAAGTTGCCAGAGGCATTTGTTTTTAGTTAAGAAATACACTTGCTTTGACACAACAGATGTCAAATTCAATTTTGGTTGTCAAAAAGTATAAAAAATATATTTCATGAAAATCTCACCTTATGAAGACTTGCAAATGAGAGTGAAATCAAGATTGTGACACGTCAGTTAATAGTTTTTAGTGTTTCTTTATTGGGTTTGAATTTATTTTAATACACCCTCACTCCTGAAAGTTGACACACGGCCGGGTTACCCGAGACGACGCTCGAATGCTAGGACTAAAAAAACTGTTTTGGACTTTTATTTTTAGAAAACAGCCTTCATAATGTAAAGAATGAACAGTTTATTATATACTTTCAATAAACATTTTAACCTTTCTTACTCCTAAAGGGTAAGATGATTTTAGAATTCTAAAAAAAACTTGTCATTTCCTATTTCTTGTGTTGTTTTTGGTTTTTTGGGGGGGTTTTTTTTGTTTTTTTTTTTTGTTCTGATTGTTTTGGGGTTTTTTGTGGCAGTGTCAACATTGCCATTTGATTGGTTGATGCCTGGAGCCACATCTGTTTGATGCAAGAAGCTCAAATCGTCTAATTTCACACACTGTTTGAGAGAAACATAACAAAAAATGTGGCAAGGAGAGTAGAAAAGCAAATAGACCAGCGGGCAATTGAGATGAGTTGAGAAGGGGTGTAGAGTAGAGTGGCAAAAAGTAGAGGGGGGGCGTAAAAGCAGGTCAGGGAAAGAATGGGTAACATCAGGGTCAGCAACAGAAAAAAAAGGCGAGAATGGTTATTCCCAAAAAATACTGAAAAAACAAAGACCCAAACATAATTTGGAGGAGAACAGCAATATCTCCCAATTTTCTTTTTTTCAACATCTGCCACTTTCTCCTTTTGTACTTGACAGGCTCGCTCAGAAACAAACTAATCTGGACTGACAGAGACAGGGTTAGCGTCGAAGTTTTGATAGATCCAGAGGGAAATCTCCTTCATACATAAATTGGCTATTCTATGTTTCACCTGCCTCTTGACATGTTTTCATTTTGTGGTCCCTTTCATTATTCTGTGTCTCCTATTTCCATGCCCGCCACTCCAACAAATGTATCTATTTTTGATGTAACAGTATGAGCAACTACTTGTTACTGAGAAACCAAGAGGTTAGGATTATAGAGCCTTGAAGAAGTACCATATGTTTATTAATAACAGCTGCAGTGTTGCAGTGAGCTGTCTTCAGGAAGTAATTAACTGTGATTACTTGCACATTATTCTGTGCTATTTTTTGCGCTGTTTAATTTAATTATGTAGCCCATTTGTTTACCTTATACTTTTCACAAACTCCTCCTTGTTCATCATCTCTTTCCGACACAAACAGAGCTGCTGTCAAACCTCCTGGCTTAAAAACAAGGATTAATTTTTTTTTTTTTTTTTTTTTTTTTTTTTTTGAATGTCTGCATCATACATCTGCTGTTCACCTGTAGGGTACATGAAGTGTCAAAAAGCAAGTCCTTCTACTTTTAATAAGTTCTCATTAGCATCATCGTTGAGAAGAGACTGATATAAGACCTGAAATACTGAAACTCATTAGAGAAAAGCATGAACTGCTGAGTGACTTGCGCGCACACACACAGGCACATTAGGATTTCTGCTAGATCCTAATTTATAAATCATAGTGCTTTAATGACCATCAACTACAGTTGGCTAAATGACCTCATTACACTTGGCCCTGCTGAACTGTTAGAGTAGGAGTGACCTTTATAGCTGCCGTATTGTAAAAGGAAGATGGAGCTGCTGTTCAAATCAGGTTTTATTCATTGAAGATATTAGTGGATTTCCCTTGAGGTCTTTATACCAATTATATTTCGACTGTGTGTCTATTTGGAGAGCCATTCAGACTGGATTACAGTGACTATGGGTCCTATGGGTCAGTTCTTACTCCTTACTTGCATTCTGTACACAGCCACTGCTATTTGATCCCAACCTATTTTCATTTTGTACCAGTAAACAAATGCATCTTTTTAAATCATTTTGTGTGTGTTAATTTATCTTCATAATTAAATATCTTATGTACCATTAAGATACATATATAAATACTCAAATCTAATTTAATTTATTGTTTAATATTTATTGAAGACTCTCTGTTGTACCCTAAGTCTACTGATCCACTGCCCTTTTTAGGCCAGTTGACTCTTACAAAATATAAAAGATTATGATCCCTTAATCACACCAAAATAACTCAGGGAGACCTCCTGTAGAGCTTGTTTGTCCCATACACTTTCCTTAACTAGACTGAGTAAATTATAGAAAATTACTTCAAATTGTTATTCATCATAGAAGATATTAAATGCTTTAATAGCAGCATTTTGTTCACTTTAACTGTTGTAGAATGATGTCATATTGCAGCAAGTTTGTAGAAAAGAGAGGAAATAACTAGAAGGTTGAAAGGCTAATCGCTAATCAAACAGGAGCTCTGTGTTTTAGCTCATTTTGAGATTAATGCGGAGATTAATTTTGCGACATTTTTTAAAATATATTTTACAGCAGAATTTCTCTTTTCCAGTGACACTGGAGTTGGTATCGTCATGTTTCTCAAGTCTTACTGCTTTCCAGTAGTGTGTATGAATGCTTTTCACTAGTTTGTATGAAAGGTAGAACTTTTCTCCAATTTATATGAACAGTTCTCACTATGAGAGCTTTTTAGTAGGTCATAGAAGAGGTAAATGTTTTCACTAGTTCATGTGAGAGATTTTCACTAGTCTTTGTGCAAGATTTTCAGTATAGTATGTGGAAGAGTTTTATTTCATATGTATATATATGGAAGTTAATTCTGATTAATGTCCCTGGTGGCACCTCATAGAGTACTGCCTTATTTACTGTTTATGAAATATGTTTTGAATAAAATCATGTTGCTTACATCTTTGAAGAAAAGGAGATTCTGAGGTTCATTGAACACATGCAACACTGCATGTCCAACATAAAGACGCTTTCTGTTTTCATTTGCTGACTACAAAGTCTTCCTGATGAGTTTTTCTAGACAGTTCTTACAAACAGCTTGAGGGGTGGTTACTAAATAAAGTGACGGAATGTCAAACTCTGCATTCTATGTTTTTCCACCTGTATTTCAATTTGAAAAAGAACATGTGGCTAATTCAGGCAACATCAACACAGGAGGTAGCTCTTTATGCCTGAACAGATGGGCAGCAGGAGTTGCTCATCCGGCCTGTCATCACGCCTCCTTTTTGTTTGAATGACTGCTGGTCTCACGCGTCACGATTCAATTATGGCCAAGACAGCTGTGTCTACTGCGTGTCCGCACAATTTCTCCATCTGCTTATACTTTATTTTCTCCAGCCAGCAGGTTGATCTCATCTTTCTTGGAATGCATCTCCACACAGGTGTCCTGGTCCACTTTTGGTCAAGTATGCAGTGTAAACACACAGAACACTGCGCAGGATGGGTCACAAATACAAACATCCTTTCCAAAGCATATTAAACAAATAAAACCTAATTTACAGATAAATCTACTCAAGAAATGATTCCTCACACAAAGTAAAATTGTTTGAAAGAGATAGATCCCATCTATTTATTATTTCACCTTGCTAAAGTGTTCAAGTTCCTTGAACCTTTTCTCCTTTTGTCACATTACACTACATTTTTCATGTTTTATTAAGATTTGTATTGTTCGACCAACATAAAGTGAACTTAAAGGGCACACAGTTTTAATATTTTACCAACAAAAACTGCAAAATCTGAAAAATATCTCATGCATCTCTAATCAGTATTCCTCACCCTTTGCACTTACTCCAATGTTTCTAAGGGGTAGGGTGTCTCAGAGCTGTTTGTTTGGAGTAAGGGGGGGCTACAGAAAGTGGCCGTGTAGCCCTTTAGAGGGAGACTTTTTAGCGGTACAATTGTAAACAAAGGTAGCTGCACTTACAAATCCCTGGACAAATGTTAATATTTAACATATTTTTAATACGATAATTACTAGAATGTCTAATTTAAAGTGTGCTGATAGATTATGTATGGTATAACTGTTTGTCGTTAATCAGTATTAGGGGGTGGAGGGTATTGTGTAAAAATTGACATTTTTGAGCTTTATATTGTGTTATAATGTTGTTCCCTCATTAAAAACATACCTGGAGTGTTTCTCCCACAAAGCGTGCCTATTTACAAAGATCTCCTCCTCGGAGCTGTATTCTCCAGCTGGGCTTCTGCCCCACAGAGCACCCCTTTCCAGCACCTTCCCAACTCAACTCCACCAGAATAGTGGCAGCAGCAATTAGTAAACTAGTGGAACTGCGCGTCTGCTGAGCTTATATCAACTACTTCTCAGTTAAACACTCCTAAGAATGGTTGTAAAGGACATAATGGAGAAACATTTTTGTGATGACATGCTAAAGGCAGTGTCGGAAAGAGTAGGAGCTTCATAAAGAGACAGAGGCCCAATTTCAAGACGTCAGATTGCGAAGTGAAACTTCATTTAAGTTATGTTTGATATATACAGCATTTTTATAACAACTGAAGGTAACATAGTTACTTGATTGTGCTGGAAAATACATAATAGCCCCCCTTTAAGAAATGCAAAGATAAAAGATGTCTTAGTTAAATTTTTGGTTTGTTCAGAATAAAACAAACAAAATAATAGTTGTCAAGGTAAAACATTTTTATGTTTGAAGACTAGCACTCCTGTTGAGATCATCTGTTTTGGAACAACAAAAACAAATGCACGTCACACTTTTCAGATTTTTCTTTGTAGAAAATGTAGCAAACTGTGTATCAATTCCTTCTACTTCAAATGTGTTTCCTTTGGTCTGTCACATGAAATCCTAGTTAAATACATTAAAGTTCTTTTTTGTGACAACATATTTTTTTTAATACATTCACAAAGTATTGTATTTACAGGTGTACAAAGACTCACACAAACACCTTCTCTCCATCTCTAGTGTCATTTCACTTTTTCAAAATAGATTGAGGTCTTTGATGTGTCGTTATCAGTGCTAACCAAATTACTGCTGTGCATGAACAGAACCCTCCCTCTTGGGTTTCCAGGAAAGACAGAAGACATTTTTTTCCCCCGATCCTGTCTCTCTGACATCCAGATATCCACAGAGGTGTTAACAGTGCAGAGGAAAAACATCAATTCCTGGTTAACTGGGTTGATGTGCTTCTTAGCTCTTTTTATTTTTCTGTTTTCGAATAAAACTGCAATTGTCTTTTTTTTTTTTTTTTTTTTTTTTTGCTGCTGTTTTTTACCCAGAGACCCTTTGTTTTGACAAGGATGTTTGAAATATATCATAAAGAATTGAAAACTTGAGTATTTTTCCTTTGAGTGGATTCTTTTACCTAGTTCTGTTTGTGCTTTTCTACTCAACCAATGACAAATAGAGATAGCTCAAAAGTCTCCTCAAATTGTCATTATCGATTTTCCACCTCATTTCACCCCCAAAACCCTGCTGTTAAATTGTGGCATTGTTATTATTTGCCAATTTTTGAGAGCACAGCCACTTATGTAATCCTCACAGACATTTAGCTTGTTTTATGAGCTTCTTTAACCCTGGTCCTACTCATTTTAATGTCCGCCTCTGTGTCCACTTTCTCCCTGTTATCACAACCAACATATTAAAGAGGAGAAAGTGATAGTTGCAAGAGAGTGTATTAAATAGTTTCCTAATTGCATAGAAAACAGGGCAAACGTAGAAGTTCTGTATCTAATGAGACACAAAGAAACAGTCTGACCTCTCCCGCCGATGCGCTGCAGGCATTCATCATCCCTGCCTCCTGCCGGACAGAGGAGTAAGTAACAAAGAGAGCACAGTGCCCTCTATTGAGAGCAACAAATCACTGCAGGTCAGCAAAAAAGTCTAAAAGCGAGGCTGAAGACGAATGGAATCCAGGATGGGAAAAGGCACATTTAGGAGAGAGAGAGGCAGTATTGTATTGTAGACTTCAGCACTAAAGCGCTTATTGTTTGCAGCTTCATTGTAAACCTTGAATGCCTGTTGCAGATAATTGATTTGTCTGTAATTGCACACTAAAAGCGCAAACTACATAATTACTACAGTCACTATCCCTAAGCTCAGCATGGGGTCAAGCTGTAGAAAGTAGTGGAGCTTTGTAATGCTCTAAAATTCTGCTTCAGAAATACAATGAATCTATAAAATAGGTAGACTTGATTGATAGAATTCAGTTCATGACTATTGAGATAGTAATGTTAATATCGACAGTTCACTTTTACTTTTAGCAGTGTTTTTTCTTGTTCTTTATATTATGTCCACCTATCGTTGTATTGATATCCACATAGAGATCTGGCGCAGGAGTGTGCAAGCATGCACAGAATAACATAAACTATCTTACCATGGTGGAGGTGTCCGTTCTGCAGTTCAAGGTGTTTATGCAGCAACTTGTAGTTAGCGCCCTAAAACTTGTACTTTACCAGGTGCTTTATCAAGCACAGTTTTCTCACTGGTGCATCAATGTCAGGATTAATAAAAAACAAAAACCATTTGATGCACAAATTTGATTTTGATACAGATTTTTTTCCAATCCACACAGAGTCAAAATTATATACACACACTCTAAAACACAGACATACACTCTGACTAATGTTTGCTTAAAGTCTCTTAATAGGTTGCACCTTAACCAGATGAATTTTAAAGCCATCAAAAAGCTCCTGAGTACACTCTGGCCAAATACTATTCCAATTTTCTTGATACATTTTTTACATTTCATTTAATGTTTTCAGTTTTGTGGCACAGAGTCTGCTTTTAATAATATTTTGCACATTTTCAAGAAAAAGCCATTCCAGAAGCTAAATGCTAGCCAATTTTAATCCATTCCCAAAACAGTTTTAATGTGAGTTTGGCATCATTTTTCTGTAGGAACACACAGTTGTGACTAAATCACTACACTCTGATCTAAACAGTCACATGAAATCAAATATGCAACAACCAGTGCTGAAACCTGGCATTAACAGGAAGCAATGTCCAAAAAATTCAGAAAATTTTTGGAACAACAAAATATCCTTAGAGATACTCAATCAAGTATAAAATAGCTAAGATGATTTTTTTTTTAAAAATGGTGCTCTGTTACCAAAGAAGCACAAGACAAATGCCTTCAGAAGAAAGGTTTCATGGTAGATGACATAAACACTGAGCAGAGGAAAATACCAAGAGACTTTTTTTTTTAAGTCAAGATGAACCTTTCAAACCGACAAATACTGTAACATCTGCCAAGCAAGGTGGTGGTATTAACATGCTTTAATACCAATGGCACTGGTGGACAGAATATTGAAGACAAACTACCTCCAAATACTTAAACCTTACCTCAGATCAACAGTTAGGTCCGTAAACCTTTGGTTTTCCAACAGGACAATAATTCAAAAAAATACATTTAAAGCTGGTTTGAGAATTCATAAAGCAGAATAATATTAGATTCTTTAATGTTCATTCCAAAGCTCCAAGCTTAATCCTGTTGAAAATGTGCGGTTGATATTTAAAAACCTAGTCTGTGCCAGAAAACCAAACAATTTACTTTTGATCTAATAGTGCATGTACATGTATATTTGAGAACTTTCATTTATGTTTTTGATAATTAGATAAATTCCACAATAAATAAATAAACCACCTGGGCCAGATCTTGTTTATAAAATTCTGTAAAGATTTGTGTTATATAATTGTCCCACCTCTAAAAAAATAACAGTTAAAGTAAAAAAACTCAAAGTCCTAAATGATATGAAATTTATGTGCAAATATAGTGGATGTAAACTTCTCTCTGGAAATATATCTGTCCTAGATTCAAGCCCCAAAAGTCAAAACACTAGTTTCCTTTTAGTGGTGATGTATGCCAACATCTTGTAGTTCTCATGGTCTGCTGAAGCCAAACATGTCTGTGAACTGGTATCCTGTTGTGGGTTGTACTGTGACGCTCCCTTGAGTGCTTAGAGCAGAGACAATATACTACATCTTAAATGCCCTCAAACAGTGGCTTTGATTGAGAGAGATGTATAAATATATATGAATATAGAAAGGGAATGTGAATACACACACACACACTTGCAAACATGCACACAAAGTGCATGACCTCTCCTGAAAACTCTTGAAAAATGAAGCAGTATGTCCAAATTCCCACCAATATTCCCCCGGGATCACTCGATCCAAAGCTCTTTATTGCTTTTTGCAAACATACCAGTATCACCAATTATTCAAAGCATTTACAGCTGAAACTGAAAAGCTTTTCTGACTGACCCAGAATTGCTGTTTCATCCGTAGTGATTTTCACTTTCTGTAAGTATTCTTCTCTTCCCTATTTATTAACAGCCCATCCTAAATAAATAAATAAATAGAATATGCTTTGAAGTGAGGCTCGCATTGAAAGTGTGAACATACGGGAGAGCTGGAGGGAGACGTAAATACAGACTTACCCAAAATATGTTAAATGAAAAGCTTGGATCTCAACCCTGCCCAAATAACCCCCTCCTCTTGCTGAGTTTGAACTTTCTCCAGGTTTGTTCTAGTTGGCCCCCAAATTTCCCAAACTGTTTGGGATCATGATATAATTAAAAAAATACTTTTCTGATTGTCTCTACCCTTGTTTAATTTTCAAAATTATCCAGTAGGTTTGAGTTTTCTTTTTGCCTTTGTGTATACATGAGTGCCACTTCCAGATCCCTGAGTATGAATAATTTTCAAGACAGTGGGTATTGTTTGCATGTCACTGCTGGAAAAAGTGTTGAGTTTTGACATTGACACCTAAGGGAAAGGCATTGGCTCCAACCAAGCATTCAACAAATCAAATATGTTTGGAATATATTGTTTAGCATTCATTGTTTTTTTTCTTCATTTTTTGCATCTATAACAGAGAGATTAAATGATTTCCTTGTCCCTTGGAGTCTCAAGAAAAGATGCTCCATCTTGTGCTGGAAAAAAATTTTTTTTTTTTTTTTTTGACAGCATGATGGTTTTGGTTTGAGCTGAGAATGAATATCAATGACGACAGGATTTTAAATTTATAACGGATTGTAAACATTTGAATTTGAGGAAATATGCCATTTTTCTCACAATACCAGAGAATGTTTATGGATCTCTTTTTTTTTAGTTTTAAAAATATTACCTCTGACATTCTTTAAGAACAATGTCACTTGTCTCCATCCGCCATTTAAATTTATCCACCTTTTCTTTTCCTCCCTTGCGCTTTACTGAATTTATGTTTACAATTTCAAAGACAATCTTCCTGCATTTCATCTTATTCCTTTGGCCATTGACTGTTTTATGTCTTCCTTTGCTTTATTTCCTTTTTTTCTTTTTCTTTTGGCTGAATCTGTTTTCCGACTCATTTCTGTTCTCCGTCTCATTCACAGAGTTGAAGCAGTGGGCTACCAGCGTGTGCTGCAGGTGGATTTGGAGGTGAACGGCTTGATAGTGACTCAGGGGAGCAGGGAGGTGACATGGCAGGTGGAATATCCACTCACCCGCACCGTGACCAGTGAGGTGCAGACTCTCATCCGTCTAGCTCCGCAGGACCTAGGCGGGATTGTGCCACTGGCCATGGTAAGAAATAAGTAGCTTTGTTGTTCAAGTTTGACACCCCTGTGCACACTTTATGCTCCTTTGAGGCCAATTTCAGACCACTTTAAACTCTGATGTTACCTGACTTTAACAAGGGCTTACCTGGGCGGTAGCTGTGGCCCAAAGGTTTTGGGGGCCCAAAAACCAATAGTTACTATTTATTATTTGAATCCATAGATGTTTTTCAACCATAGTGTGTAAAAAATAAAACAAAATATAAGTTTATGTCACTTTGTGCATTTTGTCAGGTCAAGTTTATTTGTATAGCACATTTCCACAAGGCAGTTCAAAGTGCTTTACATCATCAAAACATCATACAGTCACCAATTATGGAACAAGCAGTAAACATTACATTTTGACAAATGCTATCATCAAAATCATCACGCAAATATATTGATCAATGTTTCACTTACTACTAATCAAAGGCAACTTTAAGCTGGTTGGTTTTTAAGCCTTGATTTAAAGGAACTCAGTGTTTTGGCTGTTTTGCAGTTTTCTGGAAGTTTGTTCCAGATTTGTGGTGCATAGAAACTGAAAGCTACTTCTCCATGTTTGTTATCCCAAGATATCAATTTTTGGAATTTTATGAAGATGATTATTATGCAACTATTTGAAGAAAATTATGTAATAACCTTACATTTAACCTAGGTCTTTCAAACTTAAATGTGACAACATAAAAGCATCAAGTTCCAATCAGTCTTTCTTTATGAAGACTTTGGACAGTTTTTTATTTGTATTTTTTTTTTTCAGGTCACTTTATAAACAATTTTTAGTAGTGACAAGGGACTTGGTAATGAGGCATTTTTTCCCCATCTCATTTTATCTGAAAACCTTGTGTAGGAGGATTTTTAAAATTAGAACTGAACTTTTTCGGAGACACAGGAACTGCGATTGCAAACTAGCTCTCTCATCACCATTCAGTCCTTAAAATATTTTTAACACAAACCTTGCACTGACATGTATGCCTGGGAATGCAGTATACAGCTTGCTGATTGATAAGTTAATTAAACTAAGATTTATATCTTCTAAATGCTGATGACTTTGCAAGTGGCATCATAAGACTAATTATATTCTGATAATGAATGTTAACATGATAAACTGTTGTACAGCTGCTTGTTTTATTCCCAAATAAAAGGAAAATCTGCAAAAATTAGATAAGATTTTTTTATACATATTTAATAATTCTTTGATGTCAGTAGTAACAGTCACTAGAAAGTTGATTAAACATGGGAGCTTTTCTTTCTAATTTGGATATTTACAACAGGACATTGGGTTTGCAGCAGTCCCATAGGCTCGTATTTAAGAATGTACATGCTACAAGTGTATTTGTAGCTGTGAGTAATCCATTCTGTTGCCAAACGGAAGACCATACAGATCATCAAACAATTTTATATATCAGACAAAGACAACCTTAGTAAATAACAAATATAGTTTTGAAATGATTTAATTCCAGAAGAGAAAAAAAAAACTAAATTCCAACCAACATATCCAAAAGTGAAAAAGGAGTCCCCTGCCCCACCCCTCAATGAAAAAGCATAATTTTAGTGGATGTTTATGGTGGCATTGCATTATCTATCATGATTTTCAAGGCAATGCATCTGTGAAGGGATTTATTCAACATGTTTTTAAAACTCAGCAATCCACAGCTAGCAGCTTTAATTCTGCATGTATCAGACAGAAAAAAAAGAGTATTTTTAGTACAAGTAAAATGTAGACATTTCACCATTCAGATCTGTTTTGTTGGCAACATTAGAAATAATGTCAGGAAACATAATTTTATCTTAGAGGCCAGGTTTTTATCTTTACTTTTTTGTTGAGATAAATGGGATCAATTCTTTAGTGTTTCATTATTCATCAAGTGCACTATACCACTAAAGGGCAAAAGTGCTTTCACAATAACTCCTGCTTTTTAAGACCAAAGTAATCACTACAAGAACACCAAGTTAAACTCTCAAACAGTTTGATTAGTTCAGATTTAACATCAGTATTCTGCTTTGTAGAAACATCTTTTATTCCTGGTACTCTGCAGTATTTGTCTGTGGATATGGTAGAAACCTCTGTTTAATATAACTTTAATTTCCCTGTGATCGCTTCTGGCCTACACTCCCACAGAGGAGAGCACGTGTCCGCACAATAGCGATAGCTGTGTGCCAAATGTGAAATCCAGGATTTGTGTTTTACTTCATTGTTGTTTAAGTTTTACAGCCACAAAAAAATGTGCTCTGAGATAACTGTGACAACCGTGTTAATGGCACCACGAGGGAAAGTGCAAGACTGATCACAAAGACAAGAAAAACACACAAGAAAAGTACAACACTTCAGAGAAGAAGGTAAACATCGGTTTGACATGTTTATAAAATTTTCTTGGGAATTTTCTACTGCAGGGCAATTTCTAGGAGTTTTGAATCTCTTTATCCTGATTGGAATCACTCTTATAAATTAAAGCTTATTATTTACTACTCAGATTTAGATGCTCAGCATAAAAACAGTGACTAAGCCTATAAAGTTCCTGCAGGTGTTATGGACAGTGGTTTTGAAGTCTTTTTTTTGGTTCTGCTCTCTGAAACATTTCTACATTTGGTCATGTTTCAACCACAAACAGTGTTTATTTTTCAGATTTTATCAAACAAATCAAGACAAGGTAGTAGGTAATGGTGAGCTCTAAGAGAAAGGATGCACGGTTTTCAAAAATGTCAAAAGATAAAAATGAGGGAACTACAACTGCAGATGATGTCTTCAGGTTGATATGGAGCTTAGGTGTAAATTCAAACTGGAAGACTCTTTCCAGCTTCACCTGCATCATCCGGGCGCCGCATAATGTGCCTCAGCTGCAGCCCGTCAGCTCCAGACCACGTCTCGTTGTAGCCAATCATCGTGCAAGTCTCCACTTATAAGGCTCTCCATCCATGGCTCCATCTGCTCCCAGTTGAGCTACAACCTGCTTCCGCCTCCACCCCCATTTTTTCACCGCTCCATCAGGCCTTCTTCCTTCCTTCAGCCTCCACTCCACCACCAGTGTCGGGCCCTGGGGGAAACATCTCTAATCCTAAACCTAAAGCTGTTCATCCATGTTTATAACAATTCACATTGTATATGTCATCTGCCTGGGTCCAACCGCCAAAAAAACTCTTTATTCATTTATGTCAATAAAACTTTTTTATTGCTGCTTTGTTTCTGAGTGAGTCTTTCCAGGTTGAAATTGTGTTTGTGTTTTCAGTCACACCCAAGCTTTTGCCAGTGGAGCACAAATTTCAATTATGGCCCAATCTGTCCAGGGTACTTTCTTCCAGATGTTTGCTGTGTCCCTTACATGGCTTGCGGCAAACTGTAAACAGGACCTCTTATGGCTTTCTTTCTTCTTGCCACTGTTCTATAATGCATATAATGGAGGCAGAAGCACTGCCGGGGGGGGGACATCAGTTGTCCCAGGCCCATGGAAGAGGGGGGGACCCAGAACTATCAATTTTAGAATTTTGAGTTAAAAATTAAACATGTCACATAAATAGTAGCCTGAGATATGAACAATTTGGACTGTAAAGGGAATTAAATGCCAAAAGTGCTGAAAGTCAATAAATTTAAAAGTCCAAAAATGAATATTTATAAATGTGAAAACTTTAATAAAACTTAATATTCATGTATCAAATCAAATAATCTGTCCTTAGCTTAAATAAATAAAATATTATTTTCTTTGAATTATTTGCAATTACTTAAATACTTTTACTCAATGGCCATGTATTGAAGACATCGTGAATTTCCTTTATCTCTCCGCCTTACAAATCAGAATCATGACTGACACAAGAAAGTCAGTCATAGTGACTTTGATTTGTAAGGGAGTCTACATTTGAGTTGCTGTTAGATTTTATTTTGTGAGACACAGCAGCAATTAGCTCTCTTTACTCGTGATATATCTTTTTAGACTCCGTTCCAGTGTTTACTTTGCTAGTTTTACTCCTACTCGGTCACATCTGTGTTGTTTGCATTTGTAGTTTAGTGTTCTTTTTACATCTCTCCTAGTTTTCTTTGTCATCTATAAGATAAATACCCACGTTTCCACTGTTTCCTCCTCATTTATGTTACTTTAACTAATTAATTAATCGTTTTATTGGACTTGCAGTCTATTACATTTTTCATTTGTACTGAACCTACATACTATTTTGGTTTTATTTTTAGTACGGTAAAAAACCTTCCTCTCAGAAAATGCTCTTTATTTACCATCTCCTGCCTCTTAATTAAACTTATAGGTCTTCTTCCTAAGACCACTGATTGTGGCAGCAGTTTTTTGGGTTTTTTTTTTAATTGCAGCAGAGAACAATTTATACTGTAGTCAAGTCAATAGTCACAGGATTCTACAGGATCTTTTAGGCCTGTGGAAAACAGGGGTGGAGAAAAACTAATAAATCAGGTTTTAAAATAATTTCTTGTAAAACTAGAAAGAATTCTATCACAAGATAGTTACTGTGTTTCTTAAATCTGATTTCTTCCAGTAATACTATGATAATATATTGTTAGTTTTGACAGAATAGTTTATTATAGTGCTGATGTTTAAAATAAAGATATAACCTAAAATACCTCTTTATAACAGGTTTGTTTGTTTCAGAAGCATTCTAAACTTTTAAAAAACTGTTTTGATTTTTTTTTGTTTGTTTGTCTTAAATTCAAAATATCAGATCTTTAATCAACTCCATCTATCCATCATCCATCCTTACCTGCTTATCCTCCCGGGGTTGCAGATGCCTATCTCCAGTGGCAATTGGGCCAACACAGGATAAACAATCATGCTAACTCCTAAAGGCAATTTAGTGACACAAATTAACCAAACAGTTGTGTTGGAGGAAGCCAGAATACCTGGAGTAGACGAACAAATACACAGAGGAAAAAATGCAAACTGCATGAAAAGCTTTATAAATGATTATATTAATGTAAGGTCTTTGAACTCACCTTGTGAATGTCTGCTCAGTATCATCACAACAAATAATGTATATTGTTTCCTTAAAGTAAAATGCATTTCCAGTGACATTTAAGAGAGAATGAAAGAAAACTGCAATGCTTAAATACATAAATCCCAACCTGAATTTAATACCACAGATGGGGAGAGAAACCATGAAAGCTTTTCATTTACAATCTTAAAAGACAGAGGAAGACCTGCCAGCAGAGAGTGTGCCACTTTTTACTGCATCCTCCCATGAATTTTTGATCCCTCTCTTGCCACGCTGTGCCTCTCTGTTCTCTCATTAGAAGAGACAGCCAGTGTGGCCCCCATAGCTCTTTACAGTACTTCCCAAATGCAATCATTAGCATTTTATTCATAGCTTCTGAAACTAATTCTATTTCAAACCTTATATCGTTAGCCTTGTGCTCACTGTCCCTCAATATTGTAATGAAGGACATCAA
Organism: Anableps anableps; assembly: GCA_014839685.1. Classification (NCBI taxonomy): domain Eukaryota; kingdom Metazoa; phylum Chordata; class Actinopteri; order Cyprinodontiformes; family Anablepidae; genus Anableps; species Anableps anableps. Next base: position 11,132,578 of record CM026081.1, read on the forward strand.
CACAAAGCTCTACACTAACTTTTCTGTGATCATATGTAAGCACATTCTTCTGGAGTTATTTTATGTAGGCCAAACTCAGATTTTTCTTTTCTTACTGCATACAGATGCCTAGCAGATGGCAGTATACCAAGGAAACTAGGGCTTAGAATTAACAAACAGCTGTGTTCTTGTTGTTTGGAGAAGAAATGTAAAGAAAAGAGAACCTTATATGTTTAATTTACATAGGTAGCTTTAAGTCTGTTTTATTCTTTGTTCCTGTGGTATTCACTATAAATATTAACATGTGATCCATTTAGTCCACATAAAGTAGTAGTTTAGTAGAAGCAACAGTAGAATCAAAACAGTGAGGGAAAGAAGCCAAGGAGCTAAAATACTGTGGAGATGTGATTATTACATGGAAACCAGGTGAGTACCAATCGGCAGAATAATGACAGCTGAGTCAGGAGCAAGGCTAAAAAACTGAGAAGATTAGACTAATGACATCACAGAAGCATGCACAAACAATTAGCTGCCTGTTTTTGGTTCAGTTACATTAGTCACATGCAGGCCTCATTACTGCTAGACCTGTCGAATCAAGATTGTTGTCAAAACCACAAGATACCTCGAGACTGAGTCAAGACCAAGACTTTTATGTTGCTGAGACAAAGACCAAACTAATGAGACCATTTTCAAGAGAGTGGCTGCAATCATTCTAATGCAGTTCTTGCTGCAAATGTTTAAAGAAAATTTCCCTATTAGCAAGCTAACCTTGAGTAAGGATCTGAACTAAATGGTTACACTGTTGCAACCACCTTTTTCAGTTATAAACTTTTATATGTGAGCAGACTTCAACAATATTCCACATGTTCAAAAAACCTGAGAAGCTGGGAAAAACTAGAAAACAAACATGACAACTCTAAAGAGTGCACATATTCAGCTAAATATTAGTTGACTTAGTATTAGCTGTCGGCATAGTGAGTGGAGGCAACAAGTGGAGGCGGAGGACATAACTCAGTGGGGTTTTTTTTCTGACTGTATATCATAAAAACAGAAAAACATCCATATGTTTGTACTGAAAAATGTTTCTCCCTTTTGTATTCTCATCCCTCTCATCTTCTCATTCTCTGCACATGCTGTAGGCACAAGTAAAAAATGTCACTGGTTACATTTAAATGCACTCTGGAGTTTTCCTCTAAGTTGCATTAAGAAATTGCATCTGTGTTCTTGACTGCTCTTGTGAAGAAAAAAGTCCCTCATGTCCAAGACTGCAACAGGACCAAAGCTTTGAAAATTTTGTCTCAAGACCGGTTTTGGGAACCAAATCCAATACCAGTCTTGAGTGGCACAACACCGATCAGTAAGTTGGTCAAAATATTATTCCTGGTCAGTTTGCCTGCATGCTTTAGGACAAAAAAGCAATTTCTTCTCTCGTTTGCTAAGAAAATATTTAAACTTTCTGTAAAGTCTTGTTAAGCCTCATTTCTTGCAGGGTAGTTGCCCTGATGCTCCAATTGGAGTTATACGTTCTTTAGTGTGTATAACGGTGAGTGTAAAGATGCTAGATAAGAAAGAGCAGCACTGTGGATGAACATAGTACACATATATCAACCGCAAAAATTTGCCATGTTTCATTTTCCACACTCAGTGCCCATGTTAGTCAGGTTTTTGCACCCCAGCCTGTTCATTCTGTCATTTGTTTGCAGGTGTTTTTTTTTTTTTTTTTTTTTTTGTTTTTTTTTTTTTTTAATGGCTTGCCTTACCCCACCCTGATAGTCTAGTTTGAGAGTTTTTCATTTGGTCAGCGTGCGGGCCAGAGGCCAGCACAGCAGAACTCCATAGTTTATTCCTCAACAAACAGCCTAAAGAAACAGGAAAGGGGTCCACAGAATACAGACAGGCTTTACCAGGGACAGCTGATTTATCATCTCTGACATTTTTTCCATTCTAATGTTAGAGTGAAAAAGTATGAGGCTGGAATACAAGGCTTAATATTTAATCTCTTTAAATGTATTTAGAGCTCAGATTACACGATAACAAATCCCAACCGATTTGCCAGGCAAACAAGTTGTAAATCAATATCTAATTAATGAGGAGAGTATAAATCACTGCAGGCCCTCATTTAAACCAATAGTGGTATTTCCTCCAAGTGATTATGGCAAAATGCCCCCAAACTGCCATGCAGTATGATTTGCTGATACTGCAACTACATCTGCCATGCCATTTAATGTCAGTCAGTGTAGAAACAATCACCAATTATTTGATTGTTGCCTTAACAGAAAACATCAATTAAGATTTTCACCTGTAAAAAAACAGTGGACGATATATATTTTTTTATGTTTTGCTCTCTTGAATTAGAATTTTAAGTAAACTTGGTCATTTAGGAAGATCATATCTTCAGTGTAGTCTAATTTATTTTTGTTTTCTTGCATTGACCTCCATTATGATTTCAATTATCTGCACCCTACCCCAGCTCATATCTTACTCAACCATCTGAATGCTAAATGATTTGACTACCGTCTCTTTTTTCCCCAACTCATAACCATCCAAAAATTACACTGTGCAAAAACCCCTTTCCCCTGGTCATTTAAGGTTGTCAGACAGGAAATGGACAGAGAGAAAGGGGGAAGACAAGTATCTCAGTACATATATTTCTAATTGGGCTGTTGACATGTAATTCACAACCAATGTCTTTAACAACTCAAGTAGTCCATGAATACAATGCAGTCCATACAGTTTTGAATCCCACAGGCTTTAAAAACAGCAATTAAATGCAGCTATCAAACCACTGATAAAAAAAAATAATCAGGACAAATCACTATTTCAGAATTACAGGCCAATCTCCAACCTTCCATTCATCAACGAAATTATTAAAAAAGCAGTATTTCAACAATTAAACAGCTTCTTAACAATGACCAACTGCTTTAATGTCTTTCAGTCCAGTTTCTGTGCTTACCACAGCACTGAAACTGCCTTCATCAAAGTGTTCAGTTTTATTCATGTAAATACAGACTGTGGAAGAACCACAGTGTTGATTCTGTTGGACCTCAGTGCAGCATTTGATACTGTTGACTGTGATATATTTTTGAAGAGACTGGAGAGCTGGGTCGGACTCATTGGTATAGTACTTGGTTTGAATCTTACCTAAAGAACAGGGATTTCTTTGTGTCAATAGGTAACTTCTCATCGGAGCACACAGAAGTCACATGTGGAGTACCTCAAAGTTCAATGCTGGAAGCCCTCCTATTTAATATCTACATGTTCCCACTAGCTCAGATTATAACAACTAATGAGATTAGTTCCCATAACTACGCAGATGATACAAAGCTCTACATTACAATGTCACCAGGTGACTCCAAACCCATCCAAGCACTAAACAAATGCTTAGAACAAATCATTGCGTGGATATCCCATAATAATCTCCAGATGAACAGAAACAAAACTGAAATTATTATCTTTGGATCTAAAGAAGAAAGATCAAGAATCAACATGCAGCTTCAGTTATTACAGCTAGAAACTAGTAATCAGGCGCAAATTGTGGGTGTAGTGACAGACTCAGACCTGAACTTTCAGAAACACATAAAAGCAATTCCAAAGTCAGCCTTCTATTACCTGAAGAACATTTCCAGGATTAAAGGACTAATGTCCTGCAAATTTCTCGAGAAACTCATCCATGCATTTATATTTAGTTGCATTGATTACTGCAACAACATCTTCACAGGTCTGCCTAAAGAAATCAGACAGATGCAGCTAACCCAGAACACTACTGATCATGCTCTCACTAAAACCAGGAAGATAGTGCACATTACCCAGTTTTAAAGGAGCTAGTCTGTTCTCTCTACTTTTTGTTAGTTTATAAATCACTAAATGGCTTAGCACCAAAGTTAAAGATCTGTTGTTGTTGAATCAAACTTCCCAACCACTCAGGTCTTCTGGTTCTTGCCTAATCTGCATCCTCAGAACCAGAACCAAACATGGAGAAGCAGCATTCAGTTTTTATGCACCACAAATCTGGAATAAACTTCCTGAAAACTGCAAAGATGCGGAAACACTGAGTTCCTTTAAATCCAGGCTAAAAACCCACCTGTTTAGAGTTCCCTTTGATTCATAATAACTGGAACACTGATCAATATATTTGATATCTTTTGCTTGATGATTTTGGTGATGGCATTTGACAAAATATAATGTTTATTGCTTGTTTCATAATTGGTTACTGTATTGTGTGTTTATGGTGTAAAGCACTTTGAACTGCCTTGTTGCTGAAATGTGCTATACAAATAAACTTGACTTGATAAGATAAGTTATCTATAATAAAGTGGAATGACACAAATAAAAGTATTGATCATGCAAGGATGAACCTGCATAGGAGGTATACAAAGCAAGAATAATCCCTTAAATCTTTCAGTTTATATAAACTATCCTGTTTTCTATGAGTACCAGTTAATGTTGCTTGGTTTAATCCTGATTTATGGCCTATAAAAATGGGTTCTCATTACCTAGATATTGTGCAACAAATACCTCAAGATGGGTAAAGACAAAATGCTCTCTCAAGACTTTCTCTTATTGTTGCAAAACAATAAGTGGTTACAGAAGTGTTTTTAATCTTCCAAATGTTCCAGCCAGCACTGGTAGGGTCATAATCCGGATGTTAAATTTCTGTAATTTCTCCATAAACCATCCACGACCAGGTGCTTACCCTTTTTATTCTTCCCGTTAGAGGAATAAAAAGAATTATTAGACAAGATGTCAGAGAGCCAAAGACCAGGCATATGGTTTTTCCACAATAACAAATATTGTAATCTTCTGCAATGGCCTCTATGCCTTCACACTCCACAAGACTACACTGCTGAAGAGAAAGTATGACCACGTCCAGTTACTATTCCCCCAATATTGGGGGAATAGTACTGAAAAGTATAGTCAGATGAAAAAAAATTAGAAAAAATTGACTCTGGCTGTACACACCTTATTTGGAGGTGGGTGGATATCACCTCAAAAACATTGAAGTTTAGAAGTGGGAGTACATGGTAGTTACAGAATTTATCTAACTGAAGGAAGAGTGGAAAGAGAAATATACCAGCACATTCTATGTAAGAGTCTCATGATGAAACAAATGTGGACGTTTCAGCTCGACAGTAGTCCCAAACAGATAACATTCTCAGCTTATTTCATAGAAAGAAAATAAAGCTTCTGGAAGTCCCAATTAATCACTTGACTTGAATTCAATTGTAAAAGAACTGTAGAAGGAACTTAAGATCATAGTGCACAGAAAACCTCACCAGAACCTTCAGTATTTTTTAAGAGATTTTGTGTAAAAGAATGGGTTAAAATTACGTCTGAACGATGTATGTGAATAGTTTATCAATATAGATGTCTTGCAGTTGTCACTATAAAAAGGGTGTTTCTACTAAATATAGAATATATTTTCATAAGCACATGTAATGCTAAGGAAGGTTCAGAGCAGACTCTACCTGCTGAGGAGGCTGAGGTCTTTTGGTGTCCAGGGGGTGCTCCTGAAGACCTTCTTTGACTCTGTAGTGGCCATCTTCAGCCATCTTCTATGAGACTGTATGTTGGAGCAGCAGCTTATCTACAGATGAGAGGAAGCGGTTAGATAAGCTCATCAGGAAGGCCAGCTCTGTACTAGGACGCCCCCTCGACCCAGTGCAGGTGGTGGGAGATAGAAGGACTCTAACAAAAATACCATCACTGACTAACAATGTCTCCCACTCTATGCATGAAGAGCTCATTCAGTGACAAACTGCTGCATCCTAGGTGAACTAAGGAGCATTATAGGAGATCCTTCTCCCATCAGCTGTTAGACTCTATAACCATCATTGCTCCCAAAAAAAAATCAATGTTTATATCCATGCTGGTATCTGTACAACTTTACTGTTTTTCTATTGTCACTAACTATAAATAGTTTGTATTTTTAAAGGGGTGATGAAAAAATATTTAATTTTTCCATGGTTTTGGGGGTATAATATGATCTGTGAACTGATGAGGCCGTGTGAATGTCAAGAGTTGGTGTCAAAAGCTCTGCTCATAGGCAGCCAGCTTTATTTCTTTGCTCAAAAATGGATGAATCAGAGAACAGTTTATGGTTCTACATAGGTTATCGTTCTACGTAATTCATGTTCTCCAATTAGAGCACACCATCAAGCAAACAGCCTTCACCTTCCTTCCTTTCCCCAGCTGATACACCGACTAATTTAAGGGCTAAGTCGCACAAGCATGTCCAACTGCTTCACTTGAGAAGGGGATGGCTACTAAAAAGGGGAGCTGTTATGTCCGAGGGTGCTCAAAAACGGCTAGAAGTTTCCACTTACTCCCAAAGGATGACAGAATCAGAGAAGAGTGGCTGAAGTTCATTTATGGTGAAGTGCCACGCAAATATAACCTTAATTTGAGACTATGTTCAGTGCATTTTACTAAAGAGTTTCCCAAATATGGTTGTAGCCAATCAAAGTGAAGTCAACTAGGTAGAGCCACATATTACCGTGCCCAACCATTTTACTGAGGAGGGAAATCTGCCCTGCCAAAACAACCCCCTATAAAAAGGTGACATTATTTTTTTAATGAAACTCTTTGGAGAATTAACATATGCAGCAGTATCAACAACATGAAATAGTTTATACAGTGATGTCACCACCCCTTTTAATGCTCAGAGACATCTTGTACATTTATAATTAACCAACTCAATTGCACATTCCTCTGGACTTGAGTATTTTTATAACTACACAGTAATATGTTGAAATTTTGCCTTTCTGTACAGCATTTTTTATTCTTTATTCTGTTTTTATATATATTTTATATTCTTTTATATTTTAATTTCCCCATCATGGGACAATAAAGGATTATTCTTCTAATATATATGTCCTATGTAATTCAGTTTCATTACACAAAATCTATGGGCACATTTATTTAAAATTCTTTGTATGTAATGATTACTTGGATAGTAACTTTCATATCACTAGCCTTATCAAAAATATATTTCTGAGGAAAACATCAACATGTTCTTATTTTTTTGTACAGTGACAATCATGCACACATGTGCCTTTTGGCTGACACAGGCCAGTGCAGCACCTGTGAGCCAACTCTCCACCTGAGCTGGATAGTGAATAGTTGTGACCATGGTATTTCTGTGGATCAAAAGCATATTTTCAGCCACTGAATAATAAATTGCTAGCCAGGGTTAAGCCAAGTTCATGAGCCAGATTTAGGCAAAGCTCTTTCCTCCTCTTATCCATTCATATAAATGTGTGGGTTTCATCATAACTTATCTTGCCCATATAGTAGAGGAAGATTTTGAATGTACATCAGTCTACTATGGGATTTTTTTTCATTTAAACAATGTGCAGTGTATTGTAATCTATATCTGAGCTGTGTATATTTTCATTTATTTAAGATAATGTAACCTTCAGCCATCATGTGTATGACAAGACATTACACTTCCCATGTCCTTGCTGCCTTTTTTGAGCTGTTTTTTCTCTTAAACCTGTTTTTAATTGGTTAATAGTTCCAGGGCAAGAAAGTGTTTTAAAAGAGAGGCTTTATTAGTGTGTGAGGAGTAATCTGCCCTTTTTACCAATTCATGTTCACAAAGACGAAATCACACACCAACCTGTTTCTGTTTGTCAATAAGATGACATTCAGTTCAACATATTTCCTTCATCAAGTCTTTTTTTAAACTTGATTAATTAATTTATTTATTTTTATAAATTTTTTTTAAATTCTACTTACAACAGGCAGTCACAGTCCAGATAATATACTTGAACTCATCCCCTCTGAATTAATAGCACTTATGCATTTTTTTACAGTGTCAAGGTATGAATATAGAACCTGGAAAAATCCAAAATTGACAGGCAGGATGAAGGAAGGACACAAGGAGGACATTAAGTAAGGAAAAATAAATAAAGAAGAGTGAGGACACAAGGAAGGAAGGAAGAAAGGAAGGAAGGGAGGGATGAAAGACACTGAAAGAACAGAATGTGGGAAGAAAGGACACAAGGAAGGACTAAACTAGGTAAGCCAGGAAGGATGCCAGAAAGGAAGTAAGAGAGGACACAAGGATTAAAGAGAAAAGGAAGGAGACAAGGAAGAAAGGATTGGACACGAGGAAGGGAGGGAGGATAAAAGGAGGGGGAGAAGGAATTGTCCTTTCCATACTTACCCATACCTGGAAAATTCCTAAATAAAACTTTCATGTTTCCGGACTGCATAAGCAAATTGCATCCACATACAGTTTGACATTTGCTTTCCATTTAAAAAGACTCATTATGTGTCAGTAAAGTGCATTTTAAAATGACTTGTGTGATTTGAAAAACAACAAATGATTTTGGGATTTATTTATGTTTCATACTTCAAGCATTTTTAGTCTTTTTAGCTCTAACATATAATATTTGCCCTTCAAGAGGCATTACGTTCAAGGTCTAGTTGCAATATTTGTTTATAAACAGCGAATGTGTTGCAATTTTTCACAACTGTCTTTACATTACAGTGTAATCAGTAATCTGCAATAGGTTTTGTTGCGCATAATTTAGAAGGGTAAATTGTGAGTCTTGATGTCATATGCTTACACTGTGCACTAACCGTTGTCTTAAGTGGATTTGTAAATGTATGAGTGGCCAACACTACACTTTGCAAGTAGGTGACAAATCCAAAAGCACTCTCAGACATCCATGGCCAACAAGTCACCTGAACTAATGGAAATATTGCTCTGAGGCGAATAACAAGAGCAGATTTTGTCCTTCAGCCCACTCACATTCACATACAGTAACGATCCTCTGAGCAGCACATCTGTAGGTTGTTTGCTCCCGAACACATGATTCATTCACCACCACATCAGCCCCCACACGCTCCACCCTTGTACCCAGCTGCACAGAAGCATAATGGCCTTTTATCGATTCTCCTGTCTTTCATCGTCTTTCTTCTCTTTTTTTTTCATGCCCTGTGCTCTGCAGTGCAATGAAAGGTGGTTTAAAAAAAATATGCCGCATTGGGGGGGGGGAGCACATGCTTGTTTTTTAACCTGGCCATCAGGGTTCCAATGCATGTGTGCGTCAAAGTTAATTTCTTTCCATGTGCATATAGATAAGTGGGTGGGTGTATGTGGAAGATGTGTTTGTACTAGTAAATAATGAAGCCATTTGAAGACACAAATGTTTATCAGTGGTTGGTTCAAATTGAATTCATGAATAAGACATGCTTTTCACATATCAGCAACATCAGAAGAGAATTGAAAAGCTACAGCGAATAGGCAGATGACTTCTCTGGGAAAACATACCTGTTTTGTGCTTCATATGTTACTCAAGTCTAATGTTCAAGAAAAATTGTACCAAAAGTTTTTGTTGATGGCATGGCACCTACAACATATGTAGCTGGAGCTCATTAAGATCTTTTTGACTGCTGCTTCAGTCCTAATGGCTCATTAGGTAAAAGCAGATACTTCAAATGTTGAGACCGAGAACACAGAGCCTGTTGAGGATGATTATTTACAGTGCTGTTAAAAAAAGTTTTGCCCCTTTACAGATTTCTTCTGTTTTTTACTTTTTGTCAGACTTACATGTTTCAGATCATAAAACAACTTGTTAAAATCAGACAAAGATAACCAAGGAAAAAAAAAAAATCTAATAGTGATTTTATTTATTAAGGGACAAATCTGTCCAAACCAACCTGGTCCTATGTGAAATTAAATAAAACCTAAACCTATAATTGGTTCTACTCTGGGAAGGTACAACTTCAAACAAGCTTTTGCAATACCTGGCAATAAGTCTTTCACATAGCTGAGACTTTTTAACCCATTTCTCTTTACTGAATTATTTTATTTCAACAACTTCTCAATCTATTTCTTTTACTTTTTATGCTGCTTTGCTTCTGAAGTTCCTTTGGTCCAGTGTAACACAGCGATTGTTGTTGTGATAATCTGACAACTTTCAGAGCTTTAAATAATTGTACAAAACACAAAAGCATTTTTTTTTTCCTTATTAACACTAAAACAGACCATACTGAGGAGAAAACGGCTGACTCAGTAGTTGGCATGCTGTAAACCGGCATCATAATATGACAAATTTATTGCTGTAAATGAAATATCTGTTTATGTATAATTTATGAGATTCCTGTGTATGTTTTAAAATGTGCAACAATTTTGGCCATAAGTTTAAGCTTAAGGAGCAAAATCAGTCCAAATACAAACTACAACCACACAGGGCTTTGGAGTCTGGATCAGTGGACATATCGTTAACCAACTTTTCATTGTAACAGAAATAATTTCATGATGAAAATTGAAGTATACAAAAGACCTGTTTTTTTTGTTTTTTTTTTGGTTGAAGTATAACAACAAAATCTCTCACACATTTTGTCTGCCGCACTTCTTGGAACGGATGGTGTTTTCCTGATAAGAGGCCAAACACATTTCATCTTCATATTTTTATATTAATTCTGGTTTCAGTAAACAAAAGGATCAAGGTTATGAGCAGCCAAACTACATATTTACTTGTCATATTGCTTCACAAAAGAAAACAAAAAAACTGAATCACTTTTATTGTAAGACAGGAAGTCTTTTATTTTCAGTTGAGCTTTAAATCACATTTGTTTTACCATAGAACAGTTTGAGGGCAACAAAAAGTGACACTCAGAATGAACAAAGCAAAATCTGAAGACAAGTGCTCCTCTGCCTTTTTGAACAGTTAGGCCTCTTGATAGTCTTTCTTTGAGCTAATGATGTGCAGGATCCACTGTTATACCAAATCTTCTGACAGCCAATGCTCTGGGAGCACAAGGATTACCAGCAGTTGTCTTAATTGATCTCATTATCTTCTTCCTGCTCTTCTGTAAGGCCTTTCACTCTCAAGTGTATCTTGTGATATCTTTTAAATGACTACAATTTAGTTGAACATATCATTGTCATTTTTTTCTCTTTATACTTGAGATGATGCTGCAGAAGAGCTGCAAAGGACTCAAACGACTCCAGTTTGATTCTGCTTCACATGAAACGATCTGTAATATGGAATAAGTTTTTCTTCAAAGTTTGGCTGTAGGAGTGGTTCCATAATATATCATACATAATTTTACTGCATTAGCAGAGAAGTAATGTATGTTTCAGTGCCATTTTGGGGTGAAGGGAAGGACAAAAATTGTTTTAAAAAGAAAAGAACAGTGAACTTTTTATTCAATGTTTTTTGGCATTAGAAGATAAGGGCTTCTTTAGGTGTGTCTGATATGATCGCTATGACAAGAAGCACCTGTGTGAGCTACTGCTGGTAATCATTTTTGGCTGAGAGAGACAAGGCTAAGAGATCTGATGGGATGTGTTGCAGAAGCCCAAGCTGGTTTCAAGTAAACAACGTCTCACCCAAAATGAAGATACTCCCTGTACTGTCCTATGATAAGATTCTTTCCTGCCACCCGACCTGCAGACCAACCTCTGTTTGGCCCTCTCCTATGAATTCTTCCAAATGATGCCTCATACTCCAGACAGATATTCAGAAAATCAAAATTATGTACTGAAACCACGAGATTATCTTTCCAGAGACAGATACAATTTGATAAATATACATGGGATACTATATACAACAGCATATAAATGCTAAGTCCTTCAGAATAATTTACCCCTAAAAATGGTGAATCATGTACAACAAAGCAATAAACTAATAAAACGGATTTTTTAGTTTTTTTTATTATTATTCATTGTTTACCTCTCACATCATGGCGTTGTGTTAAATACATTTTCTCTTTCTAGTCTGCATATATTAATGTTTTTGAAGAGGCCCAGCATTTACTGAACACAGATTTCTCATTCAGTAAATACAGCAGCTTAGCGAACAGTTTTTCTGTTTGGCTGTGGCTGTGAGACAAGTGCTGTCAGCAAGCTGTCCACAACATGTCATTGCCATTTTTCACACTTCTTCACAATCGATTGGTGGAAAGAAAAATAATCTTTACTTGGTGCCAAAGACCTTTAAGCAAGGAGTAAAAACACCCTTTTTGCTTTATACCATCTCTGTGAAAGTAAATATTACCACTGACAGCTACCTGCTATTTTCTGGGCTACTTGAGCATGTTTCAAAGAGACACTTCATGTGAAGGGTCTCAGATGGTGACTATTTACTATAATTGCAGAAGATGGGACCTTCAAATATGTGGCATTTAAGGTTTGTCTATATGTTTAAGGGCACAATCTTGCAGCTAAAACTTGCAGCTTTGTTTCCCACTGTTTCTAGTCTGTGACTTCATATACTGGAACAAAACTTCTCTTTCAGACATTCTAACAACCTTTATTTGTCTGCAACTTAACAAAAGGGTTCCATTTTTTTTACAATTTTAAGCAGTATACAAACAGGAATGGAAGGAAATATTTGTAACTTTTTTGAAACTATTGACCTATAAAGTTTATTCATTATAACCAAGCAAGTAGCTTTAACAAAGATTCTGGAGGTCCACTTCCTTATTAATTGGATTTATTCACTGGTCTGTACAAGATTCTTATAATATGATAGCCTTGAGTAAAAAAACAGAAAAATAATGTTTTATGGTATAAAATTATTTCCTGTATCTGAAACACATAACATAGTTGATCTTTTTTTTTTTTTTTTTTAACGACAGAAAAGCTGCAGTTACTTTGGATAAACAAAATATAGCATATTGATAACTTTCAGTACAATAATATAACAATTAACTATTGTTATTTTGGTTTTGATAGTAAACTCATCCCTCCTATCAGGTGATTTCCCCCACGCTTTAGAAACAGCAGTTGTGAAACTACTGATAAAAAAAGAGCAATTTAGACAAATCACTATTGCAGAATTACATGCCAAAATCCAACCTTCCATTCATCAGCAAAATTATTTAAAAAGCAGTGTTTCAACAGTTAAATGGCTTCTTAACAATGACCAACCGATTTGACGTCTTTCAGTCTGGCTGCCGTGCTCATCACAGTACTGAAACTGCCCTTGTCAAAATGTTCAGTGACATCCACATAAATACAGACTGTGGAAGAACCACCTACAACCTACTTGAAGAAAAAACGTATACCAGTAGTGGTATACCAGTATACAGACTGACATGAAAGTATCTTGAAAAGGAAAAAAAGGAAGAGTTTTTTTAAAGCAGATTTGTGCTTCTCGCTTTTGTTATTCTATAGCCTGAATTGCCACTTCACACATCTTGATTTATTTATCTTAAACCAGCTCATCGAAACATGTCTAATGTGTACCAATGTTTCCCTTTGTGTTTCTCTGCAGGACACTGAGATCCTGAACACGGCAGTCCTTACTGGGCGCACAGTTGCTGTTCCTGTTAAGGTAGTTACTGTAGGGATAGATGGTGCTGTGTCAGATGTTACGGAATCAGTGGAGTGCAAGTCAACAGATGAACAGGTTATCAAGGTTAGTGGGTTGTGAAGCTCCTGGTTTCACCTTGTCTGTTTTTAGGGGTTTCATTAATACCAGGGGATTTTTTTTTTCAAAAGCAATCATAGGGACTTTGTCATAGACAACCTGTGTGAAAATTTCATTTTTTCATGTAATTGACTAAAATGTTACAGATTACACAGTCTGACAGATGTGCTACTGCGTTCTAACTCTTCTACAATGATTGCCACCAGCTTTTAAAAGATGACAAAAGTTGTCAAGCTAATGTTTCAGTTAATAACTATCGGGTTGAAAACTGTATTGCATAAACACAGATTTATGCCTGACATTTGACATTTTTTTCAGCTTCAGCCAAGTAAACAAGAATCATTTGTAGCCGTCTCTTTGCAATGATGTGAATGAAGACACAATTTACATGTCTTCTTTGTTGTTTAAAATTATTCTTTTATCCTCTTTGTTCAGATGTTGTTTTATTCTTGAATAAGCTGTCTCAGCACCCAGGGAGCAGCTGACAGTAACTTTTGTCTGGAACAATGTGGCTGGCCCCTTGTCCATTTCTAAGATCTTTTAGGATATAATAATATTTTCAAACAGTTTGCCCAACAAGAATTCCTGATTATCTAGTATCTAGCAACCAGATGCTCTGACGTGAAACCCCAATGCAAAATCAGTAATGCTCAACCATAGTCCTGTCCAAAGTAACTTAAGATACAGTATTACTGGTAGAGAACTAAACCTTTGTGTTTGCTTCTGGATGTTGACAGTGAAATGTGGGTGACGTTTAACTGTTAAGGGAGGCCTATACTCACAAGGACCACTAGCTGCAGGTAGTAAGTCGCTGAATAAGAGGCTCAGCTAAAGCTCAAAAAGTCTAATGTCATTTTACACAACAGGTAATCATTATCTTAAATGGCCACATAAGTAAATGGGACTTTTGTGGATAGTTGTGTCTTTAAGTCTATGTGTAGGTAAGCTGATATAGATTGGCAAGTAAGGCTCAGAGATAATAATATTATATAATGTGTGAACTTAAATTCTAAAAATATATTTTATGTAATTATATATGTTATGTAATTATAGAACATTCACAAAAACACCTGTGAAAAGATGTTCATACTTTAAAACAAACAAACAAAAAACTCTAATTACCTTTGCAGTTTTAATAGCGAAAGTCTGTGATTAGTCAAGTTGTTCTTCAAACTTCAAATGTTGTCTTTAGAAACTATGTGTTCTCCAAACTAAGCACAACAGTAGCTTTGACTTCAGTAAACGTACACTTAGTTGTATATGTCCTTTAAAACTACATCCTGTATCAATATTTCTTGTTGAGAGTGTGCTTGCATATCCCAGGGCAACTTGGATGTTTTACAAACTCAATCTATCACCATAGAGCCTAATCACGCTCTCCACACAGTGATAATGTTGCTACCCAAGCAAAAAAAAACCAATGGCCACTTTCAAAATAAAAGTAGCATAAGTTTTCTTAACAAATTGAGAATACTTGAGTGTGATTTCAGAAAACCAATTGGAAGAGGACAAGGGGACTCATATTAAGTTACAATATATTCTGTCTCCAAAAACAATTTTGGTTAATCTCAGGTTTGAGAACTGAGCTTCCTCACAAGTCATAATAATAGTTTTTTATTTTTTATTTTTACAGGTTCTGAGTTGTAAACTATGGATGCTTGTAACCCCTATAAATACCCTAAAATCACTACTTAGAGCACAAAAACAAATACCCTGTCTTGATTAGTAGATCATGCCCTTTTCTCAGTTTAAAAAGGAAGAATCCTCCTGATCTCACTGCAAAGGAGCTGCATGGGTACGATATACAAAACCATGCTAACTTTTCTTTGCAAGGACCAAATACAAACTCAGTGAAACTCTGTCCAAGTCAAGAAGAAACTTTAAAAGACCTTCAGAAAACCTAAAAATATTTTGCCCAGTAGCACTGTGAAAGATTATAGAATAGTCTGGTATCTTGGAGGCATAATATGTATAGCAATAAATATGTAGTATAGATGATCAAAGAAAAGAGAAGCGACAGGGCACATCTCTCAGAGGGTTTCATTATCCACCGAAATGGTACCACACATTGTGATGTTGACCTTGTGGGCTAGGGACTGGGTGCTCCATAGCTCACACATTTGCTTTTGGGAGCAGTAAGTAGCTCCCCACGCTTTAAAACTAATATCAAAGGAATCTCAAAATAACATAGTTTTTGATCTTATTGTATCTTGACAATCACTGTATTATTTAGACTCTGAGAGTAAAATCTCTTTCTCAATTAGAATGTATCCTCTTTAGCTCACTGTTAGATGTGTCTATACTAAAATTAAAGCTGTGTATCAATAGATTTCTATTTTCTTTTTTTTAGTCACTAAGAAATCTGTGAATCAATTATAAATGACGTACTGTACTTTCCAAAAGTTTTGCAGCAACTTCCAAAGACATAGAGAAGAAACATTTAGTCGACGATCAGCCAGAAATTTATCTGAGCAAGTTTTGTAAGTTTTTTTTTTTTTTTTTTTTTAATTCCCTGTTTTTTAATAACCTTTTAGGTTCTCACACTCTTTAAAGATACCAACCTATGTAAATATACTTAGATCACTCATTTGTGACTAATATTTAAAAAATATTTATCCTAAATACGCCAAATTAAAATGTGTTTCCCGTCATTGGAGGTTGATAAGAGCAAACAGAGTGATTAATATTAACTCTGGGATAAAAACAAAGGAACAAAAAAACAGATGCTTCATATATCTACAGTGTGTTCTATCCTTACAAGTGGTTTTCCTTTTGCTTATCATTCATTTTTTAAAAACTTTTGAAATTTTCATGATAATCTAGCAGGCTTTTGTTTTATTGAGCATGTTGTAGCTAAGAAGATTCTAAAGGCTTTCAAATACTCTTTGTAATGTAATTCAAGAAAAGATCGAGTCAGACTTTATTGTTGGTTTTTTTTTTTGCAAACTGTAAAACAGATAAAAAAGGATTGCTCTTTTTTTTTTGCTCCTGATGGATAAAAAATATACTTAGTGCAGTTATTCTTTTGTAATAACTGAACCTTATATCAAGAGGCATGTCTTTTCCAGAGGTAAACTTTCTTTTTGAACTAACTTTAAAGTAGGATGAAATGTAATTTATTCTCACTGGGTTCATAGAGATATTTTTAATATAGATTTGCCCTCAACACATGGTCCTGTGCTGAACGTCATGCCGATCAAAACTTTAATTTAGTTTTAGCCAGCTATCTTAAAGTCATTGATTCATTCATCCATTCATGCCATTGTAATGATAGGTAGGGTACAGGACTTGCGTGTGTGTGTGTGTTACCACTAATAAAATAGGTTACAGAGATAAATCAAGTTCCACTTTTTTATGTACTTCAGAATATGGCACAATCTCAGTTCAATCTTTAAAGCTATCACCTACAATACCCTTTACAGGAAAATATTCAGATGAATATGAAGTGCAGCAACAAAGCTGAATAAAATTAGAGATTTAATGTTAAAAATGGTTAAAAACCTTTAGGTGATCAAGAAGAGGATAAAAAATATTCACTTAAAAGAAACAAATGAGAAAGGAGGCTCAAAAAGACTAACTGAAGACTAAACTGGTTTCTTAATATCTATTACTGTCAATCTGCAACATGTATATCATTTTTATCCACAGCAATCCACACTTACCAAAGCAAATCAGCCTAAATTGTGTTAAATGCACTGATTTCCCCAGTTCATTTACCACAATTCATCCTGATTTGCTTTGTCATAAGCTCTAGAAGACACCATGGAAGATGCAATAATTTCATGGATCAATGACTACCAGACATACAGAAAACAGCTTGAGAGACTGAATGGTTGTGTATCTAACCAGGTTCTCAGCAGCACAGGAACACCACAAGGGACCGTACTCTCACCATTTCTTTTCACTCTGTACACCTCAGACTTCCAGTACAAGACAGAGTCATGTCAGCTGCAGAAATACTCAGATGACTCTGCAGTCATGGGTTGTATCAGAGAACAGTATTTCCATCATGGGAGTAGAAGTGGAGGTGGTGGAGGAGTGTAAATACCTCAGTGTTCACCTGGACAACAGACGGCACTGGATATGCAACAGGAAAGCCGTCTACAAAAAGGGACCTAGCAGACTGGGCCTCTTAAGGATGGTTATCCATCAGTGTTTGCAGCAAGATGCTGCATATCTTCCATAAGTCTATGCAAGTGCTGTCTCTTTTGCCATAGCCTGCTTGGGTAGCAGCCCTAGAGCCAGTGCATTAAAAAAGCTAAACAAGGTAATAAAGAAGGCTGGTTGTGTTCTGGGGACTCCTGTAGAGCCCCTGGAGATGACTGTGCAAAGAAAGATTCTTCATAAAAAGCATTGTCTTCATGAGACAATACAACAGTATCTTCAGTCAGGGGCTTCATCAGAATTGCTGTAAGACATACTGCTACAGGAGATCCCTCCTGCCCACAACCATCAGTATCTACAACTCTTTGAAGAAACCTGTATAATAGGTCACAACAATATTTATTTATGTATTAATAAAGTATTTTTGAAATGAATTTTCAGTCAAATTTATATTTTCATTGAATCAACCTTATATTGTGTAAGCTATTAACAGCTAGCACAAAAGGTGTCACATACTTTTATGCAATGACTAAAAATAATTTTTGTTCATGTGGTGTCTGTTGGGCTTATACTTTTACTTTTTGCGGCAAAGCTGATATTCTGGTGGTTCTAGCAAATTATAATTAATAAATGATGCGGTTCATTTTATTTTGTACATATTCTGTTATATATGAAATAATATGTATATCTAGTCCATTGCAAAAGTTTGAATGCACTGCTATTTCATTTATACTTACCCTCAAAGCAAAGGCTTTTAAGTTTCTCTTTCGAGTTGGACTGTTTTTTTTTTTCCCACAGATTTTCTGTCCAATATAGCACTCTATTGTAAGATGCACTCAAAAAAGAAAGTAGATAAGTAAAGTAGATGAACAGCATCTAGAAGTCATATCTTCAGAAATAGAAATAGAAATCCTGCAAAGACCAAATTTTCAGCAAAAACCTCTTTGAAAATCCTCTTGTTGCTGCTGGAATTGTCTTTTTTTTGAATTGTCAAACTGTGTTACCGTTGGTATTTTTCTCACATTCATCTAAGAAAACTGAAAGAATTGTGTCCTTGTGACTGGTTGTCATTTAAAAGGTCGAGTTTGTGAATACACACACAGCTGCCTCTACCCTTGAGTTGAGCCTTTTTTATACTGAAGGGTTTTCATCGATTTGCGTAAACTTGTGGAAACTACATCTGAAAATTCTGAAGCATTATTTTTGTGTAGAAAATTCAACATCATTATGATAATGATTTATGAAATTGTTCTGTTACAAGGTTGAAATGTGAAGCAATTGGAATTACTTTTTTTTTTTAAATTATAACTGTTATCAACTTATTGCCTTATTGGTCACACATATGATGTTTTTTTTAATGTAATTTTATTCAAGCACTCTTCCACCACGATAACGACCATTCCCTTTGCATTAAGTCCCATGGTTAGCAAAATATACATTCAAAACATTTTCCTGTATAAGGAGTTTTAACAAGGAGTTTAACAAGTGCTGTTTGAAAAATTAACAATATGTAATATGATCGTTACTGTGCAGGGAATCCCACATGATACAATCTACTTTAAGGCTTTGTCTTCTATTTTTTAAGACAATAATATCTATTTGGACAACAAAATGCAATTTAATAAATGAACCAGTACAGTGGCTCTCAAAAGTGCATACACCCCTCTATGTGGTGCAAAACAAATACTACTATAATAAATTATTTCAATCATTTATCCAGATGTAATGTTACATATGTCCTATACAATTCAACTGAAGTGCATTCAACTTAAACTTGTACTGTGTTAATTCACATTTTGATTTAATTTTAATATTCAGTCATCCTTTTAGTTTATCACCTTCCACTTGTTGATTTGACAATATTCAGCTACTCTGCAAGGCAAAAGTTTGCCAAATCTATGTGAGAACATCTCTTGTCCACACCCTTCATAGATTTTTTTTGTCCGATTGTGTTCGGCACTCTGGCTAGACCATTTCAAAACTTTAGTTTTCTTTTTATGAAGCCATTTTTGGTGGCTTAGACTAGCTGTGATGCTTAAAAATATGTTCAGTTTTCCAACAGACAACTGATAGTTTTGGGCAAAATTGCTTGGTACTTAACAGCGCATACCTTCATCCACATTGATAAAAAAAATCTAGTTCCATTTGAAGAAAATAAACCCCAAAGTATTGCAATACCAACATCATTTTTCACTTTGAAGATGTGTGTTGTTTTTGTGTCAAATGTACCTTATGTAACTGTGGCTAAAAGTTTGGGTTTCATTCAATTAGACTGCAACAAATTTCTCCACAAGGTTCTTCAAGATTCTCGCCAGGTTTTGCTGTTTTCTATGTAAAAAAATAATTCTGTTTTGCAACCTTTCTCCTTAATATAAATACATGGAAAATATATGAGATCGTAGAACATAACTAGTATTATAAAGTACTAGTTCCTAATTCCTGCAGTTCATTCAAAGCCTCTACTGACTATAGCCTCACTTTCCATTTCAAGTCTTGTCTTTTCTTGGAGAAATGTTTATTTATTGTAATACCACTGTTGTCCCATGTTTTCTTGAATTATTGGTGACTTCCTTCACTGTACCATGGAAATGATACTATGGAATAATGAGATCTTTTAAAATATACAAATCAGCAAATGTCAGTATAATCCTGCTAGGGCAGCTGAATTATATATCCTGTTAATCATATTCCCTATAATTGATGACAAGTGTAAACCTAAGAAGCTTACATTTTGAAACTAAATCAAAAGGAGCTTAGATATAGTAGTGGTTTCAGGGTGTGCATATTTTCTCTATTTTTTTAAGTGTACCATGTATATTGTCTTATTTTAAGGGGACACAGATTTGAAAGACTTATTTAAGATTTAAGTCTTTATTTTTTTACCTCACAGATTCCTGGTATGTTAAAAGGGGTGTATAAATCCCACTTTGTCACAGGGCATTTACTGTCTGTAGAACATGTACAGATTCCAGTCTACAGACTTAAAGTAAGTTGAGATAATACTGTCACTTGTCAGTACTTCTACACATTATGGTAACTGCATCTAATCTAAAATGATTTCTGCCCACTCTTTGATAGTGATGCTCATAAGGCTTAATCTTAACATAAACTTGATGTTAAGACACTTGAAACATTCTTTTGGATATCTTTAGTTAGAGACCTCTAAATTATGCAGTTTTATTTATGTCCTTTATCCAACTTTCCTTTAGTAAAACACTTTTGTAAAGTTTAAAATATTCCCACAGTTTCCACACATTACTCTTAATCACTAATTACAGGAAGATTGTGAACATGCGGGAGATTTGGGTAATAACTGATTTTGACTGAGGGTAAAAGTCGATGAATGGAACAGAATAAGAAAGAAGTAATGAAAGTGAGGAGGAGAAGCTGACAGACACAAAGCTGTCAGTTTTGTTCCTCAGAGAAACGGGATGATCTCGTACCATTTGAGACTTAAAGCTGCCAAGTCACATGCAAAGACGTGGAGACGGATGACAGTTTTCCTTTGACTGGTTTGTTAGAAACAGGCGATTGTCACTACTAAAGACTTGTGCTGAAATTCACAGTTGTGCCAATCAAGTTTGTGGAATGGATTAAAATGATTGCAGTGAGAGAGAAAATCTTATGAAAACATGTAAGTAAATATAGAATGTTATAGAAAAGGTCATGTAGCTGTCAATATAATGACAATACTTCAGATGTCCTGAATATACCATTCTTCATGTTGGAACATCATCTGAGTAACTTTGATAGCTGATTGGATTTGTGCTTCATCCAGCTGGTCATTATTTAGTTCTGAGCATTTTGTTCTCTAGTTGGATAAAACAGGTTGAGGTCTTTGCAGAGCTCCATCTGTCCAGTTGGACCAAAGTCCCACTACTCGCCCATGTAACAATGTTTTGCACATACACACGTATGTCACATCTACACATGCACCCAGATCCATTCTAAAAAGTACTTAAGGGAGAAAAACAATTGCTCAGTTACTAAATACATATATTTAAAATGACTCACACCACATGTTAGTAACAACCCAAGTAATCCACACATACAATAAAGCTAAACAGATATATCAAATGATCAGGTGATAGACTGGGCCATTCTAGTAGCTTTAGCTTCTGTTTTTTGGAGTGAATTGAGCATGTTCTTTGCTGTGTGTTTGGGATCAACTTGCAGAAAAATCCCCTCGTGTTTCAGTTTCTTTCTCTGGAATATCTCAGTAAGATTTTCCATTGAATATGTAAAGGCTACCGGTGCCATATGCTGAAAGAGAGCCCCACACCATGATCTACTAACCACTTAGCTTCGCTTTTCGGATTGTGGTTTTGAAGTGGTGTGGAATGCCAATTCCCCTCCAAACGTAGTTTAACATTAACATTTTAGTCATATCTGACAATATTCTTCCAGTATTTCATCAGATTGTCCCAACGATCTGCAAGTTTAAACAAGCCTCAACACACTTCTCCTGTAGTGGAGTATGCATAGAGGCCATTGCAGCTGAGTATTCTTTCCACTCCTGGATTATCCCCACCACTGTGGTCTCCAGAACATTCAGTTTACTAATCCCAACAGTATGATCTCAATTAGGACCCACAAGCTAATATTCATTTGCATGGAAAGCGGAGAGGACTGCTTTCTCAACACTGACAGATTTTAGCTATTTTCTTGGCTTTCTTGGTTTTTTACACTTCCTTTTCTTCATGTGTTCATAGCCCACTGGAGTAGCAAAGTCAGTGGGTCCATAATATCAATAAGTGGATGGGTCAGGATTTTCTCCAGCTTGATTCAGATGGGACAGAAGACATTGTTTTTAGTCCTGTAAAAGCATAGATATAAATCAACACCTAACTTAACTCAATGCGACTAAAGGCCACTGAGCATGCAGGAAACCTCTGCATTGTTTTGGACTCAGACCTAAGTGTTAACAATCACATAACATCTGTGACTAAATCAGCTTACTGATTTAGTCACATCTTAAAAACAATGCCAGAAAAAAAGGGGGTCCTGTCAAAACAGAAAAACTCATACCTACTTTTATTTTCATTAGGCTAGATTATTGTATTGGTGTTTTTACTTGTAAAAAAATCAATCAGTGGGCTACAGCTCATCCAAGTTGCTGCTGTCAGAGTACAACATCAGGAAAATTGATTGTATTGCACCAGTTCTTAAATCACTGTGCATGGTTCTCTTTTTTCAAAGAACAGATTTTAAAATGTTACTAATGGTCAATGAAGTATTAAATCATCTTTGGCAAAAATAAATTTTTGAGTTTCTTGTCAAATACAAACCATGTAAATCCTCAAGTCATTAGAGACATACTTAGTCAGTGTTCCCAGAAAACAAGGGGAGGCTACATTCAGTGCTCTTCACCTCTTGAACAGACCCCCTGAAAACCTGAGATATGCAGAAACTGTTGGCTCCTTTAAATGAGGACTGAAAACATTTTCTCTTTTTACTTCAGCCTTCAGCTGAAGAATCTAACTAATCAACTGATTGTCTGATCACAGATGAGTGATTGAAGTTTAGAGTTGCAATTACAGTTCAAATTAAATCTGAATTTAAATTGTTTTTTAAATCTGCATTTTAACATTTGTTTATTTTATGCAATGCTTTTGAGTGTTTATTATCTTAAAATCTCTATTTAGGCAAAGTTTGAAGGATTTTGTTCATTTGTTTGTCTTTCCTTCGGTGTGATGTAAAGAACTTTGGATTTCCTTGCATATGAAGGGTCAGCCTTGCTTTGCCTTGTGTTATTCTGATCTGTTGCATACAATTTAACTTTTTGGGGGGGTTTCTTTGATTTTCTTTTTATGTGTTGATTACCTTAGTTATGAAAGAAATCTGCTGTAAAGTTCTTGCCAATAGCCCG
This sequence comes from Anableps anableps, assembly GCA_014839685.1. Lineage (NCBI taxonomy): Eukaryota > Metazoa > Chordata > Actinopteri > Cyprinodontiformes > Anablepidae > Anableps > Anableps anableps. The sequence continues at coordinate 11,155,921 of CM026081.1, forward strand.
ATTAGAAATATCTTTACAGAGAAAAACATCAATGTGTTCAAGTTTCTGAATGCAACCTAAATTACAATATAAAAAAGAATACAGAAACACCTCATGATTACAATAGATTTTATTATGTTACAGTGTCAGTTTGAAATAGATTTGTTTTTGAGTGTTGTTTTTTTCTGTCTTCAGGTATCAGAGCGCTGTGATTACGTGTATGTCAATGGAAAAGAGACAAAAGGGAAGAAAAGGGTGACGCTCAACTTCACCTACAGTTTTTTGAGTGCACAGCTGGAGATGAGTGTATGGATCCCTCGCCTACCATTGCTCATAGATGTAGCTGACCCTGAACTCAGTCAGATTAAGGGCTGGAGAGTCCCTGTTAGTGCTGGCAGCAGGAGGTAGGACATGGTTTTCTATTGCATTATCACTGACCCCACTATTTTAAAGAATGTAAACACTACAGGACAAAGGAAGATGGATAAAGCTCGGATAATAATGCCCACACAGGAAACTTTACCTTCTTTCACAAACACTTTTTGCTTTTATTCAGAGGTATAACAGATTGTAGAATTTTATCTATGTATAACCATGCATTAAAATATAAGACAACAATAAAAAAGCTGCAAGCTAAGTGTTGTTTTTGTTCAGAAGAAATATCTCAGAAGTTCAATGCATGCATCAGGGCAGGTTTCATCACTTGGTTTAATACAACAAAACAAGTCAACAACTTACTGGTAGAGAAGACCTATGAGACATAAAATGCCGATGCAAATGCAGTTCAGATGTATAATGAGTGCCAAGGAATTCACTCGAGTGGTGTCCCAAAAAAATTACTTATCAAAAAGAAGGAATACTGATTTGGAGCATTACGGAGCTTTGGCAAACCCAAAAAGTAATGAAAAGCACAACAATCTGTAACCATTAACATAGGTTGCACTAAACAGTCCTGCTAAAAATATTTATTACATTTTATCCTGATATAAATTAAGTTAACTAATATACTGTTATTATGTGGCATCAACTTCTTTCCATTTATACTTACAGTCAATGTAAATAAAGTTTAAATTCACAGGGAAATATTTTTTAAAAGTGAGATCATACACTTGGCTTTTAAACATTTGACTGTTGAAGAGGTGGCTACTTCATTTAATTTTTTAAACATTTTTGCATATACAAATTAAAGTGCATGTAGAGAAATGTATCTTGTCAGTACTTTTCTTGACACTGAATGTTTGCAATCTCAGTTGAATTGAGAAAAACTTGTGTAGTGATGTAAATTTACTTCAACTCTAGATATATTTGAAAAATAAGTACAGATCTTTCACCCTGCATTATTAGTAAGAAGAAAGTTAAACCCTCTTTGTAGTACAGTATTTATATATATAAATATATATATATATATATATATATATATATATATATATATATATATATATATATATATATATATATATATATATATATAAATATATATATATATATATATATATATATATATATATATATATATATATATATATAGGTTGTTTGAAAGGGATGCCAGGAGAAGGCATCTTCTCTACTAAAAGAACAGGACTTAAATGTCTAAGGTTTTAAAAGTTGCATCCAAATGAAACACAGCACTTTTGGACCAGTGACATCAAAGCTGAGATGTTTGGCTATAATAAACATCTTCATGTGTATTGTAGAGTCAACGGTGAGTTTATCTGGCTAAGAGCTAAAATTTGTCCCAAACTGGATTATCCAAAGGATAAGATTGCAAACACAACAAATAGTAACAGAACTGTTCAAACAGAAACAAGTGTTGCATGATACTGTCACAGTCCAGTCCTCAACCTGACTGACTTCAAGAGAGCTATGCATGCATTTATAGCACAATAAAGTAATTATCTTACCTTAAGTTGTTATAAAAATGCTGTATATATCAAACATAACTTAAAAGAAATTTGACTTCGCAATCTGACGCTTTGAAATTGGCCTCTATCTCTTTAAGAAGCGCCTGCTTTTTCCGACACTCCGCTTTCAGCAAATCATCACAGCAAGGTTTCTCCATTATGCTGTTTACAACCATTCTTAGTAGCATTGGGCTGAGGAGTAGTTCATATGATAAGCTCAGTAGATGCGCAGTTCCACCAGGTGTTTGCTAATTGCTGCTGCCACTAGTCTGGAGGAGCGGAGTGGGGAAGGCGCGGGACGGGGTGCTCTGTGAGGCAGAAGCTTGGCTGGAGACTGCAGCTCTGAGGAGGAGCTTTGTGGAAATAGGCGGTGCTTTGTGAGAGCAAGTATTTAGGTAACCCCAAATGGCTGCCACAGGAGATTAACAGATTTCTCAAAAATGCATGAAAGAATCAAAGCAACACTTCAGGTATGTTTTTGATGAGGGAATAACATTATAACATGATATAAAGCTCAAAAAAGTCAATTTTACATAATACACCCCACCCCCTCACCCCTTGAAGAGGATTGGGCTTAATGAAAGACTAAAATCACACAGAATATAACCACATCAAGCTATTGCTGCAAAAGATATTTCTGTATGCTACTGGATCATGGGATGTATTTTCTTTCTTGTCTTCGATAAATAATGACAGTGTGGGATCTGGTTTGTGTCTTGGTACACTGCAGGTTAAATTTGAATCCTCATGAAAGTCTGTAAGGACCACATAATATTTTGTCCTTATATATTTTGTCTTTATATATAAACCTCTTGAATGAAAAAAAAAAAACATCTTCCCATGACTGTATATGCCGAGTTAAGCAGTTTTGTATTGCAGCATTTTCTTGCTCATCAACCAGTAAGCAACAATGCTGATGTTCATTTTCAGCAGTGAGCTCATATAAGCCAATATTTCACTCTGGTTGTTGTTTATATTGATTGAATTTTGAGCAAGCTAAGCATATATTAAAACCATCTGCAAAGATCCTAAATATCGCCAAACCTAAAGCACACCATTTAAAAGAAAAAATGCTTTTTAACATATCGATAAATGAAAACATTTAAAGACAAAGTTCAATGCTGTTTTTTAATTTACATAGTCTGAAGCGTCTCACAGGTATATAAAGGAACACTTCATTAAGAAGGTGTAGTTTGTGTAATTTGCAGAATTTTCATAAGACAGGTGAATGAGAGATTAACAATAAAATTGCCAACATTGTGTGTGTCTAATCCAGCTAAGAAAAAGCTCACCCATTTACACAAAAGTTAAAGGGGGCCCCTCATTACAGTCTGATACCTTAGCTAACCTGTCACTCACTGCTAAAAACAGGCCCTGACCCCCATGTTTCTGCTGTCAGCCACTAATGTCACCTCTATGTGGACTGCTGTCCCCTCAACTCAAGTGAAGGAAAGGGGGAGGGGGATACGGTAAAGACAGGTTAGGAAGTAACCCAAGCCACTGGGCCACAACATGTTAACCTGTCAGCACGTTTTCTGCCTGACAAGCCATGCCTCATTAAACCTAATAGAAACTGTCACGGTCATTCCCCCTGGCCACCTGACCAGCATGGAACAAGTAAAGCTGGGAACAGTGAGAATTAAAAGTGTAGGATAGAAAGAGAAAAACGAGAAATGAAGAAATTAAGTTCATTTGGGGAAGAACCTGAGAGTCAGGTGTGCAAAATGAGAAATAAATGGCATAACTATGTCCAAAACAAGATAAAGTTGGTTGGAAGAAAGTCTGAAGGCAAGTAAGGGACATTTGAATTATCTGAACCCTTACAGATTTCTTCAATTTTTGCATTTTTCAAAATGTGTGTCAAATAATATTTTTAACAGCAGTGTATCCTTTTCATGTCTTTAACATTAGCAATGAAACACAAGACAATATGCACAACTGAATCAAATGGAGATTTGCTTGCGAAACATGTGCGCTCTAGTCTTTTTGAGCATTAATATGTTCCCATCCTAGCTTCTTTCTTACGTGGACAATCAAATGATTGTCTTAAAGTGAAAAGGGATCATTTAACTTGCATCAGAAATAAAGTGTACTTCAAATCTGTTCCAAAATTCAACTATAGGGTTTAAAAATGCTTTCAGTTGAGGAATTTTAATTTATTACGACACATGCTTTCTGAGATGGCTGTATCTGCAAAGCATTTGCCGAGGGCCAAATAAATGGCAGACATACTGAGAAATATCAGTTGCCCTTTTAAAGAAAATGAGAAAGCAAGCTAGGCAGTAGTTTTCCTCTGCAAGTTGATTTTAATAGATTTTTTTTAAAAAAAACTCTTGCAGAGTGGCTTTTGGAAAGCCGGGCAAGCATGCAGAAAAACATGATTTGCAAGCATCCAGTCCATCAGCTTTTATAGTAAAAAGACATCTTTAGCTTTGCAAATCCTCTGCTGCAATGTGTTATGGCTCAGAATCAGTTTGAAATATATTAATGGTCTTTAACCTTCATCAGTTTAACTCATTATCTAATTAATCAAATTCACTTCTTTTATTTTGCCATACAGATACGAGAGAGTCACAGATGACAACGATGGTGGCTATGGACAAGAAGAGAAGACAGAGAATGCTTGTGTAGCCCAGTACCAGAGCACCTCTCTCCATGTCCTCACACAGTTTGTTACAGATGCAGGGGAATTTAGAGGAGCCATAGAAGAAGGCGGACCAGGTCAGCAGAACTTCCTGCTGGGTACAGACTGGCATGTGGATGTCACACAGCTTGTCAAGGAGTCTCTAAAGGTGCAGGACCCGACGATTGCCGAGCTCCAGGAGAGTCAAGTGCTAATTGGACTGAGTTCTGGAACCACCAAACTGCAGGTAGCATGAGTAATAGTTTCACAGGAAGGTAATTATCGGGGGTGATCCAGCTTGTAACACAATACATGAGCTTTGCTAAACAACGAGAAGATGAGATTTTTGGCAATACTAATGGGAGAACTAGGAATTCCAAGTTTGTGCTTTCACAAGGAGAGTAAGTTGTTTGCAATAATTGTCAGCAAGCTTCCTTTCCGCCCGCTGGAGAACATCCAGAACAGAGCGATAACCAGGCACTGATACTGGAGCAATGCCACAAAGATTCTTTTTCTTTTGATGCAAAATAGAGTTTCTGATCTGTGGCAGTCAGAGATATACATATGAGATGTAAAATTTTAACATTTTTGGATCATGATCACAAATTGGAATGAATAAATGTGCTGTGTAAACCTTCTCCCCACTCTGTTTGCATTTGCATGTGAAATTCTCCTGTGCTCCAAACTCTGTTGTGAAGACTAGCACAACCCATACACGATTTGCTTTGTGTTTCTGATTTATTAATTTTAACTTAATAGGCAACCAAATCTTTAAAGGATTTAAGCTCCTCTGAGATGTAGTGACTTGACATAACCAGATAGTTAACTGGATAAGTAGTGTTGCAGAAAAACTTGGGATCTTCATTCCAATAAACTGTTTTTTCATATGGATCTTCATTTTGATTATCTTTTAATAACACTGCTTCTTCATTCTTTTTTTTCCCAAACCCGTCTTAGTTCATTTTGGTCAGTCTACTGCTTTTATTCTTTTTTTTTTTTTTTAACCAAGAACATCCTAAAACATTTCAGACAGATATCAGTAGCTACCTTAAAATCAATTTGCTAATCACCAGGGGGATCCCTAATATGAGCATTCATCCACGACTTTTGAAGTTCAATGACGTGAATAAAAACGTTCAATTCTAACAGTGCTTACAAATTATTCATATGTTGTCTTTTTGATGTTGGGTAACCAAAATGCTACCACACAAATGATTCAAAAGCGATGGAGCGATTTTATAATCTGCTGTTTTTTGCCGGCTTTATCAACATAACAAAGCAACTAAAAAATATTGGGGCATTTTCATGTAACAAGATCTTGTACCATAAAATCTTATTACACCCATATTAATTACTGACAAAGTAGGCCTCTAATGTGTTTTTGAAAATTGAATGTCGTAGGAAATTTGATTGTTAAAATTGTTAAAAATGCAACAGAATATATAAATTCAATACAACTTTTAATGCAGGAAAGTTTTGGGCTGATGATGGACTTAATCACCTTTTTCTCCCTGTTAAGATCTGTGGATTTTTTCTAAGGGTTTAGTCCGTGACTTTGGGTTTATTGGTTTCTTATGTTTTGTCTTTATCCTCTTTTTGTGCTTCTTGATTTGTTACTCTTAGCTTCAGTACTCGCATGAGTACACTGTCAAGTCTCTAAAGCAACAGACATAAGAGAGGATCAAAAGAATGTGCAGGCTGGCTGAGTCATTTCTGACAGAAGGATAGCTAAAAAAGTTAATGGAAAAGTTAACAAGATTGTAGTGAGATTGTCTAATTTGGGTGGTATGAGGATTGGACCACAAACAAAAAGGAGCTAGAGATGTTAGGATTTTGATTTGGAGTGACCTAAACAGCAAAGATTCGAAATTTGCGTATGATCAGCACAGCACGGGTTGAGAAGTTTGAAAACAAAGTTAAATAAACAAGACAGAGATGGTTTAAGCATGTGCAGAGATGGGAATGGTGGTACAGACAAAATATGCTAAATAAGAAGCTGACAGGGAGGAGGCAAAGAGGAAGATGACTGAAGTTGACTGGAACCACTGAGGAGGGTATGCTGAGGGTTTCATAGAGTTGGATGCTAGGGATAGGATAGGGTAAGATGGAAGCAGAAAAAAGAGATGGTTTATTTCTTTTAGTTTTGCCTTTTGCATTTCTCCTCACACTTGATCCTATTTTGCTAATTAAATCATAAAAAGCATCAGTCCCTATTAAAAGTGGTACAAATACTATTTGGTTCTTAGTCAAATCGTTTGGTTGTATATTGGTGATTATCCTGCTAAGATTTGTGTTTAACATAAACAGCTCTTATTTTTTTAAATGATCCGCAAAGCAGTAAATCAGTTTTTTTGTTTTTTGTTTTTTTTTTGTTTGTTTTTTGTTGTTTTTTTTTTGTTTTGTTTGTTTTTTTTTTTGTTTGTTTTCTTTTTCAGTTTATTTACTAAAATCTATCACCTTCACATCCTTTTGACTTCAGTGTGTGGGTTTGTGTCTATTCACTATAGTCACTTACACTGGGACACAAAGCCACTGTAACAAGTTTAGACCTCTTTTAACTTCTAAACAATTTCTGTGCTCAATAAATGGTCTTGCATGATTAAGGACCATTTTATGCTCTGAAAAATCAATGTACTACACAATTTAAATTATTAGTGAGAACAAAAATAAGTAATTCGACACTCGCTCATCCTGAAGACTTGCCACATGGTAGGATTTGATCAGAAAGTTTGTGTGTTGATTTTTTTATTATTCTCTTTTTTGGGGTGAGAGATGCATGCATGTTTCACTGTGCGCTACGTTTCCTTCTTGTTAATTGGGTGCAGAAATGGATACCCATCAAATATGTAAGCAAAGTTCCTTGTATTTGTTTATATTTATGTGTGCTATATTTTGGCACCAACAAATTATCTTTTTCCAGCTTCAACCAAGTAGTTTTACAGCATGACCATAACATTTTTACTTCTAAACACCAATCTGAAACTTTTAATCTTTAACAAAGCAGAACCTGACTTAAAACACAGCTGCCCCATAGTTGTCCTCAAGCTGAATTATTTTGCCCTTAACCTCTTGCTGCCACCATCAAGAACTTTAGATATAGATCCTTATAAACTCTTTTGATGTTTGAATGTATGCCTTTAAAATAAATACACCAACTTTAATGCAGTGTTTTCCAACCTTGTTCCCTGGAAACGCTCCTTTACACTTGTGCACACTCACAAGCATGTACAAAAACACAAACAAAAGTATCCATCACTTTATTACCACCCCTTGCCAAAACTATCAGTGACATTCCTTTTATGAAAAACAGTCACCTTGAGGTCTTGACAGAAATAAGATGTGAGATGTGATGTTCATCTCAGTGTTTTATGGTGTTTTGTTCTTTACTGTTGTGTTGAAGGCTGTCTCCAACATGAACATTGGCCTGAATAACAGAGATAGTTAAACATCACTTTTATCCTGCCTGGAAGCAATAACATGCATTTTGATTATCTGAAATTTTTTATGTAAGGACTCATAAAAAATCTTATATGGCGCTGACTGAAGTTGAAGGTGAGAAAACTTAGGACCTTAGTTGAGGTGTACGATAAAGCTGGAAATATAGTTGCTCAAGACTATTCATGCATCAGCACTTGTAAAACAACATTTATAGAAGTGGAGCGGTTGTATGTTTTACATGTGGTAATTTATAATTTGAAATTTAACACAGAAATGTATTCAAGAGTATATTTTTGGTCAAAAAATTACAACTGGTGATATTCTGAGACCTCATTTTGCAAAAGATAGTTGTTTATTTACATACTATTACTTTAATTTATCTAAGTTCCTGTGTTTGGTAATTTTTTTCATTTTTTTGCCACAGATCAGATATAGCTTACAATTCCCTGGTCTATGAAATCCTAAAACAACCACAGCAGGGCCAAAACCTAAAGAAAAGAGTCTGTAAACACCTGGACAGAGGAAAGCATTTTTACTTTTTCATAATGTGAAAGTGGATCTTCTTTCATTTCTAAAATATAGAAAAAAGTGATCTGGTCTGGACCAGATTTAAAAATAATTTTAATCAAACCTCAGGTGTAAAAGAACAAAACAAATTTTACAGTTATTATATATTTAATCCAAATTAAGCCAAAATGGAAAAGCTAATATGAAGAAATAAATATGTTTTCCTGTTTCTTAGAATTTCATAGTTTCAAGCAGCATTCAGGCACTGCTAATCAAACGTGCTTGACTGATTGATACACAAACGAGAGTGCTTCTATAGACGCAGCAGTTTGGGCATTTTGCTGTTCTGCAGAGTGCAGGTTCGAGTTAATACAATCCCAAAGTGAACAAACATCACCAGGGAAGCAATAATTTTTATCCAATAATTATGTAAGGATTTACAGACCATAAATCGATCATTCTACAGAAAAACAGATTATTCATGCATAGAAAACATTCAAGACATTTGCCAATCTTTTTAAGAGTGGCTGTCTCATTAAATTTTCCTCATGGTAGTTGTAAAAGTTCATAGCAGTACAATTAGGCCAAGGTTGAACAAGTCTTTGTACTGGCCAACCCTACTTGTTTGGAGGGCTAGCACTGCTCTGGATTGGTAAGTTGCATCTTAATGATCCACAAAACTGATGAAACAATACCCTTTGGGCAAATTAAATCAATGTACAGCTGTTTTGCCTTAATGCACAGCACCATTGTTGGTGTAAAATCAAAAGTATATGCACAAAAAAACTTTTTTTGTCAAGCATGGTGGTGTAATTATGATTTTGGTTTGTTTTGCATTCCTTCAAACTGGGCACCTTGTAGTCATTGACTCAAATAAGAATGACTCTGTGTACCAACGTGTTTTAGGTTTGACTATCTAAACATGGGGCTTGTGCAGAAATTGGGTAAGGTAGTACAACAATAAATACAAAACGGAACAGCCGGAAAAAAAAAAAGAATCAAGGTGTAGCGATGATTTAGCTGAAATTAACGGAAATGATTTGGCAAGACCTTGAGATGCATTAATGCATCTGCAAACCTCAGTAAAATGAAGTAGTGCTACATAAAGAAGTGTAGGTCAAAATTTGCTTCATGCTGACGTGAAAGCCTGATAAAGTCATCCAGAAAATGAAGGCAATCTACTAGTTACTGAATCACTGGACAGACTAATAGATGCAAATGACTTTGTTTTTCATCTGTTGCTGATTTTATTTGGCATTTGAACATATGTTGCTTTTTGAGATCTTTTTGTCAGACAAGTTCTTTTAAAGGGATTTCTTGATTTTGCAGGTCAGACAGTAATAATGTCTGGGTGTGCTGTGCAAAAACGGATTAATGACAGTTTACAAACGAGAAATTTCATATGGTTTGATTAGCTTGTTTCCCTCAATAAATGAAGTCATCATTTAAAAACTGCAACTTCTACTTGCTTTGTTTTTATGTTCAAATCTGTTTGATGATCTGAAACATTTAAGTGTGATTAAAAAAAAAAAAAAAAAGAAATCATTAAGGGAGAAAATACTTTTTTATAGCTCTATATATATGCAATTAACCCAAAATAAGTGTGTGGCACTCATTAACCAAAACCGGGTGTGAACAGCACATTTAGACAAAGACAAAGATCTTAAGAAATATATATATATATATATATATATATATATATATATATATATATATATATATATATATATATATATATATATATATATATATGCAACAGGAAGAGAAACTAACCAAAGCACAATAAGCATAATAGAATCATAGAATCATACTGAAAGGAACTGGAAAGACAGAGTCAGATGAGTAAATAGAGAAAAAGGAGTTATAACAAAAGGAATTAATATAATTAAACCAACTTTAACATCCTAATGCCATTGTTTTATTTAAAAAAATCATAATATCAAGCCATTGACTTCAGCAAGTAAATAACAGAAAAGGAATGAGACTGAAAAACAGCCAGATTGATCCCAGCGAAGCATAAACACTTAAGCCTATCAAGTTTACACCTGTGCCATGTCTCATTCTCTCAGTCTTTTACTACGTAGCTCAGTGACACATTCACACACACACACACACACACACACACACACACACACACACACACACACACACACACACCTAAGATTCACAAACAATCCCAGTCCTATTTATTTAATGATACAATCAGGGTCTTGCTCAGGAGACTACAGACGTCACTCTCACACCATAAATCAATACCGGCTTGACATTTACAAGACAACACAACAAAGAGAAATACATTGCTGAAACACATTGCTGAAAATGTAACCTGTGCTGCGTGAGATTTCCTAATTTCTAAAACATCATGTTACTTCTATTTCTATTTGCATTTCCATATCATTATGGACACATACACTAAGTTCTGTAAAAGCACCTTTTTATTTTTATAGGTTACATTACTTCACATAGCTAAACCCTTCTTAGATAAGGAATGCATTTGAAGTATTTGGATTCAGTAAAGAGTCACAATTTTAAGTGCATTTTGACTTTTAAACTGAAGCCTAGAATTTTAGCAGACTCGTGATGATTCTGTCCACTGAATATTATCAATAATTTACTGTGCTGAAAGTTTATAGTGTCGAAAAAAGGGGGAATAAATCCATTTAAGGACTCTTTGACAGGTTATGGATGGGACAGTTGCATGCAAAACACATTGTGCTGATAACCTTTGCAAGTGTCAGTGTGTGAGTCAGACACACGTGGTTTGGGTAATAATAGTTTTCTTGTTAGACTGTTGGTTGCTCATGCCTAGATCTAGGTCTAAAAAGGATTTTCAGAGGTTTTTGGTAGAGACGGCTTCCTTGATCTACACAGGAGTGTTATAAGACAAGAATTTGACAGGTCTGAATAGGAAGGGGTGAGCATGGGAATGGTCTTTAATTGCTCTCTCGGGACAGAATGAATAAATCTGTAAACTTTAGAGGAAGGGGCTTGACACACCTGAAAGCCTTATGGGAAAATTTCACAATTATGGATGTAGTTGAAGGGCAGAATCCGCAGTATCTGTGATGGGATGGAGGCAAGACATAGCTCTGGTAAAAGGACGAGAAGTAATCTGACTGCTACAACAAGTACTATTACAGAATCTTACAAAAGAGTCTTGACATGTCTGGATATAAGCACTGGAAAGTCTGTATATCTGCTAGTTGGTACTCAAGCGCTAGGTGAAAGAAGATATGATCTTTTTGAGGGAGAAACAGTATCAGCAGAGCTCTCTCTGAGGTGTCAGAAGTTTTTATAGATTACAAGTCTTTCCTATCAGGGTTGAAAGATGCTTGGAGTGTTGAATCTTTTCAAAGGAACATTATGCACCCTTATATTCTCTTATATGCTAGTTAAAATGTCACTTTCAGAGTCTAAGTATACAGCTAACATCAAATTAACATGAGCTTTTATTTTATATACTTCAAAGAAATAGCATTATAAATGAATAAATAATTGCAGGTTCTAATAATAAATAAAAATGATGGGCTGTTAGAATGGGCTGCTCTTTTGCAAAAGAACCAACCAATAACTAAGGAGAACAAAGCAGCACGTCATTTACGTATTGTGCTTTCAATTTTTTTCTGTCGCATATATATTTCGCACAAGGCTTTTGTGTTCCCACAAAACATCATAACCCATCACTTAGACATTTTAGAATGCATATAGTGTGTTCTAAGACCACACTGTTTGCTTTTGACAACTCAAAGGTATTCATCCATTCACTTTGGCTGTGAGAGAGGCAAAAAGGGAAAATACAAAAGAAGGAAAACGGGGTATTGGGTCTGGACAAATGAGGCGGTGATCAGTGCTGACAGTTCATTATGGCTGGTAAATGCAGCTCTGTGGGGGAGGCTGCAGGAAATACTGGAGCCCTAATTGGAGCGGATGGAAGAGATTCTCATCTCAAAACAATATCACAGCTATTTACATGCTTACACCTCTGGCTTCTCTGAAAGTTGGGGCATTCCTTCTGAAGGTGTGGATTAGAATGCAGTTTTGTTGTGGGCTTGTTGTGATTTTTATTTTTTGCATCTTTTGACAAGTACGATTAATCGGATACAAAATTGGCATATTCTGCATTTTTTTTTTTTACTTAAGCATTTGTGTTATACAATATTGGAAATGCATTAAAAGAAGCAAATAAACAAATAATTCCTTTTTTAAATAACAAAATAAACATTTTATTGCCTAAGTGCAGGAACATAGCATTCCTTCAGTGAACACTTCATTAGTTGTAGCAAAGTATACATCTGCGGCAAAAAAAAAAAAATTCAAACATCAACATGTCAAAAGCTCAGCTCTTTCTGCTTGATTAACATCAGTACATTGTATTACTGATTTGTTGATTTTTTTTTTTTTGATTTACCGATTAATAACTGGATAGCAAAGGTGCTATTTTATATATTTTTTTACAGAATTTGAACCAGGTGAAGCTAAAAATATGCCACTTAAGGAGTTTTCTTGTCAAACATCTAATGGATATCAGCTTACACAGACCTAACATCGGACTTACTTTATATATTGCAAAATATTTTTAAATTTTTTATCCTCTCAAAATCAGCTTCACAACTATTAGCACTGAGGTTGAAATATTATTTCTTAATGTGGCATATTTAATTAGTTTTTTCCACTTTCCTTTCATACTGCTGCCTTCTGTGATTGTATGACATAATTTTTGCATGGCGGGATTTTTGTGCCACCAGGTTGAGCATGTCTGACCAATCTGAGCGCAGAGTGAGTCTGCTCTGGGCGCACACATCTACGTGAACAAACAATACTTAGATTTGTGTGCGTTTAAATCTCACAAATGCTCGCTCGCTCAATAGTGCAAATACCTAGAAACAACAGTTTGTTCCATAAGTTAACTGTGATTTTAATCAGAATTGATTTTTTTTCTCTCCCCCACACCCCCTTTAAAGAGAATTTAAAAAAAAAAAAAAAAAAAAAAACAAACTATTTTCACCAACTCTTTTACACCACACAGTCTGTTAGTTTAGCTGTTTATATTTAGGATGAAATATTCTAAAATATTTTATTGAAATACTTGCATGAAAATTTGTACCTTATTATTTTTCTTCCACATTTTACCCTGTTCTAACCCTAAACTTCAATGTATTTTATTGGAATTTCATATGACAAAACAAAATGGCACATAATTATGATGTGAAAGAAAAAACGATTTATGGTTTTCAATCAAAAGAAATAGATATCAGAAAACAACGTTGAGTGAATTTTTATTTATTCATTCTGATAGCCTCAAATTATGTCCAGTGTGGCTAATTTCCTTCAGAAGTTACCTAATTAGCAAACACTGTACACCTGTTGGAAATTTAATTTCAGTATAAACACAGCAGTTCTGCAAAAGGCATCAAATGACAAATGTTCTGCTACAGAACATTTGTCAGATAGAGTAGAGTTATGTAGACTTATTAAAGCCAGGAAACACACCAGACAGGTCAGGGGCAAATTTGTGGAAAGTTTAAATCCAGGTAAGGATATAAAACAACTTCCCAAGCTCTGGACTCCCGACAGTGACAGAGCACTCTTCCATATGTCATCTGAAAATTTAAAGTGTGTCACAACTGCAAACCTACCAAAACATGGTTATACACCTAGACTGACAGACCAGGCAAGAAGAGGATTCACCTGAGAACCAGCCAAGAGGCCCATAGTAAAAGTGGAGAAGCTGCAAAGAACAACAGTTTGGCCTGTGGTGTCTGTCACAAAAGATTAACATCCTCGAATGTTCCATTCAGACTCTAAAACACGATGGTGGCAACAGCTCTAAGCACAAAGCCAGAGGAACAATGCAAAGGTTTAGATAAAAAGTGTGTTAGAATGGTCCTTTGAAAGTCCAGTTCTAAATACAAGTGAGAATCGTTTCTTTGATATTTCAATTGCAAAGAAATCTGTCCTTAGCTGTATAAACCTGGTAAAGACATAGACAAGACCTGCAGCGATAAAGGCAGCAAAAGGTGGATGTACAAAATATTGTCTATGGAAAACTGAATACAAATGTACACCGCACATTGCACATTTTAATGAGCAAAAAAAATTAAATTAAATTAAAAACCCTGTTTCAGGCTTCACAAATATGTGCTACTTTGGGTTTGTCAATCAAAGAAAATATGACTGAACTACATTGAGGTTTGCGGTTGCCAATGACAAAAGAACTTTGAAACCTGGCTTTATTTAAAAAGGGAGAATGTACAACTTAAAAATACTGTAAATGTCACCATCTGATGTGTTGTACTAGATGATAGTTTTTAGTTTATGCACATCTGCAGTCCCTTGGCAGGTCAAGATAAGAAAAGAAAGCTTAAGAACACTTAGGAATCAAGATAAGAATAGTCAAAAAATACATAAATCTAAATAATAAATCTAAAAAAGCTACAACTCCTCACATGTTCTGGCAGCAAGTTCCATTGATTTGTTGCTATTTCAGAGAAATCTGATTTCCTAAGAACAGTACAGTGGAATGGTATGGTACAATCTTGACTGAAGGATATTCTAAGAGATCTAATTGAATTTAGTTGGCAAGAATGAGCACAAACACATGAAGGAGGGGGAGCCAAACAATTTAAAATTTTAAAAACAAGACATCAATGTGATGTCTAGTAATGGATGTCCGGTGCTTAGCCCATTGCCACTGGTGCAGACCAGTGATATCAATTCGAGAACAATTTTTAAATTATTGATGTTCTGTAGGTTATGTTCATCTAGAATTGGTGATGTTGTACTGGCTTTTTATCCAGGGTTTTGAATTTTTTTCATGCAATGAGTCAACAGGTGGTAATGTAGCAACATCAGCTTGTTCTCAGCAAGGGATAGAATAAGACATATGAGACAAAATCATGGCATGTATATACTTCTTAGCAGCTCCCTATATGTCTAAAATGTTTTAAATTATGTTTTGATTAGTGGTGGGACTCAAAATTTTCAGTCAAGTTGCAGAGTATGTAATTAATTAGTTGCAATTAATCGCATTTTATTTGAAAACCATATATTGAAAAATAACATTATTTTAGGCTTGAACAGCTTCAGTGGCAGGCAAACTCCATTTTTCACAACTTGCGCACGATAATAGTCTTCTCTAGTGTCCAATTAAATTGTTTTTTGAAGCAAAAATTAACCGCATAACTAACATACTGTAGTATGTTAGTTACTTTATTTAAGAGTAAATAACACCAAAGGATCTTAGACAAAACTACTCTGAGCTTGACTTGCCAGATTGGATATTTTATAATCAATGTTAAAAAAGAGCAATGTGATCATGTTCTAAATTTGTGAAATTGTTGACTTACAAACTACCAGAAAAAAGAAAGAATCGGTTTTAAAAATGTCTCTTTTGCATGGTATAGGTTTTGTCCCCTCTGACGTCATCAGTCCTGGCTGAGAGGATTATCAGGGTGCTGGATGATAAAGTGAGTGTGACAGAGCTTGGGGTACAGTTGGTTTCTGGACTCTCTTTGTCCTTGCAACTGAGCCCTGGAAGTAATAGAGCCATTGTTGCTACTGCAGCCACACAGGAAGTCATAGAATCACTGACACAGGTAAGATTCTTTCTAGAGAACATATTCTTTTAATTTTCATTCTCCATCATAGGTGTTAAAAGTGTTAAGTTCAAGTATTATCTGTTATAAAAATAGATTTTGTGAATTATATTTTTATAACTAATTCACTGTTAGGTCATAGTTAGTGTTGGTCTATATTAATTCTCTTTTAGAATATTTCTCATATATTAAAGTTTTCTTCATCTTGATTTAAATTAGGGAAAAGTCACTACCCATGAGAGTTTTTCAAATCTATTCTTGGCTTTACACAGTAATTAAGACACACTGTTGCTTCCCTTGTGCCTCTGGTTTATTTTGGTCCTCATTTGAGGGAAATCTGAAGATTTCTGTTTGTGTTTTTATTGGTAATTTTTACATTACTGCTGTCACACCAATTTAAATTTGCTATGTTCTGTGTTTGTTTTCACAGGAATCCCTAATCAGTGCCTGGCTTCAGTTCAGTGATGGATCTATGATTCCTCTGGACAACTACAACCCTGCCCATTTTACCCTGGCAGCCACATCTCTGGATGAACAGGTGGTAGTTGTGCAGCAGAGTGCAAAATGGAAGTGGCCCATCATTGTTGCCAAGGGTGAAGGCCAAGGTTTGCTTGTGCGTGTTGAGATGAGCCCATTGGAAGTGTGCCAGAAGTCCAAACGACGTTCTGCTTTAGCCACAGGAATGGTGAATGTACAGGTAAGGTTTGGTCGGTCAGAGGAGAGGTACAGGCAACCAGGAGACAGAAGGACACGACCAGATCCTCCATATTATGGTGGCTCTATCTCTGACATGGACACTGGATTAATAAACCGTGCAGCTACGACTATTAGAGGCCAAGTTCCAGTCAGACCTAACGGGGGTCGCTTATCCTCGGACAGTGGGAACAGAAACCTAAATGACTTTTCAGAATACCCAGAGCTGCCTCGGAGTCGCAGTACTGATGAGGATTTGTTGCCATCACGGCGTGCCCTGACAGACTTGGAGATTGGTATGTATGCACTGCTGGGAGTCTTCTGCCTGGCCATCCTGGTTTTTCTTATCAACTGCATCTCTTATACATATAAGTACCGAAGTAAACACCTATCTCTAGAGGCCCCAGAGACAATGCCCCATGCCCATGACTGGGTTTGGCTTGGCCAAGAGGAGGGGCTTTGTCTGCAGCAACAGCAGCATGAAGAACTGAGTGGTACCTTGGAGGAAGGTAGTCAGCTTTTAAATGGAGGTATCCAGCGCAGTAGTACGGACGGTGGCGGATGTAGCTCAAGCGGAAGAGATCTGAGGAATGAATCACTTAACTCGCCGACCACTAAAAGGAAGAGAGTGAAGTTCTCCACTTTCTCCAATGTGAAGTCTAGTAATGGAGGTCCGGTGCTTAGCCCACTGCCACTGGTGCAGACCAGTGATATAAAATGGGTTTGTCCAGACATTGAGCTTGGGGACTCAAAGGATCTTAGGAACTACATGGAAAAGCTTAATGAGAATGCAGTTAAGAACACAGCATAAGAGGTTCTGGGTATTTCCACTGAACTAAAGAGAAACTCACCTGAATGCCTTCATGATAAGGAGGGAGAGAATGGAAATATATAAATGAAAGAGTGAAGAAACAATCTGATGGCTGTAGTTAAACTGAAGACCTCACCTTGAAAACTGAATAAATGACTGTCACTTTTGAGTCTATGACAGTTCTTAGACATGGTCAAGCAACAATGTACAAGACTTGAATTTCCACAAAACAGCATAGTTAAAAGGTTTAAAAGTGAAATTGTATTGTTGCTTAAATGTATGTTTTTTGTCTTCTACGAGCTCGGTATTTCTCTTTGATTTTACTTTTTGTTTTTATTAAAATCATGGTTTACTGTTCTATATGTTGTAATATTATTTCAGAATATTATTTTCTCTTTTTTCTAAAGTAGTTGTTGGTCCTTTGTCACAAGCTGGCAATTGTAGAGCAAATGACACAAAAATCTGAAGCAGTTTTGTACTATATATAAATGCAGAGTTTGATTTAGAGTTACTATATGTATGGTAACATTTTGTAAAGTGCTGTTCGGTTTGGTTTTAGTTTTGTTTAGTCTCCAAAAGTCAGATCCATGCATGATGGTATTTATGAGGAGCCATGTGTGTCTGATCTGAAAATATGTAGATAACTAATATGGTACACTTGGAGACAATTTAGTACTGTATTATTAAAATTCCCTTATCATGGTTAAGTTCTTGGTTTGTATATATATATTAATTTAATTATGTTTCTTTGTCCCCACATTTTGTTTTTTTGTGTTTTTATTTGTGATCACACCTGTGGTTATACAAAAGTGGCTTTACTGCTGAATTTGAGTGCCATTTTAGCACAATTATTTAAGAATTTCTGCAGCAGAAAATTGTGATTCCTACCAAAAGCATAAAAAGACAATCGCATACAGCGCACCATACATTTATGGACACCCCTGGTAAAAAGGTGTAAAAAGCTTTAAGCCAAAGCTTTGGAGACTTTTTTACCTCCCGTTACCAACTTCCTCTGAGAGTCTGGTGGCAAGATAAACTTGGTTGCTTGTCATGCCTTGTTTGTCTCAATTATACTTGTTTTGAAAAAACTTTGCTCGGATTGTAGATACGGGGAAGTTGAAAGTAGCAGTGTTATTGAACCTATTTCTTGACCAAAAGATTAACACACATCTGACTAAAGCGGGGGACACACCACCATACAATTTTTAGCCCGATTTTACTTCCAGTTACCAGTAGGGGACAGTGTGTTTCAGTCTGCTCTGGTTGGAGCCAGTCTACAAGGTGAGTTTGCACCAAGTGACCTCAGTCGCAGTTAAAGAAAACATATTTGAATTTTTTCTGGACACAGTTGGATAGTTTGAACTGATAACTGATCCAGCTGCTAACGCCCGTTACCAACAGCCAATGAAAAAGAGGGGCTGGAAACAAACAAATGCAAGCAGACTTTTTTTTAACCCTTCTTCTGTAACTGTACAACATTGTGAAGATAAATGCCCTGGGCATAATATAAACTTTTTATTATATATTTATAGCACATAAAGGGTAATGGTGGGCCGTTCATTTGGTACCTGGGCCTTCAGTGGGGGTTTACCAATTTAATTCACCACCATGACGTTAAAATTATAAAAGCCACCAAAACTATAGGATACAAACAAACAAACAAAAAAAAAAAAAAAAAAAAAAAAAACACATTACAAGGCCTGGTATTACAGAGGCCGTGTTCAGCCCCGACATCAAAATTAGTATTGAGTGATCGGATTTAAAGCGTCCTGCTCTGAATGTGCCTTTCAGACCTGGTATTTAAATGCTTCCTGAGTGACCACATGGATCCAGATCTCACCAACTGTACTATACGCAAATAATCATAGAGAAGACAGCTAAGCTATTATGGAGGTTTTCTTCTGATATTTTTTTATATGATGCCATGGTACTGCAACAGCATGTTTATGAGGCGCGCGCAGAGAGATGGAGGAAGGTGGGGAGAGGGCGCTACTTAATTTACTCAACGATGTTTATTCATCAATTAGCCTACTAATAATTAATTGAGTGTTTTTTGCATATTGAGAGTGAATACTATTGTTATTCAAACTATAAAACCAGTTACAAATCCGCCTCCACACCACAGCTGCAACTACGCCACGTAAATAAATGAAGCGCATAGTACTCACTCAGTTGCTGATTATTTCTTTATAGACAAAATCCATCCTCTCTTTATGCAGCAAAACCTTAATGATCGTCATAGAACAGATCTCTTCATTTCAGTTCCATCAACAAGTCCTTCTCTATGGCCTGTTTTTTGTTGTATTCTTGGCAAATCACTGCCATTTATTTTCCAATGCTCCTCAGAGGCTGCGGTACCGCTAACGGTGGTACCCCCGTGTCTTTATGATGTCCAGTTCTTTAGAAAAAGTCCGCCTTGGAAGTGTATTTTTAATTATTCCTAAGATCAAATCAATTTCTCCATCAGCCATTGTGTGTAAAATAAAAATAAATTCACAGATATTATAATGAGCAGCGCAGATTGCGGACAATGTGCTTTGCTAGCAAAATGTAGGGGTAATAGATTCGCTTTGACCATCCAATCAGAAGGCGGGAGTCTTCTGACATAAGTATGAGTCTTTTAGTACGCTCTGTGAGGTGAATCTGAAAGCTGATTGGTTAAAAAAACAGTTCCACCTCATTTACTGAACCTAGGCCTGCAACACAGATTCTGAAGGCCCTGGACAGATTAGGCTGGCCCTGGAAGCACTTAGATACTGAAATCTGATTGGACGAAACACCAATAATCTACACAGACATGTTCTTCTACATGTCTTCTACATTTCAAGACAAACGTTATTAAAAAAAAAAAAAAAAAAAAAAAAAAGAGAGAGAATAGACTATTGGAAGTAAATTAAAACAATTAAAACAATTTAACTGAACAAAAATTATAATTTAGGTTGTAGATATATGTTAGTGATTTTGGTCATGCTTAGGTCTGCAGAGAAGGCCTTGAAGGCCCTGACGGCTCACCACTGCATTAAGGTAATGAGACTTAATTTAATAAATTGACAATTCTGAATGAAATATTTTGCACATAGAATAAACCTATTATTATACATTCTTAATGCTTATTTGCATGATGCAGCCCAAACATTGTTGTTGTCTGTTAAGATCTAACATTTTTAGATCAAAGCCAACATTTTTAATCTTTCCAAAACTCACAACCTCAACTACTTGTTCAAAAGTCATGTAGTGTGTCCCCAGAATTTTTTTAATGACACGGTCTTTTGTCTTTCCTATTTTAAAAGTCTCCTTAAAGAAATTGGTCTTTGTGTTATGTCATATTTAGTCCCAAGGGAGACAGGAAGCCCTGGATTATTGATTAATAGTTCCTAGACAGTCTGCTGAAACAAGTAAAATATAGATTTATTAAATTCAGAATTAAAGAGCTATTTGTTTAAAATGATGTGTATGATTTAAACTGTTAACATTTCTCTCTGTCATGCTTTAACTGGATTGTATTTATGTTTATCAATATTTTGATCATATTTAATTTATTTTGTTTTTATCGGTAAGGATTTTTATTGTTTTTTCATTGGTTTATATCTCTTGAGCTGAGTTTTTTTTTTTTATTTGTTTCTTTGTTTACATTTTTTTCATCATGTCCCCTCACCTCCTCTGAATAAATGTAATAATTTTTTCAAAGATTCAAAATTTCCCCCCTTTTTTCTAGTGTGAGACTGTGCTATTGAAAGAGAGGGCGACATTTGCTTAACTTTTTCTGTTTTTTTGTTGTTTTTTTGTTGTTGGTTTTTTTTTGTGGGGGGGGACGGGAGGGTGCAGCAATTAATGTGAAACCCACTGTCCTCATATATTAATGCTCCATTGTATTTGGTCTGCGTTAAAATCTATACTTTTACTTCCAGCTACATTGGATCCCAAAAACTAGTCAGTGGAGTGAAAAATATTTAAAACTTTGAAACTTATAAAATTGAAATTCATGAATTTGTGATCCCTTTTCTGGTACAGCTGTATTAGTTAGGTTCATCCCTTTCTATTGTGTTTCTGAGAATTGGCTGCTTGATTAATTAAAGCTGAAGGCAATTCTTGCTCTTTTGTGTGATTCAGTAATCAGATCTCAGTCTACCAAGAAGTTATATTTCTACGTATTTTTGATTCATATCAGAAATCATGGTTATTGACTTTTACTCCGGCTGACAGCTGAAACAGGAGAGATTTTGCACTACCATTAACCTCTCATATAGTAAACATTCAAACGTGCATCAATGAAAGCTAATGTTTGCTTTTCTTGGTATTACTTTTCTTTGAAAGCATTTTTTTTTTTTTTTTAAACAAGCATGATTATAATTTGCTGAAGGCCAATATGCTCCGACACATTTGGTTCCTGCACACCCAAAGTGAGAGTCTGGTTCACATTGGGTGTGAAGCAATCAGGATAATCAGGATAAAGATTTCACCTTTAATTTTGAGGCCAAAGTGAGAATAATTTCTTAGCTGGAAAACAGGGAATTCCTACTTTTGGGTTGGAAGATGCTGTCCTGAAGCACCATGGAAGGAGGACCTCTGTACCTGGGAGATACAAGAGTGGAATCGCTGCATCTCTGCACTAAAAGGAGTCAGTTAAGGTGGGTTTAGAAAGGATGCATTCTGGAAACCTTACGAGAATGTTTTTTCCAGACATGTACTCCCCTGCTGGGGGAGAGTATATCTTATTGTTTCCTTGGATGAACTGGAGAAGGTGGGTGGGGTGAGTGAGGACTAAACATCTTTCATGCAACTTTCTGTGGGAGAAAAAAAAAACAGTAAGTGAACGAGGAAGCTAACAAAAACAAGCTCAACAAGCAGAAAGGTGAAAGCAGTAGGGGAGCAGAATAATGTAAGAATTGATCCTAGGTGTATTCATGATTTTATTTCAGCTCTATTATTAAGCAACACTATTGTAACTCTTTTTATTCATCTTTACCAAACACTCAACCCATGAAATCAAAGTCTTACCAAATTTGGGCAGTTTAAAGGGATGGTGACATCACTGTGTAAACTATTTCATGTAGTTGATATTGCTGCATATGTTAATTCTCCAAACAATTTCATTTTTTTAAAAATGACACCTTGTTGTAGGTGGTTGTTTTGGGAGGCCAGATTTCCCTTGTCAGTGAAAAGGTTGGGTACGGTAATGCTATATGGCTCTACCTAGTTGACTTCACTCTGATTAGCCACAACCATATTTGGGAAACTGGTCAAACACGCCCCCACATGCCCTTGCCCCCTCCATCCACGCCTTTCTTCTATGCACAACACTCCGTCACAGATCCATTATTATGGTATTATGGCTAATGGAAGTTTGCTCCCGTATATGTTTGAGGCTAAAGCATCATCTGAGAATCAAGAATGTCTGCACAAAGATGCATGGACATGGATGATTTTTCAGTTACAAACACACCTTCCTTATGTTTGATGTTAATGTGTGCTTCTGGAGAAACAGGCATAAATGTGGTTGTTTACACACTGCTAAGTGCACACGTAAGACTCAACAAGTCGGAATTTATTGAACCACTTTCTTGAAACCAAACGACAGAGTAAACTTTGGTGTCAGATACAAAGAAAGATTTTATCTTTGAAAATAGATTCACAATAGAACGTTTGAGCATATGAGGCTATCATATGTTAGCATCATGGGCTCTTCAGACAGTGCATATACGTCTCAGACAAGTCAACATTTAGAAATTAAATAAACTAATGACAATGTGGTTGCCTCCTTCAGTGTTGGTACAGAAGTATTTTCAAAATCAGTTTGTTTGAAAACCCCGACTTGACTCCACCCATGTTCAGGAAACACTCCTCAGTAAAATGCACTGAACATCGTCTTAAATTGGGGTTATAATTGCGTGGTACTTCCCCATAAATTAACTTCAGACACTCTTCTCTGATTCTCTCATCCTTTGGGAATAAGAGGAAACTCCCAGCCATTTTTGAGCACCCTTGGACATAGCAGCTCCCTCTTTTTAGGAGCCATCCTCTTCTCCAGTGGAGTAGTCGGACATGCTAGTGTCACTTAGCCCTTAAATTAGTCGGTGTATCAGCTGGGGGTAAGAAGGAAGGGGAGGAGGAGGCCTGTTTGCTTGATAGTGTGCTCTAACTGGAGAATATGAATTATGTAGAAAGATAACCTATGTAGAAAGATAAACTGTTCTCTGATTCGTCCATTTTTGAGCAAAGAAACTAAGCTGACCGCTTATGAGCAAGGCTTTTGATAACAACTCTTGACATTCACACAGCCTCATCGGTCCACAACAGATGAAATTATACCTCCAAAACCACAGAAAAATGAAATTTGTTGTCATTAACCCTTTAAACAATGCAAATTCAATCTTTGACGCAAGAGGGTATTTTTTAGGGTAGCCAAAGATGTTGCAAAGGACTCAGTTTTAGGGCTGTATTTGTTCTGTACCTCAACAATCTTGACAAAAGACATTTTTAATGGTAATTTCCACTTTTATGGTGATGATGCTTTATGCATTGTGCATTTTATTGTCCCCAAGAATCATTAGCTACTATCCCCGTATATGAATCCACATTTATTTTAAAAACAACAAAAATAAGTCATATTGTTTTTTCAGTGAGGAGTATGGTGAGTTTTTTTTTCCTTTCTTTCAAAATTGAAAAATCTGAATCCATATTTCTGTTATTTTACTGATATTTCTATTTTTTACTGAGCAGAAACTGGAGAGTTGTCTTCCTTTTTTGGGCCAAAATAAGAATTGAATCTGACATCATAGACATCATAGAAACACAGGAGAGAACGGTTTACAACAACCTACAGGCTTTATTAGCTATAGCCTACTCATAGCAAACACTGACAAAAGACTACTTAGATAGAAGTCTGTTATGCAGAATAAAAAGAACAAAAAAAACAGAACATTGTCTCAGACTTCTTTGACAGCAGAGTGGTGATTCTCTGTCTCTGTGGTCTAAAAAGTTACACAAAGTGGAGTCTGATTTTTGCTCATTTTGCACAGCTGCACCCAGGAATTAATTTATTACGCTGACCACAATTGTACATGTTGGATCATTATAAACAAAACTTATTATAAACAGATCACCTTTGATTACAATTAAATTCAGCGCACCCTCCTGTTTCTCCAGGCGGCTCTCCCCTCGATGCACAGCAGACTGCTCCGGAGACTGCAGGTTATGGCTCTATGACTTTGCGTGATGAACAGATATGTCATTGACGACATGGATAGACTCTGTCAGAGCCTCAGAATGCAGCTTGAACTATGTTTCCAAATGTTGTCAGACAGTGTATGTATAAGAGCGAAAATCTCCCAAGCTATAAGCTTCAACATGCAGGGTGACACTGATCATGCTGAAAATCAGTTAGATGGACTGACATGTAATAGACCGCACATTATTCTGCCTTTATAACCTTTGCTGAGGTTTGCAGCACCCCTTTGGTAAAATACTTATAGGTCTTTATTATTTATACAATTCAAACTATCTAACATTCCCTACCCAGTTCTTCATTTTTCATCTTTTTGAAAAAAATCTGTTTTTTCACGTGATTAGGACTAGTCGGTGTGAAACATAAAAAGTCACTGCAAAGCACAGAATTGGCTATTCTAAAAGTCAACTAGTTGGTACAACCACTATAAATTACCCCTTTTTGTTTCAGTTTCACCAGTCTCCTCCCAGCCTAATTAATGTCAAAACTGTAGACTCAATAAATCACTTAAATGGATCCTGTCTGGCAGCATGAAGTAGGCACAAAGATCTTAAAAAGCAGTACATCATATTCTGATCTACAGAAGTTCAAGAACAGATGAAAAATAAATTTATTTACATCTATTACCCCAGCAAACCACAGTGAGAGCCATTATCAACAAATGGAGAAAACACAGTACACCAGTAAATCTCTTAAGAAGAAGCCAGCCATCCAAAATTCAAGAAATCCCACAAGAACCTCGAAAAACATTTAAAGCACTGCTGGACTCAGTTGCCTTAATGAAGGTCAGTGTAGATGATTCAACTAAATCAGAAAAGATTGGATCCATGGGAGAGTTAAGCAAAAAGAACACAAAGGACAAACACACAATTACAAAAAACATCTGGATGATCTCTAAGACTTTAGGAAATATGTTCTGTGCAATGATAAGACAAAAGTGTAACTTGTTTGAAAGTATGCCTCAGAATATCAAGCATGATCACTTCAGTGATGCCGTGGGACAATTATTCAAAGCCCTACATCCACCTTTGATTGGCTTTAAATAAATAAATGATGAACAAATAATTTGGAGAAATGCTTTTAATCTGGCCTAAATACAACAATTCTGCAAAGAAAAGAGGGAAAATGTTCCTCCACAATTTAAAAGATCCAGACTTTTTATCAGCTTGGGCCACAAAAAACACACCCTCCTCCACTTTCTGTCTCTTTGTCACCAAGGAGCTCCAAACTGCTACTGCTGCCTTTCCTTCCTCAGTTCTTGCCAACTTAGACATCTGCCTGTGTCCTCCATTCTCAAGTGCTAGGTATCTCTCCTGCTGACACAAAGATCTCTGAGTCTGCACTCCAGCTCACTAAGTAACCAGCAACTCCTGTCAGGTATAATGGAACACAACCCTTACACCATTATGAACCATCTCTTCTGACATTTGCCATGTCGATGTATCACTACTTTTCTCATTTCATAAACTTTTCCACTGTTGCTATGACAACAGTCCTCAACACAGCCCTCTTTCCTTCCTATTTCACTCTTTTGACACATTGTGTGACGAACATCACCAATTACACTGCTGAAATCAGCAGTGCACAGCTGAATGTTTTTTTTTTTTTTTTTTTTTTTTTTTTCAGTACAAGCCATACAGTATGGCAAAGTTCTTGTTTCAAGATCAGATTTTTATGTCAAATAAATGCCATACCTTACCTGTTGTGAGACACAACATCTCTGCAATTTGTTATAAAAATTTTCAACTTTCAAAGTCACATGAATTCTCATCCTATTTCCAGCTCTCTTTACATTTGCTGTATTGCAACATAACTGAACATATAAAACCTGGCCTGTTAGATGCTGAATTATATTTCACTCAAAATCTGAAAAGTTTGACTTGTAGGTGATACAAGAACAAAAGTCAGGTGGTCAATAACAAATTTTGAAGAAATCAAGGTATTCTAGAAAAAACACAACCAGAATGTGGCACTACAGGACTGGGGGAATATGATTTGAGTCAGATGGGGTTTTTTGTCCCACCAAAATATCCCTGCAATCCTTTTTATCATGAACATACAGTGCCTTAAGGTGCACTCATGTCACTTGCAATTCCCCACATTTTGTGACATTGCAACCACAAACTTCAGTGTAGTTTAATAGGATTTTAATGGATAGATCAACACAAAGTAGTGCATACCTACAAAATGAAAAAAAAGGGTGTTTTCACATTTTTTTGGAAATCAAAATATGAAAAATCTGCATTAGTTCAAAGCCTCCCTATGTCAATACATATGTATAAAACTCACTACTTTTACAGCTACAAGTCTTGAGTTTATTGCTACCAGCGTTGTATTTCTCAAGACTGAATTTTTTGCAACATAGCCCAAGCGAGCTTAGACTGAATGCATGTTGTGTACAAAAGTCCATTCAGTCTGGAGAGACTTAAACAGAGAGAAAGCAGCAATTAGAGAGTTTAATTTAACATAAATGTATTAAGGTTTTGGCACTTGGATCCCAGCAGAAGACGTGGACGGTGTCAATTGCTATGAACATGGACGAGCAGCTTAGCACGAGAATTAGAGACATTTTCCCCCCGGGGACTGGACACTGGTGGTGAAGAGGAGGCCAAGGAAGGAACACAGCCTGAAGGAGCTGAAAGGGCTCCTTTTCAAGAGTTGAAAAGGGGTGGAGGCGGGTTGTAGCTCAGCTGAGGAGCAGACGGAGCCTTGGATGGAGATCCTTATGAATGAAGACTTGCATAATGACTGGCTACAATGAGGCATGGTCCAATGCTGATAGGCTGCGGCAGAGGCACATGATGTGGGGATTGGATGAAGCAGGTGAGGCTGAAAGAGTATTCCAGTTTGAATTTACACCCAGGCTTCATTACCATTCATGACTGTTTAAATGGGTGTGTTTATGAGTGACATTTTTGGAGAACATTGAACCTAACCATGTTTTTTTTTTCTTTTTAACATAACAAGCTTTAATTGAGTGTATTGCTCCCTCACATTATTGAATGATACTGTGAAAATGAACTAAAGATGTAAGCTGACAAATTTTCTGTACAAAATTGTAGCTTTATCTTCTGAAAAGAGCAGCATTTCCCCTCAAAGGTAAGAGTTTGGTGACTGCTGTGTTATTGTGCTGGTGTACCTGTCTGTGGATGGTTCAGCCTACTGAAAGGACTACACCTACATCTATTTGATGTGGGAGCCTGTTACAGACAGGGAGACAGACACAAAGAAATAAAGTTGTTGATTAAAGTATTCAGTCACTATCTAACCATCCCTGACAAAAGCATAGTCAAAATAACAGCTCAGACACTGTCCTTAAAACATAGGAATGAAGCTTTTTTTCTGCTGACATGATTAAACAGACCATCTCAGTGTTAAAGACAATCATATTGGGGAAATTTTCCGTCAAAATTCTAAATTCTTTGGGTTTTTGAAAAAATAAATAATAATAATTTAGTACCAGCTCTTTACTTCCAATTAAAATGGCACAACACTGCCTAAATCAAATAGCTGACTTATTTTCTTTGTCTGTCAAAAGTTCTGCATTAGCCTGCTAACAATATATTGATTTGATTAGGGTGAGTTCAATTAGGGAAACACCTGAAACTTGCAGGACACTGGCCCTCAAGGACCAGAATAGCCAACCTCTGCAGAAATTATGCAAATAGTGGATGTAAAAAATTGATTTACAGC
The DNA here is from genome assembly GCA_014839685.1 of Anableps anableps. Taxonomy (NCBI): domain Eukaryota; kingdom Metazoa; phylum Chordata; class Actinopteri; order Cyprinodontiformes; family Anablepidae; genus Anableps; species Anableps anableps. Next base: position 11,184,386 of record CM026081.1, read on the forward strand.
AGATTTCAAGTTGGTCCACCAAATTTTCAATCTGTTTTTTATCATCATCATCAACAACTTTATTTATAAGGCACTTTAACACCAGCCACACCTGAAACAAAGTGCTCAACATCAGAGATGTTTCATCTGAGATCAATGCTAAAGTAAGTTTTGTTAAGTGCAAAATAGATATTGAGATCTCTAAAATCTCATTGTTGCTTTGTTCATATAAGCATGGGGACTGGGCAGTCTAAATTCCTTTTGCCCTGCTGCTTGCCTGCTTGCTTGTCAATGGTTTTGTGTAGATAAAGTGAGAACAATGATCCTGCATTCTGCATGTGCCTTTGTTTCAACCTGATTTATGAGTTAGGGTCGTGCAATTAAAACAGGTTTGAATGTAGTATTGTTTTTCCTTGTTCACAATCTGCTGACAATAACAAAACAAGATTCCTTTGACTTTGGCTGTATCTGCACCTACAAACAGGGAGCAAGTTGAATCAGACTTGGGAAGATGCTAAATGACTTTGTAACTCTGAACAGGAAACCACTAATTCATTACGGGAAATGTATTGTGGCATTTTTAGGTGTGTGCAGCTGCTCAGTGGAAATCCCAACGGTAATGGCCTTATTGAGCTCAAACAGGAGAAAAGGTTGCAACACTTCCTTGTACAGAACTCAGAGATACACTTGTGCACTGTGGTATCAGTTTTGTGCCTATTTATCACTATAAGTAATTGTATCCTTAATGATATTGTTTTCCAGTATTTGGGAAAGAAATTAGTATTTGGGGTTCCTAAAGTGGTTTTCCTGTCAATGTTTCCTACAATTTTAAAAATTGCCACTGTTCAATTGTTCACTGTTCAACCATTCTTGAGAGGTGTGGATTGTTGCTAGAGTTGTTATTGTCTACCTGTAAGATACCAATATTCCATACAGACAAAAAGCCATTAAAGTTGCTTCTTTTCATATTTTAGATTTTTGACCGTTTATAATCCTTAGTCAGTAGTAACCTAGATCACTGATCGTAGTCAGGTTAAGTCCCATTTCCATGTTACTCCTACATCTGTGACCATAACCATCATTACCCCTTTAGCAATTCAACATAACAAAGACTAAAGGCTTTGAAATAATATATCCTTTGTTTCAAAGATGCATATGAAATATCTTGATTTGAAGGGTTTGAAGTTGTACTGAAATGCCAGGTCTCCCTTGAAAAAGAGATTCTTAATCTCAATGGTGATTTCCTGATTAAATAATAGTTAAATAAAATAAAAAACCCTCCTTGGGCTGCCACCTTACCGTGGTGGAGGGGTTTGAGTGTCCCAATGATCCTAGGAGCTATGTTGTCAGGGGCTTTATGCCCCTGGTAGGGTCACCCAAGGCAAACAGGTCTTAGATGAGGGATCAGACAAAGCGCAGCCCTAAAGACCCCTTATGATGAGTACAAACTTTGCAAACAGTGTTTCCTCGCCCGTATGCGGGTCACCAGGGCCCCACTCTGGCGCCAGGCCTGGAGGTGGGGCACGCTGGCGAGCGCCTGGTGGCCAGGTTTTCACCCATGGAGCCCGGCCAGGCACAGCCCGAAGAGGAAATGTGGGTTCCCCTTCTGATGGGCTCACCACCTGGGGGCCAAAGGGGTACGGTGCAATGTGGTATGGGTGGCGGCCAAAGGCGGAGACCTTGGCAGTCTGATCCTCAGTAGGTGGGTGGGTGAGTGGGTGGAAGGATGGATGGATTGATGGATGGATAGATAGATATTTAAACACCTACATGTTAGGGTTTTGTGCATGAAAATCCTGGTTAGGAAATGCAGTCATGCAAATGGAAGTGCATCCTGTTATATGAAAACAAAGCTGTGTGTGGAAAAGTTAAGTATACTCTTCTCCCTTTGATTTTGGAGAAGTGGAAACCAAGTACTAGCAATCAAAAGCTGATGACCTTGATTGTCATCAATGACACCATCTCATTAAGGCAGGAGTTTTAACGTTTGCTGGGGTTGGAAGTGACAATGTCAGCAAACTGTTGTAGCAGGATAGTGAGAATTAAGAAACAAAATTTCAAGCCTCAATAGAAACACATTTTCAAGCCTCAATAAACTGAACCAACATAGTACAGAAAAGTGAGCCAGAAGTCCTTCAAAATAATATAAGGGTTTACTAAAGTCAAATGTAAAACAACTGCTCAGTTATTGCTTCTAAATGTAATTCTGCAAACCACTGGATCATGGAATGGGCTTAGTTTGATAAATAATAGTAAAGATCAGAATATTATTATTATGCCCTAATTGGGCAAAAAGTTGAATTGAAAGAAAGTTACTTTCTTTTGTGATTTTAAGAATTTTACCAATAATCTATGCTATGGGTATACGCTTATGCTCTCAAAGTAACCAGGCCTAAATTTAGGCAACACAGATATATTCATGTGTATTTTAAGGCTTGGCCAGTAAAACTTTAGGTGAAACTTAGGATGCCAAAAATGAGATATGAAATATTATAATTTAATATTTAATTGAATACCTTGGTGCAAGAGGAGTGATGTTATTTAAAGGCTTGGATCATTTTAATCAAAATAAAAGCTTGTATTAATATTCATATTGAATCATAGTCTTGATCTTTTATATATAAAAAAATATATATACCATTATAGGAGTATATATGCTATTACTAGAACTATAGGAGAGCTTAGGGACATTTTAAGGGGGGGTTCAGGCAGTTTAAAATAAACTTAATGATGTCCATGAGTAAATGCATTAAAGTCGTCACTGATTGGAAATAAATGGTGTACCTCAAATACATCAACAGATAATGTGGCCTGTGTTGTAGCAACAAAAAGAACATGCTGTGAGCTGTTGCTAAATTGCAGGTTTCCTGATCTTTAATGGGTCGACTGGTTGGTGACCGTGTTAATTTGTGCTGCTCCTGTTAGACTTCTTTGGTCTTATTTTAAATTAGCTGGGTGGATGTAGTGTTGGAATCTCATCATGAATGATTAAAACAAATCACCAACAAGGCCTGTCCACTGACAGTACTGACTTGAATGCCTTAGAGCACATTAAATGAACTGTACTAACAAGGCCAATCAGGACAGGTCTATGTGGGGCATAATTCCTCACAAGAAGTATTTATAATTTTAATCACCTTCCAGCTGAGTATGGTGGTGTAAAGTTTTGTATCTTATACTTTAATAGTCATTATCCATAAATAATTAGTCTATGCTAAGCAATAAATGTTTCATGTCCTGAAAAGACTGCATCTTTCTAAACCCTAACCTTTGTTCAGTTTGAATTAACATGACACTTTAGGTGTGGCCAAAACCCATATTTTCTCATGTTAGAAAAAAGGCTACTTTTCATCTCTTGTGCACCTTTTTACTCAACATTTTCTTTTTTAAGTCCATTTTACTCCACAATTAATCACAGCTGTCATCTAGCTTCTTTTAATAATAAAAGACCGAAAGAGAAAGATTGATGAATGATTATCAAACCCTCTGATGGTCCATCATAGATTAATATGAACATTAGAACACTGATTCAGAAGAGGCTTCAGTCATAGTCAAGTGTCACATTAAAATGTCCACTGAATACACCATTTAACAGAGCAAAGGTTTTGTTTTAAAATAAAGTCAGTTAAGCTATAAAATGGGAACATTTTAATGGGGCAGATTATTATAGTGGAACTCATTATCCTGGTTATGTCAAAAAAAATGACACCATAATGTGAAACAATATACAGTAAAATTAGATCAAGTTTTAAACATTACATTGCCAAAAGGGATAGAAATATTCACATATATAAAATACATTGAGAGATAATAATTTTTTGGAATTATTGTCCCTTATTTCATGAGTGATTCAATATGGCCTTGGGGATAAACTGACTCATGTAAATACCTGAGACTTTTCTTTTTTTAACTTTTTTTACAGCACAGGTTTAATATGCATTGCAAGTACAAGCATATAAAAGAACAATAAGAGATTTACCGGTGTCACACAAGAGAAAAATAAATAATACAGATAAAAAGTGTTCAAAATGTTTTAATAAGAATCATGCAGAACTGAATGGTTTAGATAAATCTGATCTGTTTATTTTTAGCTGAAGATGTTCAGATGCTGTTAGGTGAGAAACTTGTTAAAGAGTTCAGCTAGAATTCTCAAAGGAGGACTGATTATGGACTTTTTAATATAAATTCCCAGGGTCCCTGTGCTTTGAAATATCCTGCTGCAATGAAAAAATACATAATATTTAAAGGAGTAGGACCAATTACGAAAAAAAGTTTTTCACATTTTGGCATGGTAAAATAAGATGTTAAAATGAACAAAAATGTTACATTATAGTAAAATAAATGTACAAATCATTACACATTCCTTGTGAAATAAATAATTTTTCCACACAATACTGCAGCTGCATTTATAATTGCTGCCTGCACTAAAGTCTGGCTCAAAAACCATGACAAAGTGCCCTTACACAGGTCCCCGGACTCTTCCTCTTGCTTAGCCTGCAAGAGGAAGAGTGTAACGCAATTCTAATTGCGTTAGAATTGTTATTAGTATGTGTTTGTGTCTTTAAGGCAGATGGGATTTGAGATTGAATAGTAATGATTATAGATGAGGTTCTAGTGGAAACTTGTTTTTAATTTCTGACAGGGATCTTACCAAAAAATTCCCAGAGGTCTTCTGTTTTGCTGTCTTGGCTAATTACAGCTTGTCATTTGTGCTTTGTGCTTAAATTTCTAAAGATTTTATTTTCGGACTTTACCTTCTTTATAGAATATTGTCATGTGAGAAGTAAGAGCTTTCAAATATTTTTGAGGATAAAGCAGATAATTACAGATTGCTAATCGAGACAATTATTTAAAAAGCATTGCGGCTTGATTTGAGATCTTTCATTTCTTAGGAAAGCTTGTTTACTGTGTCAAGTTCTCTTATTAGTGAATTGAGAACTTCAGCTTGAAAGTCAGCAGTGCATCAGCTTTAAATATCTGTGGGTGAACCTTTAGATCTTTCTCAGCTGGGTCAGAAGTCAATCAAGATGTAAATTATACTTTGTTTGTTTTTTTTTTAAGAATGTAAAAGCAAACACATACATTAACTCTGCAAAGCAAAGTGCTATAGTATCCCCAGGACCTATCTTATTTTAATGCAATAAGTGCTGTCTATAAAATCCAACCAAGGAGTTTATAAAACCTAAATCACAAATGGATCTTTGTAGTAAGTCATCACTTAAAAACCACTGTAGAGCAAAACTGAAAGAAAATCAAACTCTCAATATATAAGAGAAAGCCTACTCAAGGTTTCATAATCAAATATCAATATCCAAAGAGAGGGAATTACTACAAAAAAGCATTTAAAGGAACCTTTTTCCTCACCAACAATAAAACAAGGGTCCAATAATTTAATCCATAAGCAGTTTTATTCAAAATATTTAAATAGGAAATAACTAAATTCTTTGTATTTTCTTAAAACGTCCTATTTAAGTGATAACAAGAATTACCGCTCACCTGCCCTCCACCTTCCTATGGATCACCATTCATGAATTCCAACCGAGATAGAGAAAACAAACATCACCAGATCACCAATCATCAAACACCTGCCAACCTCAGCTCTGTGGGTAGACTCGTCTCCTCCTGAAACTCCTGCCACTTCTGACCCAATAAGCCCCGCTCAGTAATACCTCACCAACTTCCAGACCTCCAACTATCACTTACCTTTCTTCCTAGTGCCCTTCTACAACCCGGTCTCCAGAATCCACGAATTATCATCATTACACATTCCTTGTGAAATAAATCATTTTTGCACACAATACTGCAGCTGCATTTATAACTGCTGCCTGGACTAGAGTCTGGCTCAAAAACCATGACAAACTCCCCTTACCCAGGTCCTCAGACTCTTCCTCTTGCTGAGCCTGCTTTGCCATTTGGCATACATAGAGATTGAATTGGTTTTTTAGAACTTCCTCAAGGACAACCGGAAATTTTTCTCCATGGCCTGTCCAAATTTCTTCCATGCTTGAGTTTTTGCTTCTGCAACCACAGAAACCACAGTCCTTCTGGCTATCTAAACAAAATAATATAAATGTTGCTTTATCTACTGACAGACCTATTCAATAAATTTGAATGTCACTGAAAAGTTAAAGAGGTAGTATTATGTATTTTCCAGGCACATAGTGCCATTTTATAGCACAATCAAGTAAATATCTTACCCTCAGTTGTTATAAAACTACTGTATATATCAAACATAACTTAAAAGAAATTTGAGTTCACAATTTAATGCCTAGAAATTGTTTTTTTTCTCTTTAAGAAGTTCCTACCTACTCTTTCTGACACACCGCCTTAAGCATGTCATCACAACAATGCAATCACAACCATTATCCCATTTATAACCGTTCTAGTCTGGTGGAGCTATGTGGGGAGGTGTGGAGGAGGGGTGCTCTGTGAGGCGAAAGCACGGTTGGGGACTGTAGCTCCAAGTGGAGCTTTGTGGAAAAAGGCAGCACTTTGTGAGAGCAAGTGTTTAGGCACCCCTGAATAACTGCCAGTGGGAAATTCAAGGATTTCTCGAACATGCATGAAAGAATCAAAGTAACACTCCAGGTATGTTTTTGATGAGGGAATAACATCATCACATGACATAAAGCTCAAAAAAGTAGATTTTACAGACGTCCTCATGAAAGTTAAGATGTTACTTTATTTCAGTACCTTAATTCACTAAGTGAAAGACATTATGTAGATTAATTGCACATGGACTGTTTTTTTCAGGTTTATTTCTGTTAATTATGATTCTCCACTTACAGCTAATGATAAGATTATACTTAAGAACAGAATATTACATCAGACCAATACAACAAAATATGTATAATACAGAAATGTGGGCTTAATGAAAGGTATGTTAAATACTTGCTTAGGTGTTGTTCTTAAAAGGTACTTTTTGTCTGCAGTCATATTTGAATACCTCAAAACAAGCTTTAATGGGAGTGGGGGGCATATCTTATTGAGTTGTTCCTATTTTATTATGAGTTGTGGGAGAGTAATTGGATCACACCTTGCAAATCTAACAGCTGGACACTAACATGTTTAATCTTGCTCATCCCTCTGCAATCTTGTGTTCTGAGTGCAATTGATGTGGTCCTTTCTATATGCATGAGTGAGAAATTATCATGAAGAACACATTCACTGCTTGTAAGGATGGATTTTATTAGGTTTGGCACGATAAAAAAGGCACTTCACTGCATAATCAATCCAGACAACTGGTTGTAGGTGGTAGGTCACTGTTCTCAATCGTTTCAGACCAATTTAACATTTGCCTCAAGAATGATGCATTCCCCTCACCCCCCGGCAATAGTTTCTACTTTCTCTGTGACCCCATTGTTTTCCGGGCAACACAAATCATCAGCAAAAGGTCATGGTGGAAAAGGACTCTATATTTAACGTGTAAAAATGAATTAGATGGTAGGTGTCAGAACCTGGAAGGCGCCTGTCCTGTCAAGTCAATTGTCACTTCATCTCAGGCTGGCGATTTATCAAATTACAGCCCGGCTATAGGGGTTTACAGCCCAGATTAGTGATACATAGGGAGGAAGAGGTGGTTTTTAAGTGGATCCTATGCCTCAGCCTCCAATCAATAAAGTCTACTCTTCTCAGTCTTATCCTACATGTTACATTTTTTCCCTCTTCCCACCTGTCTTTCTCTCAGCTGTCTAATTCTCAAGCTCAATACCAATCTCAAGGGAATAAGCCTGTGTTTGTGTGTCCCGATTTGTGTATGGGCTGCTTGTGTTTTCTTGTGATTGTGTTTTGGTTAGGTGAGATATAATGTAGGACAGGCTTTGGCAGCTCCATTATCTGGGTGGTGTCAGCTTGTCCGCCTTTGCATGCTTCCTTTCTTTAGGCCCACTTTCCCAATCAAACATTTATTTGCCGCCCTGACATTCCATGTCAAGTCTCTTCTCGCTGTCTGTCAGTAAGTTGGGGCTTACTGTACTGATAGCTTAACCGCTTACAGGCCTGCCGTTGCTGAAATGTGACCTCTGTTTTCGTTTTTGTAAAACTTTCCAACACAAGGTCAGAAATTAAAATGAGTTTCATTCAGCATTTGAGATTGGATTCAGAATTAGATACTGTGTATTTGGAACTTAATTTTTGTTTCTGCCTAAGCTTATACACTTGTTAGAATAACATAATAATGTAATTAAGCCTAAGTAACATAAGATAATAACGTAAAGAACCTTGGTGTTATTTTTGACCAGGATATGTTATTTAAGTCCCATATTAATCATGTTTCTAGAATTTCCTTCTTTCATCTCCAGAATATTGCCAGAATTAGAAATATTCCGTCCAGGAATTACGCTGAAAAACTAGTCCATGCATTTGTTACTTCAAGGCTGGACTACTGTAATTCTTTATTATCAGGAAGTCCACAGAATGGAGTTAAAAGCCTTCAGCTGATCCAAAATGCTGCAGAAAGAGTTCTGATGAAAATTAAAAAAAGAGATCATATTTCTTCTATTTTAGCTTCCCTTCAATGGGTCCCTGTTAAATCCAGAATAGAATTTAAGATTATTCTTCTCACATATAAAGCCCTTAATAATGAAGCTTCATCATACATCAGATATCTGATTGTTCCATATGTTCCTAACAGAGCACTTTGCTCTCAGACTGCAGGTTTGCTGGTGGTTCTGAGAATTTCTAAAAGTAGAATGGGAGGCAGATCCTTTAGTCATCAGGCTCCTTTCCAGTGGAACCAGCTCCCAGTTTTACTCCATGAGGCAGACACCCTGTCTACTGTTAAGACTAGGCTTAAGACTTTCCTTTTTGATAAACCTCATACTTAGACTGGCTTAGGTTATCCTGAGCTATTTATGTAGTTATGCTGCCATAGGCTTAGGCTACTGGAGGACAAACTGATTTTTTTTTTTTTTCTCACTTTCTTCTTCTACTACCGTCCAGTTTGCATTATTTGCTGTGATTTCAACTGTTAACTTTTTGTTTTCTCTCAGTTACTTTCTCTCCATAGAAGCTACACCTGGTCTGGCGTTCTGTTTGGCTGTGATACCTTCCCGAAGGAGGGCTTCAGCTGAGATAATACTGCCACTAATCTTTCTCCTTCTCCTGCTATTAACTTTTTACTTTCATGAACATCAAAAATAATCTTACATCAGTTCATCTGTCTTTCTTGTGCATTCTGCTCTGTCTTCTCAAACCTGCAGTCGGTCATGGCAGATGGCCGCTTGTACTGAGGCAGGTTCTGCTGGAGGTTTCTTCCTGTTAAAGGGGAGTTTTTCCTCTCCACTGTCACTACATGCATGCTCAATATGAGGGATTGCTGTAAAGTCAATGACACAACGCCATGCAGTCGCTATATGCTTGTCCAGGAGGAGTGAATGCTGCAAGTCAATGACTCGATGCAATCTACTGGGTTTCCTTAGAAACTTTTTGAACTACTTTGAATAATTAATTGAGCTACTGTGCTGTTTGATAACTATTATGTATACATGATTGATTTTTTTTTTTTTTTTTTTTTTTTTTTTTTTTTTTTTTTTTTTTTTTTTTTTTTTTTGTAAAGTGCTTCGGGACGACAATTGTTATCAATTGGCGTTATATAAATGAACTGAACTGAATTGAATTAACATACAGATTGTCCTTTTTAAAAAATTTGAGGGGATAAGTCCATTTAGTAAATTTACTATTCTATACATTTTAACTGATTTGGAAATATGCATAGCATCATTGTTCATTTTGAAGACCCAATTGTGTCTATGCTTCAACCTTCTGGCTGAAAGATGTTGCTTCAATGTCAATTTTCAATTTTTTTCAAATGTTTTTTTGTCACAATGGATGTGTTTTATAAAGTCCAGCAGGCTCTCATATAGCAAAACACACATCCAACACTATGCTGCCACCCCTGTACTTCAAAGCTGGGATAGTAGTTCTCAGGCTTGAAAGCTTCCCCCACTTTATTTATACATATTGCATTTGCTGTTTTTAATGTGTGCTTTTACTGGTTGTAAGTGCTGCTGAGCCCCCCTTTTTTGTTGTTGTTGTTGATGAGTAGAATTTCAAACTGAGAGCTGGCTTTTTATGTTGCTTTTGGTGTAATGGCTTATTTCTGTCTGAATGGCCTTGTACCCCAGATCTGTAAAAGATTTGTTTCACTGTAGATAATATCTTACCAGCTTCAGTTAGCATCTTCACAAAGTCTTTTGTTCTGGAATTTATATGGATATTTCATACCAAACATGTTCATATTTGGGATAAAGAACCTGTTTCATTTCTAAATAGTATGGTGGCGAGACATTCCTATGGTGTTTTTACGTGCACATAATTGTTTGAACAACATGGCACATGGTTTAGATTAACATGGCACCTTCAAGCATCTTGAAATTGTACCCAAGAATTAAACTGTCTGTGGCAATTCACATTCCTCTTCCTGATATCCTGCATTATTTGATATTTCTATGAAATCATACAAGAATCATACAGGTGTGTGTGAGGTAATGCCTTAAAAAGCATCTGAAAAATAATGGTTTGGAAATTGGTTTCTTTTGCCTTCATTTCTTTTGTGGAGATAGGTTTTTTTTTTTTTTTTTTCAAAAATACCAGAATTTTATAAAATGAATAAATAAACAAAGACATTGCAAACTCAAATTCAAACACTTACTCGATACTTATTCTTTTCACCAAATACATTTTTACTCTTAGCTGGGTAACTTTTTGATGGCTACTTTTTTGTGCTTTAGTAAAATTATTTTGAAGTATAATTTTTGGCTATACCTCTGTTAATTGAAGCAAAAAGAGAAAGTGGCATTGTTCCGAGTAAATGAGTAGAACACAGCTACTGTTTTAGTTATGCAAATTCAACGATTTAAATCTTCCTCTCATCTCTGCATGATGTCGACTGATGTATATCACATTGGATTTATATATTCATTTTGTATAACTACTCTACTGGCTTACGAGTGGCAAATATGCACAGAAATTAAATAAAAAAAAACTGTGCTCTGGAGCGGTATTTCTGTTTCACACCACTGCGTTTGAAATGAAAGATGTGGTGTTGAAAATTGCCATTGTGGGTACATTACAAATGGTATCCAGACCATAGTTAAAACTTCTTTCCTTTAGTTCTTGGCTTTATATGGTGCCATGGTTTAAGATGAATTATGCTGTTCATAATGTTAACCGGTCAACAGCATAGACTAAATCGATTACATATATATTTTTAACACAATGGTCCACAATTGTTTATTCTACCACTTATGAATCATGCAAGGAACTGACTTTGACATGGAGCTCTTTTGAGATATCTTGCTCAAAGCTAAATTATGTTGAAATTGTATCTTTGAACAGTCATACAACCCAATGCAGATGTGTAAGTGATCTTCCCTGCTGAAGCAAAGTTCGACTTTTCTATCACTTCCTTGCGTGAAATGATGATTTGTGCATGCACCTCGACTACATCAACATTCTTGTCTTATTTGAATCCTGCTTTTAACTTTACTAATGGGTATGTTGTACAGCTTTCTTTCACAGAAACACTGTGCTATGCTTACATGGGAACCAGTCTAAAGTCACTCATCCAGTTTAATGTTTAGTCACAGAAATCACTGAAATGCTTGTCTTTGTGTTGATTTTCATTGTTTACTGCTATAAAGAGGCATTTTTTTCATTGCAACTAATAATGTGTGTGTGGGGGGCAGTATTCCTTTGCTCGTAACCCATAAATGTCTTTTATTTCACCTTTGTGTATCAAGCAACTGCTCAGTTCTAGTCATTACTGCCCAAAAATATTAGTGGAGGACCTAAACAGTCACATAAGGCTCCAGGGCCAGAGATTACAGACCCCTGGTCTAGAGTAGCAGTCTTTACAACCCCAAGTGACAGCAATGACCAGGACGTTCACTATGTTGACAAAAATGTATTTTTATTTATTTGTCTTTTATTTTATTGTATATACTAAAACATTGGATGTTTATGAAATCCTGCATTAGAATTTTTTTTTACTCTGCTATTTTTTATTATGATTGTTAAGTTGTTAAAAAGTTGGCTATTTACTTAATGGTTAAAGTGGTGCTTTAAATTATTGTTTTTATGAGCTGGCAATAGAGATCTGCTTTCAGTCTGAGTGCCAGCTGACTTGCACAGTGATTTAGCATATGATTAAGTCAGTAATTGAGGGCAAAGTGTAAACAGATAACTGATTCAATTAACCTTCATACTGTAGACAGTTCCTATCACAGACAGACATTTAGCCTCCCAGCCTATAGATATCTTCAGAATGCAAATGGTAGACCAGAATGAGACTTCAGCAGCAGATGGGAAACACACTTTCTGGGGCACATGGCAGCTCAATTAAAAGTGTTAAGAGTGGAAATAATTCAGGGTGCCATTTTATCAGCCACAAGGGAGCATAAAAAAAAGCACAGAAATGTCATTTGCCCACAGAGCACATAGGATCACATTTAAGTGACACTGAAGAGTCAAACAAGCTGTTTAGATTGTAAAAGGAGCCAAGAGATGCTTGTTTTTTGGTAGCTTAATAGTAAAACAGTGTTGTGTAAGTTTTCCATTCCCAAAAAACAAATTCTAAGTTCAGCTTACACAAGTTACAACTCAGGTAATTCATGGTCACAGTTCAACACTTAAAAATTCAGGGCTAAATTTGCACTGTTCAATGGTCATAAATAAAAGTTTAGAAGCTGCAAAAATATGACAGGAGTGCACAGTCTGCTTGACATATACAACTAGCGTGCATTCTGGCCTCCTGCTGAATGTTCTTGCAGTTCTTTTCTACATGGAGTGGCATGTAGAAGAAGGTACCCTGTTTCACAAGAGATCAAAATTGAACATTTTTCCCAACTTACAAAACACACTGAACCCCTTTTTTAGTCAAAAATGGTGGTAGAAGCATCATAGTGTGTGGGCATGCTTTTCTTTAACAGGAAAAAAGGAGTAGTCAGAGTTGATGGACAGATGAAAGGAACTAAATATTGGAGAATTTGGTTGCTAAAGTCTTCAGATTGCAAAGGAGCTTACCCTAAACCAACAGCAACAGGTTGGTTTAGAGCAAAGCCTAATAATTTCTGGAACGGTCCAGTCAAACAAAAGACCAAAATTGTCATGATGTGTGTGTGAAGTGGACCAAAATGCAAGCAGACCTAGATGGTGAGTTAAGTTGAAAAATTATCTGAAAAAAATTGATAAACAAAACTTACAATAAGTAATGGAGAATACAGGAGCAAGAGCAGGAACAAATGGAGACCAGAAACATGAAAAGAATGAATGCTGGAACGTTAGACCTGGGCTGATTAGCCAACAGGATGCAGGTGTGAGGGGAGAGAGCAGAAGGCATACTGAGGAGAGAGACAGAATGGCACAAGAGGGCGAGGGAGGGCAAACAAACAGGGGAACTAGGAAAACAAATATAACTGAGAAAAAAACTAAGCACAAGAAAGAAATGATAAACATAAACTAAAATAACTAAGAGCAAACAGAAACAAGGTTGATCTAATCAAAGAATAAAAGACTAAGGAACATAGAACAACAAATATACAAAATTATGAGCTCAAAACAACCCAAAATCCTGAAAAAAATTCAGTTGTGATGTTACAGCTCTTGAAAGTTTACATTTGTTCACAAACGTTAGCTGTCCAATTGGACATATCTTGAGCTGTCTTGTAAAGAAGGACAGGCACAATTTTCAGTTTCTATATGGTAAAGACATAACCCAAAAGACTTTCAGGCGTAACTGCAAAGAAATTTGGCTATGGACCATGGGGGGCTGAAAACAAATCCATGTCACACATTTCAAATTTCTAATTGTAAAAAGTTTTGAAAATCATGCATCATTTTCTTTCCACTGTACAAGGCTGCAATACTTTGTGCATAAAAACGCATTGAAGTTTGTCATTGTAAGATTACAGAAAGAGAAAAAGTTCAAGAGACAATTACTTTTGCAATGTACTATAATAAAATTGTTTAAATGACGCTGGCATAAATAGTCTGAAAAGCTAGAAAAGAATAAAAAAATATCGACTCCTTTGAGGAGAAAGAGCCACTTTTCCCTTTAGGTCTTAATGTTTCATCTTATAAAAAATGTTTCTTTAACTTATTTTAACAGATGTGCAGTTTTAATCAAAGGATATCCAGGGACATTGTCTGGATTCAGAAAATCTTTTCTGATTTTCTAATCTTTTCACTTCTATTTCTCTTCTAGAGTCATATGACTTTTTCAGTTTAATTTCCTGCTACCTCCCTCCTGGTGCCAAAAGAAATCTGCTTTCAACCATCTGTCTCCCAGTGCAACACATTCTTTCTCTAGTCTCTAGATAAAAAGAAGGGAAAATACCATGTTTGCAGGCAACATACATAAAGCAGGAGCAAATCCTTTTTATCACCTTTTTTAACCAGATGTGCAACCTTTACTTTACAAGTTTTTCTCTTTCATTTCTATTTACTTTGAGTATTTTCATCACATTGTTCTTATCTCAGCAGTGTTTTGTAGGGGAGTTGAAAACGATGGATTGGTGATTTTAGGTTGGTTGGTGCAAGTTTGGTACAGTATTGCTTTTAATTTTGATTTTTTTGTTTGTTTTGCTTTATGGTTTCTCAGGTAAACTTTCCTGTTTAAAAGCCTTGAGCAGAATTTCAAGATCAGTAGTTATCAAACATCTTCATAATAACCAACACATAAGTTGAGTCTAATTAGATGAAAAAGTATTGATCATTTTAAAAAAGCTCATCTGCTGATCCTATCTGTTATTTATTGGTAACCAGAATAGTTGACAGTTGCATAGCTGACAAACTGTACAACCTGCATGCAAACCCGCAAGATCAAGCACATGTATCCTCACATTATAAAAGGACTGCATGAAGGAAAAGTCAAGAAAACAGGTTACACATAGGAAGTAGTGTGTCTCAAGGACACCAGTCTCGCCCTGAACGTAGTAGCAGCAGGCAGAAGACAACCAGCTGAGAGCTAAAGGACTGGGAGTCTGGGGCTGGAAGTGGTAGCAACAGAGTGTATGGCCAAGAGGAAGGTGCTCTGAAAAACCACAGCCAAGAGCTGTGGTTATAGCAGTGACAGGACAGGAGTGAGGAAGGTTGATGACAAAGGAACCTCTGGGGACACCAGCCAGGGATTGGCAATGGATACCAGGGGATGCAGAAAGTGAGGACGCCTCTGTGTTTAACACTTTGTGGAAAACTGAGGCTGTGAGGTTACATTTCACCACTCCTACAAATAAGTCCCTCTTGCTGTTTTATATCTCTGCATCGCAGTGCATCAGAGATACAAGATAAACTGAAGAGTACACACTGGATTTGGGACCTCTTTTTTTTTTTTTTTTTTTTTTTTTTTTTTTTTTTTTTTTTTTTTTTTTACTTTATGCCAGAGGGCAGTCATTACACATAGGCACCCCTCAGCCCCACTCCCCCACCCCGTGCTTGCTCGGGCTCAAAACTGTAAATAGACACAAAGTGCATGACATTGACAAGGAATGACCCAGGGCTCTGGGGTCTTTTGTTACTGTGATTGCTGCTGTTGTTGTTTTGTTTTTAGCTTATTTTAGGGCTGCACCACTGTGTGTTCAAATATGAAGATGTATTGCTTTATAAGCTTCTAGATGTTATTCACTATTAGAAGTGCACAAAGTAATCTATGTGCACTTCTTGCACATAGATTACTTTTATGGTAATCTATGTGCAAGAAGTGAGACATTTGTTTGGAATATTCTTTACCTTTAAATTGTGGCCAGGATGGGTATCTCATACAGAATGACTCCTTATAGCAGTTTTTGGAAATACTGGCTTAAATATGGATCCCAAGCTGAACCTCTGACTTTTTACAATTGGAACAGAAGATTAAGCTGTTCCCTGCAATGGACTGGTGACCTGTCTGGGGTGTACCCCATCTCTCATCCACTAACTGTTAGAGATAGGCACCAGCCCTCCCATGACCCTGCAAGGATAAGTGGGTATAGCTGATGGTTGGATGTGTAGTTAAGCTGTTCACAGGATGAGACACTATGATGGATTCTCCCCTAAAATTCTTGGTGATTTGAGATGAACCAGCTAATTTGGGACAAATTTAAAATACCACAGCTGCACTGTAGCACAAAGTAGATGTTCAAGTATTTTTGAATATTACAAGATGGTGAAACAAATTTTATGAATGCTTAACTATTGGAACATCTTGAACCTACAATGAGACAAAAATCAAATTATTTCCTGTGAAATAATATATTATACTCAACTTGTAGAGGCAAACCCAAAGTAACACATTCATATTGAGTCTACAAAATAGTAATCTTACATGCTAACCAGCAGGTACCCTAACAGGCATTGAAATCTACTGCCTCTTTGCATGTCAAGACTTGGTATGACGATTGGCTACTTCTTTAAAGATGACTAGAGTCATATTCAATAAATTAGAATATTATTAAAAAGTTAATGTCTTTCAGTAACACAATTCACTAAGTAAAACACATTATGGAGATTCATCCTAATTTATTGAATATGATTGCATATTTGAGGTTGATCAGAACTGTTTTTATCCTAAATGTCAAAATTCATTCAAGTAAGGATTTTATTTTTGTCTGGACTGCTTTAACTCAGATCTAGTTGCATTTCAATGCCTTTAGTCATCATTCTATGATCTTAAAAAGTGTGATCCACAGACTCCTGTCTTCTAAGGCATCATCAGCTTTGCACAGCTTTGTATTGCTTTAAGGCAACAAACAACAGATTATAAACTGAGGCACCTCAAGGCAACGAGGGGAGCTAAAAAAATTCTGTGTGTAGGATGAAAATTAAAAACCTAAATAAAAATAATTACACATAAAAGCAATTCAACATGGTCTGTGTTGAGAAAAAAAAACTATACATGTATTTTTATTGTTAAACCAAACTATGTAAGCTACTTTTACATTTTACATTAGTCATAAATCTATATTTAATAAATACAAAGAAATTAGTTTAATGAAACTGCTTTTTAAAAGCTTTTCCCGCCACTCCATCATGATTATTTGATTGCCACCAAAATTGTTCTGTGATTTACAAAAAAGTACTTCAGCAATCAAGAAATCTACATGGTGTGGTTGCATAGCTGCCAGTTTTTTTGTCTTTTAGTGCAAGAAACATAAGTGAAAAAAAAATTGATTGTGCAATGTTATGGTTCTGCTATAACTGATCAGTAACATGTGCTACCAAGTAATTTTTCTCTGAAAAAGAGATAAGAAAACATTCAGAAAACCTCATATAAACTCCATTCTGGGAAAGACATGAGAAAAAAATTCTCCAGAAGCAGAGTTATTTCATAAGGAAACATAAGCAAACTTTAAATGAAAAACAGCCCCATCTTGTTGGATTTACAATTATGAGAAAGTTACATTTAAAAGATGTAGGGTAAGATAAAAATAAAATCAGAAACATAGTGCAGCTACTACTGTTGGGGAGTGTGGTCTATCACAAATCAACAATCAGTGCACAATGATTTAGTTTTATTATATACCTATTCGTTTTACATGTTTTGGAAAGGGGTTTTTCCCCAAGCGAAGTTCTGCCAAGCTGATCTTCTGTCTGGTGAGAGTGAACAATACTCAAAACTAAATACTGGTGAACTTATCTCGCCTGCTGGAGACAGCGAGAGACATGTCAATCATGAAGAATCTTCACATACCCACACACTGCTGAAGAAGGCAAAATAACTAAGAAACTGTGTGGGTGTGCTGCAGGTTTTGTTGGGATTTATATAACTGTTGGGAGTGTAATGGCATCTGCCTGAAATAAAGGGTGAATTGTGAAGTACCACAAAAAAAAAAAAAAAAAAAAAAAAAAAAAAAAAAAAAAAAAAAAAAAGAATCATAGGTAAATTTTGGGTAATGTTTTAACTGCTTAATTAGGATCCCTTTTATTTTTCCAAGTTTAAAAAAATAACTAATCATTGAAGATAGCTTAATTCATGCATCTAAAAAGGGTTCTGATATTCATTTTAAGATGACTTCCCAGTTGCTGTAGAAATTACCAAGAGCTGTATTTTGGGATTTTCTTAAACTGGACACACACGACAGTTTTGCCCAACTTTACCCTATTTATAATCATGTAAAAAAATAAAATAAATAAATAAATAACAATAATAAATGAGAAAGACTTGGTTATTTAAGATTAAAATACAGAAAATAATGAAGCGATTTATTGAAATAAACTAAACATGTTAAGGATTAAACATGAAGGTAATTGTACTTAATTTAAAGAACTGTCATTTCTGAATAAAATATAAAGTAATACAATACATTTATTTAGAATAGAATAGATATTTGTTGTCTGTTAAGATAGAAGTGATAACTTTCATAGAATAAATCCAATGCTGTAAGTTGTTCCAAAACCCACTGAACCACCCCACATGAAAAAAAGAAATGCTCAAAACTCTCAACATGAACATAACAAAATAAGTACAGCTGACACTATCCAAATCATATTGATTTGTGTGTTAACCTTAAAGCATTTTACACTACATCTCTTTCATTTTATGGGGGAGTGGCATTGAAATGTTCCCAGTCCAAATTTTGAAGATTTCTTCTATTACCACCGCCTGTAGGTGATAGTAAATATAAAACATGAGCCATTTGAACTGCCCTTTGAAACAAATAGATCCACAAGATCTTCAAAGAGGCATAAATTCCATTAGGAACTTTTCCTTTTGAATTTTTACTTTTGAGGTTTTAATGTATCAAGTAAATCAGTTAAATATTGTGACATGCTTGCAGGGTGTAGATATTACAGTATTTGGGGTTGTAATCTAACAGTATATTGATTCCCCTCCATCTCTTAGTGAAATATTTTATTTCTGAAAACAAATGCCTGCTTAAATGATGCTACGCCATAGTCTGTATTCTGTAACCACTAAGAAACCAAAGAAATTAGACAGGGGGACTCCAAAAAAATCCCAACTGAAAAGTTACCAGCAGCTCAGTTACTAAAATGAAAAATCGTTATAATACTTCAAAAACTTTTCAGTTAGGACTGAACAATATTTCCAACCTAATTTGAACTATTTTCACTAATTAAAAAAAACAGCACCACCAAGTGAATTCTTGACAAATTATTTAAATATATCCACAGGAAAACATTTATATTATTAGTTTTTCCAGTGCCAGAAGTAAGAATTTGGAAAATCTCTTTGTGTGACACAAAACCCAACTCATTCTTTGGGTTCTGAATTTGGTGAACATTGGACTTGGCTCATTTGTCACAGAGTCACGGTAAATTAGTTGGAAGAACATCAACGTTTTGAAGGAAAGCTGCAATTGAAAAAATTGTGGTTCTTATGTTTTGTCAAATCTGCTTGTTCTCCATCTCCTCTCTTTATCAAAAGAAAATGCTGATGCCCTCTGACAGAGACAGAGCATGTACCTGACTGAATTATCAAGAATTCTGCCATTCATCTCAAAATATTCTCCCATCTGTCATGTTTTTATGAATCACAAAGGATAAAATGACACATTCATTTGTCACATGAACCTAATAACATTTATTTTGTCTGAAACATCTACAGTGAATTGTAGGAGTTCAAGCTTCATGAACTTTCGTCGACAATAATGCAACATTTAATGTCACTTGAAGCATTGGCAGAAAACTGAAATTTACAGTGAAGGTTCAAGTGAGAAATACAGAGTGACTTTGGATTATTATCAGCTAAATTATAAGAATTTCCTTTTCTAAATTTAAAGGAAAAAGATCAGCTAAAGGAAGCCTAAACACCTGCTTTACAATACTTTTTGTACCAATGTGTTAGGGTTTATGAACCATTTACTTCATTTCTGCTTAAATGTGATTAAGCTTTGGTTCATCACACAGGCACAATCAATTGCTCGAGACATAGGCGTTTTTTAATCTAATATTTTAATTGTTACCATCATAGCGATAGTATAGTCTCCCTCTAGGCAGCAATAAAAAGTACCCTACACTCTTCTGTCTGTCATTAGTCTTTTAAAAAAGCTAGAGCATCACATTATTTCTATCTCAGTTGTTCCTCTTTCCAGTGATTCACACCTACTGTGTACTGTGTGGTCAGGTGGATTTTGTGCTATGGTGTAATTGTGCTTTTATGTATTTGTTCTGTTATGTCTTTTTTACTCCTTTCTCTAAAATTTTACTTGAGATCCAAAAGTAGAGAAGCCAGAAATTGGATTCAGGTGTTTTTCATCAATAATATTATGGTCAGATGTGAATGTATGTAATGTTTTAATCACTCAGCAGATCTATAAAACGTTCAGCTTTATGTTTGTGGACGTGAACTCTGTCACAAACAAATCCGATTATGGAGAATCTTGTAATAAATAGTTAATGGTGCTCATTTAGCTGCTAGAAGATAGGCGTTTGACTTAATCAGACCTTGTGTATAAAACTACTCTTACCCTTCATAGCGATTGTAAATAACCAAAAACTAAAAATTCTTGAGAGCAAGAAATATATTAATCATTGATCTAGGGGTCTGCAGTCTGCGACTGCAGAGCTGCACATGGCTGTTTGGACTCTTTGCAGTGGCTCCTAATACCTTTTGTCAAAAATTATACATGGAAGATTAAGATTGTCATATGGAAAGATAACAACGAAGGCTATATATATTAGTTGCTCTGTTTATTACAACAAAATGACACTAAAGGCACAATTACTGTAAGTTTTTAAGGGATGTTTTATAGTTATTGCCACAAAATAGGATTGCCCAGGGACCATTTGTTTCAGACTGGTCACTGGCCACAGTGATATCAGTTATCTTGTCATCTGGCTGCAAATATTGAGATTTATTTATTTATTTATTTATTCATTTATTTTCTGCTTTTCTCAATTTTTTTTATATGACTATGATTCAGTTGCCCTTATTCTACAAAAATATATTAATGAATTAAACTTTCTCTTATGCTTGTTTGGTGTCTTTTAAAATAATTTATAATGTTGGTTTTGACAAGGACAAAAACTACATTATAATGGGTCAAAGGCTATGTTCAACAGGTCTTCATGCTCAATTCCGATTTTTTGCTGAAATCCAATTTTTTTTTTTCTTTTTGCATGGTCATTCATACTACCCGTTTAATCTCACTGCATATCCAGGGAAACGTGGTGTTCCTCCTCATCGCCACATTCAGCAATACCAAATCAAGGCTGCGGTGTGAAGAAAGTAAAAGGAACTTATCTCACACAGAATTTAAGTAATTTATAATGTTGGTTTTGACAAGGACAAAAACTACATTACAATGGGTCAAAGGCTATGTTCAACAGGTCTTCATGCTCAATTCCGATTTTTTGCTGAAATCCAATTTTTTTTTTTTCTTTTTGCATGGTCATTCATACTACCCGTTTAATCTCACTGCATATCCAGGGAAACATGGTGTTCCTCCTCATCGCCACATTCAGCAATACCAAATCAAGGCTGCGGTGTGAAGAAAGTAAAAGGAACTTATCTCACACAGAATTTAAGTTGAGATAAAGGCTATGTTCAACAGGTCTTCATGCTCAATTCCGATTTTTTGCTGAAATCCAATTTTTTTTTTTCTTTTTGCATGGTCATTCATACTACCAATTAAATGCAACTGCAATCAGACTTCTGTGTGAATGGTTTACGACCCCAAAGTGACCCACATTTGTAGGAGAAGAACATAGACGTCACACACCAATGGACTGTTTATAGAAGTAATAATGGATTCCGCCGTCTATGGATCGATTTTAAAGTTATTCAGCAATAGAAGCTGACCGTAATGTCACAAGATCATAACAAGATGAAGGAAGCTAACGAAAAGAAATCACAACTAATAATAATGGCCTTTTGAGGAACAAGAATTTCAGCTTTTGTAGAGAAATCTGTTTGGATATACAGTAAGAACCAGGAGTGGTGGGATTGTGATATAATGCGCTTCAGTGACACAAACTTCTTTAATATGTTCAGAATTTTCAGAATTATAATGTTCAGACATTGTTCGTGTTCGGATTTACCGTCTCACGTCAATGACGTAAAAATTGGATAAAATGCGACATGACAGTTCAGACAGCAGACACTTTCATAACTATTGAATACGTATCCAATTTAGTACCATATATTTGAGTGGCGCAAATCTAATTCTGTTTTTTGGGTGAAAAGTTCGCATTGGGCCATTAAGACTGCCGTGTAAAACTCAGATATCGGTCGCATATGGGGAAAAAAAAAATCAGATTTGGGTCGCATTTGCCTGCTGTGGGAACATAGCCAAACACTAACCAGAAACACAGCCTGGATCTTGGGCCGATGCAAGTCAAATTCCAGAGGTATCCCTTTGGGCAATTTTCACATCACCTCCATGTCTCAATGAATAAATCAATAAAATTTAAGAAAAACATTTTTAAGCCTATTAACTTTTAGGCCCTAAAGCAAAGTTGATTAATGGTTCCATAACTAATCAAATCATCTGGATTCTCTGACTGTTGGCTGTAAAAAAAATGAGGCAAAAACTGATTTAAGAAGAACTATAGGAAGACTTCTTCTAATCTGGGAATTGTGGAAATACTTCAATGAATAACACTTGAACATGTCAAAATCAGCAAAATAAACATGCTCTTCATGATTAAACATCCAGAACTTATAACAGATACACTGAAAACATTTACCATAAGGTAGAAGCTTCAACAATTATTTTGCTGATGTGTAACATAGGAAATTGTGTCAGTAATTTGTAAAGATAAAAAATGGTCTAAAAAATTATTGCACAAAACCATTTTAAAGAGGAGGGTATTATGTAAAATTGACTTTTTTGAGCTTTGCATCATGTTATAATGTTATTCCCTCATAAAAAACATACCTGGAGTGTTGCTCTCTCATGCATGTTTGAGAAATCCTTTAATCTCATGTGGCAACCATTTGGGCATGCCTAAGTGCATGGTCTCACCAAGTGCTGCCTTTTCCACACATCTCCTCCTCAGAGCTGCAGGTTCCAAGCTAAGCTTCCACCTCACAGAGTACCCCTCTCCCGCAAATCTCCCCGTTCAGCCTTTTCAGACTAATGGCAGCAACAATTAGCAAACACCTGGTGGAACTGCGCATCTGCTGAGTTTAATATGCGTACTACTTCTAAGTGCAATGTTCCTGAGAATGTTGTTAAAGGCTTAATGGAGGAACGTTGTTGGGAAGAAGTGTCACAGAGAGCAGGAGCTTCTTAAGGAGACAAAGGCCCAATTTCAAGGTCTTACATTGCAAAGATAAATTTCTTTTAAGTCATGTTTGATATATGCAGCATTTTTATAACAAGTGAAGGTAACTTAGTTACGTGATTGTGCTATAAAATGACACTATGTGCCTGGAAAATAGATAATACCCCCCCTTTAAAGTATGTAATAACGACTTGGCTTGCATAAATAAGGAGAACCAAATCTATTTGTTCTATTCACATTTTAACGCACCTTTTGTTTCATAACTTTTTTAAAGTAATCTTTTTTTTTTCCGCAAACTTAAAAATGGACTGCTTATGCCATCTATCCTTTAGTTGTCATTAAATTGAGCTACTGAGCGTAGTGCTTCAGTTTTTTCCCGTTTTATGCTGCACCTAACAAGCCTCCAAATTAGACCAGTGAGAAAACACACATACCTGGCTTCTGTCTGCACACACCTCTAAAGGCTTTAGTTGTTGGTCAGTGATCCAAGCGGAGTTTAAAAAAGGATTGGGAGACAGGTAGAGAAACTTAAACAATGATAAAATGGAAGATAAGTGGCAAATTCATTCTCTGCAGCTAAATAAACCTGAAACAATGGCAAACAAAACAAATTATTCAGGAGCAATTAAGCAACCCCACAAGCCTGAGGCAAGCATTACAAACAACTTAGCCAAGCAGTGGGCATTAGAGATGTAGACTCATGAATAAATGATCCTCAGATCTCCAATTTGACATCAAAAAGATGGAGACTGAGCCCACTATCAAAGGCACTCCATCTTTGCTAGTGTCACAGCAAAGGTAATGTCTTTTTGTTCCTTACTCTGCTTCTGTAAACCCCCACCACCCCCACCTTAACTTCTTTTCTGTCTCTTTCATTTTATTCTTCATGCAACACAGTGTAACTACATCCCTCTACCACTGCATCAACGGTTGATACTGCAGCGCCCAACCCACAGACCTCCTCCTGTGGGTGTCAAGACATCAGACAGCAGCAAAAGTCAACCACCTGCTGTGTGTGCCCCCGCACATCGTCGCTTGATCAGCGAAAACCAATCTTGCTTGATTTCAGACGTGAGCTAATGCTGACAAAGTCCTATGTCTCAAAATGACACATTTTCTCTGTAAATGACCAATAATATGGCCAAATGGTTTAAAATAGCTGTTTAATACTTGTTTATTTAACTGTGAAATTTGATGTAACTGGTGCCTGGTGTTTTATTTGGAAATCTGAGCTCTTACTGCTATTACCAGTAGAGGAAGTAAATCCAACTCAGGGGTGGGATTACAATCGAGACATTGACATTAAACACTGTTAGGTAGAAATTGAAAGCATAGTTGAGTCTAAAGTCTCTGACAAATGGCAATACCTTTGGTATAGTGGGCTTACAGACGCCTTTTTTATAATATCCAAAACAAAGTTGGAAGGGGTAGGATTACAAGCAGAAGTAAACAAGAAGAAGATGTATTTTCAAGAATGTGCCATGGCCATGCATCACCCAACAGTTTTCTAGGTCAAAGGTCAACTGTAAGGTCAACTATATGTGATATGATAGACCATAGAGCATGTGCTTATACAGTGCTCCAAACCAATCAACCAGAGGAAGAAGAAACAGAGTTCAGTCTACAGAAAAAAAGTAAACACATGTGAAATCAGATTCAAATGCTTATGTAGTTTCCTGAAGAGCAGAAGACTAACTAAAATAATTTAAAGCTTAATTAAGGCGGTGGGGGTGAGGTGACGGGGACAACACATATAAAACAGGTGAACTGATTATAAT
Source organism: Anableps anableps (assembly GCA_014839685.1). NCBI lineage: Eukaryota > Metazoa > Chordata > Actinopteri > Cyprinodontiformes > Anablepidae > Anableps > Anableps anableps. Next base: position 11,209,306 of record CM026081.1, read on the forward strand.
GAAGTGTGAGGTTTAGATTGAATTAAAAAAATTAATTATGTTTGTGATGCCAATACATAAATTCTGAATATGAACTGAATATTGTCTTGATCCTGTTTTTATGATACAATGGCTGGATCAAAAGAAAAAGTGGAAACTAATAGGACACAGGGTTATAATGTAAATGGGCTTGTATTACTTTTTAATTGTGCTTATGTCACTGAGGACAAAATTTTATTTGTTTTTACTTAAAAATATATTTTTTTACTGTGCTCGGGTTTGGTTTCTCTAAAGTGATTCCATCTGCTATAGAATATACCCTTTCACAAAACACAGATGAAGCAGGGGTAACCAGAAAACCATTAGCAAGTTTATACAAGTTGGATTAATGAAAGTAAAGATAAATGTTTGTTAAGATTGTTTTACTCTGAAAAGTGCAACCCAGGTTGCCAAGCCAAAAAAATGGTTGCTGTTGTATTCATATTCAACTTCAGTAGGAGAGTTTCACATAATTAAGCTGTTATTTAGATAAATGTGTCTTTGATTGTGTTTAATACAAAATAAAGTCACTCGAAAGGGAACTTTTCTTTGCTTATGTGCATGGAAGAAACATTTATTAAAGAAGTGTTATGAACCATCAGTTTGAGCGACCATCTTTCAGCCAGGGATCCTACATTCTCCATGATCTGGAAGTTGTCATGGACAGTATGCTCTTCTGACAAGCGCACTGATGCAGATACTGCCAGATGGAAACCTTAGGTGAACATTTGGGCTTTTAAATAAACTCTTTTTTTATCTGTTTGTTTCATAACAAGATGATTGGTTGGATTTAATGTGGGACAGTTCATCAAAATTTCAGTTTAATTTTCAGTTACAGCAGAACAACATCAGCGGGGTTTGGAAGAGCCTGAAGATAATTTCAGGCCACAAACCAAACTCCCAGGCTGTAGGAGACTTTGGGTGGATGAACAACCTGACAGGTTTAACCAGTCTCCCACCCAAACACTCCCTTAGCCCAGTCTCCCCTGCTGGTACTCTATTATCTGTGATGACTGCCTGCTTTTCTTCCCAGGACCTCTCAGCTCTCATCCACCACCTACCCCCTTCACTTCAAAAGACTCCATCCCACAGCTCCCTTCCTTTCTGTGCCTTTCAACACTTCAGGTGAGAAATGAGCTCACCTGAAGCATCAGTATCAAGACCAAGGTGTGAAAGACTGCAGGTCCGGATGGCATCAGCTCCAGGCTCCTCAGGTGATACAGAGATCAACTGTGTGGTATAATGGGATTAATGTTCAACCTGAGCCTGAAACTGATGTACCACTGCTGTAAAAGACCTCCTGTGTGGTACCAGTGCCAAAGACCAAACATCCAAAGGACCTCAGCAGCTACAGGCCAGTAACCCTGACTTCACATTTGACGAAGACCCTCAAGAGGTTGGTCCTCGCTCATGTTGAGGGCTTAATTAGATCTACTGCAGTTTGTCTACCAGCCTGGCATTGGGGTGGACAATGCCATCATCTACCTCCTGCACCAAGGATCATGTTCTTTGATTTCTCCAGAGCTTTACAGCCAGGACTTCTGAGAGACAAGCTTAAGCTGTCAGGAGTGGACCACCACATGAACTTGATCCAAATTAGGTTCTTTAAACAATGGTTGCACCACAACATTTTTAAATGTTGCAGGGAAGACACCATAGGTTAAGCTACTGTTCACAACTGCCAGAACGAAAGCCCCCAGCGAAGGAAAAAAACTCTTTGAAAAGATGTGGAGGAATCGGATCAGTAGGAGAACCTGAGGGTTTCATCAAGCCAACAATTTTCTGCAGCCAGAATAAGGTTATTGACTTAAATTTATCAAAAGTGGCAGGGGAAGAGACGAGGACAGGGGGGCATATAGAGAAGGTGTAATAGAGGGTCTTATAGAAGCAGCTTTGTTAATAAATAAGTGAAGAAAATCTTCACAGGTAGCAGGAGAATCCTCAAAATAAGACTTAGGGATCCGAAAAACTGAATCAGTGGCATTAAATAGAACCCTTTGGTCATGCTGGTTTTCCAAAATAAGGTTGGAAAAATATTTACTTTGGCCTGGTTTATAATTTTCTGAAATTGATGCCATCTGTCTTTTAGAGTGGAAAACGAGGTCTGTAGTTGCACTGGGTTGAGGATGCCACCTCGACCCAGTGTAGTTGGTGGGAGATAGAAGGAGTAAACAGCTGTTAGGCTCCATAACCATCACTGCTCCGAACAAACTCAATAAGTGTTTACATCCCTGCTAGTTTTTGTACTGTTATTTTGCATAGTTTATTCATTTTAAATAACACTTCTGCTGATATTTGCCCATCTCTGTTGTTTGTACAGTTTTAATTTCACATATTGCAAATAGTCTGTTTGTAAAATGCACAAACTCATGCACATTTTATAATTTTTATTAAAATTGTCATATTCAGTTGCACATTACTTTAGATCAGAGTATGCAATTTTTGATAACTGTACTATATGTAATTTTGCCCAATTTGCTTGTTGTATATTTTTATACTTTTACATTTGTGTGAACCTACATGCCTCGATGTCATGTCACTTTGCTGTTGTTACACCTGAATTTCCCCACTGTGGGACAATAAAGGATATTTCTATTCTATTTCACTCTTATCTGTGAACATTTTCAAAGGTTGCAATTTGACTATATATTTTTAAATCTAAATGTGTCATTATAGCCTAACATTTATCTCAAGCTATAATGAAATTTTATGTTACTCTCCCACTTCACCACTTCATTTACATTTGTCATGTTTTATATAGAAGGTGTTATCAAAATAGGAAATCATAAGATATCACATTTCATTCGAAAACCCTATTGATTCCAGTCCGACTGAGCTATTTTAAAACAAACAATTTAACCAATGCACATTTACAAATTATGAATAAAGAATAAAAGTGCAGTAATAAAATACATAAAACCTAAGACACTTGTAGAATAAACAAAAATAGCAACTGAAAAGAAAAGTTCAAGGCGCATTGTTATAAGCAAGAGAAAACAAAAGAGATTTAAAACAGAGAGAGAAATAGTCTGTCTAGATTGTGATAGCAATTTGTTCTATATTTGACATAATAGGAAACACCCAGACTTTTCTGAGCCTGTGTCCTGGTTTTCAGAACAGCCAAGGTCAGTTGCTCAGCAGACCTCAGTGATCTGAGATGGAACATAAGGGTGAAGCAGATCAGAGTGATACAGTGGAGCATGATCATACAGACGTGTATGCCAGAGGGATATCTTTAAACATTACAGTTGTCCAGAATGACTGTAATAAATGCCAGTACCACCCTTTTGAAGTTCTACCTTTCAAAACAAGATTTAGTTTCTCTGTCTTCTTCAGTTGGAAGAAACATCTCTGAACAGCATTGATTTGCTTCCTAGATTTAAAATCATTGTCCATAGTTACTCCCAAAATCAATCACAGGTTTGTGCTTTCCATGGAAGACCTTAAAGCTGCAGCACTTAAAAAGAAAAATTTGAATACATTCAAGTCATTGCAGTGGTTTGATGATGTAGGTACTATTTTTGAAACTGGATATAAATCTTACAATATTCTGCATAGTGGTGAGAGGAAATCTCATATTTTTTTCAGAGTAGAACTTGAAAAAAGAATATAGAACAAAATAGACAAAGACCCAGAACTGAATCATTTGACCACCCCCAACTAGAATGAAACAAGTTTAAAGCAACTCCTCTGATGCCCACACAATACTCCAGATGTTAAATAATGATGCTGTGCTTAAAAGTATAAAATGCAGCAGTTAAATCAGCAAAAAATCATGAGAAAATAAAGCTGAACCAAACACTGAACCATATTGGAGTTTTTACCTTGTACAGGTAATGCTATTGTCATGCCCTTAATGACTTGTGCCAAATATAAAGATCTGTTACACAGTGATTATTTAGAAAGAAAAATTAGCTGCAGATAAAATTGTACATAAGTTTTTTTCTGAGTTTGAGCAAAGAAACAATATGTTGCATTTCTTAATGCAGCTCTGATTGAAAGCATTCATGGGTTGATACATGTGACTGAGTCCAACTCACTCTGGATATCATGTTTGCAATAAATTTCCAACAGTGTCTCCCTCTCACCATCAGCCCATGTCTTCTTCTCGGTCATATCAGTTTTAGCAATAGCTGTAGTTAAGAAAATGTTTACCCTAGAACTTTAACCATGGTAAAATAAAAATGCTGAAGGTACACTTTGTTTGCATTACAAGAGCCACCCCAGTGGTCAAAGGTATTACCAAAGGTCGTACCTCTCGATCTGGGCCTTTTTGTAGGGTGAATTTCTGCCTGAGTTATCTGTTTTTACCTTTGTGAATGTAGTGAAAACAGACAACCCTGATTCCTGGCAAAGGTTTGTAAAGTGGAAATATGCCATCTGATACAAAAATCTGAAAAAAAAAAATCTTTCAACCACTGGAGAAAGCTCAGAAACAACTCTTCTTTTTCATAAAACTGAAAAAGGGTGAACTCCAGTGAAGTTATTACAACTTTGTTCAAATATTCAGTGTAAGCATTTTAACTGCAGTCATCACAAATTGGTGGGCTAGTGGATGGCTAGTCTTTAGATAATCACTGATATTCTACAACTGAAGTTGGAGAGCATTGGAGCAGAACACTGCCACAGCCTGCTAATATTTCAGATTTCTGGCACTAAAGCTGCACTTTACAAAGACAGGTAATTCTACTTTACAGTTTGGACTTACTATCTTACAAATATTGATGTGAGATGGGACCTACCTCCACTTTGAATTTAGGTTTCTATCATTTCCCACAAGTTGTAAAAACAGATGGGTAACTAGACCTACTTTAAACTTTGGGTAAATTGTTTGACAAAGTGATATTCCTGGCTTCCACTTGTATCCATTCTCTTAAAATACCTGCATTGTAATCTTACATTTTCTGTAATCATTTCCTTCTTGTGGTTGTGAGGAAACTGGGGCCTATCATGGGGAACAGGTAACAAAACAAGGCAAACAAAAATGCTTGCTCTCAATCACACATAACATCCTTTCAGAATCATTGGCTAACTAAAAAAAGGGGTTGGTCAAAATGAGGAGGATAAAGTACCCACACAAAACAACAACATGCATAGGGTAAAGATGAAAACTCCATCAAGAAGGTGAAGGCAACCAAAATTTTAACCAGACACCTTTGTATTGTGATTCACTTAAACAAACGTGAAAGTCTGAATGGAGTTAATCTGTCCTGTCTTGCATGTTAATATAACATTTAGGTGAATAAGATAAAAGCACAAAATGTGTCAATAAGAAGAATGTGGATAAACCACACTCCAACACTTTGTTAGGTGCACCTTGCTAGTAGTGAATAGGACCCATTTTTCCTACAGAATTGCCTTGTCTTTGTTGCATAGATTCAGGAATCCATTGCAAAAAATTCTTTGGGAGCTTTTTCCCCTATTGACTTGAACATGCAATGGCAACAAATTTGTCCATAGAGTAAATCTCCTGTTCTACCACAGTCCAGAGACGCCCCAATCTATTGCGATATAGTGACTGCAGAGGCCATTGGAGTACAGTGAGGTCATTTTCATGTTTGAGAAACCAGTTTGAGACTTATTTAAGCTTTGTGACATTGTGGATTATCCTGCCAGAAGCCATCAGATGATGGAAATAGGGTGGTTAGACGGCTTGGTTGGTAAAAAATACTCAAGCAGGCTGTGCCATTTAAACAATGGCCCTTTGGTACTAAGGGGCCCAAAATGTCATGAGAAAATATGCCCCCACACCATTACATCAGCAACCAGAACAGATGATACAAGCAGGATGGACCAATGCTTTCATGTTATTTATGACAAACTCTGACCCTACCATCTAAATGTTGCTGAAGAAATCAAGCATCATCAAACCAGGAAATGATTTCCCAATCTCTTGTTATCTCGTTTTGGTGAGGCTATGTGAATTATAGCTTCAGCTTCCTTTTTTTGCCATTCCATCATCTTGAACAACTCTGCCTGTTTTCTCCTAAAATCTGACATCAAGAAGATATTTTTGGCAACACATCTGTAGTTCACAAGATGTGTTCTCTTTTTCGGACCCTGAGAGATACCGAGTTTGAAACCTGAGAGATGGTTGGTATGAAAATGGTGGGAAAATCCCAGTAGATCAGAAGTTTCTGAAATACTCAGACCAGCCTGTTTGGTACCAGTACCACATGATTGGCTGATTTGTTTGTGTTAACAAGTTGAACAGGTGTGCCAAAGAAAGTAGCAAATTAGTGCATTTATGGTGCAACTTATAAAAAACAGCAGTTGCTAAAGGATTAATAAATGATTTCTCTTGCCCTAAAAAGACCATATTATGCTGTAAACATGACCTTCTACACCACAGGTGTTCCCTTAAGCACTGCTCTGCAACCTCAATAGAACAAACTAAATCACAACTGCTGCTGTAAACAGTATGTTGCTAAATTAGTACTGTCTTTAATAGAGTCACTCTTTTTTTTCCTGGCCTGGATAAGACGAGTTTAGTGCCATGCCACAATTAATATAATGGCATACAGCTTAATGTGGGAGAAAGTGAGAGACAAAGTTATAGTTTAAGAATAAAAAGATATAGAGATGCAATGAACCCACAAATTAATGTTATAGTCATATAGGAAAGATATTTTTTCTCAGAAAACTCTTTAATAATGCAGGAGAATTTATAGCAATCAGTTCACACAGAACAGATGAATTAAGAGCAAACACAGTAACTTTGCCAGTCTGTTGGTTTTTTCTCTCTTCTACCTAGACTGCAACAGCGGCATCCTAAAATGAATGAATATTAATATTTGATATATCCTACTTAGAGAAATGTGAAAATCAGTAAAGTGTCTGTGGGCTCTTAACAACCATCACTAACTGTGTAAAAGTCACAATATTAAAAGAGCATTTGTTGTATTCTCGCTTAATTTGGGATTTCACATGAAATTAAAGCATGCAGAAATCAAAACTCAAATATATTCATGATATTCTAAAAGTAAAAGCAATATTACTTAATCACTGTTGGGTTCATACAAATTTTTAGTTTATATGTTTAAGCTCTTTTCACAGACAAAACCATCATAAAGTACTGTATAGAAAACTAATAAAATAACTATTAAAATTAACTATTAAATTAAGTTTGTATAAAAAAGGGAAAATACACAATAAAACAACCAATGAAAATAAACATTCAACAGAAACACTGTTTAAACGAGGCAGTTTGTTAGTTCTCTTTAAGGGTGTCAATAGAGTAGCCATGCATAGCTGTAGACTGTCCCAGAGCCTTGATGCTGTGGACTGAAAGGCTCTGTCCTCCTTGGTCTTAAGTCTGTTGTGTGAAACGACTGGGAAACAACTAGAAAACAGCAAGCACCAGTATATTTTATGAGAAGATTGGATAAATAATCAGGGGCCTGGCTGCTAAGTGCTCTGTGTTTTAGTGTGAGAATTTTCAAACAAATTCAAAAATCTATTGGTAGCCAAAATAAATAACATAGATTTGGGGTAATGTGAGCAGTAATTATGATCTCAGTCTTGTTAATGTTTAAAACAAGGTAGTTGCTGGAAAGCCAGTCACTAATCTGAGATATAGTGAACTAGGGCGAACAACCTATCCAGCTGACAAGGCTTAGAAGACATACACAGACATATTACAGTTGAAAATCATGCATAGAAATGTCATTAAAAGACTGAGCGATGCCAGTTAAAGGAGGCATGTAAAAAGCAAATAATAATGAACCCAGAACCTTCCCCTGTGGAACCCAAGGTTTAGAGAGGCGGTTTCAGAGGTGAACTTATTTGTCATGACAGAAAAAGTCCTCCCAGATAAATAAAAAGAAAACCAACCTAATGGAGAACCAGAAATACCACGTTAAATTCTCAGCCTATTCAGTGAAATGTTATGGACAATGGCATCAAAGGCTGTGCTGAGATCAAGTAAAATTATTATGGAACAATTCCCTGCATCTGAAAATCAATAAACCTTCAAAAAAAGCTGTGGAATGCAGTTTTTGAAAGTCAGACTGAAAAGAGTAAAAAATTTGTAACTTACATAGCAGAGATCTGAACTGACTTCCTCCAACTTTATAAAATAATTTACTAAGAAAAGACCATTTTAGAATTGGTGATTGGGTTGTTCTCAGGGCTCTATGCTCATCCATGGTCTTGGGCCCATTGGAGCCTGATGGTGCTGCTTCCATCTTCCCTGGGGGCGGATGTATTGGGCCTTCCTCCCTTGGTGGGTCTCAGGCAACAGGGGTGCCTATTTGGGGTCAGTGGGGGAGCTGACTCCCTGGGAGGGCATTTTGCCCCTCAGTCCTTTCCTTCCCATCCCCCGGCCACCTCCCTCTGCCTGCTCCTTCATACCACCGCTCATGCAGGCACCATCCCCCCAGAAACCCACAACGATATGCGGGTATAGATGACAGATGGATTGATGGATGTCAAATAGCTGTATTTGGAATTATTTTGAAGACAGCATCAATTGTAAATACCACCTTGGCTCAGTAGATGCCTTTTAAAAGTTGAATATTTCAGCCTCCTCTGTCATAAGACTGACCGTGTGCTAATTTACTTTAACATAAGGTTTATTATAATCTTGTAAATAAGCCAAATAAAGCTAACTAATTGTGGTCTTTAAAAATGTTTTATAATTTGTAGGCTATAAATGTTTTGTATAAATTTGTGCTTGTTACAAAACAATAAAAAAACTGGCTTATTTATGATGTTTGTTATATCTAAATAATATTTGGGGCAACATGTAGAAGATTTGTCTCAGTGCTCTAAATAGGGCAATATTTGTGGAGATGTGTTGGATGATGTATTACTGAATTTCACCATCGTAGTGGAATTCAGTTATAAAGCTTTTTAAAATAGCTTAAAGTTTTAAAAATGGTTGAAAAAGGAGGAAAGAGGTGGTCATCCAGGGTGGCATTCATTAAGAATCGCCAATGCCGTTAAAGACTGCTTGTCAGGATGGCTGACAACCTCTGGCAACAAACCCATTGAAGAAGCCCCCACCACTTTTAAATCACTTATTTGGCAGCACTCTCTGTACTCTGCAGAATAAAGAGATGCCACATTTTTTCAAGCACTTTGTAAGCATTGCAGCTTTTAGCACATGCTTTGGAACTTCCTGTTGGAGCTTCACTAAAAGACTACTTCACATTTTTTTTCATCTTTCGATTGCTGGAACGCATCTTGAGCTGCTGTGTGAGAGCACTGGGTGATGGGCACTATTGTTGGCGACATGATCAAGTACTGAGGGTCATTGTAAAGACCCTTGGAAAGATCAAATGGAGTAGGCCTTTAAGAGGAAGAAAGCAAAGTATGAGGAGGAGCTGATAGTTGAATGCCAAAGCAAGGGATGGAGGACCTGGTGCTACCTTACTGAGATGGGGTTTAGAGGATTTACTGGCAAGTCACTCATCAGGGCCCTCCAAACTCTTGGAGTGAAAGGACCTCATATCAGAAAAGCCATTTAAGACATCAAAAGAGCTGCAGAAAAGGTGTCAAGATGGCTGTGAATCAAGTGGGGGGGGGGGGAATCCATGGACCACACAAGCTAATCAGACACAAGCCAGGGCCTGATCAATCCTGGATGGGTTACTTGGGGGAAGGTATGTGATAACGTGAGACCCAAAACACCAAATGATTCCAGGGTACATCACTGATGATGTGTCTGAGTTTCATAAGTGTATGTTAAAACTGTTCAAGATCTGAAATACTGATTATTGGGAGGAGTATAAATAATTTTTGACATGCCATTTTTGATAAAGTATAAAAATGGATTTTTTTAAATTGATACTTTATTGAAATTGTTTCATTGTCTTTTGAAAACTGTCACTCTCATTTCCTATAAGAAAAAAACATCTTGGTTGAATAAAAATAATTTTAGGTGTAAATCTGCCAGTAGTATGATTCATTTTAAGTGTGAGATGTTAACTTTTCTGAAACAGTAAAAAGTAATTTAAAGGAATTTTTGTACTGAAAATTAATTTAATGCATTTGAATCCATTTTAAATCAAACAGTTGTACCTTCTATCTGACAAGCAAGTACTTCAGAGACAAACGAAAAGACAGAATCAGCAAAACAACAAACAAAAAAACTGATAGTGAAACAAATATCAAAAGGAATCAGTAAAAATGGCAGATGAGGGGGAAAGAAGGAGAGTAGGAGAAAATAGTTAGACAGTCTGTCTTTGTCTAAGGGCGACAGGCAAGATAAATGCAACATGTGCACAAAGTGTGAAGCGAGGGAGAAGAAGACAAAAGAGAAGCACAAGAGGGAACAAAACAGTTGCCAAAGATTAAGTGGATCAAGAGGTGTTTGCTGTGTATAGAAATGTACTACATTTACAAAACAAATTAGTTCTCTCTGGTTTCCTGAGTGCCATTCACTAAGCTGAACCATATTTTTCAAATATTTGTGTAGTTTGCGTGAGGTTCCAGAGAATTCTTCATATCAATAATAAATTGTACTGATACTGACAAAAATCTACAGTTACACCTAGATTTATTTCTCATTGAAAGGCCATTATGCACACACACACACACACACACACACACACACACACACACACATATATATATATATATATATATATATATATATATATATATATATATATATATATATATATATATATATATATATATATATATATATATGTACTGCTGTTTTTCAGATGTAAAATGAACTGCAAAATCAACTATGAACCAGCTGGGTGCCTAAGGATGAATACCACTCTTCCATCTCAAACACCTTTTAATGTTGTCATGGTGCATCTGACTTGCTGTGCTTGTAATTTCATTTATCTCGAGGGCTGGAATACCATTATATCTGGTTCAGACTTTGCAACACACAACTTACAAAAGAGTATAAACAACAAGCAAAGAAAATGTATTCCAAATGAAAAAAAGCTTCAAAAAAACCTTTCCTGGATTTGTCAAGCTGGGCTTAGTTTTCTGCAACATGTTGGCAACAACTGAAAGGAAATTTGGAATGCAGAAGTGATGTGCTGCAGGTAAAAGAAACAAAACCCTGTGAGGCATGAAAGGTCCCTGACATCTGTCAGATGGCAGGATTGCTACATCTTATTCCTGGAAACTGCAGTCATAACTGTGTAATTTAATAAAACTTGCATGTGGATTATTACTTTTTTGTTTTGTCATGATGCAATGTTTATGAAAAAATGAGTTCACACAAATCTTTAAACTTTCATAACTGAAGCTAGTTCTTTTTTTGAAAAATTAAGTTCCTGTCCACAAAAGAAAGATAACCTTTCAAATATACATTGCAAAAAAGGAGAGTAAGCATAATCTTTTTATACATTTTTATTTTTACCCATTTATTATTGAAAAACATCGCTCTTTCTTGAGCTTAACTGCAATGGTTTATTTTTAAGAAAGATCTGGTTTTTATTGCTGAATGCTGGGTGTTTGCTGGCTCAACACCACCACCTCCCTTCTTCCCTGCCTCTCATGTTTTGTGGACTCCTCTCACCCTCAGCTCACCAGCCAGGGATGGTGAAGATTCTTAAGTGTCACTTGACTATGTTGTATAATGAGAACAGATCTTTACAGACTTAATTTGATTTCTCTTTTTTTATTTCAATAGCCTGCATGTGATTCGATATCTGTTAAAGCATTCCAGTTACAAGATTTGTTTTGTGAACTGTTAAAAGAAACAACAGGGTTCTAAGTGCAGCTTAGAAAATTTGTTTGATTACAGAAGTTATTTAAATAGGCCAACATCAGTGGAAGAGAGGATAAACTCTACCTTCTGTGTCAACCCTGACATTTTTTTTTTAAATAAAGGCAGCAGCACACCAGGCTATTTTACCCTTTTTTCTTTTTATTCACCTAAAAGTACAAACAGCATTCAGAAGGCTGTATTTAAAAGAAAATGACAATCTTTGTATCAATATAAATATGGGCATGCTTTCCCCTGAATGCAACTATAATACCTTATTCAAATGTAGGCAAATCGCTGCTACATAGAGCCCTATTTTCCTTCACAGCTTAAGAGCAGTACTTCCTTTGTCAATACTTTCAGAATCAGAAGGATGCGCAAATTCTGCTTTGCAGACATTAAGCATGTGCAAACATCTTTGTGATTTTGATCTTTCTTCATTAAAACAATATATTCCAATGGATTTGTCTTTCTTCAGGTCCACCGTGTTCATAAATTGCTAGTAAGTTTTACACAAATAAAGCAATATTCATAGTGGCTTCAAGTAGCACCACCTTTGTTCAGGATCCTTTTGTTGCAGCTGTTTTGAAAGTATACTAGAACTTGTCTCCCTTTTTTAAGCATGCTGCAGCATCTGATTTTTATTTTACATGGGCTCAAAAACCCACTAATCACACATTTTAAGTTTCATAATGCTTACATAGCCAAGCTTCCCCATCTCTTAATGATACAGCAGACTCTAAGAATCTGGTTCAGAAAGTCTGAGAGGAAGTACAAAACCAAAATCCCCCTTTCATGAAGAACAAATTATAGATAGGATTATTCAAATGCAGCTTTTTTTCAGTGATGTGTCATCCTTATTCTCTTTGTGCCAGTGTGTCTCTCTAGTCACTCTTTTTTTTTTTCGATCCAGTCCCATGTAGTCATATATTTTATACTTGCCCACAGTGAATTTTTAAATGCATGTGCTGGATAATGCTTTCTTTCTCATGAAAATACAAAAATCTGTATTTTGCCTAAATTAAATTAACTGTTGTGTGTTCACAGATTCATTTTGTTGCATTTCTTCTTTTGTAACTTCCCTTCTGACAAAGCTGTTTTTCCACAATCTGTCTCATTAACAAAAAGAACTTTTTTTCTTTAGTTCTCGTCTTTGTGAGAATGGTGACACTATCTGACAATGCATACTGAGTGCTGACATGCTGCTGACAAGCAATGACAGCAATGAGTGTTGCAGGGAAGCACAAGGTACTTTGTCTTAATGAGCTGCCATACGGTTTGAGCTCTCCTCCACCTGTTATACAAGTTATCTCTCTTTATTCTTCCCGGGACTGGTTTCTGCATCCGATTGTCTTCTTTTATGTTTCTGCTTATGCTGTCTTAAAAAAAGAAAGAAAGCAAAGAAAACACATGGCACATTTTATATTCGCTTAGTAAATCAAACAAGAGAAAATGTTCAAATTATCTTTATTAGACTAAAGAGTTTTGAGCAAATTCAGAGTAAATAAATAAATTGGTGCCCAGCCCAATCAAGGAAACCTATACGACGCACTAGTGTGTCGTTCAAAGTTATTGTAGAATGATTACAGTTGAAGTTCAGATTTAATGATGTGGGGTTCTGCTAAGTAGTTGTCTCTACCTTCTCAAGCAGCAGACAGATTTTTTAAAAAGTTTTTTCAAACTTGTAGAAAGATGGGAAAACTCTAAAGTTGTGCATGAAACTAGGAATGGTTTTTGATAAAGTGATATGATTCATCCAGGGTACTATTGCAATACATGTGACACTGGCATAAGAACTAAAATATCAAGGTTATTCTCTTAATTATTTTATTTGTTTTAAGAGAGTGTAATTGTTATTTACCTTTGTTTTTTTCCCTTAAATGTATGCCTAAATGAACTTTTCACCAGTTGTGATGACCAATACTCCCTGGGGACATTCCTGGTTAAATAAAATGAGTCATAAAGTCCTATTTGATGCTAAATGAAAGAGTCATTTCATTCAAGAATCATCTCTAATGCAAAATAACAAATATTTAGGCTAGTAATATCTTAGTTTGTGTGCTGTATACTGAATAATTAAGTGTTATATGAAACCTTTATTTTATGTGTATGTTTATGTATACACAAAAATAAGATGCTTATTGAAGTTTGTGGCATTAGGACCACCTTAGATCGAAACAAGGGTGACAACTGCATTATATAGACTGGTCAAGTGTCGACTGAATTATTCTATACTGATTATAGAGTCCTTAGAACACCTTTTTCACAAGTGAAACCTTTTTTTCTAATTATTAAAAAAAGCTGTTGGACACCAAAGAGGAGTTTGCCATGGTTACTCTTCATGCAAGAAATACCACTAAAACAGAACATTTTCTTAGTAGGTGTACTGAGCCTTCCATTCAATGACCTGATAACCATCAACTTATTATTTTGTTGGTATTATTTCAGTGCAGCTATGAGATAATAAGATGACTGATTATGACAGTGCAGATGACTTAGAGTTTTTTTTTTTTTTTTGTTGTTGTTGTTTTTCTGAGGAGATAAGAGAATATTTGTATGTGCCAGATTAAACTGACAAAAAACTGGCACACAGAGAGAAAAGATGATGCAAGTATGGAAACTCCTGAGAGAACTTTATCTACACGGTGCTGCATATGTGCATATGTGATAACTATTTTCCAATGTCAGTATGTCCTGACTGCTATTGCTGCCATGATTAGAACTGCAAAGACACTAGATCAGTCAGTCCGGCAGGTACGCCTCAGTTTTACAGTGAGGCTGTTTCACCCAAGATGCAAAGTATCATGTTTATCATGTTTGGAGTAGGGAAAGGATTAGAATATTTCTTTCATTCTCCAAAGATAAATTGAAAAAAAAAAAAAAAAAAAAAAAAAAAAAAAAAAGACATCATGGCACTGCTTTCACTGGTTCTCAGGGGAAATTTCAGGAAGTAGTTCTTGTCTCCATTTTTGCACCTATTTTCACGTTATGTCTTTTATTTCTGTATTCGGGGTTAATGAAGGACATTGCACTAAATACAGAGAGATGCAAAGTTGCCCTGTTTTTGTTGATGCAGTTATTTTCACTTAATATATACCATAAATTCTACTGTAAATAAATTCGCTGTCGTTCTCATGAGTGAATTTTTGCATGTTATCCATGCTTTCCGGTTTCTAACCACATGTTGGACCACACATCCAACATACAGCAAAAACAAATCCACAGACTTCAGAAAAAAGTGACCTTGTCTCTTTTGGCCCACATTAACGGGCCTCTGCTGCTGAGACACTTCACTAATGCACAGTAATCCTCCAACACAATGACCCCAATCCTCTAAATCTGTCAACAGGGAAGCTGATGCTCCAGATTAGAGATCCAGCTGCAATGATACCAGGGGACTCTACTCCTTTCTTGTCCATAAACTCTAACATTATTTATAGTTTAAATTTCCTAATATCTGTGAGGCTCTCTTAGGGGCTATCATTAAGTCTAAATGTAATGCAGCTGAATGTGATTAAATTGTATGACTTTAATTATACTATATAATTCAATGCATACAACATTCAAGAAAATCCATTCTTTTGAGTGAAAATGTTTTCAATGTGATTGAGGTCTTCTCCAAAAAATGTGATCAAGCCAACACATCTAAAAACATATGAGAGAAATGTTTGGCTAATGTCACTGGCAAGAAAGGAATAACACTGAGGTTTTAAAACAGCAATCAGATAAAGCCTTGGAATAAAAAAGGTAAAATGAAGGATATAGTGTTATTGCTTTTTTCTGAAAAATATGCATTTATTAAGTGAATTAAGTCTGCATTTGAAATTTGATGATTTTAAACATTGCTGCACCTAGTTCTATAGGAAGGCAAAATGGTAGCAAAAGAAAAATTACACAAAAGAGAATTTGGTAAGATTATATTACAATTACTTTTTATCACCACTCTAAATCCATCTGCAGCTGTTTGCAGAGAATGGCTTGTGTGCCATCACATCCACAGAAACAAATTCATGTTGTGCATAGTATCAGATTATCTGGTCTTCTTTAAGCTGCAGACAGTGTTTATTCATCACAGCCTGTAGAATGTAATTTTGAGCTGTGCTCACCTCCGAGACACAAGGAGGAGTGGAGATGGAAAGAAAAATGAGCCACAAGTTATCACATGTAGGCCTCCATCTTTGATAAAATACCTATAATTCTTTGGGGATGGAGTCAGGATACAAGAAATGAGGGACAATTTCTGATGTTTTATGCTTTTTTTCTTTTGTTTTTTTTTTTTATGGTGCAGCAGCACTGAATCCTAACACTGGCAGGCTCATCCAGCATAGTGGCATTTTGGAGAGTGATGACATCATACTTAAATCACATTCAGGAGTGATTAAACACAATTAAATCCCACTGATTCCTGGCAAAGCTTTGGAGATATAATCCAAACAATTTATTGTGTTTTTCTTGGAATTGTTGGATGATCTGAAAAACATTGATTCAATAAAATTTCATATAAGATATAAGAAAATCAATGTAATGTTTTATTTTTAGAACCTTAACAGGAAATGCACATCACATAATTTTTGTTTAAAAACAGGACAATGTCACTTAGAAAAGGCATCAATTTTTTTGTAATCACATATGAAAAATCTTTCAGATGAATATGTGTTGCATGGTGACAGTTTTCTTCCCCCTTATTTTGTTTTTTCTAGAGGTTATACCAGAATCTCCCTGGGACAGACCTGGAGCCTAAACTACCTGTGTACAAAAAGTTAAGAAACATTGCCCATATCAAATTCTGCCCAGACAACAGCAGGCATTAGTTTCTCATCAACACTGTTGATTGATTGCTTGGAGTAAGATAATGATCTCTGTATATTTTCTGATTACAGAATTTGTTAGTAGAAAAAAAGTTATTTACAAGAAGGGAACCCTCTCATACTACATCCAGTCCGATGACTAACAAAGACTAGAACTGTTCCTACATAAACTACAGAACTGTACAAAAGTAAATAGAGATTAGTGTTTCTTTGTTTTTACTAAGAAATGTGTAAATGTGTAAAACAGCATAAGATACATATCTATATTTACATGAAAAATTTTTTGAAATCCAAACACAAAACATCTTGAATAGTTTTTAAACATTCCTTGTCAGAATATGCATCTCATTTAGTAATATTGCTCCTTGTAAAAGTATTCATACCACTCGGACACATTTTGCCATATTACAACCACAAACTTTTATGTGTCTCATTGGGATTTTATGTGAAAGATCAAGCAGAGTAATGCATACCTGTGAAAGATAAGGGACATGTCATGTGGTTTGAAAAAACAGCTTACAAAGAAAAAACATATGAAACTGTGATATGCCTGCAAATGACTTGAGGCTGTAGGTTTACAAGCTTGAATAAACAGCCAGAGTCCAAATAAAATAGTTCAGATCAAAGCTTATTTATGTGTTAGCCATATCAAAGTCCAGGTTTATATCTAATGAAGACAGACTTAGAAATTCGTGTTTAGATGATCTCCATCCAAAATAAAGATAAAAAATGAAATAAGAATGGGCACAAAACTTTAGTTTCCAGGTGTGCAAAGCTGGTAGACATGTACGCCAAAAGACTTTCAACTGTATAGGAAAAAGTGGTTCAACAAAGCTTCCATGGGTCAACAACATTGACTCACAGAGGCTGACCACAATTTCACACCACATTTTAGAATTTCATATGTAAAAAAAGCATGGATCCTTTCCCTTATATTTCACAATTATGAGATACTTTGTGTAGACTTCTTACATCAATTCTGACAAAAAAAAAAAAAAAAAAAAAAAAAAATATGTGGGAGATTATGATTGTAACGTGACCAAATGTGAAAAGCTCAAGAGGTATGAATACATTTAAAAGGCACTCTATTACTCCTGACTACCTATGCCAACATATATGGCCACCTCAGTAAGTTCACTGGGGCTCTCCTAATGGTGTGACAACAGGCCATGGCATGTCAGGTAAAGGTGTCTGGGGCTGAGCGGGAGGCTGCTGCTGCGTTTTCTGGTTAGCAAAGTTTAAGTCCACACCGTTCTTCTTCAGCGCAGCCAAGTGCTTGATGTCCAGTGTTGTGAAAGTGGTGAACTGGACTTGATTTCTTTTGCTAGTGGGAGAATGCAGAGGCTCGCTGCGGTGTGGCCTTGCCAGCAAAGTGGCTGACCGGTTTGTCATGGGGTCAATGGCCTTTGCTTGAAACTGGTGTTGCTGGGAGCTGCTTCTGCAGCGTCCCAGTGTAGCGGTTCTCTCTGGGACAGCAGGGGCACTCACAGTTGGCAAAGACCCCTGCAGGCCACTGGGACCCATTGAATCTATCGAATGATGGGACTCAAGAGGACGGTGAGGCTCACGTTTTAGGGTTGCAGCTTGAGGTGGGGCAGCTGGAGCACTCAGTGGAGGAGTGCTGTGATTGTTGCCCCCCATCCACACCCAGTCATGTTTATGATCCTTTGGGTCTGCAGTGGGAGCTGGGCCTGCCTGTATGGGGGTCTTCTGTTTCCGAAAACACAGCTTATATGAAGCACAGTTGAGCAAAAATGCCATGATAGCGATACAGGAGACCCCTATCAAGGAATACATCCCAATTTCCAAGTCAGACAGGGCTTTGAAAGTCCTGATGAGATCACTCTCAATTACTTTAGGTCTTTTAGCTTTAGGAGACTCTTTCTTAGGTTTGTCACCTTCAGGAGTTTCATTGTTAGAAGATGAATTAGAATTGTCAAGCATGTTCCCATATCTTTTCTTTTTCTCATCTCCTCTACTGATAAAACTCACTGTTGGTTTGGCAGTGTTCTGCTGTGCATCAGACCATAAGTTCTTCATAGCTGTTGGAGTAACCATGTTAATGACACTTGATGCAGTACCCCCTGTAGGTTTGGTTCTTCCAACCCATACAGGTGTTTGCACATATCTGTTTGGAAGCATTGTTGTGATGGCGTTTTCTGGTACAACAGTTTTCTGGTTGGTTATTGTGCCAGTGGCTGGCCTTTTATCCATCACTGTGACAATTTTTTGTGATGTCACTGCTGTTTTAACTTCGCCTGCCACTTCCACATTCTTACTTGCTCCTCCTCCTCTGCTGCTCTGGAAGTTGGTCTTGAGAATCCCTGCACCTACTGCCAGCTTGCTCTTCCTCTTGGACTTCTGGCATTCCTCACAGATCCTCAGTTCCACCCTCACCTGCCTTCCACGGCCTTCGCCTTCACCTTGTGCAACCACAAATGTGGACAGGGGAGTACGCCGCACTGTGGCCACCCTCTCGTCGTTGGTGGAAACAGTGAGAGAGTAGACACCACGGTCAAAAAGCTCCAGTGGAGCAACCGCCCCATCACTGAACTGAACCCAGCAGCTGACCACTGCTTCCTGTGATAAAAAAAAAAAGCAGGAGATAAGTTCTTAATCTTTTATATTCAGGTTAAAATACAAAATATTGAAGCTCACAATAAATTTATGGCAGGTATTTCTACAGTGAGCAGATTTTAATATGATATAAAAAATAAAATAAAATTAAAAGGAATTATGAAAGAGGTCAGGGACAAGGAAAGAAGGACGGAAAGGAGGTAATGCACAAAGGAGAAGGGAGGAAGGACATACGTAAGGGATGATGAAAGGATAGGAAGTTTGGTAGGGCACAATGAAGGAAGGATACACAGGGGAAAGGAAAGGAAGAATGAAGGACACGTGGAAGGTAGGAAGGACGGACAGACATGGAACATAATGAAAGAAGGAAAGGAATGAATGATGGCAACAAGGAAGTGATGAAATGTGAAAACTTTTAACAATGAATAGGGGAATTTGGTCTAGAAATAAAAATATCTTTCTATACACTCATTGTCTATTTTTTATTATTACTCAGACCTGGAAAACACTAAAATTAAATTTCATACTTTTCCAAACTGCACAGGAATTCTGCAAACTGGATTTATTATTGTCTTCAAAAATAAAATGTTACATGTATAGCTATGGCTTTTAGTTTAACTATGAATTATAATTCATGCAATATTATGGCAGATGTCCTTGAACATGACCAGAAAGGTAGCATTAAGGGTCACATTACAAACAGAATTAGCTAATCAAATGACATTACAAAAAATGACCCATTTCCTGTGGCTAATATGAGCTGCTGGGTCGCCACAAACCTAACCTATATTTTAGATCTAAATACACTGTGAATGGCCCTAAGCATAACAGCTTGCTATTACAGACACAATTGGCTGGTCATCCGCAGTGCCAGGTTTATTGACTGGAGCAGAACAGCCGTGGCACCGCACTGAATGTAAAAGAGAGCACGCTTTTGAAAGGGAGCTGGTTTAAAATGGACAGACTGCCATGGCTAAATGTGTGAGTGAGCTTTTAACACAATCATCTGTCTGCCTCATCTTGGTCTCTCGCAGAGATCTGCAGCTGCTGATGAGGGTCCAAAGCGATAAAACACTCACATCAGAAGAAATTTTTAAAAAGTCAAAATGTTATACTTCTGCTGCCTGTGTCATATGAATTATGTTACTTTTTGGTGCAGGTCAATATTTATATTAATTTAGATAACTCAAAGCTTGTAGGATTAGTTAATAACCCAGATTTTACTAAAGCTGAAGGTCACCATTTTAATAGGAGCGTACCTTTAGAATTCCATTGCAACTACAAGTTAACAGGATTTCTATTTATAGTGCTGTATCTCTCTTTCTAATAATCACTTAAAAATAATTTTTTTGCAGCATACTTATGCAAAATATGATTCACCTAAAATCCCTTTATGCTATTAATCTTCATGCATTTTATTTTTATTTATTTAGGTATACAATACATGATAACTTAATATTTTACTTGCAGAATGTAAGAATATTTTGTGGCTTAAAACATTTATTTTGGAGCAGAGTCTGAAAAAATGCATTATAAAGTTTGCTGACCCTTGGTATAACCTTTAAGTGCTCAATATTTTTTTTTATTTTTTTTTTTTATTTTTATTTTTTTTTTTTATGGGAAAATGTGTCTTTTAGTGCAAAAGCACTTTGAAAGGTCAGTAAGATGAGAAAAATGCACAGATGGTTTATCATTTACTAAAACTGTTTTTGAACTGTGGAAAGTATAAATGTCCAAGAGACTGATTCTGTCCTGCTTTTGTTTTTTGAGATGCTTCATAAAGGAACAAATAACATTTTTAATTAATGTCACCATCAACAATGCAATTCAATGTTAAGTTTAAATTAGCAATGTCCTGCTGACTCAACATATTGTAAAGTCTGTGTGTTCCACAAAATCCCCCTGTCTGTTCTCTGCTTATGATACACTATGAGTCAGAAACTACAAGTCTAAATTTTATTCAATCAAAATCACTCCTTTTTAATATATAATTCTTCTTAACTGGTATCTGCCAAAACTAAGGATTTCACAAATTATTTCTAACCTTTTGTTAACTGTGTTCTATATACTAAAAGGCATGTTTTCAAACTCTGCACCAGTTTTGATTTCAAATATTAGAGTGGGAACACTTATGCAAGCAGCAGTGTTTTTATTTTTGTGTATCTAAAGATAATATCTATTCTGCTGCTTTTTTATGCATGCAGTAAGTGTTTCACAGCTGATGTAACTAATTAAAGAGAGGAAAATGTCAGCAGAGGAATGCCTCGAGTAAAATGCCCACACCATAAATGATGTAAAATGTGACTGCAGGAGAATATTTGGTGTTGCACCACAGGAGCAAAATCTTAGGCCCAAAATCATGTACCAAAGACAATCTAAAATTGTTCAGTCAAGCAAATCTGATGGGTATATGACGCAAGAGAACACTTTTTTTTCTACACACAAATTTTTGAATCCTCACAAACTGAGTTATTAATGAATTATATCAAAATGAAAGCACAATCAAGCAACTATAGCCTTGCACTTGATTAAACTGCTTTGTAGGAAAACATCATAAGCAGGAGAGAGATGTTAGTTTACTGAACACTGTAGCTGTATGTGTGAAGTCAGATATGTGTAAAGAAGCAAAAGGATGCCCATCTGAAGCTCCAGCTAGTAGATCTTTAATGCTGTACAGTGTTATTTTATGCATTATGATTTAAAGCTGCTGACGATAGGCATATACATTGCACTGATTTTACTAAATATCAGTGTCAGGTATCAAATTTGGACTCAATATTGGCAAAAGTCTCATCTTAAATGGCTCAACATCTGCTTTAAAAAAATCCATCTTTAATTCTTAGACTTTCCATGCATCTGTATGCCAATCAAAATTAATTTATTAACGTAGAGTATTTTTTCACATTCATTTTTTTATGGAAAAAAAATCCTATATCAGACAAAGATGACCTGAGTAAATACAAATTTTTTAAAATCATAATTTAATTTCTTAAGGGAACCAAGCTATCCAAAAAGAAAAAAATGAAAAAAGGAGTGGTTAGCCTATCAAAATAGCTGCAAGATTGAGGACTCCTCCAGGAAATTAAAAAAAAAAAAAAAAAAAAAAAAAAAAAAAAAAAAAAAAAAAACCCTGAACAACATCTGAAGTACTTCAGACCTTTCTTGCTTCAGTGAAGGTAGTTGTTCATGATTTAACAATATAAAAGGGACTTGGCAAAAACAGTACCCATAGGAGAAAGTCAAGCCAAAAAAGACGGCAGACCAACAAGAACACGACTGTCTTACATTTTGCCTAAAGAATTTGGGATTGCTGAGACAACAATGGAACGTTTTGGAAGCTGTGGTGCCATTATAGCTGGTGTAAAACTAAAACAGCCTTTCAAATAAAAATGCAATCAAACATGGTGGTGGAAGACCAGCAACTCTATCTCTGAATGGATCAAAAAGGATTTTCTGTGGCCCAATAAAAGTTTGGATTTAAATCCATTTGAGATTAGGTGGCATAACAGGTCATTCATGTTTGAGTACCTTCCAGCATGGCTGAATAAAACAATGCTACAAAGAGAAGAGCGCGGAATTTCCTCCACAGTGAAGTAAAACTAATGCTGCCAATTAATGCCACAACCAGGTATTAGGCTTAGGGGGCAATTACTTTTTCACCAAGGGTCAGGTTAATTTAGATAGATTTAAGAAAATATATATATAAAAAACAATTGTTTTAAAATAAGAGAGAAACAAACAAAAACATTTACAAAAATCAATCTGGCAATTCTGTTTGTAACAGTTTTCCAGTTGTTTACCTGCTTGAGCTCTGTGATTGTCTCCCTTGTGGTCGTTGTGGCAACAATAGCCCTGTTGCTCCCAGGGCTGAGCTGAAGAGACAGAGAGAGTCCGGAAACTAACTGCACCCCCAGTTCTGTCACGCTCACTTTATCATCCACCACCCTGATGCTCCTCTCAGCCAGGACTGATGACGTCAGCGGTGACAGCACCTGCAACCAAAAACACAGCCACATATTCTGGTTGCTATAAAAAACACTTCAACTAAGACACGCACAGAGGTCTGCTGATACCTCACCTGCACAACAGTGGTCCCCACAGCCCGTCCTTGCAGTACGATGCCATCTTGCACCCTGACGACTTCAGGATCTGCTACTTTTAGAGCATAGCGCACAAGGTCGGTCACATCGACCTGTACATTTAAAAAAAAAAAGAAAAAATAAAGAGCAAATAACTCTAAAAGCTTATAAATAGCACATACTCGATTGCGATCAGCACATAAAGTTTGCAAATTCAAAATACTTAGGAACAGTATGTCTGTGTGCTGGTACATAGTGATGGAGTATGGTTTTACCTGCCAATCAGAACCTATAAAGTATTCAACAGGCTCTTCTCCAGTAAGTGGGCCAGGCAGAACCTCAGAACCAGGCTGTGCCACAAAAGGTGTGATCACCCTCACTGTCGAAAGCTGGTACTGTAACATGCATCCCCTCCCCTTCCTCATCTCCTCATCTTCTTCACTGTCCCATGTAGATCTGACGCATACAGACAATAAAGAATCAGTTATATACTTATTGTGACACAGATATAATGAAGGTTGTGAAAGGTATAGGTGAATTGTAACAAATGAGAATGTTATCAGAAAGGTAGTTTTGATGATAATGGCTTACAGCTAATGAAAACTAAAAAATGTAAAAATATTGCAGGGCAATAAAAAAGAATTAATAAAACAGAAATGTGGGCCAACCGAAAAGTATGTGCACTCAGTATGTGCACTTGGTTGTTGGCTGCCCTGAATTTGGACTTGACAGAACCCAGTAGACCAACAACAGCAGAAGAGATGGCTCGCCAAGTCACCACTTACTGTGAAAACTTCACACTGGACTTCAAGCACCTATGATTTTGTACCTCTCCAGTCTTCTTCCAGACTTGGAAATTAGAAATTAATGCTTATATTTATTTAATTTTGGGCCAGTTAGCAGCTGCTCAACCTTTTTTCCCCCTTAGCCCAGGAAAGAAACTTCTAACATCTTGGATATGTTGACATCTGATTGCTCTTGGAGCACTGACTTGAGCCCAGTCTAACACTTTATGAATCTCCCCCAACCCTTCAATGGCCTATGTTTCACAATCTCTTTAAAGCTGCAGTTATACCTGTTGCTTGTACTTGTTTCAATCATATTTTTCCCTTCTATCCTTTCTATCAAGCTTTTTTTACATGGACTTTTGTGGCTTGTCCTCTTTGTAAAGGGTGTCAGTAAA
The DNA here is from genome assembly GCA_014839685.1 of Anableps anableps. Lineage (NCBI taxonomy): Eukaryota > Metazoa > Chordata > Actinopteri > Cyprinodontiformes > Anablepidae > Anableps > Anableps anableps. The sequence continues at coordinate 11,233,651 of CM026081.1, forward strand.
TGCTTGCTGGACAACTGTCAAAGTCAGAAGCCTTGCTCATGATTGTGTAAGCCATAAATAACATGGTAATAACATGATATTTCAGTTGTAAAACATTTTTTATTGGGCATAAATTGTGTTAAGATTTTGTGTTAATCTGTATTTTGAGTTTTCATTAACAACAAACCACAATCCACAAAATTGAGATAAACACTTGAACTATACCACAATTCATGGCCTATTCTAAGACATATTCTAGCACTAAACTAATGTGTTCTCCCCCAAGCGCAAACCCAGACTGGCTATTTCAACTTGCTTGCAGCCTTTCTCAGACAACACCAGCACAACAAAAACATGCTGTTAATCTGTGAACTTCTGGAAGAAAAATAGTAAAGCCCATCAGCATTGTTGTGGCTGCTTTGGAGGCAAAGCACATGTTGAGTGACCTTTTTCCTCAAAATCAATTTAACTTAAATTAACCAAGATCCCACGGCTGAGTGGTTTGTTTATACGTGGTAGAGGTTAAGCTGTGAACCTCTCAGCAACGATCATATAATTATCATACACTCAACTGGTCCTGCCACACAGTGCACCTCAGGTGTGCTGCAGGGTTGGTGGAAATGTTTTTACACTGCGGGCAGAAAGCTCCCGTCAAGAGGTAAAGTCCAAATAAACATCATTACTACTTAGCCTGAGGTCACAGCTTACCATGCGATGGGAATGCTACTTGAATTAAATCACTGTGACTCAACAAGAGCGCACAAAAAAATAAGTCTTGACTAAATTCGGTTGTCCAACTTATGAAGTTTAGAGACACTGCAGCGACTTTTTTTTCTGCATAGAATAATCATGTTTGTCTGTGCTTTGCTTATTTTAGTATTGAATTAAAAATAAACACTTCAGAAAATGAACTGGAAACAACAAACTTAATAAATGGAAATGAATCTCCAGGATATTTTGCAAGTCATTTTTGTCTCTGGCTTGTATGCATATACATAGAGAGCCTTGCAAAGTATCCACATTCTGTATTTTTTCACTCTTCAACCACACATTTCTCTGTATTTTGGAGGGATTTTATGATGCATTGCTTTTAAATGTTTTTCCAAATAAAATCTTTAAACTGTGGCATGTGTTTTTGTATTTAGACCTATTACCCAATGCCCCTCAACAAATCCAGTGTAACCTATGTTTGAAGCCCTCCAAGGTTAGTGAACAAATATCATAAAAACCAAGCAACATAACAGGCAAGGAGGGGTTTAGGTCATGGTTAAATTATGCACCAATATTCCAAGGTTTGATTATCTCAAGAAGCACTGTTTAATCTATCATCTGCACTTTGGAATGCTATTGCAGAAATGTAACCGACCATGTTATGGCTGTCCACCTAAGCTGACATAGCGGGTGCTTTTTCCCATAAGCCATGTTTGGGACACAGTTATGTCTGGTGGAAACCTAAAACTTCACCCAGTTTTAGGTTTCCATCAGAAGAGGCAGGGAAGATGGGAAGGGAAACGTGCAAGGCTCCAATGGATTTACGACTAGGGCGAAGGATCACTTTGCAACAGGAATACAAACCTAAACATACAGTCAAAGCTACAGTGGAATGGTATAGATCAATATTTGTATCATGTTTTGAAAACTATGCATAATTTTCTTTTCAGTTCACAATTGTGCACTACTTTGTGTTGATCTATTGCATAAAATAGAAATCAAATCCAAAAATGTTTGTGGCTCTAACATGACTAAATGTAAAAACATTCAAGGTGTATGAATACTTTTGCAGGGCTCTGTCCCACTTCCTACTCAGAACACTTACCATTGAAATATGAGATTTCTGACCTACAATCCCATTTGTATCTGGAGCTTGGTATTGGACTTTGGGGAGGGGAATGACAGCCATTGTCAAAGAGTATCGAGTGGGGAAAATAATGACTTTACTGTACTTATTGATTGAAACCCTACTAACCTTTATTTCCAGGACATCTGTGCGTGTCTAATGCTCACTCACTTGCCAATGCACTAAACACAAATGTGGCAGTTACTCTTGTTCTGGCTGACAACATGCAGTTGTGTCCAAAACTCTCAGCACTATTGAAAATTTGTGAATTTTACAGCAGATCCCCTTTGAGGCAATGGCTATTCGTAAGAGTGACAATCTTAAATTGTAGTGCAAATTGTCATATCTTTTTCAGTATTTTTTAAGGAATTAGTATCAATATAAAGAGACATTTACTCTCAAAAGTTAGATTTTAGCAGGTGTTGTACATTACATTAGCCTTAGACACATCCTCTAACACTATTTCAACAACTTTAAAGTGAGAATTTTTCTCAATCACCATTATGCTTTTAATATTCCTACAAAAATTAAGTAATATTAAAAGCTATAAAGCAGATATTTAGTAAATTTGAAGTTTTCCAATAACCACCATACTGAAAGATCTTTTAATACAGTTGTACAACAGGACTTGGATGTTTTCAGTTTGAGTTTTGACATAAAAACAACCAAAAATATGTATCCATTGCATGACTGGTAGAAGGAAGCAGTTTAATTGTGAGCTCAAGTTTTACTCAAAGGTTGAAATTTTCAAGTTTCAACTTGGAAAAACTAACACAATTGTCTCTAAATAAATCTAGATTTGAAATAAAATTTTAAAAGTATAGTTCTATCCTTTGGACTAGTTTTTAATTATATGTTCCTTGCAAAAAGTCAAGTGATCTCAGGGGCCACAGAAGACCCAGGAGTCCCTGAGGATTAGCTTAGTTTGGTTATGCCATGGGCCAGCGCTGCCTTACCTCCTATTGCCAGTTGTGACAGGGATCCTCCAACCTTTAATCTGGCTGAGCTCAGGGTCGGCGATGTCGATGAACATGGGGAGGCGGGGCATCCACACACTCACCTCCAGTTGCGCACTCAGGAAACCATATGTGAAATTGATCATCACGCTGCTTTTGCCTTTTATCTCTTTTCCATTTACAAAAACATAGTTACAGCGTTCTGACACCTGGAATGACGAATGGAGAGAAAGGTGGTTATAAAGTTCATCTAAAAAAGCTCACAGGATACATTTGATTTAAAATGTGGCTTTGCTACTTTTTCTTTAGATCTTTTTCTACATTTACAACATCACAATTTCTTTCATGTAATGGTTCAAATAAACAGGACAAGATTGTTTTTGGGATGGCTGAGATGCTGAAATGGGAAGACAAGGACCGACTTAAAATTCAAGCACAAAAACAATACAAAAAAAATTCTTGAATTTCATACCACCTCCAAAGTGTGGACAAAAGATCTGAAAGTGCTTGTGTTTGTCATCTAAAGCCTCTGCTGTTACAGAATGTAAATAAGCCCTGGTTTACAGCTATGATGTTGTTTTGGAGGTAGGAGCCAGGCAGTCCCCACCAGCAAGAGCAATGAGCTGAAACAGCAGTTGGTGTGTTTTATTTCAGATTGGAGGCCTATCTCCACTGCCGCCTCACTTATCTTAACAAACCAGTGGCTCCACTGGGGTAATTGGAGAGCACTAGACTGGAGAATAGAGTGAAGCAATGAAAAAGGGGTGGCACAAGGGAGAAGGGGAGTCGGGGTGGGGGGGTCATAAGTGAGAAAAAAGGTGGGGTAGGAGAATGCTAAGGAATGTCAAATTGAACTTTTGTGGAAATACAGACTGTGGTCACTATCTAAAGACCATTTCCTATAAAACCCACTGATAAAAATGTTTAATGTCCTGGAGCTCTCCAAAGTAACTACACACAATGTATTTTAGATGGTTTAAAATGCATTTTTCTTGTTATATTTCATTTGTTTTTTGCTGTTAATTTTGATGATTATGGTTCATAGCTAATGGAAACCCAAAATTTAGGTCCTCAGAAAATTACAATATTATATAAAACCAATGAAAAATGTGTTTTGCTTCAAAAATATTATGGCCTATATAATATGGGACAAACTACTGACATGACAGTTAACCAGCACATATTCACTGACACCCTTCACAAAAAAGGCTAAGTCACACAAGGCCACCACTGAAGAAGCTGGCTGTTTACTTAGTACTACTGAGAAGAAATAAAAATTGGTTTAAAAAGGTGCATAACCAACAGAGATCACTGCAGCCCTGAAAGGATTATGAAGCAAAGCCTACTGAATAATTTAGGGGAGACTACAACTGGAAACAGAGCATTAAGAGCCTTCATACTCAGACATTTTATAGGCCAAAGCTATGGCTGTTGTATTCTTTGTGGTAAGAAAGTTCGTAAACCAGAGACATCGGAAGCATTGAACTTGGGATAAGGAGGAAAAAGGACTGCACTGTTGCTCAGTGGTCCAAAGTTCTTCAATCATATGAAAGTACATTTTGACCTTCATTTAAAAATCAAGTTCCAGAGTCTGGAAATAAAGGGGAGAGGGATGGAAACCCAGTTGCTCTAGGTCAATTGGAAAGTTAACAAAGACAGTGATGATTTGGGGAGTAATGTCATCTGCTAGTATTGGTCCGCTGTGTTTTATGAAGTCCAGGGTTAGCATAGCCATCTGCACAGATCACATCTGTGCTATGATGCAGAAATTCATACAAAAAGAGCCCTGACCAAATATTGAGTGCATATACTGCACAGTACGTGGGTATACTTTTTAGTAGACAGTTCTGTACTATAAAACCTTGTTGACTGGTCTAATGTAATATTCCAGTTGTCTGAAAAATGGAATTCTGGGTTTTCATTGGCTGGATACTCATCAAAGTTAACAGAAATATAAGATATATTTTACTCGGTATGTGATGAATTATATAAAATATGATTTTTAGTTTTTTAATTAAATTACTGAAATAAATTATTCCTTCAATAACATTTTAATTTACAGAGATTCAATGTAGTAGCTGTAAATTTGTCTTTTTTTGAAAGCACACTATTGGACAAGTGACTTAGGTATATAAATTTAGCTTATCTGTGGCACTTAAAGGTATACATTATTGAGATTTTGGTTTTGAAGTATACCTTATCTGATTACTAGCAAGGCTCTAATAGCAGTTTCTCTTGAATACGCCGAGTGATCTGTCAGAATTTATCTGTTTATGAGCCTTTTCAGGTAAATAAGAGAAGATGTTTACTACAATTCTAGTGTGAAATTATGAAGTTTATTAAGTTCAGTTTTTAAAACGTGACTAAAAATTAATTTTAAAAAGTATTTAGATTAGGAAAACAGCTGATATGTTTATGAGGTGTATGAAATATTTGAATGTGCATAATTACTGAACAGTGTCTGATCATAATTAGAAAATGTATTTAATTCATTTGGGTACATTTTTCATGAATTAAGTGGGAAAAAATGGCTTTTAAGAAACTATTTTTAACAAGATTGTTGTTTTCACAAGTATCTGTGTATTTAACAATTTTAACTTTTAAAAATAAGGGTAACTGAAGCATTTTCTTTTAATTACTTTACTTGACTTTTTAAGAATTTTCAGGGACAAAGGTCCAAGACTTTCTGTTTCCTTAGTGCATAAATATGACAATTTCACAATCCACAGGTGTTTGTGTCTTGTTTGTGTGTGTGTGGGGAGGGGGGAGTCTTACTATATTCAGTTGTTAGCTACAGCCATCAGGGTTTTGCCGTATTAGTTCATTCCTTTGTTTTTAGCTTTATTCTTGTGTTCTGTTTTTTTTTTGTTCATTTGGATGTATTTCATAAATCAGTGTTAGTTTTTTCCCACTGGTTTGTATATTATTTGTGTGTAGTTCAGCTTATAGTTATTATTTATCATCCCTCATTCTGCCTGTTTGCTCTCTCCCGCAGTTGTTCCTAATCCCCTGATTAACACACCTGCATTCAATGTCATTCTCCACTCTGCCCTTTGTATGCAAGATTCTGTTTTTTATTGTTCTTTGTTGGTTCATCTGCTTATTCTGTTCCACACTGTTTGATACTGCCACTGATTTGTTTTTGGATTTATTTAGTTTTCTTATTTTCAGTTCATGTTTCAGATTCATGGACCTTGGACTTTTTTTGTTAGTTTATTTTTGTATTGATAACCATCTTTATTTTTGCTCCACTTCAGCCTCCCTTCGTCTGTATTTGGGTCCTCCACAGCCATTGCCACTTTTGTGACAGACATAAAGAGGCCTCTTCCTTTCACTGGACTTTTTATTCATTCTCGTCAAAAAATGTGGTTGCATTTTTATATAAATGTTTTTTTCATTATTTGTTATTTATTTTATTTTGTGTAAGATTTAAATGAATTCTTTGGTTTCCTGTGGTAAAGTTAAAATGGTTGTAATCAACTTTTCTAAAGAAAAAAATGAGGGTGGGGAGATAAAAGATTTTTCTTTTTTTTTTTTTTTTTTTTTTTTTACCAAAAACCTATAAACCTGGTGCTTTTGACTTACCTTGATCACATCCATCTCTGTTGATTTGCAGTTGGTGTAGTTTGTCACATCTGTAACTGTGCCATTGGGCTCCACAGCAAGGGTTTTCAAAGGAACTGAAACCATTTTACCCGTCAACACAGCAGTATTCAAAATGTCTGTGGTCTGGGTAGAAAGAAAAGCATATTAAGAGCTAGGTGGTATGCTGCATGGTTTACTTGTTATGTACATGAAAACATTTAAATCAGTGGTATGACTGTCTTCAAAAAAGCTACCTTATCTATTTAATTGTTATTAAGAAAGGTTTGGGGATCATGAGCCAGTATTTGTAAAGATTAATATAAAAACATGGTTTGTATGTCACAGGACCACTGGTTTTCTTTAGTAGCAACTACCACAACACCATTTTGAGCTCTGGGCTAAGACATGGGTATTAAAAAATGTAAAACAATATATATCTTTCCAGAAAAATTAACATACCAACCACAATTTTCACTTATTTTTTTCTTCACTTTATTTCCACCTTTCTCATTTTACAGTGCAGCAATAAAAGTGAAACAGGAAAAAAAAAAAAAAAAAAAAAAAAAAAAAAAAAAAAAAAAAAAAAAAACTATATATTACAGAGACTGTCCAATTAATTATTTAAACATCACAACTGAAACATTAGTTAGGAGATTTTGGGATAAAATATAGAAATTTGATATTAGCTTGCTAAATTTGTTCTGATTCGATACATTTCAAATTGGAAGTCCAAAATTAAAAATATTTCACAAACAAAATCTAAAGTTTTTTTTCAATATATATTTCAGATATTTTTCTGTTTCATGTCAACATAGTATCAAGAACTAAGGTGTTTTGATGGATTTTCACAACCTTTGACATATGGAAGATAACAAGCAGCTTGTTATGGAAGAGAAATTGCATTACTAAATGTTGAGCATGCAGTAAACTAACTGAGCAGATTGAATGAGGATGCATAGAATATGGTGAGCTGGGCAGCAGAGCCATGATCCACACATGGCTTAGAGACTCACTGCTGAATTGTTGTATATAAAAGCATCTCAAAGAGCATCTCAAAACTACAAGAAAGAAGCTGCTGTTTTTTATTTTAGACCAGCTCCATAATGACATTTCTGAATCCAACTGGGCACACTGATAGTAATGACAGCCCTTCATCCAGGCAATGAACCAGTAAGTCTGCTGCATAAGCAGGTCCACCACAGTAAAGCAGGTGATTAGGAGACTGTAAAAGCAGGCTAGGGGAGAGTATTGGTCTCTAAGAAGTTATATCAATTTCTTAGACGAGTAAAAGAAAAGTAGTAGGTGCTACTCACCTCTCAAGTGCTGTTGGATCTGCTAACTTACTATGCTGCCAGCATCCTTCAGACAAGAAAAACCCATTTCATTTTATATATATATATATATATATATATATATATATATATATATATATATATATATATATATATATATATATATATATATATATATATATGTGTGTGTGTGTGTGTGTGTGTGTGTGTGTGTGTGTGTGTATAGATAGATAGATAGATAGATAGATAGATAGATAGATAGATAGATAGATAGATAGATAGATGTGTGTATAATTACAAATTACTTGCTGAGGAAAAGACTTACTGTGTTGTCCAATGCATCCACAGTGTTTCCTCTCTGGACTTTTAAGAGTTACAGTTGTTTTATTTAATAACCCATATTTCATATTTGTTCATGCTAAAGTTGGGTTATGATAGATTGTCACAGCATTTTGATGTGTCATGCGGGTATAAGGCAGAGAGAAAGCATCCATGTCTGTCTTTGTAAATTAAACCTGGTGTGAAGAATAGATCTTCATTTTTTACAAGCACATTCCTCCTGTAGGCAGAACCTAAATCAAGAACAATATGTCATCTGGGGTTTTCATATCTCACAAACACTGCTTTCCACAATATGAAAAATAAATCATCATTTCTATCTATTTTATTTTGCTCAGGGGGCCTGAGACAATTTCAGCTTTCTTACAACAGGCAGAGGCAGTGTATACTTCTTACAGGCTGTCAGGTCATCACAGAAAACACACAAAACATTTCCAAGTCTCTGTACCTAAGTAGGGATGGAACAGTCTAATGTATGGAAGAATCACAAAGTAAAGAAAAAAAATGTATGCTGAAACAATTATATTTATCAAAGACTAATTAAACTCAAAGAAAATGACCAAAAAAAATCCCCCGATAACCTTTTGACTTTGTGCATTTCTTAATGTTTATGTTCGGCTTATTAAACGACATCTTAGAACAGCAAAATACCCCGAAATCTAAAAAAAATTAGATATTAATAATTGCCTTTAGTCTCTTATGCCCTTTTAGTAAATGAAGATATGAAAACTAATTAAAATGCTAATTAGCGAGTAAAAGTAACTTAGCAACTGAGTGAATATTTCTGTAAGTAGTCGTAGCTATCTTATTCCGTTCTACGTTTCTCTTTCTGGGCAGGCCAGCTGACAAAACACTAAATGTGACACATTTTGCTGTGAAAATCAACATGAGATGCTATAGGTATTGTCCCATTTTATACATGAGCAGGAATAAAAGGCAGCGCAGGTATTAGCAAGACCACAATAATTTTTTAATGTTTTTATTATGCTTTTCCTCCCTACATTCATAAACAGCGCAAGAGCATAAGTAATCCATAACATTGTAAAAGACTCTGGAATGCTTCATCTTTTTAATTGATTCATTTGAAACAAAAAATGTGCTGATGTAAGTGAAAATGTATAAGATTGCAAAATTATAAAATTTAGCATTAACAACTTCTCATTTGTGATATAATGTCAGAATTAAAAATGATAATCTTTTGTTTCAACTGTGCCCAGCAACTGCCACCACCTATCAGCCTACACCCCATCATCCCCATTCCACCCCATCTGCAACTTTCACCCTCATCATAACAACTGGGAAAGGAGGTGATTCCTAACCACATCCCTTCCACATTCCAAATATTATGCCGATATTCTGCATTTGAAAAAAGCAGCAACACTATTTTTCAATTTACAATTTATTTGATTGGAGAGCTCATTTGGAAAAAAATCTCTGGCATATCTCCCTGGAAAAGGGAATTGCTCCTACCCTCTGTAAAATTCTGCCACTAAAATCAACTCCAGCTTTCAGAAAATGGTATTTGTTTCCTGCAACATGCATATCACCAACAGCTCTGGTCTTTGAGCATGTGATGCTGTGGTGTCTGAGAGTACCATGAGTTCCTATACCTGAAGTGTATCGTAAAGGGGGTGTTTCACACAGGACTGACCAGATGTCCGGATTCCAGCCTATTCAGAGACAAAGGCCTTTTACATGGGACTGACAAAATGTATGGTTTCAGAACCATATAGAGGGACAAATGTTGTGAAGCAGGGAGGCCAAAATTTTGAAAAAGGATGCATGAAAAAATCCTGGGTTAAATGATATAAAACCCAGTTATGGTCATGGATGTGTTTGTGTCCAGAGGTCTATATAAGAGGCTGTGTCCTGAGATCAGAGGGAATTCTTCAGTGATCGGGCCACCATTCTTCATGATTTGGTTGTTGTGATGTAGGTTACAGTTCTGAATAAAACTTTTGGCTGTTCAGCTGAAACCATGTCTGCAGAGCCTTTATTCCTGAAGCATCTTAAAGACGACCACCAACCATCATACCACAATGCTCTTTACGTGAGATTAATTTGAAAAAAAAAAAAAAAAAAAAAAAAAAAAAAAAACATCAACATCGGAGAACTTTCCATTCAAAAATGCAAAATAACACATTTATAGTTTTTCTTAGTCACTTTGGTGCAATTCTCGAATCATTTTTGACATTTGCAAAACAGTCAGTGCATTTCTCAAAACAAGCTGTACAAACAGCAAAAAACCATGGCTTACCTGCAAAGTCCAGTCTCTTTCTCAAAATCCTTAGTTCATCTCTCAAAGTTAAATATCTGTGTCAACGAACATGTCAGTGCCTCAGAATGACAAGTCCTTGTTTCAGTGTGTATGGATAAGACAGTCAAATTGATTATTCATGCTGTCAATATAGCAGTATACGCTGAAGGGTTGTTGTTTTATAAACTATGACTAAAGTTTTGATGACAAGCATTGTAAAGTGTAATTGTAGAAGATCAATGGCAAGAGACTGGACAAGATTCACATTCACGCTTTTACTGTAATTTGACAGATGATGTCAATATGATACAGAAAGGAAAATACAGCACTGGAAAGCACAAAGAAAAAAGTAGAAACAGAAAGATAAGACAATCTCCTTAAAGAAAACTATACATGCAGTGCTGTAGGAATTACAGTGCAGTTTTCCTACATCTTCTCGTATTCATGTCTGTTGGGCCACAAATTCTCATCCACATCACAACGAATGTCCTCTCTGGCAATTCAGCATGGAAAGAATCTTTTAGGAATGAGGAGTAAGGTGAGAGTAACTCCATTAACATCCTGCTGAGGGCCGCAAACCATTGCCTGATGATGTTGGAGTGATTGAAAATGGCATATATCGTCAGCCTTTTCTGCATCTTCCTCTGTTTTGTCTCCTAACTCCTCTGCTACAGCTTCACTCCTTTTCCTCTTCTTCTATTTGGCTGTTTACCCTGTCCAAATCCCTGTCCTTCCTTTGTCAGAAATGTAATACTGTGTTGTGTTCCAGCTATGTACACTATATTCTTCCCAGATGATTGTTCATGACACCTTCGAGCTATTTCAGAAAACTCGTTGATCAATGCTTGATCTGATGCTTCACACATTTACTACGTTGGAGAAACTCAGGATTCACCTGGGAGCAACTTATCAGTTCAGGACAAATTTAGAAAAAAAGTCTATGGAAATGTATAGAAATATGCTTGACATATTATGACAACCTGTTCAAGGATTTTGCATGTAAAGACTTATATGATGAATTTATGCTAAAATGTTATGGAGGTTAAGACTATTCAAGAGAGATCCATATATTTCATTTTGATCAGCATGACAAAAGCAATTGCAAATGTAGGAAAAAGCAAAGAATTGCACATGATCATTTGCATGATATACAAACGCATTTGCAATTTGCTCAAAATAATCAGAAATTGCTTTTTTGATGTGCACAAGTGACACAATGATTTGAAGATTGAACAAGTAGTTTTGAGAATTTCTATTCTGTTCTGAGAAATGCACCAAAGTCACTGAAAAAAACTGTAAATGTTTACAGAATCCATCTTTTTTCCGAGCAGAACTACTTCAAGTGCAGAACTTCCAATGCATGTAACTTGAGAATCAGAAGAAAGCACAATCCCTGGTTTACACATATTTAGCATTTATAAATGGTTTAATGAATCTGCCTATGAGTTTGTAAAAAACTGAAAGTAAGACCTCTGTGATGACAATACAGGTTTATCTCCAATTGATACTCACAAAATGAAAAGGAATGCAAAACAAATCAGAAAATACATAAATTTTCTGAAAACTAATATCTATAAAATCTTGTCTCTCTACCGCCTATAGTAAACTTGCTCTTATTTATACTTATCCAGTTTATTATTCAGCAGCTCATATTACAACTTTACTTTATTTCCCTGATCCTTGAAAATATAATGTGAAAAATTTGTGTATAAAAAGGTTTGCATGATCAGTGGTTGTTTGATTTTGAGATTTTATTATACCTCCTCCCTGGTATGAAAGTAGTAGGCAGTGTTCAGCAGATGTTTCCCAGGCATTGTCACATTTTGAACCTTGCCGACTTGACAGCTGCTGACCGCAATTCCGAAAGAACATGTTCTAGTTCAGAGCAACGAAACTGACCCAAACATAAGCCAAGGGATCAGGGATAGCAGAAAATCAGAAAGTAATCGCTGGACACTGTGGTGATGCCAGTAACATGCTGGGAGAAACTCAGATGCTGTTTTCTGCAAGCTCACCAGTAATTCAGCAGCTCAAGTTTCTGACGTTCAATTAACTTTTAATTTCCCAAAATAGCACTTGAATGTTAATTATTAGATTCACTTGTTTATCAAATAAGGTTGAGGGAAAAATCACTGCTGTACAGATAAGTAGGACCAATGCTAAAGTAACAGATAAAATGTAAGTGTCTAACAAAAAGGTCAGGGTTTTAAAAGCATGGCCTAGAAGGTGTAAGGCATGGAACTGTTACAGCAGAACTTAAAGACAAAAGCACCAAATATATTGGCCCAGCAGTTGTTGAGGCAGCTAAATCCCAAAGACGACTATACCATTTGTTTCTCTTTGAATTTTGTTCAATGTTACAGAAAAGAAAAAAAAATAACTTTCATCGTGTGAATCCTTTGGTTGACTGAAATTAAATGGATTTCTACACAGATGGATGTTTGATTTATCTTGACAGTTGCACCAGTGGAATAGACTTCTGTCAAGGACAAACATGAATCCACCTTGTAATATTTTGGGATTTGTATTTTCTTCTAATAAGTTAGACAAGTATGTGAGTCTGAGAAAGAGATAGCAAAACACTCAGAGTCACAGTTGAGAAGCAAACTCTTTAAAAAGAAATAAATAGGCTCTTTGGTCATTGCTTTACAATTTAATTTACGGGTACCTGTTCTTTTAAATTAAATGAGCTAGATTAATTTGGACAGTTTCAAATTGTTAAAAAGCATAAAGTTGTTATTACTGGCAGTTCTGCATTTTTCTTTGGCTTTATTTCTGGACGGTTTTTGTGATATTTCATCAGCTGCCCATGTTAGATAATAGATAACCTTTCTGAAGTACTGAGATTTGTCAGATCAGTGAATGTACCGTATGTAAGTGCTAAAAACTTGCACTAACAACAATGCTCTTGCTCTTCTTCTAAGGGAAGAAATTTCTCAGTTTGTTATTTTCATTTTCAGTGAGGTGTGCACAGAAGAGGTCAGAGAAAACACACAAGCAAATGTCAAAGTTAAGGTCTTAAATCTCTAGTGCTGCAGTCGGAAACTGACAGCTCTTGAGCCACATGTGGAATTTTAGGCCATCCACAGTGGCTCTTAAAAACTTCAGCCAGAAATGACATCTTTTTTGTTCTAAAACCCTAAATATATAGGGTTCTTTAATTTAACCATAAAACAAACAAATTTTATGCAGGAACTATACATAAACTATATATATAATTCTTTAAGGCTGCAGTATATAACATATATAAAATATATATGTTTTTTACATATTTGTTAAAACTGTCACTATTTTCTGAAAGCATAATATGAGACAGATAATGTGTGAAAAAATCGAGCTCCTCTGTCTCTTCCCTTTGCTCTCATTGTCATCTGCAGAAATACACCGCTCGGTCAGAAACAAACAATCAGAGCCAGGAGGAGGGTCTTGGCACTGTTGAACATGCTTGTGTACGCAGTGTTCACATCCTCCCCCTTTCTCTCTGCTAAACTCCAACTAGCTCCCTACAGTGGAGCCATGAATTCTAAGGCTAGTAAGCATAGCCACTGATGAAGACAGATAAACAGTTTTGCAGTAGTGGTAAGTTTCTCCATCACTGGTGGTGATTTTGTTCCCTCCTTTTTTTATGAGAGACCTGCTGAAGAATGTTTCATACTGACCATGAGTCAGTTTATACCAGCCTTGGGGATGCTTTGTATGTTTTGACAACAGACAATTTAGATCATTTTTCTTTTATAATTCTCTGCTGTAAGGCAATGTGGGTTTAAGACTAAAATTACAAACTATATTTAACAGGAGGTCACTTTGGTTTAATCATAGGTTCACATTTATCATAAGAGTCAATTGAGCAACTGATTCAAAGTTTTGTTAAAGGAGTCATGACAGCAAATTTCATTTTTCTGTGGTTTTGGGGGTATAATATGATCTGTTGTGCACTGATGAGGTTCTGTGAATCTCAAGAGTTGGTATCAAAAGCTCTGCTCATAGTCAGCCAGCTTAGTTTCTTTGCTCAAAAATGGACGAATCAGAGAACAGTTTATCTTTCTACATAGGTTATCTTTCTACAAAATTCATATTCTCCAATTATAGCACGCCATCAAGCAAATAGTCCTCCCCCTCCCCTTCCCTCCTCCCCCCAGCTGATACACCAGCTAATTTAAGAGCGAACACACACACTAGCACTAGCATGTCTGACTATTCCACTTGAGAAGAGGATGGCTTCTAAAAAGGGGAGCTGTGATGTCCAAGGGTGCTCAAAAATGAATGGAAATTTCCACTTACTCCTGAAGGATGAAACAAGAGAGAATCAGAGAAGAGTGGCTGAAGTTCATTTATCGGGAAGTACCACACACTTTGAGACTATGTTCAGCACATTTTACTGAAAAGTTTCCCAAATATGGTTGTAACCAATCAGAGTGAAGTCAACTAGGTAGAGCCACATATCATTACCGTACCCAACCCTTTTACCGAGGAGGGAAATCTGGCCTGCCAAAACAACCTCCTACAAAAAAGTAATTATTTTTTTCAATTAAATTCTTTGAAGAATTGACATATGCAGCAATATCAACTACATGAAATAGTTTAAATAGTGATGTCCCCACCCCTTTAAAAATAAAACAATAATTAATGAAAATACCAAATTAAAAAGAAAACAAAATAATAGCAATGGCTGAAGTACATTGGTATGGAGGACTGAAACTGACATAATTAAAAATAAAAGCAAAAAAATATATATGTTGTTCTTCCTTTTCCTTACACGTGTTTTCATCAAGAAATGTATATATTTTCTCTTTCCTTTTCCTTATACATGCGTTCTCAACAAGAAATGTACATATTTTATTTTTTGTTTTCCTTATACATGCATTTTTTTTCAAGAAATGTACATATTTTGTTTTAACTTTTCCTTATACAAGCATTTCTTCTTTTTACATTTCTTTGTCTCCTCTTTTTACTTTACTGCATGCTGCCTCATTATGCAAATGAGGAGTGCTACCTTCTTGGTCCAGCTCCTCTACTATTGGTCAATAAACAGGAAGGAGCAGGATCCATGTGCAGATCGACTGTGCATGGCTGCACCTTTAGCCTCAGTTTAGCAACCGAAGTATAGTTATGGAGGGAGTGGAAGGATGGTCTGCGTCTGAGTTATCAAGGGAAGCTGCAAATAGACTGGATGAGTTGGAAGGCGGTAAGTTTTCAGCTGACCAATAGTAGAAGAGCATGTATAAGGAAAACAAAAAAGAAAATATATACATTTCTTGATGAAACCCATGTGTAAGGAAAAGGAAAAACAAAAAATATATATTTCTGCTTTTATTTTTAATTATGTCAGTTACAATCCTCCATACTGGGTGCAACATAGTTGGTTTACAAGTACAAAACTGAAGTAGTATGGGATGAAATGGATGTATAAATTAGTGAAGGGGCAAACAGACCCAGAGCTATTTTGCAGCTCTAGGGAAATTTTACTTAGTAGAAGCATGAGCAAAAATAACTATTTGGATTATAAAGGTTGTTTCTCTAAAACACACCCACAGAGTCGGCTAATTTCTAATATAACGAGAGACCAAGAATAGTTTAATATGCCAACTCTCATATTACTCACAGCAGTTAAATCTAGAACAGAAATTTTTAGTGATGTTGGTTGTATAAAACTTGAAACTGGCTGAAACTCTACAAAATTGGTAATCATAATAAATTGGCCACTAAACTCAACTCATTGCATCTCTACTTAAGATGTAAACTCCTAGTGATCTAATCCTGTTTTATTTATTCAGCACATACCTTCAAAGGCAGGTCTTCAGTGTAGATTTTTTTTCTCCATATACTTGTGTTTGTAACAAGGTATGGTAAAACACAAGACAATCTGAGTGTGCTCCCAATTTTTTTTAAGACTGTAATCACAGAGTTTTCTTTTTATCTAAAGCATCAGAAGTTTTTCTCTTGTATGCTTTCTCAGTTTGGTCTAATGGATATACCTTCATCTGTACAAGTATTGCACTTAAGCTTTCCGCTGAACTGATGCAAGTGCGGCTCTCACCATCACCAAAGGTGCCAGTCCGATGAAGTCTCTTGGGGCAGTGTAGATCCGTATTAAACCAACATCTTTGACATTCCCTGGCAGCTCCAGACGCCAAGAGATGGCCTGACTCTCAATCTGCTCAGAGACATCTTTTGGCACAAAGTCCAACTGCAAAATCTCCAGAAGACCCCTGTTTCAGACATGAAATGGCAAATAAGAAGATGCAAAACTAAATACAGTATGTTCAGCTGACTGAGTCTTAATGCTTCTGAGTTCATGCATTTAATATCAGATATTATGCAGTCTGGCTTCAAAGCCATACAGCGAATTCTGAAACAATAGGCTGCTTCCAGCATGAAAAGATCTAGAAAATAAATATAAAAACCAGCAACAACCCTTTAAATCATGACAATAAAAGAGACAAAAAATACCCTTAAATTTGTGGGAAAACCACCTGTTGAATTTTCACATAAGGAAAGACACAGGGGGGCTCGTTTATTATAAACAGATGGAAGACTAGGGTGTAAAAGTGTGAAGGGAAGATAAGGTGAGCTGTCAGAAGCTTCAGCCAACAATCCTGGTCAAAGGACTGTCAGGGAAATTGCGTTTGATGTTATTTGATGCTTCAGAGCGTGTAGGCATACCTGCCAGTAAAAAAAAGATCAAATGGAAAATGGAGCAGTAAGTGAATAAAGCTGAGACACTTTGAAGTGGACCAAAACTTTGCGCGTACCTAAACAATAACCCTATGTGTCATTGAAAAGAGTATGTCAAAGAGCCAAATCCAATACAAAGCTAGGTGAACTTTACAGTGATAGTCAAAAGTTAAAAAAACACCTTCTTTTAAATTGCAGTTATTATATTTCAGGACAGTGTGAACATTAATTAGGTTGTTAACAGATCCTAAATTGTGTTAAACACAACCGCAGACATAGCTTTGACCAATTAATTAAAATAAAAATGAAAGAGAAAGGTTTTAAATTCAGAGAAATACTTATCTTACTTTAATAGAAAAATTAAAAAAACAAGGAAACTAGGAGAGTCTTCCCACATTTATTAAATGTAACATTTACTGTGAAGTAGTACAAAATGGGATGAACAGGGAATCTTCTGTTTGAAATCTGATTAAATGGCTTTGTTGTATTGAGCCAAGTATAATAAATAGGTGTGCTCAATTCTGGTTTTGAGTAAAAGTCGCTACATGTTTATGGTCCAATTTACTATTGAATTAAAATGAACGCCAAAGGTTTGGTTAATAAAAGACAATAGCAGTGATGTGATGTATCCAACATTTTCTTTTTTAAGATTATTTTAATTTGTCAGGGAAAATCTGGCCTTAAAACATTTGAAATAGTGTCATTCTACATCAGCCCATGCTCTCGGGGACATTTGTACCATTCTTGAACTGCATTCAGAAACTATTACAAACTCCACAAATGGCTCATAGGCCAAACTTTGAACACCCCTGGACTAAGTGCTGTCTGACAAGCAAAAAGGAATTTATATAGCAAGGGTCCTATTAAGTGAGGGACCACTAAATTGGTAAAAAAAAAAAAAAAAAAAAAAAAAAAGTATTATTATAAAAAACTAATTATTTCTAAAATTTATATATTTCCCTAAATAACTACATCTAAATTAAATGTCAGATTTTTCTGAAATGTCAAAGGTGAGATAATGCTGGTGGAATAAAAGACAAACTCACTGTACTACAAAACTTTTATTTCATCTTTACCAGGACTCAGTAAATGTGGAGGGCAATGAATTTTGCAAAGATCATAAATTTAATGAAAAAAAAATGAAAGAAGTTTCTAGTAATTATGAAAAGAACAGTGCTTGGTTTAAGTTATTTATTTCCTTACTAACTTTAAGTAAATAATGCATGTTTTAAGATTTTAACCATGTCTATAATTGGTAGCTGTTGTTGGCTCTGTAAAAAGTCATGAATATTAAAAGCAGCTTCTTTATTTTGCATCTTTTTTGTTTTTTTTCTCTTATATATTTAATAGAAATGATGCATATGAAAATAAAATAAGTCTAAACCTGAGAGTAAAGAGAGCACAAGGGGTGTTTAATGCTCTTACTTACTGGGAATCCATCTATCATCACCTTAAAGCTCAGCAGTGGGGCTGTGAGTGTGTGCATTTATGAGCTTGCTTGTCTGTTATTTGTTTGTGTGAGCTCTGGTTGAAGCAAGGGACAGAACTTACAATATCTTTGCTTCCTAATCTGTGTTTCTAAAACGTGCAAGCACTTAAGCCGGGATAACGTAGCCGTGATTATGGATGACTGCAAAATGTGGGTCGGATGGACGGTGGGTAGTTGTGAGTGTCTGTGTGAGTAGGAGCTCGGTGAATATACAGCATCAGGCTTTAATGAAGAGGTAGAAAACCAGAGAAAGAGGAAGAAAACAAATGTTCAATAAACTAAAGGAAGTGCAATAGCAGTGCATGTCGTTTATTGCTGTTACTTCAATTTAGCTTGGTTTGATTTGGTCCTTGTGGGTCAAATAGTTCTACAATAAAAAAATGGGCACTAAAATCTGAGAAAAATAATGCTTCTCTCCATATATTTAAATTCCTTTTTCATCTTTTATTCTTCCCAAACATTTTATTTTTTTTAGGGTTTTGTTTTTTTTTTTTTTTATAAAAATACCCTATGTTCATGTATCAACACAAAAAATTATGAATAGCAAAAATTAATTTTCAACCAGATGAAGAAAGTCAATGCACAGAGGATTAAAAGGTCATTTCTAGATTGGATCGGTGGATCGGAAGCCATGCTGTTATGCACGAGAGATGCATTGCTGGCATTGGCTGTTATGTTGTTACACGCTCCAATAAATAACCATCAATTAGCAACACTGACAGGATTATTTTATTATCCCCTGTAGCCCAGATGCAGACGCTAGGTAGGTGGTTTGATATTCAGCCCTGAGCCCTCCAGATGTTCCTGGATTCAGTACAGTTAGAATTTGGGCTTATAGTAGTAATTAATATAAACCACTAAAAGACCAGATGATGCATAGCCAGACGATGCATTAATTATGTCAATAATTATGACTTCAAAAGCGCAAATAGAAGAAAAATACATCAAATAAACACCTCAGTCATGATAAACTTGGGATATTTGTGAGCTGCTGTGGGACAGTTAGCTTAAACCAAGCTGTGACTTTTGGTTTAAAGGCTCCAGGTTAACAGTAAAATAAACCTGGAATTATATTGGAATCAGGAATATTTTAAATAATCTCTCAGTGGTAAAGGAGGTTTACTCATGTCAGATTAGGTGGTGGTGTTAAACTGACCAAAGGTTTAGACATGATTTTCTTTTGTACGGAAATTGATCCATGTCATTCAAAAGGTTAATAAGGACAGGACACCATCCGACACTTCTAACAGCGTCCAGACTAAAGCTGGAATTTAAAATGGATGGATGGATTTTTTTTTTCTTCTCTTTTTAAAAATTTAGGGATAATTGTTGTATTTTTCATGAAACTCACTCTCTGTTGGATCAGGTTACACAGCCATTGCATGCCTTGAAAACATTTCTTAGAACTGACTTCTAAGAGTGCCAGAATTGTTTGGTTTTATGCTGACTAAAAAGTCAAAAAGAAATAAACTGGCCAAAGGCCCAGTAACACGTTTGAATATTGCCCAAATTGAGATCATTATACAGTGTTTAATAATCACAAAAAAGGACAATAAATGGGGCGTTTCCAGCCTAAATTGACCCAAATTGTCTCAGTTAAAACCTGGAAAAATCTGGCATCTATTATTGTATCAGAGTTGGTTTACCAAATAGGATCCAATGGCAAAACAGTGGATGGTTCCAATACTATAGATAGACCAAAATGTTTGCATTTAGTATTTGGATAACTTTCCTTCAGAATGAACATGTAGGATAAATGTTTGAGTTGTTTCATTGTCCTCAAGCTCTATCACTGGGGAGAAAGAAATTTATTATACTTGTGTTTTATTAGTGTTTACATAGTTTACATTACATTCCGTGGCAGTCTAAAGCATATAAATCACTGAACAAGCCACATGTTGGCTTGCTGGAATATCTATGCAAAGAATGAAAGGTCTCGTCTTTTCAAGGTACAGTCATCAACAAACCAAATATGACATTGAACAAGATTTTTGTTTTACAGCTATCTTTGCCTTTTCTTTTGGAATAGTTGCAGGAAAAATAGGTATTTTATGGAAACAAGGCCAAACAGAACCTTAATTAGTAGCAGAAAACAGATTGTTTTTTGTTGTTTAGAAAGAACAGCTTTTTAAAATAGGAGAACTTACACACAGCTAACGCACTGCACAAAATTGCATACTTTACAAGCTTTGAACTGACCTTTTTGAGGTGATGGAAGCCTTCCTACGGCAGACAACAGTAACAGTGTTGGGAGTTGCTCCTCTCCCAGGCTCCACAACAATGTCCCACAGTAATGGGTCACTAGGCCGAGCTGCACTGAAGGACAAGCCTGATTTTACAGCAGCCCTGTATGAAAAAAACATCAAAATACATTGTATTAAACCATAATAAGACCATTTTGTGGAATACAAATTACAGATCCACTGAGAAATTAACTGACCAGAATCAGCTAACTTTTAGTCTGACCAGCCCTGACCACAAACTGAAAAATCGTCTCTTTTTCCAATTAATTAATTTCAATTCAGTTTATATAGCACCAGTCCACAACATGATTTGTCTTAAGGCACTTTACAAAAAAAGTAATTTAAATCCAATCATACAGTCCAACTGATCCTAGTTATCAAACAATGCATTAAATTCAGTTCATTATTTGAATTAGCTTAAAAAGTTTTCTAAGAACACCCAGCAGATTGCATTGAGTCATTGAATTGCAGCATTCACTCCTCCTGTCTCCTGACCATCTACTGTTGCATGTAGCCACAGTAGACAGTCGATTGTGTTGTGATGTTCACTTCACAGCAATCCCTCATACTGAGCATGCATGTAGTTACAGTGGAGAGGAAAAGCTCCCCTTTAGCAGGAAGAAAGTTCCAGGAGAATCTAGCTCAGTACGAGCAGTGGGGTTTGAGAAGACAGAGCAGATACTCAATGAAGAAACTTAAGAACTGATGTAGAAGTACTTTCTAAGTTTAAGAAAAGTAAAAAAGTTATTAGCAGAACAGGCAGAATATTTAGTTGTTGACAGCATTATCTTAGTCAATGCCCCCCTCCAGGAAAGTACCACAGCCTTGCAGAACACCAGACCAGATGTAGCATCTATGGAGAGAAAAAAAACTGAGAGAAAGCATAAAGTTACAGTTGAAACAGTTGAAATAATGGCAAATAATGCAAATTGGAGAGTAGTAGAAGAAGAAAGCAACAGAGTGAGGAAAAGTGGCTAGTTTGTTCTCCAGCAGCCTAAGCATATAGCAGCACAACTACAGAGATAGTTCAGGATAACCTAATGAATGAGGCATGAGAGAGCCAGCGCCAGGGATAACCATATTTCCGGACTGCATTCCCCCTACCAGATCAGGCCGTATACTCAACCTCTCCCTACCTATTCCCCCCACTCGTCTAACGACTGGGCAAACAATAAGCTGTTTTTAACAATAAGCTTTATCAAAGAAAAAAGTTTTAAGCCTAGTCTTAAAAGTAGACAGCCTGTCTGCCTCACGGACTAAAACTGGGAAATGGTTCCACAGGACAGGAGCCTGATAACTAAAGGTTGTGCCTCCCAATAAGCAGAGCCTGTTACTGCAGCTTTAAGGTAAGGATCTATGTTCTTGGGGGAATGCATGCAATGCAAACTGGGCCATCTGCTGATAAAAAAACTGGTAAAATTAACAAAAACAAATGTCAACTCCAGTTAATTGGCCTTGTTTCAATAATTACTAAAGCCCTGTTTAAAAGTCACTGCTATGTCACTGCTCCTAATAGTAACAACTAATAATCCCTCACAGCAGAAAGGACAAAAGAAATTATTTCCAAGGCTTGTTCTTGGGGGGTTTTTTTAACATCATGATTCTTAAAGAAACATCTAAATTTAATAAGAGGAACCTCATAAGGATATCTCCATAAAAACTTGGAAAATTCTGATTGGCCTATCTCTAGAAAACAAATATATTCTCTTAGAAACTGTCAAGAAGACCTAATGTGAGACTGAGTCAAGACTAAGACTCTGAGAGCAGTGGGACGAAGTCCAAGACATGTATCTATGAAAATGTGAACCAAGACCAAACCAGTGTGAATCAATTTTCAGGACTTTTAATGTAATGATACTATTGTTGTGGCTACTTCAAATGTTTAAAGAAAATTTGCATTTTAATGTATTCAAAGTTAAAAAAAAAAAAAACTGTTTGCTTGAATGCAGCCTGGCGTTTCACACTAAGTTTCTGTAAAGAAAAAAAAAAAAAAAAAAAAAAAAAAAGATGCTGCTGCTGCTGTGGTCTTCACTGATCCTGAGAATAAGTCCCAAGACAAAATAGAGGAAAAATATAGTTGAGACAGACACAAAACCAAGACCACGACCAAGATTTTGAAAGTCTGGTCTTAACACTAGTAAGAATCACAGTATTATCTAAAAAGTTAGATATTTGTAGATGACATTGCTATCTGCAGTGAGAGCAGGGCACAGGTAGGGGAAAAGTTAGAGAGGTTGAGGTATGTACTGGAAAAGTGAGGAATGAAGATTGGTTGCAGCAAGACAGAATACATGTGTGTAAATGAGAGGGACACAAGTGGAACTGTGATGTTACGGGTAGTAGACGTAAAGAAAGTAGAGGACTTCAAGTACTTATGGTCAACAGTCTAGAGCAACGAAGATGAAGTGTGTGTGCAAGCAGGTTGGAATGGGTGGAGAAAAGTCTCTAGTGTGATAAAAGGGTATCGGAAAGGAATGAAAGGATAGGTGTACCAGACAGTAGTGAGACCAGTGATGTATGGCTTAGAGACAGTACCAATGAGGAAAAGACGGGAGGCAGAGCCAGAGGTTGCAGAGCTCAAGATGTTGAGGTTCTCTTTGGGAGTGACAAGGATGGAAAGGATCCGGAATGAGTACTTTAGAAGATCTAAAAAGTTTGATGTGTCTTATATTTGCAGTCTGTGAATTGGTTTAAAATAAAATTAATGCTGTACATATTTACTTTGATAAGTATTTTTATTTTACTCTAATTGTTTAATTGTCACGTTTTGTCTGCAGTTATCTGTAGTTTGGCTGTTTGTCTAACAAGGTGGGTCATAAACAGTCAGATTTGTCACAAGCTGCTTGCCCACTGAGAATCAGCAGGGATATTTAATTCCCCTCAGCCCTGGGGAGAACTGGGAATCAGTTAATCAGATCTCTTATTCAGACACATCTCTGATAGGGGAGATAGATAGCTAATTAGAGACGATATAATTGGACCAGACTGTTGTACAAATCCATCCAGGGCTTTTTTTGTTCCTCTGTTAATCTGCTGCATCAAGAGGAGTCTTAAATCACTGGACAGGATCAGAAAGCAATTATTTGAGTCAAAGGCCTAAAAAGAGATACAAGTAATACAAATGTTTCTCACTTACAGCTGCCTAACCATTGAGAGGAAGCATCATAAGTTTGTAACAGGCCAGTTTCTTCATGACAAAGATTTCATACTGAAAAAATTGCAGCAAAAAGGTTTCAACCCACACCAGCTCAAGTTTGTCACTTAACTTCTGCAGCTGTGTCAGCAATATTCTCCATATGAGTAACAGTTTGATAAAAAAAAAAAAAAATGGTCATGTGGAGCTGTAAGTGAAAGAACCAAATGCAGGACATAGAAAAAAGGATGTACTAAGACTGTAATAATACTAAAACAGAAGTGTCACTTAGCTTTGGCAGGCAGTACAAAAAAGTAGAAAAATAGAAAATCTCAAACATAAACCCAAAACTGGTTACAAACAGGAGAGAAACAGACAGGATCACACACACACACTCACATTCACACAAACATTACCACATACACAAGGCTAATGAGATGTATGTGAAAACAAAACAGTAACAAGAGATGACCACTAGGTCATCTAAAAGATACAGCGCTTTCCACATTTTTCACAAAGATGTGAAAAGCCTTAAAATAAATTATTTTTTATTGGAAGCAAATAATCTCACACCATTTTTTTTTATTTTTATTTTTTTTTTTTTTAAAAGCTACAACTTTTAATCTGAGTGCATGTATTCAGTGCCTCAATTACTGACACCCCAAATATTTACTGTAGTTAAATGTAATTGCAATATGTTATTTATACTTTTTTCTAAGATAATCAGTCATAAAAAGTGTGCAATCAAGAATTTTTAATTAGTAAAACATTCTTTGAATTGTAAATGTGATGTGACATGGCCCATTTCCAGGCTTCAAAGCAGGGAAAGCAAAAAAAAAACATGGCATTTATATTAGATAAATGTGTTAATCTGTATTCGTATGCAATGATTAAAAAGTAGCTACTCACTTGAACTTGTCAATATCTACAGCTCAAATAATATTTTAAAAATATAAAACAACTGGAACTGTGACAAACAACGCTAACTGAGACGCTATATTTATTTTGCTACATCGCACAGTGACAAGGAGGATAAGGGAGGTGTAAAAAGGGTCAAATCTCATTGGTGGAGAAGTGCAGCAATGACTGACACTAAGTCTCCGTCACAACCAGAGACATTGTTTACATGGCAGTTGGTTCTCTTAGTGCGACAAGGACCAACTGGAATTGTGTGCTTTGGTTGTGAAGAAATTTGTTTGAAAAATAACTTGACTTTCAAAAAACATCCTGAAACATATAAGCCACTCTTAAGTTGCAATAATGTTTAACTCAGCAAAGCAGAGAGGGTAAATACTTTACCATTTCTTCTTGTTCACCTCTTTAGTACATGATAGAAGTTCGACAGCATTACAAGCTATGAGCAGAATACCTGCTAAGCAGCTGGCTCAAGACTTGCTCCTGAGCAACTAGCCTAATTAATTGACCAGCTTATTTCAGCTTGTATAGTTGGTTTTTTGTACCTTTTGCACTTTTTAGCAGGGTTCATTCCACATTCTGACTTATGTCTATTTCCAAAAGTCAAAATAACAAGTAAATGTTATAGATAACATCTTTATAATTACAACAATTAATAGGTTTAATTATTTTGCAGCATTGTAATAAGGGTTCTTTCTGTTTTCAATAAAAGCAATTTTAAAAGCAACACACCAGAAATTTCTGATTTAACTCATTTAAAGCTACTGTTTTTTATTCAAAGAACCGTTAAAATAACCAGTGCCACCGAGGTAATAGTAATATCCCTTGTAAAAACTAAATAAGTTCTGCTAGACAGTGTATACACAAATTTGCATTTAAGCTTCTTCTTTAGATCAAAAAGATCAGCTGAGAGTCCACCCGCTGCCAGATAAAGGATTAAGCCTGCTGTTGTCAAACGCAAAACATTCCCACATTTACTAATAAAAGCAGACAAATCGCAACTTAATTCAATAAACCACACTTTTTGGAGAAACAAAACTTCTCAGGAAAATGCTTCTTGATTAAATAGTCTTATATTTCTTTTTGTCTGTTTTTTCAGTATCCATGATTTTCTGTCAGTGACAGAATCACCTGATTGCCATCGTTCCCCGCAAAGCCTAACCATTTCTGCAGAGTCATACTGAGAAGGGTGACAAAGTGGATCAATACAAGGATCCTCCTGGAGCTTCTTGTCCAAAACTCTGACATAAGCTTCCCTGAAGAAAAATTTACTTGGGTTTTTATTCTTTGTCACTGTCAGTCACTACTCAGACTTTGTCAGAACAGGTGGGACCCAGAAACTATTATTAAACTCCTTACACTGTTTTGGAAAATGTTATGTTTTTTTGTTTAAAGATGCATATTTTGTAGAGCTGTTCAATCTGTGTGTGTTGCCAGTGACCAGGAAATGTACGTTTTGTCCTGCTCTTAGTAAATCTTGTGGTGTGTGTGTCTAACTCACAAATGTACACAGTTAATTCTGGCATGCAGCCCAGATCATCTTTACTCTAAAGGGTTAACCTCTTCATTCCCTTTCAATCAGGGCCACAGCTTATCTGGCCTAACCCTGCTGGAGTGGACTCAATCTTGGCCCAAAGAGTGAAGTAAGGCAGGGATTTCTCGCAGGAGGAATCAATCACTGCCAAGCTCCTCAGAGCTAGCCTTCACTCGGACTTAGTTGCAGAGCTCAGCAGGCCCAATGCATGCTGCATGTGGCAGGACACCAGAAACACAGACTGAAATTACTGACCTAACTGGAGGATTTTCAGCATTTCAGTTGACAAAAACATTTCAGGTGAAGAGGCTGGAAATCCTTACAAATAGTCAATGCAACTGCAGATTTGGAATCCTCAGTGTCTACCAAGAGAATGTCATTCAATTATTTTCGACAAGGCAAACATCACCCGGTCTACATTTGTATGATGAATGTTTGTGTTTGTCAGATGAGGAGAATATGCAAGAATAGCCATAGAAAAGCTTTTAATCATAGGCTAAACCATGTGACTTCTGCATTACTACCTACAGATCTTTACATTTTTTTCTGTTTGCCTGGATCCTGCAGATTACTGTATATATGTGTAAGTTAGATTTTTCTAAAAAAAAAGAAATCCATCTCATGCTGAAGCTGAGAAACATTTTCTTTCATCTCTAATTTTAAATAAAAATGTTACCAAATACATTTATTAGACAAAGAATGTCAAAATGTCTAAATGTGAATGAGTTTAGCATTTAAAGCTATCCCCCCATCCACCCGCAATGCAAACTGGAAAAAGTTATCACTGATTCTGTTAAAAAATTAAAAAGAAAAAAGAACTGATCAAAATTAGCAGAGCACATACAAAAGATTGAATATGACATATTAGGCCATTGTTCTGCATAGAAAGTAACTATATGTGTTCAGAAATACTTTTTTCTTTAGTTTCTGCTTTTGATGTTTTTATTTTTTTCAATCAAATAGATGTTGCTCAGTGATTACAGTGTTTCACAAGGACAATTATTATCACACAATGTGCTTACAGTGAGCACAGCAAGCAGAATTTGGTGGCGTGACAACAAAAATGAACAAAACTTTGAGGAGAGAAATAAACAAAAAGCCTGAAAGAGTCAAACATTTAGGACCACATCAGAAATGAAAAAAAAAAAAAAAAAAAAACAGTTGCTGTAACAGAGGCTACAGTCTGCTGTGCGTTTTTCCTGGGTTCGATTCCTGCTCTCAGGCCATTTGCTTCATGTCTTCCTCTTCTCTCTCCTCTCTATTTCCTATCTATTTACGGTTCAATAAAGGCCCCTAGTGCCAAAAAAAACCTTTAAAAGAAATGCAAAAATATAAAAATTTTTATGATACTACTCGAGCAATCCAAACAGTCTGTGTGTCCAGTCATGTCCAGTAATGATTATCCTACGGATTTACACTTAATGTATGACTGTTGTGAATTCTGTACAACCAACAACAGGAAAATATTTAGGTTTCAAAACAGCCAAGGCTATCCCCTTAAGATCCCAAACACCTTTGGGTCACATTTACTACCCTGGAAAATTTTGTACACTTGTGGGAGAATCCAATTCAGAAAGTGATATCTTGAAACAAATCTTTTCTACAAATAATACGACAAATTGCTCATTTGTATTATGGCAAGAAAAGTGTCAACAAAGCAGAGCAGGTAAAATTTGGACACAAGTCAATGATACAGGTGCATATTGTTTCATCATGCTGCAGTGCAGAACATGGAACAATGAGTCCTCATTTTTAGGTTTTTTTCAGTAATTTTGAAAAATTTGTTTACTTCAAACAAATTCATAAAAGCCTAATTTACAGTCAAGTATGCAAACAACCAGCAGCAAACTGTACATACCTTATACCATCTATTGATGGAGGTGTCATTTTAAGTTGAATAATTAAAATTAATCCAAAATGATTGCAGCATTCTTTATTCACCATTCCAAGGTATAGGAAACTGGACTGCTCATTTTATTGATCTGGAGCATTTTTATGAACAGGATTGTAGCCCACCCAGTTTGGTGATTTACATCTTAGAAACAACCCAGAAAAGTTTAAGAACAGATTGAACTGTGTGTTTTTCCTTGGTGACAGGGCTGCTTTTATATTAAGCTCAATTCTACCCAGAGGACTTAGGAAGATTAGTTATTTGTTTTGCTGCTCCATTAAACAGATGCATTATTTATGAAGTGAAATAACCACAAAACCTTGTTGAAATGTTCGTGGGATGTTGAGATATGAAAACCAGTGAATCATTTGCCAATTATTTCGCTGTTTATGGAAGAGTGATCTTCATAACTCCCCCACTAAGTGTGACGGTGCAGAAGCAAGGATATGTCAGACAATTTATGCAGCCAGTAACTGGCAGACAACACAAGTCATTCTGGCATTCATGCATATTACCGCATGGCCTTGACGGTGGGCTTCATAAGTATTTAAGTGCCTTAAGTAATCGTTTAAATGCATGGAGCTTATCCTTCATGAATATGCTCAAATGTACTATACATCCCCCTTACACTTGCTTGGTTTCTTATATTTCATGTATTTCATAAACAATTAATTTTCGTGTAATTCCCTCTAGGCTCTTGTCTCAGTAAGGCTGGATTTACAGAACAGTGATTATTATGATTTCAGTCAATGATGCTAAATTCTAACCACTTGTGGGTAGCCTTTAAATGGCCAGATCATTGCATATTTGGCCTCATCATAGTTCTTAACTGTGACTATGCAATTTATGTACCTTCAAATGAAAAGTAAATAAATGCCCCATTTAATTATCTATTACCAATGACACAGAATGCTGCAATCTACACATTAAATTTGCTTGTTAAGCACTACTTAAAGGCTTTTGTTCAAGAGTCTGGGATTTGTTCTGAGCTGGAATGACAGATCCAAGGGGCCTTGTGTTGACATTTTTAAACCCAAAAAGACCACAGCAATATTTATAGTTGTGCAAGTAGCAGGAAAATATATCTAACAAAGTTGTTTAACTTTGATTTAGACTGTAAACATGTGAAACATCTAGAGACTTTGTCCAAATAATCAGTTATTCAATATTGGCATTCATTTTACAAAAAAATTTAAAAAAGAACTTATATGTTTGCCATAAGTGGCACAGAGAAAAGTCCAATTTGCCTGTCCAAGCACACATTTAGCAGCATTCATTCTATAAAGACATATCCTATTCATTACTATTCTGCACTGTGAATAAACACACTATGGTTGTATCATGGATCAAATCACTACAATATCAGTTTGAGCAACACTGCAATTGTAAAACTTCACATATGAAATGATTTTTCAAGACTAATTATATATTTAGCAAGTTGAGTCACCTCTCATTAATGCCCACACCTAGAGTAAAGTGACCAAGATGCTAAAGGGAAATCCCCATGTTGTAAAGATTGTATGAAAAACAACAAAAAAAATCTGCCAATCTCTTAAAGGAAGATGCACCCCTCATGAGAATGGAATATTGAGCAGCAAGCTTTGAATTTACTGCAAAAATTGCCCTGGAAATGTTAGGTTAAGAGGAAGAATACAGTGACGACTGTTTTTACTGGATTTGTATTTTTAGTAAATTCTGTAATAAACCCCACTAGTTTAACTCAGACCTCCAAAAGACTGTCTGAAAGAGCCTATATTGTTCGGTAACCTCACTGATCTATTTGCTTGAATACAAAAATAAACTGCCCAACTTCCTGACAGTACTGACAGTTTAAAATTAAGCAAAGAACAAATAGAGTCATGTTAAATTTCAGCCCCATATAACTTCAACTGTCCCAAGATACTGACATCAACCTTCCATTCAACATTGCCCATAAACTGGGAATGTAAAGGACAGTTAATAACCAGCTACAATTAAGGTGTGTGTGTGGGTGGAGGGGTATTTAAGAAATGCTCGTTAATATCATCGAGGAGATGCTTCACAGTAATATTGATATGTTTTCCTGATATTGTGCAACCCTAAGTCATGTGTAGATCAATGCACCAGAAAAACATGGTATTTGTTCTCTGTCCAAAGAATACTTTGAGGTGAGGACTTTGAAAGTGCAAAAGTTTACCACAACCCCTTTAATTGTCAGACAGACACTGTATGCCAAGGATCTGAAACTCCAGTCACCGAGTGCCACTGTTCTACAACTTTTGGATACATCCTTGCTCCAACACACCTGAATCAAATGAATGATTAATGACCTGGTCTTTGCAAAATTTGGTGGCATGCCAAGGAAGTAATTCAGCCTTTTGATTCAGGTGTGTTGGAGCAGGAAAGCATCCAAAAGTTCTGGGACAGTGGCACCTGGGGACGGGAGTTGCAGACTCCTGCTCTACATCAAAAGGCGTGGCTCCCTAGTTGGGCAAATATCAGTAAGATTCGTAAAAAGCATTCCAGCAAAGACAACCATAGATTTCTCACCTCAAAGTAAAATTTTCAGGTGTCGATGTACTAGCCAGGAAGATGTAAAAAGTTCCCACATCCTCACTCTTTAAGGGCTGGGAAGACGTTTGGATCATCACAACACCTCCCAGCCTAAGCCGAAGGAAAGTAGGGTTGCCTGTTTGAGTTTTGATAAGAGAGACACTTCCAATCCTCTGCAAAGGTGTTCCCGATCCCCCCGAGTCTCTTCCTCTTCCCACTCCCACTCGTTGCAAGCTGTCTTGAGGAGCACACTGGCCAGTCTGGTCCCTTCTGCTCTGAAAGTAGACCTCCACAAGATTTCCCCGAAGCCCCTTGATTCCTTCAGTTTTTTCTGCTTCCTGACTCAAGCTTCCAGATTGGCTTCCTGAGCTGAACCAAGATGGTTCTGGCTTAAGCTGAGCCACGCAGAATCCGCCTGGAGAAACCAGGCAAGCTCCTCTGACTTCCTTTGTCTCCCAGAAGGCATAAGCTGTCACACAGTGAGCTTCATCCTTGGCCTTAGCCTCGTTATCTTTGTTGGAGTTCATCATTTCTTGCCTGAAAGTGATATTGCTTTCTGTGGGCATGTGGAAAAGAATCTTGACAAATGGGTATGAGGATCGAACCTGACGGACCAAAAGCACTGCGAGAATTTTATGTCCACTAAGGAGCAGGTCTGGAGGAATGGTGGCATCTACAGCTAGGGGGCCATATGAAGCCTTAATAGCTGGCTGGAGGAACCCAGCTCCCAGATTGGTTACGAGAAAAGTCTCAGCCTGAACTTTGAGGCTTGAGTTGCCTGGGGTCCCTGTACCCTGTCCCAGAAACACATGGTCTGCATTGAAGATTTGAAATTTGATGGATGGATAAATAGGTGAAGGAGTTGGGAGTATTCCAGCATCTTCGCCTTTCTGGCTCCCTGCAACTGAAATGGGAGAATTTACAAAGATTTATTAGAAAAGGCTCTGATAAATCACAGTATAAACTATTATTTTGTCAAGGTGTTGACTGATTTCAATCACAAGTTTAGTCTGTGGCAAAAAAATTTTTGAATGATTTTAGTCATAAAGTGTATTAAGAAAGCATCATGGTAACCCACAGTACTTTTTGTTTCTTTCTATTTCACTAATGTAATGTACTGTTGCTATGCCTGTTATGTATAATAAATAAAAAAAGAAAAGGATCATGGCCAGGAAACCAAAAGATCAAAAGCCCAGCAGACACAGCGCAATTTCAAAAATTATATGGGCCTTAAACATGTCACACTGTGTGACCATGTTAACGGTCTTCTTACTGGAGTCAAACTCCACCAAGACTGAGAGTAGGATGAGGAACAGGAGACATATGTGGAAGTGCTAATAACTTGGAAAAAAAAGAGGACAAAAATCAGAGGTCTGCCTTAGCAGCAGTCACGCTGCATACCCCCCCCCCCAAATTTGATATTTCTCTTCAGTTGTTTTTAACCAGGAGAAGACTACACTGGTGGTTGTTAAATATGTTTTACAGAAAAAAACCCCGGGCAATGATCCAAGCTCATGAACAAAGATTTTCATAAAATTATTTCACAATGAAAGATTTTCAAGCTAATACAAATAATTGATTATCCAATAATTGTGTGGTGTGAACCAAGTCTTAAATGGGTTTGAAATAAACTAAAAAAAAGTTTGAAATCATGAGATTAATGGGGATCTGCTTATTTACAGATCAGACTAAAGAATGCAACATTTTCAGTGCTATTCGCTGTTTCAAGCTAAAGATAAAATTAAACCAAATGTAAAAACTTTATCTGTACATACATGTTTATTAGCCATTTGCTGTTAACAATAAACATTGATTTTGGTTGGTTATAAACATTTGAGAACTTCTCTTTGTAGCCAGATGTTTGAGCTATCTAGTTTATTGAAAATGCCGTCTGGTCTCTTATTATTCCACCCCAAAAAGCATAAAGGTTGTGTCTGAGTGTGCAGGCTTATCCAGCTGTTTAACTATATGAGCTCATGACTTATTACATGGTTATACCATATTTTAAAGCTCAGACTAACAGAATGAAGTAAAAAAAAATTAATATAGTTTTAATCATATGCTTTAACCTTTGATTTGTGACTCTAAATGATGCCTCGCAAACAAACAGTGCTACCAGTCAATAGATGCACTATGTATTGATCTGATAATTTAGTGAGTCTTCGTTGGTATGCATGGAGTCATTTACATTCAAAGTTGATGAGCTTAAAAGACATAAAGGACTGAACCTAATTACTTAGAGGTTCAGCCCAAAAACTGAGAATGCATTGCACACACATTTCATCCATAGCCAGTGTCAGATATTAGTCTTTTTGCATGATATATTAGCATCCCAACATGGAGATTGCCAGCTCGCTGCATCCTCATAGCTGTTGATGCAAGTTATCTTTAAACAAGTATAGAAACAACTGTGCAACCTCAGCTCCAGGCCTCTTTAATCCCACAGATGAAGCCTCCTGATGCACACTGGAGAGCCTGCTGTCACTTTCATTTTGACAGAGGGATAACAAAATGGGATGAGGCCATGGGTTGTAACTACAAACCCACGCAATGTAGGAATTCATAACCTGACAGCTGCATAAATCAATAAAATAAAGACACAAATCCAGAATTTTCAGCAAAAATGCTTTGAATGATTGCCAAAAAGCCTGTCAAAATCTCAGGCATGCTCTTCTTTGAGTGTGCTCATTTAGGAGACAAGCACTTGCAATAATGCTGCTTTATATGTACAACAGTTTTAAATACTGCTGAAGCTTTCACTTTCCACCCATTTTTCCCATAAGTAAATCTGTTTATCTCAGGTTGGCTTCAGAATAAGAACATCTGTTAAAACAAATGAAAGCAAAATAAGATTTTTTTTTGTTTGTTTGTTTTTTTTTTTAATCTCATAAAGGTCTCACCTTTAATAGCTGTAAGAACTCCCACAACTGGAAACAGTGACCTGAGGGAAAAGTTGAACATCATTTTAAAAAAAAATGCAAGTTCTTGTTACTCTCTGCTCTGAGTTCCAGTGTGCAAACGCTTAAAAGCAAGCGCAGGATAGAAGTCATAACATCGTCTAGTGTCCCGTTAGGTCACTCCCTCTGATTGCAAAGGATGAAACAAGGAGAGAGAGAGAGAAAATTGTTTCACTTTCACGTCCACCTAAACCTGGCGCCTGACACATGTGGATCAGTTTTAAATGCTGCGTCCCATTTCTTGTTCTTCCTTTGGGAGTACGGCTGATGACTGATACCACAGGACAGCATCAGATACGACTTTCCATGATAGAAAATCAGTAAACAGTCAGTCAGATTAAGCAGACCCACGTGGGTATAATCTGCCGGTATATGAGTGGGAGTGTTGGAGGGGTGGGGGTGAGGAACAAATGAAATGCACACAAGGTTGAAGGATGAGTGGATTCCTCCATAACTGTTGATTTAACAAATAAAGATTATGCCAAAGGCCCGAAAATGCTTTTTTTTTAAATCACATGTTTAAAATTACAGCAGCAAAGGTTTTCATTTTCTCTCTCTTTGCAAAATCTCCCTTCACAGCCTCCTTGAGTAACTGGGAAAGGCTTCAGATTCTCCCTCCATACAATCCTAGAGTGGCTGAATGTGGAAAACTGAAGAATCATTTTGAATATATTCCTTTTCTGTATAACCCTATCACTAGTCTAGCCAAACTGACTCAGGTTTGTGGGTGCCTTGCAATTTTTTTTGACTCTAACTAATGT
Source organism: Anableps anableps (assembly GCA_014839685.1). Classification (NCBI taxonomy): domain Eukaryota; kingdom Metazoa; phylum Chordata; class Actinopteri; order Cyprinodontiformes; family Anablepidae; genus Anableps; species Anableps anableps. Next base: position 11,268,026 of record CM026081.1, read on the forward strand.
TCAAACCTTTGAAATTTATATATATATATATATATATATATATATATATATATCTATATATATATATATATATATATATATATATATATATATAGAGAGAGAGAGAGAGAGAGAGAGAACAGACATTTTTTTAACAATCAACCCCTAAATTAGGACAGTGTGTCTTTCCATTGATGAGGCAAAGGCGTGAGACTGTTTTATCATTTGGATTTACAACAATTTATGGATTCATCTTCTCCAAGGATTTGACTACTTTGTTTGATAAAAGATATTGTTTAGTTTACTGTTGAGCAGGTAAAATTAAAGAAATTGCAGATCAAAAGTATTAATTGCATATTTGTTTATCATCATTTTTAAATTACGAGTTTATGACTCAAGATTTTTTTTCTTTTCCTGATTTTATCCAGCATGTCTGTCTTTCTTTCTGTCTGTCTATCTACCTGTCATCTGTGGTTGATTCTATGAGGAGTCTTTATGTGATTCAGTTTAATAAAAGTGGAATCCAGCTACTCTTGCTCTGCACATTGATCTGAGATTTGTACCACTCTTGTTTAAAAAGCCTGGTTTGACTTTTCCCAGCCTCTCCACTCTCCAGTACCCCCACCCCCCACCCCAAGCACCCATTCTCTGAACAAACTACTCGCATCATGTGCCATTTAAACCTCATGCACCTAGTGCCTGTTTCATTACAAGGTGGCAAGAGTGCCAGGGTGTCATCATTAAGGATACACACTTACAAGGTGAGTAAACAGTTTCTCGCTTGACTGCAGAGGCTAATTAGAATAAATATGTGACTTAAGTGAGACATTAGGTGATCTTTAAATGCTCATAAAGTTTTGAGAAACTTACAGACAGCCATCACAGGATTTAAGATAGAATTTTACTGCACAAATAGCACTTACAATGCCAAGGTATTACATGAACTGCCATTTGAAGCCATTGAGTTTTAATTTGAGTAGTTTGTCTATGTTTTTTGGCTTGAAGTTATAATTAAAGCTGACGGTGGCAGAGGCCACTGACAACTGAGTCTGGGAATGTCTCCAGATCTCAGTTGTTCCAGACATGCAACCTGCTGCCAGTGCTATTGGAGATGACAGAGCAGTGGTCACACTCACTTTGTTTGGCTGCAGCAATGAATGTAAAGCTGTTGCCAGGTGTCTCAGAAGGCTTTGGAGGTCATGTTATGTGGAGAAGTTGAGACCCTAAATGCTGTAAATATTTATGAAATTAAATAGAAAGCTGTGACTCATGGAGCAGTTAGAACTGATTAATAAATTACCTGAGTGACAACTGGTGGAAGCCAAAACCCAGTTAGAGATTTTGGAAATATATAATAGAAATTCAAATGGTAAATTTGCAGTAATTTATTCGTAGTTGCTCTGCCAAGTCATGGTTTTACATTGCAGGACATTACTGGAAAGGATTTGAGAGTACATTAATTTATTCCAGGAAAACTTTTGTTTTGATAGATGAAAATAATAGATTACTATATATTTTAAGTACATAAACTTGTGCATTTACAGTTTTTATGCTGTACTTAATACTAAAACATGAGTGACACATAAATAACTGAATCTAAAAGAAAAAAAATTTCTTTCGAGGTCTGTACAAATTGATCTTATCCATGTTAGAGCTGATGACACCTTTTACAGAATGAGAATCAGGGTGCCAACCACCAGTTTATCACTAGGATATTACAAAAACAAAGTAAATTACAACTGTAGAACAAATAAGCTTACCTGCACACATCTGGACTTTGAGACAAACCTGAGAAAGATCCATTCTAGCACAGGGAGCAGTTGAAAAGCCAGCACAGAAAAGTCAACAAACAGGCTCCTTCTGTTTGGTCTAACAAATACATGCCACACTAAACTGTGATCGTATCCACTCATTGACTTTGTAGTAATATGCCTCATCCTGATAGGCATTTGGAGAAGGCAGAGATGAAAAATTCCATTTTAAAAGAAAGAAACCTTGTGCAGATCCAGGTTCAGTATCAGTAGTATTAGTCTACTGTGAACGGCTGAGGGTGAGAGGAAAGTATGAAGACATAGATGCACTGGTTCAGAAGTGCAGACATACATAGAGGTAATGGCATAAAAAAAAGAATCTCAGCAAATCTCAAAATGAGATAGATGTACTTCCCAAGAGGAAACTAAAGCAAATATACAGCTAAACACTAAACTAGCAAACAAATGTTACACTGATGTGTTACTGTTCACTGAAAATTTGACCTGATGAACGTCTTTCCTGAAGGTTGACATCCACGTGAGTCATTAGTGGTTTTTGTATCCTCTATGTTCACTGAAGTCATCATGTGATTAGTAAATCTATTAACCTTTACTGACAGTAATCCAGCTCAGTGATGGATCGTGAACTACAGCAATATTCTATCTTAATAATTCCTTAATACCTCTTATTACTGCCCATCAGCTAGATGGCGCTAAATTAATTTCCATCAATCCATCAAGGAAAGATGGGCTCTGTATCATCCTGTTGATGGTAATGCATGCAAATGGCTGGTATCATGTGAACTGATTAATTACAGAACAAGCACCCAAGTCTATTTCAGTCATAAGTATTTAAGAAGCTCTCTGAGTGGAAATCATTGCAAACTGCCTCAGTATTCTCTGATCTCAGGGGAGTGCTAGAGTCTAGTCTCTGAACATAAAGCTGTCGCTACACCTTTATAATAAGACTTAACACCATAGCAAACCAGAGAAAGGCCAGTCTTTTAACATACTTCAGCGGAAGTCTGCAGACACCTTCCACTCCAAGCTGTCTCAGCCAAAGATGAATCACCAAGGCAAGACCTGTGGCCCAACTTCCTCAGTTCACACTCCTCCAATGATGATGAATGAATGCTCTTTTCGGATCACGGCTGAACATCAGTTTTTTGACCCCTGCGGGATACCTCTAAGGGAGAAAAAAATGTATCCTCGATCCCACCAGCAGCCTTCCCTCAGGGTACTGGATTGAAAAGGTAGTTTGCCTCCTGGTACCTGCTGGGAAATCCATCAGTGTTGGAGGTGATGGAAAAATAAAGTCTTGTCCAGCGCCTTCAAAAAAAAACTCTGCTTATGGGATCAAAGAGAACTTAGAAAACAAATTGTTCCTAGCTGCAAGCATATAAACATGAGGCCTTAGTCGCATGTTTATATATAGGTCATTGTGGCATATGTATACCACTGCTGTATCTTCCATACATACCAAGGACTATTTGTAAGTACTTTGTTGCTATTAAGCAGTTTATTGTGAGTAAGTCACATTTTTCTGTCTCATTCCTTCATTAACCATTACAAAATGTCCCCACCACTTCCTGTGACCTTTAGCATCTAAGTCACTGAAAACATACATCAGGTGTGGGTGAACATTCAAACAGTTAGGAATTAAGTATTGGGGATATACTGATTAGTTCTAAAGAGTCAAATAGGGGTCCTGATCAAAGCATTTTTAAATGGTTAGTATTCGACTCTAACAAAACTCAACTTCTGACACTTGTTATTGGTGAATAGTGTGCAATTTTATGTGTGAAGACACAGTGTAAGCAAGCTAAATTTGTGATTTTTAAATGTGCAGCCAATTTATATGTGCATGGTTTACAAAACTATGTTATTAGCTGTTTGGATTATTCTGTTGATCCAACTCATCTCGATTTTCCTTAACAATCGTAGTGTTTTCTGCCTTAACAATGCAAAAGATAGGAAGACAGCTGCAGCTCTCTGTGTGAAATCACATACGCAGCATGCTGTATGCAAATATCTCTAGAGAAATGCCTAAGTTCCACAGAGAGGAGCTGAAACACTACTGGTTTAATTTTACAATGTTCAAAGCAAAAGGCTAAGTTTATAGAAACCCACAAATTACTGGAACTGCAACTAAATATGTCCGTTCAAAACAGAAAGAATACCTGTTAGTACAAGTTTTTCTAACATAAATAACCTGTGTTAGAGCTTCCTATGAAGGCTGTTCTGATTTTGCTACATTATGACAGCTATTGAGTTTTTAAGCATTTACATAGAATTGATTTTAATGAGGAATGTAGAGGGGGCTCTTTGGGGTTTTTAACAGCAGTCAGTATCTTACCTGCAGTGGATAGCTGTCTTAATTACCTCAGCTTAGATAAACTAAATGAAGATTTGAGCTGTTGTGGCTTGTCTGAAGGGATCAGTTCCAAACCATTATTTCTGTTGCCCTAACTCTTAGTCACAAAATCTCTTAGTGGTTCACGCAAAATAGATTTTCTAAACATTTAAACTGTTGTTACTTTTGCAACATGGTAACAGAGATCTATAAATATTTACTCTGAAAACAGTTTATCTAAGAACTTTCAGCTAATGATGTTCTGTATGAAACATGAGTTGCAAAACACAACACATTCAAGCATAACCAAGTACAGAAACTATTTGTTGAAAACTAATGCAGTTTGAAAATCAAAACACTGCACAGTAAATTAGATAAGCAATATTTAATATATTTTTACACTCCATTACTTTTGTTCCAAATTGCACTTACCATGTTTATTTTTTGTTGCTTCATCACTTTCAGATGAAACATTGTCACAAATTGAATGGTCTTTAGTTTTAATGAACATAGACTGATAAAGAAATGATCATCTTATGCACATGTAATGGTAGTGTGAAGGTTTATAGAAAAACATTTGGCTAAACTGCTATGGAAGTTTTGAGAATGCAGTTATTTTATGGATGTCGAAATCAGCATTGGAACTTGTTCTGTTCTGACAGGCTGTTAGCTTAACCAGGAAAAAATCATTTACAATATTTAACTGAGCAACGGTTAAATAACAACCATAAGGTATGCTTTAAAATTAAAAGTGTAAGCAACATTATTTAAGCACTTTTTCAAGATGAAGATATCGCAATCAGTAGTGTAAACTTGATTTCCAATACTTTACGCTTGTACTGAAACATTTGCTCTCTTAAACAGCATTGCAAACAAGGATTTGAACATTAGTATTGTCCTGTTTAAGATGGGGTATTTTTTACATTAACTTGAACTCAGTAATGTTCCACAATACTTAAAGCTGCAGTATGTAACTTAGCACCGCTCCCGACCTAAAACAACCAATCAGAGCCTGGAGGAGTGTCTTAGCGCTGCCAGTCAACTTCATTTACTCACTGCTAAATGTGCTAATGGCGGAGAAACAACTTATCATTCCAGGAAAACCGTTTATCTGTCATCATCGGTGGTCTGAGTATTATAGCTAGTCTGAGTATTCACAACAGTTTCTGCTAGCTGCAACGAGCGGGGTGGCGGGAGGGGGGGCCTACACAGGCATGGTGATTAACAGCGCTAAGACCCGCCTCCTGGCTCTGATTACTTGTTTCTAGATAGCACTGGGAGAAGGCAGAGGAGCTTGATTTTTTCACAGATTATCTGTCTCATACCATTCTGTCACAACATAGTGACAGTTTCAACAAATATGTAGAAAAATATTTTTTATAAAAGTTACATACTGCAACTTTAAGGGAATCATGTCTTGAAAATAAACCGGAGTTGCAGCAGAACCTTTTTTTTTTTTTTTAGAACGCCTGATCTATCTGATTTAGACAGTCTGTGGACAGTTTGTGGAGATATTGGATAAAACATTAGCAAAATGCCCCAAAGGGGAAATATGCGGTGGCTGGGTTTGGTTTTCAGCTTAGCTGCAGAGAAGAGGTGATGCAGTAGATCAGGTGACAATAGCAGGTAAGAGTGATTGGCACCAGCTGCGGTGTGTTTTCCTGTCTTTAATTACAGAAGCGGGCTGAGGCCAAAGAAAAGGTGACAAGATGAGTGTCGGGACGATGACTGACAGACACAAAGCACAACCATCACCACACTTGTGTTTCCTGAGAGAACTAAACTTGAAAATATTAAACTCTGCCTGAAGTTGCCAGGGATTACTTGTAGGAAGGAATTCCATAGGGCATGCTAAAAAGTTTTTTTTTTTTTTTTTTTTTTATAAATATTTTACAGAAAATCAAATGATGATCATGTTACACTCTTGTATATATCTGAAAATCTGTGGTTCCTGTTTTGTTTTTTGTTTTACTTTCATAAGTATGTTTCTCAACCAAGTGTTCTGTATCTGTACAAAAAATATACAGAGAGTGTATACAAAAGTATACACACTCCTTGAACAATTTTCAGAAGGATCTGTATGGTTCGTTTTCCTACAAACAATGAGCAATGTCCAAGCACATGGTAAATCCATGAGAAAATGGCTATTAATTTAAGCCAACATGCCTAAAAAGAAATTTCTCAGTCTCAAAAGGTCTCTTCATATATCAACGTCAAATTAAAATATTTTACCTGGAAGATCCCTGCTGTGGTTGTGACAGCATGAGGGGTCAAATGAACAAAGAGTGTTTAACTGGCACTTTGAGGTTTTGTGAAAGGCCAGCAGGAGATGGATGTCTCCTTATGCCCCCCTCTGGTGACATGGTAGGTAAGAAGAAAGCCAGTGATAGAAAGGTTACAACCATGAAGAATTTTAAACATCCATCGGCCCGCAGGGACGCCTGAGACTTACAGCTCAATATAGATCTGTTGGATAGTGAGGAAAAAATAAGGGTGAGGTCGAGCAGAGAAGGAATAGAAGAGGAGGTGGTGGATTGAAAGGAAAAAATAGGGAAGGAAAATAAGGAGGGTGTGAGGGACGTGGAGGATGGACAGCAAAAAGGCAACGAAACAAAAATCATTCAATGTTTTACCAATTTCATTTCCCTTCTGGTTTACTTCCATGAGAACAGTATGATTGTTTCAGCATAATCCTGCTGAGACAGTCTGGGGTATTGAAGTGATTGAGGTTGCATGAATCAACATTCACACTGCGCAAATGGCAAAAACAAACATGCACAGTGTGATGAGGTGAATGTGAAAAAGAAGAAAGAAGTACCTGGATGACTATTTTCAAGTTCAGGCCTTTTGAAATGTCTTTTTTCAAACACAGTGTTCCTGTCTGTGACATCTAATTATATACATGCTCCTATAACTTAGAGACCTGTAAGTTTGTCACTAAATGTGTGATTTTACATCACTGCTAAATCTCTCTTAGTACCTGACAAGAAAACCACTGCTGCCCTCCAGAGGATTGAGAAGAAACAGGAAGTGAAAGGTCTGGAAGATGAGCACAGATATCATGCTTATTATTAGAAAATGAAAGGTTTGTGTCACATTTCGATATTTTTTGCATCAATTTGTCATTAAAACTACAGCTCAAAATTATCAGTTATCAATGAAACTCTGGCACTTTTTCCTGTCTTACTGTTCAAAATAATAGCAGTCCAACATCACTAGCCAGATTTGTCACTGTTTTGATAGAAAGTAGATTCTTACATGGCAAATAACATGACAATACATGAAAACCAACAGATCAAATACTCTTGACATTCCTGCTGCTGATTCTATGTAACTGAATCATAAAGAGCAAACAAGGTAATTTATTGGACTGATGAAACCAAGGTTGTGTCTAAATCAGACGAACCCCAAACACTTCATTGAAGCCAAAGTAAACCGTAAAGCATGGTGGTCCAACATTTTTGATATGGGTATGTTTTTACTGCATGGTAGAAGTCAGGCCTGAATTGGCTAATCAGAAGATTCTGGAGATATCCAGATGGGCCAGTCTGACGTTTGGGCCACAAGGGCCACTTTATCTTTTTGTTTTTGGACAGACCCAGCGCCAGAGGGTGGGCCATGCTTGCCCATTAAGACAGATTACAATGGGGACAGGTTCCCTACATTTTTCAGTCGTTACAACTGTTTAATCCATCGTTAACATGCCATAATGTGCTTTCCGAACAGTCTTTAAATGCACTGTTAGCATTCACACACCAAAGTTGGTTTTACACCTGTCAGTCAGCAACGAAGACATGCTGCTGGGCAGAGCTGCATGCTGGTGCATGTTAGAATCATGACAGCAAACCAGCAAAAGGCAGTTAACGTGTATTTTTTTTTTTAAACAGAAAAAAAAAGTTTATGCTGTTGGATGCAGATAATGTTTGCTAAATGATGACTGGTTAATAAATGCCAATATCCTGTTAAGCTTGTTAACATGATATATTAAATGAAGAATGCTAATGCATTGTAACAACCTATGTTCAGAAGTGGGTAGCAAGTAGTTACAGTTATTCGGTTACTCAGTAAAATTTAAAGCTGCAGTATGTAAGTTTTATATATATATATATATATATATATATATATATATATATATATATATATATATATATATATATATATATATATATATATTGGCGGCTGTAGCTCAATAGGTAAGTCACCCGACCTTCACCCGGGAGACCGGGGCTCAGACGTTGCCCGGCCAAACAAGGTCTGCGTCAGGTGCTGGGGAACCAGGGCACCTTCACGAAAAATGGGTTACTGGAACAAGACGGAATTGGGTGAGAGGTGAAAACTTGGATCTGTTGGAATGCTACTACTCAAGTAACCCTAGTCAGAGGGGTTACATGCAAAGAATGCGGGAGGAATGGTTACGTCGACACCCCCTTTCAACACTAACTGCCAAACAACTAGTAGCTCAGTGTTCCAACATCCGCAAACAGCAAATGCTGTCACAACTTCAGATAGACGAGGTACAACACAAATGCTAAGGCAAGGGGGAGCCAGGACGCCAGGTCAGAGGGGAGTTAGCTTCAACTCCCCACCCGGAGATTCGGTATGCAGCCCCAATAATGAACGAACCATCAAAGCTGAACGAGGCAGCAACTGACCTGAGAGGTAGGTTGGTGGCCCGAATGGACACCAGCCAATTACAACGGCTGAGTGAAGTACTATCAGAAAGTCTCATTGAAGATGTGAATTCAGAACGATCCCTACCAACACCATAACGGAAACCAATGAGCTATATATATATATATATATATATATATATATATATATATATATATATATATATATATATATATATATATATACTGCAGCAGTTTTCCATATTTGTTAAAACTGTCACCATGTCATGACAGTATGTTATGAGACATATAATCTGTGAAAAAAATCGATCTCCTCCACCTCCTCCCTGAGCTACTATTGCCATCTGAAGACATGCACCGCTCCCAACCAAAAACAACCAATCAGGAAGGTCTTAGTGCTCTCAGTCAACTTCTTTTACTCACCGCTAAATGTGCTAATGGTGGAGAAACAACTTACCATTACAGGAAAACTGTTTATCCACAGTCATCGGTGGCCATGCTAACTAGCCTAGCTTCTGCGAGCTGCAGCATAGCAGAGAGCAAGGGGTGGGGGGAGGGGAGGGAGGAATGGATATTTCAGAATCACTCTCATTCACTCTCCAAAACATTTTTTTGTCTATATAGCTAGCATAGACAGCATACTGTTTGCCATGCAGACAGTTTATTTCTCACACATCATTGTCTGATTTTGGATTTAAAGAAATAGACTTAAGAGATTTGAGACATTAGTTTCTGAGATTTCTGTAATATCTGAGCTAAAGTTTATGCTAATCTGAGTATAATTACTCTGCATTTTCTGATGACCCATGCAGACTTATGTCAATGTTTTTTGAATTTTTGTTTATTTTGTATTAATAAACAACGTGGTTGTTTCATTTGAAAGGATACATAAACATTTATTTATGTATTTATGTTAAATAAAAAGCCAATTTATTGCCACTCCAAAATTACATATATGCCCTCCCAGGTGAATTCCTCTGGAGCCAGGAGAAAAATACACTGAATTATATGGCTTTACAGAACAGCACATCATTGCAGACTTAACATGTAAGCTTATAATTACATGATTTTGGTGATAATAACGATAGGTCATTATCTAAAATGTGCCGGTCTGAGGCATGAAACCCCAGGGCTGAAAATGAGTCCCACTCCAGCCCTGGTAGAAGTACACATTACATATCCTTGTGATGACTCCCCCTTGTGGCCATTTGCAACTAGTACAGTTTGGGGCTGGTGGGGCTGAATCCCATTCCAGCTGTCATCAGACAGTCTATCACAGGGCTATTACAGAGAAGGAAAAATAATTAAATAACAATACACCTTTGTAAGTTCAATTTACATTACTCAATTAAAATGTATAATCAGAAAAATCCTTGTATGAACTGAATGAATATGCAAACTTCTTCATGCAGAAGTGACTGTAAATCTAAATTACTTACCCACCATGCCACTACATCAATCAAAAATATATTTAAGTGCATGTCCGTTTTCATAAAAAAAAAAAAAAAAAAAAAAACAACCTCAAACGTTTTATGAACCAAACCAAAATATGCATCTAGAAGGAAATCAGCTGGTGCAAGGGACCTTTGGACAGTTTCATTAAGAAGAATAGGTTGTGAACAAACACAGAATCAACATACATTTCAATTCTGAAAGCACTTTTCAGCTCAGGGTGCTTTCTGCATCTGATTTTTATTATGTGCAGTGTTAAACATTTACATTTTTTACTTTTAGAACTGGCTTTTCTTATCTGATCGACTCAGGCGTTGCTTTCCGAGATTGATTAGACTGTACTGGCATCAGCTGGACTCCACATACACAGTTATATTCAATAAATTAGAATATACATTCTGATGAGGCTTGTTTGTCAGATTAAAAGTACATTTTGAAAATAAAAACCCTTAAACAGCTATTAAACATGCTGTTGGGGTCTGGGAGTTTTTGTTCACACAGTCTTTGCAGTTTCATCATTCATCCACCAGATGACATAGAGGAGTTCGGTGGCTGGGCAGTTTTCCTGCAGCAAATCAGCCTTATCAGTGGAGTATAAGAAGAGCTTGCTGCCAGTTCCCCTGAGTGTTAGCCCTTGTGGTGAACTTGAAGCCTGCTGAGTTCTTGCACTGTTCCATGTTTGCGCTTCTAGGAAGATACTCTCTGTGTTTCTGCTCCCAAGGTATCTCTTGATGAGAGTTTGGATTCTGCTCCAGCTCATTCACCTGGCAGCTGATACCCACCTACAAACCTTCAGCAGACCTTCTGGTAACAAGACTTTGACTAGCATCTCTTGGTTCCTCTTGCTCGTTGCATGATTGAACCCTATCTGCTCTCCACTGTGCCACCTGGTTTCTCCTTCCACAAAACCAGCTGGCTTCATCTGTGAACCCACTAATCTCCCAGACCACCACTGAACCCTCCCTGATGGATCTCCTCAATCACTCACGTAAGCGTCCCTGGAAATATTACTGCAATTACCTGCTTCATCATATCCACCATCTCCTGTGTTCTCTCCAGAGCTCCTGTCACTGCCTGGTTCCTGAACCAATCCCTTCTGGATCATATTTCACTCACCATTGCCATAATCTATTTCTTACTTGTAAATAAGTCTTAACTACTCATGTGCTTCCTGAGACTGATCCTTTTTTTTTTTTTTTAAATAAAAGTTATTGATCTGATGCAATATTCTAATCTTAAATATTGTTTTCATTAGCTTTTATTGGATAATCATTTTAATGAAAAAGGTTAACAGTCTGTAAGTAATCTACATAATGTGTTTCACTTAATTGAGTTACTGAAATAAATTCACTTTTAACATTCCAATCTTTGACTATATAATGAAGTTGCCCTGTCTTCCAACCTCTTCACACTCTGACAAGGCTTATTTTTATGACACTTTAGTGGTTTGTATTCATAAACAGAATTAAAAAGTCTGATCTACAAGGTCTTGAAGAAGAGAGAGCTGTGTGAACAGACAAATAATTACACTTAAGCATGCTGTAGTTTATTGCAATAAACAAAACATTTAAAGATGCACATGATTTGTACAATGGAAATCTTCTGAAACAACACTGAAAAGTTTTAATAAGTACTTCAGAAAACAAAACAATGAAATTGCTCTGCTGAAGAGTGTGTCTATGCTTATCAGCTAATCAAACTGAGCATTTTGTTTCTTACCCTGAAGTGCAAATCACAGTGCATTCATAAGAATGCTTATCCTCAGGTCAACTGTCCAAATTATTTCATGCTAATTTTGTCTTGTACATTTCAAATAGCTCTAATCACTGTAACACTGGTCAAATAAACTCATTAATGCAGGAAATTAACATAAAACTCGGCTGTTTTTACTTTGATTAAATTTTGGTAAATCAATGATAAGGCCTTTAGTTTGGATTCAATCGAATTAAGTAAAACCCTTCTAACTAAGTTTTTTTTTTTTTTTTTTATGATCTCCCTGTTCCTGCTAAAGTTTTATGTTGCTCTCCTCTCTGCCCCTCTTAGCCTGTTGTCTACTGAATGCTAATTAATGCCATCTGTGTCACTGCCTATATACTGCCCTGCAGTCACTCAGTGTCTGTCACAGCCAGGGCCTGTGCTAATTATCTGGGTTTACCGAATGGGTGTTTATGTTCTAAATAGGTTTGTACTTTGCTTTTGCATAACACTGTGAACAAATTAGAACTACAAAGAGCAAATGCAGTAAAAATGTGAAGCATACACTCAGTGTCTGGTACTCATTTGCCTCACTTACTGTAACTGTGCAAATAGTGTATAGTCCTGTTGTGAGCATTTTCAGGTAGTGTCACTAAGCTCTGACCTTTTTGCATTGGAAAACGCTTCCAGAGTGAACTATCATAAAGAAAATATGACGAACCTATTTGACTATCTTGTTCACAAACATGGTGTCAGGACTTTCCATTCTGGTGACACTGACACTTTCATTGACATGAGTACTTGCTTTTCAGACCAACCTTTTGAATGAATGAATGAATTTTGAGCAACTGACACTTTTGCAGGTTATTAAGTTTTGCAGTTTGTACTACTAGTTTTGAGAAATGCACTCGCTGTTATGCAGATGTCAATAGTGATGTGAGAAATGCATCAAAACAATTAAGACTGTCAAACCAAACATCCTCAAAGTCAGCAGAGCTACATATTATTTAGATTAACATACTTTAACATTACTGTTCAAAGTAAATCATTTTTGAAGCAGGACAGATGTAACAGGCTGAACATAGGATCACTTCTCATGTCTTTGTTGGTTTTGTATTTATCATTTTACATGTTTTTCATTTATTTATCATTGTTCATGCTTTTCATTTATTCAAAGCAGCTTGTTGTTGATTCAGTTGTGAATGACTGCATGCAAAATTATGGGTTTTTTTTGTCTACAGCAGTAAAATAATTCCTTTTGTTTCACTCACTCTCAGGTACCACTGAGTGGTGCTCACAACTACTCTGATCGCTGTTAGCACTCTCAAACATTTGTGCACAGTTTGTGAGCTCGATCGGTCATGAGAGCTGTGAGCACTGGTTGTGCACTCTCAAACAGTGGCAAGTAGGAAGAGAGGTGGACGGGCAGGAGTGCAAGCGACTCGCAACTATCATCCCACTGTCTCTTCTTTTTTCTCTTTTCTGCTGTCAACTCTTGATGCCTTTTTGAGGCAATGTCCACTGAACAGACCACTGGGAGGTGGGGGAGCAGGGCACAGAAGATTAATCTTTTTTTCTGAAGCAAATATGTTACTTTTGTATTGCTTATAACTATTAATATCAATTACACATTTTTACTTTTGATATTTTGTTATTATGATTACCACAAGTATGATGATTTTTAAGGAGTCAGTTTTTGTGCCTGTGCCTTTGACCCCTCTGCCTGCCTTGTTGCCAGTCTGGACTGTTTACCTAACCATTAACCTTACGATGATAGACAAAGTGATTATTCACTTCCCTATGGTGAAACTAAATCAGAAACGTTTTGAGTGTATGCCAACTTACCTTGTCACAGGAGTTTCTGTTTTCCATGGTTTCACCACTTTCAGTTTCTAACGTATAGAGTTCCCTTCTCTGTACACTCCTGCCAATAAAATCCTTAATAAATGGACACTTTCCTCTCTCTTACTAGCCAAACTCAAAGGATTCCAGTCTGTTTGGCTGAGTCTTTGAAGAGGAAACCATGAGAAGCCATCTGTGCTGGGTAAACCATTTTTTAATTTCCTGGTTGCCTTACTGGTCACTCAACATCCCGTCTCTTAGCAGAGTCTAACCTGAAAGCTGCCCCTGAGAAGCAGCCCCATTCCTGCTTGCATATTTTCACATTTATTATCAATAAAAACTATTTTACCTTTACTAGGTTGTGGTTTCCATTTTCGATTGAAAACATACTTAAATTGTTACATATGTCTTTTAAAAGCTTATAGGTGCAAACCACAAAGCCAACAAGGAACAAGGTTCAGAGCATAAATAAGGCCTAAAGAAAAAGGAACCACATATATGGAGGAGTCTTGAGTGGTAGGGTTGCATGTGTGACAGGCTGTCACACTGTGTGGAATAGTTTATAAAGGTGTTGGAGATGCATGAACAACTTGGTCTTTATGATCAGACTAACAACAGCAATGACTTAGGATGACTAAATCCCTAAACATCACTGGTGAAGGAATATTGAAAAACGTCTGAAAAACCGATGCACCAGGGGTAATGGCATTTAAAATTACGTGATGTCTCTCAGTCATACTGTGAGTGATTCAAGAGGTCACATCTCTTTTGTTCTTGAGGTTCAAACTGGTTATCTAAGACATTATGTCTTCTGTGCTACTTTTGCTGTTTTTTCATTATTTTTTAGGTTAAAACATGAATCTAGGAATAACATACAGGATTTGGTAATGGATAGATTCAGTTAACTACTATAAGCAATTAATGCTAATAAAAATGTTTTTCTCTGCATTTTGTACCTTTAAACACTGTATTAACATGTTCACTAAAGAAGATTGCATTGTACTTTGTGTGTGAAAGCATGAATGAGAAACCAGTCGGACAAAACGTAAACAAACAAGAATTTTGTTTTGTTTTTTTAGTTGAAGGAGGTCTTCCAGTCTCGTAGTGCTTGAGCTCATCCCCAAAGATTAACCATTATTGATTATTGAGAAGGGTATAAACAATTTTTGACACTCCATTCTTTTATTAAAATGTAAATGAAAACATAGATCTTTTTTCCAGTGCTGACATTCCTTTTACATTATTATATCATATTTTGAGGCATGCCTGTCATATTTCCACTCAGACACAAACTTCTTGGTTCTTCTTTAATAACTTTAAATGTAGATTTTCAAGAGGAAAGATAATTAAGGCCTTAACTGTATCTCAAAAAGAGGACTGTTGACTACTATTTTAATACAGTATATTTGAATAAAAAATAATAAACAAAGGTCTTTTTTGAAAAATATCAAATTTAATTTGGTTATAAAAGATGTATTTTTCCACATGTACACTCACACATAATTATCATAAATACCATCTATAACGGTTTCTCTTTTTTCACAAAGCAAGCACATACAGTGGACTGATACGTGTGATTTCAAAGGACACTGTGGAGAATGCTTGGAGTCTTTTACACAGAGAGGAAATTTCAGTGCAATTAAAAAATAAAAGGCTGTTGAAAAAAATCAAGTAGAAACATTTATAAATTATCTACAAATGGATCAAAGTACAAAAGAGCTACAGCGTTTGGAGACACTACACCCATTCACAGGTGAATATTTTGGTTTTATGACCATCTTGTTTGAATGATTCTGACAGGTTAGACTTGAAACTGTACAAAGAGCAGCTTTAGAACAGAAAAATGAAATGTAAATTTACTGCCAGCCAAATGCTTTCGACGGTCAGAACATATCAGCAACAATGTGGAGAAAGAATGAGAAGGAGAACCCTTCATGGACACAAGAAGCTTACATCTTTCAAGTGCAATTACATCTATAAAACAAAGATAAATGGGAGATGGTGAAGTTTTCTTCTATTAAAGCTGTGATTCATTCCATTTTACCAGGTAGGAGTTCAGTTTTTGAGAACAACTTTTCATCTTCGTGATGTAAATTTGTTGATACAGCATGCATAGCATTCTCTTGACCAATCCATGATATTTAAACAACTTTTTCACAATATTTTCATCAAATAAATGCATAATGTATATTTCGTTGAAAATCAAAAACTGAGATAGGACAATGGTTTAATTTGTGTTGTGTTAAGCTGTCTTTACAACAAAAGTAAGTAAAGCTCAGGGATTTTAATTACTTTTTTGTTTGTTTTCTTACCTATTTGTTAATTTATTTCTCCTGCAAATCTATGCCAATTTACATTATTGTCAATTATTGGATTTGAATTTAAAACTGTAATCTAAGAAGGAAATGCAATGTTGGGTTAAAAGATGATTTATAGTACCCTCGACATTTGTTGGCACCTGTGTTTTTTTATGTTTTTTATGGTGAAAAAAAATCGTTTCTTGCTGGTGCACGCTCAAATAATGAAAAAAATAAGGAAATAACATCCCAGCTCTGCTCTCTTCAGAGTGGTAGATGAGGGGATCCCATATTTCTAAATGTTTTTCTTTTTTTTACAAAATCCCAAAGTGGCACCCATAATTTCTATAACAAATTTAATCTTCCTAAAGAAGTCTAATTATTTTTTTTTTATTCTTTTTTTTTCAGTTTGACATCATGTTAACAACACTGAATTGATATTTCAGGGGTTCCCATTTTTATATGAAATATGAATATCACACAGCTTTCAGGCTTTTTTCTCTTGGCAACTCTTCAAAGTTGGAAAGAGAGGAAAACATGCCATTCAATTAAGAAAGATCTGCATTGGTCTTTTAAGTTCATGAAATGGCTTCAGACCATAGCATTTTGCCTGAACTTGGCAATACAATCTACAATCAGAGTGATAATTAAAAAGTTCAAAACAACTGGAATTTTATCAAACTCTGGAAGAGGATATAAATTTATATTTCCAACATGCGTGGTGAGGATGTAAAAAATAAATCTCAAGAGCTCACTGTTAGAGCAGTGAAGAAAATTGTTCTGTTTGAAATTGTGCTATTGTAATACATTTATTTGTTTTGATGCTTTTTACTTATCTTTATCAGGTGTGCCAATAAATTTGGAGGGCAGTGTATCGATGGCAAATGTTTTTGACCTGCCTTTTTTGGAGCAACTGAATTAAAAAATATATCATTTGAGGGCTGTAACAACGTTTTTACTGAACAGAGATCACAAGAATAAAAGTAAAAAGTTATTTTGTACCAGATTCTTATGTGATTGCATTTATAAGCTGCTTAACATGTAACTTCTGTGTTGTATACTTATTAATATACTTTAAGTGCAAGTAGAACAACCATGAGCAAAACAAAACTCAATGTAAATGAGTCAATATTTCTTCAAAGACATCATGACAAAATCAAAGGGCAAAGCATGCCTCAATTCTTTTTTTAATTTAGAATTTTTTGTGAAGTTTCTGTGTGTCCCACTCACTGTATATCTGCTCAATATTAACAAATGACAGTGCATTCAATGGGAGTGACAAAAATAAAGCTAAAACTAAAATTGCAAAATACAAAATGCATCACATGTCCACAGGCACACAAACTATGTCTTTATCCAGTCAGAGAAAACATCCACTTTGTGCAATAAGAAGATAGACACAGAATTTTCTCTTGAACTAGGCGTTTCATGACAGTTTGACAGCAAAGACAACAAAACATTACTGCTCCAATTGATTTATCCTAGAAATGACAAAGCACAGGCGATCAGTCATAAAACAAAAACCAAATGTAATCAGATGAGGAATTTCGTGCTCATGTGGTATTCAAGAAGGCCACTGAGATGGCTGCGCTTGCCCAGCATTTAATGCCCTGATGCTGATCTGCTGTCATTTCTCTAAATTTCCTTCAACATTAAAACAGGTTTACTTTTGAATGCAAGCTTGGTACAGTTAAGTGTTTCTCCTTTCCCGTTATATGCTACCACATCTCTATAATATTGCACTACAAAGATCATATTTTGCGGTCAGCATTGCTGCACAGAGCACATAAAAATGGTATAGTGTAATAAAGATTTCTTCAAAAGGAACAGGTGTTCTTACCTGGGAAAAGAATGTATCTAAAGTTTGGTTTAATTAACCCTCTATGGTACACATTCTGCTGCAAGGTAGAAAAAAACCTGTGTATGGATTGTTTTTAAAATAAAATAAACAAACGCAATTTAATAATCTTTTGGGTAGAGGCAACATTGGACCCTAAGGTTGCACAGGTGAAAAATAAATTAGCTTTTAATTTAAATATCATTTACTGCATAAAAATGTTTAAAATCTTTCATGGCTTACAATGCATGCCATTTTATATGTAAAGCAATAGAAAAACTGAATAAATTCAGCCTCATTCCAGGCCAATTTAAGGAAAAAGAGGCTACAAATCTGTGCCAGAAGTACATGCCCTTGTACTTTCACCCTCTCTACCCTCATGCTCATTTCGATTCTTGCTCTCATCCATATCAGTCTCACTTTTCCTGGCAAGTCTTCTTACAGCGCATCATTTTCATCACTACTTAACTGGAGGCATATCTCCATTTTTATCTCTTTTTGTTTTCTTGTGAAAATCAACTCTATTGATCACATCTGTCTGTGATATCACCAATAAATATCCATTATAAAATATCAAAAAAAGTCTGTGACTTTGACCAAACAGTATTAAACTTACATTTGACAAAATATATTTTGTTTTTTTAATTCATGAAAGGTTCTGTTTTCAGAGATACAGTGTTTTTGTCTGACATCATTACTTCTTTAAATCATAAAGATTAAGCAAAGTTGCTATGAAAGGTTTGACTTTGACGCTACCTAAACACACACTACTAAATTTGCATGCAGCCATGGCGATCCCATAATAATTCACTGTTGCCTTAAAGTAACATATACAATTGACCATAATGGCATATTGTTGCCTCAGGGCAACAGATGCATTTTTACAAGTTTCTATTATTAAATTAGCAAATAAACTGCATTAAACATTAAGGTTTTATATCTAATAGTGTTAATAATCACTGTAGAAAAATGGATTTGATACTTGAGGGCACCATGGTACCATAGAGGGTTAAAGGTAAAGAAAAGAGTAGAAATGCATGTCATGAAAATCCTAGTTTTTCATTTTAAATAAAGCATCCCTTAATTTAAAATACATCACAGTAATATGCGTTTGTTTTTGAAAGTCACTTCACTCTTGATTTTGGCACTCCACTGTACAAAATTCATATGGTTTTTATCCAGTACTGAACATATTTGTATCACTTGCTAGGCTCACGCAGTCAAGGAGGCGAATCACATGCCCAGTCTGTAATGTACTATCACATCACAGTTGATTGTATGGATGCTATGTACAGAGCCCCACAGATATAAGTATTGGATGTCTATGCTATTTAATATTGTCATTATGGTTGTTTCACAGGAGACAGTCTCTTTAGCAGTTTCTTTCCCTTGGAGAGTATTCCTTTCTTCTTCTTGTTTGCCAGATCTTGAGGGTCCCTGGGGTCTAACGGGACATGGTGACCCCTTGGAGGGCTGATCGGTCTCATAGTTCCTGGGAGGAGGGGGCGAACAATTGGGGATGGCGCCCTGACGGGTGTTGTGATGTTGTTGGCCGTATCTGTGTTTTCTGCGGTGACCTGAGAAGATAAGTGATGGGGAGGTTTGGAAGCAGGGGGGCAGCATATTACAAATGAAGCAACTTTGGGATTGTCGGCTGTTAGAGATTTGATTGGAGGTTTTAAATCACAACAAAATGTATAAAAACTAAACATACTGTAGGGTATCTTGAATTAAAAACACTTGCCATCTAACTGCAAATAGTACAAAAAGAAACTACCACTGGTTGGTAACAAAGTACATTTTGAAATCTGAAAATTAATTGCCTCTAGGATGTGCAGAGGTTAAATTGCTTGATTTCCTGAAGTGCACAACTGTTCTTGTGAATAGTCAGCTGTGTAAACACAAACACAATGTTCTGACAGAATATTCACACATTAGTTAAATGAGTATGTCAATGTAACATTTTCAAGATAAGTGCATACAACGGAGGAATTAGGTGTTATTCAGGGAACAATCATTTTGTTTCTTGTTAACCATGTAAGTACCGTCATTTTCAATTAATTAGAATATGTGTTCCAGTGAGGCTTGTTTGTCCAATTAAAAGTACCTTTTGAAAATAACAACCTTGAAGCAGACATTAATCATACTTTTTGTTAAGCTCACATTTCTGAATTAAATTATATTTTTTATTAGTCTGATTTAATATTTTAATCTTAAATATTATGTTTTCAAGTGTGGAACATAATTCTGTGTTGTTGGTTTACAGATGGCTTTACAATCCTTAACAGACTGCTGAGCAGCAGTAGTTGCTTCTCGATGGCCACTGCAGATGCCTTTCCAATCTAGTTTTGTTTCACTTCACACCTGCTTACTCCTGCCTTTATGAAGGTGGTCATCTTCTCTGTTTAACCTTATGGGAGGACCAAGAGTGGGCTTAGCTTTTAGCACAGAGCTTTACCACTTTAACTTTAGATTTGTTTAATACAGTCGTGAAAAATTGAAACATCCCATTAAATATTCCATTTGAAAAGAAACATTGGCATCTCAATGCCTTATATTTTTTAAGACTATCTTTGGAGAAGAAAGTGACTTATTTACTGGTAAACATGGAAATTATTCATTTGTAAAAATGTGTCATCTAACCCAACCCTGCCAATAGGTAGTGATAGCCCCCTGTGGCTGAAATAACTTCAGTGAGATGCTTCTTGTAGCAATCTACCAGTGTCTGATAGCCTAAGTAAAGTTTGCCCCACTACTAACTTTCAGCTGTGAGATGTTTTAGGGTTTTCTTGCATCTCCAACCTCTTTCAAGTCACCTCACAGCATCTTCAGTGTATAAAGATCTTGGCTTTGACTCTGTCCAGGACTTTTCATTTAAATCTCTCAGCCAGCCCTGAGTAGTTTTGGTCTGTTTTGGGTCTATTCAACCTAGTTTTTCATTTTTGTTTTAATTCTTTTAACAGATAATCTCATTTTTCTCATGCACTCCCTGATACGCAGTAAAATTTGTGATGGATTCTATGATGGTAAGCTGGCCAGATCCTGCCTTGAAAAACTATTTTCGATCTGTGACACTTCCAGCTCTAAGCTTCGCAGCTGGTATGAAATCTTTTCATGTAAATCTTCAATTGGTTTATGCTAACCATGCTCTCTGTTCTCCCGTCCAGTTTCAGTTTAAGACTTAACTGTACAACAAATCATTCCAGAAGAAGCGACTTTTGTCGATATTGTCTCGGGCAAACTTAATTCTGGCCACCATGTCTTTCTTACAGAGCAAAGTTTTCCTTCCTCCACTCCTCCCATTGAAGGTTTGTGCTGTCTCTTCTGGTTGTAGATGTACGCACTGTCACATCAACAGTAGCAGGAGCCTGCTGTAAGTCCGGTGATGACATTTTAGGCTTTTTGGAATCCTCTTTGAGCATTTTGTGGTCTGGTCTCAGAGTGAAAATGCATGTACAGCCTGACTTGAAGGCTGTTTCACAAAATGCAGAATTCAGAAATCCAGGACAGAAGATAAAGCTGGGCTTGACTTAGTGTGATCAGTGCATCTTGGCTTTATCTGTTTCATGAAGGCCAAGGCTCAAGAGGAGCGACTATGTCATGTCAGGTTTAAGTAATTCAGGTAAATGCATGTCCTCAGCTTTCTTCAAGAGACCGTGAGTTTGAGCATAGATTCATTGATGCTACAACGGATAAGTTGTGCGCATCGTACTTCACACCAAACGAGGAACATATTTTGATGGAGGCTTATGAGGGATTGAAGCACATCATACTCAAGAAAGGAAACATGGCCACTATTAAAGAAGCGACAAAGGGCATGGCAAACAATAGAGGATCGACCGAATGCATTAGTAGCCTAAAATATACATTTCCTAACCACTACTCTTAACTGAAAATGTCATAATCATACCATTTACAGAATTACCTGTCATTTGCTCAAATGAACAACTTTAAAACTTAAAGATGAACAGTGGAAGTCAAAATTGTAACGTGAATATGACAGCGTATTAATTCATGTTAGTCTTTTTTTTTACGCATCTTATCAATACTTATACAGAACAAACATGACTGGACCAGAGAGGACCTGGCAACAGGTCAAGATTAAATATTAGAACATTTTGTAGAGTGGTAAGTGTCTGGATAAAATGTTGACTACAACATACAAATGAATTGTACTAATTAATTAGAAAGTGTCTGCTCACATATTTTATTTTTGTACTTATTTTAGCTATTAAAAATGGCTCATGTGTCTGGGCCGAGCTAGGCCACTTTGCCTCGATGTTGCTCAAAATGCAGTCTGCATCACAGATCATCTGAAGCAATAAGATGTGTTAAGGTAATTAAAAGCACATAATAAATTTATGTAGGTGATGGTAGGTCTAACCATAACTCACTCTTACCTGAAGGTTGATACTATCAAAGGATTCTCTGTTTACAGCATCACCTTCATGTGCACCAGAGGGGTGTTTTATCCTAAAGTGTGTCCAGCTCACCAATAATATTAGGGATTCCTGTATCAAAAAATGAAAGAACCTGCAATGTTGCAGAATCCCTCCTTGATGTAGTTCATTCCTCTGTGGTTGGGGAAGGTTATGAAGATGTGTGTATTTCCTTTTAATGTCAAATATACAGCGGCTTTGCTGAGATTTTAGCAAAAAATCTGAGCCCAACACAGATTATCTGCATAATGGTCAAGATATGACTCCGTTCAGTGCAGTGCTGAATTTTGGGACTCAGCAGTCACAGATAGCAGATGTCATCTCCAGAAAAGCGGTAATGCTCATGTAGGTAATTGTCGGGAAAAGCCAATGGGTTAACGGGTTGGACCTGTCCTGAAACACTCTTTCCTGTCTGAAAGCCTTTCTCAGTATAAGTGCTTCATCATCCACAATGTAATTCAAAAATGGGCACGCCCTTGTATAGGACAACACATGTGCTTGGGGCTACTTATATGGCCTAACTTGATAGACATCTTTCTTTATCAGCTATTTCTCCCTTCAACACATACACTAGCCTATTAAAGGTCTTCTGTCAAACTTAGAACAGCAGCAGTACAGTACAGAACAGTAACAATGCCCACATGGATAATTATAAAGTTGTAAATGGTATATTCTACCATCATAATGTTAAAATAATAATAGTACTTGACTGAACGCCAAAATGAATAAGTGGTATTTTAATGCAAACTGATAAAAATGACCAAAACAGTGGAGTCACTGACAAAACATTGATTTCTGATCAGTATGACCACTGACTGAACAGAGAAGGCACCAGGATTAACTAAGTCTGGCTGCTAGCCTGGTCTGGAACAGGTGAGCTGCACGGGATAAAGCGTCATGGTAATTTATGTGCTACTGCTTTTGTGAAACCAAATCAAGGCTTAATTCAGCCAGGATATCAGGAAAATCCAGTTTTAATGCATTATCTTGAGTTTGTGAAACAGCCCTCTGGAAATCTTGGCAGTTGTTTTAAATGTTCTCCACTTGTTGACTATTTTTCATAGAGTAGAATGGATAATTTCAAATTCTTTCCAGACCTCTTAAAATCACATACAGTCTTCTTTTAGAAAGCTTGTGTGATCTTACCACAGAGTTACATTTCACTTAAACAGACATTGGAACACCAAACTAAATGTGTGAGGCTTAACCGGGGCAAACCTACAAAATATGTAGGGTAATAATGTTTTAATCACATACAGATGTTGGGATATGACCTTTGTGTAGCTGTTTTAGGTGGGAATAAATGTTGGGTTGTCCTATGTTATGGTTCACCATTTTTTTTCTTGGGGGGTGGGGAGGTGGTGTTTGGTTCTGCAGAAATTTTTAAAAGATCTTTTATTTTGTTTTTTGTTTATTTAAATTAATTGAAATTCTTAGTATTGCATTGTCAGAATTTATACTAAAAATCCATATGACCAATTATGTTAGGAGATTACAAATAGGTTGTCACAGGGTCCCCTACTTATTTTACATAAATGTAAATAATGATAATACTGAAACTGTAAATTGGTACACTTAAGATTAGATTTAACTCATTTAAGAGCTGAAAGAGGGTGCATCCTCCTTTACTCACAATTTTACTGGAAAATGTCATATTAACAGAATTTATGCAATGTATGCTGGTCAAGAGCATTTCTGTCCACTAATTGGTTTAAACTTATAATACTTGTAATGTAACACCAAACCACACACTATACATGTATAAAAGGGACACAGGAGGAAGCCAGAAAATGTTAAACACAACATCATCACACCACAGAAGCAAAGAACTCCACCATCAGTCAGCCAAAAGGAGACATGGAGTACAATCATTTACATTACAACACCCAGGGAAACAACTGTAAATATCAGGCTGCTTCTCTAATGCAGTAACTGCTACTTCTGATTGTATTATATATATATATATATATATATATATATATATATATATATATATATATATATATATATATATATATATATATATAAATTTTTTTATTAATTTTTTTTTTTTTTTTTTTTTTTTTTTTGCACAGTTATGTTTGGATATTCCCTGAGGCATTGACAGAATAACAGCGATAATTTGTACAATCAAACCAAGCGAAAAGGCAGATTTGATGAATCTGAGTCACAACAGGATGTAGCGCCAAATAAAGCCTTCGCTGCACCCACAAGCTGTTTGCATTAGAGCTGCGAGTCTGATATCTCCAGTTGCCAACTTACTGTACAAGGGCAGACAGAGCCATTTATGGTGTGAAATGAACAATCTTCCTCTGTTTGTTTGTTTTGTTTTGCCAAGCGGGTGAGGAAAAACAAAAAAAAGAAATCAGATGTGGCAGCGTTGTCACTATCGAGAAAACCCACATCACTATGACAACTGAAAGCAACAACAACACCAACACACATGAACACAGAGTGCAAACAAGAATGGTTTTAATATCCAATCTTTTTTTTTCCTTTTATTGTTTCATCGTAACAGTACAGAATGGATGTCTCAGTGCTGCGGTTCTCTTGAGCTCAGAGCAAACATGGCATATCCACCGTCAACAGGGCTGAAAAATAGATCTGATGTGTGGGCAAGAGAAACAAAGCCTCTTTGAGGAAATACACAAGCTGAGCCAAGAAAGTTAGAAAATGTATCAAGTTTGAAAAAGCATGCTTTTCTTTACTTTTAAACTTCTCTTCTTAAATAATTTCTTTGAGTTAAACTGGGTAGCAATGTGTTGCTAAGCACTTTTAAATAGAATTGTATACAATGACCACAATTTGACTTTGTGTTTTAGTGCAAAGAGTTACCAAATTTTTTGTGTAAGGAATGAGTTGAGCCTTTGTTTTTACATGTCCTCCTCAACCAGTCCTACATGCATGAGCCACCCGCAGGGTTCCCACAGTCTATCCTCTCTCTGTCCACAGGCTTTGCTTCTTCCTTTCTCTGAGATTAAGAAAGGCATTAACACTGGATTTTGCTCCCTTTTCGAAGGGTGAAGGAAGTGGGGAAGTTGTTAGTCTGTATAGAGTCACCACTGTCACCACATGGACAAACACACACAATGAACAGCACACAGACTGCAGGTGGAAGAAGCAAGAGACGGAAATCAAGAGGAGAGGAGACGAAGGATGGATGAACACAGGGCCTAGCGCTGAGAGCGGCGATGATGATGTACCCGTTTTCCCTCTGACACGGTTGCAGCAGAGTTGGTAGGGGGCCGGTTGGTGGGCTCTTCCTGGGGGTAGTGGGACGGGGTGTCGGTCAAATAGACCTCCACGTCATCAGGCACTTCTTCCAAGAAGTTAGAGGGCACCAGGCCACGATGGCCATTGAGCTCACCCTAGGGACAGAGATGGTGAGAAAGGAAAGCAAGACAGGAGAAATAAGTTAGAAGATTCTCTGAAAATAGGCCCAAAATATCAGACATGAACCAGCCTGTTTCACTGATGGGAAAAAGGAGTATTTCTCATACATCTGTTAAACAGTTAAAACCATGCATCAATTAATTGTCTATACCCAGTGGGGGTGAGGGGTTATTTGCAGTCAGTGGAGAAAAGGCAGGGCAGTCACCAGTCCCCAGTCAATCACAGGGAAAGTTAAGACCAGATGTTTATATACACTATAAACAGGACATACTGTAGTTTTTTTTTGTAACTAGTTGACATTAAGTCAGACTAAATCTTTCCTGTTTTAAATCAGTTAGGACTCCTAAAGTTATTTACATTTGCTCAATACCCAAATAATGGAAAAGAACATTTTTTTCCCCAGATTTTTTTTAAGAACCTTTATTCAAAGTCAGAAGTTTATTGGCATTCCTTTAGTATTTGGTAGATTTGCCTTTCACAAGCTTTACTTGACTTTGGGTTCTCTGAACAGAATTGGTGGAACTGAGTATGAGGTCACCTTGCTTACACACACCATTTCAGCTCTGCCCACAAACTTTCTGAGTATTGTGATGACCATTCCAGAACATTAGCTTTGTTGTCCTTAAGCCATTTTGTAACTAATTTAATAGTATCCTTAGGGCTGTTGATCATTTAGAAAATCTCTTTTACTCTCTTTTAACTTCCTCTCCAATGCCCTTAGATGTTGCTTCAATATTTCTATTTGAAGTTTTTCCTCATTACTTTATCTATTATGTAAAGTGCACCCCTCCTCTTGCAGGAAAACACCCTCACAGCATGACATTTCCAGCCCCATACTTCACATGAGGGATGGTGTTTTTAGCTTTGCAAGCTTTCCCTTTTTATCTCCAAATGAATTGATGATAGTTACAGCCAAACACTTGTTTTGGCTACATCCATGACCACAGGACATGACACCAGACAATTAAAGTCATTGGCGCTGAGGATATTTATAAACTGTAATCTGTCCTTTTGGGTTGCCTTCTGAGAAATGACTTCTTCCTTGCTGAGTAGCTTTTCATCCCATGTTAGAAGATGATCTATTTAAATGTAGTTAGTGACACTCTTACCAATTAAAATCCTTACATTCACAAGGTTTATTGCTTTTGTTCTGGTGAGGCTAGAGCAGGCTTGGGAATTGCAGCTGACCATGCAGATTAATACAGCCAGAAGGCTCAAACAAGGTACCTCCACAAACAGGGATATTGTGGAGATAAAAAAAACAGCACCAAACTAAATAACAATTTCCTGTGAAATTTCAAGCTGTTCATATCTAGGAACATAGCCAGATATACCACTGATGTTAAACTTTTCCTTTTACTAGGTGTTTGAAATTACAAAAGTCAACAAAAACAGGTGGTGTACTAACTTTTAGATTCCACCACTCCAAATACTTTTTTACCAAGTTCACTTTGATATGACATCTTTCTACTACAGGTCAGGAATCTTTTCTCTACAAAAACTTAACTTTGGAAAAACTTGATCACCTCTTTGAAGCTATGTGAAAAGCCCTAGACATTCAGTAGGCTATGTCAGCATAAAGTCAATAAAAAACACAACTGCAGCAATCTTTTGTGTTGCAATGAAAATTGGAAAATTTTTCTTTAACTGATCTACCTAAAAGTCTTGTAATTACTGAATTGTTTTGATTAGGAAATGTTTTCTTATTTTTAGAACTTTTGGGATAAAAATATGCTGATAATGACTATGTGTTTATTATTTGTACTCCCTTACTAAGTACTCAATTA
This sequence comes from Anableps anableps, assembly GCA_014839685.1. Lineage (NCBI taxonomy): Eukaryota > Metazoa > Chordata > Actinopteri > Cyprinodontiformes > Anablepidae > Anableps > Anableps anableps. The sequence goes on from CM026081.1 coordinate 11,295,482, forward strand.
TTAGCCTTGATTCATATTAGACCTTCCTAAATCAATTATTCCATCTCAACTGCATCAAGCAAACTAGTTAAGAATTTCAGACAATATGCTTGATGAATATCCCTAGACATTTTTTGCAAGGTGGGATCTACCTGAGGAAGGTTCACAACCTCTAATTATTCAGTTACCATGAATCATGTAATTTAGATGCATTAGCTCAAATGATACAGCAGCCTCAAAGCTTAAAACAATCTGCTTACAACATAAAATATAAGTAAAAAAAAAAAAAAAAAAAAAAAAAATCCTCATACCAAGTTTCCAGGAATGACCGCATAAAGAGGTGATAATGACTATTGCAGCATACTTGTGACCATGCCCAACCCTTTGGGACCACATACCCATTACTGATGGTTACTTTCAGCAAAGTAACGCACCATGTCTCAAACTTCAATCACGTCAATTAATCATCAAGCAGTTTCTGCATGGATAAGTGGCACTCACATAATAAAACCCATCTTCATCAATGTCTCCAAAAACAGCAATGATGTCACCAGCACAGAACGTCAGCTCAGCCTATCAGGAGACAGATACAAAACAGGAAATTAAAATTTACCAAGTTTAGGATTTTTGATTAAAAACTCTTTGCGTTTATGCACAAAACAATGAACTGACTTAAATTATGGCTATCAACTTCACTGATATATTTCACAGAAGTTTTCAGTTCCTTTGGCAATAATTGAACATTATAATTTAATTTAGATTCATTTGATTTTGGACAAACTCCAGATTTGCTTCCTAAACCATTCTAAAAAGATAAAAGCCTTAATGTAGATGATAATGATTATGGTTAATGTTTTCTTTTTAATGGATGGCAGTACCTCAACGTCAACATTAGGGGAGCTCTCTCTGGGGTCGTAGTCGTAGAGGGCCACCATCCTCCTCGAGGCCTGATCTCGGCGGAGACCTCGTCTGTTCTGCTCTGGAGGTGATAACATGGGACGACTCAGAAAATAATAATCTCATTCTGTGACTTGGGTCAAAGTCTTTATCCCTTCCCCATGGAGGCACTGGAGTGCAAAACAGAACACAGCTTTTTATAATAAATAAAGTGATAAATATGACCCTCTAAGAATGAAGTGGTTCAAAAAAAAGCTTTTAAAATAATGAAAAAATAAATAAATAAAGATCTAAATACTAACTCTGCAAGGAATGAGTGCTTATGGCAAAATAAACAAATAAATAAATACATGAAGATGAAAAATATAACATCATAACACTAAAAAGCATGAGAAAATAAACTAGAAAACATTTTACAAAAAAATGTCCCATAACTATTTGTCATGGTCCTCTATGAAATCCTGTAGTTTGTGATACCATTTAACTGTTGTTTTTTGTGCACACAAGTACAGACAACTTCCATTTTGACTTTTCAAACACGTTTTCTCAGTACTCATGCTTATGCAGTACCTATTTTGTCCACAGGGGTGCTGAGAGGCAGAAAGCCCTGCTTGATGAGTTGATCCATGGTCTCCTCATCGTCTGCTCGTATCTCTGACACCATGTTACAGGGGAGAAGCCCCATCCTGCCTTTTATTGCTCCTCTGTAAAACCCATCTGTGTCCTTATCACCATACACCTGACAGATACAGGAGTGAAACAGGAATATTGAAAGTCTTATTGACCAGTTTTTGTGTTTTCAAGACACATTTCAAGAAGGACAGGATATGTTAACAACTGTCTGTTCAAAAACAGGGTAAAACAAATGAGCAGAAATTGTAAAAGGTTAGTTTTTTTCATGAAAGTTTACATTCATTTTTATATTATTTTATTTTACTATTTTCAACATTTATTCTGTTTTATATAAAAAGTTGAGCAAAACTTTTTTTTTTTATTTCACCAATTAATGCATACAAAACAAACATTACAAAGTGGCAAACAGAGGTATTGATCTACAAAATAACCAATTAGATAAACAAAAAGAGCAAACAATAGCAAAAAAAGAATGAAAGAAGAAAAAACAAATTAAAGATGGGTACATTTAAGACAAAAACAAAACAGAACATAACTAAGTGGTGTCACAACTAAAATAGAATTGTTTAACACATGTGGTTTAAGATACTTTTTTCCCTTTTCTTCTTGGCAGTTATTTTCTAATTATTATGGGTTTTTTTTTCCTTTTTGTTGTCTAATATTCCTGATTTCAGTTAATCTAGGGTCACACAGATGTTTTGGGTAAAAGAAAAGGTGGGAAGGAAAGGAGAAAAAAGGTGGGAAGGAGAGGAGAAAAAAAGAAAACAACAAGCCAAAAACAAAGAGTAAATGAGTAAATAAATTAACAATAACAATAACAGAACATGTTTTGCAATCTTATTAGTAGGTTCTCCTCCACCCCCTCTCCTCCCTTGGTCTTTGTTTCCATAGTGGCATTAACTCACCGGCATTGAGATGACGTTTAGAATTATGGAGTATGTTTTATAAAGATATTTAAACTGATTTTTATCAATTGCTGATTGTTGTTCCATTGAGATCAAGCCATTGAGATGTACTGATCTTTTTCCTGTTTTTCCAGTAAAACAGTATTGTTTTCAGTAAAGTGTAGAATGTGTGCAAATGTCTGATCCAGTTAGTCCCATCACATGCATCATGTGCTGTGTGAGGTGTGTTTTATGGATTTTTTTATATTGTATCAACTGTACGTTGGTGTTGTTGGACATGGTGAAAATGTTACGGCACTGTTCCAAAATTGATTATCTGTATGGATGTTGAGGGTTTTTTCCCATTTATTGATTGGAATTTGATCAATATCTTGTTGTTTGAAGATATTAGTTTATCCAGTTTTGAGAGTGTTTTTGGCGACTTTGCAAATTATTTATGTTGTCTGGTAGTAACGGTTGTCCTAGGTGAGTGTTATTGATGTCTATTTTTGTTTTGATTGATTGTTTTAATTTATTATATTGAAGAAATTGTTTTTTATCGATATTGTATTTGTCAATAAGCTGTTGAAATGTTAACAAGTTTTGCTCGTTGAAGATGTGGTGTAGGAATGTGATGCCTTTTTCCTTCCATTTGTTGCCAGACAGGGGTGATTTATTTGCAGTAAAATCTGGATTATTCCAAAAGGTAAAACTTTTTTAACAGCTTTTTTGCATTTCACTATAGATTTCCTACCGAGTAAAGTTCTATATTTGTGACTGAGTACAACAGTCAGTTATAAGGCGTTCCCTTTAAATGCTATTATTATGATAGCCAGAAAGCAGGGTGTTAAATGTAATCCATGATTTAACATCCCACCTTAATTATCTGCCCCTCTTTGAATGGTAGCTCCTCATCAGCAGCATCTGGGTTGGGGGACATAGACAGAGGATCGTAGTCAAAGAGGGCCACAAATATCCGAAAAGGCTCCTCAGGCTCTGACTCATCATAGTATGTTGGAGAGCGTCGGTCCCGATTCCTGTAGCCGTCTTAAACACATACAAAAAAGGACAAGTCATAAAAACTTTTCACGCAGCCAAGCTAATCAAAGTGACCAAAACATAAGTACAGACATGAAGTGCAAGGAGTGTTTGTGAGATCTGGCGACAAATGGAGCAGATTTCTGAGCAACAAGTTATATATAGTATTTGAGTGACTATCCTTATCCAACTTGATGACATGAGCATGTTTATGGTATATCTAAGCCATGCCCCAGTAAATGGAAATTTATGAGTAAGTTCTGCATCTTTATAATTCTTATTGATTAGATCATGCACTGCATGATTGATATGCTTCTCTTATCTTGCCATATTTGTGCCTGTCAACATGCAGGAAACAGCTGTGACTATTTATTCAAATGCATGTGGCACGAATACATACATGCATTCACAAAGACAAACAGGCACACATGAACAGTGCATGTGGTTTTTAGCAAGTCTTGTTTCTTTTTTTCAGCTTTCAATGTATTAGGAAATGAGTGTGGAGCGAAACAGATGAAACACATTCTGATTCATGGAAATGAGACAGGACGCAGCACTTTGACATGCACTTTTAGATAAATGTAAATGAATCAACATAAACAGGTAGTTAGGTAATAATATGAAATGTATTGATTACTAACTTAAAGTAGTGTAGAAGCTGGAAACTCAAACTTGATTGTATAAAAGCATTGCTCTGAGGTAATCAGAGTATTTTAGGTCTTAGGGAGGAAAGGAGGAGGGATTAGATTTAAGTTGGTAGGTTTTGTATTTTATTTGTAGAATAAGTCTTTTTCTATATCCTTGAGGAGAGACACTACACTTTTTTAGTCACTATTTGTTGTGGTGTACCTCAATGGTTCATTTCTTTTATTATATTTGCCACTTTTGAAATCACTATTCAGGAAATTTTTTTCTCATTGTTATCCAGACAACAAACATATTTCTCTATTAAATTGAATGGTTATACCACATTGGAGCTTCAGTTTAACTATCAACAAGATATAGAGGACTTGTTAATATGGATTTTTTTTATTTATTTATTTTATTTATTTTTTTTTATTTATTTTTTTTTTTTACAACAAATGAAAACAAGACTGAAATTATTTTATTTGGAGATCATACCATTTTGGATAAGATAATGGATACCCTTGGCTCTTGCCCATTTTTCCTCCAATGTTTTAATTAGAGAAGCAGTTGCAGTTGCCAGGTCCATATTTTATGAGTTATATCAGAGCTAAACATGATCTTTCACCAAAATCCTCGGCAAAACTAGGCAGGATCTCTAGATCAAACTACTCTTTCTATTGTGGATTTGAACATTCAAATCCAAAATATGTACATGCCTTGTGTCGAGCTACTCTGCCATAGTTAACATCTATTCATCACTTGCAGTTAATCTAGAACGCTAAAGCCCGACTTATAAGTTATAAGAAAGCATAATCCCATCACTTAATGATAACAAATTTACAACTGCTGCCTGTCCATTTTCATACTGGTTTTAAGATTTATGTACTTTTTAAGTTTTAAATGGTGTGGGACTAGAGCTGGGCGATAGAGAAAAAACGCACAAGTCCATTAAATATTGTGCTACAATATTACATTAATTACAAGCAAAGAAAGAATGCAAATATGTTTTGTTGCCAGCATAAAATATGCAAGATCAAGTTCACAGGTTGCCTCTCTTCTCCATCTTGTAAAAATACTTTTAAAAAACAGTTGCCTTTCACCAATAATATTGTCATTTTATGTTCCGCATTATAATATTGCCTGGCATTAAAGATAACACAAAGAGAACTAGGCCTTTATAACTCATTTTTTTTACAATGACTTTCAACTTGAGTTCAGTTTAAGTCCCTTCACATCTTTTATAATGATGTTTTATTATTTAACAATAATAATTGATGTTTTTGTAAAGCACTTTGGTGAACCTTGTTGTTTTAAAATGTACTGAAGAAATGAAACTGATATTAAAGTTGGCATACTCAAATTATTAATTCAAATCTCAAAAGAAAAACAAAAAGAACCTAAGATGACTACATTTATTTTTAAATTTTTTTTTTATCAGTATGGGTTCAAATAGGTGAATAAATGGTCCAAATTACAAGTGAAGAGGATGTGATTGTACCACAAAGGGAAGGGTGTGCATGATATTCCCTAAACAATTAATCAATCATTTATCATTGCAGCTGTGGAAACTCCAATTGCAGATCTTTGGTCTTGCCGGTGTGTCCACCACTCCATTCCATTGCAGTGCAGTCATGCGGTTCTAATGTAAGCATCATCGTAACTATTATCCTTTAAGACAAACAAACAGGCAGTTGCAAGTGTCCACTGCTACTTCTCTCTATTTGCAGAGTGCTGGTGGCCATCTTGCTGCCATGCTTTGGAGGTGGAGACAACTCTGCAGGCACATACCATGGGGAGACCTGGTGTTGCCCGTGTGCCTGCGCGATGACCATGCCTTGTGTCGAGCTACTCTGCCATAGTTAACATCTTCGTTGATGGGGGAGGGGTTTCCCTCACTGTTATTCTCAGAGGTTACTTCTATGAGAAATACCAGTTGAAGATGATGTGGTTACAAAGCAATTTGAAACTTTTCTGCTCACAAAATGTTATTGAGAGCTTGGCTGCTAAAAGTTAGAAGAATTACAAATTAGCAAATATAGCCTTTTGCAGAACTTCTTGTACTCCTAAAACTTTTTCACATTTCACCTTGCAACTACAAACTTTAGTGTATTTATTGGAATAGACCAACACAAAGTAGTGCGTAATTGTGAAATGGAAAGAAAAGAATACATGGTTTTTAATTTTTTTTTTTTTTGCATTTGTTTTCAACCCGATTCAATCTGGTATCCCTCAATAAGATCCAGAGCAGAAGAAACCTAATTGATGAATAGGTACCAGTGTGTAATTTAATCTCATAAAGGCAGTATTTCTGTAAAGGATTGTTACAGAACAAACAGTATTATGAAGACCCAGAAACACATCAGAAAGATTGTGGATGAGAATATGGAGAAGTTTAAAGCAGGGTTAGGTTATAAAACAATATACTAGAGAGAACATTAGCCACAGAAGAAGCGAGGAGGCTCATATAAACTCTGGAGGAACTGCGAAGATCCACAGCTCAGGTGGAACAATCTGTTGACAAGACGTCTATTAGCTGTGCACTCCATAATTAGGTACTCAGTGGAAAGGATGAAAAGGAAAAAGCAATTTCTGCAGAAAACAGTTCATAGTTTGACTAAAACCATATAGGGTGTACAGCAAAAATTTGGAAGAAGGTTCTCATTTCAGTTTAGTCTAAAACCGAATCTTCTCACCTACATGCAAAATAATATGTGTGGTGGAAAACCAACACTGCACTAAAATATAGCTGTCACAACAGCTCTAAGTAATGACATGAGACAATTTCCAATATTGGTCTCAAGAGAACATGACAGGATGAGATTTTAATAATATTTTGTGGGAAAACCAAAAAACCTTTTTTTCTATTACAATTAGAGCACAGATAGCACAGGACTCCAGCATTCAAGAACTGGAGTTTGACATCCCCTAAGTAGTGAAAAGGCTTCACAAATCAAAAACTATTTTAAAGAATCTGTATTCAGTGTAAAATAATTCTGTTCAGGTTTGGCTTGTCTAGATACTGCAGTTTTCATACTTCTTGCTCTATGATAGTCGTAATGCACAGGTTCCCACATGATAGCAACCCATAAACCCAAAACTACAATGGAATTATTTAGATCAAAACTTTGTGTTGGTCTATTATGTAAAACCCTGATAAAATTCACAGAAATTTGTACTTATGTCAAGTGGAGGAACATTTCTCTTTCTTTTTTTTAACTTTACTTTTGCAAATACTGTTTGGAAATCTAAAATGGTATCTCTATTCCTTATCAGTGAAAGCTCAGATTGCTGCATATCTGTGCAGTGTCAGAGCAGAGCAGTTTCTTAAAGTCACATCCCAATAATTTCTGCAAAATCAAACTCTACATGTGGAAAGAAAGTGAAGATGGTTCATGAACACAGAAATGATCTGGAGACAGAGCAAAGCTTGAGGAAGTTTTAGTAAAGTAGAATTACATGATTTATTATGTCACAAAAAACAAACATGAACTGATTGCAAACTTCTTTCTTTCATGCCATTTGCAAATACTGACCAATGGATGGGACCATTAGAGGTCGCCTCTTAGGATGTGATCCACCATGTTGAATTCGTCGGCCATTGTCCCGGTCATGGCGGCCTCCACCAGGACTGTTTGTCTGAAATATACAGGCACAAAGAAGAATTTCCAGATATCAGACATTCATGACCTGCTCACATGAATGTGAGCTGATTTGCTATATATATATATATATATATATATATATATATATATATATATATATATATATATATATATATATATATATATATATATATACTGTTTAGTTACAAATGTGAACACATTGTATAACAACAGGAACCATGCACAACTCACAGATAGGTACTGAAACAAAGACACATAGACCTACATTCAAACACACACAAGCAGGTGAGGAGTATCACAAAAAAAGAAATGCCTGGAAGCTGATACTGGCAACACAGCCCTGAATTTTAATTTGGAACACATATAAAACATTATGCAAGGGCATTAGTGAGCATGGCATGTGGTTCATGGGGTTGGGCCTCTCAAAATTCCTCTGTGATTTGAGAAAACTGGTTTCTGTACTGGATAGACAAACTTTGACCATGCTGCTCCAGGTACCTTTCCTGTTAGCTCAATCCTGAAAAGGGAAATAATGCATGCACCTAAACAGTTAACTAAAATAAGATTCCATAACTGTACATATATTCCTTGGTTGGTATGACTATAACGAAGGTTGCAAGAGCAAGATTATGCTAACACCTCCGCGAATTACAGGACTGACAGAGGGTAACAGTGGGTATTATTAAAGTTAGCTATTAAATCAGTTGCATGAAGGGATTGTCCGAGAACAAGCCGATTTCTGCATAACACCAAAAAAAAAAAAAAAAAAAAAAAAAAAAACCCTCAGACTATCACTTTCTCTGTCTTTGTTAGATGAACTCATTCAACTCCTTCAGTTTTCCTAAAATGACAAACTATGCTATCAATATTCTCCTGTCCATATGTTGCAGTTTGATTCAAAATCTCAGGAAATTAATCTTTTTATCCCTATGGGTATCAGATTATGGTTTAAAATATACCGTGTTCAGACCAATAAATCTAATATACTGCTATAGCATCTCTGAATGTATCTATTAATTTAAAATAAGTTTATAATTTACTTATAATTTATTTAATTTTTAACTTATTTATTATATAATCCATGACTTGCTGATTCCTTGTGGTATAAATATGACATGGGATAAAAGCACATTTCTCCCAGTTGCTCCTCAAAATGGGAAAGATAAAAGAACATCCAAAGTAAAGCAAATGTGTGTCAATCTTCATTAGTGAAGAAATTGCTGCAAAAATGACTATGACAAAAACTAACTTACCCATATCTATAGTCAAATCAATAATTAAATTGCTTAAAATAGCTATCAGGGGAAGGTAAAAAGATCTCTACAGCAAGCTGTGAGGGAAATGCATGAGTTGTTTCACTGTGAAATTTTTCTATTAGAAGAAAAGATTATCTTTACCTGGAGTGCCAGTGAGGTGGAAAGCGCTGCAGTTTTGGTACATTTTAGATATGGTATTACTCGATGGTAGCTGCTATTCACTTATTGGTTCTCCATGCAATACTTGCTCATCTGATTGTAAAAGGTAAAAATTAAAGTTCCTGGAAGTCTGCAAAAAAATTCTAAACAGAGCTGCCCAGATCGATTTGAGAAACAAACCATCTGGTGCATATATGTTCAGTGGGCTCAAAGTTTGTCTTCATATACACATCTTAAGCACACGCACTAACAACACAAAGTAAAATGCAAGGCAAGGCAGCAGTCATTTAAAGTACCTGTGCCTGTGCAGTTCACTACATCATAATGAACAAGGATGTTTGACTCTAGGATTTTACAGTGAGTGCAAAGAACTGCACCTTGGGTGTGTTGTGCGAGTTGCGTCGTCGTCCCTCTTCCAGCTGCATCTCAGAGTACAGCTCCTCCTCATCCTCCTCCATGATGTCAGACAGGTCAGAGCCCCGGCTGCTCTCGCTGTGATAATCTTCATTGTGACTATAGTGAGGCTTGTGGTTGTTACAAAGACACAAACACACAGACGCAGTTGTTTAAGTCCACAGACATACCTAAGCACGCACAGGGACATGGGCGAAGGAGTGTAGACATGCAGCCACCCAGATGTACATGCACACACAACATACATCCTGACACATTTAAGACATTTCCCACGAAAGAACAAAACATTTGTGTTCATAGAAGGGGAAAGGAAAGTCATTACTCAACGCTCAATTCTTACCAGCCTCCCCAGCTCAGAGCCTCTGAGAAATTCGTCAACTGAGGGTCCTCTCCGACGTCCTCGTGCAAATCCCTCCTCATCTTCCTCCTCTTCATCAGACGGATGCTGGTGAAATGAATGACCCTGCTCTCCATATCTCCCCATCCTTCTGTCTCCCTAAAAATTTAGAATAAAATTGGGAAAGTGAGTAAAAGGTGGAGCAAATTTGGTGTATAGCAACATTTACATTCCATTGCATATTTCCAGTTATATATTTTAATTTTTAAAAAAAGAAGTTCTATTTTGTTTATTCTTTTGACCTAAAGCAGTGATCTCAAACTGCATTCCTTGAGGGCCAGAGTCCTGCAACTTTTAGATGTCTCTCTGCTTCAGCACACCTGGCTCCAATATGAACTCATTAGCAGAGCTTTGTAACGCTTGACTGCATGCTAGTGAGGCAATTTCACCATGTAATTCAAGTGTGTAGGACAAGGGATACATCAAAAAGTTGCAGGACACTGGCCCTCGAGGAATGCAATTTGAGACCACTGACCTAAAGGCTTTGACTCTAAATTACAATTAAAGTAAAAATGTTTTATATAAACTCCCAAAAACATAAAAAACAATTTGTATCTTTATTAAGCAAAACATATAATATTCCATGTAACACTTTGTGTGATGCTCTTTCCAGACCTTGCCACTTTCTGCTGCCACCCTCTGTGCTGCTTCTCGAGCAATAGCTTTGGCCACAGTATCCGGGATAAGTGTCCCTTGGGGCTGAGGAAGAATCCTCTGAGGGGAGGGAGAGCGTAAATGGACAGGGGGAGGGGCCTCAAGAGTGTGGCCTTGCATGGGCACAGGAGGCTGCAAAGGAGATCGACTTGGGTCCCAGCCAGGCTGGCCAGGTGGAATAGCTCCTCCATGGTGGGCTGTGTGCTCTTTGGCATCCAGGTCTCTGGCACTTACTGGTCTCTGAGGTATAGGGTGGGGCTGAGGGTGGGGCAGCAGAGGCAGTTGGTGCTGGGGCCTGGGACCCTGGTGGAGAGGGCGAGGCTGCAGGTGTATGGGCTGTGGTTGGAGATGTGGGGATCCACCTGGATGAGGAAGTCTGGGATGGGTTTGTGGATGTGGAGGATGAGGTGGGAGTGGTTGCCCATGGGGTGGAGGAGGAAGTTGAGGTGTGGGGTGAGGAAGGTGAGGAGATGGGAGGTGAGGTTGAGGATGAGGGTGTGGAGGAGGGCCAGGATGTGGGTGCATTGGGGGTGGCAGGGGTAGGGGAGGTAGAGGCACAAGCAGGTTGTTTGGAATGACGGCGACTTGGGAGTCTTGGGATTCTCCCTGGACTGACAGTGTCTTAACAATGACTTCTCTGGCCTCCAGGCATTGAATCCTTGTCAGATCAATAGTGACATAGTCTGCCATTGGAAACAGCACCTCAGCTATCTGGATTGAAGAAAAAAAAAACAAAAAAATATTGTATGACTTTAAAGTAATATCCTTTTATGGTTTCACCAACATCTTCTAAGCAGGCCTACAGTCTATTTCTCCCAAAATGCTGTCATGCATAATTTTTGCTCTGTTGGTTCTTCTACTATCTTTTTAACTCCAAAACATTTCAGTACATTGATATTTTCTTGTTAGGCTGCAAAAATGTAAAGTAATATTATCCATTTTCTAGTGATAGCATTGTCTCAACAAAAACAGGAAGGATTGTTGGGGTTAGTGGCAGGGCTCACAGATTCATCACAAATGTATCATCATTGCAATATCAGCGTTCGCAGTATCACAATTGCAGTGAATTGTTTGGAATGCAATAAAAATCTGAGTAATGTTCTGTACGCCAATAATATATTTACTAATGTAATTTTTTTAAGCAGAGTATATTCTATAAGGGCATTGACGTGCAGCAGCAATAGCCAGATGCAAATTTTATTGAAACCATGTCACTGTAACGGAAATAAAGCATAAAACTGTTTTGTATCTGTTTAGCCTTCTTAGTATCAGGAATCAATGTCAGCAGTAAACCTATAGCAGAAAGGCCACACCGTATACTTTACTATTTGTTTATTTATCGGTGTGACTTTTATCAATGATGTTAAGTATCACATGTTTTCCTTGTATGGTTTAGTTAATGTCTGCATTTCTGGCACTCGCTCAAAGGTTAAGTTTTGCAAAGGAATTGGGATAGAACATATTAACCCGTGTTTCCTCGGCCCATTTCAACCAAGCTCGCTGTTCAAACAGCAATTATCAAATTAGTAATCAGTAGACAAAAAAAGACCCATTTTGTTTGAAATTTATTCATAACCTTTTATTTTTATAGGTCAGTACAGGTGAGTCCTATACAGAAATAGGTTTTCATTTTCAGGACAGACCTGTTGTTAATTAAGGTTCTTCTCGTCTGCCCTTTGGCAAACTAAGTTTGTATTATTAAAAATCTTTGAATCCACATAACTGGGCAGTTTAACAACTGAAACAGCAATGTTTCATAATCTATATGTTAGAAGATAAAAAAAAAAAGATACGAAAGTGATATTTTAAAAGCTAACAAGGTCTTTATTTTTTTCCTTTTACAGGTACTGTGTTGGCACTTCAGGAATACCATATGAAAAGCTAGTTGCCTAAATATGAAAGGGTAGTTTTGCTCTACAAAAATGATTTCTCAACATGAAATCCTAATTGTGTGATTGACTCAATCAAATCAAGACTTCATCTTGAAAACAGGCCACATTGCTGTAATGATAACCTGTGCTTGTATGACATTCAACCATTTGAAATATTTGTTTGGCTGCCTGGGTGTGTGGATCCACCCACCCAAGCCCATGATCTTTGCTGTATAGAATCAGTCTAAGCGCAAAATTATACTTCAAGACTGAAAAAAATGGAAATAGAATTTTTTTCTTTTTGGCTTTCAAAGAAAAAGAAAAAGTTTAATTCTTATATTTGCATGTGTAAATGTATTTTTTATTGTAACTATTCATGCAGTTATTAACAGCTGGAAATCAGATTACACCTAAACACGTGGTGATGAACCAAGAACTTATTAAAAGGTCAAAAACTATATTTTCAAGGTCTTTAAATACCACATTTAATTTTCAAACTTAAAGAGAGCAGCTGAGATTGAATGCTGTGTGGATTTAACCTTTTAGATGTGATGTTTTGATTTACTTTGGCTGTCACCAGAGGGGCTGAGAGACCTTTCCAAGACATTTACATGTCCTAGAAAGCAAGTCATGCTCTGAACAGTAATCACAAGCAGGTGGCACTGCTGTGTATACCATCGATATTTAAGAGAAAATCACGCTGTCGATGAACATTATATGTGTATTTGAATGATGATATTATAATCCTTTAAACAGATTTAACATGGTCAAACACTTAATAAAATGTTTTAAATTCTGCATCTGTCAGAGGCACGTACAAGAGTTTATCAAAATTTCGACATATGCCTTGAAATTAAGATAAACCCCTCACTATCACTCACTATTCTGGCAGCTAAATAGGGGACATAGTCTTATTAATCACTACTTAGACATGCTCACTCACCCTTTGTCCTTTAGTGCAGACAGCATAGCCAACAACATTTGCTCCATTCGATGTGCCTGTCGGAGATAGGATGGGAGGCTTCCAGCGGACCTGCAGAACCCCTGGAGCCTGCCCACAGAGCACCTGAACATCCTGTGGGGGCAGTGGGGGACCTGAAAGGTGAGGAAGCATGGATATCAAAATATCTTCCACCAAATGCTTACTGCTCTGCTATAGACAGCATACAAACAGGAGAGAAAGATGTGAAGCATTCCTCTTATGCATAAATAAGTATACATACAAACATGCAGAGGAATGTATGACTCTAAATGAGGAAGTGACAGAAGTGCAGGGATTATTTTAAAAGGGATTTAAATGTTTTAATTCATTACCTCATCAATCATAAAGTCAAAATTATCTATGCAATCATTTCAAAACAACTCATCAATACTTTGTGAAGACGCATGCAAATTGTTACGCTCATAGCATAATTGCTTAGGTCAGATTTTGGCCAAATTGAGATATCTGCATAATATTGATATCTTTACACTGCTACATCACCTTGGCTAATTGTCTATGTGTCAGCCTATCCAAACACTTGTTATCATCCAAAATCTATGTCTTCTCTTTGACTTAGGCTTGCTTAAAAATGTGTGTTTTCTTGTTTTCCGAAAATGTTAAAAATGATTTAGGCAATTATGCTATGAGGCTAACGAAATTCTTTTCACTGTGACGTATAAGAGGAGATAATAACTCGACATTGTGTTGTTGGCCATTTAATTGCCAACAGATTTTGAACGTCATTAGGCCTCATTGCGCTGCTATGATCTTAATAGGGGCTGATTTTGTCTTAGCATTGATTTGGACTGGAGTCTGGCTTTCAGATATGTATTAGTATTACTCCAGTTAAAACCTGCCAAGCTTTTTTTGTGATAGGTTATCTCTTATATAATAATTAAGTAAAACCAGCGAAGTTATGTTTAATTAAGCTGCTTTAGTGAAAGAAAAAAAAAACTTTTTTGGACTTTAGGTTCATATGTGACTATTATTCAAGCCTAATGACATTACCCTTACTATACTATTATCATATTATGCTAATGTATTGTAATATGCAAATATTATTTCTTAAGAAGCAAGATATTTTTTATCATGTCTGTACACTAACATTTCCTAACCATTAACTAACCTTAAATTAAATAAATTAAATTAAGACAAAGCTGCTATAACAAATAAATGAATCAATCTGGACTTTGAGTCTGTCTTTCCCACATGCAGGACATAATACGAAGAAACTAAGTCAAGATCCATTTTTGTTGTACCCTTTACCAAAACTTAGTATCAAACATCCTTATTTTTTTAAAAATCAAACAAAAAAGGCAGCAGTCAAGGGGCCCTTTCTTAAATGCCACTGTTTTTTTTTTCTTTTCAAGGAAGTTTATAAAATGAAAAAAATGAATCATATGAACTGTATCATGTGTTGTTCAACTTCTCATTAATTGGTAATGTGCTCTGTGTGGAACAATGGGCAAAATTACAAATGAATTTAATTGAAAATAACAAACTGTGTTAAAATTTCAAAAAACTTTCAAGTCAATTTATTGTTCGAAAATGGAAAATACTTCCAGAACCAGAAACAAATGCAACATTACTCGCATGCTTTGAGTGAACATGTAATAATCATCCTTCTACCAAAATTAAAAGATAACTGAAAGTATTAATGACATATTTGCTGAGTGGCTGAGGGAGAAACATGTAAAAACCAGTCAAGCACTGATGCTCAATGTCTGACCTGTTCTGCAAAATGGTGTTGGGCCTAGACAAAATACAATACACAAAAAATAGCATAAGATCAAAATGTGGGACCATATTCTTCCACAGCACAGAACACAGGCTTAAAGATTATTTGATGTTGCAGTTAGAGTTTACTTTCATGAATAGTGAAATAAACAGTGGTAGTAGACTGTTAACCCAATGTAGATACCATGCTTGTAAAAACCATGTAAAAGAAACATTTTGTAACTATGCTGTATTTATACATTGCCTTACAGGACTACACATATCCCTCAAAATCTAATATATTTTATGTAATGTGATAGACCAACAAAAAGTGACATATAATTGTTAAGAGGAGGAAAATGAACATATGTTTTTCCTTTTTAATTTAAAAATAAAAATGTGTAAACACTGTAGTGCATACGTAATTTAGCCCCCTCGCACAGATAATTATAACTAAAATCCAGTGTGTCCTTTAGAAGCCTTCAAAAGTCACCTATTTAGTAAATAGTCTTGAACTGTATGTGTTTTATCTCAGTATAACTGGTGCTGTTATATGAAAGCATAAGAGGTTTGTTAGAAGATAGTGAACAAACAGCATCCTGAATGTTGAGAAACACACCAGATAAATCAGGGATATAATTGTTGGGAAACCTTAAGACATGTATGAGACAAAGCAAACATGTGAACTTTGGGGTGCTGTTAAGATGACACAATATTTAACTTGTTTGCCCACATGGAAAAGGCTTTCTGTGGCAGAAAACTAATACTACACATCACCCTGAACACAACATCCCCATGGTGATGGCAACATGATGCCGTGGGAATGCTTTCCTGCAGATTGGGGATAGAGTAAAATGCAGGGAAATCCTAGGAGAAAACCTGTTACAGGCTTCAAAACTCTTCAGACTCGGGGAGGAGAGTCACCCAAAGTCTCTTGATTTCTAAATCTGGGAGAGACATACCTTAAAAGACTTGCACCTTAATTGAAGCAAAAGATTGTTCTACTGTACATTGATTCATTGGGGGGGGGAGTAAAACCATGTAGAATTTCCCTTCAATTTCAAATTTATGAAGCAGTTTATGTTGCTCTATAACATAAATTCCTAACAATGTACATTTAATTTTTTTTTGTTGTAACGTGACAAAATGTGGGCTCGTTTCAAGGGGCATGAATGTTTTTGCAAAGTACTGGGGATGTTGTTTGCTTATTACTGCATAGAAAAAAACTCCCACAAAAACATTACTGACCTGCTGCTTGAGTACAAAACTCCACTCCAGCTTCTTTCCTCTCCCTCTGCTCCAGAGGCAGTTGCCATGGCACCTGGTGGGGCTGTGCCACCACTTGGACCTTATACACCGTTAGAGGCTTCAGGTTGTGGAACCGTAGTCTATATCTTCCAGGCTTCACTACAGCATGCTCCGCCCCATCTAAGTACACAGTGTGACTGTAGTTGCTGTTGCTAGGCAGCCAGGAGAGCTCGGCAGTGTCCCGCTGGATGTCATCCACCCGCATGCCGCACGGTGCCACTACCACATTGGCTCCTACCAGCACGGTGCAACGGAGCTCGTCCGACAACCCACGGTCAGTGACGCTCTGCACAGAGACACGATAAATGCAGCTGTCCAAGTCCAGCTTTTCCAGCAAGCACTTGGTCCGGCCAGTATATGGTATACTGGCACGAAGCTCCCCGTCGACTAACACATTGTAGCCAGAGATGTTCCCCCAGCCCAAAGGCACTACTGGAGGCTCCCATGCCACAATAACACTCCGTGCCAGCTGCTTGATGAGGGTTATCTTACGGGGGTAAGGCACAACATCTTCAGCTAAGTCCTCAGGATCCAGGGTACCCCCTGTCCCATTGCTACATGGAACAAGGGAATTACTTGAGCCCAGCAGTACATCCTGGGAGGCACCTCCATCCACAGTCATTAGTGCCAAGGATGTGTGGTCCAGAGGGCCTAAGTCTTCCCCTCCCTCACCAATTAATTTTTCTTTATCCTGGACAAATTCTACAAAGTTAGAAGGAACAAGTCCTCTTTGGCCATCCAGTAGCTCCCCTATGATACAGAAAAAAGACAAATGGTAAAAACAGCAAAATCACCAACAGTTAAGCCCAAAATTGTTCCTATATCCAGCAGATTTAGATATAAATTGGTCAAACATTTTGTTTCTTGCAGTAGATTAGCAGCATCTCTTACAAGATAATAAAACAATGTAACAGGAAAAGCAGTTTAGAAAAAAACCATTATGTTTTATTTTTAAAAAAAACTGACAAAAATTTATAAAAACTATGTATACTCTTTTCAAAAATGAACGGAAAATCATTACAGTAATCAAACTCTTGTTCTAATCGCTGACCAGAGTTTTGCATGTTTTCACTGGTATTTTGATGATTTATCTTTGGTGATGAGCTCTACGTATTTGTGGTTGGGAAGACTCTTGCCATCACCCTAATCTTTAACTCCCTCCACAGATTCTCTATCAGATTCCAGTCAGAGTTCTGGCTGGGTCACTCCAAAATGTTACTATAATTTCCAGTCAGAAGAAACATGTAAAAATAAAAGATTACTTTGAAAGTAAATCTGACAGGGTCATGAATAATTTTGGCCCTAACTAAGAAAAAAACTGCTATAAAATAATTTTTTTTTAAAATCCATTGAAAAGCGCACTATCCAAATGTGATCCCTCCTGACATTCCATAGTAATGCAGGCAAAATCTATGCATTAAACTTGTGAAAATCAAAAGTCACAAGTTAGTGACAGAGAACTGCAGATATTTATCTACCAGTCTCCAATGATGTCCATGGATCTACAGTATGATGAAGATTCACTGCTGACTCCTTAATTCAACCTTTAATTGTGCATTAAGAATATTCTCTTTTCAATGTAAGCTTTAGCTTGAGTTTTTAAATATTTTCAGAAACATCCCAGAGTACACAGATGACCTGCTCAGTTAAGGAAAATGTGGGTACATCTTTCTTTTTTTTTAACCCATTGATGAGAGGCTTCAATTCAGTAAAGCTCATCATGTTCCTTCAATCCCCTTTTCCACACGAGGCCTGGGAAACCTTAAGACTATTCGCATCTGTCTCTTCATGTGTACATAAATGAGTGTGCTCCTTGTGTGTGCTGATGATTAAGCCAAGCCCCACTGGATTAGTCATCATACTAAAAGGGGCCAAGGTCCCATGTTGTCAACAGCTTGGTCTGAGGCCCAAGTCTCCCTACTCTGTTGTAAATACAGAGCTCCTCCACAATGTCGTGCGATCCGACCGCCCACAGCTAATGAGTCACTGCAGATGAGTCCCACCGTGACTACGACAAGTCTACGTCAGCTGCACTATTGGTAGCTAGGGGGATTAGGACTGCCTGTGATGGAGAAACCTCCATAATTCTAAACAGATTAGAAAGAGAGTCACTCCAATCAGCAGTTGTGAGAAAGTATGCAGAAAGTTGTTCATGGTGACATCCGGCGCTGACAAAGCAGAGGTCACAGAATGAATACAGCCAGAAGGCAGATGATGGACATTTTTAGTATGAGGGTGACAAGTCATGCAAACTGCCATGTAGGAGCAGGAGACGTCTTTATACCAGTGCTTACAGAAATGACTTAATCAGCATTACAGTTCTTTTATATTAAGGTCGGACAATGTTGTATTGTACTCCTCATTCCTTGTAGAACAAAGTTAATTAATTATATGAAGGGCAATGAATCGCAGTGTAAATGTGATATATAAATGTATGGGCACAGAGTACTGTACAAATGTTGATCTCTTCACTTTGCTTCAAAGGAGGCAGACTTTCTTGTAATCAAAGTAAATATTTTTTAAGGCTTTCTCAAAGGTCTCTCAATGTTTTACTTTGGATTTTGGCGGCATTTTTACTTATTTTAGTCTGTTTTCTCTAATCAGTCCAGCATAAAAAGAAAAAGAGCACTTCATCTACAGAAATACACAGATGACTGCAGTTGTTAGGTGTGTCAGAGATGAACAAGTAGCCAAATACAGAGAGCTGGTGGAGCACTTTGTGGCATGGTGTGGAAACCATCACCTTATCCTGAATGTGTTCAAAACAAAAGAGATGACTGTAGAATTCAAGAAAAACAGGAATAGGTCAAACACTATTTCCAATTTGGGAGAAGAAGTGGAGGTGGTGGAGGAATATAAATACCTTGATGTTCACCTGAACAATAGACTGGACTAGAGATGCAACAGTGAGGCCGTCTATATTAAGGGATGGAACAGGCTGCACTTCTTGAGGAAGTTTAGGTCCTTCATGGTTTCCAGGAAGATCCTGCATATCTTTTATAAATCTGTTGTGGAGTCGCAGCATCAGAGCCAGGGACATAAAAAGGCTAAACAAGGTGAAAAAGAAAGCTGGTTCTGTTTTAGGGACGGCTGTTGAACCACTGGAAATGATCGTGCAAGGAGGGATTCTTCATAAAATGAATGGACAAGCCTGAGGATCCTCTTCATGAGACTGTACAACAGAGCGTCTTTAGTCAGAAACTTCTTCAGAACCACTGTACTGCAGACTGCTCCAGGAGGCCCTTCCTGTCTACTGCATCAACAACAACTCTTTGAAGAAACTAATAATATGAGTTACAACATTTTATTTCCTTTTGGGATTAATAAAGTATATATTTTTAACTTAACTTAATTGAATTTTGTACAGTTTACATCAGATTATATTCAGAGGTTATCTGGGAGGGTATTAGTTGCATTAATTTAGGAGTCAGAACACAATCTATCCTCAGACACAAGGAAGAAGCATCTACAGACCTGATATGCTTCCACTTAATCGGCAACATTATTGCCTGAATGTCTCCCAGATAAAAAATAATTTTTTTATTTATTTATTTTTTTTTTTTTTAAGTTTAATAAACACATTATCTGAAATTTTGAATCCCATAGGAACTTGTGGGCAGAGCTGAAAAGTTGTGTGTGAGCAATATCACCAAGAAACCTGACTCACATCAGTTCTGTCAGGAGGAATGAGTCAAAATCCAAGCAAATTGTAAGACGTTTATGTAAAGATACTAAAAATATTTGGCCAAAGTAACACAGTTTAAAAGGTAATTCAACCAATTACCAAATAAATGTATGTAAAGTTCTGAATTTATAATAGGTATTTAAAAAAATCATCTCTTAAAAATATTTTACTTTATAGAAATAAATATGATAGTCCTAACTCATCTAAAATAGGAAACATTTTGTTGGATTTAATAAAAAATGGATATGTCTTTTTATAGAATGTATGTATACATTTGTTTTAACTTTTCGTTTACAGCCAACATCAAAAACATCTTAAAAATAATTTTATCCCACCCACCTTCATAAAATCCATCATCATCCATGTCTCCATACACGTATAGATATTTTCCAGCCACAAGAGGGAGCTCTGCTTCAGGATGTTCATTCGGGCCATCGTAAGGGTTATAACTTATAAGAGAAAAGATACAAGTATGTATTGAATTTAGTGTGTGAAATGTCAAGACTGCACACCTGAAAATCAAAACGAATATTTTGATGTTTGTCTCTTTCACCTGTAACGGGCAGTGCAAAGGCGGACCTGGCCTGTGTAGCGAGGTTTGGACCTTGGTGTTGAGCTTGTCTCATCCTCCATCTATTGATTATTCAGAATTACAAGTCATCAGTCTCACCCAGAAACAAGCTGGGATGCAAGTAGATTTATTTTAAGCGCTTAAAAGGATCCTCAAGAAGTTCATGTGATGGCGTGGTGTCACTCACTCTCACCTCTGATGGGGGATGCTGTCGGGGGCTGCTGGAGCGATCCGTTGTTACGGTGCGGGATTTGACAGACAGCAGTTTGGATGCTTCACTGTCTTCAGTCTGCAGAGGGCAGGGTGAAAATTGAGGGATCAGAAGCTGAGCATTTGGTGCACTCTCATCACCTAGGAGACATTGATTTAAATAGCAAATAAATAGAGACTATCATTCCTCATGCACCCCATTAGCTGTTCATTGCACACTTATTGATTCCATCGTTAAGCAATGGTACAGTTAACACCTTTCACGCCAAAATGCTTTTCTATCTCCATCAGTAATTAACTTCTGCACCACATATGTTTTCTTAAATATCACTCAGGGAAATACAGCATATTTAGACAGATACAACGAACGCTTTGAGAAAATTACAATTAAAATATAAGGATACAGTGTGTCACAGAATTCTTGTTAGGTGAGGAAAAAGTATCAAAGAGGAGGGAGACAACTTTCTCAGCATCAGTGATTGAATGCATAAAGGTGCATGAAAAGGTGGCTGCAGCTGTTGGGTAGCTGTGGCTTGTGTTACGGTTGTGCAAAAGTTTTAAAGCACTGCAATTTTGTCATGTTGTCATTCTTCAAATAGAGTTACTCTTTCTTGTAATATTATGAAGTGTAAGGCCCACACACCAGTCCATCAAAGATCAACACAATCTAAAAGTCAGCTCTTTCACAGAACTGACATAGTACATGAGAGATAGATTAAGGAAAAAGCTCTTTAGGAATCACCTGGTTGGCATGGATATACTTATTTTTAATATCATCATTATTATGTAGCTTTACAAAAAAATTTTTTTTTGGAAATGGCAAGGTACTGGAGTAAAAGGAAAGGAGGGTATACGCAAAGGAAAACTTTAAAAGCTCTACACCCAGCCCAAAGAAATACTGCTTTAAAAACATCAATGAAATTGCAATTAACAGAAAATGGAAAATATTGCATACCTACAAATTTGAATAGTATTATAAATTACATTTATATGATACATCAAGTCTCTGATTAAATAAATTAAATGGCTAAATGCTTTTAAAGTGAAATTATTAACAAACCTTTCTGCAACCAGGCTTCAAATTCATCAATAATCTGTGAGAGTTTCTCCTCTGGTGAGGTTGGAATCTGGGACACCAAGGGAGAATTACTATTAAGGAGCTCCACAGGCTCTGATTGCAAACAGATGTTTGGCAGCCTTTTCGACAGCTGGTGGAAGTGTTCACTGTGTGACCTGCATTTCTGCTCTAGGTCACAAAGTTTGACCTTTGAAAGAGAGGAGAGAGAGAGCAGAAAGAGGTGTACTGAACCATAGAGGGGAATGATAAAGATAATGATTTATCACAACTGATTATACAGGTACCAGCCCTCTAAAGCCCTAGCCCTCTGTTTTATCTATGCTTGCTGACTGATCATTGGCCTAATTATAAAAGAATCCCTAAAGGAAAATTTAAGGGCTTGGGTATAATGTTACAGTGAAGAAAAATAAGAACTGAACATGTCAACTTTTTTCTCAGTAAATATATTTTTAACAGCGCAATTGACATGAAATGAAAACCCAGGAATCCAAAGAAAGAAAAAAAACAGGTCCATAAATTAAATTTAGTATAAAAAAAGTTGGAATGAAACAGAATAGGTATTGAACACACTTACTTAAATATATCTAAAACATAGCAGAAAAACCTTTATTGTAATAACAGCTGTAGAAAAAAAAAACCTCCTGAAGGAAACCATTCTCATGCATTGCTCAGGTGTAATTTTGACCTGACTGTGATATTAGGTTTCCTTTCTCTGAAACCAGTTGAGAATTTTATTGGCTATAAGTTTGAGATCTTTCTCTTGCTGAAAAAAACCCACCTTACTTTCACCATTTATCTTCAGATTCTTATCAACAGTGTCCTGGTATATTTCTTCATTTACATCTTCAGGCATATTAGGTCTCACAGTATCATATGCTGAAAGGCAACTCCATGCCATTTTGGTCTCTCCTGATCAGACTCAATTCTTTGACTCCTCCAAATGTTACACAGTAAACTTTAAATGAGCTTCAACTCTGTTTTTTCTTCGGCAGTGAAGTTTTGTGATGTTAATATAGATACATAGATGACTTTCCAGTTAGGATCATTACTTACTGTTTTCATGGGGAAAAAAAACAGTACCTGCTAATTCCAGGTCTTTGAAAAGGTTACTGCAAGCGTTCTGACAACTATTTGGGGTAATTTTTGTCTCCTCTGTTCTTTTATCTTTTATGGAGTACCTGTTGCTGGTTAGTGGCAAAACATTTTTTTTTTATTCCACTTCCACATTACAGCCCCAATGGTGCTCACAACAAAATTCAAAAAATTACAATTATGTCTGCCCAATGCCTTTACAATGTGTCTTATAAAAGTTCTTTGCTTTTTACTCATCAGATGCTTGTAGTAAAATCCATTGGTAAAGAGAAGCCTTTTTATAATCCATGAGAAGGTCTAAATCAGCAAAATGATGGTACTTATAGGGGTGGGATATGTTTCTAAATACTGACAGACTTTAGATGGGGTATTGCTATTTTATATTTCTTTTTTTCAACTACTTTTCTTCATGTGTTTAATATTTGATCCTGTGTGAATCTACTCCAATACAGATCTGAGTGATTTCTTTACATGCATTATTTATTTGGATAGTTACCTAAATCAGAGGTGAATTCCATGTCAGCAGCATATTCAAAATATCTTCACAAAGAATAACGCTGGTGTGTTCAATACTTACTTATCCTGCTGTACAATGATAGTTTCAGCAGCCAAATAAAGGCATGGAAAATTAATCATTGGTTTTTTGTTTTCACACAAACAGAAAATGCTATTGACGCTTTGATGACCTGTGAAAGGGAGAAGAAACTAAAAAGAAAGCAAAATGAATACTTGAGATATTTTGTCCCTATTGCTTTGGTTGGATTTTAAAAAAGAGGAGAAACAGAAAAAAGAAAATGATTAAAGGAAAAATACTGGTGATGATTGAACATACATATAAAAGAGGGAATTAGTCATAAAAAACATCTCAGTATACATATAAGGCACAATTAGTATCAACAAAAAAAATATTAAAGGTCTATAAAACTGAAAAGATGTCAACTCAACTTGGTCAAAGATGGAAAATATATGAAAGTTTATGAATTGGTCTAAATATGAGTTTGTCTACAATACAGTACCGCTATATTTTACCTCTTTCAGAGATGGTTACATTTTGGTTTGGGATAAACACGTATGTGGAAGAGACTGACTCGAGAAATTAGAAAAGGACTAACTGCTTCACTGCAGAGTTTTAATTTCTCTCACCAAACTGTTTGCCTGCCCAGTAGAATCATGCTAATGTGCTTCTGATGACTAATAACATGACCTCACTTGAACTGCACTAATAGAAGCATGAGACCCATTATCACTGCAGGATTTAGGGTTAGAGAAAATTATTTTCTGTAAATGAGGCAGTGAGATATTTTAGAAGACTTTAATAAAACACACAGCAGATCAGCTGACAGATCAGGGAAATGGTCAGCTGAGATACATCATTAATACGACATTTCACTATGCTTCTAGACGCTAGATTAAATAAAATAGTCATGTTTTACCAACCAATACAACAGGAAATTATACTTCTGATGGATGCCATTTCTAGATTAATTTTACCTTGCAGCATCAATTTTATTGATGAAAGCACTGGTCATTTCTCCAGTACTCTAACTAAAAAAAGTTGTCTATTTCTTGAACTCAGAAAAAAAATCAAAATTATTATGGGACAAAACAAAATTGGTCGAGAATCAACAAAACTCCTGGATTTCTTGCTTTGTTGTTGGGAGCAAAGCATGTTTGTTAAATTAGTTTCATTTAGCATTTTTGTCGCTCAACATTAAAGTCTTAAAGCTGTTTCTATTAGAATTTTTGGTGTCTGAAAACATTGTATTTTAATGTCTCAGTCCTAATTCAATTCTTAGAAGGTTTCATCTGTTGATTTTATTGCTATGATTAAGTTGGAACACCTTTTTATCAGTCTTACTGCTGAAAATAATACCAAGTCTTTTGGATTTTTAAGTAACCTGCACTATTATATTGTCAGCAGAGTCATTATGGAGCACTGAAAGCCCTGCACCTCTGCTGTCAGCAGTTTATTGTATTTATTTGACAATTAAGGAAGCTTTTGTTAAACTTTGCTTCCAGCATGATTTCCATATCAGTGTTGGTCAGTGAACTATTTTTTGCAGCTACAAGATACGTTTGCATGAATTATCCCATGAATATTCATGAACCCCAGAGGATGGAACTGGATAGATTTTGCTGATTGCCTAAATATTCTTGTAGCACCATCAGCAGAAAAAAGAATCTTGTCTTAACTCTTTTCTTACATTCATCCTCCATTTTGGATAATAAGACTTTGTTTGTAAAGAAAAACAGAGGAGGGAAACCTCAACTTGATTATTATCTGTGAAAAATGTGAAAAGTTTTATATATAGACAGTTTCTAATTGTGGACTGAATGAAGCTTGTTTTTTTTATTCTCTGTTTTTAAATCTCTAAGTGATTTGGTGTTTCTATGTTAACACCACATCAATCACAAAAAATAAATTAAACAATATTTATCAATCATGGATCACTATCTGTACCTCTAATAAGTGTACTACTTCCTCATGCTGTTAGTCAATTTGATCCCAAGCCTGTGGAGAACACACAGAGACATGGTGACAACTGACACTGTGATCAGTCTGTAAGATGGTAAGGTAGACATCACACAGCTGACTGTCTACACGGTTTTGTGGATAAGCCTGGAAGAGGTTCACTGGTTCAGCAGAGCTTTGTTAATTGAGTAGCCGCCTGGTCCTGATGGCATTGCTCCAGTGAAGGGTAACTGATCTATTCTTAGGTATGTTAAGCTCAAATAATTAATATTACAGGGGCTTAAAGTATTTAAATGTAAACAACATCACAGAACAAATGGTATAAGTTAGGACATATTCTTTGTCTGCTTTCATCAAATGTGTAAGTTAAACAAAAACTGAACAGAAAAATCTACAGTGTCAACCACATTTACTGGCACTCCTAATAAAGATCATAAAAAAAGAATTAAAATGAGTTCATCTTTTCTTTTCTCAGATGAGGCGAAGATTTGACTTTTAGGCAACATACACTCCAGCGAGGTTTGACGCGATTCAAAGAATGAATATGTGGAAATGCACCTGTGTTAAGTATTGCCATCCCCAAACTGTTCCCACAAAGTTCGGAGTGTGAAATTCTCCAGAATATCTTGGCTTGGCATGCTGTAGCATTAAGAGTTTCTCTAAGTGGAACTAAGAGGGCTACCCAACTCCAGATAAATAGACCTATACCTTAATCCCACCATCACCGCACTTTATATTTGACAAAAGGCCGTCAGATAAATATGTTCTCTTGACAACTGTCAAACCCAGACTCATCACTTGGTATTACTATATCTGAAACTTTGCTATGCATTTGATAATGTAAGAAATCAATGTAACTGCCATGGGAAACCATTTCATAAAGCCATTTCACACTGTTCTTAAACTAATCTGAAGGTTACATTAAGTTTAGACCTCATTAGCTACTGATGCTGCAGAAAGTTGCCGATCTCCGCATATTCTGTGTATGTGCATTCGCTGACCCCACTCTTGAATTTTGTGTTGGCCACCACTTTGCGGCTGAGTTACTGTTCTTCCCAATTGCTCCCACTTTGTTATAAGACCAGTAACAGTTAATTGTGGAATACTTAATAGAGAGGAATCAGACTTATTGTACAGGTGTGTCACATTATCATTGTCCCACGCTGGAATCCCTTGAGCTCCTGAGGGTGGCCCAATCATTTCAAAGTGTTTGTAGAAGCACCTAGCATGTCTAAGTGCTGAATTTTACAAACCTGTGGCCACTGAATTAAATTCAGTACAATTCCGTTTATTCATATAGAGCTAGTTGACCATTAATATTGTCTCAAGGCACTTTACAAACAAAAAAGGCATCAATCACATACTGCACATTCCAATTTGAGGCTGGTAATCACACAATGCAGTCAAATTCAGTCTGTTATTATTGGTATAATAAAAGTCTTCTATCTAAGGAAACCCAGCCAATCACTTTCAATCAATTACAATCAATTCAGCATTTATTATTTCTGGATGTATATGTAGAGACAGTGGACAGTCGCTTGTATTGTATCACTTAGTTTGCATAAATCCCTTATAATCAGCATGCACATAGCAACAGTAGACATAAAACTTCCCTTTAACAGGAAGAAACTTCCAGCAGAACCTGGCTCAGTGTGAACAGCCATCTGCTACAACTAACTGGGGGCTTGAGAAGAAAGATAAGACACACATAAAACAGAAATACAGAAGCACTGATGCAAGAGTACGTTCTACGGTACTAAATGCATTGCTGAGCTCTAACAGGACAAGTGCATACACAAGTTCATTATCTGAGGTCATGAGAATATCATTGTTGACTTTCACCAGTGCTGTTTTAGAGCTATGATGAGCTTTGAAAGTTGACTTAAACTCTTCAAACAAGTCATTACTGTGTAAATGCTCA
This sequence comes from Anableps anableps, assembly GCA_014839685.1. Classification (NCBI taxonomy): domain Eukaryota; kingdom Metazoa; phylum Chordata; class Actinopteri; order Cyprinodontiformes; family Anablepidae; genus Anableps; species Anableps anableps. Next base: position 11,322,950 of record CM026081.1, read on the forward strand.
TATACTTAATTAGTAACTGTTTTTCCACAATTTTTTGTAAGAAATGAAGATTAGCTAAGTATTTGTAAATGGTAAGTAATCCTGATCAAAAGAAGGTTTCGTAAATAAACAGCAACCATAAAAACCTGTAGTACATATCTGTTTCCTAATGATAGATTAGTCATATGTAAAATTAAGGTTGTAATTAAGGCGAATACTCCCTAATATAGTTTGGTTATGACTTGGTCAAACATACAAATTGAAGGTTTAGATGAAGCTAATATTTTTGAAAATTCAGAAAGCTCAAGTGATTGGAACACCTGAATGTGATGATCTGGATGAGTGTGTAAATACTTTTGGCAATGTTGTGTAGAATTCATTTAAAGCACATCCAAATTAAGTCACATTTACGGTTTCGTCCAACAAACTAATTGTAGACACAAACAAATTGTTCTGAAATTGATCATTATATAAAATAACCAGTTTGTTCCTTTGTGACGTTTAATGTCATTAACTTCCAAACGAGGGTGAAAATACTTAAAATACTGCAAACTAAAACATATCAATTTTCCTCCTAAGCACAGAATTGAAAATATCTGATACGCTTGCATTTGTTATCAAACCGGAGATTGGACAGCCTTCTGAGTTCTTTTTATTTCCTAGGTGAATGCCATTGAGTGTGTGACAGAGAATCAGCAAAAAATGGGCTGCTAATTCATCAATAACTGAACAAGGAGCTTTGGCATGAAATCACTTCACAAAATCAATACTGGAAAAAGAAAACAAGTTTTCAGTGATTAATTCTCTGCTTTGTTCTTACTCATAGCCATACCTTTTGTAGCTGATTGATCTCCTTCTGTTTGGTGTGAACGACCACCAATGCTTGCTCATACTCTGTCTGCAATTGTTGTTTCAGCTGCAAGGCTGCATGCATATGCTGAGGGGAGATAGAGAGAGAGGAAGGATGCTATTTAGAGATGGTTTCTGACAGTATATCCAAAGATTTACCAAGCAGGAGTCTTTCTTCACCAGAAGTGGCAGAAAGCTTGACTTTACGAGCCTAAGTGGTTATTAGGAAGAGGCTAGCTATATCACTGGTTCAATAAATTAGGTGTATTTTCTGTCCACTAGCTACTGAGTGGTATGATTTTGAAATGCTGCCAAAGCACAAACTAGTTGGCATCACATTGTTGTTAATAAAACCCATGACAAATAGCAAAACCCCAAAGATTAATGTCAGGAATGTGTTATCCAAAAGATTGTACTCAATCAATGTGTATGAAAGGAATGTGTGTATTGACTTCAACAAGATGGGTTAAAGTCACCATTTTGCATCTGGATGGTTTTCTTAATGCTGCTGTCCAGATCTGATATTATAATTTAACCTTTCAATCAATCTAAAAAAATCCTCCTGTTATCTTCTCATAACCTGTGTATTGGTTTGTTTTTGTTTGCTGGGTTGTCAATCAAGGAAGTGCATGATGGGAAAACAGCTGATCTGTACCCATCAGCCTATTATTGTATAGTTTGCTTTTTAAGTAAAATGAGAAACATGCCATGTGTAGCCATGTTGCCTGAGACATGAGAGTTAGTTAAAGAATATCATAAAGTAATTTAAAGCTGTTTGTGAACAGAGTTAGCTACTTATATCTGTCTAAAAGAAGAATTATATCATAATAGTGGAAATAATAAAGAAATCACCTTTCAACTAAACAATTATACAAGTATGAGCACTGTTATATCCAGTTAAATAGTGGGTATGAAAGCTTAATAAAAGGTTTGTCCACTCTTATCTTTAATACACCTTTTGTAAATATATAATTACATATATTATGGAATATGAAAATATTTTATAACCCCAACCCTGTTTTTTTTAACCTCACTTAGGGGTTCCCAAAACACTCTATAATTGAGGTAAGTCCTTTTAAAATGCACATTCCTGAAGAGAAATGCATTTTGTCCCATGCCCAAAGCACATTAATATGTGGATGATGATGTAGCATCTATAACAGCACCCTCTGGAAATCTCTCATAGAAATTTTCAAATACAAAAAAACATACTTTTTTGATATGAATGTGTTAAATGGATTAGTTCTGTACAGCGCAGAGAAAATTCATGTCCATGAGGACCAGTAGGGAGTTATGAGACATGTGCGTTCAGACCACACCAGGTGAATGGTTCATAATTTAAGCACAATCGTTTAATGTTATTGTTTATATGTAGTTACTGGGGCCACAGCCAGTGTTTTTTGTCACTGCGGAGAAAAAGTTACATGAATTTATCCGTCTGATGTGTAATGGCATGATTTTCCATTCAGCTTACTGAATATTAACTAAACCGAATAAAAATTAAATGCAACAGATAATAATAGATTGTGACAGAATTTTTTTTGTACCGTGTTAGTCAAAATGATAGACAACAAAAAAGTCTAGCGTAACCTCTGAGATATATATATATATATATGTATACATACTTAATGGTATTTTGAATTCTCTTCAATCCACCACTTATGTAACGTCATCTTAAAGGGACTTTTACTTTAGATTTTTAGTGGCAGTACTGGCCTTTTTGAATGTAATTATATAGGTGACAGGCAAAAAGGGAAGGGGGAATATGTGTATCAAAGGTCAAGGTTTTGAATTGAATCTCACACAGGTGTTTCAAGGATTATAGCTTCTGTATATAGAGAGCTGCAGGGTTTTGTTACAAGTGGTCATTTGCCAGTGTGGTGAATTGTAGGCAGACTGGGCTAGAGACAGACTACTTTCAAATCCCTCCATAGCAGTGTTTGTCAATTTCGGTCCTCAGGGTCCACTGCCCTGCAAATTTTAGATGTGTCTCTGTTCCAGAACATATTATTTAAATGATTGCATGATCTCCTCTGCATGCCATCAAGTGCTGCAGAAGCCTGTTAGTCACCCACTTATTGAGGTCAGGTGTGTGGCAGAAGGCAAACACCTAAAACATACTGGGCAGTGGTTCCTGAGGACCGGAATTGAGAAACACTACTCTGTAGGGTGCTGGTTTGTTAGGTCTTCTGCCCTCGCTGGATAAATCCCCTATAAACCATCACTGTATGAACTCACATTTTAGCTGAATCTTTTACTAAAGCTACTTTTGTCTTGGGTGGAGATTGTGTTGAGTTACTCATTGATTCATGAGGTTTTCCAAACTTAGTGCCACGTCCCCTTGGAGGTCTTGTGCTTTCCCTTTTCTTTTTCTTCTACACATTTTTACATATTTCTTGATTTCAGTGATGGAAATGAACACAACTATTGTGAGCTAAAAGGAAAAGTTGTTAAAATTATCTTATTTATCTAAGCATTTTAAACCTCAAGTTTCAAACACATAACTGGGTACATTTTCACCCCTTCTCTCCTGCAGTGTTGTGTGGCTATTATACTCCTTATATTTAGAAACTACCTCAGCCTTTCATTGTGTGACTGCTAAAGCATTTGCACTACTAAGATCTTCAGCTGCTAAGATTTTTTTTTTCACACATTTTTTAGCATCTTCTATAACCACCAAAATAAGAATACTGATACAAAGGCATATAGCAAAATGCTAAATGGGTTCAATCTGTGAGATATCATTTATATATTCCAGCACATTTCTCTGTTGTACTCTGAAATGTTACTGCACAGGTACACTAAGCAAATAAAAAATAGTTTATTTTTTCTGCTGCATTATTTAGGTTTAATCTCTTACATTCCTTACAGTACCTTTGGAACTGACTCAGACAAAGATGTTATGCATGGACATTCAGGCTGATCCCATATCTACCCTTTGCCAAATTGGCCAAGTCATGTTGACACAGTGTCTCTTCTTGCAGTCACAACCAGCAGTCATATCTTTCAGACACTGAGTTAGGATTATAAGATTTTCCATCACATTTAGGAAAAATGGCTAAGAAAGCTCTTACATTTTGATTTTTGCCCTCATGTTCTCTCTCACTCAAATAAAAAGAAGAAAAGCTTCTTTACCTCCCAGAGTGACTTCAGGGTGTCCTGAGCATGCAGTCGCTTGCATAATCAGAACAGCTCTAAGCTGCTGTGGTGCTTTGGTGAAAACAGGTTTTTCTACAAAAAAAAAAAAAAAAAAAAACCAAACCTTGCTAACGCCTACATCCTACATTTTTAACAAACATCCATTACAGACATTTTTAAACAGAATTACACCATGAGAAGTTCCACTGAGCAATCTGAGTTCATGTGAATAGGTCACTGATGTGAATTTTGAACATTTGCTCATATTGTTCACTTTGCTACTCGAGGTCACCTACTGAATTGCCAACCTTTCCTTTTGGTATGTCTCAATAACGATGCAACATGAAATTGTAAAAAATGTAACATTTTTAAGTGGTTTACAACTTAGAGAATGATTCTAAGATGTAGGACCTCAGTCTCAAGCTACTAAAACATTAGAATGACATTATTGCAATATTAAACTAAATACCTAAAATAAAGCTATATCTTAAAAAAAGAAGTGTAACTAATGTTTCTTTATATTATTATTTTGATAGGTAGACTCATATATGAAAGAATATTATCACATGTCATTTTTAAGGATACATAACTATTTAGCTATTTATTTTATATTAGAAAGTTAAACTGACATGCTTTTTGAGTTTCTTCTTTTGGCACATTCCTGTTTTAACCTTAGAACGAAGGCATATGCTTGTCTTGGGAAGTTTAAAACTTGATGTTGCATATAGTTAAGAATTACAAAGCCCGCTAGGGGACATGGGGAATTTTTTTTTTTTTTTTCTTTTGCGTTACCTTGCAAAAGTACTGCATTCCCTCGCAATAACTTTGTGGCCCTCGCAATAAATATTGCATTCTCTCGCAATAAATTTGCTTATTGACTAAATTGGTATTCATAAAATTACAAAACATTGCATCAAATGAGTTAGAATACATTGTCCTGCAATATAAACTGAGTTTTCATTGCATTGTCAATACTATGAAAATAAAAGAAAATGATTATTTCATTTAAAAATAGAGCTCTTCCATTTAGGGAAACAAATCTTTTATAAAGACAATAAAACTGCAATTCCAATTGATTATTACCATGGGGCCGTTAAAAAAGCTTTTTGTTACCAGATTACATAACATTCAAAACAAGATTCATAATGCTTTATCTCATTTTGGCTTCAACATTAGAAATCCTTTAAAAAAAAAAAAAAAAATCAAGTGAGCTTTTTTTTCATGTTGTGTTTCCATTATCTGTTCTTTCTCCACCCACACCGCCCCATGTAATTTTCTCTAAATAGTCTCTTTGTCTCCATAATCAATGCTAAATGAGAAAGTGACAAACCTTTCATTGCTGTATCAGGGAATGGGTCAGCTTTTCTCATATGGGCACATTTATCTCTCGAATATCCTGACAAACAGACAATCGATGGGAGATGCAGGGAGATGAGGATTTGTAATGACAGAGCCTTGCGCAGAGTGGCGAGACTGTTTGATTACTATTGGAAGACAGGAACACAATAAAAGAAGAAACCTCTTCTTGAAGTAAGGTGGAATTTTTTGGTTTCTTCAATATCAGAACATTACTATGCCTTTGTACAATTTGGGAGAGCCCAGGTGATGACATGGCTTTTTAAGATTCACGACATTTAAGTTAATTAGAGGTTGACCTGAAGATGCAATTTAACGCAACACAAACACAATGTGTTTTTTTTGTGACACCACAGAAATAACCATATGCAAGTATAAACACCATGGGAAAGTCCAGACTGTTCAGGAAAGAGAGAAGTTGCGTATCCTAGAGATAAACATGTTTTGGTGTGAAATATGTGGAAACACTTAACTCTGTGGAAAGGTATTAGGCAAATAGCATGACATCACAGATTAGTTTAGCATATAAATGTTGTGGCTATTGGCGTTTGCTGATACCAAACAGTCTTCCCTATAGGAAATAAACTTATACAGTTGATTCCCTGTATTAGCAGGGGGTTAGGGACCACAGCCACCCACGAATAGCTGAGATCCACAATTACTTGAGAGCCCCTCTAAAAATGCCTACAACTGCCTATTTTAATAGTTTACACACCAATTTATCTTAATATGCATTAATGCACACAGTGGAAACCATCTTACACTACTGCAGAAGGTAATAGCTACAGTATTCCTCATTTCCACTCTGGGGGGTACAGCCAACCAGCGTCAAGGAAAATAAATGGTGCTATGGGATTAATTGCTTTGCATACGCTAGCCAATAGCATGTCAAGAAGCATGCACTTTGGTATTTCAGCATCCCAAGCTGAATTTTCTGTCAAATATTTTTAAAAAGCTCTATAAAAATTTTGTGATTAGGTCGGGGCATGTGTAAACACACTCCTTGGTTCCTTGTGTTTTCAGTACGTCATTAAAGGACACAGAGCTCTATGGCATGTCTTACCTTTAGCACATGTTCCAGATTTTTAACTTTAGCCTGGAGTTGGTTCCTTTCCTGCTGGGCCACGTCTTTCTCCTGGCTCACTGTGGTAAATGTTTGTCTCAGCTGGACATAATCGCATCGCACCTAGAGGGACATGAATCACAAATAGAGTTCAGATATTAGACAGGAAAGGGAGAGAGATAAATAAAGGTTAAGTAGCTAATTTAACAATGTGCAAACAAATGACAATGTAAACTAGCAACTGAGAGGTATGAAAAGTAACCATCATCAAAATGGAAAAAAAAGAATGTGTTGTCTTAATATTGCTTTTCAGTAGACCTACTTTTTATGTTTATAATGAAGTACATGTTCTATCCTGTTGGGTCAAGGTTTGATTTTTGAGTTCACAATCTGAAGAGAAACTAAGCAGGAAATTTCCATTTATCCTTGATGACTTTGAGCTGCTGACTTGAGCACACTGCCTCTTGCTGTAATATCAGCCTGGAGCTGGTTCTTCTAAAGCTGGCCTTACAAGATTTAGCTGAGCCACCCATCAGCCATGCACCCTTCGTCTTCTCATTAATTACCAAAAAATTGAGGAATGCACAATAGATAAGCTTGCACACCTAGAGCGCACAAAATTAGACTGGTGCAAAGAAAATGAGATCATTTATTTTGTGGGATTTGTGACAGAAGCGGGAGTTGCTAAAGGGAACTAACTCTTCTGATGCTTGCATACACAAAAAAGCAACAGATTAACATTAATTTACATTTATTATCATAAATATTATCAACATTTTGCACTCAGTTTTTGTTAGTGATACATATTCCAGATACTTCATGTGTACACACAAAAACAATAGTTAAAATAATGAAAAGCTAAAAGTGCATTGCACTCCTGCATGAGTGGATGTAAACTTCTGACCTGAACTGCAATTTTCAACATTTATATTTCCGTAGTTTACATCCACTCATGCATGAGTGTCATGAATTTCTGGCTCTGAATGATTTATTTCAACCATTCTTTCTGCAGAGTGTAATGATTATATTTCACCCAACTTTGGTGATTCTTAAAAACAAGAGAAGCTTGCGTAAATTTAAAGTATATTAATGATTGAACTGTTCCACTATGGTTTGTGAAGAGTCCTCTCGCAAGTATTACTTCATCCACACACATTTTGTAGCTATCACAGTGGTGCCCTCTTGAAAAATGCTGGCCACCCCACTGCCCCTCCCAAGATAATCATGTTCATGACATAGAAAGGGATACAGAGTTATCTTCATCAATGAAGACATAAATATAAAACCTAGCAAATAAAAAAATAATTTTTTTACTGGCCTGGTCTGGCCACCCCTATGAAAAACTTTGTGGGGTTGCCACTGAGCCATCAATGAGCTCCACTTGTCAATGTGACCACTTACAAAGAAAAACAAATCTAAATCAGACTCTATAACAAATCTGTATAAAGCCAGACAAACTAAAACACTGAGAAACAATAACAGAATAAATTATAAACTAATGAGACTTACATCTGAATTGTGCACAGGTCAGTGACATCTAGCAACACAAACTGTAAACCAAGCATTTTGAATTCACCACACACTCCCTATTGAGGCATGAAATGTAAAAGGTATGCTCTGAAATCTGTTAAGAATTTTAACTTTCAACATTCAAAACAATAGCAGCAAAACTTTTTCTTTAAACTGTCAGAAAAACAAAGACATATTGGGTAACTCCCATCAAGTTAACTTTTTTTTACTTTCTCAACCTTATACATCAACACTGTCTTAATATCTCAAGGATTTTTCTTTCTCCTATGACTTTTTCAATAATAATGTATCATCCAAGCAAGGTTCTTCCCACAGTCAGCCTTACAAGCATCCCACCCTCGCCTGAGCCACAAATTTGGCAGGAAAGAACGTGCTTTTAGCCCCCTGTCTTTCTTGTTTCCATGCCCACCTTGTCTGTGCACAGATGGCATCATTTATGGAGCAATAGGTCTGAGCAGGGCTTCCTGGACACGTGTCAACCCCCCCTTTTTCTGAAAGTCACTTTTAGTGCCAAAGCATGTAATCTCCTGCTATCTCTGTCACCCATTATCTTAATTACAAGATTTGTGGATGTATTTACAAATCCAGGTGCAGTGGCTGAAGATTTGGGTCTATGTAGACAGAGATAATTGAGAGAGAAGTTGTAGAAATAATGATATAAGGAACCCAAAGGAGTATTAAATGAAAATGTGTGTAATCTGATGATGACCATACTGGTGCAGCCATATTGATCTGTGGTAATTACTCCTGTCACTAACCCATTTATGAGGCATTCTTTACATCATATGAAGATACACAACTCCCAAGACTCTAAAATAGATATGATATTCTCACAGTATGATTAACTTGGAGTAAAAATACCACAATTTCACACCATCATTGCACTGGGCAGAAAATGTGAAACTAAAGAGTACAGCTTTTATTTAACTCTCTAACCAACACTAGTGTAGAAATCAATGGAACAATGTATTTGCTAAATTAGGCTAAAAGTCCCAAATAACACATTAATCATGGTTCTGTCTACCACAGATAAATGGTGCAGATGTATTATTCTGATTTTAGTCTAAAAGGGGGATTTCTTCTTGAAAAAAGTCCCGTTCAGTTGACAAGGAAGTAACGCAGAGAGGCAAGAGATATCTATGCTATCCAGAAGCTGCACATTTTATCTGAAGTGTTTTCCAGATAGTTTTTTAGAAGAAAAGTAAAGATTAGTTGACAAGAGAAAATGGTTAGTGTCATAACTGTGGTGAAGAAGATACAGAGAGCTGGTTTACCTTGTCAAAGTGGAAAAAGCAGAAATGCAACAATAATTCCTACTGCATAAAATATTACATTGATCATTGCAGTTATAATGTTAACAAAAAAAATATTCATTGTAATTTTGATTGGGACACAGATTTCAGAAATAATATAGAATATCCACTCAATTTAGTAGTCTTTCGGTTGTAGAATATAATGCCCTACTGTTTTCCTGTTCTCCTATTTATAAAGCAATCCAAGTTGAACAACCTGCTATTAGCTTGTAAATTAGGCAGACTATGGATAGCCAGCCTGTAGTTGGCTATTTAATAGATATGTTGCTCCTGCTTGCCAAGAGTATTTTAAAACAACATTACCTCAATTTTGACTGATGGGTGCCACTGTTTTATATTGCAAACCACAAGAGACCAGAAATATTTCAAAGTAGATTTATTTTTCTGTCCTCTAACCAAGACCAGAAACACTGTAGTGGTCTTCTTTCAGCTAGCTGACTAGCAGTGTGCAGTGACATTTTGGAAAGTGACAGCATTTTATTACTCTATGCTCTATAAAACTGATAAAAATCCCAGTCACTTTGACCCTTTTTCTGGCTTCTTATTAAAGAACCTCAAACAATTTGACAGAAAGTTTTAGCAGTTCTGAAATCATAATCTTTTATAACCTTAACCTTAATAACTGTGACATTAATGCTGCTACAATATATCAAATCATAATTTTTATGGCAATACTAGTATGTGGAGCAATGTCATTTCAAAGGACTCCTGGAACGGATATTTGGTGGGATCATGCATGTCATGTGTGCAAATACTATATTTTGCCTGTTGGAGAGGCTTTCATTGCCCTTGATGCCCATGCTTAAAGCATGCTGTATGTAACTTATATTAAAAAGAAATTCTACATATTTGTTGAAACTGTCGTTATGCCGTGACAGAATGGTATGAGAAAAATCAAGCTCCTCTGCCTTTTCCCAGTGCTCCCACTGCTATCTAGAAACAACCAATCAGGGCCAGGAGGAGGGTCTTAGCGCTGTCAGAACGATGCATTTTGGCAAAAGAGGCTTAGGGAGGAGATGGAGGAGATCGATCTTTTCACAGATTATCTGTCTCATAACATACTGTCACAACATGGTGATAGTTTAAACAAATATGTAAAAAACATATTTTTGTAAAAGGTACATACTGCAGCTTTCATGTAATTTTTTTGTGACTGAGATCCCAATAATAACCTTTATTGTAGAAATTGTAGATCTCAGTGAGGTTTTGTATGGTTACATACAAAACCTCACTGAGATCTACAATTTCTTTTTCCAAAGGGATCTGGCAACATAGTAGCCCTGCTTACAGGTATCAAGTTAAGTCAAGTTTGTTTTTATAGCATATTTCAGCAGCTTGGCAGTTCAAAGTGCTTTACATCATAAAAACATCAACCAAGTATGCATCAAAATCATCAAGATTAGCCTTTACATTCATGATAAAACACATACGGAGTACTGGGAACATTGTGATCAAGAAAATGAAAGAAAAAAGTCAGTGTGGGTTAACAGTAATAGAAGCAGTCATCACAGTATTTAACAAAATTTGATACTTTGCAATAAAGTGTTTCAACTATACCTTTTTCTTGATGTCATGCAATACTACTTACTGGTACCGGCCCATGCCTCATGTAAAATGAGAGATATTTTCCAATTGATGATCTTCTGAGGAACCACTGATTATTATTGCTTATTGGTGTGTGTACCTGCAGTGTATAATTTGCAAATTAAAAGTGTGAATGTTTCCACCTGTTCATGCTTGGATGCCTTAAGTTGGTGGTTGATCAGCTCAAAGTTCAGACGATTTTTTTCCTGCAAGGCAGCATGGAGCTTTGCTTCCTGAAAAAAAAAAAAAAGAAAAGCCAGAACCAAGAAAGAAGTAAGAGAGAAGTTTACCATCTTGTCATATTATCATGCAACCCCTTTTTACTCTAATGATTTCATGTCTAACTGTATAATGTATGCAAGCCACACAGAGCCACTCCATCATAAAGTGATTATATAAGCGACAGATGAAAGACTCAGGTTAGTGCCGATCCCTCCCTCCGTCTCCCACCATGTTTGTGTGTATTAATGTGTGTGCATGCAGATAAGCTTTTCTCTAAGATCCTGTCTGGGGTACAAAACACACAGCTGTATGCTGTCACCCTCTATTTGGTATGTAGCACTGGCAGTTGAAGAGGAAAGCTAAAAAAGACAAGAAAATTGGAAGATGAGTAGGAGAGGAAGGGTAGATAGATGGAGAGAAAGAGAAAGAAAACTGGGATGGCAATAAGTGAAAAAAGGTTTGAAGTTAGAAATAAAAACCAAAAGAATGACAGCCTGTCAGTCAAAAGCAAAGAACATAAACAGGTGCATAAAACTCTCGAGAGGAAATTAAGTTGCAAGGCGTAAAAAAGGATTGGGAAGTGTGTAGAACTTGTCTGCTCTTCCTACAGTTCACATTCACAGTCAGAAGTTGTCATGCTGCTGGTGCTGCAGGTACTCAAGCATTATGTAATTATGCCAGACTCAAAGTAGGGCAGCGCTTTCCTCCTCTCGCAGCTATGAGCATTCAAGAGTGATTTCACTGTGACTGACCATATCCTTGCTCCTAATACCACTTCATTCTGCTGATGGTCATTCTCAGCCATCCAGTGTTAAACTGTAGCATTAATAGGAGCAGTCAGGTATTTTCCCTAATCAGCTTTTAAGCAACAGGAGTCAATAACAGGTTGGTGTCTCCCTGGTAACACAGACAAATCAAACAAGTAGGATTTACTTTTTATCATGTATTCAATAAACTAGAAAATATCCCTAATTACAAATGAATAGATTATTAAAATGAAGGTCTATCCATACTTATTGGTACTCCAGGTAAAGCTTTCAATTAAATATTTTTTTTAAAGCAGTAGCACAATATTACATTGAAAAACAGAAATTTCCAACACATAATTGGTCCACATTTATTCCATGGGGAGAAAATACCATGTTAGGAAAAAATACTGGTACCACACTTATAGGCACTCCTGCTGTTAAATTTGTACAAGCCTTTGTAATATTCTCCTATAATGTGTCACAAGATTGGAGCATACAGAAAGAGGGATACTTGACCGTTTCTTTTATGCTTTCTCTTTAAAGCATCCAGATTCCTGGTTCCTCTCTTACGCTCTCTCTTCAATTTACTCCTGCTGTTTTGAACAGGATTTAGGTACGGGGCCATTAAGGGTTGATTGTGTCTTGTAAACCATCTCTGCACTGATTTGGCCATGTGTTTTGGATCATTATCCTGCTGAAAGACCCAAGAATGATCCATTTTTAGCTTTCCCTAAGATTTAACCAGGTTAGTGTATAAAATGTACTGATATTTCAAAGATTTTGTCTTGCTACATAGTTTAAAGGTTTCCAGAGTCTTTGGAGAAGAAACCAACCCACACCATCATGGATCCTCCACCACCTGAATGGTTTGTTGCTGGAAAGCTCAGCATACATTTACAAAAGTGCTTCAGTTACATTTAATGTATAGTTATAGTAAGATAATGTTACTACAAATAAAGAAGGTGATGTTTGGGTCTTTAAACACATAGCAACCAGAAGACAAGAAGTTTTAATTTCTAACAGACAGATTAGGTCTACATTTCATCTCTTAATTAATATAATTAGGGTACCTTTTGTCACTATATTAGTTTTTTTAGTAATTTGCATACGTTTTAAAACAAAAAATATTCTTCTTTTGTTTGGAATAAGGCATTTTTAAATCGTTTTTGGATTAGTTGAAGGTGTAGAAAAGATGTGTAAAAATGTGTCATCCAGTTCTAAAAGGTTAATATTCAGATTTTATCAACATGTCATGCAAAGATTGATGAATTGAGCGATTTTTTTTTTATTTGTCACACAGGAGCTGCAGTGAGCTACAATTTTTTTTTCTTTCTTTTTTTTTTTTTTGTTTTTTACAATATTGCAACATGCTCTCTTGAACCCACCTGCGGCAAAAAGGGAATCCAATATTTTTTCTGCCCAAAAAAAGATTGAGCAGCTCAGGGGGTTTTGATCAGATTTATCAGTATATTTGAGGAGCTTAATAAACCGGCCGAGATGACAGAAAGTGAGAACGTGCGGGGGGCAGTTGTGACATTTATTTCTTTGTGACGTTGTGACAGAGACAGTAGGAATGCTGAAGAAAGGGAGTCAAGCCAACACATTAGCAAGGGCAGGAAGACATGGAGCAGTGAGTAAGGCTACTTTCTGCTCTGATTGTATAACTGTCTCTGCAACACAGAGTCAATGCAAACTGCAGAAAATCATACTCAGCTTTATTAGAAACCACAACGGATATTGTACCTTTCCCTTTTTACCCTGAACAAGTGGGTGTGGCAAACCTCAAGCTATCAGTCAATATTCTTGTCTCATGTAAATAAGTTCATCTGAGGTTGTTTCAGCACAAAAGCAAAAAAAAAAAAAAAAAAAAAAGTAAACAAGGTACTGGAAAAAAAATTACCTCTAAAAGTCCATTTTTTAAGGGCCACAAATATGATGTCTGTTTCTGTATTTCTTCTCACTTCCAGCAAATCACACATTCACAGCTTCACTTAGCACTCTGTAACATCTTGTAAACACACTGTTAGACTGCGAAGCCAAGGGACACACACTTTTCTATGCCAATTCAGACCTTCAATATGTGCAAATCAACATAGAAATCTGCTTTGAATATATAAAGTAGGAGCTAACAAGGGTGTCTCTTTAGGAAACAGCACAACAGGGAATCCAAGAGAAAATTGTTAGGTGTGAATCTTTGCATGGTTATGAAATTTGAGATCAATATATGCATTCAGAGAGACCAAGCAAGCTTTGAGGAAGATACATCAACACTACTGAAGCCTAATTCACTCTGACAATGTCTGTCTTCCTTCATCTTTCTTCTGCATCTATAGCCTTACACACCCTGATCGAGGCATGTACTTCTAGTACAACCGGGATAAGAGTTCTATTCCCATAACCAATAAAAAACTAAATCTGCTCATAGTGGACAACCTCCCAGGAGGGTCTGATCATCTAAACTATGTTCCCATCTGCCTTCACACGTATATGAACTTGAGTGACACCTCAGTCCTAATCCACATGGTTTAATATGATGTCAGTCCACCTCTTGCAACCATAATAGCTTCAACCCTTCTGACCATAAGACTCTGAATGTCTTGACCATTCATATAGAAGTGTATTTGGGAGCTCAGACTCTAATGTTTGACAAGGAAGTCTCGCTTGCAGTCTTCTCCTGGATTCATCCCAAAGGTTTTCTGTCTTGAAGTAAGTCTAGTCCAGCTCTTTCACATCAAATTTGCTCAGCTATGTCTTCATAGACCTTGCTTTTTACACTGGTGCACAGCCACGTGCCACCAGGTAGCACCCATCGCTAAACTGTCCCCACAAAGTTGGGAATATGACATCATCTAAACTGTCTCTGCATGCTGAAGCATTAAGAGTTCCTTTCACTGGAACTAAGGGGCCAAGCACTACTCCTGAAAAACATCTATCTCTGCCAGACAGAGAGGCATGAGCATAAAGTGGGCAGAGAGTGCAGTGGTGGCTTTTTATACCACTGCATCCGACACTTCGCAAACACTCTGTGATGTAAGGCTTGGATGCAGGTGTTAGCCTACTCTAGCTCTTTACTTACTGTTCTTGAATTAATCTGTAGGCCACATGAAGCTTAGAGGTTTTTAGCTTATGACTTTGCAGAAAGCTGGTGACCTCTGTGAATTATACGCCTCAGCACCTGCTGCCCCTGCTCTGAGATTTTAGATGGCCCTTGGTCACTCTCGGAAGCTCACCGAGCTCTTGAGAGTGATCCTCGTTGTCCCCATGTTTGTACTCCTTTCACGTCAGTGAAATTGATTCATTTCTCCAAAATCAAGATGGGCTCTAACAGTCTGCCACAGGGCAGCAGTGGCTACAATCAAGTAGCTTGCCACCATCAGCGGGTGAATGTGTGTGTGTGGATGATTGAATGTAGTGTGAAGCACTCCTCTGGACTTGATAGAGCTTTACACAAGTACAGGCATTATACCATTTACCATCATTTCGATGGATGGATGGATGGATGGATGGATGGGTGGATGGATGGATGGATGGCCTAGTAAAGGGCTATGTTGATTTTGATCTTTTTTTAAAATAAACTATACAATATTTGGAAGGGTCCTGATTTAAACTTCACTCCACATTTTATCTGAAATCAAACAAACTACTGAAAATTGTAGCACAATCACAACATCTTGACTTAAGTCAGTTTATTTGGCTTTTAAAATGTCATGCATCATGAAAAAAAATTTCCAAAGTCATAACTGCTTATATAGAACCTGCTTTGCTGCAGCTATGCAAAATATTTGTCTAAAACTGGCAAAGAAGTTCATAAACATAAAGGTTAAACTTAACATTTTTTTAACATCAATAAGCATTACCAGCAATCCAATTAGGTAAATAGTCAGACGTTGATGTGAAATCATGAAATAGTGCAAATTTGTCACTAAGTAGTTTTTGTTGTGGACCCAAATACAGGTAGGATGCAGGCAGATCATGATTTGCAGAATTTGTAGGAGTAAATGAAAGAGAATATGTACTGTACACTGGGGGGAGGGATTAGTAGAACAATGAACAGGAGAGTCTAACCAGTTGAATTTGTAAGAGCTGAGACAGAGCCTGAAATGAGTAACTTAAGGAGGTCTAGTGGTGCTAAATGCAGACAGGAATCAAGTGAAAAATGATTGCAAAAACTGAATACAATAATTAATTGAATAATTAACTACAACAATACTCAGGAATCCACTAAAATACCAAATATATACAAAAATACCAACTAATAGGACAAAATAGAAAACCAAAGTCCAAAAGTACCATAAGTACCACAAGTTTCTTGTTTTTGTCAAAAAGGACACGAAGCTATATTTTAACCGAAATAAAGTAACTCTTTTCTTACAGCTGTTTTGAACCCTAAAGCATTTAAAAAACGAATATGATGTATTTCCTATTATTTGTTCAATGTAAATTAAATCTATTTAAAGAAATGTTCATTCTTTCAGACTGTGGAAATATATATTCAAAACATATATTTATGAGGAATCAAGAAGGAATTTGATTATACAATCAATTTTGTTGTCTCTTCCAATCCAATGGAGGATTATGAGGATGGGATTTTAAGTTTGCTTTATTTATAAATACAGGACAGTTCTAAAATACACTAATATTATTAACCATGACGGGCTATGTTGTTAGGATGAAGAACTGATAAAGGATGAAATCCTGCACACACAGATTTGTAGGATGCCTGCTGATGAGTTTAAATGGGCTTTTTGTGGGTTGAGGATTGCTCCTGTTTCCCCAGGAGGATTGTCATTAATTAGATGTCATGTACGAAACATTTTGTTCCAGTTAAGCCGTGGGTGGAAAGACGCAGACAACATTGGCTTTCTTCAGTGTGAGCACGAGTAAAGTCTCAAACACATATGAACCTAGTGTCCAAATTAGTCAAACCATAAGCTTTACAAAAATTATTTTAAAATAATACATAAGTTTGCAAGAATAAAGAATCTTGGCAGCTAAATATTGTACTTTTGTACAACAACCTCTCACCAGTTTGACAGAATGAACATAGTGCGTTTTCTAGTTGAAGTCACAGCTTAAGTTAAATGGTAAAGGTACAGAATTTTAAAATAAGTTTTTAAAGCTTACAAATCTAATTCATAAAATTGCGTTTGTCTCGGTAATCACATATAGTTATACAACAGTAAATACATTTTATCAGAATGCATACATCTGTCCATGATGAGGGCTGTCTATAAATAAGAAACTTAAGTGAAGTCCCCGTTTTTCTGTTTCCTAATTTGAACTGTTACATGGCTGCAGCATTTATGACCAAGGAAAAGCTCCTCAATTTAAATCTGCAACAAATCCCATGTTAGAGCCTTTTTTAACACATTAATAGAAACAAAATAACCCAAATTAATAAGTGGCTTTTGGCTGTGGAGGGAAAAGATATAATCAGAATTCACTCCCCTGCCAAATGACCCCACAGTAGACAGGGGTATTTATTAAATTCAGCTCTGACAGGCAGCCATGCACAAACAGCACCCACGTAGACATGCAAATTCTTCTGTGTGTGTTGCTTCCAAGTCAGGAGAAGTGGCCATAGCTGAAAAAAAATGGTTTTTAAAATCATAAACTGTTAATTGCAACTTTGTCTTACTAAAAATGTGAAGGAAGAACTCTTGTTGGCTTGTTTTATATTAATAAAATAGCCTCTTCAAAACATTGTATTGCAGATGTAGCTTTATAGTGAAACACTAAGACTCCTTTATTCTTCTTGTAACAGTTTTCAGTCAAGGTGGAAATATTAGTTACTGAACATAAATTCAGCTCTGTAAGGATGTCTGCAGCTATCAGTATACTGGGAGTAGCAATGTTGTAGTGGCAATGGAACTCAGCTGCTCTCCTTGGGTTTAAAAAAAAGACACACACACATACATGTTTATGGTAGCTTAAAAATGCATTTCTTAAAGTAAAATAAATAAATAAGTGTCATCCAGCCATTATCTATACCCACTTAATCAATGAGCAAAAAGCATTGTACACTTAGATAGGGCTGCACTCCATCACAGGGAAGCATAAAAACACACAACAATGCATAAATACACTGACAACTAAGAGAAAATTAAAGTGGCCATTTTATCTACTATGAATGTTTTTGGATGATGGAAGGAAGCCATAACATTAAGAGAAAATCCATGCATCCATGAAATATTCAAACCACATACAAAAGGCCCCAGTCAGGATTCGTACTTACAACCTCCTGAAAGGCAACAGTGCTAGCAATTAGAACACAATGGGACCTTTAGACAAAAAAATATCTATTATGAGATGCTAAGTCTGTTTAAAATGCCACACGTGATTATTTTGTCTTTCCTCTCTCTCACACGGCATAATTTCACCTCTGCTTCTAATATAAATAAATAATGACCACTCAGAAGGAAGTTTAGAAAAAAATATTTTAAATGTTGACTGCTAAAGAGAAATGACAATAAGTGAGTACTGGTTTCTGCAGATCAAAGCGTCAAAAAAACTGGAGATCAAAAACCAGTCACAATGCTCTCATCTTTGCCTTTCCAGACATGACAGATCTAAAATTATCTGCACTGTAACATTCTAAAAACATTTAAGCTAATTAAAAGAAAACTAGTGTGTTAACTGTTGATTGCAATTTACTGAACATAAAGTTGTTTTCAACATAGGACAACTGTCAAGGTTGACGGCAACTTTTAGAGGACTTTAAACTGACACTGTACATCCCCACTTAAGGAATTGGCTGAGAAAAGGAGGATCATTTTGGAGGATTTATAGAGTAGCATTAGCCAGGTCTACACAGCAGTATGATATATATTACTCAGACTCTGCCCTCTGAAGGGCTTACTGTAGCAGGCGTTTGTCTTTTCACAAGGGCGTGACTTCAAACACACTTGATCTGCAGCCAAACACTGGTTTCCTTGGCAGATTAAAGAAGCATTTTAAGATCAGTCGTTTATAATGTTGTTCATAGTGGACCTTGCTTTTGGTTTACAACATAGACATGACACCAGATAAGAAAAACTGGACCATTTATATGTGTAGGGCATTTTTTCCCAATTATGGTGATAGTGTATAAGCAATATCCTGCCTATACACTCACAATAATGTCATCGATAGATTATTCATCACATCCCTTTAAAATATTTCCGTTGCTCTGTCTAAGCAATGTCAACTGAGATTCCCACAGCACATTGATTTAATGTGTCTCTACAGGTGCCTCATTTATAAAACATAGATGAATGGTAAATATAGTTAAGATGCAGTCTTGTGTGTCCTACTTCATGTGTGAACACACATGCATGTATGTTACAGTCATACGACCCCCAAGGTCTTTTGGATAGTGTAAACTGTGGCTGCAGATGGCTGTGGGTACTATCAAGCGTGAATGGACATTTACATGTGTACGTGTTAAGAAGGGCAGGAGCTTAAAATGGTTGCATAACTAAAATTACAGATGCCTTAAGCTCTAATGAACTCACATGTTTCAGACCTTTCATCTGAACCCTAACTATTCACAATTTCAAAGGTTACTAAAGTTGGCAAGAACTAAAAATAAGACGAAAGTGACACCATTAAGTGAGTGTAACTTTAAGTGTTTATCACTGAGAATGAAGAAAGAATATAGTCCAAAGTGGGGGTATTATGCATTTTCCAATGTGGCATTTTATAGTACAATCAAGTAATCAAGTACAATCAAGTAACTATGTTACTTTCAGTTGTGAAAATGCTGCGTGTATCAAAAACAACTAAAAGAAATTTGACTTTGCATCATAGTCATATCTGATGCCTTGAAATTGGCCTCTGTCTCTTTAAGAACATCCTACCCTTTCCGACACTCCCCCTTCTGCACGTCATCACAACAATGATTATCCATGCTGCCCACTGATGTGGTTTACAACTGTTCTGAGGAGCATTGTAGTTTTACTAATCATCTCAGCAGATGCACAGTTCTACCAGGTGTTTACTAATTGTTGCTGCCGCTAGTCTGTAAAAGAGGAGCGGGGGAGGGTTTCTCAGCTGACGACTGCAGCTCCAAGGAAATAGGTGGCACGTTGTATGGACAAGCGTTAAAGCATCCCCAAACGGCTTTGATTTTTTGATTTTGCATAATCCCCCCCACCCACCACCCTTTAACAAGGGTTTATATAGATGAGAATTCTATTATAATGATAGCACATTTATCAAAAGAAAAATGGACTTTTTCCACCAGGAATTTCTGATAGAAAGCAAAATTCCTGATTCAATCAATTGCCACAAATCATCCACATCCTAAGGCAGGAAAGTAACCGCAGACCAGTTCACAATCACACCACCATGTCTGATGGCATGATGTTTTCTTAAATGCTGGGTTAGTTTTACACCAGTTGTTATGAAACATACACCTTCCCAGAAATTCCATTGCTGTCTCATCAGCACAAAGAAAAGTTTCACAAAAGTCTTGGGAAACTCTCCCATGGATGCCATTTTTGCCTGATCACTTTCCTATCATTGAACCATGACCAAACATTAACAGAGGCAAGCAAGGTCTGGAGTGCTTTATACATTTTTCTGTTATTTTTGTGTCGTACTGGATGGGGTGTCTACATGCACTTGGAGAAATTTTGGAAGGCCAACTACTCCAGGGAAGGTTCACACCACTGTTCTGCGTTTTCTCCATTTGTGAATAATGGCTCTCACTGTAGTTCACTGGTCTCACTCAAATGACAACAAATGTGTAGTATCTGAAACTTATATTTTTTAATACATGGATAAGAATATGAGAAAAAGCTGTTGATGTCCAAAAAAAGTTGATTGAGCCTAACAAAGTCAGAAAAAATATATGTATATTTCAAAATCAGGTGAAACCCTCTACCATACAATCCCAATACCCCACCACTCATGAGAAAAAAAATAAATAAATAAATAAATAAATGTCTAATAATTTCTACTACCTATATTTATAATAAAAAATCTTGCAGGAAAGTTAGAGCTCGTTTTTTAATAAATAAAGAAACTTAGTGCTTCCTGGGTTTTGGAGTCTTTGTGTGTAAGCATGTGCACATGTCCTCAGTATTTCTCTGGCTGAGCAGGAGAAAGATCAGATTTGAATGCATGGAGAAGTCTAAGGAACTGGCAGGAACAGATCGCTGTTGCTATCCTCAGAAGAGATAAAACTTTCCTCAACATGGGACATGTTCACTTTAAGATCAACTCTGTCATGTCTTAGCACTTGGCTAAGTGTTGTATGCATATCTCACACAGTGTTTTCTAAAGCTAATTTTCTTAGAGAATTAAAACCTACTTGTGAGGGAAAGTTAATGATTCGTGTGGGCAAATCATCTCTAAACAAGTGCAACATGACAGAAGCAGATTTGAAAATAAGATTGATTACTCATTCACTTTCACACATTTATTTGAATGGCTACAATATAGGTATGGGGGTGTCATTTACATAACCAAACACCTTTTCATGCATTAATGATGATAAACCTCGAACAGGATTTCTTTCTTAAGCCTTTTCAGTCATGTTTCTGAACAACATTCATGGGCATTAGCATTATCAAAAGTCCAATTAGATATTAACTCATCCACCCACAGCTTGACCTTCCCAACCAGAACAGCTTTCTGACTCTCAAGAGGCAGAATGTTCATTGGGGAGTAAAAACTCACCAGTTTTTCTCTTTTTTGCTGTTTTTTTAGCAATGACTGTATTTAACGTTGTTTTTTTTATTATTATTTGCTGTTTGCTATTACACATTTAGATGGTTAATATTGATACTATTCCTGCTTGCTATGATTCTCCATTGGCTTCCCCACAACACTGAATCCAAACAGGTTTCCACAAAAAACCTAGGGACTAAAGAGACAAATATTCAGCTCTCCAGTCCCTGGAGGCATACCAAAGATTAAATCACTACCTAGATACCTATATAACTCTATTGATAAAGTTGAATAATCAGTCAAATGTGTGAAAGAGCTGTATACAGGAAGAAACAAAAATAAAATCAAGAGCAACATAATTATATATTTTCTACAGAGTAATATTGTCCAACTTACTCAGCATTTCTAGCTGTCTGCTGGACATACTTGTTTTAATACTTTTTTAGTGGACATACATTCATTTGCCAATAAGATCAATAAGATGGAGTGTATGGAGTAACAAACTGAAGTAAAATAAGTGGCTTGTATGTAAGTACACCATGAACACCAACACACAAGAAAACTGCTTTGGAAAAGCTGTCCACTGAAGTGACCGTGACATGTGACAGAAAAATATAACCATCATATTCAAGTGGATGCTTTCACATACAGCTCTGCCATATACAGTCATATTCAGTGAATTAGAATATATGTCCCAATGAGTCTCGTTTGTCAGATCAAAAGGGCCTTTTGAAAATAACAACCTTTAAGTGAGTACTAAACATACTTAAGCCCACATTTCAGTTTTTGAAACTATTTTTTTATTGGTCTGATGTAATATTCTAATTTTAAATGTCATGTTTTCATTAGCTGTAATTGGAAATCATCATAATTAACAGAAATAAAGGCTTTCAAACATCCATCTGTATGTAATTATTCTATATAATGTTTTCACTTAGTTATTAGTTCCTAAAATAAATGGGTTTTTCAATAATATTCTAATTTATTGAATGAGTCTGTACATATGCAGTTCCTCCAGTGTGTTTAAATATGAGTTTCACATTTAAATACTGTCCATTTACCACTTCTAAACATTTTAATTAGGTTCTCAAAATGAGAATATCTTTAATATTTCATGTAAGATTTTGAAAACTTGTGATTGGTGTTAATATTTTCTGCAATTGCCTTGTATCAGCAAATTAACCATAACTCACTGCAATCTATAAAAGATTTTTTTTTTTTTTTTTTTTTTTTTTTTTTTTTTTTTTTTTAGTTTTAAATCAATAAATTGAATAAAATAAGTGAGAATGAGGCAGTGTGCAAACTTTATATGATAAGATTAGGTGATCCAGCTGGACTGTGCATATAAAACTCTTCAGGGAAAACCACTATCCTCCCTATGGTAAACAGGAGTGTGCATCGCACTGAGTTTAATGTGTGATGTAAATGCAGACTGGAGAAGCAAGAATGCGAGAATGACACTAGCCTCCACTGAAGTGGGCAGTGAAGCTTTAAGTCTCATTGATGCCACAACAGATTTGATGCAAGGAGGACCCAATGTTCCCGGAGGACAAACAGAGGATATCAGAAAGGCGTAAAATAAGTTCTGAGGAAGATCGGAATAATTCTAATGAAGAGCCTCGAAGCTGGTAAGGGATTACATGTGCTTGGATGGGCCTTCGTGCTCA
Organism: Anableps anableps; assembly: GCA_014839685.1. NCBI lineage: Eukaryota > Metazoa > Chordata > Actinopteri > Cyprinodontiformes > Anablepidae > Anableps > Anableps anableps. Next base: position 11,346,054 of record CM026081.1, read on the forward strand.
CATAATGCTTGGATGGGCCTTCGTGTGCAGAACACTCATACTCGAACAGACATAGACAAGTCAGCACACAAACTCTCAAACAGACACAATTCCCATAAAGCTCTCACTAACACAAAAAGTCTCATGCCAGTAGCAAAGCACATACTTCTGCATCCAAATAAACGTGCAATGGTCTCAGTTTTGTTCTCTCATCGACATAAACATCTGGCCTCTACATATACACACTCACATGATCCCAATCTGAAGGAAAACACTCTGCACAAGTGGTAAATAATTTATACATGACCTTATTGCACAGTTAGCAGTAATAGGCTAGAAACACACCAGTAGAGCCATAGTGGAGTAGGTGTTTTTACTACTACAAAACCTAATGTCATTAGACATACAAGTATATTCTTTAAAAGTGTTTTCTACTAACCACACCAGACATGAGGGATGTGAAAATGTTTTTTTATTTTGTACTCTCGAGCAGATGCCTCTTCCTTTATTTGATCTGAGCAGAACAAACAAAAGTGCTCAGAGAATATGTTACGCTAGTGTTGGCCTCCTTCCACTGCCAGAGAAGCTCAGAATTCATTATAATATTGTAGCTCTTACCCATCATGCACTATGCAGGGGAGCTCTCTCCAGTACACTCCTGAACTGCTGAGTCTATATGCTGCAATAATGTAAAATCTTCAGTATTTTAAAAAGGTGCTCATACCACTTGAACCTTTCAAAAAATTTATGTCCCAACTACAAACATACTGCCAGCACTCCAATGGAGTGGTTTAGATCGACGCATATTTATGCATTTTAAACAGATATTCACAGAGACATGTAGAGACACTGTTTAGATTTTTATTTCTAAATCAAATTGAGAAGAATGTAACTTTCTCCTTTAATTTCACAATCATATAATACTTTATCTTGGTCTTTCATATAAATAAAGGCATTTAAAATAAAGGCATTTAAGTACAGAGAAATTTGTTATTTTACCGCAGGTGGCAAAAACAAGAACAAAGTTATTTGTTTAAGCCATACTTTACAAGAACACAAGCGCAGAACTACAGCATTTTTTAGTAACAACGCCCACCTTAAATTTCTTATCAGTCCCACAATGGTTCTCGAAAATCACACAAGAAACAAGTTTTGCCTATGTGTATCAAGAACGAGCCACAAGAACAGAATGATCACATTTTATTCTGAGAGAGTCTTCTCTTACAGAGTATATATTGACCTGAAAAGTAAAACATCTGCTGAAATATTTTCTAGGCTGAAATTTTGAATATAAAAAGAAATTCTCACAGTAGAAAATATCGAATCACCTGTGCCCTAAAATCGCCATCAAATTAAGTTTTGGATCAGATGCAACAGAGAATTTGTGGGAAGTTAAGATAAAATAAAATCCATAAACACAAAACACTGAATAAGAGTAATTCCTAAGTCTCTGCTGAGTAAGACTCAATAGCACAGAGCAATAAGTGACTGTTACAAGAGCACAGGTCCTGTCATGTCACCTTTCCTTCCTGACATGGTATACTCCTCTCCCTCTTTCCCCTCTCTCCATTTAGTTGCTCTTGGTGTTCCCTCCACTGTAGGCTTCTGTCCTAATCATTCAAGTCATTCCAGCAGCAAAACACTGGGACTAAATGAGAGAGAAGAGTGAAAGAAGATGGAGTCAGTGACAGAGGCACAAGACGGGTAGTGTTAAGGTAAGAGACCATGTGCAGGAGATTATTTAGAGGAATGGAAAGAAATGTGTAATCAGGAAGGAAGAGAAAGGGGAAAAAACTAAAACAAACAATTAGAAGGGACACCGAGAGAGAAAGTTAGTGATGTGGAATTAAACAGGACATTATCAGCATGCTCATTTGCCTAAGGACTCACCTTGCCTGCCAGTGTCATGCTGGCATCATGGAGCAAAACATAATAAAAATTAAGTTTCTGAAAGTAAATTTGAAGCTTGTAAGCCACACAAAATAGCAACATTATTATTTTGAATGCCATAATTACAAAACCACTGCAAATTTCAGATTGACTAGTAAAAACTAAGCTCAAACTTTTGTTTTTGTGAATGAGAACTACTTCTAAGTCTTCTTCCATTGCCATAGCTGTAGCAGTATTATTTTCTTAACAGCTACATCTTGTGCTTAGCAGATTAACTGCAGAGTGCAACTCACAGGTGTGAACAGCAGCTTTGCCACGTTTCAGCTACATCTCGCTGGCTCCTTATACAAATGCATAACTGAGTTCAGACATTAACCTTTTATTTTTGGGATGAAAATACAATACCTAAAAATGTCTTCAGTGACAGAACTTCTGAAAGTTAGGAAAGTACTTTTGAAATATTCGTTTAAAATAAGAATATACCACTGGTTTTATTACTGTCACAAAATTATTGCATCAGTCGTTTGAGGCTGAAGAGAGAAGCAATGCAAGCTAAAACCTGAAAATGTGCTCCAAACATATCCAGAAGCAGGTCTTCAGCTGGAAAATGTGTAGGCAGCTGAAGAGGAGAAGAATACTGAAACAACCTGTTTAATAATATAACATATAACATTTTATTGCCTAAAATGCAATGACAGCATGTCAAACCTCTATTTCAGTTTCAACTCTGATGTGTGACAGAAATTAAATCCTACTAAATCCAACTAACTACAATAAATACTTTTAAACACAAAATATTTACTCAGAGGATCTCATTTCAGTAAAGATAGAACCATAGCTACAAATAAATGCGTTTCATCTCATGCCGTCAATCTGTTGCTGTGCTTTTATCTTTATCTGACACACTTGCAGTAAGTGCTGCGAAGTTGTTGTTTTTTTTGACACAACTTGTATACTGTTACCTAAGACCCTACTAGGGAGCCACTATGATTAGTCAGTACATGTACTGTTAGTCAAAATATACCTGCTTGTACATCTGTAACATGACAGATTATCACACATTTAGGTAAACGTATTTTGCAAAGTGAACATAAACAACACCCATTGGCAACTTAAGACGAGTTCAGCAGCAGGTGTATTCTGTTCAGGTGCTGCAAAAATGGAAATAATGCATGCACTGTGCTGCATTGTTTTTTGGGTTTGGTTTGAAATGTTTCCACACTTTTGACCATTTCTATCATTTTCTGGTCACTTCTTTTTGGAACTCTACGTCTCTCTCCATAGTTTACAATAGCACTGAGCATACACGCATCAACAGCGTAGGCATTAGCAGAAGTAAGAGCACTGTTGTGCTACACAAATAACCTTCACGCTAGACCACAGTGCGCTGAATAGTTTAACGGTATTTATTACAGTATATTTAACAAAGCTATGAAGCAGATAATTTGTCTCAAGGATTTTTAGTAATCGAGGTACCCAAATTATTTGAAGAAGCCCTACTTACGAGTAGACAATGGTACGAAGGATAGAAGATCCAAAGTTCGCGATTTTAACAATGAGTGAGAAAATTAAATACATTTTCTACGACATTTATGCAGCTCAAGCAAGCTGCCCAAGAATGAGAGAGGAAGACTTTCAACAGCTAACAGGAAGGCTTAACAGAGAACAACAAAGTATCTCTGATTCTGTTTCTGAGCATTGACCTTTGTCTGTCTTGGAACATGATGTATTTAGAACTGTTAACATCCTTTTGGAAATTTCAGAGTTTAGGTAAGGATTTACATTTTTTATAGAATTCAAACAAAGACATATGTTTTAGTAATAATAGCTGTGCTAACTACTCTAATCCCTAATATTAGATGCTAAGACAGTTTAAATTTTCAACCGTAATCATTTTATCTTGATTTTAAAATGGTAAAAATTCCGTTTTACAGCAGCGGCTCTGTGATATCAGTTCTGCTTTAATGATAGCTGCTCTCATCAGGAACCCTATTATGTCCTTATAGAAAAGAAAAGAGAAATTGGAATCAGCAAAAATTTGTATTGTTAGAGAAAACAAAAAAAAACTCTTCTTCCAAACACTAATATATTTGTTTATTCCTTATAACATTTGTTTGTTGTGCCCATACTCAAAGAAATAATTTTTAAAGTCTACTGGAAAGCGCTGAGATGATTATACACATACAGAAGACATACAACTTTACAAGCCTGTCTAGACAGACTCTGATACTGTGTAGGCCAGTGTTTTTTAAGAAGGTATAAAAAGTATTAAAGAATAGACGCTGCCCAACCCTAATATGTATTCCAACCAAGGTTTAGGGTCAGCAAAGCTTTTACTGATGTCTATCCAAACAACCTAAATGAAACACAAGAAGCATCTCTGATAAATTCTAACAATCTGGGCAAATATGTAAACATACATTTTTTTATGACTCATAAAAAATGTAACATGGAATTAGCTAATCTAAACAAAGAAATTAATTCTGATTAAATTAGGTAAAAAGTTGGAAAAGTAATACATGTTAAGTAATAATATGTGGTATCTTTATTCGGACTCCTTTTTCTTTCTCTCATTTTTCTTCTCTGTCACACCTTTCTTTTTTTTTTTTTTTTTTTTTTTTTTTTTTTTTTTTTTTTTTTTTTTTTTTTTTTTTTCCTTCTCCGGCTGCAGTGCTTTGTCTCTCCCTTATTAAAACTTCTGTGCAACTTTAGAAGCTGCCAGGAAATGTGAGGAGGAAATGTTTCAATCTCTGCTCCCCTCGCCAACTGAGCAACAATGCTTTTTGGAAGGGGGTTCATGCTAGCACTCAATACAGCATTCACTCACATTCAGGCATGTGTTCTCATCCTGAGCACACACACATCGCATATATGTATACACAGCAGTAGTATCGGCAAAGGGAGGGGTCGGATGGGGGTTGCCATAGAAACTGCTCTCCTTCAAGTTGGAGCAAGGATGATAAAGAAGTAGCAGTGAAATACCACGTGCAAAATATATCTGATGATGCCTTTTGAACTGCGTGAATGAAAGCCGGCAAACAAGCAGCGCAAACAAAAACCGTCTGAGTCACTAGGGTCTGTATAAGCCAGCTGTCATCAAGCGAGAGGTGGGAAATAACTGGACAGTGTGTCTGTTTTCTACAGGGCTAACAGAAATCCACACTGGAGAAACAAAACTTACTCCTGCTGCCAGTTTAGAAACTGTAATTAACTAAAATGCATGTTATTGGCCAGGGAAGTCCAAATTTAAACCAGGGACACACATATGCTTGTGTATTTTAGGATTATTTTATTTATTACCTTTTCACTTTGAATTTTGGCACAACTACACATTTAACTTTCATTTTTGGTTATTAGAGTAAGGCATTGTGTATCTCTGTAATTAAGTTTTTCTTTTATTATTTCGGTGCTGAAACACTGGAAATGTTCCCAATGATGGATACTTAAGTGATTGTTCAACTACATTCTATATAATTAGTAGCTTGTGTTTTTATATCCTTTCAAAGCTGTCGCTGTTGGGATTACTGCAGCACCTGCATATTTTGGTCTCTTTTGCCTGCCAGGTTCCGTGTTCATCTCAAGAGAGGAACAGGAGAGAAATTTAGTCATGGGACTGAAAACACATGTTTCATTTTGCCTATTTTCTCTCTTTTCACTCTTTTCTTCTCACCCTCAGGCATCCAACTGGAAATCAGTTGGCACAGTAAACCAGGGTGATGCATGGGGATAAAGGAGTGGAAACAGAATAAGATAAAAGGGGGCTGGTGAAATTTGCAAGAGGGGCAAAATTAGAACAATAGGACTTTTTCATATTAAATGGAAAAAAATTATATAAAAAATAATTCCATATAGGCAGACACATGGAGTTGAGGTTCTGAGAAATGAGACATAAGCAGAGCTGTTGTGCATGCCCAGTTTCCATCTTCTTTGAAATACAGTATTTCTCCTTTGGTGTGTCAACCACCCACACAGTCACATATTCAAACATACGTATAGAGGAGAGATTATACTGCCTATGCATACATATTGCTGTAATACTTTTTCCACTACTTGCACTAAATGACATACAGCCAAAAAAGATTAAAAATGTACTGGTTTTGAAGCATTACAGTGACCACTTTCTGATTCTGATTGTAGGTTTATCAGTTGCAACGATGCACTTTTGTGCTGATATGTAACAGTTTACAGGGATGTCGCTATCCAGTCCCAAGAGAGGGCTTGGGATCCCAATAGAGGCTTATTGTTTAAATGATTAGTAATGTAATATCTAACTAAAGCTAACTCCCAATTCCTGTTATTTTTCAGCTGCATCTCTCTTTTTACTCATGCTCGGTGAAGAATACTATTTATATGTGTCAAGTTAATGACACTGCTATCCTATTTCCTGTCACTAGAATCACTTTCCTTCCTAATAAGTCTTGCCACAACAGTATCCACAAACATTACAGCACATTAGTCCTGATGGAGCAAGTCAGTCAATGCTTCAATTGTACAACTTCTGAATTGATACAAAAAACTGATGTGTACCATCCATATTTACCTCCATAAACACTGTGTGCTGCACAACTCAATCACTAGTTATTACACTTTGCAACATCAAATTGAAACATTAAGGGTCAGAAGCAGGTGAACAACTTTTAACAAAAATATGTTTTGAGCTGAACTATCAACAAGTCATATCAAAACATGGGGTAAACTGCTGGCTTTAAAGGTAAAAATGTTGTTAGCCAAAAGAAAACCTAAAACCTAAACCTTGCGGACTGAGGTGAAGTTTTATCAGAATATTATAATATCTTTTAGCATATTACATTTGCTCTGCAGAAACCCATGCAGATACAAAATATCTGATATTATGAAGAAACAAAGGATACTGTAAAGTCACTGGTGAGTTAAATTTAAGGGAATCACAATGCTAATGCGGATTACGTAATGTAGCAAAAACAATGTGTTAATTCACTGCACTGTAAATCTTGTGGTTTTCAAGCATATGCATGGCATAGATTTTAGTGAAGTATCAGACTGGGACTTAATCTTGGCAAAGGTAAATTCTTGAAGGACTCAGATCATTCTCAAAGACAAAGCAATCCTATTGGAGACAGGCTTGACAGTTGCAGTGAGACACAACAAAAAGTGTTCTACTGAAAAATATAGATATTTGGTTTAAAATGTTTACAATTTGATCTTTTGAAACAATCGTACATCTACTTTTCACAGAAATAATTCTTCACAGACACATAAGCTTGACTTCATTGACTTTTATGAGTTGAATTTTACATTTAAAAAGAAGCGGTACGACATCTAACAAGACCTACATATATATATATATATATATATATATATATATATATATATATATATATATATATATATATATATATATATATAAAATTACTATTTTGTGCTCAAAAAAGAAAGTTCCTCTTTGTTTGCCGAAACACAGTCATCATTTCTTAGTTTTAATCCACAGCTCAGAAATACAAACATTGCCATCCTTCAAAATGACATACAGCTGAGTCAACACTCCTTTAAATCTGTTTCAGCAAAATGTAAAATGTGAAAGCTTTAGCTGGTCAGAGTATACCTGGAGTGTCATGTGGACACTCACCCACCCCGAAATGGCTGGGTGGGAACATTAACCCACAGCAATGAGTGGGTTAATGTTCAACACCAGCACCTGACAACCCTTTAGTAGTCAGAAACCAGGAAAAGCTCAAGTTACCAGTGCCAGTAACGCCCAAACACACACACTCTCTACTTCAATTTGTTTGACTAAGCACCACACATTTGTCTTTTTCTCTGCATCCATAAATGATCATGTCAGCTTTTGCATCAAGATTGACTGAAAGATTATCATTCATCATTTGACACCCACAAAATTGCTACATTAATCTACAGCATATAAGAAATCTCAGCAGACACAAACATTCTCCTATGTACTTAACCATAAAATACACAAAACCAATAGACTTATACACTACAACCCCACCCCTCATCCCACTAACACATACACACTGCACACACCCACACATCTCCGAACAGGTGGCTCGGCTTCAGTCAAGAAACAGCAAAGCTGGATGTTGCTTTCTCCTCATTTAGCCCAGAGAAAAGACAAAATGTGCAAATCCTCCTCTCCTTTCCACCTCACTGTGCACATCTGTCTCCTCCTGCAGCTACTGCACACACAGGTTTTCCCCAGCTGCTTGCTATGCTAACCCTGTGCACTATATTTAGGACTCAACAGAGCTAGATCAAAGACAAACACACTGGGGCACAATGATGCAGAGACAAACAGCAGCACCGAAGAGGTTTGTATTTACCGTGTGTGCTGGTTAGCACAGGAGCATCTTTACTGAGGAGTCGCTCCCTCCTTCCTCCTTGCTGTAGTCTCTTCCCTTCTTCCGTGCTCTGTATGGGTGGGGAATTGTCAAACGGCTGCAGCAGCATCAGCAGCAGCTCTGAGTTCTGTCTCACTCTCTCTCTAGCTCTCTCTCTCCTCCTTTTCCTCCGCCCCCTCTCCACACACTCTCTTTCCTATCCTCTCTTTGCTTTCACTATCTCCCCACCCCCAAAGACCCTCCTCCTTAACACCCTTCCTTAATCATCTTCTACAAGCTTTCTCACTCCTCTGCTCACTTTTCCCGTTCTCTTTCGAACAATGTATAGAAAGCTGAATAAATCCACTCAGCTGAATTAATCAGCTCTCTCCACTGTCACAAACATCAGTGACATCAGAGGGCCTCAGCTACATGCAAAGGTATCAAAGAGATCTTAAAATCTGGGCAGTGTACAGTGCTGTGAAAATGATTCGTCCTCTTACAGTTTTCTTCTGTTTTTGCTTCTCTGACACAAATGTTTTAGACCATCAAACTAAATTTAATTTCAAAAATAACCTGAGTAAATAGAAATGGCAGTTTTCAAATGATGGTTTTATTTATTATGGGAAAAAAAGTTTGCCAAATCATTCATGTGGAAAAGTAATTGCTGCCTAGAACATAATAAATGGTTGGGGCACCCTTAGCTGCTATAGCTGCCATTAACCCTTAAGAATATCTTGGAGAATTTAACATCACTGTGGGATTTTATTTAAATAAATGAAATTACCATTTAATACAAAATTGCATTTTGCATTTATCCAGGTTATCTTTGGGTGATATTAAAACTTGTTTGATGAGCTGAAACATTTAAATGTGACAAAAAAAACTAAAGCAGAAGAAATCTGTAAGGGCGCTAATACTTTATCACAACACTCTTGATGGTTCATTGGAGGCCTTCTGCTAAGTAGATCTACCAATTTCTGTTCTCTTAATTCGTGTCTTCCCAAAGACATTCATTAACATGCTCTTGACAGGTAACATTTTGGCTTTTAAATGGGATTCATTTTTAACAATGCAAATAATCACAATTAGTTCGAACTTAAGCTGGGAAGATTTTAAAATTTGCTTTACAACAATATTTACATTTAAAACCCTTTACCCTTTGATTTCTAAAGATATTTTGATAGTGTGTAATATGTAAATAGATACTACAAATAAAAAAACACAATCAAAATGTAAATAAAGACATGTATTTGGAATGTAGGTCCTACCTGCATGTCTCTACCTTCCGCTTCCATAGCATATGATGATACACAACTCTGAGTAAATGCTGAACCAGTATTGCCTTTCTGAGATTCTGATACTGCAGTATCTTTAATATGATTTCAGCCCAACACAGGTTACCATATGTGATTCAGTGACAAGAAAGTCACAACTTTCAGACATCATATTTGCTGCACATAGGAGATACTGCCACAAAATTTCCATAAGTTCTACATAACTATTGTAGCAATGGCACTGTAAGAACATTATTTATCAAATGCTGAGTATGCAGAAGATCATACTGCACTAATATTTACTCACCTTGGCATGACAAATAGCTGAAGTGGCAAACATTGGAAAAGACTTGGACCTGTCTTTTATGCAATTAGTCGAATAATTATTATTAAGTGTATCAAACTGAACAGGCTGTTTATCACCTGATCACAAGTTGAATACAATAGCCCTAAATAAATCCAAATCTGCCCATAAATCTGTGTTTCTTTTCATTTTCTGTCAGGGATTCACATTGTCATGACATTTTGAAGGCAAATGCAAAAAGGCTTTCTATCTCTGAACATGCCAGGATTGTTGAGAAGCATAAGTAAGACCTCTTGCAACCTGTCAGTGCAAGAGAATTCGGGCACAGCAAAAAAGTTACATAAAATTTCCTAAAAGATCCTGAAGTGGTTGGGACAAATAAGTTAAGTGGTAGACCCGAAAGTATTTAACCCGCGCTTAGCTGGAGGATCCAACGGGGTGTCCATGAAGACACAGGCTAATCCATGATCTAATTTAAGGCACTTACCAATGCTGACCACAGCCCAATACCCGTAAGGAGCCATGAGAGAGAAGGGCTTAAAAAACAGAAATCATATTCAGAGGTCATGTCTCCCTGAACACCACAATCGAACCCTTTTGGACATTGCAAGACAGAACTAAATATGAAACATTAAAGGAGGAAGAAAGGTTTTTTTATCTGGACGATCCTGGTGACTCCCAATGTTACTGGCATAACAAGGAGACCCCACTGGAGATGTTTTTTTATTCAACACAGTAGGAGAGGCTCCATCCCAGTCTGAGGAGTTTTTCCTTGAATAAACTTGTCTGATGTTTGAAATTGTTTGATAAGATGAAACATTTAAGTGTGGCGAAGAGGCAAAAACAGAAGAAATCTATGAAGGACATATACTACGACATGGCAGCCATATTGGATTTGAACTTCGGGTTGCTTAGTTGATTCAGATTTCAGTGCATTACAGTAATGTTTTACAGCAGGATAAATTCTAATTTCAGAAATCAATGCAATATTTTTCACCATTATAAATAAAACTGAATTATATCATTTGATGTTATAAGAACATTTAACATGTTCATTACCAAATAGCTAATATCTTTTGATCTATACAGTCTCATATTGTATCTACATATCTACAATGTTTTCAATGTAAAATAACATGTTACACCACAAGTGCAAATTGCGGAGGGGAATGATTTCATATTTATTCTTTTTGAAGTGTCACTTTCACAATTTCACAGATTTTAGTCATTAACTACAACATGGCACACACTTGCTATCACACTGCCTACACTGCTTTGTCAGAGTGAGTAATTATATCATACTGACATCAGCTTATGTGCAGTGACTCATGCATATTTTTTCATGTATGTGCGAATGTGGTTAAGTTGCAGCTACCCCCCTAAAATGATTTAATCCGGTTAAAAGGATTTAAAATTAATCCAAGAGGGGCCTACATTTTGACACTGCCACATTTTAGCACGTCTGTCTTGTAATACATGTTTTGTTTTAGTTTTAAAGGTATGGAATTCAGCCTCCTTAAAAGATGGTGTGTACTGGTATTTTGAAATCAAACCACTGTTTAGTGCTTATGTAATAGTTTTTTGTTAGACTGCCAAAATACTGGAAATTCAGCTAATTTTCACTGATATTTTTTTTTCTTTTTAAAGCCTTAGCTCAAAGAGACTAAGTAATGCACTGTGAGGTATAATGACTTCTTGCTAAATACATAAGACCATAAATCATGTGTGTATCCAACTTAACTTCAAGTCAAAGCAGTCCTGTGAATAATAATGTGGACATTAAAAACATGTCCCCTGCATTCACTTGTCATGAAAGCACAAGCTAGTACAGTTTAATCAGTACAGAGAGTTTGTGTTTGTTTGCACCATATTGATTAGTTTGTTTTTTGGTGGTTAATGCAGTTTATGTATTGTATTCAGCCTCATAGAGGAATATCAGATCAAGGATTTAGTCAACCTTATAAACATAATTATTACTGTAACAAAATATTACACTTGAGTTTCAGCATTTTGCAAAAGTATTCATATCCCTTCAACATTCCAGTGAAATATCTTCAGTCTACTTTACTGGGATTTAATGTGATAAACATAGACAAAGTAGCACACAACTGTGAAGTCGAAAAAAATTGATACATTTGTTTTTGAACTGTTTTACAAATAAAAATCTATAAATTGTGATTTGCATATGCTTTCAGCCACATTTACTGTGACGCAACTTTATGACATCTAGTACGACCAACTGCCTTCAGAAGTCACCTAAATTCTAGTATGAATACAACGGTTCTGTGTAGACCTCAAAGGTTTGTTTGCGAACATTAAAGAACATACGGCTTCATGAAGACCAAGGAACACATCAGAAAGGAAAGGTCAGGCAGAGCCAGCCACCTAAATTGACCAAGGAGAGCATTAAACAGCCAAGGCGCCCTAGATAATTCTGGAGGAGCCGCAGAGATCCACAGCTCAGGTGGAAGAATCTGTTAACACTACAGCTATTAGTTGTGTACAACACAAAGTTCTTTAGGAAAATCAGTAAAGGACGTATATTAACCTGTTAGAATTGCCCAGCCAAAGTTCAGACCAAAATCCTAGAATTCATACCAAAATTAGAATTTTTCTGATTTTGTCAGTTGGCAAAGAATTGATTCAGTTGGTCTGAATAGAGATGTAATGATCTATCACATAAAATCATAATAAAGACGTATTGAGTTTTGTGATGGTAATGTAAGTACAGTTTGAGACATTCCAAGGTTATAAATATTTTTCCATCACTTTATAAAACCACAGATGAGGAAGAGACTCATTTATTTATGATCTGAAGTCTAAGAAGAATCTAAATTCAATCACAACTGATCTCTCTCTGATATCCATCACATCTACTTTGGTGATTACAGACATGAGGCTACGCAGGCCAGGTCAGTTCCCCAGTCAAGCATTGAAAAGTGAGATGTAAAAAGGAAAACAGGACTGGCAGACCTCCACTGGGTGACAGGCATATATATCAAACTAGTGAAATTTGACTCTGACAATTTGGCAACAGTAGAAAACAAGAACTGAAAGTAGATCCAACATTTAACCTTTTAATGTATCTGTGTCACATTGGATTTAAATGGCCCTGCAAGTTAAAACACCCTACTGTCTTTTTTAAAACTGAGAACAGGCTTTTTGTGGTTTTTTTTTACCACTTCTTCTAAAGCCAAAAGCTTGTGTGCATTAGTAACAAGACAACAGATGGAGTGGGCAATGGACTGAGCATAATTTAGTTATAAAAGAACATCAAAAAAAAAAAAAAACACTTTCAGGGATAAATTTAATCAAGAAGGGAACAGAAAGCAAAGCCAAATTAATTCCCTGTAATACAGGTGGAAAAAAAACTGGCTAGTTAGTGAAAGCAAACTGAATTTCTGTGGGTGGTGTAGTCTCCAACTGAGTTCTGAATGGACTTATTACCATTTTTCTGTGCTATTATTAACCCTGGTCTGACAACGCCTTTTTGATTAGAAGAACCTAAATGGAGGTTGCAGGGTCAAATAAGATAACACTATTAGGGATTATTTATTGGATCTGGGACTCCTCTTTTCACTGGGACAACCCATTTCATCACGAGGCCTATCATCTGAGTGAACCAGCTGCCGGCAATGCATAATTGTTGCCATAGAAATGGTGTCCAGGGAGACAGCTGTGGCCTTTTAGCAGGAGTCACACAACACACAGAAGGTCATTCCTCACCTGAGGTACGTTTCTTTGGCTGTCCATTTCATATTGTTTCTATGCAACCAGTCTAAAGGTTTCTATGTATGTAACGTTTAAGTGACAGCCTGGAGATCAAATGAACTTGGCCACATTTAGAACAAACACATTTGGGTAATAGTCTTTTCTTTCAGAAGAAAGCTTTTTAATTGTTCCGAATCAAGCAACTGCATAGGCACTTCCACATCAGGTGTAACTAGTATATTGTTTCCCTCAGACACCACAACCAGAAGCCATGATAGAAAGACATGCAAAGTCACTCAGTGCTAAAACCCACAAATATATTATCTAAAATTTTGATATTTAGTCATAAACACAGTTGATATTCTTGAGATAATGCTAAAGTAATAGCAAATAAATAAGATCAGAAAAACATGATTACGTTGTTGAAAAATAATTTTGGAGAATGGCTTTTAATATGTTGGAACAAGCAAGAAAATTCATAGTGGGGTTTCCCATAGTTTAAAACTGGGGCCAATGTCTTTTTCAATTTTTTTCTAAACATCATCCCTTGCTCAACGGGTAGAGTATCTATCTTTCAACTGGAAAGTTGTTTGATTCCAACCTCCTTCCTTACCCATGTCTATAAATCATCTCCAGATCTGGAAATCTGTTTGGAAAAGTGTACACCTCTGTGCATACAACTGGGTATGCTTGACCCTTAAACATCAGTAAACCTGGATCTGGTTCAATATAAATTTTGTCCGTTTACAAAAATACTAATTTTGATTTGTGGCTTAACTTGCTCGGATGGTTTTGTTCTTTTCTAAAATGGGGTTTACAATAAAGTTTACTCTGAAACATTTTATACTGAGGAGTAATAATGATTTGTAAATAAAAGTGAAACATTTCTAACCTGTTATGGCAGCCTTTGTCCTTTTTCAGACTGTTTGTGACAAATTTATTTTCAACTTTTTGACTTTTCCAACTTTGTTTTCACTTGTAAATGTTTTCGGTGTACTGTATTTTTTTCCCCCCTAAAAATAATAGCTAAATACAGGCTGCACAGTGATACAGTTAGTAGCCCTGTTGCCTTTCCAGGAAACTGGACCTGGGTTCGAATTCCAGTCTGGGGTCTTTCTGCTTGTTTGCATGTTCTCATCGTGCATGCATGGGTGCTCTCTGGGTGCTCTGGCTTCCTCCCACAGTCCAAAAACATGAGTGATAGGTTAATTGGAGACTTTAAATTACCCTTTGTTATCAGTGTTAGGGTGTGTGCTCATGGTTGTGTGTGTCTGTGTTGTCCTTTGGCCTGACCTTTTCAATGATAATATGGTATAAACATTAAATGAATGAATGAATGAATGAATGAATGAATGAATGAATGAATAGACGGATGAATGGATGAATGGATGGATGGATGGATGGATGGACGATTAAATGAAATAGCAGATATCTACATATTTGCCATTTTCTTTTAATGCATTCCAAAAAGTAAAAGCCCACAGAACAAATCTTCTTAAGCAAATATGTTAGAATAAACTTGCTCCTACATCAGAGTTTCTCTCAGCCTAACTGATCCACAGCTGAGTCTGGCTTTGCATAAATAAGAATGATGCAGTCTGTGAGTAAAGCTGCCCTAAAGGCAGAGCAAAAGTAGTGCCTTGCAAAGGTTTCCATACCCCCTGAACTTTTTCCTATTTTGTTAGGTGACAACCAAAAACTTTGATGTATTTTGGGGGGATTTATCTGTTAAACCAACACAAATAGATGTATAATTGTGAGGTAGAGGGGGGAAAAAATACATTGTTTTATTTTTTTTATTTTTATTTTTTTACAAATACAAATCTGAAAAGTGTGGTGTGCATTTGTGTTCATGCTAGTTTAATCTGACGGCCCTGAATAAAGTCCAGTGCATCCACCTAATTGGTAAATAGAGTCCAACAGTGTGTAATTCAATCTTAGCATAAATACAGCCATTGTGTGAAGGCCTTAGAGGTTTTTAAGAGACAATATGTGAACAATTGTCACCACGAAGACCAAGTAACACAGGAGGGAGGTCAAGGATAAAGCTGTGGATAAGGTTAAATCAAGATTAGGTTATAAAATAACAACCCAAGCTTTGAACATATCATGGGACATTCTTCACCACTTCATCCAACAGTGGAAAGAGCATGGCACTACTTCAAACCACCTTTCACAAGCTTATCTGGTTAAACTTGCAGGTTAGCTAAAGAACACCTTAATCAAAGAAGCAACCAAGAGGCAAATAGTAACTCTGGTCATCTTGCAGTGGGATGATGAAACAAAACATAAAGAAAAAAGTAGAATAGAATAGTTTAGATCAACGAGTATTCTCATGTTAGAATGATCCAATCAAAGTCCAATCCAATTTAGAATCAGAAGCAAAAACTGAAAACTAAGGTTCACCAACTGTCAATTTAATCAGACTAAGCCTAAACTACTTTCCAAAACAGAACATTAGTCTCTAAACATGAAAAGCTGGCAGAGAAACTCCAAAAGACTTGCAGCTGTAATTAGAGCAAAATATGGACTTTAACATCCACTGACCTCTTGGGGCTGTCATACTAGAAGAGAGCATGTTTATTTTCTTCTCTTGTTTGTTTGCAAGCCTGCAAGAGTTGTAATACAGTTTTGAACAGCACTGACTCAAATGAAATGCACATCACAGTTTCCAGTTTTGTTTTTGTTTTTTGGGGGTTTTTTTTGTTTGTTTGTTTGTTTTTGTTTTTGTTTTTTTTTGTTTGTTTTTTTTGTTGTGGGGGGGTTGTAAAAATATTTTAAAAGCATAAATCATTTTCTTTTCACTTTAAAATTTATGCAGTCTTTTGGGTTGGTTCACAGCATTAAACCTTTAAAAAAGACTTAAAAGTTAATGTTTGTAATGTGATATAATGCTTAGAGTTCTTGGGGCATGAATATTTTGGAAGATGTTACACGTCAGGAACCAATTTAAACACTTTAACCAATATGAAAATAGACTGGAATATAATTGTTGATTTATGATGTTTCCATTCATGTAAGACTATAAAGCAACTGTAAGGTTCTGTCATGATAATGTGTTCATGCTCCTGTAAACGGGCATGTTGCCAAGACAACGGTTCTCACACTTTGTCGTCTTGCACTATTTGGGTGAGACATATTGCTAAATATACAAATAAATGCGTACACATGTCATCGGGGAAAAAAACATACGTAGTGCTCTAAAAATAATCTACATTGTATGGCTCTCTATGCTTCCTTATCTATATAAAACATTATAGTTGCCCATATGTTTGCTTCTGCAGAACAGAGCAGAAGGGAGTATGCTAGTCCTTGAATTTCTTCTTTAACCCTAAAAAAATAAAATCTTGATCAGGGAATATTATCCCAGACATTTTAGCATGTAAACTTGTACATAAGTAACTTTGCCTGACATAACATGCTAATTACATGTGCCGGGACAAAACAGTTATGTACATGTTTGTTTTAAAATGCTGAACTAGAATGGAGAACTAAAACATACCACTTTTGTATAATGTTGCTTCTCTTGGCGGAGTGTGACCACTTCCTGCTTCAGTGCCCTGTTTTTCTCCTCCAACACTCGAAAGCGATTCTCATTGTAGACTGTAGAGTATCCCACAGCTTGTTGAGATGAAACCTCAGTTTTGGACTGTAAGAAAGAAAGAAACAGGGAAATTACTGTTTTATAGTATTGTTGCTGCCAATCACAATCATAAGAACAAATATGGAATCGCCTCTGACAGGCAAATGGCTTTTAATTGGCCATTGTGATACTCCATCCAAGACGTTTTTGAGAGGCTCACAACAAACTAAAACACATTTAATAATGACCCCTCGTGGCACTATTTCACTGTTAAACCACAGGAGAAAACATGCAAATATATTTTGTAGCACCCATTTGGTTTGGGTGCAACTTGTGTGTTCTTGATCATCTTTATGAAGGAAACTAAGGTGCCGCATTCTCCACATACCACATGCTGCCCACAAAAAGCGGGAATAATCATGTCAAACAACCAGTCGCTCTGCATACAGTATGCCTACTCCAAACAGAAGGTTTACATTCAAAATAAAACTCAAAGATACTATTTATAGTAACACTAATGTGGTAATACTGAGCAGGCAATAGCAAAAGAATGATTCATAAAGAGCTTGAACCTGTGATGAAAAAGGGATTTATCAGCTTTTTACAGCCCAAACACAGAAATCAGCAGGTTTAGTAACTTGGACTTACAAAAATATAAAGCTTGCAGAGACTCTTCAAATTGAAAGCTTCAGTATTTCATAGGTTGGATTATTGTGAAAGCATGTTTCATAAGACTAACAAAAGTAAACGGGTGATGAAAAAGGTAATATGCAGGGTTTTCAAACTTAGGCCCAGAGAGGCTCATCAGAATAAAAGTTAGGATTTTTCTGTTGTAAACAAAAAGTTGGGTCTGAGAATCCCCATGAGAGTGAAACATTAAACTAGCTGTATGCTGGGTTTAAACCAATATTTAAGTATTTATGATGGTGTTGGGCAGAACACACCAAGGGGTATGCAACGTCAAACATTTGTTGGGAATTCTCTGTTTTTTGTTTTTTTTTTTATTATTATGTCCTTGTAGCGGGCTTATTAGCAGTGTTAGCAGGGTCATTGTCAAAAGCTGAATGTTTTAGGAGGCACTACAACACCAGAAGATAGTGTTGTCATGCTATAATAAGTCATGTTTTGTTTGTAATAAACTGATGTCAATCACTGCTTTATGTGAGAAAAGTATTTACCTATAAAAACCCAAAAGCTTGATACAATGATTTTATCAACTTAAGAAAATAGAGCTCTAGCTCAAGAATTTCCACCACCATTTACATTTTTTGTATTCTTTCCATCAATATTTTTATTTGTTTTTCAGTTACATTGTATTTTAACAGGAGTGTGTGAACTTTCAAGCATTACTATGCAGGACCCCCGAATGGATCCAGATATTTCTGCAGTTTTACATGCCTCCTGCTGCTCTTCATCTGATTGTATGGACTGACATGAAATTAGTCTGCTTCATTTACATACATGTGAATGCTAGTGGTGCACCAGTAATGTCCCCTTCAGGTCCAAGAATTACAGGGTACTTTCTTTTTCAAGCAACATGGTTGCAGCTCAAGTTGTTGTAAAAATGTCATCAATTTCCATTCAACTTTGCCCAATGCAAAAAAAGGGATTGTTGTAGTTTGCTCTTTCACCCTTTCATATGTATTCATGCATCCATTTTTTTTACATCCCATTTATTCTGTTTGGGTCATGGAGGGTGCTGGTGCTTATTTCAAGTGCTCAACAAGTGAGGAATTAGGTACATCAGTACATTACATTTCATTGTCTTGGTCTCTGACTAAATAAATATGAATGAATGAATTAAAATAATTGGTGAAATCAAGGACTGTTAACTGCCAACCCCCATATATCCCCTTTTGCATATTTACATGGTTTTAGAGCAATTTATCAACACCATAAATTTTGATAAATCTGACAAAGTTCTTGCTGTGAAAAGAATAGTCCCAGAGTCAGTCTAAACAACTTAACCAATGCACACAGCTATACTTTTCTGATAAGAGTCAGAGAAGGGCAGCTCTTTCCCCTGTGGAAGAACAGAACTGACTTATCCTTCTGAATTCATATCTGAGGTTATTTGAAAGGTAAGCCACTGTGTAGTGAAAATAATCTAGAATAAAATGTATGTAAACTGTTCAAAACAAAAGTGGTCATTCATAAAATTCTATGATGAACAGTTAAAAAAAGAAAAGAAAAATAAATTTGAGCATTAGCTGCAGAGAAAACAGGCATTTTGGCTAAACATTTAAGGAAAGGGAGAAAAGAAGGTTATTCTTTCTTTTCAGTTTTGCTTCCAGCAAGGCAATTCCATCCTGTGGAGCTATTAGCAGAAAAGGATTACCAAACATGAAAATGAATTTGCTGCTGCTTCATGTTTTGAACCTCAGTTGGAATTACAAATATCTTCTTCTGCTTGGAAACTTTATTGAAAGCAAAGATTTTTCTCTAAGCTAAATTTTAACTCACTTGAACCCTGTCTGGAAATATAACATCATATCTCTAAAAAGCAGGTTGCAAGCTTCTCCAAAGAATTGTGGATGGTCTTTTTGCACATCAAATAAAAAAATCTGAACAACTTGCTGGAATATTGTATTTGGAATCAAATTAGGCCAAAGGCTTCAACTTTCTAAATTTTCTAATCACTTTGAGGCCAGCAGAACTACAGATAGTAAAGGCCTTATGGATTGATTTGAATAGGATGTGAGCAAGTCCAAGATAACTGGAAGAAAACCTATCATAGAGCACACTGTGTTCTTGTGTATATGACTTAAGGAATAGCCATAACCTTTGTATGAATCTAAAGAATGAATTTAAAGCTTTACTGCAGCCAAGTTGCTTTCACTGGCATTCGGTAGCTCTATAAAGAGTACACACCCTTTTTACAATTCCAGGATTTTGACAGTAAAACTAAGCTGAGTATGATAAATAATTGCCTAACTTTTTTCACCTTTAAGGTGGCATAAATTCTTCGCAAATCAACTGAAAAACAAATCTATCTGCAAAAAAGGCTGCAATTGCCTAGTTATAGAAGTGTACACCCCCTTCATACTGAATCAAGAATGAAGGGGGATGGGGGCTGTTTTATGCCTCCAAAGTGGGAAGCACCAAGCAGCAATAAATAACCATTCAATCTGTTCTCCACTAACACTACATCCATGTGCAGTATGAGGGATTGCCACAAAGGTAATGGCAATGCAATTCACTTTCCTCTGTTGCTACATGCTCATTCAGAGGGAGGAACTGCTGCAAAGTCAGCAATTCCATGCAATCAGCTGGGTTTCCTTAGGATGAAAACCTTTTACTAATTTGAATAACAAACTAGTCTTGGATCTGAGCCTCTTCTGGATGACATGCTCCCCCAAATCGAGAGAAACCAGTTGAGGTGGCTGGGACATCTGGTTAGGATGCCTCCTGGATGCCTCCCTGGTAAGGTGTTCCTGCCACGCCCCACCAGGGGAGACCCAGAGGAAGACCCAGGTCATGCTGGAAAGATTATGTTTCTCGGCTGGTCTGGGATGCCTTGGATGCTTTGGGATTCCCCTGGATGAGCTGGTCCAAGTGGCTGGAGAAGGGAAAGGCTGGGCCTCTTTGCTTAGGCTGCTACCCCCACAACCCAATCTCAGATAAGCGGAAGATAATGATGGATGGATGTCCTTAAGACAACATTCATTGTGAATTGGCGCTATATAAACAAACTGAACTGAACTGAATTTTTGTGATAAATTACATACTGTTAACAGAATAGATCTAAGGTGTATGCTTTGAGTGTGTTTGCCCATAGAGGGAAGGGATTCAAGGCGCCATTCATGCAAAAACCATTTCTAGTTTACTTTTCAATTTAATTATATAGGAATAATTTTACATTAAAGGTGGAAACACTTTGAAAATGATTTATCAAGGTATTTTTTTAGGTCCCAGAAACCTGGCATTTGAACATGAGTGTGTACACCTTTAAGAGTCACTGCAAATTAGTAATTTACACATGATGGAAGGTCGATCTGAAATCGGCAAAGAGATTATTCTTTTTTGTTATCTTAACAGTTTAACTAAGCCAACAGCTAGCTTAGCACTGGTAAGGTATACAGAGAAAAGATGATCACCGACGGCAAAAGAAACATTCTGATCTTTTCAAACTTCATTTACTGGCTAGAAATACTGTATTTGAAACATGAAGAAACAGAAAGCTTAAGCATGACTCTAATGAATCAGTTAACACACTGCCATAATTTCTGGCACAATACAGAGCTCATAACTTCCAATGTTAACCATTAGCCAGACTTGCTTTCTCAAAAAAATCCAGTCCAAAAAAGATGTTCTTCCTGACAGTAAGATACTAAAGCCTAGATGATGGACCTCTTAAGCAGACAGAAAGACAGCAATGTCCACCTGCTCATACAGCACACTTGCCAAACAGACAGGCCAACAGATCCTACGCCTTGCAAAATAAGGCACTAATCAAATGGATTTTAGCATCTGGCTGCCTGGACTATGAAGCAAACACATCATCTCTAATCAGTGGCAGCCACTACATCTAAGACAGGCATGATTCAGTGCAATGGTTCAGAGCCTGTGGATGCAGACAGCAGACTCTGTGACAGAAACCACTCCTCTGTGTCAGGGAAGACACAGTTGTGCCATCCAGTTGAGGACACATCATCTGAATAGTGAGCAAGCTAAATCACTGACAGGAGTTACATCACAGAACAATGACAGGACAATGACACAAATGTAGACAATAAGATCATAAAAAAGTATAGATTGCATTTGTTTCACCAGAAATGTAAGTCAGACAGAGGGGAAACAAATAAATAAAGTGATCAGTACTCAATAATTCTATGTGGGTAAGTTTTAGTTTAAGGCCACAAGTACAGTAACACCCACAAATTTGTAACTTCTATCAATGTGAAAACATATCTAGCAACCAGAAAGATGATAGCCAGGACAAGAATTAATTTTCCATTTTTCTAGACATTGTGCAAATATTTTAAAACATTATTTAAATTACACAATCATTAGGATTTATTTTGTCTCTATATCAGCTGGTGTGTCTCATATTTTCTTGTTGCTACATAAATTGTTTGAATGGCCAAAATATTCTAACAAAATGTAAACTGTACTGCACAGGCTGGAACATTATTAGGTACACTTGTGCAAATGATTAACACAAACAGCGAACCCGCCAATCACATGGAGAAAACTCAATGCATTTAGGCATCTAGACATGGTGAAGGTGTCATGCTGAAGTTCAGACTGAGCATCAGAGTGAAGAGGAAAGGGGATTTGAGTGAATTTAAGCATGGTATCTTCAATCAGAGTATTTCAGAAACTGCTGATCTGTTGGGATTTTTCTACACAACAATCTGGTTTATAGAGGATTGTTCAAAAAGAGGGAATATTGAGTGACTGCTAAAAAGGGAACAGCTGCGCAAATAACCACTCAGTACAACCAAGTTATGGAATATGGCTTTTGCATAACAAGTCAAACCTTGAAGCAGACAGAGTAAAGTAACCGAAAACCACAGTTGGTGCCACTGCTATCAGATTGTAGGGTCAGAATTTGGTGTGAAAAACATGGTGGATTCAGCTTGTGTTGTATCAATTGTTCATACTGGTGGTGATAATTTCCTGGCACATTTTGGATGCCAAAGTAGCAACTGTGCATCATTTAAAAAGCACTGCCTACCTGAGTATTGTCGTTGGCCATGTCCATCCCTCTATGATAACAGTGTACCCATCATCTGATGGATACTTCTGGCAGGTAAATGCACCATTCATAAGAGCTCAATTTATCTCAAGCTGGTTCTTGAAAGTCACAATGGGTTCACACTGCTTCCGTGGCCTCCAAAGTCATCAGATCTTAACCCAATAGAGCATCTGGTGGATGTGGTGGAACTTTAAATTTGAGCTGCTGAGAAATCTGCAGCAGCTGAGTAATACTATCATGTGTTTACCATAGTATGACCAAAATTGCTGTCTGAGGCCTTTAAAAAAAAAGATTGTACAAACTTATGAGTCTGGTAGGGAATTCAAAGAGGTCTCAACAGAAACTGAAATCAGCTATTTCACTGTACAGAAAATTGTCTACAAGTGGAGAGCAGTTGGAACAACTGTTGGTTATCCAAGCAAGTTTACCCTGAGAGCGGATTGCTAGATCCTAAAGGAGAACTCCAAAACCCTAAAATGTCTCACAGGCCCTACAGCAAGCTTTTGCTACTGTTGACATGAAAGTGTATGCCTTTACGATCACTTCACCTGTTTAACTTTCATGTGAGTTGTCCAATAAGGAAATCTTTGCTTTTGAAAAAAAAACCCATGAAGGCCATACTAAAATTTGCCATAGAGAATGTAAACAATGAGAAGGACTTCTGGAATAATGTTCTTTTGGATGAGTCTAAAACTGAATTGTCTTGACACCAGAACAGAGAACCTGTTTGGCACGAATCAAGCACAGCATTCTGAATTCTTCAGTGTATCAGAGGGTGCTTGAGGAAGATGTGAGGCCATTCACACCAAAGTCAGAGGGTGGTTAATGCCTACAGAAATTATTTCACCACAAATTTTTCAGCCTAAGTATGGAACACTATTTCTTAAGGGTTAGGGTGTCCTAACCTCTTCCTCAGCTAGAAAATGCATTTTTATCAATATTTTTTGTCAAAACAAGATTATTTTTGTTGTTTGAGTGCAATTAAATCCCTCTCTTCTCCAGAGATAAAAAAAAACATGGTTAGACATCAATATGTGAACACTAATTAAGAACTGGATATTTTATAGGGTGTACTTGTTTTTTTCTTCACATCACTGTATGTATATCACATGCGATGTGAAGATGGCAGTAGTTTTTTTTAACCCAGTGTTGGAGCAGCACATTGAGGCTGCCCTGCAGAAGCACCAGTTGGGATTCCCTGCATGTGCATGACATTAAATTCACCTTTACTTTAATATCGTATTGGGACTGGGACACACAGTTGTGTTTCTTTATCATTAGATATATGAACAATTTTAGATTAGCATACAGATATAGTGAACAGTTTTAGTAAGGTATGACTACACTGAATGGATCGTGTTTTACAAAAATGAGAAGAGCTATTATGTGTAAAAACAATTTTGAAAATTAGGTAGTGAATGTAGAAAATACTTAATTTCTCCAAATTTAATTAGTATAATATTTGAGAATGATACTATCGTCGGTCTGTTCTACTATGACACTCTTATGACCTACGCTTAATGTTCTTCGCTGATGTTTTGAACTTTGAAAAGTTCAATGCACACAATGTGATGCTATATAAGTTAATTTTTTTTTTTTTTACCATTATGTCTTTCTGAAAGGATATTGTTCTTGTGTTTACCAATACTAAATGCCAAAGCTGTGCAGAAGATGCACAATCACCAGAAGAGATGCAGTGTGTGCAATCCACAAAGGAAAGTCAGCAACCAAAACAGCTGATGCAAAGACATGATTACTGCTTTACTTACTTCAGTGGCATTTCAGAGAGACCTCTGAGATGTGCATCAGCGGTCAAGGGGAGTGCAAGAACAAGACCAGGTATCAAGCTGAAACTCACTACTTTTTTTAGGTGAACTCGAAGCCTACTCACATAAGCAGCACAACAAACAATGCAGAACAACAGAAACACCAATGACAGATACTCAGGGAATACATTATTTATTCAAAACACAATGGAACTGTAGAGACTGCAGTAAGTAAGTAAGTAAGGGTACCCATATAGGCTTTTATCTCTTTATGACCTCTTCTCCTCCAATGTTTCCTAAAAATTAAAAGTGATCAAATTTGATAAGTCATAACACATAAAAAGTTTTGAATATTTAAAACTTCATACACAAAAACAGTTTTCCTGGAACTTCATGTAGAATATGGGAGATTTTAAAGGATGATTTAAATGTTAAAAAGCAAGATTGTGCAATGTTAATCTTATTTTAAACTGTGATAGCTCCCTCTGGTGTCTGAATGTTGCAATTGCATGAGGAGTGCCGGGTTTACTATTTGGGACATGCAATCCCGAATCACTAATGTAGCTTCAAGCTCCAAACTAGGATGTAATTTTTCGGGACTTTTAATTCTGTCAGCTAAAGTCTTCTTACTCACTGTCACATACCTTGAAAAAACAGTCAATAGTACATGAAAACCAAAAAGACAAGCAAGATAAAGAAGAAATTGTGGATATACATCTGTTTGAATTTATATTAAAAACAAAGTTCTTACCTCAAAAGCAGTCACCCCTTTGTCCCAAGGGACTCATGTCTCTTCTTGTGGCACCATGACCAGGCATAAAAGGCAGAAGCAGCACCACTGTGTGTGCACTAAGTGTTTCAGCAGTTTTAATAGTTTGCCTTTGCTGCATTCAACTGGAATTGGTTGGATGTGTCACTCAAATACAAATCTCCCAAAACTGTTACCTGGCTGGTGCTCTCACACAAAATGTGATCTGTAAATGTATTAGTAGCTGAGGCTTCATCGCTCAGCTGTGCTGTAAACCCTGAGTTTTTCTCTATCTCTCTCTCTCTCTCTCACATGAGTACTCACTGTTCAGCTGACCAAAAACAGCATCACACATGGCTGCTTTCATTTAAACAGCATGTGTAAATCTGCTGAGCAGTGTTTGAATCATTACATCACAGACACCCATTTCTCCCTCTCTTTATTTAGTTCCCAAACACGCAGTGGCTTGCAAAAGTATTCATACTTCTTGAACTGATTTTATATAATAGAACAGTAGAAAGTAGTGCATAGCTGTGTTGTGGAAGGAAAATGGCACATGGTTCTGAAAATAGCTTTTACAAATAGAAATCTGAAAAGTGTGGAATGCATTTGTTTTCAGTCCTCAAGTCAATACTTGCAAAAACAATCTTCACTGCAATTACTGCTGTAAGTCTTTTAGGGTGTGTCTTAAACAGCTTTGCACTTTTAGAGAATAAAAAATTTTCCAGTTCCTCGTTGCAAATAAGTTCAGACACAGATGGGGTGGAGCGCATCCGTGAACATCACATTTCAAGTCTGATTTTGATCTGAAACATCCCTTTACTAGCTCTATGTTTAGGGTCACTTTCCTGCTAGAAGATGAACCTCCACTTTGCAGTCTCTTGCACTGTATTTAGTTCTGTCCATCTTCTGATCAACTCTGACCAGTTTCCCTGTCACTGCAGAAAACTATCACCCCCAAAGCATGATGCTGCCATCACCTTGATTCGTGTTGGGATGGTGTGTTCAGGGTAAAGTGCAGTGTTAGTTTTCTGCCTCTGTTGATTTGTGAATGTAGGCCAAGTGCAATTGTATTCTTATTTAACCAGAACACCTTCTTCCATATTTGCTGCACCCACCAACATATTTTTTGACAAATTACAAATAGGAACTTCCAATGACTTTCCTTCAATAATGACTTCTACTTTTTGCAAATCTTCCACAAGGGTCAGATTTGTGCAATACATGGACTTTCTAATGTTGTTTACTTACTAATGTTCTCTAGAAACCTCTGAGACCTTCACAAAACAGTTGCATTTATGCTTAGTTATACACAGTTAGACTCTAGTTTCTAATTAGGTGACTTCTGGAGACGGTTTGTTACACTTTATTTTATTTAGGGGTATCAAAATAAGAGGGCCTGAATGTATTTAAACACCATTTCTGATTGTTATTTGAAAAATATTTTAGAAACAATGTGTGTTTCCTTCCATCTCACAATTATGCCGTACTTTGAGTTGTTCTATCATATAATGCCACTGAAGTTTGTGGTTCTAAGATGAATTTCTTTTTCCCTACATTTTAAATCTCCCAAAATCTTCCTATGTATTTTGTACTTTTTAAAGAAAAAAAGCAGGTCAAATGGTTTGATTTTTGTTAGATGTGCAGAACATATATGTTACACACATATAAACATAAGTTTAAACACAGTTTAAATCAGGTTTAAGGCTCTCAGCATAGTCTGCAGCAAACTTCTATTCAGGCAGCAGACAAATAAAAAAGTTTTGTACCTAACGTATACAAAATTCAGCAACCTAATCTCATTTCTGCTTCTAGCTGAGTGCACCATTTAAATAAAGGCTCAAAGTTCATGTTCCAGAACGTAGCCCACAAATATTTGCTTTCCTTACTTCCCCTAAATCCCTAAGAGGGCTAAAATTAAATCAGTGTGCTGGTTTTAATGAGGTTACATCAGCAGCAAACTCTCTGTATGTTCTGTCCATAGCTGCTCTCTGGCTAACACCAGGACAGAGCGCAGGACAAGAGGGCAGTGCAGAAAGGAAAAGACACCATCAGTGCATGGGCAAGGAGAGGAAGCAGAGTGTACACGCCATTCTACTCTGTTGCCTAGCAACACTTGCTTGCTGTCTGTTCCTATCTTTATGGTGGATGCATTACTTGCTGTAAATTGGTTTCCAGGCCTGACATGAGGCCCTGTGAGACAGGGGCTCTGGAACAGATGGAAACTGGATTGGGCAGAAATAGGCAATGACCCCTTTAAGTATGCTGAAGGCAAAGTGTCATTTAACTACATGAACAATCTGCTGCCTTTGGACCACATCACAGCCTGACCTTTTTTTTTTTTTTACCCTTTCTCTCAGCCTGGATTTTAAATACTAATGTGAGCTTTTAAAGACACGCTGTCCTCTTCTAGACATGTCTGTCTGATAGTTTGTAATGGGGTCACGCCTGTTTAAAAGAGTGGTGGGGTAACTAATGATGACATTACAGTACAGGATTAAAACAACCAAAACATGTGTATTTTAAAGAATCGGTTAAGAAATGAAATAACTGCTGTATCCTAACTTCACCTGTTAGTGGTAAAGAGAGCAAAGCCCACACTACATTCGTAATCAAAGGTTTTAGTGTGACATAAATGCTGTTTTGCAAACTGTGAGGTTTTGAGTTTGAGGTTTTTGGTTTGCCCACTTACTGGTTTGTTTAGAATTGCTGTCTTGTTGAAACACATGTTTTAATGGTATTTCCTCTTTGGCATGAGGTAACCTCTTCAAGTATTTTGATGTACTTGAGCTGACCCATGATCTCTGGCAAGTGATAAACAAAATTAATGCTGTAGCATAACGGAAACACCCTCATAACATCATACCTTTAGTTTACAGTGTACCGTGGCTTGAATTCAGTATTGACAAACTGTCTGGACCCAGAAAGCCTGCTCTCATCAGTTCATAAATTCTTGCTCCGTTTCTCTTTAGGTCAGTTAATGTGTTTTTTGACAAACTGTAACCACCTCAGAACATATCTTTTTTCAACAATGGGACTTTGCAGAGACTTGTTGCTGACAGCTTGGTTTCACTTGGGGATCCTCTAATAGTTACGGTACTCACAGGTACTACCATTGATCTTCACCGATCACCCTGCATCTGATCATTGTATCTCAGAGAACAGACTTTAAAATACTTTTGCTGGTTTATAAATCACTGAATGGCTCAGCACCAAAATACATTAAAGATCTGCTGTCGTATCAACCTTCCAGACCACTCAGGTCTTTTGGTTCAAGTCTACTCTGCATCTCCAGAATAAGGTCCAAACATGGAGAAGCAGCATTCAGTTTTTATGCTCTTCTGCTCTGGAAGAAACTTCCAGAAAACTACGAAAATGCTGAAATACAGAATTCATTTAAAGCCAGGCTAAAACCCCATTTGTTTAGAAACGTCTTTGATTAATTTTAGCTGCAATCGTGCCACTGCAGTCTAATGTTTATTTTTTGTTTGTTTGTTGTTTTGTGTTTTCATAATGTAAAGCACTTTGAATTACCTTGTTGCTGAAATGTGCTACAAATAAACTTGCCTTACCTCAATTAATGATTTAACTGCAAAGAATTAGCAGCAGGCATGTTATAACTGTTGGGTCACTTGGTATTCTATTACTCACTAGTACATTTGTCAGATTGAACTATAATGTACTGAAAACAGTAAATGATGTTGGACTATATTTGGAACTTCACTTACATTAATGTTCACCTTTTGAGTTTTATCCTTGCTGGAATAGCAATGGGGGCTGTAAAGGCCTGCAGAGTACAGCGCATTGTTACCTTGCCCTTGATGTGGAGGAGGTGCTGGTGCTGTATGTTTCTGGCCCCAATCATAGCAAGCTGTCTTTGGATCCACTGTAACTCCATCTGAGACTGCTTCAGCAGATCTTCTATCTTAGTGCTGGTTGTCTGAGCCCTCATTATCTCCTGAAAAACCATTAAAAAATTATTACATTATATACACTCTGAACTCCAGCATGTCAACAGCTAACTTTGCAAACAGTATTTGTTCATGCTTTTTTAAACTTTTTTTTGAATGATATATTACACTTCTTTCATCATAAGTAGAATCTGTTTTTGTCATATTTTTATGTCTCAAGAAGTTATAGTCCCTTCCCAGTAACAAACTGATCATATATTGGCAATTATTCTGCATTGAAGGTCTTTTTCCCTAAATAAACAGTTAAATATGATAAAATACTACATCTACATGTCCATATTTTTCTTTATAAATAGCTCATTTAACATTTTTCTTGAATCAAGTTTATCGAAGTTTTAATAGGATTTTCACATTGTAAGCACTGTAAATTTTTATTAAATTGATTTAAGTGAAATATTGCTAAGCATTATGTAAAATATACAACCAAAATCTATTGTTTCAAATCAGTTTCAAATTAGTTTATATGGCATCAAATCACAATCATCCAATAACATACAGTCAAATTCAGGTCTGATTATACAGTCAAATTCTGTAAAGTAAAAGGTGATCTAAAAAAGCCAACTCAACTCAAAGTTAATGACTGCAGTAGAGGGGAACTAATTATTTTTAACAGGAGGGTTGAGCACTCACAGAAGTATCATAGAAGGATTACTTCTCATGGGAAAGAAATATAAGGCATACAAAGAGTTACTGATATCAATAACTTGTTCAGGAAAGAAACACAGCTAAACACAGAGGAACTGAGCTAGGAGTGCCCTCTGAGGCAGTGGGATCCAAAGTCAGTCTTCAAGGGCGAAGGTTGTGTCATGCATGTTTTGAATGTGCCCCTGGTTCAACACACCTGTATCAAATAAACAGGTCAGTAGAACGTGATGACATGTTGAGGAGGGCATTCAGCAGTTTAAAACATTCAAGACACCAGCCCTTGAGCACTGCAGTTGAGAGAAAACATACACAGCTAAATGTTGAAGCACTGGGCAAGGAATACTTTCTATGGAAAGAAAAAAGAGAGAAGACAAAGTTAACAGGAACAAAAATGTATGCATAAATGGAAATGAGCAAATAAAAACTGTGGACCGAGGAAAAGGTGGTCAGTAACTACAGGGCCAAGAGGGTAAAACCTAAACCAGACTATCTATAAGCTTTATCAAAAAGTTTATTTATATCTCTATTCATCAAATTCACACTTGATTTTAAACATAGCTCAAACAAGAAATAGATGCAATAAAAAATACACTGCATACCAAAGTCACTAATGATTTAAAAGGACCTTTTTACACTAACTGTTCACCATCATCATCTTCCATTACCTTAATCAACCATTCCTCTATAACTTAAGCACAAATCATGCTAAGATCCAAAAATAAGTCCAAAGAGCAAAATCGTCCATAGACTGAATGCTGAATCACACCTGCAGTTTAACATTATTCCCTCAAATTTTGAGTTTGTCAGCATGTATTTGTGTGAATTGGGAGTGGAAGTGTGTGGATGTGTTCAGTGAGAAAGAGACAGCTCTATTGAGTTACATAAGGGAGGATTACTCATCACAACGTGATGACAGGAGGAGCATCAATCTTAATCAGCAGGTGGTAAATCCCCATCTATGTTGACCTGGATGTACCTTTGTGCAAACAAACGCTTGCACTCACAAGCACTGTGCTTACAGCAGCTACACAGCAGAATGGTTGAATATGCAGGTGTGAGAAAGCTAAAATGATTGTAACTTGGATTTAAAATTAAAATTCAATAATGAAATAAACTGTGCAATGTTTCAACAGTTTAAAGACTGATTTTTTTTCACAACTCAAACTTCCCTCCTTTGATATTAAGATCATCAACAAAGCATCATATAATGCAATTGCTAAATGATAAAACATTGGTAAACCAACTAGTTTCTTCAATTTCCTCTCTCTCTCTCTCTCTCTCCCTCTCTCTCTGAGCACTTTATTGCCTCCACCACATGCTCGAACAGATTTTCTGTACTGACTCACCTTGGACAGCTTTTATTTCCTTGCAGGGGATTTGGGAGGAGGAAGGCAGCCACAAAAGCATTGGAACACAAAGCTCTTGGGTCCTACAGTGTCATGCAGTAAAGTCCCAATCTGTCAAGACCTCTGTGAGCATTCAGTGATGCCAAAGTGTCTCTATTACAAATTCATCAATGTGAGAGGAGAAAGCTCCTATTATGTCAAAATAAAGACCTGGATGGATTATTTAGGTATATTGGCTGGTTGAGTTGCTTCAAAAGAGGTAGGAGGGTATTTATGTCATTTTTATGCAACTGTTGCTTCATTTTAATTCACTTCAGAATACCGGTCCAACAATTTTAGACCATCATAATTCTTCAGAAAAAAAAGCTGGCACGGTTTGTACAAAGTTATGTTTCTAAAAAGTCCGAAATGACATTCAGTGACAGATTTTATCTGTGTGTTGCTCTTATTATCCCTCCCATTGTTTGATGTACTGCTTCAAGGATCGATTACCTTCAAACCACAATGTAATTCTAAATATCCATCTACTTCATAATCTTACTTTAGGCTTTTTGAAGGTCTTACTTAATTTTTTTTAAACTGTCTGCTATTTTATATAACTCTGTCCAAACCTTGTGACCATTTTCTAAGAAATATTTTAATTTTTGCCAAACACATCATTTTCTTCACCTATGAAAAACTGTATTTTGGCAACTGATAACAACTTTAAAAACCCATTTTAAATCGTTTCCTTGGGTTAAAAAAAAGCCTTTTAATTTTGACCATTTGTTTTGTAGCATCTAAGAAATATGTCAAAGATATGATGAAATATTAATGCCACTTGAAGGAAAAAATAAGATGGAACAGATCTGTCAACACACTCATCTTTGAGTCAAAATGTCATCCAATAAACGCTGAAGAAAAAAAATATATTTGAATTTAAAAAAATAAAGTCAAAATAGCAAAATAAAATTCACAAGCAATGTATAATAACAACATTTTATACTGAGAAAAAAACTCAGCATTTCAAAAATGTATCTTAATGAGGCAAGCTATTTGTAGACTGACCGAACATGAACTTGTTCTTCAATTTGCTGTAGATTTTTTTTATTCAGCCCTGACTCTTCTTTAGTTTTCTTTTCATTCTTGACTCACCAAAGTGACATGTTCCACATCTTGTTGAAAATAAGTTATATACATCTGAGAATCACCTTGTCAGTGCAAAAAATTATTTTATTTCAGCCAGACATTTTTTTTCAAAAAGACAATAAAAACAAGACAAAAGTTGACAAACTGCTGGTAAGAAACTGAAATTGGTTTTGTTTAGTTTACAAGGCTGCCTCTGGGATGTATAGAAGCAAAACACATCTGTCCCTTATGTTTTTATGCTTATAAATGTAAAGGTCAGATTTCTTTAATAATGGCCAGGTAGAAGACCTGGACTGTGAATAAGATGAAAAGGATGATACAATCGAATACCCTGCACAGAGTACATCATTTCTTAAACATTCAAAACTCTTACCTTTTCAAAATAGAGTCCTAAATGTCTCTTCTTCTCAAGACGTAATTTAATGATTTCCCCTTGTCATGGTACCTAGCATTGTCCATCCTCCTTCACAAAAAACAAAGAAAAAGAAAAACGCCTAAACACACAATATTCTCGACACTGTCGCCTCCCTGATTGCAGTTGTGTTTTTGAGTGTCAGGCATGGCTGTCTGTGAATTTATTTTGGTCCGACTACCTCTTCTGAAGAACAATTGAATTATGATTCAGGATTTTCCCTTACCATGTCCTTTTACTCCGGACTGCCCACTGTGTGTCCATATGGTCTACTTAAGAGAAAGAAAACGGAAAAGGACTTATGACTAGCTCACAAAGTCAACCTCTCTCAACAAAGTGCTGCATCCATACAGTGTTCTAAATTGATGTAATCTGTTCAGTAAAATATCCTTAACAATATAACAGGTATTAAACCAATCAGTGTCTCAGATGTCAGACTTTTGTTTGGTTGCAACCAAATAAAATTTGAATTTCATTCCTCTTTTTAGTTCCAATTAGAAAAATTAGTTGTCTCACCATTTCTATTTTATTCTATTAATATTTTTTTCTTAAACAAACGGATACATTTTATGATGTTTTATCTGTAAAACTTATTACAATTATTAAAGAGTTCATCTGTACTTAATGTTGACCCTAGTTAGTTACAGTATATACTTGTTTTCCTATGCAACACCCCTGTTGCATCACTTGGTGTCTCTTGTGTCTGGAAATTTGTGCATTTGGTAGGAGCTTTTCTTCATGCAGAAGTTGTTTTTGGTCAGGGGCAAAAACACTTCTGGCTCATGATGCAGTCTTTTCAGAGTGTTTGGTTGTTTAGATTAAAAATAAAAACCGAAAGAAAAAAAAAACCTCAACAAAAGTTAAAATAAATGTAATTCTTCCATATTTCTTTCTATTTCCATCTCTCGTGATGCTTCAAAGGTTACTCTATGTCATCACTGATACCTTAAAAAAAATCAGGCTGACTATAATATTTTATATGCAGCATCAACACACTTATCTGTCAACAATTTCAGATCATTGCTCTACAATTACATGAAAGAGGAGAAAACATTTTAATGTAGATATACAAAAGTTCAATATTTATTGACCCCATAACAAACAATCGATGGGTACATAGAAAGGCATCAATACAAGTCCGGTTGAAATAAAAAAAAAAGAAAAGGAAACAACATTTTTGCTCCTCCAATCTTAAAAAAAAAAACAGTGTTGATTTGGCCATTTTGTACATGAAGTCTGTCTATCCTCCTGCATGGCCCCAAACCCCTCAGGAATTCATCCAAGAAATATTACCAGCTTATAGAAAGTGACAACACACACGGAATGAAATATGTTTAGCAATCTTTTAAACCAGACAAAAGTGTTGCCCCAACACTTCTCCTCCTCCTTTTAGTAAATGTGTAGCTGTTTCAAACTCCAGTGGGACGCTCTTGCTCTGAGATGGCTTCAGGTCTCGCTCCATCAGCTGAAAACAAGAAAATTGGACACATTCCTGATCATGCTAGAGACATTTGTAAAACATGCAACAATTTAATTCTGATTGATACACAAAAGCATATTCATTTCTTTAATGTATAATTTAATACAAACTGAATAACTCTTAATACTAACAATGTCTCCTTAATGCAGCTGATTTGATTAACATTTAAAACGATTTACCTAACAACCATAATGTTATTAAATTGTAACTTTGAGTGGTGTATTGTTTCTCTAACCTGGACCGAAAACCTACAGGAAGTCATAGAGCTGCAATGAAATGGCTGTACTGTTGCACAAGAAAATGCTTCCTTACCTCAAAAGTGGTTATCTCCAGCACCTCACTGATGTCATCTTCTTGTTCCGATAGAGGGGTGTTGATCAGCATTGCAGCTTTGGCCACATCTGGATGATAATGCTTCTGCAGTGTCTGTGAAACAGTAAACAAGAGACTGTAGAATGTCCCATACGCTACTGTTACATGAAGCTTATCATGGTTGTAATATTTTCCAGTAGCAATAAATAATAAAGGCTGCACGATGGCGCAGTTGCTACCATTGTTGCCTTTTCAAGGTTTGAATCCCAGGTTTTTCCCACCTTTTTTTTCTGAGCCAATTGCTTGGAGCTACCAACATCTGGTGCTTCCAAAGAGAAAAGACTGATCCAGAGCAGCCATTTGGCCCAGTTTGGTGGGAAAACACTTACCTTAATTTCCCACAAGCTGCTCTCTAAGGCGTGACAAAGAGCTGGATCCTCTTCTTCCATCACATATGGATCTTCAAGAAGCTCTGTCAATGTGAACAGAAACAAATGTAGTTCACAACTGAACCTATGTTGTGTTTAACAAGCAAGTCAGACACAAAAACAAGATTCTTATACATCGCTTTTCACAGTAATCATTTAAATTTAAGAGCTCCAACAGACCCAAAGAGCCATATAGACAAATATAACTCACCATCTTCTGAACTGGGCTTGTGAATCAGAACTCTGCAGGATGGATGGCGTCGGATTAAGTTATAGATGAAGGGCAGGACTATGAGAAGAGCTGTGGGCGGAGCTGTAAGAGCCAAACGAGCCAGGCGTTTGGCGAACGCAGCCACCAGGTAGACTGGCAGGTGACTAGGGACGAGCACAAACAATGCATACATTTTATATGTTGTGTTTGGGCTAAAATGCACTAATACAAAGCAGCAAAGGAGGACTGGTCTTACCTGGAGCTAAGAAAAAGATTGGCCAGATGAAAGAAGCGCGCCCTGTACTTCACGTGGAAAACAGACGGCTCAAGAAGATTGTACAACTTTTTATAGAAATCAGGATAATCTCTGAAAACAAAAACAAACAGCGTTTAATTCCAATTCAAATAGTTTACATTCTTATATATCCCTTAAACATGAACTCAATTAGCTTTAATTTCTGTTATTTCTAATACTACTAAGAAAACAAAATTAATTTGTTTTTGTATGATACTCACAGGTTGTGTTGATGAATGAGGACAAATAGGCCATTTAGGGCCAGGAGACTGATTGCTCCACCTATTAAAATAGAACCACAATACATTTATGTTTTCCATAAATACAGGTATATTCACCTCCACCTCTGCTAAAGATGTGCCAAAAGCTTCAAAATAATTCAAACTTTTGTTGTAGAAGCATAATTTCACACTCAATTTTTTCCTAACAATTTAAATACATTAATGCAATGGGAAAGACAATCTGACATTAAGAGATCATTTTTCATAACAAAATCAACTATGCCACAATTACTGGCATCCCTGAAAATAAATGCAATGTTTTTGTACTTCAAGTTCATCCAAATGCTGGGAAACTTTTAATTAGTAGCCCGTGATTTCCTATTGCCAGGGATATCAATTTGACAGGGCAAGGAAGCCCATTTGTCCTAGCAACTCTTCAAAATGGGAAGGACTAGAAAACCTGCCATTCAAGTAAGTCAAATGTGTGTTGATCTTCAAAAGTCAGGAAATATCAACAAGAAAATAGCTTAACAGCTAAAGTTGTCAATATACATAGTCAGAGCGATCATTAAAAAAAATAAACAACAAAACTGTGACAAAGGCTGGAAGAGAAAGTTTATCTTTCCTCCTCAGACAGTAAGATAGAATGGTATGAGAGGCAGAAAAAAAAATTCAAAGCTATTTTATTTAAGTTATTTGAGAACTGTGGAAAAGTAACCTATGCTCACCACCAAGTATGGACCCAACATGTGACAATATAGAAATGATTCACCAGAAATAAAAATCAGACATAGTCATCTCAGCCTCTAGACCTAAACCCTGTAGGGGGAGCTCAATAAATCTACTGTTCTTTTTAACCCTAACACCAGATTCTCTCCAAATAAATGAACTCAAACTAAAAAGATGGATTCTTGTTTTTTTTCCCAGTGTTAAATTACACTAGTAAAATAAAATATTACTTTTTAAAATCTTTTTATACATCTTTTCTAAGTGCTGATAGTGTTGTAAATGAAAAAGGTGTTCCAAACATAAATTTTGAATGAATTATACTCCCCATAAGATCAAAAACCACAACATCTTTAAAGGTTTTAAAGAAGTCTGATTATAATAAAGAACTATCCAAAATGTTTTTGTTTTAGTTTAATAAACAAACCAAAAACATAAATTTGCAAAAGAACACCTAACAACACATTGTTATAAACTTACCAACATCATAGGCAGCTGTCAAAAAGTCAATCATCAGTATGGGTTTGCTCATGTGCGGCAAGATGGAGTCATGAAGGATTACCAACACCTTTTTATACATGCTACTGGGCAGCTACAACAGCAAATGAGAGGTCAAAACTCAATGAGACTCAGGAAGTAATCAAGGAGGGCAAAATGTTAACTGGGTACTCTAAAGATTTACCTTAAACTTGAGAAATCCCAGCCACATTCTCTCAAAGGCACGTTTATGGTCCTGAAGGGGAGACAGAGCATCGCACAGTTAATTCAGTACAAATTTAAGACAAGTGAAGATAAGAGTTTAAACATTTCACTCACATGCAGTTTTGCAGCCTTCCAATCCTCATGCTTGGCTGAAAAGATCATTTCAGGTTAGTGATATCCAGAAGACTCTCAACGAGTGTTTTTTCTGCTTCTAAATGGTGACTGGTCAGCAAAAACGCATCAAACAGACCTATGCAGTTGTTTCCTGCCAGCTCAAACACTGCCAAAGCACTTACCTTCCTGTTTGACCATGAAGTTTGTAAGCTCCGAGTCCTGGCTTGGCATGCTAATGTTGGACATGAGCATGAACACATTGGACTGATACACAGGCAAGACAGCCTACGAAGAAAAAGCAAAAGCCTAATCAGGTCACATTTCACAGTAAGAAACGACAATAATGAAAGGTACAACTGGAAGGCGGTGGTTTCCTACCTCTTTGTTTTTGTCCATGACCATGGCCACATTATCACGGATGGAGCTCATCACATAGTAACGCACATCTTCCATCTCGAGGAACTCCTGGAACCTGGAGATGAGCAGGGAGTTGTCTGAGCTCAGAGACAGAAGGTTGTGCACCACCGCCTGTCAGCAAAAGAAATCCGAAATGTCAAACGTTTCCTATAACCATAATGATTTGGAGCTTTTTCTAATAAGATGGGAATTTATTAAAACACACAACAGCACGTGACATATTATTTAGTAATAACAAAACTGATAAACTCCTACTTGGATCAGTTCTCTAGGGAAGCTGAAATGTTCACTCCAGTCCAGGTCTTCCAGAGGATGCAGTCCTTGTGCAGCAGCAAATTTCATCAGGCAGCACAGGGCACTTTCCTATATTCAGACATAAGATATACTCCATGCTTACATTGCTGTGAAAAAGTATTTGCTGCCTCATAGATTTCATGTTTTTTTGTCTTTGCTCGTTTTGTCATATTTTAATGTTTCCTTCATTCAAAAACAAACTTAAGTCAGCCAAAAATAACCTAAGTAAATGCTAGATTCTGTTCTACTTTTTCAGAAAAGCTGAGTTTTGTTTCACTAGCCACACCAAGGTCCGATTACTGCCAGATCTACAGAAAGAAGAACATCATTAGAACATCAAGTTGGCCAAAAGATCGCAAAAAGCAACACTTCATGTAAAGGAATTCAAGAACAAATGAGAATCAATGTTGCTGACGTGATTCAGTCTGGAAAGGGTTGTTGAGCCATTTTCTAAGACTTTCAGACTGCAGCAAGCAGTAACCTTACCAAGAGTGACAGGCCCACCAGGATTTTTTTAGGGGTGCAACAGTGATTCATCCATGAGGTCCCAGAAGAACACAGAACAACAACTAAAGCTCTGCAGAGTGTTACTGATGAAAGAGCAGGGACTAAAGCAAAAATTCAATCTATGGGAAAGTTCACAGCCAAAAACCACTGATGACCAAACAGAACACAAACGTATCGCTGAAAATCCCCCCAAAAAACATCCTGATGATCCCCAGGACTTTTGGGAAAATATTCTGTGGACTCACGACACAAAAGTAACAGTTTTTGGAAGGTGTGCATCCTGTTACATCTGACTAAAACTATCGCAACATTTCAGACAAAGCCCATCATTTTGTTAGTCAAACATGGTAGTGTGATGGTCTGGACCTGCTTTGCTGCATCAGGATCCAGGTGACTTGTCATAATTGATAGAAGCATGAATTCTGCTCTCAACCAGAAAACCCTGAAGGACAATGGCATGGCATCGATTTATGACTGGACGCTCACATAGGCTCGGTTGAACGGTTTTTTCGCCTTAATAGATGACACTTAAATTTAAAAACTTCATGTTGTATTTAGTTGAGTTTTTGCTGTCTAACAATAGATGTTTTTTTCAATTATCTATAACATTTAAGTGTATAAAAAAAAAAAAAAAAACCGTGTGGGGGGGAACACTTTTTCACAGTATCAAGGTTTTATAAATTCATACATAAAGCATTTACTAACATTGCATGTAAAATAATTAGTTTATTTTTGTAACAATCACAAACTGGTTGATCTGACTGAGCTGGGACATAAACGGACAGTTTTACAGTTGAGGAAGGGCCGGTATATATGCCGAACTACCCCCTGCATTAATTTAACCATCTAACAGGATTTCTGTTTTTGAAAAAAAAAAAAAAAAAAAATTGCAAAAATCCAAAGTTATCTCACCTTAATTTCATGTGTTTCATGGTTGAGATGCTCCAGCATTATCTCCACACAGCTGTTGTAACGGTGTCGTATAAAAATCTTGTACTTCTCCTCTGGGCTGTGCTCATCTGGAGCAGAATATAATAAAAAAGAAATCACTCACAGCTTCAAGGCCCAAAAACCTGATGCTTAGTATCCACAACAGGGTGTTAAGATGATAGACAGTTACACCCCACAGCTCATTTTTGAAGAATAAAAGCCAAAATGAAAAATAAAATCTAAAATTTGTTTTGTCACATTTGGCAAATCATAGCTAATCAACAAACACATAAGAGTTCACCCTAAGCATTTCCTTTTTTGTTTTTTAGAACATAAACATAAGTGTAACAATTCTGCTTTATTCTAAACTTTATATCTTGAAAATGTGGCTGATCCAATTAGTTTGACATGACTGGCAGACAGGCCATGATATTCAGACATGTTATACCTTTAAAGTTGTATAATTCAGTAATTTAAAAGTTGCATGTTCCTCCAACTCAAAAAGGACTCTTTCAAGGACAAAACACACTCACTGGCACATCTTACAATTCCTAAAAAAAATGTAAAACACACATTTTCTCTATGACTTTCTGTTTCCCTGGGGAACAGTGGTTCTTCAAAATAGGAAAGACAAGAGAACGTGCCATTCAAGTAAGGCAAATGCAGGTTGATCTGACAAGAAAAAACCTACTCACTTAAACTTCCCCATATCTATAATCAGAGCAATAGTTAGAAAGCTTAAGTCCACTGGAATTGTGACAAACAAGGCTGGATGGGGTCCAAATTAATGTTGCTTCCATACAGTGAGTGGGGAGAAGGTTTAATTACAAAAAAAAAAAAAAAAAAAAAAAAAAAAAAATCAAAGTTCACTGTTACAGAAGAGCAGAGTGGCATATTGGTATGCAAGGCTCCAGAAAAACCACTAGAAGTTATCTATATGAGAGCTGTTTTTTAAAGCATGCTAGCTGAAGGCCTTTGCTATCCTATCATCACAAACTTAAATTTAGCATTTCTTAAAGGGGCAGTAATATGTAAAATCCACTTTTTTGAGGTTTACATCATGTTATAATGTTATTCACTCATCAAAAACATACCTGGGGTGTTGCCTTGATTCTTTCACGCATGTTTGAGAAATCCTTTAATCTCCCTTGGCATTCAGCTGTGCAAAATGCCTGGATAGACCAAGCGCCACCTTTGAGACCCAGCTCCTCCTCGGAGTTGCAGTTTCTAAGCTTCCAAGCTTCTGCCTCACAGAACACCCCCCCCCCCCCCCCCCCCCCCCCCCCCCCCCCCCCCCGCGACTTCCCCACTCAGCTCCTTCAATTGCTCAACAGATGTGGAACTGCACATCTGCTGATCTCATTATATGAGCTTCTCAGTATACTTCTCAGTGAAATGCCGATTAAAAATGTTGTTAAAAGGTTAATAAAGGAGCTGGTATGGTGACTTCCTGAAGGCAGAGTTTCAGAAAGAGCAGGAGTTTTTAAAGTGACAGAGGCCCAATTTCAAGGTGTTAAATTACAAAGTCAAATTTATTTAAAGTCACATTTGATATATACAGCATTTCTGTAACAACTGAAGGTAACATAGTTACTTGATTGTGCTATAAAATGATTCTATGTGGCTGGAAAATACATAATATTGCCCCTTTAAGAACTAGTCTGACTTTATTGGAAGCATTTGCGTTGGTCATCTGAGATTAAGATTGAACTTTTCGGCAATAAACACTCCAGGTGAGTCAGGCGCACAAAAATATGAAGATGTGGTAAAGAAACTAAAGTACACTGTAAAGTATGGTGGACAATAGGTAATTCTATGGGCCTGCTTCATTCAGGAAAAATACTCTAACAGTTTCCCAAGTGGTCTTCAGAGGGCTTCATAAACTTAATCCATATGTTACCAGAAGCTCATGATAAATTAATAATTACAACTGTTTATCTCACAAGCCAAATGTCACTTAGCTTCCACCATCTCAACTGTTTAACTGTATAACGTTAGATCAGGACACTTACCCTTCAACGCATCATCTTCCTCTGGGAGCTTTCCAATAAATAGTTCCTCTCTCTCCAACAATGTGCAGAACAGCTTGCAGCAGGCATTAACAGCGCTGATAACATCCTTCTCTTTTTCTGACTGTGTATATTTAGAAGACAAACGCGGACAAGCATGCGCCCATTAGCTCAACAAAACGTGTATGCGATAAATGTTAAAATGTGCAGGGTATTTTCAATTCTCTCACCTGAAGAAGCTCGAGAATGTCAAAAACGTCATTGGCGTGCTTTCTACTTTCAAGTACACGCTCAACGATACCTTCCAAGTCGATTTTGATCTTTTTTCCATTAGATTCCGAACTCACGTTGCGCTTTTTGGCCGGCGCCATGTTTGTTGACCGTGGGTGGTGCGTTCGTATGTCCACTGGAGAATAGGACAAATGATTTACACAAAAAACAGAGCAGTGGATTGCAGTTTGCGTCGTGACCTCAATCTGCGTCGGGAAAAATTGAATGTGAGGGAAACGCACTATCCAAGTGATAGTGAAAAGTTATAGTCAAGTTTGAATGTAGTTATAAAATTCTGAGCTTCATAATTAAACTAATGCGACTGATTTAGCTCCATAAAGATCCCTCGCAAACTTGTTTTCATCGTAGACTTCCATTCATATGTAAATACTTTAAAGTTAACTACAAATAAGAACGTGGAATTCACATTGCTGCATCTTCAAAGTTTATTTCTGATTGACCCTCAATGACAAGAATCATAAAGTGCATTTAGTTATTGTATATTTTCATTTGCTACAATTTCTTTGTAGAGGATTGTTTATGTTCGTGATGATGTCAGTCTGTGGCTTTTAATTTGTATTTGCAACAAAAGACAAAGTTTTTGAAAAACAACAAAACACTGAATGTGAGGGAAATCAATTAGATTTCTGGAAATTATTAAAGCATATTTTAGCTATAACTGCTGCAAGAAATATTGGAATTTGCCATAAAGTGTCGAAAAACAACAGGATGGTTATACAATGTTTGTGTTACAATTTTTTATTTATTTATTTATTTTTTTTTTTTTGGTCTGCTGTTCACATACTTTTCGTGCATTCCATTGTGCATTACTGTACTCTGGTAAAAAACTGGAACATCAAACGTAATGAAAGTTCCTTAAATTAATGTGGGGTTTGAGTTTCTCATGGTTTGTATTTTATTTAGTCAGTGTTAACTTGGAGCTGTGCAGTCTTTGCTTTTGAACATGTCCCTTTAATGTTTGCATGAATACAGTTTAGAGAAATATATTAATATCCAAGCTGAATAGTTACAGCAGTTATGGGTTTCTAATTTGCAACTAGATGTGACATCATCACCAGTACTAAAAACACAGAATGTCTCTGCCAATTTTTTTTTTTTTTTTTTGAAAGGGGAGCCTAAAATTTAGCAACTGGTGGTATGCTTGCTAAAAGTGCCCAAATCGTTTGGAGGTTCAAAGAGGAATGGAAAAAGCAAATGAGCTGGACTAGCAGTCCTTGCCACTGTCTGATAGTGTTATCCAAGATATTTTTACTGTGAAATATCATCTCTGCTGCTTGGAAATTGAGCTGTTTGCATGTCATGACACTAATGAGACTGTCATACAGCAACAATCTTCAGTCAGAGGCCTGTTTAGATTTATTGCAAAACTGACTTCTACTGGAGATCCTTCCTCCCCACAGCATCACTATCCACAACCTTTTGAAGATACTTTGATAATATAAGGTTCACCAACATACAATTTCCC
Source organism: Anableps anableps (assembly GCA_014839685.1). Taxonomy (NCBI): domain Eukaryota; kingdom Metazoa; phylum Chordata; class Actinopteri; order Cyprinodontiformes; family Anablepidae; genus Anableps; species Anableps anableps. The sequence continues at coordinate 11,389,231 of CM026081.1, forward strand.
TTTGGGATAAATAAAGTATTTTTGAATTGAATGGGATAACAGTGAGTCTAATAATGTAAATGTGTAACCAACTTAATAGAATAAACAATATTTAAGTCAAAATCATTCATCAAAAATTGAATTAATTTTGTTAAAATTATTTCCTTTTTATACTCCCTTTGGTAGAGTTCACCAGGAAGCAACTTAGATTGTCCCTATGGCTCTTCAAATAAACTACAGCATCTGATTGGTTAATCTGCACAACAATTCCAGACCAAACTACTTATTTGTATGAGTGTGACAGGTAAAACTGACAGACTAAATTAATAATATGCTGTGCCACAGGAGTCAGAAATTATTGAATACATTTTATATGCTTTTAATAAAGATACCCAAACTTGAACTGTTAAATTCATTTTTATGCATATTATTTAACATTGAACATTTTATTCTCAATAAATGTATTCCTTACATAAAATTTATAAATGTTTAAGACCTCTGATGTATTACATTTTTGCTTTTGCTAAATACTTCAAATTTTACTTGACCATTTCTAACATCAACTATGCTATAAAAACAAATTTATAATAAGCAAATATTCTTCTAGCAGTCACTCAGACTGATTTTTACTTTCCTGAAGTAAAACATGTCAGTTGATGACCAGCAGATGGTTTCCTCTACCAAATGACTAAATTAGAAGGCAACTGCTTTAGCAAGTTGTATTTCCAGACACAAAAAAAGATATTAGCGAGTCAAATGATTAATTTCACTTTATCTTTTACTATTTATAAAAATGTAAGAAACACAGTCAGAAATGTTGGAAATAAATAACTCAAGAATTAAGAGGTTTCTGATCTAGGGCAAATTTCACAACTTGAATCTAATCAAAATTAAAATTTTAGGGGACATTTTAAAATGCTCAAATAGGTATTGTTTATCATTTCAAATAGGTCGCATCCATAGTCAATTTAAATAATAATAATGACCACTGAGAATTAAAAAACTGACCATAGAGAACTGAGAATGGTTTTATTATGCCAGCTGTTAAACACAATTGTTCTTAATATTTAAAACAAAAAAAGAGATAATACCACATAGTAAAAAATATATTTCTTTGACAAAAAGCATCTCTCCACAGGCGGTCTAATCAGAGTCATTCCCTTCATCTGCATTCTCCTGTAGGGAAAATGAGAGAGACAGTTAACTACAATATAACAATGTAATTTTTCCCAAATGCAGCAGATCAGATTATCAACTTAATAATTTAGATGTACCTGTTTTTGGTTCTTACTGTCTTGTGTTCCAGTAACTGTTGCTTCAAAGTCATGGATGGGAAGAGTGGACATCCAGCTGACCATGGAGCCCTCCTCACATTCCGTCTCAATAATGGTGGGATAAATGTGAGCCTCTTTGAAGGCCTTGATTGCCTCCTCTTCGCAATCCCACTCCAGCCGCTCGTGCAGCCCGTCCCCTCCGAAGCGCTTGTTGTATCGGTCAAAGTGAACCCTCTCTAGTACCAGCCCGAGACCCGGAGCTTTTGGGACGTCCACCTTCTCCTGACCCCAGCTTCGCTCTATCACCTGCTCGTCGGCGTAGCCCTTGCTCACTGCAATCACCAGGCCAATCATCTTGCGAATCTGGTGCAGCATAAAGCTCTGGCCTCGCACTGTGATCACAGCAAACTCGTAACTGTTGCGCACAAAAGGCTCTCCACAAGACATCTCTGTGATGTAGCGACGGGCACTGGGGTCAGTTGAAGCCTTCTGGGAGGTGAAGTTGTGGAAGTTATGGGTGCCTTTGTAGAGGGCAAAAAGCTGGTTCACCTTCTGAAGAGTCTCAGCTTCCAGGCGAAATGCCGCTATTTTCTCAGTGTCATAGTCTTTGGGGGAAAAGGCCACAGTTGGGAGCATGTAGGAGTATGTACGAGCGTCGCACTTGTTTTTGGAATTAAATCCCTGGGTCACTCGCTTGAGTCCTGTTGGAGCAAAAGAGATACATCATGAGCACATCCCTGACTTCCAGTTTAAGGTATTAGAATTGCACCAGTTTTTAGTTTTTGTTAACTTCTGACCTGTCGATACGGATTCTAGCAGCTCTGACTTCACCTTAATAACTATAAACAACAGCATCTGCATTTTCTTTTTCATATATAGCATTTTATTTTAGTGATTAGCACAGCACTTAGCATTACAGCCTTCACCTGAGCAATGCATAAAGCCAGAATTTAGGTCACAAAGCTCATGCAGACTTTTCAGATCTATTCAGTCCTGCAGCTACAAGATAGTTGTTTTATACCAGCCTCAACAAATTATCTGCATCAGATTCTGCTTAGCAACATATTTTAATATCAGATGGACTCTACATCTGCTCTTTTTCTTCAGCAGGTGCCTTTGCTTTGTAACATATCACCACATCACTGTTGTTCCGCAATCCTGTATTACCCCTTTACAGTTCATGGTGGTTGCAGCCTCCCAAGGTGAACCAGGGGCTTAATATTGGTTTGGAAACTTCAACCTCTCAACCCATGTGAGGACTTTTCAGTTGATTCCGAGACAAATAGTACAACTGTGGATCACAGGCTGAAAGAAAGATCTGAGAGGGGCATCTGAATCTTCTTCCTACAGTAACAACTTGGATAATAAAAAGTGTTGTCATCAGTGCGAGCTGTTTAGTTCTTATGTATCGGCCAGGGACGTCAAACTGAAATCAGCCAATCCTGTTCACCAGCACATTTGTGCAAGTATTTACAATAGAAGAATCTTACCAAGAACTCTAATCTGTGGCGGCAAATGCGCGTTGATTTTTTCTATTATGTCCTCAATCAAACGTAGCTTCAATGAAACCACTTGACCAGCAGCAGAAACACCCTACAGAAGCATAGAAAAAGACAACAAAGTATCCGTTACAAAAAAAAAAAAAAAAAAAAAAAAAAAAAAAAAAAAAAAAAACTTTATTATATTGATAACATCCTAAAAAATAAACAAACCAGCCAAGGTATCATCAAATAGGAGGAAAATAATACACACAATGCTTTACTACTTAACTTTTATTAGCAACAACAGAGCAAATGGGTTTTTTTTTTTTTTTTGTAGATTTTTTCCCTCAAACTTGCAATGCATATTTGAGGTGCATGAACACATACCTTATCTGTTCTGGCACATCTTTGGAAGGACATCTTCTTCATGTCATCACCATGGTTTTCAGGAATGCAACCAGATTTAACTAGAGCAGTGACCAGATCATCTTCAATGGTTCTAAACTGGGAGTTTCCAGGATTCCTCTAAATTAAAAAAACAGGGGGGAAAAAAGGACACAATTAATAAAAGTTAATATCTATTAAAATACCACAACATAAAATGGTAAGAATTATAAACAAGCACCAAGTAGCAAGGTTTCTTTTGTATCAGAGCATTTTAAGTATGGTTGGACCCATCGACAAAATGCTTGTTTCAGTGAGGATTTACCCCAAAGTTTGTTGTTAGGATGTAAAAGAAAGGTGCTTTTACTTCATCCCTTTTAACTGGTTTCATTCTAGTTATTTCTTACACAAGGAACAGTGACTGATCTGCCATTTTGGCTCCAATCAATGGATTGGTGATCATGCAACTATCTTCCTCTCAAAAATAGGTACTTTGTTTGATGTTGTAATTTTGAGAAACCCAATTAATAATATAAGGAAACATACCAAGAATATAATTTGATATCCTTTTTTTTTAAGTCCTGATAGCAATGTCGTACATTATTTTAGAAGCAATCAGAATAACTGTTGCTTTTTTTTTTTTTTTTGCTAACTGGATGAGGCAGGTTTAATTTGGAAGGTACTTTTTTCATCATTTCTGATGCAGTTCAAGGATATTGCAACATTGTTACACCCAGCAAGTGAAAATACCTGCATGCCATAATATCCCTTTCCAGAATATGCCAAAAGGAGGACGACTTTCTTCTTTGGATACTTCTTGTCATCTTCATTGTGCTCCTCTTCTGCTTTTACTCTTTTAGTGGCTCTGTCAGCTGAGTCCTCATTCTCCTCATTCGGCCTTTTTAACAGCTTTGCAGTCTGTTGGTCTCTGGATTCTTCACTCATTGTGCACAAAAACTTAAAACCTGCAAACGTATATTTGTGAAACTAGGACAAGATGCTACACCAGAAATAATAAATAAGACGTTAATGTGTTTTTATCTTGACCTACCGTTTCTCTCTAGCAACTGTCTGTAGTTAACTAAGGCACTTAATAGTGGTCGGGTTTTAAACATGTCAAGCTAAAAAAAGTCATGGCAGGCTCCTGCAGCACCGTCGACATCCAACGTGTTCCATCAGTTGAGAAAAATATCGCGATATGCGTTCATGAAACTGCTGTTAACTGTAACTCTTTATAAACTTCGGTGAACAGAGTAAACCCTGCTGAAAAAAAACTGAAACATCCCATAGAAGAGGCTGTATTCCTTCCTCAGAGATGTTCTCGGTCACACATGGTGCTGATAACTTTGACCTCAAAAAATATCGCGAGATTTCGGGTTTGCAACGGTAAGAGGAAACACGTGATCTCCACAGAAGGAGGAAATAGGTCCGCTCTACCTCCGCATGCAGAATTGAGCTCCACGACAAGGTAAATTATTTTCTTGCAACATGTGAATTACTTTCTGCATGGAGGATTGCATGGAGGATAAATAACTGGTGGTGTTATGCTGTGTTGCAGATTTTTCGCCTATGTTGTATATGTCGCCTGTGTTGTCTATTGAAATTTAAAGTAGTGTTTGCAGTTTACCCAGAACTTTATTTTAATCTTTTTTGTTGACATTTTTGGCTAAATAATTGCATTGCATCAGATGGACTGTCACTTCTTGCTATGCTTAGTTAATGCTCCCGCTCAGTGGCGGCTGTTCCAGGACTTCCCCCATTGTTTATAACTTATTACAGTTTCATGAATGTTCTGTTTTTGTGTGTAATTACTGTGTTTCTACAAAATCTTTTTTCTTTTCTTTTCTTTTTTTTAATCATTTAAATTTAATGTTCTTAATTTTTGGACTTAAAATAGTCGTGGATGCATGAAAAATGTCCACAGTTGTTAAAGTACGGTTGTTGGCTCCTAAATTTGTCAAATTTTCTTCTCGTTTTTGTCTTTGTTTTTAGAGAAAACTACAAGCCGCATAATGTGGGGAAGCAATAAGCCCTATCTAAACACATTTATCCCCAGACACTCCTTCCTCATAAACCTGCAAAAGAATGGTTTCTCAAGCTACCTTGTTGTCTGTTTAAGAAAGTAAAATTTAAACATTCTTGTTATTCAGTAGTATCTCCTTCATTATGGGAAAATGTATATTTAATGAGATTCAGCTTGAAAACAGGGATTTAAATAAAAATATCATCGGAATGATATTTTTGCTAAACATCATTCCGATGTTTAGCAAAAATATCACCATTGCTCATCTTCTACTATGTTGCAGCCCTGATTTGAGGTTAGATTATAATGCCTTTAGGACTTGGTGAGGACCATGTCCTTCTTATTCTACCCTGATATGCTACACCATAGATCTGAAAGAGAATATACTTGCTTTTTAATATGACTGTATATTAGCTTAGTACAAAATGACTGTGAATGAAACTGTAAAAGGAGTTAAAATCTTTAACTGCTCTTTCCCTGCATTGTTTTCTGTTTTAGATGCATGTCTCAATCTTTAATCTTAACTCAAAGATTGCATTGGAAGAATGCAACACTTGCTGTAATAAACTGTTCCACTGCCCCATTTGCCCCAACTTTGACCCCACTGTGAAGGAAAGGATCGAGAAACACATGAACCATCACATTAGCCATGGTTTGCCTTATAAAGGTATGTTGGTATTATATGTATGTGCTTGTATGTAAAGTGCGTTGTATAAGAATTAATCCTGTTTGGGCATTTTAACATTTTGTCATGTCACAACTTTAGTGTATTTTGTTGGTATTTTATGTGATTGACAAACACAAAGTAGAAAATCACTGTTGCTTTTTTTTAAACATTGTTAACCTCTTTTTTATTTTGTAGGGTTTGTTCGACACATTGGTTTGTTCCACCTTTTTTGTCCAAGCAATAGGCTTGGAATGTGATCTAATCTTGTCTCCAGTGGTTACTTACATTTATGGTGTGTTCACCTTCGATTCTTGTGAAGTTGCAGATAATGTTGTTCTTGTCCTTATGGTTTTGTTTTATATTTGGGCATCATTTGATAGTTATTTTATTTACCTTTTTGGATATTATTGTATGATAAATTACTTGTTAATAAACAGTATATTGCCAAAACTATTGGGTTGTCCCTCCAAATCCATGAATCTTAGTGTTTCATCCACTTTATTGGCCATGGTTGTATTAAATCCAACACCCAGACATGTGGACTGCTTCAACACACGTTTGAAAAAGAACGCGTCCCCCATAGGAGCTCAGTAAATTCCAACTTGTTAACTAACTATTCCACAATGAACTGTTAGTTATATTATAACAAATTTGAAGTGACTGGGAAATGATACAAGTGACATTTCACATATTGTTCTTTGTTCCTTTGTTGTGTACATTGGAACACATAAAATATGGAGCAAGTGCTTCGATAAACAATCATCCAAAGGATGACAGAATTAGGATCATTTCTTTGATTAAAAAACACCTTTATGAAGTGTTGGAGAGTCCAGAAGAGCTGTGACTACTTAATGGCAACACACATGCACATAAAACACACTTCTTTTATTCACCATAAAGGCTTTCATATTTTCCATGTATTTGAAATTTACATATCTTGGTGATTATTTTTGTTATTATTTATTTCTCAGGGACAATGTGTAAACATGTCAATCTTTACTAAAAGAAGAGATTATTTACACCAGATTTAGCTCCTACTACTTTCCATCTGTAATCCCTGGGCAGATCACAGCTATAAAATACATTCAGCATGCATGTATTTCATCTGGAGCCATTTACACCAAACATTCTAATCCATTTATAGCCATTTACACCACACTTTAATCTACCATTTAAAACAAGTGCATCAATTTACTTCACAAATAACCCTAGTTAATGCGTGTTTTAGTACATGTTTCCTTACCTAGGTTACTTTTCATGATTGGAAGACCCTGACCAGGATTTTTATTTCTCCCGTATACTGATCCAAGTCATTTACTGTAAAATCTGGCCTCTGCAGACACCAAGTGTAGGTCAGTAGATGCCGAGGTGCATAGTGCACAGAAGCCCCCAACATTTTCAAGGGTCAGTAGCTACAGACCTCCTAGCTTCATGCCTGCAGATTAACTCAAAAACAATGTGTAGCGAGCTTCATGGGATTGGTTTCCATGCCCATGCAATTGTGCCCTAGCCTTGGATTACTAAATGTAAAGCGTGCTACCCTTAGACTATAGAGCAGTGGAGATGTGTTCTTTGGAGTGACAACTTGTGCTTTTGCACTTGGCAATCCAGTGACCAGGTCTAGGTTTGACAGTTGCTGAGGGAACAGCTCTTACCTAACTGGTAGTTCCAAGTCTAAAGTTTTGTGCAGAAATTATTATGATCAGGGGCTGTTTTTCAGGAGCTGAGCTCAGACACATTGTGCCAATGAAAGGAACTGTTAATACTTCAGCTTACCAACACATTTTGGACAACTTCATGTACTCGACTTTGTGGGAACAGCTTGGAGATAATTATACCAACACACATGCACATCAGTGCACAAAGCAAGGTCAATAAAGATACAAATGAGTGAGTGTAGTGCAGAGTACTGACTGGTCTGCACAGAGTCCAGACCTCAACCGGGATGCAGTTTACACCTTTGGGATGAATTAAAGCAAACTTGGTCAAGGTCTTTTCGTCCTACAGAAATGTCTGATATCACAAATGCTCTCTTTGAAGAATAGTCAGAGATTCCCAAATACACACTAACCCAGTGGTCTCAAACTGCAGCCCTTGAGGGCCAGAGTACTGCAACTTTTAGATGTGTCCCTTGTCCTACACACTTGAGTTAAATGGAGAAACTGCCTTACTAGCATGCAGCCAAGCTCTACAGATCTCTGCTAATGAGCTAATATTGGAGCCAGGTATGCTGAAGCTGAGAGACGTATAAATGTTGCAGGACACCGGCACTTGAGGACTGGAGTTTGAGACCACTGCACTAACCCATGTGGAAAGCCTCCCCAGAAGCATTGAAGCTCCAAAGGATGGGTCAACACCACATTAACCCCTCTGTATTAAGAGTGGGAAGTCATTAAAATTAATGTGTGTGTATCGGCAAGTGACCCAATACTTTTGGCATTATAGTGTAAATATAATTTTATTGCATATACATTTTTGTTTTTTCTTCTGCAGACAAAATTTTACTCCGATGCAGCCTTCAGTGTAGGCCACATGGACATTTCCACTGCCCTCTCTGTTCTAGGACAGTCATGCGCCGTTTGGATATGAAAAGGCATTTATTGATATGTGAGGGAGTTATCGAAAAAGATCCAAGCCTAGAACCATGTCTGCCACCCACCTCACCCCCTAAGGACCATCTTATTAAGCTACTTTCTTCACCCTCTGTGAAGCCTCTCCTGCAAGTCGTCCCCCCCTCCAAGAAGCCTCTCCTGCAAGGTGCTCCACCCTCCATGGAGCCCGTCCTGCCAGACACGGCACCTGTTACAGTTTCCGATCCACAACCCTCCACGTCTTCGGAAGAACATTCTTATTCACAACCCTCTGGGCCTGATGTAACCATGGCTTATGGAAACGCAGTGAAATGCCCTCACTGTAATAACAATATTTACTTGCTTATGTTCAACAAACCTCCCACTTTTAACATGAATAACTGAAACTTGTGTGATGGAAGTTCATTCAGCAGTTCTGTAAAAGTCAAAGGAGGGACTGTACATTTCCTTCTTATTGCTGTGCCATTGGTCTGTCTGTAATCAGGCTTTATTCTGAAAGAAAAATACCAGAGTTATCTCTGAATGAATGAATACGATCTGCAGATGGCATGTGATCACGCGCAGGGAGGCAGAATCTTTAGATCAGTGTAATGTTTCACCCACCATAGATTAATAATTTTTAGTTGTTTTCTTGATGTTTTGATTGGTTCTTAATGTACATGAAAGGTGAAACACTGAAACATTTTTGACATGCTTCTTAAATTCTTTTCAAGTTCAGTTGTAATCTGGACTATATGTACAAATAAAATGTACAAATATCATTATTAATGTTTTCACATGTTTTAAATAAAAACCAAAAAGTTTAGAAGGGTTAAAAATCTGAGAAACCGTTAATGTGGGAATGACCGAAAGGAATCTTTATTACATTATATTTAATACAAAAAAGTGCACAGACATTTTGCAGTAACATGTTGACAGTTCAGGGTCAGATGTTCTCATCAGCGGCATGAAAGTCACATTAATTAGGTTCCTAAATTATTTTGCTTGAACATTAAACTACATATTAGGAGTGTATGTATAGTTTGAGCCTTGGCCAGTTACAGAAAATCCACAATAAATACAGATTTGTGCTGTCAGTTTTGTTCCCAGACATGTTTAAAGTTGTATGTTATAATATTAAATATATTTGTTTACTGAACTTGTTTGAAACATGTTTCTAATTTACTGAATTTTAACTGCAGTCTTTCTCTTTAAACTGTTTACGTCAAATTAATGAAAAGCAAGGTGACAAACAAAAACATTATTTCCACAAGATGGCAGCTTGATACGTTGGCGACATTGCCGTATTGGGCAGGAAACTTATCAGGATGGTATTTTGATTAAACTGGAGAAATACAACTTTCCATTAAATTCTTTTTGGTTATATAGTCCCAAAACAAGGTGTAAAACAAGTGTAATCTAAAGGAACCTTTCAAATTCATATTAAATTCATATGCTGTTGTATACATTATATAATTTGGTCCAAATTCAACTCAATTCATTCTAATTAGATTCAAGTTTAAATGGTTGATGTTTTGGAGTGTTCATCACAAAGTCCTGATCTTGCCCCTAAATATTCGATTTATGGGTAGACCCAAAACAGTGTGAGAGCAATACAGCATACAAACCTGGTTCAAGGTGCCCTGCAGGAACCTTTTCAGCAACCAGTACATTTTTGGGGGGTAGTTATCCCCTCCTCCCCTGTTTCCACTGTAGCAACCAGGGACAAATCACACAAAAACCATGGTAGGGAGGTAGGACTGTTTGAATGGACCCTAAACTAAAAGTGGAGTGTTGTATTGGGAGGATGCTGAGTACTTTTTGTTGAATAAAGATCCCCAGCATTTTATTTACTTCTCTCCATTTCATATTTTCAGTTACCTGTGATGCAAATATTTAAATAAAGGAAGCACAGACTTATTTTTAACATCTTGCCAGAGATGGAGACAGAAATACTTTCATCAAGGCTTTCTTTTCAGATATTTTAACCAGGAAAGTTAAAATACTTTTTTGTGTTTATGCTCTGAGATACAAAATAAAGCCAAGACTGTTGATCATTCACTGATTTTAAGTTTAAATGTAGAAGACATCCTGCAGCATGCTTCTGTTTTTCCATGGAGATACATTTCCAAGACTTTATTTATGAAACATCTGTGGATTATTCCACTTTTTCTGAGATAAAACTAGTTTTGATTCTAGTTTAAAGCCTAAACTTTATGAAGCTTTCATAAATTATTTCTTTAGAAAGCGAATCCAAATCTCAATACATTTTCCTACAGTTTGGATATGTATCTGTAGGTTTTAACACTGCACCATAAAAACACCATCCCCATTTTTATCTTTTCAGTTTATTATTAATGTAAGACATTGTGAAAACCCTGTACTCATTTCTTTCCTCATCACGAAGAGAAATGTTGGTTTTTCAGATAAAATCTAAAGAAGATAAATGAAGGTTTGTGGCTTTAGCATCACAAAATGTGAAAACGTTAAATGGAAAAGAATGCTTTAATTGATGGCAAGTTATTGTCACATCTATCCATCACACACACTGTCGAAGTTAGCTCATTCTCAGTTTGTCATCACCTCTTCACTATGACCAGGTTATCAGAAACAACCAATGTCTGATCCCGAGCTCAACCATAAGCCATCTGTAAACATACTAAACAACTAAAAACAGCAGCTTAATTGCAGGGGTCCACGCACTCCTGCAACAAATTATTTAAAAATCATAGTTATATCAGGATGACCAACTCTCAAAAAATTTTTAAAAATTAGATGCTACAATTGGTTTTAAAAGGAAAAAATAGCTATGCAAAGCAATGTTATTTTCCAAAGTTGGACTGTGAAGGTCAGAAAAAGCTAAGCCTGTAGTATTGTGTTTTTAACCACTTGAGGGCAGTAAAATTGCATTAATTTGAAATTTCTTCAACGTCATTGAAGGATGTATTTTTTCCATGCATATCCAACTGTCCTTGAAAAAGTCATACGATATTTTAGGAAATAAAATGTTGCACCGAAAATTATTCAGCTTAGGGAACACAAGTGACAAAAAATGCCTAAACTTCACATGCTATAGTACATGTAATTGGATGTGTACGTTATGAATTTAAAGATTCTATCTATCTATCTATCTATCTATCTATCTATCTATCTATCTATCTATCTATCTATCTATCTATCTATCTATCTATCTATCTACCTATCTATCTATCTATCTATCTATCTATCTATCTATCTATCTATCTATCTATCTATCTATCTATCTAAGATAGATGGATAGATGAACACCTCATGTTGTTTGTCTTATGCTTTCCACTCATTATATTGTACTGTGACTCATGTTACTGTCACATTTTGATAACTAGTTGAGTCAGATTTTGTTGCCAAGAAAATTAAGCACTTCCATTGCGAGCTGTTTATGTCTCTCTCAAGGGCACCTCAACAAAAACTATTTCTGGAGAAAAGTCAACATATTTTATGTAAACTATCTCAACCTGGGATGCTCTTCGATAAATTTGATTTTTCCTGCTACCTTATAAGGTGGCGGAGTAGTTGTCAGCTGGAATCACAAACATACTAGGGTGAAAACAGGATGTGATGTGCAAGATCTAGTGAGAACCATTTTATGTGATCCTGAGGATTTTCCTGTTTAACAATACATTTTTCATGTTTTATCATACAGCTATTATATAACTGCTAAGGATCATTGTCTCACATATCTTGTCAATATAATCTCCTTAACTTTACAAATACAAAGTTAAAGTTTGGATGAAACTGAATGTGTGCAAGGCGAATGGGATAATGTAACGATCGTTCTTGTGGTGCAACCAAGGTGGAACTGCTCTGATAAACTGACAAATCACACTGTTAAGTGCATCAAAAATTACATAGAAGTAATATCTTGTGTCATTAGGAATTTTCAAAGAACATTTTGCGACACTAATTTCGGTCATAATTAAAACTATATACACCCACACAAGGAGTCGAGAGGTGATGGTTCTTGAATGACTGGTGCCCTGGGCGAGCTTCTGTTCCACCATTCCAGCCCCGACCACTGAGCAGTTCCTGAAAATGTAATTTCTTCTGATTTTCCTGATGGGTGTCGCTAAATGTAGCACCCAGATGCTCTAGCTCCGGAGTCTTCAAATCCAGGCTCCGAGGGTCGGTGTCCTGCAACTTTTAGGTATGTCTCTTTTCACCAAAATATGACAATAACAGTCTTTACCTAGTTCAAGAAGTCTCAATTTCAGCTGCAACAGTCAGATAGTACCGTCAGTATTTGGCATTATAAACACAAAAGCATGGATCACACTTTATGCCCTTTTGTACCAATTTAGCATTGTTTAAAGCATCATAGTCAATGTGAGTATTGTTGCTGACCATGTCCGTCTCTTTATGATCACAGTGTGCCCCTTTTCTGATGGCTGCTTCCAGCTGGTTTCTTAAACATGACAATGAGTTCAATGACTCCAATGGCCAACACAGTTACCAGATCTCAATCATACAGAGCACCTTTGGGATGTGGTGGAATGGAAGATCTGCATCGTGGATGTGTAGCTTATAAAATTCAAAGTCTGAAACATCGATTTAGACCAATGTGCCCAATTTATGATTAAACATAAAGCATCACCCTGCTGAAGCGTAACCTGGAATGAACAGCGTTTTGAAGGTTGTGCATCATGGACCAGTTCATGTATTATGCCATCTGTTGAAGGAAAGAACAAAGATTTTTTTTGGTGTTTTTTTAATTTTTGGTTATTTGGGGATTGGGAAGGACAATATTACTTTGACTTTATTTATTTCTTTTTTTAAATATAGGGATTTTTTTATTTGTTTAACAACCTCAAGCATAAAAACTAATGGAATCACCTCACAAAAACCTTTCAGATACATTATGTATTTGTTCTGTCAAACAGGTATTTTGTATGTTGGTCTAAAAGTCCAGTGAAAATATACCAAGTTAAACTGTAATGGTAAATAAGCTGTATGAACTATCAGACAGACTGGATCTTTTATCCCACTCTTCATTCTATATTTACCCTTAAAGCTGTTCTGTATCCAAGCAGTTTATTGATGAATTCTGTTATTTATTTATCTGTAAAACTGAGCTGCACAGACTTGTTTTTTCCTTATCAGTATGGACAAGTCTGATTGTGGCAGTGCCCATTTATCTAAGTGCCTGAAAAGAAATTTGTCTTTCAGATAGACAACAAATACTGCAGGCTACAAACTTGATACTGACAGAGCTTCTTTTGGAAATCTGATGAGAACTGATAAAAAGACTCTTCTCTCCCAAACTTCCCAAGATAGCGGATTTGTTTCATTTCAAAGGCAACTCACAGGACTCATTTGATAGATAAAGGCTTTTTGACACCACAATAAGAAGATAGAGAGTGAATGATGACACAGACTTGGATTTTTCATAGGCAGATCCAAAAGGAGTGAGAAGTAGATAGTAAACTTTGCTATCTTATTCTGTTCTGTGGGAATTGGTTAGTTTAATTTTAGTTGCCCACAAGCTGCTGTGCATTCCCATGTTGTATTCAGTCAACAGGTGCATTTATTCAAAGGGATTAACAAACTAGTAGTACTTTAGGGGTAATCAGTTCTTTGCCTTACTAAACTTTTACATTTGAATTGGTGAATTCGAAAATCAAATCAGACACCTTCAAACTGATGAGGGTCCACCTTGACTTGAAAACTACGGTTGATTGTTGGGGCAAGATGTTATTTATGAAATTCATGAACATCACCTGTGGAATTACAATCCTGTCAACATGTGTGTCATGGTAAAGCAAAAAAAGAGGGGGAAAAAAGGATTTTAGACAGTCATTTTAGGACATTATTACTTTGCAGAAACATTTGAATTACACAAACACAAGAAAAGACATCAATATACATATTTAACATATTGTATACGCTCTTAAAATAAATGTGTTGGGGGTTTTTTTGACACATTTTTGTTCTATTCAAATAACTGGACACACAAAATACGTTCAACCATCAACCAATCACGTCACTTCTTGGAAGTCGGGAGTTCTGGAACTTTCCTCAGGAGAAAAAAAATCAACTGAAGCGGCCGCCATTGCAGGATGCCCATGCAGCGGGAAATGAAAAGGTAAAATATTGTTTTATTTGATAAACTGTAAAAGCATAGGTAGACTTCCTTAATGATGATATTTATTTGTGCTGTTTAGTTACTAAGTTAGTCTGTTGTGACTCCTACTACCTTGACATCGGTCAGTGACTGTTAGCTTAGTTTAAACTTTTTGGTTTAAAATATGTTTAAAGACTTGCTTGTGTACTTACATGTTCCTAAATTAACTATACGTGGTTTTATTACACCGCAGAGGGAGCTAATGCACCTGGCAACTATTTTATGCCCGCGCTTGGTAAAAAGACTTTAGGCTAACAATAGTCAAATATTTACATTTAGAGTTCGCCACTCAGGTAGCAGGAGCGGAGCTTGAGAGCTGAATTCGGCTCATGTCCTTGTTATGTGCTGCTCCCAGCAACTTGACTGGTCTGTACAGCAGTTATGACGCTATCAACATCGTATAATTAAATTAATTATTATAAATCCAGACACATTTATCCAGATAATCAAATAAAACAAGTAATCAGTTAAGAAAAGAGAAATTCTGATAAATTGTTTAAAGATGCTTACGTTAATGAGACATCTAAGTTAAAAGTTTGTGAACGTTTAGTTGTGCATCTTTTAGTATGGCTTTTGATGGCTAACTGGTCGGCCACCTCTGACCCTATAGAATGCACACGTGATGCAAACCCAGACCAGTTAGATTGTATCTGGTCATATTAATAAGCTTTAGTTGCGCCTTAAAAAGTGATAGAAAATTAAATCCACTTGATTACAGTTACTATCTATGACTATAGTAGTCCAGAACTCACTAGCACAGTGACGCAAATATTTTAAGAACACTGTGGATTAAAATAAGACAAAGTGGATGTGTTTGAGGAATATAAATACCTCGGTGTTAATTTAAACAACAGTCTTGACTGGAGACTAAAGAGTGAAGCCATCTACAAGAAGGGACAGAGCAGACTGTATTTCTTGAGGAAGCTAAGATCCTTCAAGGTTTGCAGCAAGATGTTGCAGATCTTCTATAAGTCTGTTGTTGAGAGTGTCATCTCCTCTGCCATCATCTGTTGGGGCAGCAGCATCAGAGCCAGGGACCTAAAAAGGCTCAATAACCTGACAAAGAAGGCTGGTTCTGTTCTGTTCTGGGGACGACTGTGGAACCTCTGGAGATGATTATGCAAAGAAGGATTTTGCATAAAATTAAGAAAATTATGGACAACCCTGACCATCCTCTTCGTGAGACTGTCATTGGAAAATAGAGTCTCTTCAGTCAGAGGCTTCTTCAGATTGGTTGTAAAACGGACTGCTACAGGAGATTTTTCCTGCCCACAGCCATCACAATCTATAACAACTCCTTAATTAAATGAGTTACATCAGCATTTAATTTCCCTTTGGAATAAATAAAGTATTTGAGTAATTGATTGTGATATCAACTTGGCTTCCATCTCAACAATGTTTTTGGTAGCTGGCAGCTCCTTAATATGACTGATTAGCTTGTACTTTAAGTGCACCCTCCCACCTGTCGTTCTATACTTTATGTAGGGGACCCAGACTGTGCTTCAGCACTTGGTAATGTTATCCTGAAAATCCTTTCCCCCCTCTTTTTCAGAAAAAAATGGAATTCTAAACAAAGAAAATAATTCCAACAGCATTCCTTTATGAGGAGGACATCTGCAAGAAGGTCTTCAAACTCCAAAGTGCTACAGAATTAGTAACTCCAATTAAGAGGTGAACGTCTGTTTGGTGAAATAGTTAACATCATTCTAAACGTGACAGTATGGTGTTGATGTTTTCAGATGAGTGTGAATTGAAAATTTTGATGATCATTCCTATGTGGTGTATAGAACTGATGAAATAGTTGGCATAAATAACCTCGGTGATGTCAGACCATTAAGCCATGTTAAATGTCATGTTTTAGGGAGACGGAGTACTTGAATCCTATGTACAAAATCGTTTAAGATGCTCAAAAATGCAGCTTTAAAAAATTATTCCGATCTATTGAAACAAAGAAATTTGATTGTTCATCCCTTTAAATGGGTTTTATAGTTCATGCTTCAAATGTAGTTTGTTACCTGTGATAGATTAATCAGTCTTGTTTGGGAAAAAAAGTGAAATAGAAGAATTTTGTTCAAAAAGAAACTTTAAAATATTGTAAAAGTTTTAAGATGTGTTAATTTTTGAAGGTTAAACAAATTGACCACATCCATTTAACATGTTATGTAATGTTTTTGTCAATGGTAATGTTAAAATTGTACAATAAATGTTTATTTTTCTACAAGAGGAGTTCCATTTAATCAAATTATATTGTTTAACGTATGTTTTAACATAGTAATGTGTCTATATAAGGATGACGCATTTTGTATTCAATTCAACACAGTTACTGTGCTAATAATTCAGCACAACTGATGTGTTAAAATTAATACAATAAATATGTAAAGAAACACAGTTATTGTGTTAAATAATTTTAACACACCAGCTGTGTTGAATTATTAGCACAGTAAATTTGTCAAATTGAACACAAAATGTGTTGTCCTTATACTGACACATCATTGTGTTGAGTTTTGACTCAGTTTGAGTTGATATTAACACATCTGTTTTAAGAGTGTATGATTAAAAAGAGATGTGTGTTTCATCAAACTGAACTTATCTTGGTTAAAAAAAAAACAACCCTGAAATCATTTAGAGAAAGAATATATACAGCAGGTCAAACTTGCTTTTTATTATTAAAAATTTTCTGAAGATATGAATGCGAGTGTGCATTGTTGTCTCTTCCAGTGTCTTGGCCCTGTGATGACCTAGCAAATTGTCCAAGGTGTAATCTGACGCTCACCTTATAAAAGTTGGGTAAAGTCCATGTCCCTCAGCAGCAAAAGCTGGTCCAGAAAATAAACGGAATCAAATGGAGTAGTTATCTAGTGTGTGTGTGTGTATATATATATATATATATATATATATATATATATATATATATATATATATATATATATAAAATCTAAAATTCAGTCCTACACTGATTATTTGACACACATCAAAATCAATTTTATGCCAGTCTTACATTAAATGGGTAAATAAAATTTACATTGCTCCAACAAAAAAGCTTATTTACCAACTCTAATAGTAGATTAACATTTTGAAATACTCCTATTTGCATGTATTTTGTTGACATGGCAATATTTTAAATGTTTGATTCAAAGTGATCAATTTATGAAATAGACTATTGCTATTATAAATTACTAAATAAAGATGAGCCTTCTAAATCATTTATCTAACATTAAATTTCTATCTACCAATTTATTAATTAGATTGTAGATAACGCTAAACTAGTTAGTATTTCAGATATTAACATTGAACAGTGTTTTGTCTTAAAAAACAGATGAACGCTATCTGAACCGTATGTAAGGTTATGACGCAATATGCATCCCATCGAACAGCAATCGCGTGTCGTGGACAGCGAAAGTAGGACGTCCGGTCTGTCTAACCAATGAGCAGATTCCACATGCGGACACTGAACTCCGCATTCGACGAAGAAACGCGATTGGTGCCGATCATAACCCTGGTGATTCCGCAACACAACCGGGGAGCAGGCGAGAGTCAAGCCGCAACTCAAACACATGTTTAAATTATCTTTTTAGAAAGACTGTTTTAGGACCTACCGACTTAGAAACGAGTGAATGATAGCGATAGTCTTCAACTGTTCTGGTGTTGATATGAATTCTCGTTAAAGGGCTTCACCAGAAAGCTAGCGGAACACACCGGCGAATTCAAGCGGAGCCAACATAGCTTTAGCTTGTTAGCTTCTGGTTAGCAAAGCGAGCCGCTAATTCGTCCGCTCTCGGCGTACACCTGCGTCCCACGCTGTCCTGTGTACAACTACCTGTCAGTCTACGCTTCTCACTGTGGACTTTCGCTCTAGTATTTCTCTCCGCACTCGTTTTTTTTATTGTTAAAACGCGCGGGGGGAAACCGGGTGGAGGAACAGGACCGTGCCCGGTTAAAGGTTAGGAGCAGCGGGAACAAGCTGTGTCCTCGAGTGGCCATTCACCATGGACAACGCACACACGAAGACAGTGGAGGAAGTTTTCAGTTTTTTCAACGTAAATGAGAGCACAGGTCTGAGTTTAGAGGAGGTGAAAAAACAGCGGGAGCGATATGGACCAAACGGTGAGGAGCTAACAGAAATCTATTTGTTAGAAAACAAGAACAGGCTAATTACCCAGTTCATGTGTGGGCCGTGATGCAATGACAAGCCAAAGAAAGGGGAAGCTTGTTAATATTACAGTGTGATGTTGAAATATTGTAAAGCATCCTATACGCTAATGTATTGGCAATAAATGCATTTGCTGATATTAGTGTGCAGTGCTATCTACACACAATTCACTACCCCGCAACAAGTAATCACATTTAACTAATTGCCTTTCCATCTCTCTCTCTTGCGGCTTGGACGGGGATGTTCTGCAGAATTACCAGCAGAGGAGGGTAAGCAGACAATTTAAAGACCTTTCCTAAACATGTCTACACCATTTATATTTTGTTATTAACTAAAAATCATTGTGATTCATAAATCTCATCCTTCTAGGCAAATCGCTATGGGAACTGGTGATTGAACAATTTGAAGATTTACTTGTGAGGATCCTTTTACTTGCTGCCTGTATATCCTTTGTAAGTATTCCACAATTCAATGTTCAGTTATCCTATGTTGTGTTCTGGGAACTGCAATGGATCAGCTAATGTAAAAACAAGCAGTTTATCCTGGCTTTTATGTGTGACATCAAAACTTCAGGTCAAGTTGCTCTTTTGACATTTATTATCCACACATTAATATGGTGCACATATAAAGAAACCATTTCATACTTAAACGACTGCATATGTATCAATGATTTTAATTTTCTGAATGGTCTACATTAGACCTGATTTTCGTTGATAGAGATTCTGATTCTAGTTGTTGACTTTTATGCAATATGATGGATTACAATCCTTGATGAGATCAAATAACTGATAAACATCCAACTTGAAAATATTCTTTGGAGTCATATAGCTACATTTCTTAACAGCAACTTTTGAGTTGATAATAGTAAATTTAAACTGCAGATTGACATAGAGGGAATGAAATGTCCCCTGGATAGGTGCAAATTGATATAGTTGGGATTAAATGTCTTTTGGCAAATAGTATTTTAATTTTTTTTTTTTTTTTACCCAATTAAGTCTGGTATTAAATGATTGTTGTATTTGTAGTGCAGCTGTTGTTTTACAAGCTGGCTTGTAAAACATTACCTGATCCAATACTTCATGAAATCATGGCAACAGGTTGGTTTGCTCAGTTTGCTACTTGGCCAGTTTATGCTCACCTATTCCCATTTTGTCCATGTAAAAATTATTCTGTGCCCATGGATCATCGCCTAACAGTTTCTAGGTCATTTATTAGACGTTAGATGTTTAGTTTCTCGGTCATGCAGGTAAATGATTCATAAAAATGATAAAAGGCTTGCTTTTTATTTAGTTACATTTTTTTTAAAGGTTTTACGTTACACCTTTTTCTGTCATTCCATTCCATCTGTTTAAGGTGTTTTCAATGACCTGTTAAAGAAAGAGGAACCAGAATTTTCCTTAGCTGAATGGTACATCGGGTAAAGCAGTTATCCCCATTTTAATATTGATAAAGGTTGCTCGTTCTCACACTTTCAAGCCAGTATGAGTTTATTGATAAAGAAAGATTTTCTTGCTGATGTATCAGGGTAAAGGAAACTGGTTTATATTACTACTGTACTTTGGTATATTCATTCCCAAAACATGAGAAATCAGTGTTCAAAGAAATTAAAAAATAACTAGAAAACTGCAGACCATATACTATCCATTAGTACCTGTTGATTGTTTCTAATTGCAACAATAAGATCATTTGACCATTATCCGTACCTCCTAAGATAATGTCTTGGGCAATTTGAGAATAGAGGATTCAATTGGTAACATCTAATGTGTCCATTTGTACAAAAAAAACAAGCTTCTACAATCTTTGTCTAATCCCAGCCCCTCTATTCTACTACATCTGGACATTAGCCAAAAGTAAACTGAGCAGTGGACCGGTGTTAACTCAACTGATTCTGTGTAATTCTTCCCCAGATCTTTGTATTCTGGGCTGTTTCTTTTGGGAGTCACTGGGGCGGAGATGATTTAGATACCTGCCATGCTTTATTTAATGACTGTGCTCTGAGTTGATTGTGTTCATAGTAAGTCTAATAGTAACCAGCACTTCAGTTAATAAAGAGCTGAATATATTGGCTATATATGGCTAGCAACATGTGAGGGAACTACTGGCTGCTGCATTTCAGCCTGTGGTCATGACCATGATAAAATTGGGATGAGCACTGGCTGGTTTATTCTTCATTATATATTTTTTTTTATTTTCATCACATTGAACTCTGAGCTCTCTGTAGATTTTTTGTAACATGTTCTTGAGCCTGCATGTTGAATATAGTCATTTTCCAATAGACTTCAGAATTATACCTTGGAAAGAGCTATAATTTAGTCCAAGCTGGGCAAAAAACACATCCAGACTCTTCTCTAGTGAAGCAAAATGACAGGTTCATTGACACTTAGCTGCCAGGAAAGTGGTCTTGATAACATGGAAGTGTCCACTTTAGCATGCGTCGGAACCGATTAGGTCTATCCAGTAAGTAGCATGTTACGTCCTTGGATGTTGGAGAATGAAAGAAGCCAATTCCTGAAAGGTCAGTCTAGTTTATGATTACAAGCCCTGATGCGCTTCTGTACTGCAGCAATGACCAAAACTCTGCAATTCTGTTTTAGGCTTGGGCCTGTATAAGATCATAATAGTAGAAGTTTGATTGAAAATATCAATATTACTATATTGTTGCATTTACACAAAAAGGTGTTTATAGACTCATTGTTATAGAGGATGTGTAGCCCTCACATGGAGTCATTATTCATAGGCTATAAAGCTTTTTATTCATGGAGGGAGTTCTCCTAATTTGTTGTGGCTGGTGTTTAAATCCCATCACAAGCATGCACATCAGAAGCTGAAAAACAGCTTGGGCTGATAAGAGGTTGAGAAAAAACACCCAGACTAACTGATCATTGTTCTTGGGGATTTTAACAGAGCGCACCTCTCCAATGAGCTTCCAAAATACAGACTGCATATTAACTCTCCTACTAGGGATAAAAACACACTGGACCAATGTTTCACATCTTTAAAAAATTCATATCATGCTGTCACCAGGACCACTTTGGGACTTTCTGATCACTGTCGACTTCAGTTCATTCCAACCTATTGGAAGAAATTAAAAACCTCTAAGCTTGTGGTTCGGGCTGTTAGGAAATCGATGGAGCAGTCAAAGCAGATGTAACAGACCTGCTTTGACTGCACAGATTGTAGTGGTTTTGAAGTATCATCCACTGACCTGAATAAACATGCCAAAACTGATTTTCTTACGTCAGTTTTTGTGATGAAGTGTGAGCAGACCAAGACCTTTCACACAACAATAAACCATGCTTCACTTCACATCTGAGGAAGCGGCGCAGCACCGAGGAAGAGGTTTATAGTAAGAGGGAGGGGGCAGTGTATAAACAGGCCAGGAACAACCTGACCGAGGAGATCAAGGCAGTTAAGAGAAGCTCGAAACAGATTTTTGGCAGATGACTGGACATTTGGAATGGTCTGGAAAAACATCACTAACTGATGGTGTTTCATAACTGGAAATAATTTCAAACAGGAGAATTTAGCTTTCTTTCAACCAGCTGACTGGTAGCATGCAGCGAAGGTGGTGAAGCAACGCTTTTTACTGCACGCTCCTTACATCTGTTCATTTCAGCACTTTGTCGAGATTCTCATTAAAAGGAATTTAAACTGCAGGACCGATGACTGCCGACTGATAACTGATCATCTCGTTTAAATTCAACATGGCAGTGTTAACAGATGTAATGGATTGTACTTTTTTTTTCCCTGAGTGAGTTACAGATCCCAGTGTAGTGCATGTTGAACACAGCGGTAGATTCATTTCCTTTCAGCCATTTTCTACTCTAGGTTTGGCTGTTGGCCTGATGGCTTAAAATATCATTACTCATTAAGGCATAGAACAAGCTTTAATTTCAAAGTCTATAAGTTATGGACTGTACTACATTGTTTACTTTCTCTTATCTGCAGCCTGTTTCTTAAACATGACTACATTTAACAGTAGTCAAAATGTTAAAATTTATATTCAAACTCTGTAGAAGTGACTGGCAAATTAAGTTGCGTAAAATTATAGAAAATAAAATTTGACTTTAAACAGGCAAGCTTAAATAGGCTACTGTAGGAAAAAACTTGGGCACTTGGCATCTTATTTGACACATTCTGCTCCTGGCACATATTCTAAAAGAGGAGATAGTAGTTCCTGCTCTCTTTCTCGCTCACTTGGCCCAGTTTGTAATATTGGCAAGAGAAGAAGCAGCTTGATCTTCGTTTACATGTCCTTTTCCCCCAGATATCTTGCTGATATAAAAGGAAGTTAAAAGACAAGGTTCTGCTTGTATTGCAGGGAAAGATGATAAGTGTCCGTGCTAAAGGGCCCACTGGTGGAAAACACACTGGCTTGAATCTTCCTGCTTCTTTCTGACATTTGGTTTTCAACTTTTCCTAAATACACTGTACTTGTGTTATCATTAATTGATAAAATTTGTTAAAAATCAATGAGATATGTGTCATCCTGTGTCAGTGTAGGATTGTAGGAAAACTAAAAAAAACAAAAAAACTTGCTAGCGATTATTAGTGATCAGGTTTCTTTGAAACTGTATCTGAGAATGTTTCATTGCTAAAATTGAGGGGGGCAAAAAAAAAAAAAAAAAAAAAAAAAAAAAATATATATATATATATATATATATATATATATATATATATATATATATATATATATATATATATATATATATATATATATATAAAAACAGGATTACTATTGCAACAACACATTATCAGTAGGGTAAAACTAACCTGTCTCATGACGGTCTAATCCCAGCTCATGTTCCCTATTAGTGGGTGAACAATCCAACGCTTGGTGAATTCTGCTTCACAATGATAGGAAGAGCCGACATCGAAGGATCAAAAAGCGACGTCGCTATGAACGATACATACATATATATATATATATATATATATATATATATATATATATATATATATATATATATATATATATATGTGTGTGTGTGTGTATATATATATATGTGAAAATGAAAAATTCTCAGATACAGTTTCAAAGAAACCTGATCACCAATAATTGCTAGCAAGTTTTTTTTTTTTTGTTTTGTTTTTTTTTTTGTTAGTTCTCCTACAATCCTACACTGACACAGGATGACACATATCTCATTGATTTTTAACAGGAAAAACTGGAAAATACATCAGTAGTAAGAAAGAAACGCTCAGAACGTGTGTATATATATATATATATATATATATATATATATATATATATATATATATATATATATATATGCGCACATTCTGAGTGTTTCTTTCTTATGTATTTTCCAGTTGAAAAATTGGGCAAGTGTGACATGTCTAATTGTAAACAAAACCATATTTCTAGAACCCTTGTTCATTATTAGTCAGTTTTGGATCTCCAGAGTAGTTAATAGTTAAGAATAGTTAGTTTTTCTCCCTGTATGTGTTCAGAAAAAAAATCCAACCTAAACTACATCTACTGATTGGACTGTAACTTCATGCATTTAAAATGATTA
This sequence comes from Anableps anableps, assembly GCA_014839685.1. Classification (NCBI taxonomy): domain Eukaryota; kingdom Metazoa; phylum Chordata; class Actinopteri; order Cyprinodontiformes; family Anablepidae; genus Anableps; species Anableps anableps. The sequence goes on from CM026081.1 coordinate 11,413,435, forward strand.
GATTAGTTTACTGTAGTGTCAAATTAAAAATTGGTTATTTTTCTCAGTAACAGACATGGTATTGATTCAGTTGACAAAAAATGTAGCTCTGAATAGTGGAGCATATATTAAGAAGAGAAGAAGTGGTTATAAAGTCAGTGAAATTAAGTTTTCCTCTTTGCATGTTATCTCGTGCCTTAAAATGGTAGACCATATTGATATTTTGTCAACAATGAACCATATAACCTAAATTATTTGCTTAGTGGTACATTTTAATATGAAGCACATCTTTGATGTTACCATCCTGAAAGCAGTAATTGTACAAGTTGTACTAATAGGTCAGGCCACAATCTCCAGGATCTCGCATTTTTAAACACAGTTTTTACCGTGTGTTTAATTTCTGACCAATTCTTTGTGTTTTGTTTGCAGGTTCTGGCCTGGTTTGAAGAGGGAGAAGAAACCATCACAGCCTTTGTGGAGCCTTTTGTTATCTTGCTTATTCTCATAGCAAACGCCATCGTAGGAGTCTGGCAGGTAAACACACATTACATTTTTATTTGTGACGCTCAAATATTCCTAATTCTGTTTCGTGATTATTTCAGTTGTTTAACTCTTGGCTTCAAAATGCACTTAGTGAGTCATTTTGGTCACATAACAGTAGAAAGCTGAGGTGAGCTTTGCTATAAAAGGCCTACACTTTTGTCACAAATTGACAAAACATTTGGTCTCACTATAGATATCAGTAATGTTGCTTTTTTTGTTATTAATACCTGAGCATTAAATATTTATAACACAACCAAATATTTAAAAAAAAAAATACTATACATATTTTTGCTTTCAAGAAAATGAAAGATTAGACATTGTGTGACTGCTGCTTTAGTAAAAATCCCTGTGAAAAAAATGAAAAAGCCAGCAGTATAGGCAAAATGAGTACAAATAAAACAATGTTCTGGATCAAAGCAGAGGCCTGGTGTGTTTGCGGATATCTCCAGCATTGCCTTGTGAAGTTAATTTTGGTCGTAGCTTTTTAATGAAGAGCCATTTGGTGACAGTTTGCCTTTGTGTGTAAAAACCTACAATAATTAACGTTGAGGTGGTAACCTGTATTTACCTATTTAAAATACTGTAATGTGGATTTCTTGGGATTTTGCATGCTCAGGTTTTGTAGTATTTACCTTCCTGTCCATAATGCAAGCTGGGCCCTGCCAGAAAAACTATCTAGCCTGAAAGAAATACTGGAAAGCAGGCAGCCATGAAAGATTTTGACATTGAGACTAGAAAGGTTAAGCAAATAGCAGTTTGATGTAAATATGTGATTTAACGAAAATGAAAACAGTAATGCCTTACCATTAAAATGTCACCTTGCAACCACTGACGTTGTTTTGTCAAAGTTTATAGTTTTAATGTTCCTTCCTAGTTTACAAATGTTCCGTTTTGAGTGAAAATTGCTGTTCTCAATAATTCTAATAATGAGCTGAGAAGTATCTTTTTTTTGTTGTTGTTGTTTGATCTTGTACTTTGCTTCAGGCTTGTGTGACATCTTTTCACTTTTATTATTATATAATTATTTCTACCCTTAAGGAGCGAAATGCAGAAAATGCCATTGAAGCTTTGAAGGAATATGAGCCAGAGATGGGGAAGGTGTATCGCCAGGACAGGAAAAGCGTCCAGAGAATCAAAGCCAGGGACATTGTGCCTGGTGACATCGTAGAAGTTGCTGGTAAGATTTAAATTTTAGCTTTAAATTGGCCAGTTTTCAGTGTTAAGGTTTTTCAAAGTTTTAAACATTTGCAGTTTCAAAAGTGCCAAATTTTTCAGCTGTGCCGTTCACATGGTTTTGGTCTTTTATAATGAGATTCCAGAATAAATACTTTTTTTTTGTTTGTTTTTTCTCCAGCTTAATGAAGCATAAAATAACAAAATGTTGCCCCTACCCCATCTGTTGTTGTGCAGTGTTCATCATTTGGCTGAAAGAAGGGTCCTAGGCTGTTTTGTAGTTTATAAGAACAGCAAATTTGATGGTGTGGAATTATTTCCAGTCATGAACAATCATACTGTGGAAATTAAAGAAGTGCCTCCCACCACTCTTATTAAAGGTAATGCTGTTTAAAAACCACAGTTGTCAAGCTATGCATCTTCTCCATTATACAACTGACTGGAGGCTAGTGGTCTTAGCAGATAGCCTGTCTTATTATCCAAATAATGTCAGATGTTAAACTTGTGTTGATCTTAAAAGAGCAGAAGAGCAGAAAATGTTACTTCTGCACAATAGCCACTTAATCTACTACTAAATTTAGCAAGTTTTCATTCTATATTTAGGTCTATGTATCAAAAATAAAAGATAAATAATAAACTAGTATTTGTAGTCAATTTATCATACTGTTAGTATTTTATTCTGGCCAATGCCAAGAACAGATGAAAGGCTGTAATTCAGCACACTGATACTGTGTGTGACGTTACAGTATTCAGAATTCTTTCCAACGTTTTAGCTTCGAAACACACAGCTTTTGGCTCATCTAACTCATTCCCCTTGATGCTTTTGGATAATGATTATTCAGTGCATGTAAAGAACTGAAGCAATACAAGAGCAAAGACTCCCTCTGTTCCTGAACATTTCTTGGCTAACCTCAGCTTGGACAGGGCCACAAATGTTTGGGCTTTTTGCGTCACTTTGTTTGGTTTTTTAGGTCTTCTTTTACCAAGAGGCTTTTAATCTTTTTTTTTTTTTTTTTTTCATCAAGTTCCCTCTTTTAATTGTTTTTCTTTCTATTAAAAATAGAGGTCTCCTTACTTTAAAACTTAATTGGCTCTGATTAAGAAAATGTTTTCTTTACTGTCAAGACTTACATGGAACTGGCCTCCTTCCAGTTTCTTTGAGCTGATTATTTTAAGTGGTTGTTCCTATTGTGTTTACCTTTAACAGGTTCTAAGTGCACCACTGTCTGTAAGCACATCAATCTGCTGTTCAATAAACAGAAAAAGTAATAGCATTCCCTGCATTATTATATAAGACTGCAGCAATTAATAGATGCATATTTTTATTTCTGAATCAATAAACAACTTTCAGAAGGCCTCTTCTGCCCGTCCTTTTGAAGCCTAATAAAAATATTTTTGCATTTTGCTGCTGCGACCTCTCAAACATGTAACCATGAAGGTAAAGATGGAGTTCCCCTCTGCGTGTATGGATGCACTATTGAGTGTTGCAAGGGTCCTGATGGAGACTTGCCCTGCTAAGTAGAGAAGAGAGCTGTCTGTAGTGATTGTCAAATTCTTTTACAGTAATTGTTGAAATTCACACTGGCAAAGTATGTCTACATTACATGAACAACTGACATTGCTGATAGCAATTCGGGTGATAACTTGTTTCAGCGAAGTTGGTCCAGGGAAGGAAATGTTGAGAACTGGAAAAGACGCATTGACTTAGTATTTTGGGAATTAAGTTTAAATATTTTTAATTTGGAATCTACTCGAGCCAGAAATGCATCAAAGCTCAGAGTTACTGCAAGTTCAGGTATCTCTACTGCAGTGGCGGTGTGATTTTTATTGTCCATAGTTATGTCTATTCAGTTTGTCATTCCCACTTTATATGTGCAGTAGGTTTCTTGCCAATTAAAAAAAGCAAAGCTGTAGTATCTGCTGTGCCTGATTAAAAGAACAAATCCAGAAAATATTTCAGAAAGACAGGAAATATTAAAAAAAAGAAAAACTTGGATATTATTTGTTCCTTTTGCCCAGCTGTTTTTTAATGGTGCCAGATACAGTGCACCTGACGGTGTTCAGAGTGCTTAAGTTTTTTCCCCACATTTTAGGTTTCAACTTTTTTCCAAAATGAATTGCGTTTATTTTTTCCCTCAAAACTCTATGCACAATACCCCCTACTGAGGATGAGGAAAATGTTTTTGTTTTTAGCAAATATATTGAAAATAGAAAATTAAGACATCACATGTACATGGGTGTTCTTAGCTCAGTACATTTATCTTTGGGCAGTTACCCCATACCTCTTTGCAGAACCTCTCAAGCTTCATCAGTTTGGATGGGGAAATTTTGGTTTATAGTTATTTTCAGATCTCTCCAGACTTGTTCTGTGGAGTTCAGGTCTGGGCTTTGGCTGCGCCACTCTTGGAGATTCACAGAGTTATCCTAAAGCCACTCTTTTGATATCTTGGCTACATGCTTGGGGTTGCTGTCCTCTTGAAAGATGAACCACCTCACCAGTCTGAGGTAAAGAGTGGTCAGGAGCAGGTTTTCATCTAGGACGTCTCCACACATTGCTTCATTCATCTTTTCCTCTATTTTAATTGTTCTCACAGTTCAGCTTCCCAGTAGGAATAAAACTGGTAGCTCCAAATGTGTTCGATTTACAGACGATGGACATAACCATGCTCATTGGGACCTTCAAGACACCAGAAATGTTTCTGTACCCTTTCACAAATTTGTGTTTTCTGGCAATTCTGTCTTGGGAGTCTGCAGACAATTCCTTTGACTTCTTGCTTGGTTTGTGCTTTTAAGATGCACCGTAAACTGTAGGACCAGATGTGTGTTTGTCTTTCCACATCCTTGTCAATCAACTCAATTTACCACTGGTGGGACCGAATTATGCTATATAAACATCTCAAAGATGATTAGTAGAAGCAGGATGCGTCTGAACTCAACTGTAAACTTCAAAAGAACACGCTGTGAATACTTATATCCATGTTATTTCTTAGGGTTGTTTTATTTTTTAAATTTTTACAAAAAATAGAGTTGTGTTTTCGTTATGAAGTGTGTGTAGGTTTTTGAGTGTGCTTAGTGCAACCATTAAGCATTCACAATGTTTAGAAACGGTGATTCAAATTAACATTTGTGAATCTCTCTGTGGTATGTGGTCATAAATGTAGAGCACACCGTTGCAGACTTCTAGAGCATTTAGATCCCGCCCCCCAAACTATGCCTCGTTTGGAACAGAATAATTATTAACTAAAGATAAACTGAGTTTTACTAATTGATGCACATTTCCAGATATTTTTTAATTTTCTAATGGCTAACACAAACTAATTTGTGTAAATGTGGGTTTAACTGACTTTTTTTGTTTTTTTGTTTTTAAGTTAACCAACATCAGCTGCTTGTCCTTTGATTATAGGTAGTAGTTTTAGATCCAGCAGAAAATGAAGCAAAATTATCTTTTTTTTTTTTTTTTTTTTTTTTTTTTTCGCTGGACCATTAATTAGTACATCCCCATAATTATGAAGGGTTTTAGAATTACCAGCTTCTGATAAAGATAAAGGAAATATTAAGACAACAGGTCCATTAACTGCAAATGTAGAAAATTGTACCTGTGCATAGTTGTTTTTGGAATATCTGTTGTCTGTGCATAAAAATAGTTCTTAAGTCTTCAGATTGAATCTGATACCAGTACATGTTCTAGGTGTTTTAAAAATGTAAATGAAAGTACCATTCTGTATAACATATGGTTAAGCCTAATCAACAAAACACTGAAAAACTGAATTAACAGTTTTTAATGACAGCGCTTTGTGTATACAAGGTGTGCATGTATCAGCAGTGTATCAAATTAACGGAGGCCACCAAACTTGAGGTTTTACAGCCGAAGATTTTCTCTAAAGAACATGTCCCCAGATGCCTCGTAGGTTATTACTTTCCCACCAGTGGTTGTTTACTTTGTATCCTTGAGGAAATAGTTGTTTGCACAGCCTGAATCCAAACAAAAGAGAAAAGAGGACGTGGAATTAAAATTGAATTAACCAGATTAGCAAGATCAGTACCAAACTTTGCAACCTTTTTATGACACTCAATTTTTTTTTATGCTTTAGATTCACAATCTCAATGATTTTTTTTTTTTTTGCCTCCTTTATCTGACAAGAAATCTCTACATAATCTGCAGCATTTCATATGCTTAGAGGCACTTCAAATACTTTCTCATTTTTTTGATCAAAGAATCACTCTGGATTCACTCTGCTTAATGTTTTATTGCAGCAGAAATATAATATTAAACCTCAGGATTTTTTTTTTCTTTTTTTTATTTATACCACTATGCAATTGATGTTCTGAAGTTTTGATATAGCCCTACACTAAATTTGAGTTTACATGATTAATAATGTAATATAATTTTATGTGAACAATTCTGAAACTATTAATGTCAAAGTTTTTATTAAAAAAAATGCTCTTTAGGTGTCCCTATTGATAGCTGTCAGATGTAATCTTCCATCAGACTACCTCTAGAGAATACACTAAGCACTATCAACTGCAAGTAATATCCTCACAAAAAGTATGGTATGTCTAAAACTTTAATCTGACCTAACTAGGATATCTCTTTGAATTGTTGGGTTACTGGTTGTTTTTACAAAAATTGATCATTTAACCTGTTTGTGAAGTTTCTCCTGAGACGGGATCTAAAAAATAGCTTAATCTATGGTGCTTCCTGCTTAGCCTCTGCCCTTCTTTATTTTATTATTTTTTTATTTAAAGTGGTTGGCTTCGTCACTTCTAATTTACCAAACAGATGGTTTGTCCACAAAGTTTCTAAACAGTAACAGGGAGTAGTGCAATATAAATTCTTTGCATGGATACAGCTAAACCTGAAGAGAGAGGCAAAATGCTGCAATTCTCGAGTATTTTAAGCATCATAATTTTATTTACATCCATGATGTGGTGATAAACAAGGTCTTAGACATAAATAGTTAAGTTGGAAAACAAAACAGAGGTTTTAGCAAAACAAAGTCAACAGTAGTGATGATGCTAATTGCTGACCTATGCTCATTAACCTCCTCAAATGGTTAAAAAAAATGAAGCATGCCCAGTTCTAGTTATGTACCTGATAAAATAAACATGAATTATTTTGTTCAAATATTAAAAACATGTTTGCCTGAAGTTGAGAATTTTTGTTGACAGAAATAATTTTATGTTTTATTCAATCTCTGAAGAAAATTTTTTGCTGCAAGGAAAAACTGACTTTGCAAATGGAAACCAACCTGCTTCAGTTTTCAGTTCTATTTTGTACATCTGGAACTTATTGCCTCTGTTCTTATTATAGCCTTCGCCACAGTTGTGTGTGCAAACAGGATGTAATGTGTAGAAAGGACACAGCATGATTTTTGCTTCTTTCTTTTTTTTTTTTTTTTTTTTTTGCATTTTGAATAGGTTGTTTAATATAAAATTAAACAATCAAGATATACAGTTTCACATGGCTTTTGTGAACATCTCAGAGACCTACATAATTAAAGGCTAAGGCAGTAGGATAAGTTTTAGTCTATATATGCACTTCTTTTAGGTGTCTGATATTCACAGCTAAACTGTATTTAAACTGAAATATAAAAATCCATTTTCGAGTTGATGTTAAAATGTTCTGTAAGGTTTGAATAGTGTTAATTTGAGGCTTTTCCGGTGGTGGATAAGTATAGAAAGAGAAAATAGTTAAAGAAAAAAAAAAAATCATATTTCCTGTTCTCTAAAAGTTACCTCCATCAGTTTCTCCACCCATACCTTTGTCTTTTTTCATCCATCCATTCACCCAGTTATCCATCCATCCACCTACCCATCCCTTCATCTTTTGCATATATTCAACTATCCTTCCCTCCATTTGTGCATCCATCTATCCTTTTGTGCTTCTATCCATCATCCCTATGTCCATCCCGTCGTTTTTGATTCTGCTTATTGATCCTTTTTTTTTTTTTTTAAACAAGAGAACTCACAAATCTGAGTCTCAAAAGAATTCCTTTTGTGACATAATGTGTCACTGGAACTGTGGGCATCAGGCCTGGAAGTCATGTCAGCCATTTATGGTTCACTTTTTCTTTGACCACCCTCAGTGGTGCAATGATGGCAGCTTCAGTGTTTACAAGCCAGTGGAAGGGTTTTCTTTAAGTGTAAATAGCTTGACATTTGTCTCTTACTCAGGGGAGCAGATAATGCAGATAAAATCCTTTGTTCACAAGGGAGAAGGAAATGTCTATGTTTTAGAGGTCATTCACACTTTCCTGTAAAAACAAGAGCTAAAAAGAGCATGCTCTTTAAGACCAAGTGCAAAACATCTCCCATGTGAAGTTGAAAATTAGGGCACTGCACAACATTTCTGTGCGAGATTGCAAAATAATTTAATATTAACGTTGTGGAAAATTAGTAATTTTTGAAGTATGTTGCTTTTTCAAAACTAAGTTTTAAACTACTGGGCAAAGCATATTAGGATTTGGAGCTTATTTTACTTGCAAACTTAAATATGCTGCTTTACCTTAATTTGTGACTTGTATGAGCTAGATTTATTTGCCTTTACTATCTTGTCTGGCTGCCGAACCATCCTGATTGCCAGTGTAATTGGGTTACTCCACTTACTGTGACCCTATTCCCAGTATACCCTAGTGGATGGAAAATTAGCAGGGTGTTCTTTTTTTCTCTACTGGTAAGAGGATTTCTAATTAGTGACTTTTTTGTGTGAAGCTTCCCACAGGCTTTGTTTAATTTTTCCAGTCGCCGCAGTACCTTTGTATCATCTCCCTCACTGTCCTGTTTTTACAGGATATATCCACGATAGAGAGGTTTTGACAGTACGTAGTAAACCATTAATACCAAATAAGGTAGCACAGCCCTTCCAGTCCATGAGCATTATTGCGGAGGCAGCATGTATTACAGTAATGCCATTTTACAATAAATTGTTGTACAGTCAGGATCTCATTTGTTTACTTAATTACGATGGTTGCTTATTGAGTATGTTTTTTTTTTTTTTTTTTTTTTTTTTTTTTTTTTTTACTTAAATCCATGTCTGCATGGGGAAAATGAGCTCTAGCAATCTTCTGAGAATGGTCCGATTTAATGAACTGACTAAACGCAGTCCCACGTCACAGTTTCTATTTCAGCTCATCTGATGGAGTGCGATATTCTTGCTTAAAACAGATGTTCTTAGCTTCCCCCCCTCCCCCAATTCCAGCTGCATGTCTTCAAATGATCAAAAATAGTTTTCCCATTTTTGGCTGTACAGTTTAAGAGACTCATCTAAATCCCTTTTTTCTTTCCTGCAGCCCATTCTCTCTTCCTCTCCTCTCAGATGGGCATAGTAGAGGCCTAAGGGTTGATTTACATGTCTGTCACCACTCTGTACTATCCACAGAGCCTCTGACTCATTGCTTTTATCTTCACTCTTTTAAGATGTGTGATGTCTAACTGAATGGAAAATATCTCTGGTGGAAGAGTGGCAGTTTCCGTTCTGGTTTTCTATGAAATTTTCTAAAAATATAAACCATCAATAATAAAATGATGGCCTATAGATGTAAATTGTTTATATATCTCTTATAAATTTAATCTTTTTTTAAAAAGGTTTAAAAGTGTTTAAGGAAAAACAATTTAAAAAAAAAATAAAAAGCAAGATTAATTTTGAACACTGCTTATCAGCATTTATCTGTTTAATTCAAACTGATGTGCAAGTGAAGCCAAGTAAACTTGCAGAACAGTTTAATCTTTACAGGTCTAATAAACGTCTGCAGCTTTATTGGTACTTATTAGATTTAACCAGTTTGAAATATGTTGCTTACATTTCATGTTTATTTTATTGGGACTTGCTGGAGCCTTTTGTGAGGGGAAATGGAAAAGAACATCCTGAAGTTTATCATTCCATTTTGCATGGGATGAATTGCTCATTATTAATGCTAAAAGCATGACTTCTTCCTGGTCTCTCCAACAAATAACTGTTGATTATTTTATCACTTTAAAAACGTTTTTGTTTAGTTTTAAGGATGGAGCTTGTTTTGTTAGAGGTCAGATTCTGTTTTGGCATATCTAGGGGATTATTACAGTAAATTGCATTTTATTTGCTTTAGATGCATCTCAATGAGTGTAGAAAGGAAATATCCAGATTTCAATGCTTATTCCAGTGCCTAAAAGTTATATCAATCCATCACTTCATTTATGGGTTTTTTTTATGCAAACATATTTCTGTGTATACACCCATCTGTTTGTTCATCTGTCCATCCATATTCCTTCAGTTCATCAAAACCATTGAGAACTTATGTATTAATACTTGGGCTGGATTGGGATAAAGAGATCAGCAAACTCTGGAAATAGAAACCTGGAGAAATATAAAATGTTGTCATTAAATTGTCTAGGACTTATTATAAAATACTGTTTATAGAGTGTATTTCTCTGTTTTTATTTACTTATGACTGCAACTCAAAAGTAAAAGTACCTAAAGTGTCATATCTGTCCACAGTTGGTGACAAAGTGCCTGCAGACATCAGGCTGACTTCTATAAAGTCGACCACACTGAGGGTAGACCAGTCAATTCTTACAGGTAAAGAGTCTCTATCCTCACCTACTCATTGTCCTGTTGGTTCACTGTGATTTGCCAAACTCTTTGTTAAAATAATGTATTTGTTCAGTGTGTGTGTATTTTGCCCGCATTACACACAGAAATCAATTCTTCTCAGACTGCATTACAGAAAGAAGAAAGATTGTACTTTAAAATAGTTCTGAATCTGTGGGTGGATAATTTGCCAATGAAGTTGGTGAAGAGGACTAGGAGGGAACGGTGAAGGATAGCTGATGTTCAAGAGAAGAAGTGAATCAGCTCCTTAAATCGCTTGTCTTGCTCTGCTGCCTTAATTGGTAGCAAATTCCATGGGATATTTTAGTGTTTGAGCTATTTTTCTCCTCACTTTCCTTCCCCATTCATGGCCATGCTGCCTTTCAGATGCTCTCCGTCTTGTTCTTTTAGAACTTTACAATTCACGCACAGTTGATTATGCCCAAAAGCGCTCGCAAACAGTGTGTAAGCACACATTAGATAAGGGCTTTGAAAGACAGCACCAGGGCAGTATCTGATACTTGTCAGGTTTGCTCAGTCAGCTGCTAAGCCTTTTCCACACTTCTGTCTAAAATGTCAGCCAGCCACCACTATTACCTCTTCATGCTCTGCTGTGTGGAAACTCACTGTTTCCTGTTCTCATATCTCCTGTTTCGCCTTCTTGCAGGAGAGTCTGTATCGGTGATCAAGCACACAGATCCGGTGCCAGACCCACGAGCTGTCAACCAGGACAAAAAGAACATGCTCTTTTCTGTGAGTGACTCATAAGATTGCCTTGTTTTTTTTGTTTGTTTGTTTTTTTTTTTGTTTCCTATATTTCATTCACTTGGCTGCACTTTTAGGTGCCACCTTCTTCCACGTCTTTCAATCTTTTTTTTTTTTTTTTTTTTTTTTTTTCTGGTCCTGTTGAGCTTCTTTTTTGTTTGGTTGTTTTGGATTATGTTTTCCTGAAGAGACATACAGTGAATTACAACAGGATCCATAGTGATTGATCTGTTCCAAAATTTGTCACCTAACCACAAACTTCTACATATTTCATTGGAATTTTCTGGGAAAAGATCCTGAAACATGATTTTCTTTATCAGTTATTTACCTGAAAAGTGTGGTGTGCAGCTGGGCCGTTTTATCCAGTGACTGCCTTTTATCTAAGCTATTCCATTGTAGCTCTTGTTGTGTGTTTAGCATTGTCGTCTCGAGTCTTTTGGATCCTATAGCAGGTGTTCTCCCTGGGTTGGCATATGTTTTGGCCCCCTCCATTCTCTCATCAACTCCGACCAGCCTCCCTGTCCCCGCTGAACAAAAGCATCTCCACAGTATTATGCCTCCATCATTGCGTTTCATGAGGAGGATAGTGTGTTCAGGGTGATATGCACTGTTAGTTTTCTACACATGCGTTATCTTTGTACTTCACAACTGTGCACTACTGTGTTGGTCTGTTGACATAAAGTCCCAATGGAATACCTTAACATTAAAGGCTTTAATGTGACCAATAAGTGAGAATACTTTTACAAGGCACTGTACGTGAATAGACCTTTTTGAAGCTCGGGTTTCAGATCTTTGACATGGTTTTAACTATTTTAGAAATCATTTGACTTATTTCTCTGGAAACGTAGTCCCTAAAATGTTTTGGTCTACTAAACTGTGTGTTTCCTGCTCAACCTCAACAGGGTACAAACATTGCAGCAGGTAAGGCTGTAGGTGTGGTGGTGGCCACAGCCGGTAACACCGAGATTGGCAAAATCCGAGATGAGATGGCATCCACAGAGCAGGAGCGCACACCCTTGCAGCAGAAGCTGGATGAGTTTGGGCAGCAACTATCCAAGGTTAACAGATTTACATGTTCCTGTCAGAAGTTCTAATTTAAATCCATTTACAGCAAAAGCATTTAAATTTGTGTAAAATGTACTACATTCATTCTGTTTGTTCTTAATGATCATTAAACCTGAACTCTTGTGTTACAGGTCATCTCACTGATCTGCATTGCTGTTTGGATCATCAATATTGGACATTTTAACGACCCGGTCCATGGAGGTTCTTGGATCCGAGGTGCAGTCTATTACTTCAAGATCGCAGTGGCTCTGGCAGTTGCTGCTATTCCTGAGGGTAAGCCAAGTGACAAATGTGGTTAATAGAACATTCCTATCATTCTTTTTGCTCTTTAGGCATACAAAAGATACTCCTAAAATTTTTGTTGTTTTGTAAATAAGTTTGCATATTAAGCAATGAAGAAAAACCATTTTCTTGACTAGAGTAAGATGTTTTTATCACTTTAGGCTAAATAATATTCTTCTACTCTATGGATCTGTTATAACCTCTCTCTAGGTCTGCCTGCTGTCATCACTACCTGCCTGGCTTTGGGAACACGTCGCATGGCCAAGAAGAATGCTATTGTCCGCAGTTTGCCCTCCGTGGAGACCCTCGGGTGTACATCTGTCATCTGCTCTGACAAAACTGGCACGCTGACCACCAATCAGATGTCTGTCTGCCGGGTAAGACGGGTAGTTTTTCTGAAGAGAGAAGAGTTCTTGGTGGGGTTTACAGTTTTGTTGCACACCATGATCTGGAGTCTGCTTGACAGGCACCAGTAGACAAAAAAATTGGACCGTTGCTGAACAGTGTCAGTAAGCTAGTTATAAAATTTAAGTGCCGTTTCAGCACATTAACAAACAAAAATTGTCACATGAAAATTTAAAGGTAACATCCGAGCTGTTGTTTTAGCTCTACTTACCTGTGTGATGGTCGGAGAGACAAGATGAAAGTGACAGATTCAGCATTCAGTTGTGTGTTCATTTCTCTGTTCATTTCTGCTGGAAACACCTTCTGCAACAAGCTCCTGAGCAAGATCGACAAAACTTGGATGCAAAAAAATTAGGTTGGATAAATGAAATAATTGAAAACTATTAAAATAAAGGTAAAAAGTAAGGCTTTATAGTTGAGTTAAAAAGGAGGAGTGGGATATATTGCTAACCTGTCATTGCTAACAAAGACAGATTTGTGTGGGTAGCAGCCTGAGCCATGTGCACACTAACATACCAGCAGCAAAGTTCCTACCTTTGTGAAGAAATGTTGCAACTCGTTTCTGTATAGAACGAGCTTAATTAAAAAAATAGTCAGTTTACAGCTTTTGCTTTTGCTCCCTCCCAAAAAGAGCACCATTTAATTTAATCAAGGATAGCTGCACCCAGCTCCAGTTTGTCATGTTAAAGAAAAGCATTCCAAAGCTAGTAAAACACATAATGCCACACATGAACACCCTTGTGTACAACAGTAGTGTTGTGTTACAGGAGATGTTTACGCCTGTAAGCATCCTCCTGGGATTAGCAGCACAGGGGAGAAGTGTGCATTGCTCAGGTTGGAAGGCCCTTTACACGTATTAAAATATTTGAGTGGAAACATTTAGAAAATTAGATGTTTTCCTTTCCACCATCCTGTGTTTTAGCATAAATATCTCCATATCATGTCTTTATTTTATAGTGTCGGTTGCTGCTTAACTAAGCACAGAGGTCTCCTTTTACATCCCTCTATATTTCGGGATGCGTTTTTCTGCCGCCACCTCTCCACTCAAGCAGAATCCTGATCAGTATGCAGTAGTTAGTCAGCAGCATAAACCAGTTGAGTTGCATAACTGACCTTGTGTGTCTTTCTGCTTTGCCTCAATATCTGAATCTCTCTCAACTCAGTGCTGATATAAAGTCGGCACATCATTTTCAATGAATATTTCTGTTTTCATCTCTTTTCTTTTAACTGTAGCTATTAAAAATACAAATTTGACTATTGGATAAGATACTCTAGCTTGAAATGCAGAATGCTTGAACAGTTGCAGAATCCACAAAGATCGTAAAATAATGATGATATTAAAGGAATAAAGAATAATATAAAGGTTCTGCAAAAAGGTTTACTATGATCAGTTTGTGGATTTAAATAAGACCTTTATAAGGTTTGCATTTATTGTTTTCATCCAGGGCATTATACTTTTCTACTGTGTGTTTCTGTACCTCAACGCCACAGAGAAGATTGTGCCTTGGTTGCTGTAAGATGGCATTCATGGACTTGACCCACCACAGTGTTCTTTGTATGCTTTGGATCAGGATTTTACTGTTAAACACTGTTCAGTGTTGTAACAGGCTGCCACCTGCTGGACCAAGATTAGAATAGTTATGCCATCTATTTTTGCACCTAAAAGCTGGATGATGGAATAAGTAAAACGTGAATCGTGTTTCTCTGAACCTGATTTTTCAAGCGGTTTTCAAATAGTTTGTTTCTTGTCTTTCTAGATGTTTATTATTGATAAAACAGAGAGGGATCACTGCTCATTGAAGGAATTCACTGTTACGGGCTCCACATATGCTCCAGAAGGAGAAGTGTGAGTATTCAGTGCCTTGTAAATGTCAAATGAACTCAAATAGGTTCATTGACAGCTGATGGATCAAGTACATACATGTAGAAATGTATATTATTTATACATTTCTACATGTTTATCAACATTTATTGTAGGTAGAAATTGGAACCATGAAACATGTACTTTCCCTTATTATTTGCACTTGTCTCATTTTTTAGCTTTCATAACGGCAAACCAGTAAAATGCTCCCAGTATGATGCCTTGGTTGAGCTGGCCACTATCTGTGCTCTCTGTAATGACTCGTCACTGGACTATAATGAGGTTGGTAGTGTTGGGTGATCCTTTTGGATGTTTTTCTGGTTGTTTTTTGTTCAACAGTTTGTCACTCATCAATGTTCTTTCTGTCCAGACAAAAGGTGTCTATGAGAAGGTGGGAGAGGCTACAGAAACGGCTCTGACATGTCTGGTGGAGAAGATGAATGTGTTTGATACAGACATTAAAAGCTTGTCCAAGGTTGAGCGAGCCAATGCCTGCAACTCTGTGCGTAACCTTTAGCCCTTTAAAGTCTATATCCATTTGTTTATTTTTGTATAAAGGTTAAAAATACCCCCCCCAAGATTCTCATAGTTATCCTTTGTTTCCTCATAGGTGATCAAGCAACTCATGAAGAAGGAATTTACTTTGGAATTTTCCAGAGACAGGAAGTCCATGTCTGTGTACTGCACTCCAAATAAAGCACGGTCTTCTGTTGGCAAGATGTTTGTAAAGGTAAAATTTTCTCCTACTGAGGCTCTAATGCCCACATTTCCTGGAAAAAGATGGAGTTTGAATAAAGTACTTTCCCAAACTGGATTTGTATGAGAAAATTAAATACAGAATTTAAAAGATTTGTATTTTCAAAATGCATTCCCTTGTCCATTGTCTAAAAGATGCGTCCTTTCATTTGTCTGTCCATCTGTTTGTCCATTTTTCTGTTTTTTTTTTTTTTTTGTTTTTTTTTTTAATTTGTCCATGCATCCTGTCATCCATCTGTTTCTGTGATCTGTCTGTTTGTCACCCCATTTGTCCATGATCTATCATCTGTCCATCAGGTTTTTTGTTTCTGTAATCTTCCCATTCATTTCTCTGTCCATCCATCCATATTTCCATCTTTTTCTGTCATGTTTGTCCATTTGTGCATTTATTAATGTGTCCATCTTTGTCCATTAAGCCACCATCCATCCATGATCTATCCTTCAGTTTGTCAATTTTCAACCCATCCTTTTGTAGTTTATGCAGCGTCCGTATAGAAAGCCTGACCGCTGTCTTGCCTTAACCCCTTGTCACCCCCAAAACGTTTGTTAGTCAGTGGATCCATTGACTAACATAAACGTTAGTTTATGTTAGTCAATGGATCCATTGACTAACATAAACTAATGTTTATGTTAGTCAATGGACACCGGTGTCCCCATGACAGTTAAGGGGTTTTAAATTCAAATTAACTTTTGTATTTATACTTGAAAAGCTGGTTAAAAAGGAATGAATGGTGGAAATGTCTAAAAATAATTAAATATAAAATGTGTAGGAAACAGGAGACAGACTTCTTTTATTCATAACAAACCAATATTTCTTGTCCTTCTCATTATCTTAACTATCTTTGCTCATAGGGTGCCCCAGAAGGAGTTATTGACAGGTGCACACACATCCGCATAGGCTTTAACAAAGTGCCCATGACCCCTGGCATCAAGGAGAAGATCATGTCTGTGATCAGGGAGTATGGGACTGGCAGAGACACTCTGCGCTGTCTGGCTCTGGCAACACGAGATAACCCTGTAAACAAAGACAACCTTGTGTTGGAAGACTCTTCTCGCTTTGTGGAATATGAGGTAAGAGCCTGGAAGAGAGGATTAACGGTGTTTGTAAAGGTTTATCATCTGTATTCATCTTTCATTTTTGTCTCCAGACTGATCTGACGTTTGTGGGCTGCGTTGGCATGCTGGATCCCCCCAGGGCAGAGGTGGCAGCATCTATTAGGCTTTGCCGTCTTGCAGGCATCAGAGTAATTATGATCACCGGCGACAACAAGGGTACATTCTACAAATCACAAAATGGAGATATCTAAAATGTTTGAGTTTTGGAAAGTCTCAGGTTGTAAACATGGTGTGCCTGAATATTTTAGGTACGGCAGTGGCTATTTGCAGACGTATTGGCATCTTTGGAGAGGAGGATGATGTTTCCAGCATGGCTTTCACTGGCAGAGAGTTTGATGATCTCTCACCTGCTGCACAAAGAGATGCTGTGGTCAAGGCTCGCTGCTTCGCTCGTGTTGAACCTGCACACAAGTCCAAGATTGTTGAGTATCTGCAGTCCTACGATGAGATTACAGCTATGGTAAGAAAGAGCTGTTCCTCCAATTTGCCATAATACCAGTTAGAGAAAATGTTTGTTGTTGTTGTGACTGGTTTTGTGTTGGGTTTAGACTGGCGACGGAGTAAACGACGCCCCTGCTCTGAAGAAGGCTGAGATTGGCATCGCCATGGGCTCAGGAACAGCGGTGGCCAAAACTGCATCGGAAATGGTGCTGGCTGATGATAACTTTGCCACCATCGTAGCTGCAGTTGAGGAAGGCAGAGCCATTTACAACAACATGAAGCAGTTCATCAGATATCTCATCTCATCAAATGTTGGTGAAGTTGTCTGGTAAGGATGACGGGTTAATATCCTCTCTGAATCATCTCCAATTCACCATTTAAAATCCTTATTCTCTTGTATAACTGTGATTCTTCATGTGGTTGCAGCATCTTCCTGACTGCAGCTCTGGGTTTCCCAGAGGCTCTCATCCCTGTTCAGCTGCTCTGGGTCAACCTGGTTACAGATGGATTGCCTGCCACTGCTTTAGGATTCAACCCACCCGACTTGGACATCATGAGCAAACCTCCACGAAATGCTCGGGAGCCCCTCATCTCCGGATGGCTTTTTTTTAGATATCTTGCCATTGGATGTAAGTTAGGACTGTATGGAAAGTCATGCCTTGTGGCAAATCCATATTCTTTATTCTAATAAAACACCTGTCTGTTGTCACTGTTTACTTTCAGTTTGTTTTAAGAGGTCTTTTCTCTCTTCTTAATAGGTTACGTAGGAGCTGCTACTGTTGGCGCTGCTGCATGGTGGTTTGTTGCTGCTGAGGATGGACCCAGAATCACCTTTTACCAGCTGGTAGGTGTTAACTCCTAGCCTTCCAGTTCATCTCATTTGTCAGCTCTAAAGTCTAATCTTTCACCATCTGACACATCTTACAGAGCCATTTCCTGCAATGTGGCCCAGAAAACCCAGACTACCAGGGTCTGGACTGTAAGGTGTTTGAGTCTCCTTACCCCATGACTATGGCCCTTTCAGTGCTGGTTACTATTGAGATGTGCAATGCACTCAACAGGTTGGTTTGAGTAATCTATTGAGACATAATTACATTCTCTCAAGCTTTTTAAACATTTAGCCTTCTTTAGTTTAGATTAATCCAAACTCACATTGCCCCACAAAGGTATTCACACCCTTTAAACCTTTACTCATTTTTATATTAAAACTACTGACATAAGTGTATTTTATTGGAATTTTATGTAGTTAACCAACATCTAGTGCACATACTTGTGAAGTGGAAGGAAAATGACTAATGATTTTGAAACTTTTTTTTTTTTTTTTTTTTTTAACAAAATCAAAATCTGAAATGTGTAATTTGTATTCACTCTCCCCCAGAGGCAGTAGAACAGCCTTTCCCTGCAAATGTCCCAACCAGCTTTACGCATCCAGAAACTTCAGAGAATCTTTGCCAGTTCCTTGCATAATAGCTCAAGTTTAATAGAGGATTTCTGAACATCAGCTTTCGAGTCTCGCCACAGATTAGCAATAAGACCTGATCCACTGTATCTCTGGCTTTATGTTTAGGGTCTCTGTCGAGCAGAAAGGTGAACATTCGCTCAGGTGTTCTGCTTTGAACAGGTTTTCTTTTAAAATTGCCAAAATCTATACATGAACTCCAATTTGATCTGACCTTCCCAGTCTATGCTAAAGAAAAGCCTCACCACAGCATGATGCTGGCACCACCATATTTCACCTTGGGGATGGTTTACTCATTGAGAATTTCCAGCCACACAGTGTTTTGCATTTTGCGCTAAAAGTTACATTTTGGTGTCATCTGACCAGTAAATATTGTCTCAGAAACCTCAGAGAACAACTGTTTATTCTAAAAATTAGATTATATTGAAGTGGACATTATTTACTAATTCATTGTCATCTGGAGACTATTGGATCCACTGGATTTTATTTAGGGGTATCAAAGTAACGGAGGTAAAATAAAACTGCTCATCATAGTTTTTAGAGATTTATTTGTAAAGGTTTTATAAAACTAAGCATTTTCCTTCCAATTTACATTTATGCACTACTATGTGTTGGTCTGTTGCATAAAATCTCAATAAGGCTCGTCGAAGTTTGCTGTTGTGAGGTGACAAAATGTGAGAAGTTAAAGTATAAATACTTTTGCAAGGTGAGGTTTTGATGCAGAAGGACAGAAGGACTTCTTTGGGGAATGAAGCCTTTATTACATCCAAGTTTGTCCAACTAATGAAAGTGACTGTTTAATAAAGACCTTTTGTGTTTGTTGTGTCTCAGTGTGTCAGAGAACCAGTCGCTGCTGCGGATGCCTCCCTGGGAGAACGTTTGGCTGCTGGGTGCCATCTGCCTCTCCATGTCCCTTCACTTCCTCATCCTCTATGTGGAGCCTCTTCCAGTAGGAAATAGTTTATTATATAGTTGTTGTATTGTAGTTTATAAGCCTTGCCAATGTATTCTCAAATTCTTTCCTTCTACTTCACAGATCATCTTCCAGATCACCCCTCTCAATCTCACCCAGTGGCTAATGGTGCTGAAGATCTCACTGCCCGTCATCCTGCTTGACGAGCTCCTTAAGTTTGCTGCCAGGAACTACCTGGAGCGCAATAGAGAGCTGGAGAAGCCCACCAGCTCCAAAGGCTGCTCCCTGTTTGCATGTATGGAGGGCATCTCCTGGCCCTTTGTGGCCATTTCCCTCCCTTTGGTCCTCTGGATCTACAGCTCTGACACTAACCTGGCTGACATGTTCATGTCCTGACTGACTTGAGCACAACCTCAACTTTTTCCATTCCTCCCCCTCCCACCCACTGCCATCACTTCCTCCTTTCCTTCTCTCTTTGCCTTCCTAATTGTCCATAGCTAGCTAGCTGGCGTGTGTGTATGCGTTTGTAGAGTTAGTCGTGCGTGAGTGTGTGCGCGTGTGAGCTTGTGTGCACGAGAAGGACCAACTGTAACTCAAGAAACGTAACAAATAATATAAAAGTTAACATTTAAGTAGCCAGTTTAAGTTGGGTCAGGACTTCTGAATGGCTGAGGTTTTGAAGTGACTCCCATAGGGTTGGACTTTGTTGCTGGTTTAAAAGCAAATAGTGTTGCCAGTTTTTTTTTGTTTTTTTTTTTTTGTTTGTTTGTTTTTTTTTGTTTTTGTTTTTTTTTTTTGTTTTGTTTTGTTTTTTTATATATATTGTCAATTTTGCCTTTAAGGTATGTTTTAAATGCTAGGATTATCTGCATTCTGTCCTACGTCACTACTGTTATAGAGAATTTTGTTTAGGCTCCCATTCTGAATACAAAGTTAAGATATCAAATCAGTTGATCTGTACAGAGATTGAACACTATTTTATGCAATTTTTTTTAATGGCTTTGTAAATTATTTAACCAGCGTGGCTTAGAAAAACCGCCTTGATTTATTTTCTGTTTACCATTGTGTCTTCAGTATAAATTCAAAACTCCCTGAGACAATGAGGTCCATTTGGCAGACAAGAAACGAGGGAAAGGTTTGGGATGCTCGGCTTAAACAAAAAGGAAAACAAAACCATCCTGATAAAAAAAAAAAAAAAAAAAAAAAAAAAGCTGCATGCCTTGTGACCAAGCATGAATTGTATGTGATTTCTCATTTCTAATTTAAATGTGTATGCCCCTCCCCCTCCCCCAATCCCTTGTTAAAGCGTAAATAGCTTTGTGGATTTTTTTTTGTTTGTTTTATTTTTTAACAATATTGATTAAAATTAAATAGTTTTTTTTCTGCACTGGGCAGAGCACAGCTACCTCAATATGATGAAAAATGCTTTTTTTAAAAAAATTGTTTTGCTCATCTCGAGATGCTTTCCCTCAACACGTCTTGCTAAAAGATAACATCTGAGGTGTGCCCCCTATTTGCTTGTGCAGAAAACGAAGAACATCTTCCTTCCTCTTTAACATTTTTTTAAGGATGTGTCTTGTTTGTATTGATTGTGACATTCTTTAACTTAATTTGCTGTGGAGACAGAGCTGGGTAGGGATGCTTTTTGTCTTACCATCTCCAAAGTGTTTGATTCAAAGGACAGTAAAAAATAAAATCCTAAAATACTAATACAGATCAAAATCCTAAATGTTTTTTTGTTTTTGTTTTTGTTTTTTTTTTTTTTCTACAAAAAAAACAAATACACTATAATGAACCCTTTGAATCAAGTGTTTTCTGTCTTTATTTATGTTTGAGGATCATGGTTATCATTACAACTCATATCCAGTGTTTTTGTTTGTGCATATATTACTATAACAGTAATTTGGGGAAAAATGAATGCTTTAGTTTTTCTGAGTACAGATGTTGGATCAGAACCTTCAAAAATTTGCATTTATGAATATTTTCCATGTGTGCAAAGCTCAACTAAAGCATGTTTTTAGGTAGAAGCCTGGTTGTTCTCACTGCCTGTTTGTCTTAACAAATGTGTTTTTATTTTCTTCAATGCCTTCCATTGGCTCCCCTGTCATTAGAGTGAGTATCCATTTCTTACATCAACTATATACTGAGCCTTGCAAAAGTACTCACACCCCTGGAACGCTTCTATATTTAGCCTGTTACAACTACAAATTCTGCTGTATTTTATTAGGATTTTATGTGAAAGACCAACACAAAGTGCATAAATGTGAAGTGGAAGAAAGTGAGTTCAGAGACACTAAGTCAGTACCTTTTTATATCGAATTATTTTCTTGCTACAATTATAGCAGTAAATCTGCTACCCGTTCCTCTCTGAAAAATAGTTTGAGATCAGTTGCTATAGACGGTGTTGGTAAAAATCAATCTTCCACTCCTTCCATTGATTCTCAATTGGATTTAGGTATGGACTTTGACTTGATCATTCTTACGCATTAATATGCTTTGATATACAGAATATTTGTCAGGTCATGCAGAGAGGGGGTTTTGTGTTCAGGTGGATGTAACATATTAGTTTTCAGCTGCAGATACCAGTTTGTTTGTAGGCCCAAAGTTAAATTTTTTGGTCTCATCTGGCAAGATCACCTTCCATGTTTGCTGTCATTTCCTACATTGTGACAAATCTTTAAATCTGGCTTTTTATGTCTTCCTTTCAACAATTTTCTTGCCACATTTACATGAAGGACAGAACTGTGGAATGCTCTAAAAGTTGTCAACAGATTTCCTCACCTGAGCTGAAAGTTACCCTGCGGCTCTTGGTTGCCTCTGATCGTTTGCAGGTGTGTCGTACTCTCTCCATATTCAAAGCTTGGGATCGCTAACCCTGCTCCACAGCTTCATCTCTCAGCTGTGATGATTATTGGGTGACATTGAGAGGCAATTGGTTGCACTGAATGTTATTTAGGGGTATCAGAGTAAAAAGCGTTGAGTATAAAGGCTTGCCATATTAACACTAAGTATAGTTTCTCCTCCACTTTATGTTCTTTGTGTAGGTGTATCGTCTTAAATCCCATTGGAGAACATTGAAGTTTGTGATCGTAACATGATAAAATGTCAAAGGTTCAAGGTGTATAAGAACTTCCAAGGCTCTGTTCGTCACTACAGAGACACTACCCTATTGAAGTATTTCAGTATTTTCTCATTTAGATGCAAGTTGAGCAATGATATCTTCATATGTAAACATGCATATGCAAGGAAGTAATCATGCCATCATTTCACCACATCTCACTTTTGTGAACGTCACGTGTGCTGGACTTTTCACCTTTTACACTTGCTTATTTTCACAGTGTAAAATGTAGTTTTAAAACAATTTAATTTAGGCTTCACATTAATACTGTTTGTTTTGTTTTTTTTTTTCTCCTAGGTCGGTTTTCATGAAAGCTTTTGGCAATCAGAGCAGAATAAGAAGTTGGGAATCATCTTACCACAAAGTGTGCGCTCACACACAATTTCACTCACTGCAGACACCGTGATGACCAGCAGCATACATGCACACGGGTGAAAAGAACATGTTTTCAGAATGTGTAAAATGATCCTGCTAGTTGTCCCTTTCCCCTCCATCTGAAAACACAATCAAATTTTTGCTGTGAGACACACATCCTTCAGTGTGCAAATGCTAAATTTGGACATTATCCCAGCTGTATGTGCAGGGGTGTCCTGAAACAACCCCCGCTCCTGAATTCTCCTTGCATGAAGAACTTCTTCCACTGGTAGCTCATCAGTCGCATTGATCATTTTGCAGAAAAGATGGGTTGAATGGTCTTAGCTGTACATCAGTGTACAAAAACATTCATGCATGCGTTTCAGCTGTATGTAGGCTTTACAAATTTGTATTTATAGATTCTAATGTAGAATACTCTAATGACTTAAAGAGCGTTTTAAGAAAGATTAAGAAAAGTTGTAAAATCGGTTTTTATTGTAATGGTTTGGGTCATTTGCACAATGTTGGACATGGACACGATTCATGCTGAACTTGACTGTGCTTAACTATCAAGTTACTATTTAAGCACTTAACTGTGCTTAAATAGTATTTTATTTTTCTTTTACTTTTTATCCCATCAATGTGAGAATACCACTCACTGCCAGTTAATTTCATGAATTGGCCATTAGCATTTAGGTTACCAGACTGTCGCTCATTTCTCAGTGAACTTGCAATACAGCTGTCTTTGATTTCTTATTGCCTTGACATTCCTATAATTATGTATCTTTATCAACTGCTGTAAAACTGTGATTTAATGTGAGGGACCCTGTATGGTCTCCTCCTGACACCTGGTTGAAGAACAATATTAACCATTATGTAAACGTCAATCATTACTGAAGGCTGATAATGATTGTACACTACATACATTACTGAGGTTGTGGTTTCAGGTAAATAAAATAATCTAGTATTTGATTCGTCTCCTTTTTTTATTTATTTTCATGAAGCCAAAGTCGTATTTTAAAGGGAAAAACAGCCAAATGTATTGTGGTACAGATGTATGAATAATTGAACTTTTAGGTGCGGATATTCATGATTTAGTGATGGTTAAATGTTACAGATGCTATTTTCCATCTGACGATCAAAAACAGCCAAATGGAATAGGACTTAATTTGAAACTGAGAGTTCTGGTTGAGACTAATCCACTCTAGTAGGTTTAATGTGAAATAAACTGAATATTTGAAGAAAGTGACTAAACCCACTCCAGAGTATTGTGAAGGAAGGAATTGTGATGCCCAGCTAGAGTGCATAGCATAAACTCTTTAAAATACCAAATTTCAAGTAAACATCAAGTGGCCTCTGACAGAGCTCAGGAAACAGGTCATTATTGGGTCTTTGAGCAGAATAAGGACCTAAAACCAAATGGGATTGACCAGAGAAAAAAAAAAAAATTATGACATAGAGGTTTGAAAACGTGAAATGGTTAGAAAGCTGTCTGTGTGCTGCAACCCTGTGAGAAGTCATAGGTGGACATTTTACCACCTATTCTTAGACAACTTTAATGTGGAGATTTTTTTCCCCACTGAATAAATATACACAGACAAATTAATTTTTTTGTAATTTTTTTATATTTTAGAGTGTCAGATGGTTTTACTGTGATAAACGCATTTAAGACTTTTTATACATATTTAATAGTGCAGTAAATAAACATGGTCATGAATTTATCTTGTTACTAATAGTTGGACTGGATTAGTGCCCTTATTACTCCCTCTGGTGAAATTAGCTTTGTTGCCACAGCAAAGAAAGAAATGTCCTTTGAAACACAGGATGTATTTTGCTAATTGCAACTAACTATATATGATCACTATATCTAAATGCAAATAATACAAATTTGTAAAATTCCACTTTGTATGTACAAATATAAACCTACAATAAGAATACTGGATATATTAAAAACAGACTAAAAAGTATTCAACATACAGAAGCGCTGCTATTAAAGTCTGCAAATGTCTAAAATTCTTGTCATTGGCTCTTTAAGCTGTGTAAATGTAGAACTACTGTTAAGATTATACATTTTATGTTGTTGCACTTGATATATCTATTCAATGATTAATATGTAATGTATCCCAGAAAATCACATAAACACTCGTTATGCTGTTTTGTTTACATTGAAATTACATTAAATTAATTTAATTGAACTAACCTGCTCAACCAAATGGGAAGCTTTGTGTTGTTTCATGATTTGTTGAACATGCAGATGATGAAACCCAACTTAAGTGTTTTGTAATCAAATGTTCAGGATTTTATATAAGGTTATCAAAAAATGTCAAAATTTGAGACTGGAAGAGTGTATAAGTTTGACCTATGATCTGTCTAAAAACTCAAACTGTGACAAAAAGTACAGTAGTTATTGCACTGTGTACTTTAAGTTAGTCTCTCATCTTCCTCTTGATAATGGCCAGTAGATTTTCTATGGGGTTCAGATCAGGGGAGTTTATTGGCCAGTCAAGAATAGGACCACCATGGTCTTTGAACCAGCTTTTGGTACCTTTGGCAGTCCTGCTGGAAAATAAAATCAGCATCTCCCTGCAACTTGTCAGCAGAGGGAAGCATAAAATGCTCAAGAATTTCCTGTTAGACGGCTGTATTGACTGTGGACTTCAGGGAACGCAGTGGACCAACACCAGCTGATGACATGGTACCCCAAGCCATCGCTGACTGTGGAAACTTCACACTGGACTTCAAGCAACGTGGATTCTGTGCCTCCCCACTCTTCCTCCAGACTCTGGAACCTCGATTTCCAAATTAAATGTAGAATTTACTTTCATCTGAAAACAGAACTCTGGACCATCGCACAACAGTCCAGTTCCTTTTCTCCTCAGCCCAGGTAAGATGCCTCTGACATTGTGTTGGGTTCAGGGGGGGGGGCTTGACATGGGGAATGCGAAATTTGTAGCCCATGTCTAGTACTTGTCTGTGTGTGGTGGCTATTCTGGAATGGATTTCACTTGACAATCCTCTCAAGGCTGTGGTTCTACCTCTTGCTGATGCACCTTTTCCTACCTCACTTGTTCCTTTCACTCAATTTTCTGTTAATAACCATGGATACAGAACTCCGTGAACAACCAGCTTCTTCAGCAATGACCTTTTGTGGCTCACCCTCCTTGAGAAGAGTGTTGATGACTGACTTCTGGACATCTGTCCAGTCAGCAATCTTCCTCATTATTGTGTAGCCTCCTGACCCAGACTGAGAGACCATTTAAAGGCTCAGGAAACCTTTGCAGGTGTTATAAGTTAATAGCTGATTAGGGTGTAACACCATAAGTTTCCATTAATGACCTTTTTCACAGTATTCTAACTTTCTGAGACACTGAATGTTGGGTTTTCATTATCTGTAATAATGACCAAAATTACAAGAAACAAAGCCTTGGAATATTTTCCTCGATGTGTGATGATTCTATATAATATATGAGTTTCATTTTCTGAGATGACTGGAAAGAAATATTGCACTTTTACACAATATTCTAATTTGCTGAGATGTGCTAGTATATAATAAGGAATATCTGCATGTAATTACGTGAAATTAAAGCGGGGTGGCTAATTTCAGCGGTCAAATTGATATGATCTATAAGCTTCAAAGCCCAAAATAATTCGAAGATTAAAAGTTATAATTTTCATTTTAGAAATCATAATTCTGAGACATTCAGCCAACTTTTCACATTTCGAAGTTGTAATTTTGTTTGTTTTGAGTCACGTGTCTTGGATGCGCTGAAAACTTTTTGACTTATTTTTTTTAATTGAACAGAATTTTTGAATTATTAATCCTTTTCTCATAATTATGATTTTGAAAGTCAAGATCAGGAATTTAAAACTTCCACACTCAAGACTTTAACTTGGAGCAGAAACGGTGTTGGGATAAAGATTTGTCCCACCAGGGGGCACTGTTGAGTTAGCTTTACAGCAGCGCCACTGGAGTTAATCGCACTCACTCAGCAGGCAAAACTACAGTCTTTAAACTGAACTCTGAAGTAATAAAATATATAAATGCAAATTAATATTTCAAAATTCACCTGGGAACGCTGGGATTAAAAGTAGCCACGTGTTAACTGTTCATTTACAAATTGATGTTAAGACTGGGGAGTCAGTGAAGAATAATTAAAAAAAAAAAGAAAAAAGAGAAAAAAAAAAAAGCCTTTACTGGTATCTCCTCAGATTTGCGCAGTATCTCCAAATATAAAAGGGGGCATTTAGCAGTCAATTGAAGGGAGCCAGCTTCCATGCTCTGTCTCTTTAACCAGTAGATTCACGGTCCTCGTGGTCCCTCCCATTCTTGCAGCCCCTCTGTTTTACTGGTCGGAGATGAGAGCGCACATAGCAGCAGCTTCACCATCACGTCGGAAGACACGGGATGAATCTAAGGAAGGGGACATGAAAACCAACAATACTAAGCAGGTGCGCTGGGGAAGATATGGGATAAAGAAATTAAGTTTATTAGTGACGCTGTATCCAGCCGCTTGAATCAGCAATTAAACCTCTGCTGTTGTGGCCTCTCGCCTTTTTTGCGCTTTTTCCCCTATCCATTCTCCCCCTACACTGCTGGCACAAAGGCGCTTATTCTAAGGATCTGCACCTGGGATTACAGTCAATCCGCAAGAGTGAACGGATCAGTTACATCTAAAACGATGGAATAAGAAGCAGTGACAGTAAGTAATAGGAACAGGATTAAATCACTTTCTTCTTTTTGTGCCCTGTAAATCCCCCTCTGATACCCCCATCCGTCACCCTGCGAAGACATACTGTCATTGTTTCGAAGCGAAATCTATTTAATCTTATATTAAAATGTTGTTTTTGCTTGGATAATGCACAAGAAACACTCTTGTTTTTATAGATTTTTATTCTCTTTTGATTCATTGCGCATTCCCAGTTTTTTCCTCTGAATGAGCAGCCGGTTTCTCTTGTTCAGGATGCTACTGCGCAACCTCTGGCAAGTACCAGCAATTAGGCTGTGTGTTTGTGTACGAGTTTCCTAAAAGCCTACAACAAACAGTGCCCCGTTTTTTGTTTGTTTTTGTTTTTTGTTTTTTAAATTTTTTTGCTTTTTTTAAATTGGACGTGGCCATTGTTGTCTGTAAAAAGAAAAAAAAGCAACTGTGGCTTACTGGACTCAGAGGGGTCAAACGGTGCGCCCTTGGCATCACACCAACCCCTTCCTTGTGTCTGAACCAGGGTCTGTCACAGAAAATAAATTAAGCACAATATGGTGGAGCCTGTTGGATTCATAGAGGCTTGGAAGGCACAGTTCCCTGATTCGGAACCCCCCAAGATGGAGCTACGGTCTATTGGAGGTATTGAGCAGGAGCTGGAGAAGTGCAAAGCATCCATCAGACGCCTGGAACAGGAGGTGAACAAGGAGCGCTTCCGCATGATCTATCTTCAAACCCTCCTGGCAAAAGAGAGGAAGAGCTATGACAAACAGCGGTGGGGCTTTAGGAAGACTCCACTGAATGAGGGGGTAGACCCTGCAGCCACTCAGGGTGCAGAGTCACCATCTCAGCAGCCCCACATGCAGGAGACTGGTGGAGTTGGAGGTGCTGGAGGATACGCCGTAGTGGATAGGAGTCGTTTTCAGCCGCTTGGAGATGGTACTGGCAGGACCAAACCCAGACCCCCACCAGCCAGGAAATCAGCTTCCCATGGAGATGGCTTGGAGTCAGCGTTTGACTCACCCCAGCAAGCAGAATCTACATCCTGTGACAACCTTGATGGCCTCTCGCCATCTAAGCAGAGGGGTGGCATGGCCCTGTCCCCCCGCAGGCCCACCCTTCCACCCCCAGACAAGGAGCTGCCTTCTGACCCCAAAGATAAGCTGGGGATGGGACTTGGTGTGGCAGCTCTAAGGTCAAACTTTGAGAGGATCAAACGGGCCAACTCTCACTCTGCTGGAGATGTAGGTAAAGGTCAGGATAAGCAGCTACCACCACCACCGCCACCATTCTACACCAACATGGAATTCCATCATGAGAGGGGTTTGGTCAGGGTCAACGACCGGGATGTGTCAGATAAAATCAGCTCCCTGGGTACTCAGGCCATGCAGATGGAGCGAAAGAGGTCTCTCCACTCCCTTCCAGGTAATCTGGCAACAGTGGCAGGTGAACTCCGTGCCAGGCCGGTGTATAGAGGACGGTCTACCGAGAGCACCTGTGGCTATGATGCAGAATACGAAGATGGTGAACCCAACCAGCGACATTCAGGAAGAGCCAATGGGGGCAAACCTCCACCTCCTCCTTGGCAACCATCTGAGTTCCAAGCCTACTCCAGTGTCTATGTTGGTGGGGTAATGATGGGTGAAGGTGGCAGTGGAGATGGACGTGTTGGCAGCAGTGGGGTCCCAATGAGAGACCACAGCGGAGGTGATGATCACCTCCTGACCTGGCCACGCCGCTCCTACTCCCCAGGTAGCTTTGAGGATGCTGGAGGAGGTGGCGGCTATACACCTGACTGTAGCTCTAATGAGAACCTGACATCCAGTGAGGAGGATTTCTCCTCCGGCCAGTCCAGCCATGTTTCCCCGAGTCCCACCACAGCTTTTCGTCGACCCTTCAGAGAGAAGAGTCGGTCACCTTCCCAAAACTCCCAGAACTCTCAGCACTCCTATGACAGTAGTAGCCCTCCTACACCACAGTCTCAGAAGCGTCACCACAGGCAACAGGGAGGCCATGTGGTCATGTCTGAGGCCACTATTGTGAGTGTTCGCAAGACTGGGCAAATCTGGCCCCCTGCTGCCCACCATGACCTCATGCCCCACGGTCGAACATCCCATGACAACAGTTTTCATGGAGATCACCTAGGTAAGTGAAGACGGCTATCTCTAATCTTTGTTATGCTGAAGTTAGTCATTCTTGAACAATCTTGGCACCGGTTGTGTTTTGTGTAATATCTTTCCTCTTAAAACCACATGTTAGATGAATGCATTAGTGATTGATATTGTTAGTTGGACTGATTGTGCATGCAGTCAAATATGCCAAAATGTGTGTCCTTTGGATGGCCTTGCGTGGGAGCCAGATGAAAGATCCACCTCTGCTCATTCTTGGAATGTCAGTCGGGTGGGCGAACAATGAATGTGGCCAGTCTGGGTCAAAACTAAAAGTCTAGCCTTTCTCAGGCGACTTCTCTGGCTCTTGTACATAATTTAAATCACAGGTGTCTTCCTGCCTGCCTGACTTTTCTCTCTTTTATTTCTCTTTCTCCAAAAAAAGAGATACAAGGTGACTTTTCCCTGAACCACAAACTGAATGTCTTCACCCACATTTACAGTTACCATCAATGTTTCAGTACACTGTATAAAAAGACACAAGACCTTTTGCAGTACTGCCTGACATTATATTAGGCTGACATATCCTGTTTTAGGTCAGTTAGGATTCCTAAAGTTTATTCTGCATGTTAAATGACAGAAAAAATAGATATCTTTTTTAAAGAGAATTACTATTACTTTCTTCAAAGTCAGAAATTTACATGCACCAAGATTATTATGCCTTTGGCTTTGTTCTTTTTTGATTGCTGGCCCTCTTATGGATTTATTTTAAGATGCCCTAATCACACTGCTTCCTTGTGTGACATCATGGGAAAATCAAAAGAAACCAGCCACAATATCAGGAGCAGAACTGTCTGGTTTATCCTCGGACAAAATTCTCAGATGATTGAAGGTGCCACATTTATCTTTTCAAAGTATAAACATAGCATATGGTTTAAGATGGAGATGGGTTCTGTGTCCTAGCTGGTGTTAAAATGTCAACCCCAGAACAAAAGCAACTGACGTCATGATGATGCTCGCAAAAATAGTGCCATTGTCCACAGTAAACAAGTCCTTTTGCAACATAGGATGAAAGTCCAGTCAGAGAGGAAGAAGCCATTAGGCTAAAAGAAATATAAAATCCCCAAATTACAGTTTGCAAATGCACTCAGGGACAAAGAACATTTTGGAGACATGTACTGTGGTCTGATGAAACGAACCTCAAGCATACAGCCAAATTAGATATCTAGAGGATTAAGGATAAGACTTAACCTGACTCAGTTACACCAGTTCTGTCAGGAGGAATGGGCCAAAATTCTAGCAAGCTATTGGAAAAACCTGTAGAATTTCTGGATTTTAAGAAAATGATAATAAAATGTAAAAAGTTCTCACTCATTGTTCTGGTATTTAGTAAATATAAATACTGTAGTTATGCTAACTGACATAAGCAGGAAAAGTTTAGTATTATTCAGACATAGAGGGGATAAAAAGGTTATGTGTCTTTTTATACAGTGTGATTAGACATCTGGTTTTCATGCCTTTATGTCTCCACATAATAATCTGCCTACACTCAGTTACTTTTTTTTCTTTTCTTTTTTTTTTTTTTTTTTAGGGTAAGTTAGTAACTACACTCAGTTACTAACTTACCACTTTTTGAACAGCACAGCTAGAAGGATGTGGTGCCTAGAGAAAAAGTCATGGACTATCTGGGTAACTGGGCTACCAGGACTTAGTTCACTGTAATTTGCTCAGAAAGTTTCCATTGTACAGGCTGTGCCAGGTCGTAAGAACTGAAAGCAAACACTGCTCGGGTGGCTCAAATATTTGGTATAATTTTAAAACTTGGAATGTTGTTTACTAAGGTGCGGTTAGTAGAAGCCATGCACATTTTGGTTAGTTGCCTGTCAGTGGGATTCGGCTGTGGAAATGAGTAGTATTTTGAGTGGCTGCTGTACTGTAGGAGTGTTGGACTGGTGCCCTGTTTGACCAGGCATGCATCACATGCCTGCAACCAGGGTGAGCTGCTTAAAAGGAAAGCATTGAAAGTAAAGATCGTCTTAAGCTGCTGCTTCACAAAGTTATTGCAAGCACCATGAATGCCTTTTAGGCTGTTGCAACACAGGATTCAGTTCCCAACATGTTATTGTCACTCTTAATAGCATTACCATCTGCAGCCCACTTTTGTTCACAGGTCTCACTGCATCTATAATTCATTTATCTGAAAAGAATCAGGAACCCTGGTGGAATTAGCTAAAATGCCTTTCCAAACAGGATGCGATTATCAAAGTACCGCTGTTGCATTGAAAGCAAAAAACATCTTGCATCATGTCAATTAAAAGGCAAATCCCATCAATATTTTAGTGTGATAGCAAAAGTCATTACACTCTAAACAACTACCAGGTTTGTTTGAAGGTAGCTGCAAACCCCGCAAGTGTGTCTCCAGCAAATGGCTGGCTAATTCTCCAGCTGCTGTGTTTAGGATTATCACAGCACTATCTGCCTTCTTTGTTTTAACATATTTTCCGCAATGATGAGCCCAGTGGGACGTTGGGCAAGATGGAAGGCAGGGATGGACATGAATTTTGGGAGGGAGAGGAGGAGGAGGTGATGTGTTGCAGACAATGATGCATTTATTGGGATAATCAGAAATTTGGGCTCAAGATGTTAAAAATATTTAGACTCCCTGCCGAGCGGTTGTGTTTTTTAGTCGAGTTAAGCTGACGTGAGACAGAGCAAACTGGATGACCACAGTAAATGCTGCATAATTTCATCCCATGCTGATGTGTAAATTTATATTTTCAGATTATTGATAGTACAGAAAGAGGGGTGAAGAGAGTGTGTGTTTTGTGGGGAGTGGATGATGCTAATAAAGAGTGGGACAGTGCTGTGAGGAAGACTGAGGGAGGCAAAGTGTGAGGCAAAGCTGTCGTTTCTCGCTTCAGCGGTCCGGGATGCAGGGTGCTGCAGAGAGGCGCAGATGGGAAGAACCCTCCCGTTGTGTAACAGAAATACACAAACTCAAACTCATGCACACACAAAGTTACACATTCTTGATGTTTACTTTGTCACCCCTCAGACTACTCTGGGTTCAGTGGAAGGTGTACACGGAGAGTGTGTGACCCTCTGCTGGAGCATAAGATCACTTTCAGACGGTCCATCTTTTGATTTCCTTCATGTTGGGTGGTTTTTTTTTTTGCAAATAGAATGTTTTTAGGAATGAAATGATCTTCAAGTAGATCTGTCACATTGAAATAAAGATATCTGAGTTTTGTTCAGTCATAAAAAACTACAATCGAGTAAGAGGGTCACTTGGAGGGAAAGAAATAAAGATTTGTTGTTTACCCGTTTTAAGATATAATCGTAACGATGACAAAAACGTCTAAATGATGAGGGAAAGAAAAGTCAAAATTATAAGAAAAAAGTCAAAATGATGTGGAAAAAGTATATCAACAAAGTTGAAAAGACTTGCAACAATCATACTGAACTTGCTCCTAAAGAACATCAGTTTTAGTATTCCCCTTTTTGTTAAAATGTTATTTCCAGCAGAATATCAATTTTCTCACCATTTTGACTTTAAAATTGAAATAAAATTTTGACTTTATTCTCAATACTTCAACTTTATTCTGTTATGGGAAAAAAAAGAAAAATCCACTCTGAAAACAAACACCTTTTTTTTTTCCTTCAAGAGACCCAAATATTTTTTTGTGAACAAACAACAAAACAAAGCAGATGGTTGACAATTATGAAGAATGGAGTTTCACAGAGTTCTGGTTTTGGCCCCATTTCGTTTGTACTTTATTTGCTTCCCTTATATCATCACATAAGATTGTTCAGGAATATTCCAATCACTGTTATGCCTATGATATTAGTGATCTGGATAGCTTGTTCCCCTAAATTGTAGGGGACCTGGGTTAGCATTCTGCACACTAACCATTACAATTCTTTATTTAAATTTGTACTATTTTTTTAAATTATTGTTATTATTTGCCTCAGTAAAGCCTTTCTGCATTGTCAGCAGTTTGTCAACAATGCAACTGCTAAGATTTATGCTAGATCCTTCCAGGCGTTCCCATTTCATAGCTGTACTCATCCCTTGGACTAGCTTTCTGTTCAACACAGAATACAGCTTCAGGTTCTGATTTGGGGTATAAAGTGCTACATGGTGATGCACTTTCACACATTTCTGATCTTCTTTGGCTATATATCATTGCCATGACCCCAAGGTTGACAGATAAAGACTTCTCTGTCCTTAAATTAAGGCTAAAACGGCTGAAGACGGCAAACAAATATATATAAAAAAACAGTACTAAGTTTGGTAATAGTTCTAAATTTAATATCTGAATTGAGCAGAATACTGTCTGTTCTGCTTTTTTCCTCTTTGTAAAGTACAGTTGATCCTGACAAAGTGATGTTTGCTAATTAATTAGTGGCGTTATCTTCAGTTGGCTGTTGTCTGCTGATTCATAATATAACTCTGGCTGCCAAGCAATAGAAGCTGCTTTTATGAGTCTGCTTTTTGTTACCAGACAGATGTCCAAACACATGCTCTCATCTTTTTTCTCAAACAGTAAAGTTTAAGGATTTTTATCTTTTTGTTATCCTTCCTATACAGCTATGAGACTGCTTACTTCTTCAAGCGGGGGAGGTTGGGGAGCTATCTGCACCCCACTATGTCTGTGGAAAATCAGGTTTAAATCACAGAATTGTGTGACTGTTTTTACTATCCGTGTCATCTTGTGTTTCTAAATGCATTCCTAATTGGATTTTAATGATTTTAAAGATATTATCTTGTGAGCTAAATTGTGAGTTTTTGGTTTTTATCAGATGACAGAGCTCTGTGCGGATAAACTTTTTCTGTCCTAAAAATGTGATTCAACGTTTCCATCTGTGTTAGAGCACAGGGAGGAGGCAAAAGAGGAAAAGGGAAGCTTTACAGTCAGTCTGGTGTGGCACAATGACCCCTTTTCACACGGCCGAGGGAGTGACTACGGCTCTTAAAAAGACTCGTTCAGTGTTTGCAGTTGAGTGAACTTGGCAGTAAGAGCAGACACAAAGTAGCTACAGGCTCAAAGTTAGGCTCAGAGAAGGAAGTTGGGAAGAGAAGGAGATTAGATGGAGTTGGGTGGGGGGCATTTTATTCCATTCCATTATCTAAAAAATATCAAAATGAATTTCAGAGAAATAAACAGTTTTTTACATCCATTTATATGTAAATTATCTTCTGTCTTGTTTTTGCCTCATTATCCCTTGATATTTACGTAAGTTTTTGACACTTTTGGTTCTGAGTTACAGAACCCATCGATGAATGCACATTTATTAGTAACATGTTTTTAAATGTTCTTTTCACCTCATATTGTATATTAATCTGGTTAACATGACTAAGATTATAAAAGCACCATTCCTTATGTGCATTCTGTGTTAAATATACACACTTACCATAACGCACTGTTTTTCCAAACCAATGACAAAAATGTAAACCTCAAAGGATAAAACAGAGCAACAGTGCTATTCATGTTTTTTGCTATAAGTTATTGTCTCGCTGAGTCTCATGTAGCCTGACTGAACCATATTCAGGCAACAATGATGAATACAGTTGCCTCGTGTGAAGCTTCTTGCATTTCTGATTTTAATTTTAAACCCCTCTGTGATACTAATAATAGCTAACACAAAACATGAAAAGTAAAAAAAAAAATTTTGCTTTGTTTTTATAATGTAGCATGAAGTCTGTCTGTCGGCACTGGTTCCATGTTTTAGCAGCAGAAGCTCAGCCTGGCACCACGGTTGGTGTGGAGTTGCTGGCTTGGCAGTGGAGCAGCTCTCCAGAGAGAGTCAAACTTCCTGGCTTGGATTTTGAGACTGCAGCAGTTTTAAACTGGCTATTTACCACTAATGTTTGTTAAATAAATATCCTATATAATGTCTATATGTCTTGGAGGGATTTTGGGATATCTTACCTTTTGAGTGAGAAGAAGCTGATCTGTTAATAGGATGTTCCCACCAAATGCAAAGATAAACACACAGAGCCTCGGAAGAGTAATCAATCATCTTTCCTTGTGTTCATTTCTTCTTCTTTTTATGTGTGCTTTTATATTTCCTTTGCCAAGCAGCCAGCCAGAATCTTTCCTCTGTAACCAATGAGGCTTGTAAAGAGAGGGGAAAAACACTTGGAAAACCCCTAAACATAAATTCTGGTGACTCCTTTCTCCTTTTTTGTAATGACCGTTGCTTTTGAATAGTGGCCATCTTGGCTCTTTAACATGGCTTGTGTTATTTCATTCACAGTCATCTCGATTGGCTGCAGCATGGGGGAAATTGTGCTACTCTTACTGTGCAGTGTAGGCTTTCAGTCTTGTCGTAAAAAAGCTGGCTGCTGTGTGCTTTTTGGATTTGAACCGATTCTAAGTTGATGAGGGTTGTTGACTCCAATCAGTTGTATCAGCGACAAGTTTACTGTTGGGGCTGACATGCTGAGAAACAGCTACTTTTTGGTTTGTGGTTGAGACTATTTCTGTTTTTAACATATTTACTTGCCAGTCTTAATTTAATCTTTGCAATAAAGATTTAGCAACATTTTTGTTCACTTCTGAAAGATCTTTAGATGGTCTAAATGGATTCAAATATAAGCAAAAGGTGGTTTCTGGTTCCAAGGTGTACCAAGGTTTTAAAAATACAGTCATATTCAATGAATTAGAATTAGAATATGGTTAGTTTGTCAGATTAAAATGTTTTTAAAATAATGATTGTTAAGCAGGTATTACACATAGTAAGTCCACATTTCTGTATTAAAATGTTTTTTATTGATCTGATGTGATATCCTCATCTTAAATGCCATGTTTTTACTAACTGTAAGCTGAAAATCATCATTAACAGAAATAAAGGCTTGAAACATCAGTCTGTGTTTAATGAAAGCATTATTATTCTGTGCAAATTGCACAGAAGTTAGTCCAATTGGGCACCACTTTTTGGTGAATTTACTGGTCAGTCCATTAGTTTTGTCCGTCTCTCTTCTCCATTCTCTTTGCTTTACTATAACATCAGTCTTTTTTTTTTTTCTAGCCCCCATTGTATGCATTTGTGCTAAAGTGCTCCAAGACGACACAGATAACTGTGTTTTTGGGTATTATAACCACAGTTTCATTAGAGCACTTTAAAATGGAGCTTTGCCATATAGGATCGTTGTTCTGCCAACTAGAGGTAATGGGTAGCAGTTACATGTTGGTGGCGGTTACTTTTATTAAAATAAATATTAAAACCAAAGGTTTGATAATTAACAAAAAGTAGTTTAAAGTAGTTTTTAAAGTAGCTTTCTAAAATGTATTTACAGTTTACTGCGCGGAAATATGGTTATATGATTCTAAGAAATATCTACCAGGGTGTTGCTTAGTTATTTTGGTTTTACCAGAGGTTATATTGTCTTCTGTTTCTTTAGGTAATTGGCCAAACCAGGAATCAAAATAAAAAGCAACAGAGTGTAATAAGAAATCTTCAGAAGTTAAATTGTGGGATATAGTAGATTTGAGCATTTTTATCACGTTATCCATAATCCATATAAATCCTAATTACTAAGAATTAAACTGATATGCTATAGGTAGGACATGTTTACAAAAGTATGGAGGACGGGATGAAATGGTACTATGGAGGTCAGAAATGGTGGAGGGACAAATTGACCCAGAGTCGTTTGGACCTCATTAAATCAGGCAGTTGCAAAGAACTATACAGTCTTTTGTCTGTAGAAGTGTTGCTGCAGTGCTGGCATGCATAAAATGTAACATAATGCATTTTTATGGCCTGTTGCTAATAATAGGTATTATGATCACTGAGCACAACAGAAGCATAATGTACTGGTTTTCTGTCCTTAAACTGGAACACAATTAATCTTGGAGCAAGATACTTCCTAGATCTAAGCTCTGTCTTTGAACGGAAACTAAATGCACCATTAAGACAGAGCAGAAGGAAGGACGAGTTACAGCAGTATTATCAAGCTGGATTCTCATTGATGGCATCTTCTCAGCCTGACAGCTATATGGTCATGGAGTACTTTATTACAACATCAGTCACTTTTAGTGTCAGCTGTACATTCTAGAGGTGTGGACTCAAGTCATGGGATTTAGAATCAAGTCGGACTCAAGTCACCAGTAAATGACTTTAGACTTTATGAAATCATAAAAGAACCACGAACAGTCTCAAGATATTGTAGAAGCAAGTTTGTAGTGTTTAAGTTGGTTACATGAAAATATATTTTGTTTTGTGTAGAAATTTGGTTATTTTTTTAATATTGGATCAGTTTGCTCAGGATTTTTTTTAAATTTACTGGATGTTTTGTTTGTTCATCAAATGGAACGACAGTGATTTTTAGATAATATTGAAGTTCACTTCCTCTTGCTGGTTGTTCTGGCAAAGGACAGATTTTAAAATAATTTAAAATCTAAAAAATTTTTTGGCTTGATTTTTGACTTTGGACTTGGGACTTTCATGCCTTTACTTGACTCAAGACTTTGGTGGAAAGACTTAAGACTTACTTGTGTCTTGCAATACAATGACATGCTCCCACCTCTGGCAGATAGTCAGTGTATCCAAGGAAAGAGAAACATTCTCCTTAATGGTATGATTTAGTAATGAATGCCCAGTAGAGATACAGATTCACTGTGTGAACATATATCTTAAACATTGTCTGCCCCTGATGACATAAGCCATGAGTCTAGTCATGCACATATTAACAGATGCTCTTTTCTGGATTATGGGGCAAAAGCAACCAATTATTAATCAGATTATCTCAATTTCCCCATCCCATGTAACAGCTCAGAACACACCCCTTGCACCACTAATGCATCATGTCCTATTTATAGTAATATAGTTCAGATTATCAGCAGTTATAAACCAGCTCTAGGAAGTGTGAATGTTTGCTTGCCTATAAACTTTTATGATGGTCACTCCTATGCTATGTTCCCAGTTGTTATTTTTTCCCATTGAACTGAAGCAAAGATAATCTTTATAGCAAGTTGTAATCGTCAGAGTTGTTTACATGACCAGTCCATCCCAAACCTAATCAATGCCAACTGTCATCACCAGTCATCCTTCCTGTAGAGCGGTCCCGTCCGTTCCCATGTTCCTGCTCAGATGATTCTATTAGGATTCCAGTCTTTGCTTGCTGTCTGTTCTTTAAACTATTTATAGCATGTCTTCTTTCTGTTAGTCATGAACTTTTGGCACATATGCTTTCAATCTACAGCTGCTGCACCAACAGACTGTCGATTCATAAAAACAGTCTAATTGACTAAGGGTTTTATGGAGTTACCCACATTTTACTGCTGGGATTAAGTAAGGTTTGAAGGCCACAGTGTTGATGTAGAAATCCACACCATTCCTTGAAATCGTGTTAACTTTGTTTACTCCTCAAATCAGGAGAAATATGTTCCTTTATCCTTTTATCATCACTGGTAGAGTGTTGTGAACTGATTCATTTTTTTTAAAGGTTTTAAATGAGTAGAAGTTTGCATTTACCCCTGATTGGCCAAATAGTTTTTATACATCCCATGGAAAAGTCTATCTTGGGTTTTTTTTTTTTGGCTTTTTAGCACTGCAAAATCCTGAACTGTTTGCTAGCTTGGTTCCATCTGATTCCACTCTCAGTCTATGCTACACCTAAGCCTTGTCTTCTAATCTTGACTAACTGTAAAAAACTGAAATGGTAGAGAAGAAAGGTAGGAATGCACAACATAGATTGGCTTTAACATCTATGTTGGCTGATGTTAGTCATTTTTTTAACACATTGGTATTGATCTGATAAATAAAGCTGGACCGATATTTAAAAAGTTGTTTGTTGAAAAGTTGATATTTGTTTCCCTCTTATTTCTTGTGTTTCAGGAGGGTATAAACTATAGTTAAGTGTAGCAAACATTGACCATAAAAATGCAAATAGGGTCCATGTTCCTTGATAGATTTAGTAGTATTGATCCCCAAAAAAGGAATTGCAAGATTATCCCAATTTATGCATCAAAGCGTCCAGTATGTT
Organism: Anableps anableps; assembly: GCA_014839685.1. Classification (NCBI taxonomy): domain Eukaryota; kingdom Metazoa; phylum Chordata; class Actinopteri; order Cyprinodontiformes; family Anablepidae; genus Anableps; species Anableps anableps. The sequence continues at coordinate 11,453,030 of CM026081.1, forward strand.
AATAACGTTTATCTAATATTTGCTGAACTCTAATCCAAGTACATCAAAAATGTTATGTTTAATGCAGATCTGCTGATCTGCTGATTACAGATCGGAGCAAATTAAGGGAAAGTCTGTTGATTTTGATCACTGGCTGACTGATTTACTGGCACAGCACTAAAAAAGATATTTTGACAGTGACATTTAAGAGGTTTATATAAACTGGAAATTGTGATTGGTCCACAAAAAATTTATCTCTTTTGGAAAGGTTTGATTTCTTACAGTACAAGACGTTTATAGATGGAGGATGCACACACGTTAAGACAGACACGTAGGAAATCTTCTAAATTTATTTATGAAGTACAGAATCAATTTTAGTGTGAGCGCACAGTTATTAAATGCCTACCAACATTATTAGAAAGGAAAAAGAAACATTTAACCAGATTGCAAAAGTAGTTTGATTTCCATTATGTTCTCTCAGACTTTTAACTCCCCTTTATTGTGTCTTATTTGTTGAGCTGGAGAGGGAATGGATAACTACAGGCTCCAAGGAGGAGGATCAGATTTCATGTTGCAATCATCCGCCCTAACCTACCCACCCACCCATTCCTCCATCTCCTTCCTGAATGCCCTTCGGTAACATCTCTTCTTCTGGAGAATCTCTTTTATGTCACTTAATATCGCTTTTGTATCCCACTGTCCATTTCTCATTCCCTGCCCACCTCCCTCACATTGTGCTGTTCAGCCTGGAGCATGCTAAACACAATAAAGGCTGATTTTTAAGGCCAATTTATGAGCACTGAAGAATTTTTTTTTTATTTTTTTATTTTTTTTTTTACACCAAGACAACATGGAGAACCAGCTGCACCTCTAGCTATTTTGCTTGGTTGTCTCATGTCTCTCTTTTTTATTTTATTATTCATGTGTTATAGGCATGAGCTCTATCAAGGTTTACAAATGTTTTTTAAAATATTACAGATTCCCTTTCCTACACCTGCCACACTTTAAAGTCTTTTTAATGAGATGCCACAGAAAGTGCTGAAATGACCAGAATTTCCTTCGATTGATAGAAAGTATTGAGTTACGCAACCCTGCTTCTCCCCTACCTGTTGCTATGGACTGCTGGTCAGCTGGCTTAAACAAGGTGTAACATAATAGACTATCAAATAGTGTCTGAAAGCGGTTATTTGCAATATTGTACACATTAATATTGGAATTGTATTTCCTAGCTGGGAAAGTCTTTTTACATGTCAGTGTGTAGGTGAAAATTAATCTAAAAGTTGCAGCTTTGTGGCTTTATGTGTTGTCCTGTGTCATTGTCACTGTGGCTTCTTCTCATCTGGCCCCCTTTATATGAATGGCAGAATGTAGTGTCCATATGCTCACCAAGTGGGGCTTGAAAAGTGTTAAATAAGCTTTTCATCTATTGTAAATTTGTTTAATCTGGGGCAAGCTCATTCCCCATTTAGGCTAGTAAATGCAAAAAAACAAAAAACAAAAACAAAAACAAAAAAACCACATTTAATACAAGCAATAAAACAAAACCTTAGAAAAACAGATGCAAAGTAAAAACAGCTGATAAAATGCATTAAATATGAAAATGGACCAGTTTGTGTTCAAACTTGTGTGTGTCAGTGTTCTGAGATCTGTCTTTAATTCATTTTTTTTTATCTGGTAATTAAAAACAGAATTAGTGAATGTTTTTTTTTTTATTGCTGGAAAACTATCCAGAATAAGTGGTCCTTTAAATAAAGATACAAACAGCCTGATCAATGTTTCACTTGCTGATTTACTCTTTCTGTTACCAGCTCACCTGTCTATAACTCCATTTAAAATCATCACCTCTGGAATTAGGTTGTCAAGACATTTAAAATTCAATTAAAAAAAATATCTATAAAACTGTCAAAGGTTGGAGATTAAACATTTTATGGATTCTTTATTACCACTAATTTGGTGTTAGAGCTAACCATTTTACAACCTGTGAGTACAACAACAACGAGAAGTTTTTTGTTGTTTTAGATTGAGCTGCACAATATATTAAATTGCAGCGGTCATCTAGCAATATTTGGTAGGCCATGCTATACCAGGAGAAGTGCCTCATAACTCTTGTAGCCGTTCTCTTTTCTGGAATTTTATTGTCGTTTATGGTCAAACTTGATTTGATCCTACCGATGAACATCCTAATTTTTAGGGAGCTTGGGGAGGAAATAGAATAGCGAAAAAATGTGGATTGATCACAGTTGGTAGTCATTGAAATATTTAACAATGCTATCACAACATTAGATTTTTTTTTCATTTTGAACAGCACTTAATTTTGAACTATTAGATTTGAAATAAAGTTTAAACCCCGTGTATTTTAACATATCTACTTTTATAATCTCCCTCTGATCCATTGCTGTAGTAAAATGACTGAGCCTGTGTTGGATTGGGAACCTTTTTGAGACAGTTTTGAAAAGTGTTCTTAAATCATGTGTGATTCTTTCCACTTACAAATGTGAATTTACTATGTATACATATTTGTTACTTAAGATCTTCATACCTTTCAGTTATAAGTAGAAGAGCAGGGGTCCTAAATTGTAACCTTGTGGTGCACCCATTTTACACCTTTAAAAGATGGAACTTGTACTGCTAAATAATTTCCTATATTAGTCCTGTGTTTGTTTGTGTTAATCTAATGTTACACATCCAATGTCTATGCCCAACATTAGTTTATGCAAAAGCAAGTTTTCATATTTAAAGTTACTTCCTATCAGGCAGACTGAGTTAGCTAAAAAGGGCATGTTCACTCCAATGCCCTGATCCACTCCTCCTCTCCCATCCTGTTCCCAGTCATGCATTATTGATACTGGAGCCCACATGTTGTAAAACTGTCATGACACAGGGTGTCCCATTACCCACTTCACTTTCAATATCTCGACCGCTATGTCTTCTTGTCTGCAGTAATCCAAAAATCTTCACAAACACGCATGCGCCTATGCTTACACGCAGACTAATCTAATATTGACTTGTAATGAAAAGGTAGAAAAGCTGACTTCCTGCAGTGCTGTTCAGCTGCACAGCATGATTAAACAGTAGGACTCCAAATACACTGCCTGTGCAAATAAAAGTTTCCACCTGGATTTAAATAAGCAAATAGAAAAGAGGCTCCCTTAGGAAAATAACTACGGTGACAGATGTGTATGTTTTAGCAGGCCAAATATATTTAACTCTCACTGAATCTCTAAGTTGTCTTCATTTGTTTGCCAACTACATCATTCTGTGGTTGCTGGAAAAGTTTCAGGAACCTTGAACAATTGGTTTTCATTAAGCAAATAAAAATTCTGAGGTAGCGGCTTTAGTAGTAGTGGATAGTGCTGCATTGCCTTGCATAAGTATTCACACCCCTTCCACTTTTTTGACATTTTGTCACAGATTTTAAGGATCTTTTTATTGTATTTTATATGATAGACCAACACAAAGAAGCAGTGTACAGTACAGTGGAAGGGAGGACGATGCATGTTTATATAACTTATTTTACAAAAACATATGAAGTGTGAAATGTGTATGCATTCAGCCCCCTTTGATCAAATATCCCTGAAGGAAAGCCATGATGAACAATAGTAAAATATGGTGGAAAGATTTCAGTGTTTTATATCTATGTTTACACATGAAGATATCTTTTCAAATTACTTTAAAATGAGAAAAAACATTATGTAGATTGTCTTGTTCTTCAACCCTTATGTGATTGTCCAACACAGAGCATGATGTTGGCAGAAGTAAAAATCCACATTTTGTACAAGTAAAAATCTGAAATGTGTTATGTGCATTAGTCATGAACCCTCTTTACTCAGATCCCCAAAATAAAATTCAGTGCAACCAGTTCCATTCAGAAGTCCCCTTTTTTTAGTAAATAGAAATGAAAGGTAATACTAAAGTAATCTTAAAAGAAGCTTTCCAGAGCTTGAAAATTTGTGGCATTTTTGTCTCTTGGTATGCAAAGCTAATAGAGACACACCCCAAAGGACTTACAGCACTAAACCTGCTATGAAGATGGACCGAAAAAAATTGACTCAGGAAGGGTTGACACAATTACTTGCCATACTTTTTAGATTTGTATTTGTAAAGCAATTCAAATGCAATGCACCCCTACCTATTTGTGGTTCAGTATTTGTGTATTCACCTGTTTCCGGAGTTTTCTATTGAACATAACTCCAAGTTATTCGTAGTGAAATTCTCACCGCCAATTCACAGATTTTTTTTCATAGAGCATATCTAAATATTTGAAAGGAAACATGGCTTGGAAAGTTGGAATTACTGGGGGAGACAATGCTAGTTGACATGCTATTGGCTGGCATTTGCAAAGAACCCAATCCAATCGCTACATTTATTCTCCTTGACGCCGATTGGCTGTATCACCAAGAGCAGAGCTGAAGAAGAGTGTATATATTATGCTGCTTTCATACCGAACGCAATTTGAGCATTAGGGGCGTCTGGTTTACATCAAAGTCTATGGTGGACACACGTCTAGGGACGTCGAGAAGTCTTGCGGCGTGTTTCATGCGTCTAATGCGTTGCGCTTGGAAGCATTTCGAGCATTCGACAGGCAGCAGATGCTGGAGTTGGGAAATCTGAACTTTGGCAGCTGGACACAGAGCATCAACCAATCAGAGAGACTCTGCTATGTGACATAGTGGCACATTTTCCGATGGGATGGAAGGACCAAGAGCCCATCTACAACCAGTCGAGCTATCACTACAGAGACAGGAATTGAAAGGGCCTTCCCTGGAGGAGGATTAGCGAGGAGTCGGGATCTCGGGTCAAAACATTGTTACGATGGTAAACATTTCCCCCCATTTGAGCTAGCCAAATCCGTCCAGTACAACGTTGAGCCACTACTAGTTTCACGCTGAATAATAAATGTGTTTATTCAGAGGAAATGGACAGGAGATGGTGGAAGAGTCTATGTGAAGGACTCAAGTATAGGGGCCCCAACCGACGCCCGTCAAGAGCGATTCAAGCATCTGACTATAAAGTGCACAAGCCTCCATCTTGAGGCGTTGGACGGCTTTTTGACGCGCGAAACGCGTTTAGTCTGAATGCAGCAATAGTTTGTCCAGTAGTACTAAAACAGGTTCCTCTGTCTGTTTCATTGCATATTAGGTGTAATTGGTGGAAGGAAGGAAGAAAGAAGATAAAATCAGAACTGCCACCGCATTTTAAAGTATTAAAAGCCTATCTGAATAAAAAAAAGTCTTGAGCTTTGATTTAAAAAGGCCAAGTTCAGGTATAGATCAAAGATCTAGATTGGAGGTGGAACCACAGAAAAAGCTCGGTCACCCCAACGCATGTTTGTCTGTGGAACCATAAGTAAATGTTGACTGGCCTGAAGGACCTGGTGTGAATAGAGCAGCTCGACAACTCAGGTAAATAAGGGGAAACAAGCCTTTTAAGAGCTTTAAAAACAAAGAAAAGTTTAAAATCTATTCTAAAATGAACAGGAAGCCAATGTAGAGTTCCAGGTGTATAAATACTTTTCTAAGACGTATGAGTGACAAAATCGTCGCTAAAAGTAAACAAAAGAATAATTGAATCAGAGGTAAAGAATAAGCTGTGAATATATCTTTGAGTGGATAGATTCCATAATAACATCTAATGGTGATTCAAAAAGAAGTGGATCCATGTTGTATCTTTGTAAGACTATTGAAAGAACCCCCTCCTGGAAAGCTTAAAGCTGGTGACCAGTTCAATTAGAAGAAATTTCAAGTTCAACCAGTTAATCCAAATGGACCTCTCCACATACAATCAAACCCCCACTTACCGCCAGTAAGGTAGTGAAGTTTGAAGCATCTTTTAGCCAGATTCTTCAGTAGAGCTGTCAACAAATTAAAATTTAACATAAAGGACTTAAAAATTTACATTAATTTACTTTCATATAGTTTTTTTTAGTTTTGGTTTGCTTTGTTAATAAATCCTCTCACTGAACAAGTTGGATACATGAAATTAGTATATGTTAACATTTTACTGTAATACTCAGTTTTATATAAATGTTCTCAAACACACATCATTCTCTGCCTGAAATCTCCAGAAGCAGATGAGAAACAGTATCGCATACACAGGTGTGTTAAACTGTAGAGGTTCATTCAATTTAGTTTGGTCTCCTTGCATTTGAGCCTAAAATTAAAAATCAATCCAAATTAAGTCACAGTTATATGTTTTATCAACCATTTTTGTCCACACACTGTGGAGGAACGATTTCTGATTGGACTCTATTCTCGGAACTTGCAATGGATGACGAGGAGTCACACTGACATGCTATTGTCTCCACCCCCTCCTCAGAAGGGTCAGAGGACAAAATGTGTGGAGACATTCCTGTGTTGCTAAAGATGCTTTGAATAAACCCAGCTCCTCTCCTGACACACACACTGTCTTATGCTTTCAGACTTCGTATGAGATGTTCACAAAAGACAGAAACTGCTCTTTTGTCTGATATTGCAAATACACTTTAAAGTCTTATATCTTGCTAAGAGATATGTGGGGTTACATGTGTAACCCCACATGTTGCTGGGGTTACATGAATGTGGCTCTGTCCTCTTAATGTGTGGGTGCGAATGTGATGAATTCAATGTGTGCATGTGGAACATAAATTGAGCTATACTGTCACCATTAGGTTTATAAAGCAGACTTAGCTAGTATGGTCTTAGATCCCATTTTGCCTACAAAACTTCCTTAATTCTTTATTGTTCAGATTCAGCACAGTGTCAGAAACATTCCTCTGAGATTCTGGTCCCTAACGACAAGGTTGCATCACACATTTGCTGCAGTTCCGTCACCTACACATTAGGAATTTATAATAGTTGTACATTTTAATCTTTTATAGAAAGTTTCAATCTCAGATACGTGTATTATGATGAATGAATAGGGCTGTTGATTTTAAAAACACAGCCAAACATACTGGACATTATAGCTTAGCTTTATGCAGAAAGATGGCTTCAAGACCTCAAACCACACAGCCAAACGAGTAGGAAATATCCATCCCTTTATTGTCATAGCATTAGCTGTAATGGCTTTAATTAGACACCCAAGGTAGCAATGGCTTCAAGGAAACAAAGCAACACTCCATGCCAGAGATGTGCCTCTGGCATCAAAAGCATGGTGGTATTTCACTTTCAAAATATAACTGTTTTTGCAGTGTTGAAGTGTTACTCCTGTAGATGTGTGTTTATTGAGGAAAACATCATGCTTTATGTGTCTCCTGTGCATGTGGGTGTCTTTGAAAAAGCGCTATTCCCCCTGCTGTGGACGCATGGCTGAATCCATAAATGTCACTCCCTGTCTTTTTCGATCTATGAAAGCTTCAGAGTGATGGTGTTACCTTGGTTACATAGTGTAAAATACAGAAACACTGTTCTCGAGCTGACTTTGTTTACCTTAAAAGCGTAGTGGATCAGCAGTTTGTGCCTCATATGATATGACATTTCTCTGAATGTTTCACCAGGATGTCTTCGAGAGATTTAAATTTGACTTTAGGGAATCTTCTTTCTGTTGAAATGTTGCTGTTAGCCCTGATTAGTTGGCTTTGTTGTCAGCTATCCTGTCATTTCTTTGAGCGAAGGGACTGAGATGTTGAAGGCTCAGTTCTTGACAGACGAGAAAAAACATACTGTATAGGTTGGAAAAAGCTGTTCATGAAAGGGGGAAGTGTTTTTCATCTTGACTCAAGAATAAAATTACAGTGTTTCCATAAATACTGCATGAAAATTACATCCCCTTTTTGTCGACTCGAGTGTTACTAAGTCTCCACCACTTGTGAGTGTGTGCTTCAACACTAAGGAAATGATTTGTGGGAAAATCTTCACATGACTTTAGAAAAATTCACCATGAAGCACAGTGTACTGTATATTTTAGGAATAATTGCAGTGCACAAAGGGTGATTAACGATGCACAGTCCTGTGAACAGAAAACAATGGTCATTCTTTGTGTGTTTCACCGTCCGCCTTGATGCTTCTCTGAATTTATTCTCTGCATCAGTTATGGTCATTATGCAACTGAATTAGCTGGAAGTGTAGCCTTTCATTTTTTATGTGCTGTGGTCAGAAACAATCTGGATTTGGTTGCTTTCGAGATGGAGAGGGCAATAAATTTCACAATCTCCTGTTTGCCTTTCTTCTCTCAGAGGCTGATTTCTTAGAAACCTTACTAGTAGCTGATAATTGTGTTAATAAACATTGGAAATGTAGTGTTATGCAGATTTCACAGATGATTGAAAAAATAGATTTGCCTTACACTCGACACAGCTCATTTTGCACTGATATTACATGTTAAAGAGATGCTGTGAGTTTTAAACAGAGCAATTTCATTTCTGGACTATTTCAGATGTCACACATATGCATGCATGTGTTTAATGTCACAAATATGCACTAAGTGTTTTTAGAGTAGGACCAAGCATGGACAGGAGCAGAAAAGTCTCCATTCTATTGAGCCTTACTCAACAGAATGACTGACTGATTTTCAGCATCAGAGGTTAAAATGAGGTCCACCGACTTTAGGGCTGGCCGATATGCAGTCTTAATATGTTTGGGTTTTATATCAGTATAGGACATTTATCACGACATTTAAAACCTGTTGTTAATTACTGTATTAACATGTAGTGGTACACTGTAACTGTAACAAAAAGGACAAGTAACCAGTGTTTTGGAAAAAATACGTATTTCTTTAACCGGTTATCAAACCACACAGAATTATCCTTTACAGCTGATCCTAGCACAATATTATTAATGACTGTTGGTGCTCCTGAAATCTTGTATTTAGCTGCAGAGGCTAATTCAGTTAGATATGAGTTTGTTTTGCTTTGGACTTGAAGGATCTTTGTTGAATATACTCTTTGATTTATGTGTTTTGAATCTAAATTAACATTTGGTAAATTCCCCCAAAAATATATCAATTGTCTTTTTTTCTTAATGACTTAAGTTATAAATTGCGAATGTTTGAAGCCCCCAAAGTAATAAACTGTGCAACAGTTTTGCATCACGAAATAGATAAAACTATTTAGCATTTAAAACTATGTAATGAATAGAAAAAGTTGTCGTAAGGCTTTTAAATAAACTTCAGAAATGCTGAGGCAGATTCATGAATCTCAAACAGGAACAGTTGGAACTGAGGACAAACTGGGTGGGACATTGAATTTCTGTGTTTACAGACATGTCTTCATCTTTCCTTGTTTGACAGAATAAATCTATTTTCAGAGTGGCATCATTTTGAGGCGGGGACATTAGCCAGCAAAGAGATGGGCAACAAAAAGGGAAAAACGGATTTCAAAATAAACTCATGTGATGAGAAATAAAGAGAGGGCCATAAAAGGCCTGCAGCCATGAAGGTATTTTCAGTGTGGGACACAATAAAACCGCAATTAATTTAGCTCTGGAGGCGAAGGCTGTTAAAACATATTTTAGACATGTGGCATCTGGTGACTCAAACAGAACAAGCCTGTGTCCCATATGGTTGTTAAGGACCCACCCTGGATAATACAGGTACTTATTTAGAGGTCACATCTGTTAAAGTGTACTGGTGGGATATTATTATTGTGAACCAGTTAAGGGCCTTTTTATAGTTAAGTGTAAATTATGCAAGTTTAGGTTTGTTATGATTTTTTTTTTTTTTTTATGTCAATTAAACGAATCTAATAACGAAGTAAATAATGTGTAACATGATCTGGTTGCTTTTATTTGAAACAGAAAAGTAACAAATACTCATACTGATGCTAAAATTACATATTGGTTACTACAGGTTTTGTGTTAGTTATAACATTTATTTGTTGTTATATTGATTTTGAGAAATTATCCTAAACAAAAAAAACTCCCACTAAATTTAGTAGTAGATTTTAAGTCGTTCTAACTCAGATAGTATACAAGCATTACCTTGATAATTGTGTGTGATGCTCCTTTAGTTTCCACACCTACATGTATTTATCTGTGTTTTATGCTGCCATAAATATTTCTAAGCCACTGTATTTCTATTCCTTGTAAACAAGGGAAAGTGTAATAATCCTCTTTCAGCTACCTGACCAGCAGTGCACAGCAACTTATGGGGTGGAGGCAGTGGTATGTTATTATATGTACCATACAGCATTTTCTCTGGTGTCTCTTTTAGACAGCCATCAAAACAGTAAGATAAAGAATAGAGCTTTTTAAAACCTTGGTACACTTTTATACCGAAACAGGTCCGTGCCTTTTAAGAGGGTAGCAATGATAAAATATGAATGTATTTCTACCTATTTCTCCCATCTTGTGAAGTACTATCAGGTGGTGTTAGCATCTTGCTTATGGTTAGATTCACATTTGAGAAGATTCCATACCTTTTAATTTGTTTTGTGTGGCCATGTTTATGTTCCTGGTAGAAAAAGTCAATGCTGCCAAAGTAACAGATAAGCATTAAATGAAAAAATTACCATAAACTGGAGATGGCTAACAGCGCTGAAGTTAGCTTCTAGTTTGTAGGTTCAGACTTGGCGCTAAATCAGAAAGGGCTTATTGTGGACTTTGAATAGCATTTGTTCATTTCTTGTTCAAGATCTAAAACTCTACAACTTAATAAACTACTAAATACAGAGATAAATATTTAATTTAATTATTTCACACCAAAAATATTCCAGAATTTCAGATTCTTGTCTGCCAGTTTGATATTTGTAAAAATTGAAATTGATGTTCTTAATCATTACACACATACTATTAACACATTAGTAAATATGCTAATAAAATAACAGAGATATCACATGTTGCAAATATGACTATATGAAGATAATTTGGAAATAAATTCAGGTATGTAAATGATATGAAATTCAGATATGAAAGCACTTTTTCAACACCTAAAAGAAGAACTGTTGAAAGATTGCTTGGTGCTATGCAATTTAGTGGTGACTAATCTCCAGACACCTTGATTTGGTTTGAATAATTTAAAGTGTCATTGCATTACAGGCCAGTTTTTTGAACCATATTGAATGGTGATGAAGTAGCTGACTCCAAATCCTTATTTTCAAGCCAATCTTTGCTAAATTACATCTTTTCATGACAAAGGAACTGTTTGTGGAACTTAAGAATAGCATTTTAGTTTTGATTCCCTAAACAAATCACAAAAGGCCAGTTTCAGTTGAACATCTCTTTTGAGTGTGAATATCCAGACATCGTAGTTTTGTCACATTGTAATGACATCATAAAGTACAAATTTAAGATGCAACAAAATGTAATTTAAGCAGTAGTATAATAGATCTTGGGGCATTAGAATATTTTTAGTGGCCTAAAACTAAGATGTTTGAATTAAATAATTATTCTGACTTTTTAAGACCCCACAGAAACCCTGTAAACAAAAATAATACCCAAAAAATACACTTATCGTTGCTTTTTGAAAATATCATCCTGCTTCTGCTGACAACAGCTGACAGGGTACTTCAAGGTTATCAGACATCTGACACAGTCGTGCTCTCTACAGGCGCCTGTGTGTGTGTTTGTGTATTCACACGTGGCCAGCCTGTCAGTCTCCACGATAGGGCTGACAGACCTGTGTGGTAGGTTATTGATGGCTTCAATTAGAGGCCGAATCCCCCTCCTTTAAGAGGACACCCTCACCTTGCACTACCTGTTTGTTTATTTCCTTCCAGCCACTTTTTTTCCATGTTTGGTGTGGCTTTCCTATCTGCTAATAAATACGAGATGTTGCTGAGACGGCAGAAAGCCAGCTGATATTTTGGGAATGCTGATGCAATAGTTGCAGCTCTATGTTTCTGTAAACGAACCCTGTAATGATCAAAGATAAAAATAAAGATGCAACTGATGGATGCCCTTGTGTTTTCCCACACATCCTTTTTCCCACTCAAACACACCTCCAGTTTCCAGCTGTTATGGATAACTTGCATTGTTTTGGAGTATTACTGCTCTACTAATAGTACAAAGTGGGTCACCAGAGGCTCCACTTCTGTATTTTAGTCTATTATTTTCACTCAAGTGTGGCAACAGCAGCACTGCCTTTTGTGTCTTTTCCTCAGTGGATCGTGGTTTCCCTCCCCATCTTTGCATCCTCTCTCTCACCCTAACAGTTGACTCAGTGCTGCCTGAGGCTCGCTGCCAAGGGCTCACGACTCCTTGTTAAAGGTTATTTACTTTGGCTAGTGCAGCCTAAGAAGGTGTTAGATCAATTTGAGTGCTCTGACAGCACTGCTTCGATTTATGTGCGCCTCTTGTCTTCATTTTACAATTTCACTGCTGTAAAAGGTAATAGAAACAATCAGCTATACACAAAAAATGTTTTGCTGTTATACTGTTTCATTCATTTCCTCCAGTAAATGTATGTTATGGTTTTCATTTAAACAGATATGTTTCTCCAATGAACAGGCTTGAGTTAATATCAGGTTGATATATCACTGCTTTAGGAAACTATAGTTGTAACATAAGTTATTTGAATTTGAGTTTTCTAATGAATAGGATGTTGTCATATTTTACATGCTAAACTACAACAAAAAGGTACTCACCTAAACAATAGTTATGACAGTTTTTTGTGTGTACAGCATAAATGTAATCTGCAGTATTATAAATATGAGAAAAAATAGCAGAGTATCAGAATTTACAAAATGATCTAAAATTGTATTTATTACAGGACTGAATTGCTTTATTTGAAACAGAAACGCATTCCTAATGCTGTTAGATAGGGGTGGGCAATATGGACTTCGAATTTTATCATGATATCTTGTGGTACTATTGTGATAGTGATAAAAATTGTGATAAACTATTTATTGCTTCTTTTTTTTTAGGTAATTGTATGGCTGTGACTGCTTGGCACAGCATTCATACTGCCACAAACACAAATACTGTTCTTGAAAAACATTCTCATTTAAAATAGGCTTCTTCAGGACTCTGCTTAAAGAAAACTGATTTATAACACTGAACTGCACACTGTTACTGCATTCAATCATATTTTCGAATTCACTGACATATGATGCTCTCGGAGAAAGTAGTAAAAATAACATCTCCAATAATACTGTCAGTTTTTTTTATTTGATATCTTTCATTAAATTTATTGAGATAATGATCAATCCAAATTCTTATCATGATAAGATGTTTTTCACGATAAATGATAAACGATACGAATAAATGCACACCCCTACTTCTAAAATAATATAACACCTTTATTATTACAGTCATGGTAATGGTATTTATAACATCTATTTATTGTTGTTTATGTTTTGATACATCAACCTAACTGAAAATATAGAGCAAACACACCAGTAATAGCAGTCATTCAGCCAGCAACAAGTGGGGGGAGCTACTCTGTGTTACTCTTTGCCCCATGCAGCTGAAGAAAAACACTATTCAGTTGCTTTCTGTGGATTCCCTTTAAAATCTTAAGATTGTGGGAATGGTATCATGGAAAAATGCTGGTGATTTTGAAACTGAACTTTTTAAGACCTTTATGTAAGAGATGCACTGGTGAGACTTCCTAATCTCAGCTTGTTTCTAAAGCTTTGACTGTACTATACAGAACGTAACTGATTACTGTGTCTCAGTGGGAACATAAATATACAACGATATAAGAAAAACATGAATATTCTTTATTCTTGTCTTCCTCCCATGAGTGGCTATTAATTTTGTATATTAGGAGCAGAACCAACATCATGCTGCTAGATGACAGACGAGGGACAGTAAAACTGGGTTTTACTGTTATTTAAAATAAGACATTATAATTACAGAGTTGACATTTAAAACCAGTTTTAGCATCGTGTATAAGCAATTAACATTGTTAGCATGGCTACCATTAGAGCAACAGCAGTCTCTTTGTGTATGCTCATGAAACTTACCTTAAATCTGAGGTTTCCAATAGAGTCTCAACATATTTGGATCCAAAATGTTGCATGATGAAGAGATCTCAAAAGATAAAATAATAAAAAAAAGAGCAGCTTTACTGGATTTTGTCCAGCCTTCCTGCTGTTTGTTGAAAGTTAGCAGACTGAGTGACATGCATGACGTGTTTTAAATAAATACAGTTTTCATTTAAAAAGCTTCTTACATCTCTGTACTTCTTCTGACAGAATTTTTAAACATCCCCCATAATAAACTCAGTAGCAGCTTCTTCTTCTAAGTATGTTGTCACATTTTTTTAAGACGTTTTGAGTCTGAACATGAGTCCTGAACATGTCTTCTGCATAACACAAAGTGAGAAGAGGGTCTCTGGTCTTGGAGCCAAAGGGGTGGGGTGGTTGAAGGTTGAAGAGCTCAAAAAGGACCAAGCAGAAACTGGCAGCAGCTGCCAGGGAGGTAGGCATTCAGCACTGCATGAAATGCAGAGTGCTTGATGCTTTGCAGATTAAACCACCTAAATTGTCATGTGTGATACAGCACCACAGCTCAAGTTGACTGCCTGAACCAGTTTGCAGAGGATGTCTCATTTGACATTTTATTTAACTAACATATTTCTTCAGCTGTGGCATGCAACTCCAGTGTTTTTATACATCTAGATTACTTAACTTCAACAAACTTTGGACTAGGTACAGATGCATGTTATTTTCTTTGGACTTCAGACATGGGTGTTTTTTTCCGGGAAGTCAGACTACCTTAACTCTGAGATTTACATAAGATTGCCAACATATCAAAATCTAACATGTTGCATGGTAGATGTAGAAGGCTCAACTGAACAAAAAAAAAAAAAAAAAAAAAAAAAAAAAAAAAAAAAAAAAAAAAGACTTTGATGCACCTTGTATAGCCTTCCTGTTGTCTATTGAAAGTCTTACTCTCTCTTGTTCACTCACAACCTGAATAAACTGCAGACATGTCCTAGAAATAACTCTTTCTTTTTCATTAGCTTTTTCCATCTCTTTGCTTCCACCGATCTGATTTTCAAACGCAGCCCCTCTGGTACTGAAAGCAGCCACCTTTTATTCGGTAACAGCTTCCACTTTAAAGAACACAACCTTATTGTACCTAATGTGGTGCATTTATTTATTTGAAAAAAAAAAAAAAGATCTTTGTGTTTTCAGCATTTCAGCTGAAATGAATTCTGAATTCAGAATTCTCTTTAGCTTTTAATTTGTATACCTTGATACCAGTAATTGACCCATGGCCAAACTTAACATAAGTGACTCTTGTATGAATACTGTCAACTACGCAGGTTTAGTGAGGGATTAATGATGGACCAAAAGCCCCCAGTGACCATCAAATAACAATGTCTTGCTTTAGCATATAAGCAAACAGAAAGACCTCATATTAGTATATTCTGGTTTAGACTAATGAAGTTTTCCATAGTGTTATTATTTGTTATATTTTGAGTCCTTTTCTCCTCCTTATCAGTACTCAGCATGTCCCTACATTTGTTACTAATTTTGGTTGATTGCTTCCATGCGCACAGCTGAACCACTGCTTCCTTTCATGCTTTCTCGCATAGCCTGTCTGACACATCTAATGACATGCACACCCCCACTTACCCATTCAACCACCCAGTCAGAAGCTCTCTGTGGAGAATTTGGGTCAAACACCTCCACTCTTACAACATCTTTTGTCTTTCTGTGTGTGTGTGTGGGCCTGTCCATCAAAAGGGTCCTGGCCTCTGTATCCACCAGATATCCTGACAGTAGGTTGGTGTTATCAGTCTCTGCTTATTGTCCCAGAGATAGGCCTCTTTTGGGGATGAAGAAATATGGCTTCTGATGGTGTACAGGGAATAGTAGGAGCAACACATTCTCGACGCTTCTTAGTACTTATGATAAAGATAAAGAATATAAAGGAAAATACTTGAATATTTGTTCTTTCAATGCAATAGCGTAATCTCAAATTGAACAACATAGAGAAATCCAACCTTAATTTGAGCACAACTATTAAATTACACAATATTTTTCACAAGATTAGCAGTTTGACACTAATTCCTACTGATTTATGTAAAACACATGCAACTAAAGCAATTTTAATTCATATTTTATTTTTTTTTTTTTTTTTTTTTTTTTTAGGAGAACCCCGGTTTATCTTGCCACCTTGCACAGTGAGGAGGTTGGTAAAAGTGTAAAATAAAAACTTGCTGCTGTAAAGAGTTGCATCTTGTGGTTGACAAGTCTCCATACCAACCACTAGGCATATTTAACATGCTAAACAGTTTGATTCGAATGAAATGAAAGGAAAAAGGTTCTGTCCCACCATCACAATCATAAACAGAGCTTCCTAAACACTGTTGGGACTCTGAATGAAATAATGTGATTTGGTCAGATTTATGGCAATAAACACTCCAGTCTTTTACAAATCACTGTGGAAAAACTTTGACCACTCCTATTTGCAAAACTACTTTAACTCTGTCATTTAGAGGGTTTTTGAGCTTTACACAGGTACTGTGGTCTTGCAGCAAATAGGTCTGGGGTTAAAATAATTGCCTGGGGTCTTGTATATTCTTTGTGTTCATCCGGCCGTTCTCTCTGGCTACTTCGGCTCCCTCCCACAGTCCAAAAACAAGACGTTTAGATTAATTGTGCCCTCTAAATTGTTCTTAGGTATGAGTTTGTGCATGCATGGTTGTATGTCCTTTGTGTGTTTGTGTTGTTCTGTGATGGACCACCGACCTGTCCATGGTGAACCTCACCTCTTGCCCCATGGCCACTGGAGATAGGCACCAGCCCCCCCACCCTCAACCCTGCAGAGACAAGCAGGTATTGACAATGAATTGATAGAGGAAAGTCTGTTTAAGGCGATGCCAAATCTCTCTATCAGATTTAAGTCTGAACTTGACTAGGCCTCTCTAAAACGCTTCATTATGTTTTTTGAGGCATTCAGAGCTATACTTGCTGGTAAGCTTCAGATCATCGTCCTTCTGCACAATGCAAATGTGCTTCAGCTTAAGGTCATGAACTGATGCCCGCTCATTCTCCTTCAGGATGTTCACATCAACTCGCCAAGGTCCTGAAGCAGCAAAGCAGCCACAGACCATGCTGTGTTAGTTTTACACCAGATATAATAGGACACACACCTTCAAAAATGTCCCACTTTTGTCCTGTTTGTGCATGGAATATTTTAGAGACACAACAAATGTGACTGTAAGGAGCTATTTTCACGCTTGATACTTGAGCAAATACATTGTAAATAACATTTAAAAACATTTAATTTCCAGACTCATATCTGTTTTTGTTGCTGAAGTTGTGGCTATTTTACTTGTCTGGGTGTGGGAGTCATATTTACTCAGAGAGCGTACATCAAATGACTCATCGCATCTGTCTGTCTGGTGGTTCATCTTTTGAGAAGTTTCAGCTTATGAGTTATAATTAAATGATAAATACATCTCCTTTTTACACCAGAATTAAAACCTGTTTTATTTCCTTACATTAAATGTACTGGTGGCTCTTCTAAAAAGCAAACATGGCAATAAATGTTAAACCTCACAATGACTGTAGTGATGTCATTTTTCATGTTTGCATGATCCCTGACTGACTATAATTTTACTGCATTTTTATCCAGGGAGACTCTGCTGCTCTGCTCACCTCCCACTGAGCCTCATCTGTGTTCTCCTGTGTGTTCGTGCTGACTGTGTTTGTTTGAGCAGCGTGACGTGAACTCCCACTAGAACAACGAAACCAACTTCGGTTCATCTCTCCGAGCTGCGCATTCACATGAACAGAAACCACCGCATGCTCCACCTCAACAAACATGCGTGGCTACACATACGCAGCATGCTGAGACAAGTTGCTCACAAATGTGCATCTACTCCTTTCATGTATCTCTCCTTCTCATTTCTTCTCTGTCTTCTCTCCATCATCCAGACGCTCTGCCTGGCAGATTGATGGAGCACACAGTGACCATGGCGGAATGGATGCATTTATGGCTCTTTAGCACAGACCTTCGAAACCTTTGGAAGAGTACAACTTTAATTTGAATTTTGTTCTTAGAGGGGTCACACTATTTTAAGTCAATTTCCAACTTATTTTGATTGTCTCAATGCTCTATATATAATTGGTTGAGGTTATTGCCCTGTTTAAGTGCTAAAAATTGCATATTGTGTTTCTGTTCAGATAAGGAGGGATTTTCCTGAAATAACAACAGCAAACGAATGTGAGCAGTGTTTGTAGGGCTGTCTTTTCACATCTGTCTTGCTTTTTAAGCTCTCTGGCTTTTACTTCAAGATTTGCCCTATTTAGCTAACTCTGATTAGCTTTCATGTCCGTGTTGCAGAAAAGCAGTGTGATGCTGCCACCACCATATATCACCACTGGCATGAAGTTTTCAGGATTCTTTTTAGCTTTAGTTTTCTGCCACATGTAGTGCTTTTCATGTCAGCCAAAAGGTAAAATTATGCTCTCATCTTTCAAAAAAGGCTCATTCTTACCACTCGCCATCGAGGTCAAATTTGTGGATTTCTGAGCTAATGGTTGTCCTGTTGTTCTCTGCAGCTCCTCCAGGTTATGGCAGTCATGTTTTGACAAGCTGACAGTTGTACTCTTTCCATATTTAGATGATGGATTGAATGGTGCTCCACGACATGTTCAAAGCTCATCACTTATAATCCTGCTTTAAACTTCTCCACATTATTATCCCTGAGTTTCCTTATAGTGATGTTTATTTTACTAATGTTCTCAAACAAACCTCTGAGCAGCCAGCTATACTGGGATTAAATTACACACAAGCAATGCCTGTCTTCCTGCCACTCTATTTATTAATTTGGTGATTTCTGAGGGCAGTTAATTGTGCTGGATTTGTATTTAAGGGTATCAGTGTAAAGGGGGATGAATACAAATTATGACCACAATTTTTAGATTTTCATTTATAACATATTTAAAAAAAAACTATTTATCCCTTTTTTATCTGCTTCACAATTATGAACCACTATGTGTTTGTTTATAATAGGGGTCAGCAACTATTACAGTTCAAAGGGCCATTTTAGCCCTCTCCTCTACCAAACACAATTTATTTAGAGTCACAAAACCAGTTTGACCCTTAAAAAAAAAGAGAGCTTTGTCAAGCTTTTTTAATATACTGCGTATATAAAATTGTTGCTGGGTTTTTTAGTTCTTAAAATAAAGAAAAAAATGCCAGTCATCAATGGAGCAATGTGTTTTAGGAGAACTAGATCAATATTTCTGAACACAAAGTAAGGATCCACCTTTTAAGATATAAAGCTGATAGTCTGTTACCTAATCGACGGAACAAAGGAATATATTTTCCCCTCCACCTTCGGTGTTCTTCTGTTGTGGAAACTCAATGCAGAAGTGGCATTAAAAAAAGCAAGAGGAACTGCTAAAACCAGCTTTTATTTTTAAAAACATCACAAAGTGGGTGAGCAAACAGCCACATGTGTCTCTGGAGCCACAGATTGCAGATTGCTGGTCTGTCACTTTAAGTCCAAGCACAACACATTGAAGTTTGTGACAGAACAACATGTGGAAAAGTTCAAGACAGTATGAATGCTTTTTCAAAACACTGTATTTTCGCATTTTAGGTTTCTTTTTTTAAGTGGATGCAGCCACATGTATTTGCAAGTCGAAACATTGTTTTTGTCTTATGGCCAGAAAGTGCCTCAAAATTCATCTGGTTTTGTCAGAAAGGTCAAAATTACAAAGTTGAGCTTAAGTGCAAACAGCGAAGATGTTCTGTTGTGAAACATTTGGTGTTGTGGTTTGTAGAATCAAAGATGCTTTGGGCGAAATGCATCAGGGAGGAATCCCAGACAAAACTCGTTAATGTAGGCAAAATAGACTAACAGCATTCTGTCCTCTTCTCCCTCCACTCGGCGCTGCTACACTGTGTGTTTCTGGAACTTGTTTGTTTACTTGCTGTCAGCCTGCAGCATTGAATAACTGCTTCTGTTTCTTGCTAAAGTTTATCATGGGAGCTTGTTACACATTAAATGCTTTCAAATGCGGCATCGTCGGGACTGCAGAATAATTCATTGTTGAATATACATGAAAATTACCTCCTGTGTTTGTGGTTTCATTTCCATTTGAAATAAAACCCAAACAGAAGTCATGAAAGATGTAAACAAACATTTAGGAAACAATGGTGTTCTTTTTTTACGTTATAGTGGAGTAAAACAAATTCTCCTGATAAACACCTTAGTTGCAATGCAGCATCTTGCATGATCTAAAAAAATCTCAGAAATTCAGCTGTTTTTCATTTGAGCACGTTTTTGTTTGTTTGTTTGTTTGTTTGTTTTGTTTCAGCCTGGAGGACAACAGTGTTGCTTTCGTTTCTGGAGAGGCTGCCGTTCTTCATAGACTGTTTCTTTGTGCTTCTTCTGGCGAGAGGGGATGTGTTGCTCTCCCTCTGTCTTTAAAATACCTGAAAGCTGCTCTGGTAGATTCAGGTTGAGTAACATACTGGGTCAGGTCATCACCTCCCTCTCTTTTAGGAAATCTTTTTCTGTGATTTGTCAGCTTGTTTCTTCTGGCTAGTTTCAGTTTAAAATACCTGTGTCCAGATCTAAAATAGAACACATCTTTGTGTAAAAACTAAGTTTCTGTAGTTTTGACATCTGCATAAAAATACCAGTTTAACATCATTACGATATTAACACAAACATTTAAAACAAAAATGTATCACAATATTGCTTTTTTTTCCAGTCTCCAATACTGAATTCTGGTACTAAATGGCTACACATGACACACTCAACAAGGTGAAACAGGCTGAATTCATTTTAGAAACAATATCATCAGAATGGCTTACTGTACATCCATCATGGTTGTCTATTTTCCAATTTTAAGGCCTCATTTTCTTGGTTCACATGAAGTTTAATATTACAGCTGTCTTGCTGTTGGAGTGTCAGTAAGGATAAAGCTGTTACTGGGCTGCATAAACACCTGGTCTGTGTGTGTTGGGTACAGCTGCACATAAATACACCTATATGGCATTCATGTGTCCTTGTGGTTCATTCTGTTTTATACTTTGTTATGGTAGGCCATTGGTGTGTGTGTTTAGCTGTGCATGTGACTGCCCTGCCTTGTCCTTGGTATGTAATAAGCATGTGGGACTGCGGCACATCTGTCTGGTGGTTGAGAAACCGTGCAATGCTGCTGTGCACCATTTTCACCCACTGCAGCCCCACCCCCCACCTGCTGTGCCTTACCAGTCACTTTGTACATACACATGCTCCAACAAACACACACCAAAGGAAGAGGTTTCCACAGAGGCTGAGGACACCCACACTCTGTGGGGAGGGCTGCTTTTGTGTCAGTACAAGAACCTGCTGGGCTTTCGAGTCGCTGCAATACACTTGCCTTCCAAGGGGCTGTGAGGAGTTAAAGATTTGTTCATTCAAAGTAAAGCAACAATAAACTTAATACATTTTTATCAGTTTATTAGGATCATAAAGCTGAAAAAAGGCATAACTTAAATTTCCAGTCAGTTTGACTGGTGGTTGAGTTGTTTTACCATCTTGGGTTCTATTTTGTTCAGCTCATTTTGTCAATCCAGACTAACTTGATCAGAGTCCTGCTTGTATGTTGTAGTAACTCTTGAAAATGTGTAATGTAACATTTTGGCAGTTTTGCTAGATGTTATCATACCATTAGATTATTGCAGAACCTCATGCCATGAGAAGGAGCTTTATCACAGCTTCCTTTTTGACTCTACTTAGAAATCCCCTTTTTTTTATCACATAGGCAAATTCCTTCAGTAAACATCAACATGTACTGATTTTACATAACTTGAGAGTATTTTGCTGCAGTTAAATAAAATTTTCTTTTGCTTTATGTTTGTATATGAGTCATGGCTTTGAAAGAGGTTATGTTCTCCTGCTATCTCATAATGTACTGAAGGTAAATGACACCTGTGGGCGTACAACAGTGCATACACGAGGCTGTTCAACCTGCAGGGCCACGATCCCCCCCCCAATTGTAGTGTCCAGTTACATAAGCAGGCTACTGTTACCCAGGCAGCCCATGTAACTGGCACCTCACTATCAGTCACTGCTCCAGAGAAGAACTGGTTAGAGAAAGCTTTTGAAGGGAGAGAAAGACGGTTAGGAAACAGAGAAGTGACTGAAAGGGTAAACAAATGGCAGGGGATCTAAAAGTGTGGGTAGAGCAGGAATACAGTTTGTTTAATTGGGACAGTTTTAGCAAACTTCAGGGCTGTCTGAGCAGCTGTTGGCTGTGTTTTTGGGTTGTCTTAGATGTAGCTCACTTAAAGCCCAATTCTCAGTTCCCTCATTTATGAGCCAGCAGAGAAACAATAACTGCATTTGACCTCCAATCCATGTCCTACATGCCACACATTTCCTTGTTTCTTTTCTAAATACTTTCTTTTAACCTAAACTGAATATATCATTCCTCCCTCAAGGCACTAGTGAAGAAAAACTAATTCTCCTGCATAATCTCTCTGTAAGAAGCTCATGCAGGCTTCTATCTCCTCTCATCTCTCTTACTGATCCCCTTTTTTCCATTGCTTATTTTTGACTGTAACTTCTCCTTTCTAATGTGTTAGCATTTTTGCGCAAGAGCAATGCATGAGATAGTTTATGTGTGAGCAGTTTGTTCTGGACGCCAGTTTTGTCCATACAAAGCGGAACTGTGACATTTCAAACCTTGTTTACCCCAGTTAGTAACCAACACATACCTGCTTCATCCCCAGTGAAACGTTCCCATATGTAATGCTGACTCTAAAATGTTCTTTGGGCTATTTTGAAGGACTGTGTTCTTATTTAGAAACTCGGTGGTGATTGAAAAAAATAATATTTTGAGTCAGAGTAATTGTATTTGTTAGACATGCTATTGAAAGGTAGAACGTGATGGGTTGGGGGGAAAGTTTTTGGTTTAGTTAGTGTCTAAAGATCAAAAGTAGAGACACAGCAGTTGTTTCTCCTGTTAATTATAGAAGCCTTTTTATCCCATGAATGACATTTTCCCTGCGGAATTTGCCCCTTTGCCAATTTGTGCCATTTTTCTTTCTTTTACAAAGTGTTGCCATTTTGTCTCTGCCTACTTCCATTTTGTGTCTATAAACATAGTCATATCAATGTCCTCTATCAGTTTAGTCACTTTGTTGTTGGTTCTTTCAAGAAATTATAGAGTTGCATCTATAATTTCATTTAATGTTTCATGATATTTAAATTCATTTCAAACTCTGAATATGGTCAGTGTAAGTGCACAAATATAAGCGCTCTCTCTCTCTCTCTCTCTCTCTCTCTCTATATATATATATATATATATATATATATATATATATATATATATATATATATATATATAATATGCTTTACATTCCTTATATATATATATATATATATATATATATATATATATATATATATATATAATATGCTTTACATTCCTTTTTAACACATATTAAAAAAAAACTTCATTCTGAATATGATGGCTTTTATTTTGCTGTGGCTGTGCACCATGATCAGTTACATGTAAAGGAAACCGTGGTAAGGGTATGCACACCTATGAAACCAGGTTGTTAGATGTAACAAACATCTAAACATCTTTGTGTTTCAGTTGGATTGTACTACATACATGTCACTTTATATGAAGAAACAGTTTTGCAATGGTTCATTGTGGTCTCATTACAGAACCCTGGCGTTTTAACAGGAGAGAGCCACTCTGGATGTTTATCCCTCGTTATCTGAACGCTATGAAAGGGGTGTGGTAGACTGACACTCTGGTCACCCTCCACTCTGCAGACTTGAAACTTGACTCGTCCACACCTTTTTCAGACTGGTTTTAATTGCCTGTCTTTTTTATGTTGCCTTTATCACTTGGATCAAAACATATAGATTAATATTTGAGAAGCAAAAACCTGAAAAGTTGATCAGTCCAAGTTTCATATGAGTTGCCTTATTTGGAGTTTGGACTAGACCACATCATGGATTCAGAAAACTATGTCTCATAGATACCCCGGTTTTCAAAAAGGTTATTGACCTACAACCTTTCACCAGAAAGACGCATTTGATGTATATTCTTATTAATTCAGTTTATAGCAGAGCTTATGTTTCAATGCATGAGCTCATAGATGCAGTGTTTCTGAAAGAACCCAAGCTTCACTGTTTTGAAAACACACTTAGCTTGCACAGATGAGTAGGTGTTAACTAATGATATGACATTGAGTTGTTATGAAAAGAATATGCCTGCTTTCATCACCAGATGGAAGCAGAAAAAAAGAGCACACATTAGCATAGGTGTATGTAGTGTTTTTGCTGTGCTTCTACACCTCGTCTTGCTTTCAGCCTGGGCTTAGACAGTAAATATCTTTACTGAGGTTCAGTTGGTTGCTTTAGTCAAACAAACATATTCATTATTGCTTGGTTTGGCCCCCTGCCAGTGTTCATCCTAACAATACTTTAGATGTAGGAATTGTTTTAGTTGTTTTTTTTAAGTTTAAGAAAGTGGTAATAATCATCTTGCCTGTTTGACCTAGCTGTGGCGAGCTGAGCCCGTAACCTTCAGAGACGGCAGCTGCCAGACTGCCAAAGGAGCCGAGATAATTGAAATGACTGTCTGTGTAAATTCTGCCTTTCATCTCCCTAATTATTCACTGTCCTCATTTGGCAAAAATATGCCTGTGCATTCACATTAATATCGAAAGTCTGAGAGGCCGCTGTACATCTCCTGATTAGTGTGTATGTGTGTGTGCTCTTCAATCCCTTCACTGTTCATCGGGGGCACGAAATGTATGTCAATTGAATGTGCGGATTTTAGAATGATCATGGGGACGTATGTATGAGGGATCAGGTAATTGATGCTGGGGTTCTTGAAACTGGGAGACAGATTGGCACAGTTCCAGTGCAAAGAGGGGGACTGAAGAGAGCAAGTAATTAGAGCTGAACTGGTACCAGCACACAAAAAATTGAGTGGCAATCAGATCGTGTGTGACATGCACTAAATGGATGTTGACAGCCAACCATATACAGCTCATATCCTGTTGTCTTGTAAAGGCAGCTTTATAACAGAACAATCTTTATCTAAGACAGAATTTCCAAATATATTCTCTTTAGTCAGCTATCAGGAAACTACAATGCTTTCAAGAGATGTTTTCCTGGGGTTTTTTTACATTTAGATATTTCAAAACATAAAACATTTTAAAATTAATCAAAGATAACTTGAGTAAATTCAAAAAGCAGTTTTCCAATGTAGACTTCATGTACTGAAGGGAAAAAGCTTTCCAAACCAACCTCGCCCTATGTGAACAGATAATTGCCATCCAACCCTAATACCCTTGGCATCCTTGGCTGCCATCAATTCTTTGAAATAACTGGCCATGAATCTTTTGCATCACTATGGAGGAACTGTCCCGCTCTTCTTAACACAATTGTTATGATTCAGCCACATATAGGATAAGATAAGATGTACTTTAGTGATCCCAGAATTGGGAAATTATTGAACATGAGATGTTTCAAGCATGAAGGGTAGGGGTGAGAGTCGATTACGATCTCATGATTCAACTCAGTTCTGACTTTTGGGGTCACAATTCGATTCACAATCACAATTTTCAAGTCAAAACAAGTATTCATATTAATTTCAGCTTTAATCTATTGGTGTGCAAAGGATCCTCATGATCTACTCCAGTCTGCTTTGCAAGGTAGAATGACAAATGGAGACATTAAAATGTCACATTTATTAAATTTTAAATAATGATCCATGCTTAGATGGAATCACTCCCTCCCTGCGTGCCCGTTTTGTTTTTAGGAAGCAGTCAGGTAGAGAGCACCACACCTCTCTGCAAACAGCCTTATCCACAGACAACGAAGTTGCAATTTCCACCCCGAAGTTTTTAGCGATTTGACTGAATGTAAATCATTTCTCACCACGTCGGATAAATGTTCCGTATTCATGTCGCCTGCAGATTCAAAAACCAGGTAATGGAAGCGGACTAGTTGAAGCAAAATATCAACATTCCTGTCTGAGAGCACTTCTGCCTAAACTTGGGCCGTAAACTTCTGCCCAATAACACAAAACACTGCACAGATCTCTGCACGGGTGATGGGGGGTATGGCGTACCTTGGCTCAGCTGTATTGGCTCCACGCATTTGCGGTGTTCCTGAAGTGCTCAATCTTCATTTTGCAAACCTTGAACACAGTGAAGCTCATGTCAACCTCAGTAAAAAACATTCAGTAAAAACAAAATGAATCCAAATGTTTGCCTTCAGCCAGTTGAATCCCTCTCTCTTTCGTTTTTGTATTTTCCTCTTTATTGTGGCGCTCTCTGCACATGCGTATGTTCCAGTGCTGTCTGCATAGTGACGTCAGAACATCTGCGTAGTTACAAAATGGAGTCCGACAGCCAGTGGATTTGTTTTATATTTTTTTATTTTTAAAATCAATTTTAGGACATTTTAAATCGATTCTGAATCCTAGTACATGAGAATCGGGATTCATATGTGACTCGATTTTTTTCACACCTCTAATGAACGGTCTGTTTAAGATCATTCCACACCATAACAGATTTTGGTTCAGAATTTTTTTAAAACAACATCAGGACCTTCATTTTTTTGACCACTCAGACATGGACTTGCTGGTGTGTTTTGGATTGTCCTTATGCATATCCTGCGACCCTACCTTGAGCTTAATGTCACAAACTGATAGCTGGACATTCTCTTTCAGGATTTTCAAGTAAAGAGCAGAATTTATGATTTAATCTGTTACGACAGCTCCTGAAGCAGCAAGGGAGCTACAGACCATCACACTACCACCTAAATGTTTAATACACCTTCTAAAAAGTTCCACTTCTCTCTCGTCTGTCCACTGAATATTTTCCCAAAAGTCTTGGGGTCTTCTTTTCAGGAGTTGTTTTGACCTTGGAACACTCCCACTAAGGCCATTTTTGCTATTGTCTCTTTCTGTTTGTTGAGACATGAACCCTGACCCCGAGGCAAGTGATACCTTCAGTGTTTCAAACTATGCTCTGTGTTCTGTGACCATTTTTGGGGAGTTGTGGGTATTTTTGAGGAGTAATGAGAAGGTTCACCAGTGTTCCGTGTTCTCTATTCGTGAATAAAGGCTCTAAATGTGGTTTTCTGGTTGTTCTGTAGACTGATTAATGTCAAATGACTTTTTCATACCTGTTCTTCCATTTCATAAGGTCAGGACATGATAAATTGCTTTTTGAGATGTTCTCTCCTGCTTCATGTTGTCAGACAGGTTCTGTTTAAGTGATTTCTTGATTCTACAGGTCTGGCAGTAATCAGGCATCATTTATTCATAATTTGTTAAACATTGGGGACAATTATTTTTTTTGGATTGGACCAGGCTGGTTTGGACAGCTTTTTCCCCGAACGAATGAAATCATTAGAAAATAGATTTTTTTTATATTTACTCAATAATGAAAAAAAGCAAAGATGGAGAACACTTTTTTTTTTTTTTTTTGCAGAACTAAAAGAAAGGTTTGGCAGAAGAAATCAGGGTAAACATTTTTAAGTAGCATCAGTAAAGGCCTCTTCAGCATCCCTACAGGTAACCTAACCACTAAAAAAATTCTCTTCCTGTTAGCCATGGTAACCCTGACAACAGTTCCCCTGGAGACAGGCTTTGCCGCATTTCTATGGTTCATTTAGCAAAGTCCTAATGCGTGTCCCCCTGAACAGCTACAGCTTCAGCATAAAGCAGGAGTTTACAGCCGTAAGCAGCGTTGACTCTGTGGTTTGTGTTTGACCAGAGATTAGGCAGACTGGAGCCTTTATGCCCGTTCTGCTGTTCAACGATGATAAGCGCTGCTGCAGGCCATTGTGTCTGAGCCAGCAGCCGAGGGACATGAGACTGTAAAGTTAAACTGACAGAAAGCATGTTTGTTTTTGTGGGTTTTTTTTATTTATTATTCATTAGGGGTGTAAGCCCCAAGAAAGCAAGGATGGCGTAAATATAAATGTATTGCAGTGTAGTAAAACTCACAGATGCGTATGTGTAAAGAAAACCCATAAAGTCTGTAATTGCATCTGAAATCAAGTTTGTTTTTTTTTTTTTAAGATTCACAGCAACTTTTACTGCATCATGAGATTTTTCTTCTTTACTAAATCTATGTTAATAAAAGACACTGCATCTGGTAATCCTGCTGCAAACCCATGCACACAGGCACAACATGGTATACGATTTCAGACTGGTAATTGAGTTATGGCGCAAAATTTATGTCATAGACCAACATAAAGTGATGCATAATTAAGGAGTGGAAGGAAAATTATGTTTACTAAAAGTGTTTACAAACCTAAATGTGAAAGGTGTGGTATTCACCTACCCTATGTCAATACTTTGTAGAACCACCTTTCACTGCAATTACAAGAACCAGTTTTTTGAAACCTTTGCCCATCTATACAGTAACATTTATGGCCATTAATGCTATGCAAAATTGCCGTCTAATATTTGGAAATGCTTTGATCAAAATCTCTCAATTGTAGTTATGGTCATTCTGTATTTGCCTTCATTAACCTACCTGTAAAATCTGTCCAGCTCCCCTATCCCTGCTGAAGAAAAATCATTAATTTAACATTTTAAATATTGGTTAAAAAAAACAAAATTTTAGCCGAGAGAATTGTCTTCCACATGTTTACTGTGTCCGCTGCATGGCTTCTCAACAGATTCTACCACCTGACAGGTGGATGCCTGCAGCTAGGCCAATAGCCATGTCATGATGTTAAGGGCTTTGTGTAGACCATAGGTCTCAAACTCCATTGTTTTGCAATCTTTAGATGATTCAACAAAGTTGAGTTTGACACCACTGATGTAAATTTGATCTTTATTTTCTGTACTTTCAGTCTTGCTTTTCAGTTCAGGTTAAGTTTCTCTTTGCAGATCTCACTTTCTCTTTTCCCTTGGTATTTTGTTCCTTTATCCGCTGTTCTATGTAGTTCCTGTTTTGTCTGTAACTCCTGTTTCTCAGTTTCTTTCTTGCCTTTTTGATCTATTTTGAGTCATTCTTGTGTTCAGTAATATTCTGCTTAGAAATTTAGTTTTCTGGTTTTTGTGTTTTTATCTGTATTTAGCCATTCAGTACCATTAGATTTCCCTGTGTCTTCGTCTTCTGGTTCTGGCCTGCCTTTGGGACCTGCATTAACCATGATTTATGAGAGATAGCTATACTGTTTCCATTTTCATTTTTGGTGCTTTGTGAAATGTTTAATGCTTGTGATATTACATTTTCCCTAATTCAGCTAAAAACTTCTTCTCAATGCAATCCTATACCCTGTTTGCTGTGTTACTTTGTCTTCATGATTTGTGTGTTCATCAGTGTTTCCCAACACACTGCTGCATGCATACTGAGATTAAATTACACACAAGTGGACTGTGTTTACTAATTATTTTACCTTTAAAGGCAGTTGGTTGCACTGGATTTTATTTAGGGGTATCAGAATGGGGCTGAATGCAACTACAAACCACACTTTTCAGAATCTTATTATTAAGCTTTGAAAAGCATTCATAATTTTCCTTCTATTTAACAGATGCTAAATGTGCTACTTTGGTCTATCACATAAACACATAAAAACATTAAAGTTTGTCGTTATAACATGGCAGAGTTTTAAATAGTTCAAGGGGAATTAAGATTTTTGCAAGGGACTGCATTAAGTTTAAAGCGATAGAAAATTATCTACAGGGGTTTCCCATGAGGATATAACTGTGTGTGCATGGGTGTGTCGAAGCCTGACCTAACGAGGAGTAGTTTCTGCCCTCAAAAGAAATGTTGCAGCAACTCCTCATTTTTAATTTGCTTAGGTTTGTCCAAAGGTTTTTCAGTTACAGCAGCAAAAATGATTCAAAATGCCATCACTTAATGTCAGCATTGTGAGCTACAATTAGTTGAAGTCCTCTAGTTAAAAATGCACCTGGGGCTCAGTGGTACAGAGGTACGGAGGCTATAGATGTAGCTAACCTGCATTCGAGTCTCAACCCAGGACCTTCTTCCAGTCAAGCTACCACTAGTGCCACAAAATCTAAAAGACAACAAAAAACATTCAGAACTCAGAAATATTAACCACTAATGAACATGATTTTTTTATGCATTAATGCATGACACTGCTCATATTGTAGCAGAAGGAATTTGAATTCTTTGATTTTTCATGGAGTTTACAAGTGAAAAACTCCTTTTCTGTTCAAAAACAGCAACATTTCCACTATGAAATCATGAGTGTGGCAGAAGTGCTGTTGTTTGTCATTTGCTTTGTTCCTAGGAGACAATCTGAGCAGCACTGCCAGCAGCAGGGTAATATTATCTGCATTACAGGACTCTGGGGGTTGTAGCCAGAGTGATGTGATCGGAGATAACATCATGCCTGGAGCACATACTGATTGTTGACCATTACACTGTACAGAATAAATGATCACACTAAAATTGTGCCTTGTGTCTAGGGCACAATTTCAGCCATCCTGCTATTTTGCCAGTGACTGTATAGTCTACTGATTTGTGTTTTGGTCGAGCCACTTGTCTCCCCATAGAAAAAAAATCTTACATTATGCTGATGTAATAGTTTTTTCACTCTAGAGTTATTGGAAATATTTCTGTGTTTTAGCTTTACCTTTATAAAATCAGCCAGTCTCTCTCAGAATTAAGACTGTTTTTAAAGCTGACTGTCCTGTACTGCTCTGCTATCTGACCAGATTCCCATTATGAGTAGCTCTTTCACTTTTCATGTCTCATAAATGGTTGTGCCACAATCACATCCCAATTAAATCCTCAGCAGGTTCACAATATGAAACAATTCCATGATATGAACTCTTGTTGAAGCATTACAGCGCACAACAAGAAATCTAATACTCAGTGTGTAGTTGATTATTTATTCAGTGTTTGTCAAAGTGCTGTTAATGGAGTATGACAAATCAAATTTGATTTATAGCTCTATAAATATGTTTGTGTTGCAATTCATCATTTCTCATCTCTTCTACAACAACTTTTATCTAAAACCAGTAGATGTCAGATTAGAGTAGATAATTTACAAGAGTTGAATTATAAAAATTCTAAAATTTCCTCACAAATTACTGTCATGGTGGTTTATCATGTAATAAACATGGGAATTTTCAGATGTGTTAATTAAAGCTTATGCAAAATTTTACAGTGAATAAATCTTTATTTGCAAACTATTATGAAACAACTATGTGATGTGATCAACAGAGTGATGACCATCAAAATTAAAGATTCAGACCTATAAAGATTAATTTATAAGTAAACCTAAAGTGGGCATTGGATTAACACCTCCTAAATATAATAATCATTTTCAAGTACTGATTGCACACAGCGTTATATTGCTTTTGTCTCCTTTTATAGAAGAAATATTTTAAACAAACAGATGTTTTCATCTGTCTTGTGAGGGTGAAGGTTATTAGACCACTTTCAGCCAGCTGATCGGGAGTGGGCAGCAACAGTTGAGGGAATGAGTGTTCGGTTACTCTGCTCCAC
The DNA here is from genome assembly GCA_014839685.1 of Anableps anableps. Classification (NCBI taxonomy): domain Eukaryota; kingdom Metazoa; phylum Chordata; class Actinopteri; order Cyprinodontiformes; family Anablepidae; genus Anableps; species Anableps anableps. Next base: position 11,484,304 of record CM026081.1, read on the forward strand.
TGGGGTCAACTCTAGTCACTCTGGCATTTTTTTGTGGTATAACGTAAACAATAAACATAGAAGGATGTAACATTTTAGTAATTTTAGTATTTTTAAAACTAGCTTTAAATGTTGGTAAAGTGGACCCCCGCCTATTTGCAGTTCAGTATTCATAGATTCACCTTTTAGTTGATTTTTCTGTGGAATTTGACTCAAAGTTATTCATGAAAAAATTGGCCTGTTTTTCTTTTTTAAATATAAAATGCAGCTTGGGAAGCTGAAATGCCTAGGTGCAATGCTAGTTGACATGCTGTTAACTGGACTTTGCAAAGCAGCCAGTCCGGGAGCTGCATTTCCTTGGAGTTGATTAGCTGTACTCCCAAGAGCAGAGGTAAGGAAGACTAGCTTCTCTGGTAGCCATTAGATGGTTTTCACTGTCTGTTATTGCATATTAAGGTGTATTTGGCGTGTGAACTAATAAAATTGGCAGTTCTATGCATTTTTAGAGGGGGTCTCAAGTATTTGTGGACTTCAACTATTTGCGAACAGTTGTGGTCTCTAATACCCGCGGATAGCGGTGGACCACTGTATATACCTTGACACTGAAAACCAGCTCATCCCTAGACAGAACTCTGTGCACACATAGAAAAACAGAATGAATTTCAAGCAAGCAATTTTACCAAACCCCTTAAATTAAACAAAATCTGGATGAACTCCACAGCAGCATGATACTGTTTTGTCTACTTTCAGAGTTGCATTATGTCTTTCAGTGAAAGACACTCATTCTGTGCGTCATATAAAATGTTTATTTTCTTTAGTGTAGAATGTATTAAATAAAATTATGTGCTGCAGTTGCATGATCACACTTGACTGAAGGCGTAAAAGTAATAAATTATTGGATTTTTGCTGCCTCTCCTTTCTGGGCAAGAGGTCACTGATCCCAATGATTTTTCCATAACTCTTTAACCTTTAACCTTTTTTTACTTCAAAGTATTGAATGCCTCCTTACAGCACCAGACACATTAATGCGATCAAATGCCTGCCATTGTGTGACAACATTCCCCAAAATTGAATGGTTTGTCTTTTTAGGTATAAAGCTAGGAAACACTTCTGTAAATCTGCATACTTAGTTTAGTGCTAGTTATAAATAAGCTAATATTTCAACCATCTGCTTGAGTGGAATCAGTACCTTGTCACAAGTACATGTGCGTCTTAGTTTTTTAAATTTAGCTTAATGTTCTACAGTTAGCCCTCAAAGCTAGCATTGTAAATCCTACTAGCTACTTATGCACTGTTATCATAGGCTTGAGTAATTGAACACTGGATTATAGTCTTATTCAACACTACACTTGATTAATACAGTGCTATGCAGATGTAAAGAATCATTCCTCATTTCTTGTATATTTTCCCCACCAGTGAAGCAGATAACCATGTAATCTTTAAACGAAAAATAATTCTTCATGATTTCTCTTAGTTTTCTTTGGACGTTGAGTTTTTACTTCCAGCTAGCAATTTTTAGTCCAGCACTTGGTCATTCTCAGAGGAAAGTTTGTTTTATGTTGTGTTGTTAGTTTTCAGCCCCTTACAGTTTCTGTTGAAACCATAAGTTTTCATACAATGAATTAAAAAACACCATTTTTTTCCCCTCGTTGTCTGAAGCTAAATGAGACCAAACTTCTCTTGTTTTAGGTCAGTTAGAATTACCAAAATTATTTCTGTTTGCTAAATGCCACAATAATGAGAGAACGAATATGTCAGAAATTTATTAATATCTTCAAAATCAGAAGTTTACATACAGAATAATTATTATCTCTTTAAACAATGAGAGAAAGTCCATATGATGATGTTATGGCCTTGGAAACCTTTAATATGTTAACTGACAAATTTGAGTTAATTGTAGTCACACCTGTGGATGTATTTTAAGGACACATCTGAAACACACTCCTTTCTTGTTTGACACAGTAGAGAAAGTCTAAAGAAATCAGTCAAAATATCAGGAAAAGAATTGTGGAGCTGCACAAATCTGGTTCATCCTTGGAAACAATTTCCAGATGGTTGAAGGTACTACCTTCATCTGTTCAAGCAAATATACTCAGGTATGCACATGATAGAAATGTCCAACCATCATATCACTCAGGATGGAGACGAACCCAGAACAAAAACAAAAGGTCTCGTGAAAATACTGGCAGTGAAATGTGTCCTGTACCAACTGACCTAAAACAAGAGAAGTTGGGTCTGATTTAACTTCAGATAGTAAGAAAAAAGGTGTGTGTCTATTTATTCAGTGTATGCAAACTTCTGGTTTTAACTATATATACAGTAGCTATATATATATATATATATATATATATTTGTGAGTACAGAATGGAAGTAAATCTGGATGACATGGTAACATATGGGTATGAAACAGGTCATTAAGGGCTAAACTAATGCTGAGCCAAATCATTTGAACTAACAAGCAAAAGACAATTGTTATTAGACTTGCAGCCTGTCACAAAGAAACAATTTGATCTAATTTATTTTGCTGGACCTTGTTCCAATACCAACGATTGGCACCATTTTGGCAGCTCAAAAAGCAATATCTTAGCTCCATTAGGGTGATTCCTAAACAGATACTAGCTGAAAACTTGGTATATCTCATGTCATGTCAGTTCTGGATTTTTCACCGCTTTTTAAAGTAATGATTTTTTTGATACCATTTATCTACTGTAGATAAACAGCATCCTCATTTTTTTAGACTTCCCAATATCATGGCCAAGTACAAGGATTTGGCAAAAATGTGTTATTTAAAGGAACTTTTAAGGAAAGACTTTTAATATTAAATGATTTAAACTTAAATTTTACATCCATAATTAAAATGTTTGTTCAAAGATATAGAAGAGTTGGTTTTCTGTCTGGTGAATACATGCATTAAAAACCCACACATTAGTAAGGATGAGCTACTGACAGTTTTCCAGAAAACCATGGAGATTTAAGTGGCAGCTTCAGTGTAGATAAATTAATGAGGTTGCTCTCCACCCACACAGAAACACACGCAATTATCACAGTACTCATAGGGCATTACTTAGCGTGTCAGAGGACTGAGGTCTACCCTGAAGATTTACTGCTGTGGTCAGATTGAAAACTGGCTTCAGCACAAGCAAAGGAAAAGAAGATACAGAGAGCAAGAAAAATGAAGAGGAAACAGGATAAAAAGTTAGAAAAGAAGCAAACTGTTTTTTATAATGAATCGACAGTGATTTCGGAATGTCTATCCCTATGAAAAATTCTTTAGTCTACTTCTAAAGCATTTTAGTCTTTCATAATATTTTATAATCTTTGCTTGTAAAAACAGCTTTATAATGAGCAACATCCATATTCGTGAGTGAAGCTGATGATTAAGCATGCTGTAATATCCATCAGAATGTCTGTGTGACTTTTCAGCTATTTGAAGGCTTATTTCCCAGATATTGCTTCAGGGGCTGGGATAATGAGTCGCTCTCCTAATGACTTTAGCATCTGATGGGGAAGACACCGCCACCACTTACAGAATCAAAGGTTTGTCTGGTAGGATAAGAACAGTGGGTGTGCCTACTGAACATCTGCCTGAGCTGAGGGAAAAGGAAGGCTCTTCACTCAAAGACTCATCTGTGATTAAAGGAAAAGTGGGAGAAAAGCAAAGAATGGAGGGAGAGAGGCAAAACACACAAGTTTACAGAAAGTTTTTCAGGCTGTTTGGTTGTGTAATGATTCCATTTGTTGTTTTCACAGAGTTTGTTTATTTCTGTTTTTCTAGAAGATTTCTGGCATCGTTGCCTTGCTGCAAGAAGGTCCTGGGTTTGAATCCCACCCTGGGGTTTTTCTGCATGGAGTTAGCATGTTCTCCCTGTGCATGCGTGGGTTCTCTTTGGGTACTCCAGCTTCCTCCCACAGGAAGGAAGCTGGGAGGAAGTTGGAGTTGGTTACTCCAAATTGCCCTTACGTGTGTGTTTGTGTGTATGGTTCTAAAAGAAGAACCAGCTAAAATTTGTAGCTTTTAATTGCCTGTTGCGCAGAATATTATACCTTTTTGCCATTTTTCTTTTAATTTACATTTTATATTGGCTGGGTACTTTGATTATCTAGTGAGGTAAACCCTGCAGACATGCTTGCTATAGATTAGAAATATCCATCCAATGTCTGTACATAGCAGCCTTCTTTCAGCCAGCTGACCAGCGGCGCGTAGGAACAGGTGGGGGGAGGAGCAGCATTACTACTCTCCATGTTTCATATATCTGGAGAAAGGTTTATTCGTTCATTTAATTTAGACTTTTGATATCAGACAGATCATCTCACATCAAACTTCATGCTCAACTCAGTGACTCCAAAGTGTCCAGTTCATGGAGCTGTAAAACAAGCCCAAATCATTACCCTTCCACCACTATGCTTGACAGTTGATATGAGTTGCTTATGCAGATACAGTATGCTCGGTTGGTTTCATCAAACACGATGACAATACATTCACAGGTACCACACACACTAAATAATTATACTAGCAATAGCAATAATAATATTTCTGTGGTATGATCTCAGTTCATTTACTCAAAAGAATATTTCAGTTTTTTTCTCCTACTTTAAGACAAAATTGATTGGGGGGGTATTTTCAAAGAAGCATCACCTTTATGAAATAGCTTCCATATAAATCCACCTTCATACCTAAAATCAGCTGCTTTTGCTTCTGGGTCATTTTCACAAAGATTTTCTGACCTGATCCAAAAAGATTACCTTGGCTTGATATCATTTCTCATCCCCAGTATGCTAATAAAACTGGCAGAGAGACATCAGGCAGCTGCATGTGCTCATTCAGTTGGCTAAAAAAAGAGCATTGTCAAAATAATTGACTTTGATGAAAAATGACAAGGATTTTTAGATCTTCATGCAGAGAGTGCGTGATATCCTGCTGTAGGAGAAACTGGTGTATAAATATTTACCAGGTTCTCTTCCACGCTGTGTCTCCACAGAGATGGATCTGCGCAGACAAAAACACACTTTGCATTTTTATATCTGACAATAAACCTTAAAATCTCCTGGTCATTGATGATATTTGGCTTAGGAGATGATCACATCCACACATTCTGATTTTCCTCTCTAAAGGCCACCTAATTGTCAACATAGGTGTAGCACAGTTTATGACTTTCTGTCTGCTGTTTATTGACAACATTGCCACATTTATAAAATTAACTGCTTTCACATAGCAGTGCAATCACAGGAGGATTACAGGATGAAAAAAACAGAAGGTCGCTTGGTGGTAGATCTGTCCCCTCCAGTGAAGCTGAAGCTGTTCCTTCGTTTTTTTGCAGCTTTTTTCTTTCACTTCTGTTCCAACCCCCTTTCTTTTGTGCTAAATTATCTCTAAATTGGAAATTTAAAGGCTGGAGGAACACAGGGGAACACAATCTGCTCCCTAAACTCCTGCCAACACTGCTTTTAAAATGACACATTTATACAATATGTATGCTAAGCAGTAATGAGAATTGCTGTTCATTTAGTCATCAGGGATCCATGTTATTTATCTCCAGCATCCAGACTAGACCTCCACAGAATCCACTGTACCCTTTAAGCACAATGAAGCTGAATCAGACTTTGGGTGGGGGGTGTTAAAACACATCTTGTGATTATGTTCTCCTCCCTCATCAAAAGGCTGGATTAGGAAAGAAGGCTCTGAGTGTTGTAGAGTAAAACCAGACTCTTATGGGGCTGCACAGAGCTTTGAGGTAAGACTGCAAATGTATTTGTGTGTTTGAGGAAGAGCTTATAATGGTAATGTTAGGATGACAGTCCTCTTCCGCAGGTTCAATAAAGGCGTCGGCAGCCAGAGCAGATTTATGACTGGCACGCTGAGGGGAAAGCCTGATGGGGGGATGGAAAGAAAACTCAGTCTCGAGGATATCTTATTCCTCCTTTGAGAATCACCTCCCCTCGCTCTTTAATATCATGGCTCTCAGGGCGCTGCATTGTCTCTGGGCTCTCATCTGATCATTTCTCCTTTCACCCTTTTTTACAAACACAATGCATTCAGTTTGTCTGCTGGCCACGGATTGTCTTAAACTCAGACAAAGCATTTAATTCTGTGTATATGTGAAAATGGATCATGCAAATCAATAGTGGCTTGCATTCGCACAATAGCAGTATGTCGATATGCTAAAAATGTGGCTGAGACGGAGGAAAAACAAGTTGTAGAGTTAAAGCAGAGTAAACCAGAGTGATCTGAGAATGGTATTTCATAAAGAAGGAAAAAAAAACCAAGAAAAACAAGCCTCGTGGCTTCTCAGAACCATGTGTTTTTACTACTATTCACCTATTGTACAAAGTGGCACTAAAATCAAATTGGAAATAAAATTGCTCATGAGGTACAGCTGTCAAACATGCTTCAATGGGCCTTTCACAGAAAAACATTGCATTACCTAAACAAAATAAACCTGTATTTGATTCCCATTACTCCTATTCAGCACCAGCATTTTCCCTTTTACCTCAAAGCTCTTGCATGCAGGTTGGTGCTCAGGGCGAGACCCTTCTTCTGCTGCCTTAACGCGTTGATCTGTTTGACATTTGGTCAAACAGATCGGCGAGGCTGACGGGTAGATGGGTAAGTAGATAGTCCAGTCTTGTTGGACATCTAGTACATTTTAAACTAATTATTAGTACGTGATAAAATGTAAACCAGACACTCCACAAAAACACAGAAATAGTCCTTTTAATTAGGTGCTAATAGCAACTCTGAAAGAAACTTGAGTTTCGTTTGCCAGCCGTCATGCATGGCTATACTTTCTGACTGTTCCGACAGTGTTTATATAACAGAGGTGGGTGGACTCTCTAAATTGATTGAAAGAGCAAAAAGTACTAGGGATGTATTTTTTTGTGCTGTGTTGTTTTCACCAGGCAAGTTACTCTGGATTATGGACACATATTTCTACTTCTCTCTTTTTTTGTCCAAATAGATTTTTTTCAGAAGTCCTGTGGTTCATTCAGGCACAATCTAAGTCATGCTTTTTAGAGAGCTTTCTCCTTCAACTCCTTGAAAACAATTTCTAATTCTCCTTTTATGAACTTTGAAAATAACATTCTCAGTGGAGAATCTGAGATACAGCTCTTAGGGTATTTGTCTGCTTTTAGTGGTCATTCTGCTAAGACATCAAGTTGAGGGAAAACTGGCACCTGTTCTTAATATTTTCCACATGTGAAAAAGCTTTATCACTATTAAATGACCATCTTCCGAATGACAACCCTTTCTAGTTTGATGGTCGGCAACAGTTGCTTCTCTAAGGCCATTGCTGGCACCTGAATTTTTCACACTGGAAACCTGCTTTAATGGACGTCGTCCCACCTGCTGATGACCAGTTATTCAAATTCTTTAATGAACAGCTCATGATTGTTACTTTCCCTTTTAACCCCATGGAAGCAGCAAGGGTGTACTTAGGTTTTTTTTTCTCCATTTTTGCTTTGTTTGTTTATAGAATCACGACAGGGTAAAATCTGCTGTGTTTTAGTACACATAGGTCAGATTTAAACATTTTTAGAACCTGGTAAAGACCAGATTCATTGTATTTTGTCTGAATATATAAAACAATAGACCTTAATGTACCCATATATCTTGTCCACTAACATGATTTCTGGTCACCTTATCCACAGCAATGCTTTATGGCTTTGACAATTTTTGATAAATCAACTGTGTTACATTTTACATCAAAGTCTTACATTTTGATTTAATTTATTTTTTTACAGTGGAAGACTAAGTTAGCTTAGCATATTATTCCATCATTTAAGAATAAGGAATATTCTTTTTTTTCCTGACACTGATTTGAACCTTTTGGTAGCAACAGAAGTACAAATACCAGCTCCCACGTACAGTGGCCACATGTCACCATCCTTGTCATTAACGCCCAGATAGGCGGACACTACTGAACTGCCTTTGATAATGTCACAGATAGATGAACACATTTCCATCCCTGCCAGTTATTGCCAGTGTTATTTTAGTTCTCCACCTTCTGCAGGAAGGTCCCCTAGCTGTTCCCCTCCCAGACACTGTTTCCATGCAAACATTTTAGAGGAAAGCGTCCACATGTGTGTTTTATTTCTACTGCTGAAAGCTAAAGTTGTTTTGTTTTCAGTAGCTCCAAGTAGAAATCAATAAGTTGTCTGCTTTTATCTGTATCTGGTTGCCCTACTCCTTAGAAACAGGTGTGTTCTGTAATATTTTTTTTATTTTATTTTTTCTTATGTGAGATATGCTTCGTGGAATATGAGATGAGGGGGAAATGGTGTAACTTAGAGGTCACCCAAACAAGGAGGTCAATATAGGCAACAAATTGGTGAAAATGGAGGTAAAATCTTAATAAAAAAAAAAAAAAGTGGTGGATGGTAAAAAAAAAAAAAAAAAAAAGTGGTTAAGGGCAATCTGGACCAAATCATAGTCTAAATATAGTCATGGATAAATTATTTCATTCTTGTCTACTTTTATTTCCGATAATAGCACCCATTTTAACTCAGAGGTAGTTACAGCCTGAACTAGTTGTTTTCTTCATTATTTAAGGCTTTAGTGCTGTCTTTGGACACTATACTACACTTAAGCTAAATACACTATTTCCAGAGATGGTGTTTTTGAAAACCAAGGTATGATTTAAACAGTAAATTTCTTGAGTATATTGAGTGCTGTGAAGAAACAGCTGCAGAGTGATTTCTCATTAAGCTCCAGTTTTATACCTGCTACTATTAATGCACCAAGGCAGAGTTAGAAAACCCCAAAAGAAAAACATGTAAGGAGGGCACTCACTCGTTTCCAACGGGGTATTTTTAAAAACCACACCCGGTATTTTTACACCACCAATGAATCTGCAAACGTCACATCGGGAACTCTGGTTTGATGAAAGGTTTGGCATTGTGGGAAGAGCCTGTTTGCCCCACACAGAGCTTCTGTGTTGGTTATTCCCTCTGGCAGCATGCCTTTGGTCAAAGAAGGCACAGCGGGCAGCACCCATCAACAACAGTAAGCTATGGGAATCATGGGTGGGCATAATGCCTTGACACTGAACACCCTCGTTCTGTGTTGCTTACTGCAGTTCTTTAATTGTAAACTGCAAAGAGATTGTTATTGCAACAAACAAAAATTGTTGAAAGGTAAATTTGCTATGAAGATAAGTTTTTTTTTTTTTCTTTTCAGTGTTATAGATAATGTAATTCCATTATGTGATCCAGAAGCTTTATGCCTCGAAACTTAATTTCCCTGAACCCTCTCTCTGCTTTGAGCTGATATTGTTTGTGTTTCGGCCTTTGGTGCTGTTTTTATAAATGATGTTCTCTGACACTCACTGTTGCCTAACTTGCTGCTCTTATAAAGTAGCCCATAGCTTCCAGGAGCGTTGTGGAGGGTGTGTAAGAGAAAAGGAAAGTAGGGTCCCCTTACAAAAAGTAATAAGGCATGATTTTCAGGAAAGATTCTTTCACTGTTGCTTTGCTCTATAAGTTGTAAAAAATGATTCCAAACTCCATGCAAAAGTGTAACTATAGTGGCTTTTATATGTAGTTCATGGGAGGAGACTTTCACCTTCAGAGCAGTTGTAGGTCTTATCAGGATTTTAACCCAGTGTTCTGCAGCCAGAACCACTACATTTTTACAGCAGTTACACTCTGAAATAGATTTAAAAAAAAAATCCTACAAAACAAAAAACACTAACAATATTGACAAATGTTTAAATTTTTTTTTTTTTTTTTTTTTTTTTTTTTTTTGGTCATTTTAAATGCTGAGCACCCTCCCTCCACAAAGCTCCACCCTGTGCTATCACACAATTAGGGGTGTTATTCTGGTAGATTCAGTGGAAACAAAGTCTGATTCAGCACATAAAAAAGTCTACCTGTGGCTCTAGTGACCACAGGACTCTAAAGAAATAGTAAAAATAATTTTTTGGTATCTGTCACACATCTTGCTGTGAACTGCTGTCTGTATTCTCTGCAGTTGACTAAACAGCTCACTGATCTTTGTTTCTTGTTCTGTCTCCAACCTCTCCATGTAACATGAATCATGTATTGCTATAGATGTTAATAACATCCATCGTTAAAATTTGGGAAGAAGTTTGCCACTAAATAAACCTTTAAATGCTACACCCAGTGTTCAACTTGTTTTAACCTTTAAGCAGTTTTAAGTTTTCTTTCTCAGGTGTTTCCTTTTGAAGGTTTATGATGTATGAACCAAGATGCAGGAGAAATTAATTTTATGTGCCCCAGTTTCCTGGGCTGCTCTAATTAGAGTTGGAAATTAACTCTACCAGACTTGGCAACCTTCTGAGAGCATGAAGCCAATCAGTGAATGTATTGCACAACTCCCTGTCTTTGTCTCAGTGCACTACCGTGTAGAAAACCTCGTATAATGAGCATAAATTTTGATTTGTAGGTCAAGGATCTTTTGATGTCTATAATAAAAGTGAGGGATTTTTACACACTTTAGTTTTGCACAGTCTACGTGTTAACAGCATTTCAGTGACTGTTTTTAGGTCTTCGTAAGCAGGTTTTTTTCAGTTCAACTCTTGCCATGGTTCCTTTACATTCTCAACATGTCTGCAGTTTGAATTTAGTATCAATCTGTCTGTCCATTTCCTTACAGGCTCCATATTTAAAGTCTGATGACTGTAGAAATATCTGTTTTGGATTCGAAGTGAACTTCAGTATTTATATTTTAAGAATTTGCTAAAAATGAACTGAAAACTCTGGAAGTTTGAGTCAGGAAAAGTACAGAATTTTGAAATTAAAGATGTAGGAGAACTGACAAGCTGAACACCACATGAATGTCCAACAACAACTCAGCAACAATAACATACAAGCATATTTTGAACTGCAGAAATTTCATAACTAACTTATTTAAGATCTATATATGTCAGCATTTGCATGTCAGAAATCCTAAGTTATCAATTTCAAAAACCTTTAAAAGGTCCTAAGTTGCTGTTTGGTTTTCGTCCTTAATAGATGGTCATTTCACTGGAACTCCTCCAACGTATGGCTACGATGCAGACCGAGCAGAGGAGCAGCGGCGGCACCATGACATCCTGCCATACATCGATGACTCGCCATCATCCTCGCCGCACCTCAGTTCCAAGAGCCGTAGTAGCCGGGACACACTTTCCTCAGGATCATTGGAGTCCTCCAAGTCGGTCAGTGCGCCATCGTGTCTTCTCATCAGTATTACCTGCCACCACCACTTTTTTGACTGTTCTAGTAAAAATAAACTGACGCAATGAGATAAGAATACACTAATGTGTCTGAAAAGGGCTAATTTTTGGTACCGTCCAGTCTTTTCATTAACTGAAGGACTGAAAGTTCTCTAAGATGAACACTTTAAATGTAAATGTTTTCATAGAATATGTCTTCCCACCCTATAACCTCAAACACAGGCACCCAAGAAAGAAACAAATCAACCATAAGATACTGGCTGTTTCTGGGAGAGTGTTTGGCAGAACTATACTTCATCACCATAACTTTACAACTATCTTCTTCCTTCCAACCCTCTTCCATCTGCCTTTCTTTATCTGTGGAAATAGATCCAGTGTTTCTTAACATCTGACACTCTTTACAGATTACAGTGAAGAAGATGTATTAGTTCCAAAACACCAAACAACTGTCTTTCCTAGTTTTTTTGTGATAGAATCCCCAGCTGAAGCACAATATTTTGTGTGTGCAGCACTCTATCAATAGAAGACATGTTGGTTCATTTAAAATGGAAGGGTGCCACAGTTTAAAGTAACAGGCTAAAATGGCTTCTGTATACTGAAATCATTCTGTTGCAGTTGCATTGTAATAAATGGTTTACATCTGACAATAAATAGTGTCCATTGACTGATTTAAATGTTTGACCTGTGAACTTAGGATTCTGATTTAAGTTGTCCAAAAGCACATACAATTATGACAGCATAAGTACACCCTCCTTCAATTGTAACGTTGTACCTAATGGCATATATTTAAAAACAGTCATATTAGATAGATATTTGAGTACAACCTCATAGACAATAGTCTACTACTTCTGTTCAACAAAAAATATTAATACGCAATACTCCTTATTATAGCACTACATAATTAAAGAACACCTTTTAAATGGCAGAGCTGACTTTTTTTAAGGCTCCCTTCAGTGAACTTACATCACGATGCTGAAAATTAGTCAGAATATGTATTTCCTCTCTGGAGTGCATATGTGATGAAGCACCCAAGTTCATCAACTGTTCTGAGCATGCTTAAAATTCCCTTTAGAGTGTTGTGATAGTTAATTTTTATAGAAGAAGGAAATTTGGGTCATGTTGCTGCATGACAGCAATAGCTGCCACTTATCCATGGTTTTTGACATAGACATACCTGCTTGAGTTGGTAATCAGATAATTTGGTCATGCTGGCTTTATGCTAAAGCTATAACTACAGAACTGTCAAGTAATTTACCACTAACAACAAAGCTGCTATGTATATCCCATTCCACCACTGCTATGGTTGCACCTGATCTCTCTGAGCAGCTGCAACAACAATAAATACAGAGCCTTTTCCACAAAAAATCTGTTTGGCCTGGGCTCCCAGCGGAATAAGGTGCCCAGTTGGGGAAATTTACACACACCTCCAAACTGCACATTTAGAATGGTTTCTTAGAGGCCGAGTGAAGTTGTAAGTTTTTGTGGCTGATGTTCAAAGGCCCAATGTATTTGTCTCACTGTCAAAGAAAAGTCATGGCATTAGGGTTAGGGTTATACAATATTTTTAAAATAGTTGCAGCATGACTCATAAAAAAGAGCTTTAGGCCTCAGAGTCTTGTTGTAAACAGCTCAGTGATAAGGGAAAAAAAGGTTTAGAATTTTTATAAATTTAGTTTTTTATGATTTTTTGCAGAGATGTGTACACAGAGTGCATCATAAAGGTGACGCTATTGCAGGGCTTGCTTAGCGATATGCTGTGCCCTTTATAGAAAACTGTCATCTTCTCATGCAATGAAAACAGTGATTCCCCACTGTTATGCTGAAACTGATGGTGGAGGTGTAGAAACTTCACATTTTTACTGGGAAATTCCAGTTTGTGAATTCAAGAAAACATCCTAATGTAGATCTGATACCTGTGACAGTAGCATTGTGATAGGACGGCAGCAGGAAGAAAAGTACTATGATAGCAGTACCATAATGATTACTTTCACCCTAGGGTCCCGGAAGCCATAGGGTGGTCCTAATTCAGTGTAAAGGTGGTCTTACTGAGGTTATATACTATAATTCCCCTAAGCTAATTTGTATGAGTCATCATGAAATGAAAACACTGTTGCTGCATAAAGGATTGCAGTATGCTGAAACCTATTTATTTTATGTATATCTCGACTGCCTAATCTCATGACTTATTTGCTAGTGTGTCAGGTTAATGTTTTGTGTTTCTCTCACTGCAATTTAGGTCTGAAACAGTTCTCCTTTGAAAGTCAGTCAAATATATGATGCAACACTTAAAACAACTCTCCCTTAACAAATTCCCAGGACAGTCAAACAGACTTTCATGAGCTGCTGGAGCAACTATTGTTCTATAGTTGCCCTTTGAAAACTCTTCCTCAAACATCATCCCTGTCTCAGCCTGTAATTTATGTATCAGAGTCCAGACAGGCTACGGTTGGCCCAGTGTGAGCTGATGGATTTATGATGTCACTGTGATGAGTCACTATCAGGGATGATTTGATTTTCGTCAATGGCTCCTTTTTTTTCTCCTTCCGTGACTCTTCCTCACACTAGAAAGTAAGAGGAGAATAGGGGTAACTGATCATGAAGACAGTTATATTGCTGCTAATGCTGCAGAAGCGTAAATCAAGGACAGTGTTCTTCCTCAACCTATAAAGCAGAAATTTTTTTTTTTTTTTTTTTTTTTTTGCTTTAAAGTTTGACTACCAGAACAGCAACATCATAAATCATCTTAAACTTCACTGTTGTTGCTTCTCACATAATATCATTGGTGAGGTCATGCCCCTACTTGCTTACGTGACATGAAACATAGAGATGATCAGCATCATAAATCAAATCTCTCTGCAGAATCTGGAATTGTTCACATTTCTAACTGAGGTGCACCACAGAATAATTGGGACACAGCCAAGCAGACGTGAAGATAGGAGGGAATCACAATAGGAATAAAAAAAAAAAAAATAAGGACGGGACAAATTAATTGTGAGCAGTTTAGAAGATAAAAATGAAAGAGTTAATAAAACTTTACATGATTACTATTGTTGTCTTCTCAACCAGCTTTTTAAAATTATTATTATGAGCAGAAATCCACCTGCAACAATCAATAAAAAGTCAGCAAACTTGACATTGCTTTTTTTTTTTTTTTTTTTTTTTTTTTTTTTTTTTTTTTTTTGCTGACCTGAATGTTTCTCCTTTGAACCCGAATCACCCGGAAACAAGTCAGAAGCAAATCAGATCACGAGGGGCTCTTGTTTAGGTGTGTAACTTCAATCACGCAGACAGAAGTCTCTTTAAGGTGGTCCCAAAGATGGGCTCATTAGTTGCCAGGATAATGAATAAAAGATGGAATGTCTGGGCACCTAACCAAGTGTTCTGTTTTCTGTCCTCTGAATGGATGAAAAAATGCCTAACCTCTCCATTTTTTTTTTCTAGCATCGAAGCTGTGTGACCTTGTTCTCCATGTTTGCAAAGGACTCTCATGTTACTTTACAAGCATTGAGGGTGATAACAGATTTTTACTCATTGTCACAGCTACTTAGTTTTTTATTTTATAGGCCTCGGTTATGAATTGCATTAGAGTGTAATAATAAGTGCGTTACATTCTATGTTAGCAAAACCTAAATTAAAACACAGCTCAGAGGATTTTATATATATATATATATATATATATATATATATATATATATATATATATATATATATATATATATATATATATATATGTGTGTGTGTGTGTGTGTGTATGTATGTATGTATGTTTTCGTGTGTGCATATAATGAGCAATGGAAACACACAATACAGCTCATAACAATAAATGGGGTTATATGCACAATGCAGCACCTGTCAAAATCCCTCCTTAGACTGCCTTCATAAAAGGGGGTGTAAGAGAATAATAGAAAGAAATAAGGCAGGAAGAGATCAGACAACACCCTTAAAGCATAAAACCTTTAAAGATGAGGCACCATTACAAGGCCTATAAAAAAATATTCACCCCCTTGGATGTTTTACCTTTTTTATTCCTTTTACAAATCAATCATGATCAATAAAAAATTTTTTTGACTAAAAAAAAAACCCTTTAATGTCAAACTGAAAACTTATTTCTACAAAATATGACAATGAAATAAAAATATGAAACAAAAAAATAATTGATTTGTAAAAGCAATAACAAGGGTAAAATATCCAAGGGTGTGAATATTTTTTATAGGCACTGTGCATGAAGAGGAAGAGACTGTTGATATGTTTTAAGTGTGTAGTTTGTGCTTTAAATAAGTTAATCACAATATACTACAAGCTTATTAGAAAAAAAATCATTAATCTGTTTTGATTTGCAAATACGTTGAATTAGTTTTAGCTTCTTAAAAATATATACTGATTCATTTGTGTGTTCATGATTTGAGGACATTGTGATATGTTTGATGTTCCCAAATTTATGATTACTGTTTTAAATTTATGATAGTAAAAACAGTCATTCATGAGCTGCAGCTATGTGTTGTCTTTATATCACCAAAATCTTTTTCACAGTGTACTAGAGCAAGGTGGAAACCACACCTAGTTTCTTTAGTCTAGAAACACCCAGAGTGTATAATAGTAAAAACATAAAGCAAAAAAGGACAAATTTATAACACATCTCTCAGACCAAAAACATAAGTTGTCCCATCGTGTTCACTGATAAGCACTGTCTTCCAATAATAAGTACTGAATATGCAAAATAAGTAGTACATATGCATAGTAGAAAGTCATACACTGATCAGGCTTTAAAGTGTGTTTAAATATTAGACACCTGGATGATTGATCAGTGGATCTCTAGCACAATAAGACATCTGTCTAACACTAAAATTCACATTATTCTGATGGTGAAACAGGGGTGAAGAGGTGTCATCATGTTAAGAAAAAGTAATGATGAGGTACTACGAATATCCAGAGAGAAATATTGGCTTGTGACGAAATATTGACAGGACATTTTCAGCTATGTATTTTTTTTCATTAGTTCAGCAAACTTTTTTTTGTTTTTTGTTTTGGTGCAATACAATACAAGTGAAAGTATTTTGTTTTTAGCATCACTTATACAGAGTGTAATTTAAAATACTTTACAGGGAAATAAAATAACAAAAAGCCAAATAAATAACTGCATTATTATCTCATTTAATAATCCACATTTTTTCCATAAGATAGAAATAGACATAGTGTTTTTTTTAGGGTTAGTAATTCAAGAAATGGGTAGAAAAAGCCAGAAGTAAAAGATGTTTCAGAGGTAAGGAAATCAGTGATAGTCCAGTGGTTCTAAGACTGAACATGAGTTTACTGGATCACATCACAAACCTTGCAAAACTATTGAGCCATATCACTGATGTCTCGACAGTACATAACACAGATGTTGTTGGAGCCTCAACCACTGAATCAGATTATTTGTAAGTTATTGAGTGGAGAAGGATAGAAGCCCACCTGTACTATCCAAATCAGTATTATAGAAATGTAACTCTGAATCTCCGACTTTAGTCAAGCAATACTTTTACAAAAATCACAGTGAGATGACCTTTGCAGGACTTGCAGTATAATAAAAAGGTGTATTCAGTCATGCATTTACACTGCAGGTTAACAACCTTCTATGTAATTCAGTCTATAATAGTCCTGGAGGGTTTCATAATCTTCTGAGCTTTAACGGTTCCCTGAAATCTGCATCAGCATCTACTTATGCAGTGGCCATGGAAACCGGTTTCAAACCCATTTGCCCCATCATTTTAATAAATGCATGTACACCCACAGTCATCGAAGCTCTCCCCCGTGCATGTGTGCAAAAGCAGTGTAGAAGACAATGCAACATATTGTAGCCTATTTTTGTAAAACAGCCATGAATAGTGCTGTTCTAGGATATTCTTATTGAAAGTAATGAAAGGATTACCTTAGTTTTTGAGATAATGAGAAACGTTGAGAAATGTTGACATCCCTCACCTGGCCCTTGACTCTAGCAGCCTGAATATGCTAATGTGCAAGACTATGACTTAAATGTCCTCTTCATGTCGTCATCTTTAACATCTGAAGCATATCGGCCTAAACTGTGACACAAGCGACACTATATTGCCAAAAAAATTTGCTCAAATATCCAAATGATTGAATTCAGATGTTCCAAGCACTTCTATGGCCACAAGCACCAAGGCATGCTAGCTGCTAATACCAAGATTTGTGAAAGAATGGGTCAATCTCAGCAGTTCAGTGAATTCTTGTGTGGTGCCATGACAGGATACTACCCATGCAATAGGTTCAACCGTGAAATTTCGTCACTACTAAATATTCCATAGTCAACAGTTAGTGGAGACTAAAGTGCATTGGTCACAGAGGTTGCCAACTTTCTGTGGAGTAAATAGCTGTAGACCTCCAAACTTCAGTTGGCCATCAGATTAACAAGAGAGTAGTGTTCAAAGGTTTATATAATGGATTTCTATGGCTGAGCAGCAGCATCCAGATCTAACATCACTAATTTCAATGCAAAGTATCGAATGCAGTGGTGTAAAACACATCATCACTTCACTCGAGAGCAGTGGAGATGTGTTCTCTAGTGTGACAAATCTCTATCTGGCAACCTGATAGATGTTTTAAAGAGATTAGCTCGGCCCATAATTATCAGTTAAAGGAACTCTTATTGCTTCAGCATAATAATACATTTTAAAAAAGGTTTGTTCCAAATGTGTGGGAACAATTTTGGGATGGCTGCCTCCTGTTCCAACATGACTGCACATCCATGCATGTAGCAAGGTCCATAAAGACATAGATGAGCGAGTTTGGTTTGGAAGATCTTGACTGATCTGCACAGAGCCTTGACTTCAACTCAATAGAACACCTTTGGGTTGAATTAGAGTGGAAATGCGAGTCAGGTCTTCTTGTCCAACATTATTGTCTAACCCCACAGATGTGCTTCTGGAAGAATGGTCAGAAATACCCCTAAGCATACTCCTACCCCTTGTGGAAGCTGTTGATATCATATTAAACTTTATAGATTAGGAATTTGATGTCACTGAAGTGTGACACGTGTAAAAACCAATATGCAAATCCATTTGGCAATATAGTGTAGTATGTACTATAAATAGCATTTCTTGGTTTCATCTTTATTATACCTGAAATATGCTTTCTGCTCCCTATTTAGATACAGTTTAAACTGTCTTTTTGAAGTTTCCTATCACTATTTGGTCCTTTTCTGCCAGCTTATTTTATTACTTCCTATTTTTTTTCTCATTTCTCATCTTCATCAAAACCTCCACAGCTGAAATCCCTCCACCTCCAGACTGGAGCTTGTGTATATCTTTCTTCTGCAAGCACATATTTAAACCCCAACCTTTTTTTCTGCCATAGGAGAAACCCTGTCTGTTTTAGTTATTTCAGAGTTTGTGGTTAAACAAGACAGCCTGAGGAGTTTCTCTGTTGTTCTGTTTTCTCTCATGTCTGTGCTCCTCAGTGAGCTTTGACTCAGCTAAGGGGAATGGTAAAGCAGCCTAGGATGTTTCTTTTTTTTTTTTAGGGATGTGTTTGTTTCATAGAGCATTCCTGCAGCTCTTTCATGGTTAGCCTGTAACTATAAACTCCCAAAGTCTTATTCACCATCCTTTTATCGTCTTCTATGAATGAGCTTGATTTTATCAGTCAGACATATAAGATTAATTAGCTTTTTCTGTTTAAAAAGTACAAAAGCAGGGTTTTGTACAGTTTAGCCCATATGCAATGTATGTAGATCAGGAGGCAAAAACTTATTGAATTGCTTTGAATTTTTTTTTTTTTTTTTTTTTTTTTTTTTTTTTTTTTTTTTTTTTTTTTTTTTTTTTTTTTATAAATGGAGTTGTTACACCTTTTTTAAACTTTAGACATGTTTATGTTCTTCACAGACGGAGTGTGACCTTGAAAAGGGTTTGGAGATGAGGAAGTGGGTCCTGTCTGGGATCTTGGCCACAGAAGAAGCATACCTCAGCCACCTAGAGGCTCTGCTGCTGGTGAGAGAAGCTGCACTGCACAATACTATCCTCTCCTTAAGTAAATGCCAGGTAACACTTTCTGAAACCAGCGACAGAGGTCGTTTTTCACTCTCCTTATGTTGCCACCTTTCAGTTCAGTGGTTTCGATTTCAGCACTAGATCTTCAAACATTCTGGCTTTGATTCACTTATCAGCGTCCTTTTTAGGGGGAAGAGAGAGCAAGTTTCTGCAAACAAGTGATAACACTTCTTTACTCATGAGTTTAGGGTTGCTGAGGAGCAATGAGTATTTACCTTTCATGGTTTAATAAATAAAAAGTGAGTGAGCTATGAGAAAAGCAATTTTAATTACTTCATTATTTGATGATCGATAAAAGGTGTGTACCTTTTAAATATCTTTTTACGTTTCAATCATAAGCTTCAATGTACTTCATTGTGGTTATATATGATAGACCAACACAAAGCAGTACATAGTCCTGAAGTGGAAGGAAATGATACATAGATTTTATTTTTTTTTTTTTTTTAACCTTTTTTGCCAATTATTCTTGCTGGACTTTGACTGGGATGTTTGGATTAGGTTATTCTAATTAATGTATGAATAGGCTTTGATTTAAGCTATGCCTCTGGCTGTACCTCCACTTCAGTCTCAAATCTTTTGCATCCTCAAACAGGTTTGCTTCTAAAATTGTACCTTTGTCTTCCCAACAGCAAAAGAAAAGCCTTCATGTAGTGTGATGCTGATACCACCATGTTTTCCTGTGGGGATGGAATATTCAGCATGATGTTCAGTGCTAGTTTTCTGCCACATAATGTTTTACATGTTGGCCAAAACATTTATTCTAAATTCACCCACCAGAGCAGAACACCTTCATCCACATGTTTTATAGTATCCCTTTACATTGGCTTGCAGCAAACTGCAAATATACCTAAAATTAAAGATCTTTAATTGAGTAAAAATGCTTTTTCACTGGGTTTTTCCCTTTTCAATATGTTTCAATATACTGTTGTGTGTTTAAGGGGACACCCGTTTTGGGACAACAGATCAAACATGGCCTTTTGATTAACTCTGGCACATTTGCTTCACTAGTTTATTAATCTCAGCTGCCCTTTGTTAAATCAACTAAACCAAATTTCTGTTTGTCTCAGCCAATGAAACCATTGAAGGCAGCTGCTACAACATCCCAGCCTGTTCTCACAGTGGCCCAGATTGAAACCATCTTCTTCAAAGTGCCTGAGCTCTACGAGATCCACAAGGAGTTCTACGATGGACTTTTGCCCCGCATCCAGCAATGGAGCCACCACCAGAGAGTTGGGGACCTCTTCCAGAAACTGGTGAATACAAACCAAGTTCCAATCAAAGGAAAATTTAAGGGTTGGTCTGTTTGTGGTTGTAGTCTGTGTGCAGCTATGACAGCAGCTGAGTCCCTGCGTGATGTTACCCCTAATCAAAGTGACAACATTGGGCAGCCAGAAAGGTTGACAGCAGTGGAAAAGGACATTTGGGGTTCTACATTGACATTTATGTTGTCTGGATGCCCTTCCAAAGCAAACCAACAGAGCTGCAGTGGCTTTACTCACTGTAATATTTCATCAAACAGAGGGATTTCAGAAGCAGAACCTGTCAGTTACATCTGATAAACCGACAATAAAACCAGGTTTGATTTTTCTAGTGATGCTCCTCTTCATGGTTTCAAATTTGCACAAATTAAATCTTGATTGCCTTTCCTTCCCTTTTTCCACCCAAGCAGCTGCTCGCTCTCTTCTGTCCTGCAGCAGTTTCTTCCAAGGATGTCAGGGCAAAATGTACAGTACAGTGGTTCTGTTTAATCATTTTCACAGCAGGTCAATTAACTCACAATGAATCATTTGTTAATACTCTGAGAAGTACAGCTCCATTCTCACTGATCTCTCTCTCACTCATGCGCCTTGTCTAGTCCCCCCCCAATCCTTTGACTGGTTTATGCTCTGACGTGCACATGCTCACAGAGGGGGACACAGGCCTGCCACACAATGCCCCCTTTCTGCCTCAGGCAGCTGAGGCCATCATAACGCTGTGTGCTTTGTGTCTTCAAGAAGCGTCTATAAATAGGAGCTGCCTTCACCACACACACACACACACAAACAGTCTTATTAATGTATCTCTGAAGGCTGCCTTTGGGCTTTGGATAAGAAAATTTAATTGAATTTGTATTATTTTCTGATAAATAGGCACTTGGAAAAAAATAATAAAATAAATGCATTTCTTTTACATATTTATTTGCTCTTTGTGGTTACTTCTAAATCTGATACATTAATTTTCAATATGCACATGTATTGTCTCTTATGATTGTAAAGGATTACACAATCAGTACAGTTGCTGCTCCCTGTGAGAAATGGTTGAGAATGGTGCACATTTTAGCTGTGCTTATTTTAAGACACAAGGAGTCAGATCCCCACGAGTAATGGTCCTAGAAAGTAAGTTAATTCGAGTTTTTGGGGTAGTGTGATATTCTGTTATGATACAGTGTGCCTACAGTTTTAAAAATACTGGAAAAGTCTAGAATTTGCTTTAATTATTTTCCAGGTTTGGATAAGATTAGAACATAGAAATTATTGTTATTATGGACACTGGAAAACTGTTTGTGTTTCCAGACTCTAATTTCTAAAATATAACAATTTAGATTTCTAACAACACTGTGCTCTTTACATCAGGAAATAATTGAATGACATTGTATGCTTAGATTTTCCATGCTACAAAGATTAACATTTTAACCATCAATATTTTGGTTTTTGAGTTACTTATTGAGAACCCAAAGCTAAATGCATACTCAAGAATACAGAAATGGTTATTTCGTTTTTATGGGTTCCAGACCAGTGGGACCTCAGTTTTTAATGTAAGGTTCTGGTTTAGATGCAATGCAATAAAACTATGTTTTGCATTTTTTAGAATTAAAATAAGATAGTATTAATCACAAACTGTGCTTTAAAAAAAACCTGTTTCTTTCTACTTTGTCATTTCTGAGTGGTATAGATAGATTGTGAAAAAAGACTTAATTTAAGTTAATTCAGATGCCAAAATAAAACAGAGCATTTGTCCTTTACCACACTGCCAAATCAGAAGCCAACTACAGCTTTGTGTTGATCCTTGGTTTATGATTTGAGGCATCTAGAAGAGAAATATCCATAATGTTTGGAAAGTCACAGGAAACATCTTGATACCTGAGTATAGAAAAGTATGAATTTTGAGATGAAATAATTTTTGAATGCCTGATTCTTGACCCTTGAGCAATAATAGCAAAGTATTTAAACAAATATGAATATCATGATCTAATTGCTTTTATTAAAAAAGCAATAGTTATAGTTATAAAATAATGGTTATCAGTTATA
Organism: Anableps anableps; assembly: GCA_014839685.1. Taxonomy (NCBI): domain Eukaryota; kingdom Metazoa; phylum Chordata; class Actinopteri; order Cyprinodontiformes; family Anablepidae; genus Anableps; species Anableps anableps. The sequence continues at coordinate 11,506,789 of CM026081.1, forward strand.
ATAGGCAAATATGCTTCTGAGCAATAAACAGTGTCATAATTGTTCATCCATGCTGGAAAATGAAGCAAATATTGGCTGTATACAGTAGAGCTGTTTCTCTCTTATTCTCTCTTTCTGTAAAACAGTAGTTACATCTCTGCTGATCTGAGGACAAGGAAAAAGAAAATTAAAAGGAGTAAAGGAGGTGATGCATGAGTTCTAGTGGGGGTAGGAACGGCTGTGAAAGGATGGGAGTCAACAAGCCAAGTAGATTTTTAGGCTACTGGAACTCTGATAGAGCTGTCTCACCATGACTCTTAAATCTGCAAAGGCTTAGGAGTCATGAGACATCAGAACGAGGAAGATGAGAGAGGGAATGAAAAGAGGAAAAAGCAGAGCGTCGCTGACAGGCTATGAGAGTAAAGTGTCAGAGAGAATCGTTTGAAGGCTGAAAATAGGGCAAATTCACAGTTGTGATCCTGATCCTCCTAAACACAAGACTCAGAGATGGGAATCTGTTAAACTAGTTTTGAATTTGTTTTTTAAAGATCAATAAAAGACGATGAAGATTTGGTGTTTTCAGCTGTGGCTGTGAGAAGCTCTCAGTGTTGAATTTGTTGTTGGTCATTAGCTTGACTTTATCATAACATTGATCAATAATTTACTAATTTCTGTTGGACAGATCTTTTCATGAACATTAAGACATGTACAAGAAATCAAAACTGAAACCGATCATTGCTGTGTTGGATTTCGGTTTAAAAATGCCCCCTCATCTCTGGATCAAACTTAAGGTGTGACTAACCCCCAAATCAACTTTTTTTTTTGCTGATAAACTGCCTAAATAGGTTATTAAGGGGTTATATCGTTTTGTGTTGGTGTGAATTTTGACATTTTCATGTAAATTTATTTAGTTTTGTGATATTTTTCCTAAAACTGTCTCAGTGCTGGCCTCCTTTGGTCAAACAGTACTTAGGCAGCTGAATTTTCCTATTGGTTACAGCAGTACAGCCGATACATGTCACACCTGGTTCAGGTATAAAACCATGCCACTAAGATACACAGCCCCACTCGGTGGCAAGTCAGGAGTTGGAATAGCGAGCCGAGCATGACCATGGGAAGCACTGACTGATAGCATTACTCAACTTAGCAAATGTGTGATTTATTTGCAATGTGGACACAAAGTGGAATGGGTCTCCTCTGCTCTGACTATTGGTGACGGTATACTGCAGGATGGACGACTGTGTCAGACTGACTGTAGTGCTTAGGAAACGGGAGAGGCTCTGGGTGGGGACCCCATTTGAAAACCCACAGACAATGCCACAAAATATGTAAAGAAACATTGACTTTTAGAATGTTTTTTCTCACTTTTATTCACTGTTCAATAATTATTACATTCATTTAGTATGAATTCTGCCTCACACTCTCTGATTTTAGTTGGCCAGGAGTTCATAGGGTTTTTTGCAGCAGTGTCCTCCACATCAGGGTTGCTGGACATTTCCTTCTGTCTCTTTCTTGACAGAAATGTTTCCATTTCACACTTGCTAAGCTAGCTTGAGGAGCAAAGCAACTTGATGAATTTGACAATCAGCCAATCAGAAAGATGAGCATGGCAAATAGCATTTCAGTAAGTTATTATAACTTATATTTTATAATAATGATTGAAAAACAGATTCAATTTTATGATAAAAAATTTATGATTAAAAAATGTATTAGATTAATTTTTTTAAGTTTAGTATTTTTTTCTTATCTCCCCTCCAACTTTCTGAGGCCCTCCTAGCTCCCCCTGATGGCCCCACAAGGGGTTGTGGCTCCTACTTTGAAAGACACTGCCTAAAGAAACAGAGTCATCTGCAATGGGACATTAAGTACCAAATGTCATTTTTTTCTGCCAGGATAACATTTCAAACAAGCATTGACAACCAAGAGCTTCAAGTGATTTTCCAAATTTGGCTCATAGAATTTGGAACAGAGGTCATCATCTGTAATATTTCAAAAGAGTCAAATTAGCTAAAGTGGATCTGAATCAAAATAAATGGAAATAAGAAAGACTGGTCTTGGCCTTGGTCTCGTTCAGCAAATTGAGCAAACTGGTTTGAGACTCAATAGTTTTTGTCAAAATTCTGAAAACTTAACTCCCTTTTATCTTCACCTGCAGATGCACAACAATGTGAATTAAATGCAGTGATCAGAGCGCAGCTGCGTCTCACCATCTCAGAAAAATACAGTGTTATTATTGCTAATAATCTCGCAATTGTCTTGCATGTGATTGTTTACAAAACCAGATGGTATTTGGTTCTTTGATTTAAAAGAGCGCATCTGCATGTTCACATGCGATGCAGTCTAGTTTTTACTGAATAAACACCTTCATCTGACCACAGAAAATTATAAAATTTGCTTTTTAAAAGTATGAAGAATTTGTATACAGGAAAGTAAAGGGGGAACAAAAACACCGGGCCACCTGTAAGTTTTGTTCACCACCAGGAATAACGAAATGTGAAGTGAGTGGGACAACATCCAGTTTTACTAGACATTTACAGCAGACACAAGGGAAAGTAACTAGTAATGCAAAAAATATGCACAACACCCAGTTTCAACACTAAGCAGCTAAATAATAATAATAATAATAATAATAATAATAATTAAAAAAAAACGTAAATAGACGCTAAACCTTCATCACTGCTCTACGTGCAAAAATCACTTATTAAGTGAGTTTTGCACTGCTGATTAAGTCTTAACCAGCAGTTGATGAAGAGAAAAAATAAGTCTCATCAAGGCAAAAACATAAATTCAGTCTTACCTTTGATGTTTTATGGTCATAATTCATGTTAGAGAAAATATTCCCACTTGGCTCCTCTAATCTGTTGTCCCTGCGTCATCCCTGTTGGCTATGTGATTTTTGTAAATCCCACGGATTCTACTGGCTCTCATGGTTTTGGGATTCTCCCTGTGAGGCAATTTGCGTGCCTGCATGGACTAATAATAATATTAAAATGCCTAATAATTTGTTAATATGTCCAGCATATGTGTTTTTCAGATCTGATATTCTGATGAATTGCTTTTATTCAGATGATCATAAGAGAAAAGATTTTTTTTAAACATTCCAAATCTTTATCAGCCTAATCTCTCACTGTTTTTTAAAATTTATCATACAGCTATTGTGCAATGTAAGTTGATGATTTCATTTTAGAGAATGTGTATCAATGTATTGCTGCATTTAATAACATAAGTATTAATTTATTATGACCATTATTAATTTAATACCAAGAAGTGGTTTTGGTTGAGTAATTAACCATTTTTCCATTAATTTTTACATTTTGTTTTGTACAAAATGCAATGTCCTGAAATATATGTCGACATTCTAAACATTTGGCCTTAGTCTCGAAAGAACCGGTCTTGGTCTTGGTCTCAGAAGGTCTGGTCTTGGTCTTGGTCTCAGAAGAACTGGTCTTGACTCCATCCCTGCTATGTAGACTTGATGACTCCAAGATGATGATACTCTTTGCTGGAGTTCTCTGGTAGTAAAAGTTCATCCATATTACTTAAATGGCATGCTCTCCTGTCTTTTTGATTTTGAATAGGATTGGACCTGTGTCTGTGTGAGTCTGAGGGAGAAGGTATTATGCACCACTAATTTGAAGTTCCTCAGCACTTTAATCATTTTAAAAAAGCAAATCATAACTTACAGAAATGCTTTTGTAACATACATTTTTTTTCTGCGCCAAGAATAGCTCAGTTGATAAAAAGAAAAACAACGAAACAAAAGCAATTTTTTTGTGGCCTTTTCCTATTTTTATTTTCCCTCTTTCTAAAATGTTCAGTGTGATGAAGGTGAAGCTGCAAATTTAAACCATTTAACATTTCATGTTACATTTAACCACTATAGTTCAATTTTGTGTATTTTTACTTATTGCTCTGAGAAACTGTTGAGAAGAGTTTTTATTCACTTAGGGCTACAGCGAGTTGGTGTGCTACATGCTAGCAAGGGCCTCTTGCTAGCATGTATTGTGAAACATTAGATCAGACTATGCTTCTTCTTCCTTATTGTAGAAGTAATGTTCAGCAAGATTGAGTTATTTTAGCTTTGATACAGTCAGAAGCATTAGCTTGTATCGTGCTACATTTAGCTGTACCTGAAATTGAAATAGATCTGTTCCTGATAGATGAAACAGCACTTTCTCTCATCAAAAAATGTTTTTTTAGACATGTAAGCAATTTAAAAACCAAGGCTAAATTCAGCCCGTTTTCCTAATGTTGTTTTCTGCTGTTGATTACACAGCAGCTCTAACAAATCACAAATCCCAAGCTGAGAAATCCAACACCTAAGCATGCTTCTTCCATCTCTCAAAACCATTTTCTGCCCTGACTCTATGGCTACACTCCATAAGCCTTCATGCTGTCATATGGAGATGTGGTTGTGGGATATTTGGGCGGCCCGTTCCCTCTGCAGTGAAACTGTCACGCTCTGAATTGCCCCTGCTGTAGTGCAGATTGTGTTGCTTGGGGAAAGATTACGAAAGCAGCACCTCCCTGCTTCTTGCTGCTTTATGCTGTAACAACATTTTTGCTAAACAGCATTTTAAATCTGTTTTGAGAATGCTCATTTTAACTTGGAGATAAAATACAGCTTTCAGTTTTGTGTTCTCTATGTGGCATATAGCTAAGTTGTACAATTGCAGTACATGTACATGTACTCATTATGAGTATGAATTTCAAATATAATTTTAGAGTACTATTGATTTCTTAGAACTGTTCTTTTTTCCAAAGTGAAAAATCATATGCATGATTTTTTTAAATTTGGTGCACAATCTTGATTCCTTTTTTTTTTTTTTTTTCAGTTGTAATTATATGTTAACCTCTAACTGGAACTGGGTACAGTCTTTTCTTAGAGATTGGAATCCAATTGCATACATTAAAAATGCTAAAATGCTCATTTCCTTCTGTTCAATTTTGGATTTCTATGTTCAGATAAACCTATTTTTGGATTTTTTTATTTTTATTTATTTATTTATTTATTTATTTATTTTGACAAGAGGTTGCGAAAAATGCTTCATATTGCAATCTGTCTTATTATCTGAGCTCTTGTTTCTAATCTTTAGGCAAAAGAAAGATGACTAGAGCTTTAAAAGACATTCGTAAAAAGTGCATTAGGTCTGAAATGTTGCCACATGAAAGGAGTTTTACAAGTAAAAATTCCTCTTCATCACGTTCAGATAGGAAATGCTTACATATTTGACAAGCATTTTAAAGGTGTGTGTGTTGGGGGGGTGCTCTTGACAGCTCGCACAGGGCCCACCTCTGCTCCACTGTACGCTCTTCTCTCTCAGCTTTTGTTCAGAAGAATTGATCGTCCTTTTGTTCTCCGCTGAAATGAATCTCGGCTCTGGCAGACAGCGTTTGCTGGAATTTAATTCCATCATCAAGCTTCTTAAATGCGCTATCATAGCCTCTGTTACAGCAGTCATTAATTATTCCACTCTGCACAGAACAGGTCTCACTAGTTGCTATAGCAGCAAGCGTCAAGGACCACCATAGTTAAATGGGGTTGTTTTGATCTGTCTATCTTTGCTGATTGTTTTGTTCGATTATCTTTTCCCCCCATATCTTTCACAGTCTCTCACACTCTACTGAATTGACTAAACCCTGCATCTCAGACAAGAAATTACACTGATTATGTATGTCAATATTGCAGTTTGGCCATTTTAAAACTGAAGCATATTTAAAAAATTTATTTCTTTTCTCTTTTATTTTAAAATGTTCTTTAACTTTTGCTCTCCTCTTCAGGCCAGCCAGCTCGGAGTGTATCGTGCGTTCCTGGACAACTATGAGCTTGCTGTAGAGACAGCGGAGAAGTGCTGCCAGGCCAACTCACAGTTTGCTGAAATCTCTGAGGTAAGGCTGACCAGATAAAACAGCGTGTCAGTCCTTAGTTAAGCAGTCATCCAAGGTGTAACAGAACTGTTTTGTCTCTTAAAAATAACTTTTCGATGGTGTTGGATAGTCCAAAAAAGCTGTGATGACTTCCTCCCATTATTCACCAACACAGCTTTTGTAATTTTCATACATTTAAATTCTCATGTTATGGCGGATGTTTTTATCCAAATACAACCAGAAGTTCTTTGGTAAGATTTTTACATGCACATCTTATTGTTTGTTATATTAAGGTTGTTTTTGTACCTGATACCACTCCCAGTTTGTTTCAGGTTAGGCATATACAGATGCTGAGTCCCAGTCTGATACCACATTGTTTATAAAATGAATACTTGAAAACTCAGGAGCTTTAAAGTGCAGAAAAATAACACGCTACATTTCATCAGTTTTACAAGGTCTAAATTAGTCTTGTTTTTATACCACATTTATTTTATTCAGCAATGATGTCATAGACACTGCAGTGTTTCCTATCTGATGTTTTGTCCCAACCAGAGTTTCTCAGGTCAGCCTTATTATGCAAGTCCAGCACCATATATATATATATATATATATATATATATATATATATATATATATATATATATATATATATATATATATATATATATATATATATATATATATAGTCTTTGATATGCTCTTTTGTTTTGGTCCTTTTAATTTTTTTTATGTGGAGCAGTTGCGGCGATGCCTGGCTAATGCTAGCATGTTCACTCAGTTTTGCTATAGCAGTAATGTGATAAAATGCCTCAGAAAATACTTCAGTGCTGTTCCTCTTAATCAAGTGCTGACAAAACTAACAGAAAACTTCTCCTGCTTCATAAACCTAAGGCTTTACTTTGATTGTCATAAAGTTTATTGACTGGTGTTTCAGCTTCTCTTTGCACAGTTCTCTGTTTGAGCACAGTGTGCCTCGCAGGTCACATGACATAAACAGGAAGGAAGCTGCAACGGCCAACATAGTTTCTTTTTTACAGCAAATTTATATAGTGCTTTTCTAGTCATACCAGTCCAGAGAAGCTCTCCACCTCCTCCTCATCTCCTCTGCAAATTGTCTTTTAATGGTTTCATTCTATACAATCTCACAGGGACATGATAGTATCTGTGTATGATTTTGTTTTGTGTAAACTTCCCTCTTGCCTCTCTAACATATTTTTCACAATCAGCCAAAATCCTCAGGCACTTTTCTTGTCCTATTTTTATTCCCAGGTTTTTGCCATAGCAGTTTAATATTTGTGTACTTGTGGTAATTTAAGGTAATCTAAAATGGGATTTTCTGAGCAAATTTGGATTCTGGATCTCATACTGTTTTTGATTTGTAAATATTTAAACAGAAGTGTTGTTTCCCCTCTAGTTTGTATTGACTCCTTAATTCTTCATATGTTTTAAATTGTCCATTTTTATGTAAGTCTGCTGTACTACTTGGTTACAGCTGCTTCCAATAAACTGGTGTTTTTCCAATACAAATAGTGAGACTCAACCACAAGGGAACATACTTCTGTGAATGGTGTGATAATTTGCACATTTGATGTGCTTTGGCCCATACATCCTTAGAGTGAATGATGATTGGGTTTGTTGTGCTATACCTCTGAGGCATTGTCTCCTTTGGGCTAAATGGTAAGCATAACTCTCTCAAAATCCATATAGTCTAATTTTGTTTTACAAATTGTTTCCAATATTTAGCTAGTTTAGCCATTTCAAGACAATCTATACAGCCTCGATCTGATAAACTGAGTCCCCATCTTTTTCTTGCTTTTTCCGCTTGGCATAAGAGCTGTTTTATCAAGTCGTTATATTTTTTAAAGATAGTCTGTGTTAATATGATTGGTAGCATCATCAAGAGATAATTAAATTGAGGCACCACTATCATTTCAATAATAGTAATTTCCCCCACAAAATGTAAGTTGTATTTTTTCCCATTTCACTAAGTATGTTTAAATTGATTGTAAGGCTTATTTAAATATTAGATTTTTCAGGTCCTTCAGAGCTTGGTTAAGTTGGATTCCTACATAATATTTTCAGAACTGAAATAAATTTAAACTTCTCTACCATGCAAGCATGGCACACTGCTGTCATTGGCGTGGCTTTGGATTTGCTCGAGGTTTTTTGTTTTGACTGGTAGTTTAGAATATGACTTAATAATGTACTTTTTAAATCTAATTTTTTTGGCTTTTGTAACAAAAATAAGCCTGATATGAGCTACTATTCATATTTAACATGAATGGAAACTGGGTGAACAATGGCTACATTTATGGATTCAAAAGTTACTTTTAAACAGATTTTTTTTTAACAGCTGTAAGTTCAATCTCAAAAGCAAATATAATGGGAAGAAAAATGTTTAATAGTGACTATTGAGCAGTCTGGTGACCAATCTTTGATGCTCTGTTGGGGGTAGAATAATTAATCTAGAAGTGAATGACCTTTAGTGCTCAAAGCAATATAGCTGTATAATATAACCTTATCTTCCTTTAATGTTGTTAAACGCCTCAGGGGTTTTCATGCCAACTTCCTTTTAGATTGGTGGTTTTTTTTATCCAAACAGAACCTGAAGGTGAGGAGCCCTAAAGACTGTAAGGATACAGCTAAGAACTCACTGGAGGGTCAGTCATGTTGTGTTTTATTAAAGTTACAATAAATGATAAATCTGTCTTGTTATATATTGCATGCAGAATAAATTTTTCACTCTGTTTTTCATCTAATTTGCTTTCAGCTTTGCTGTATAAACCAGTGGACCGAGTGACGCGCAGCACGCTGGTGTTACATGTAAGTTAAAGGCCTGGAAACGTGCTTTATTGAAGTCACAGCTGTCTATATATTAGAAAATGAGAATTTTAATAGATTTTTCTAAGATATTTTTGGTTTTCTGACGCAATACTCCTTCGTTTTCTCCAAGGACTTGCTCAAACACACACCCACCACCCACCCGGACCACCCGCTCCTGCAGGACGCCCTGCGGATCTCCCAGAACTTTTTGTCCAGCATCAACGAGGAGACAACATCAAGGCGCCAGTCTTTAGCTGGGAAGAAAGGAGAGGTGAGTGTTCAGAATTTAAAGCAGTAAACTAGTACAGCTTTTTTTTTCCAATCCAAAGCAATAAGTTTGGCCGGCGTTATGGAGTCGACTATCCTGCTCAAGGTTCCTTTGTTTCATGTTCTGGGGAAATTGGAGCACAAATCAGGAACCTGTTGAGTAAACTAAGGCTGTTCTATCTTCTTTGCTGCTCCAAATCCTCCAAATATTTTTGATAGATTAGGAGTCAAGACTGCAGGCAAGGCAGTTTATTATTCAACATTGATTTAAGAGTCATGCTGTTGAAATAGTTCACATGCACAATGTTGGTTTTGAAGGACGTTTCCTTCAAAATTTGAGCATATTGCTTAAGATTAATGGTGCCTTTGCAAAGGACTATATCACATTCATGTTTTCTGCTCATCCTCAGTATAAATTACTCATGCAAAACAGTTGTTTTCCCTTGCACTGCAGAGTTTCAGCTCGAACTTCTGTACGTGGGCATGAATCACAGAGGGAGGATTTCAAAAGTGTTTCCAGGCCTGTTGAGGGATTAACACTACAGGATTGTGTCTGTTTTCAGTCTGGTACTGCCACATGATGATGGCAGCCGCTCAGGATGTACAGATTTCTCTGCCTTCTCGAAATCTTTTCATACGTTTTCCTGAACAATATGAAATCTCCAAATTCATTAACATTTTCCTTCATATTCTGGGATGGTATTTGCTGTTTTGTCAATCAGCTCAATTATTTGTTACATTGCACCTTTCCCTCTAAAAAAAAAAAAAACAAAAAACATTTCTGTCTTTAAAAAAAAAATCTTTTAAGTATTCTTGAGTCTTTTCTATTTTCTGTACCTTACCTTTTCAGGGACTTGCAAAAGTAATCATACCCCAAACATTTTTTCATATTTTGTCTCGCTTCAACCATGAACTTTCGTGTATTTCATCAAGATTTTTGTAGCAGACCAACACAAAGTAGCACATTATTGTAAAGAGGAAGAAATAGGATACATGTGTTTTGAATTTTTTTTACAAATAAAAATCTAGAAACCAGTGGCAGGCTATCTTTACCTAGCTTTTAACTCTGATACCCCTAAGTAAAATCAAGTGTAACCAGTAGCTTTGAGATGTCACTTCGTTGTGAGCAAAGTCCCCCTGTGTGTAATTTTATCTCAGTACAAAAAAGAGCTGTTCTGTGAAGCATGTGAACATTAGTGAACAAGTTGTTCAGAAGACAAAGGAATGCATCGGACTGAACAGGGAAGAAGAGAAGAGAGAGAGCGTACTCTGGTCAGGTGAGACTAAAACTGAACTCTTTTGCCTGCACGTTAAACTCTTTGCGTAGTGGACTCTGCATTTCCAGACTGAACATATTATCCCCATGGGGAAACATGGTGACAGTGTGATGCAATGGGGGAAGCACAGATGAGATTTCGAGAAGATAGCTGAAGTTAAATACAGCGTGATCCGGGAAGAAAATCTATAAGAAACTTCAAAAGACTTGAGACTGGGGTGCAGGTTTACCTTCCAGCAGGACAAGACCCCTAAATTTACACCCAGAGCTACAATGGAATGGTTTAGAACTAAGTATATTCATGTTTTTGAATGGCCCAGCCAAAGTCCAGACCTAAACCAAACTGAGAATCTTTGGTAAGACTTGAAAATTGATTCTACTCAATCTGACTGAATGGGTGCCATTTTGCAAAGAAGAATGGACAAACATTTTGTTCTTAAGATGTACAAAGCTGGGAGAGGCATACCCCCTAAAGGTGTGTTTATCACATAAAATCCCAATAAAAACATTGAAAATGGTTGTAACAGGAAAATTGTAATATTTTTGCAAAGCACTGTATATGTAGCAATGTCTATTATTTTGTGAATCTTCTGACTGATAATCGTGTTGTAAAATTAGAAATGAACAACTTAATACAATTTTTGGCCTATATAGATATTTCCCCAGACGCTAACACTGTTTTCTGTCTTTCTTTGCCTCTCTCCTATGGTTGAAGTATTTTTTTAATATTTTCTTCCACATCCTATTTTTTTTCCCCCTAAAATAAGCCTCTTTTTTTTTTTTTTTCTTTTACCTACGTCAGTTTAACTCACACCTGCCCATCTTGGGAATGATGACATCACAAACTCACCCTCCAAATGACTTTGAAATCACCACCACATGAGTGCACGGGAGCCACCAATCTGCAGCCTAAAGCAGAGCCCATGTCCTTATATGGTCATAGCAGGGTTGCCTCCATGAGACTGATTCCGTCTGTTTGCTCTGTATCTATCACTCCCCCCTCCTGAACACCCACCCCCCATTTCGGACCAGCATACACAGACTGGCTCCCCCACCAGTTTCTCCCATCCCTGGAGATGTGTTGATGCACATGAATGGAAGCCCCTTGATTGATAGCCTTTGCCATATACAGTGCCTTGTAATATGCCACCAGTCCGCACTGACTGGCAGATTTCTAGTTAATTATTTATTAATGGTATATGGGAGGAGGTGAGACAAAGGAGCTCCTCCCCCCACTCACAGGGGGGTCATTACTGCACCCTTTCCATTCATACACACTTTCCTACTCTCTGTTCCATATGTTATAGGAGCATACACACACACACACACACACACACACACACACACACACACACACACACACACACACACACACATTTCCTTTATTATTCCTGCAGGCCTCAGTTTCCATCTCATTCAGTTCAGGCCCCAACAGCAATCATCAAATATTTATCATGGATACATGAAAGGAGCTCTCAGAAATCAATGGGGTTCATTATATTAAACCTCACCGAAGACAAAGTAAACAATAAGCTGAAGTTGTTTTTTTCTTTGTTACCACATTGAAGCTGCTGTTTTTCATGCAAAGACTGTGCATTTTAAATCCTACACAGTATTTCTTTATAAATAATTACTCAATATTCATTTCCATTTACCTTAGGGTTTAAGTTGATTGTTTAGAGTTCTGTTATGAGTCTGAACCCTTATTTTCAGTCTGAAATCAAGTTTATTTGATTTGTGAATGATAAACGAGCTGGACAACATGGCAGACACCACAGAGCTATTTTCTGTTATTGGCTAAAAGCTAAACAAATGGAGGAGCACTGAAGGGTCATTGTTGCCCTCCACGCATAGACACTGAGTCATTTCCAGTGTGGTCAGTAAAGGTATGAAGGATCCGATCAGTACAGGTGGGCCCCCAGAGGCCTTGGGCCCACGCCATGAGGGATGGTGGTGGCGGCACACAGGAAGCACTTAATTAAAATGCAAATAACAGCACTCATGTCCTCGTTCTGCTTTGTTTGCCTTTCAGATGAAAAAAAAAAAAAAAAAAAAAAAAAAAAGTACTGAACTAAAAATGCACACAGTCGTTTACACAATTCCACTTTTCCCCCCAGAAGAACGTGCCCCAATCAGTGCACAAACAAGAACAGGAAAAAAATCCACACACATAGACACGAGTGCAGAGGTGCCCTTTAAAGCATATGTGCTAAAAATAAACCATCCCATTACTTGTGCATTATGCTCTTGGTGAGGCTCCTCCAAGAGTTGGTCAATATTTAATCAGTGCATGAACGTTTTTTTTTTACTTTTTCATGTGATGGTCAGCTGCTGGAATAAATGGGTAAAGATGCATTTCCTTTACTGCCTGTTAAATATTACGGCTTCCTTTTCTCTGTAGCTGAGGAAAGCAGCGACACTATCTTCTAAAAGTATTCATACAATTTGAAACTTTTCATATTTTGTCATGTCAGACCCACAGTGCATTTGATTGGGATTTTATGTAAAAGATCAACAGAACGTTCCATGTAACACAGAAGTGGGAAAAAAAAAATGATGCATGGTTTTTAATTGTTTTACCAATAAAAATCAGAAAAGTGAAAAATCTATCACATCCCCTTTAACTGTGATAACCCCAAATAAAACCCAGGACAGAATTTTTCTGTTTTAGCTCCATTCATCTACCCATCATCTCTGAAACATCTTCCTCTCGCTGCTGAAGAAAAGCATCCCCACATCATGATACTGTCACCCCCATTTTTCACTGTGTAGATGGTGCCTCCAGATTGATCATGTTAGGTTTCCACTACTCATAGTGTTTTTCCAGTGTGCCATTAAGTTTATTTTTAATCTCACAATGACCAGAGCACATTCTTCCACATGTTTGCTGGGTCCCCTGCATGGGTTGAGACAAACTGTAAACAGGACTTCTGATGGCTTTCTCTTAACAATGGCTTTATTTGTGTTACTTTACCATAACGGCCATATTTGTAGCGTAGCTATCCTGTGAACAGAGTTTCCCACCTGACTCTGGCTCTCTGTAGTTCCTCCAGAGTCACCACTTACTTCTTGGATGTTTCTCTATTTAATGCTTCCCTTCCTGGCCTGTCAGGTTAAACAGCGATGTTTTGGTAGGGTTTTAGTTGTGCCATGATCTTTCCATTTTCAGATGATGGATTGAACAGAGCTATGTGAGATGTTTAAAGCTTAGATATTGTTTTATAACCTAACTCTGCGTTAAACTTCTCCAGAACCATATGCCAGACCGTCTTGCTGTGTTCCTTGATCTTCATGATGTTGTTTGTTCACTGTTTTCTAACAAACCTAGAAGGCCTTCATCGAACAGCTGGATTTATACTGACATTAAATTACATATAGGTAGACCTCTGAAGCAAATTGGTTGCATATAATTTTATTTAGAGGTACCTAAATTTACCTAGGTAAATGGGAACAATATCAAATGCACTTTTGAGATAAAATAGTTGAAAACCATGTGTTCTTTTCCTTCCACTTCACAATTATGCACTGCTTTGTGCTACTCTTAACTCATTTTAGAATTTCTAAATCTATTTTTTTTTTTTTTATGAAAAGCTTGAGAGCCAGTCAAGTTTTTTCACAAGTCAGGCCTCTGTTTTGGGTGCAGAAGAATTCCTTAAAACAAGTTGTTTAATTCACTGGTGTTTCTATTTTAGAACCCTTAAAATATTAACAAAACAAAAACATCAGCCAAAAAAAGCCCCCAAAGATAGTCCCCTCTCTGCTGTGGAAAGCATATAAGAAAAAGTCTTTTGTAAACATGTAAAAAACTAGATAAAACAAATACTGTTTGTCTGACATATGTTTTCAGCAAATTACAGAGTATTGTATAAGATGCTTCCCCCTCATTACCAACCATGGTATAAATCAATATGCCAGTGCCTTTTATTCCATAAGTTTAAGGTTTCTAAATAGTATTTTTGAATAATTAGGGTTTCCGTGCAGTCTGGAAAAGGTCCCTGGTCCCTTTTTTGGCTTGCCTTTCATGTATTTCTTTCCTTGTGTCTTTCCTTCCTTCTTTTCTTTCTTTACTTCCTTCTCTTCTTCATTGTGTCCTTTTTTGTCCCCTCCTTGTGTTCTGCCTCCCTTCCATGCTTGCATCATTCCTTTCTTGAGTCCATCCTTTCTTTCCTTCATTGTGCCCGACCTTCCTAAGTGTCTCCTTGGCTTTCCTTCATTGTGACCTACCTTCCTTACTACCTTTTGTCCATCCTTCCCTTATGTCTTTCTCATGTCCTTTCTTTCTTTCCTTTCTTGCATGCTTTGTTCCTTGGCTGCTTCCTCATGGCTTTCCTTACTTTATTTTATCCTCCTTCCTTACATCTTTCCCTCCTTCCTTGTGTCCCTCCTTCTGTCCTTGCTTCTCTCCTTCCTTTATAGTGCACTACCTTTGTTTCCTCTTTTGTTTCTTTCATTCTTTCCTTCCTTGTGTTCTTTCTTCTTTCCTTGTGTCCTGCCTTCCTTCCTTGTGTCCTTTATTTTTTCATTTCTTGTCATTTCTTCTTTCCTTGCATTTTACCTTCCTTGCTTCTGTTCTTCCTTACATCTTTCCTACTTCCTGTCCTCCTCCATTCTTGTACTCCTTGGTTGTATTTATCCTTCCTTCCCTTCACCTTTCTTTTCTTATGTCCCTCTTTTTTCTGTCCTTGAATCCTCCTTCCTAGCTGTATGTTTTCACAGATTGCAACTTTCAAGCTTGCCCACTGTAATAATGTTTGCCATAAATTCCCAGAGAACTTTAGTGTTTTGTCTTTTAAAGTAAACACAAAGTACATTTAAAATTAAAGATTGGAATTTATTTATTTTTTTCAAATCAGTAAAGAATTATGTGACCGAGAAGAAAGATTTTGGAGTTTATTACACATTTTTATCAGTGCTGCCAAGTGGTGTGAAGGGCACTGCAGGTAAGGTAAAGTCATTTACACATCAAGCTTCCAGAAACACTGACTCCAGCACATTTGTGGATACCATACACAGTAAGATACGTCTTCTGAAAAGGCTGAATGAGTTGCAAATATTTACTGAGAATCTGGTGGTAATAGAAATATATGTTTCAACTAGACAAGTATGAAAGCAGGAAATCTGGAAGTTATTCATCAAAGGTTATTGCTGTTTTGTATCCAATAGGTAAAATTAGATTCTGTATTTTGATAGTCAGGAAAGGGATAAGTGCAGTAGAGATGGGGATGTGTTGCTGCAATGTCACATGGGTTGGTATCTATGTACAGTAAGAAGCATCTGTGTGATAGTTGTTCCTTAGGGATCTCCTCTCCAGACTTCTTCTCCTCCCTTTTCTCTCCCAGACATTATTACATAGGTTCTCTGTCATTTCTCCTCTTTTACTGCATATCTTAGTCATACTTCCTCACTCTCCTCCTACGTCATTCACAAGCTTTTCAGCTCTGACTCACAGCAGAATGAACCCTCAGATGCGCAATCTTTTTTTAAACTTTCTCTTTCTTTCATTAGCCTCAACTCTACTCCAGTGTTCTCTGTCGGTGACTGATATAGTGGAGGTGGGAGGAGGGGGAAAAAAAGAGGTGGGGGGGGGGGGTCACAAACACAATGACAAGGATGTGGTTGGCTCTAAGCAAACATGATGTCATGCTTCATGGCTTTGCTGCAGGGAGAAATTGTTTGCCATGGGTTTGATGTGAGTGGTAACAGGTTACATAGTAATAAAATAAAATTTTAAAACATTGTTTAAAACTTGAGCTAATAAAGTTAGCATCCAAATTTTTTATTACGTATTTTCTGCTTTTCTTGGAACCAAAAAGACCTTAAAAGTTTTCTTCAGCTGCAGAAAATCAACCTCCATGGCTCTTGCCTTGTTTTTTGCTAACAAAGAAATCTATTTGCTGTGTTTATTAACTTTTTTCAGTTTTCTGTCTCATCTTTGGAAAAACACAAAAGGATTTCACATAAATAAATAGCTGCCTCCAAGATAAGCTTTCAGATTCAAGTGAGAAAACTGTAAAATTCCCACAGGAATTATAGTCAAGGTGGGAGGAGAACAAACAGTCTCCAATAACTGTTTTCACTCCCCATCCCACAAGTAAAACTGAGGTTAAGAGTGTATAAAATTGAGCCATTTAGAACCAAACTGTGGTTTTATATTTGCCTGCCATCCTGGTCTTTTTTTAAAATCCTTAGAAAATGACTTCACTGCCCCCTTTTGGTAAACGCCATTATTACACATCTCATTATATAGTCTGACATCAGCGTTGAATCCCAGACCCCCAAATATCACTCTTTCTTTTCGTGAGAAACTTCCCATCATTTCCCTGCAGTCTGAAAATAGATGATTCAGATTATTATCATAAACTGAAGTAATACAATCAGTACTCAATCTTTCAGATTGTATTTTCATTTTATTTGGCTTTCCTGTATACCTGAGAGCTTCCTAAAGCAATCCTTTCCTCACGTCTCTCTAACTGTTTCTGTGTCTCTGTCCTTACTGGTTTGATAAGGAAATGTATTCATGGTCTTGGTATTTACACTCCTTAAACTTTTCCACATCGTGTCACATTCCAACCCCAAACTTCAGATAGCGCAACATAAAGTACCACATAAGTGCGAAGTGAAAGAAAAACTGATGAATGATTTTTATGTTTTTTGAGAATAAAAAACTGAAAAGCGTGGCTTGCCCCATTTACTCAGATACTCTTAAAATGCTACAAACTGAATCCAGAATACACCTGATTAGTAAGCATCAGTGCATGTGTGTAGATAACACAGAGCACTGTTAAATTATTATTCAAAAATGAAGAGAGTATGGCACAACAGGAAACCAAGGCAAACACAGTATTAATAAAAGAAGCAGCCAAGCAATCCAGGTGGGAGAATCTGTTGACAAGACAACTGTTAGTCATGGACTCTGCAGGTTGAGTCATTATGAACAAGTGACAAGAATGAATCCTGTTTGCAGTTTGCCTCAAGCTATGCAGGGAACACAGCAAACCTATGGAAGAAGCTTCTCTGCTCAGGTGAGGCCAAAATCAAACTTTTTGGCTGACAGTTTGGCAGAAAACACTGTACATTTCCCTGAACGCAACATACCCATGGTGAAAAAGGTATCATGCTGGGATGCTTCTCAGTAGAGACATCCAAACTGGTCGAAATGAATATGAAGATGGATGAAACTCAATACAGGGCAATGAAGAAGAAAACCTATTGGTGGCTGCAAAAGACCTAAAACATTCCAGCAGGACAACGACCCCAAACATGCAGCCAGATCTGCAGTTATTTCTTCATGTCTTGGAGTGACCAAATTATAGTTCAGACCTAAATCCAATTGAGAATCAGTGGCTAGACTTAAAAATTGATCTTAAGAACATTCTTCATCCAACTTGACTTAGCTAAGCTGTTGTGAAAAGACAAAGGGGCAAAATATTCAGTCTCTAGAAATGGCCGAGCTATGTGTTATGTGTTCAGTTATGTGTGATTTTGTGATGGTCTATCAATGACCACAGTGATAGTTGATTGCTAAAAACAAACATTTAAATTTTTGGTTATAACTTGACAAAATGTGAAAAAGTTTAACTTTTTTGAGGCACCGTGCTTGACTTTTTCCCCATGGATCCCTTAGAAAACCGCACAGTCTCCTATGCCATCAGAATAATGGAGTATGTCATCCAACGTTGTTCTTTTACCCCTGCTGACCTGAACACTGCTGTCTGTTGCTGCTGTAGAACCGCCAGCTGCTGAAGGACAGTTTCATGGTGGAGCTGGTGGAGGGAACCAGGAAGCTGCGGCACGTTTTCCTCTTTACTGACCTGCTGCTCTGCGCCAAGCTGAAGAAACAGATTGGAGGGTAAAAAAAACAGCTTTTCTTTGCAAAGATAGAAAAACCTTCACAGCTATGCACCATAATATTGACACAGATGATATAGGATAACAGCTGGAGTTGGAAAGCTGACTCAGGAGGTGTTTTATGGACCAATGTAGATTATTCTTTTACAGTTAAATATTTCAAAGGCCTGGACTTGAATCCTAGCATTGAATGAAAGTTGTTGGTGTGAAACCATCTCAACACAGCTCACATTACAGAAGAAAAAAATATACCTGCAAAGGCAAATCAGAGCAGAAGGGATGAGTCCAGAGCAACAGTTTGGTGCATTTTATAAAAGAGAACACAGTTACAGATGACAGCAATCCCTCATCACTGCATTCTTTTAGAGATAAAAAAAAAAAAAAAAAAAAAAAAAAAAAGTGTCACGTGAACCAGCTAAGTGAAAAACACTCAGCGGGAGGTGGGCATGTCACTGTTAAGGCCTACAAGAAGGAAGAATCTTT
The DNA here is from genome assembly GCA_014839685.1 of Anableps anableps. Lineage (NCBI taxonomy): Eukaryota > Metazoa > Chordata > Actinopteri > Cyprinodontiformes > Anablepidae > Anableps > Anableps anableps. Next base: position 11,525,333 of record CM026081.1, read on the forward strand.
TCAAGTTGTCATAAACCCAGGTTAAAGTCTGTTTACAAGGAAAGGCATTATAAACAACAAATTAACATCCAATGGCACTTGTTTTCTAGATGATGTTGCAAAAAAAACCCCATCTCGACGGAGCCAAATAGTCCACTACAGATGGCCAATAAGTCCAATATGGACTTCAAAATGAAACCAAAGCCTTTCCCTAGTAGTCATCTGTGTCAGTTATTCTCCCTTATTGATCCATCTTCTGCTTTTAAACCTACTTGGCATTTGTCTGTTTTTACTTCTATTTCTGTACTTGCTAATTTTTCCCTTTCTGTTCCTAATGCAGTAAAAACCAACAGTACGACTGCAAGTGGTACATTCCCCTAACTGAGCTGACCTTCCAAGGCCCCGAAGAGACGGAGCCCCTCACCATTCCCCAAGTCCCGGACGAAGAGCTGGATGCCATTAAGGTCAAAATCTCACACCTCCGCAGTGAGATTCAGAGGGAGAAAGTACGTCGGATGGGCACGTTCCCAGATACGGATGAGTCTCCACGGAGAACCTGATTTTTTTTTTTTTTAATCAAGCATTTTATTCTTTTTACTTTGGGTTTTCAGAGAGCCAACAAGGGTTCAAAAGTGATCGACCGACTCCGGAAAAAACTGTCTGAGCAGGAGTCTTTGCTGCTGCTGACGTCTCCCAGCATGCCCCTCAGATTATTCAACAAGAACGGAAAGGTGAGAATGCGACCATTATGATAATATGCTTGGTTTCTTCTTTCTTTCCTACATTGCTCCCTGCATGCTTCACTTCTCCATATTTCTTCTGTTTCTTATTTAACTGTTGTCTCCATGAGTCATTCAGGTCCTTAACATAAACTACTGTCAGTTCCTTTGCAGGGCTTCTTGCAAATGAACAACATGACAACATTCTGTGTGGAAATACCATTGACTTCCTTAAAGATTTCTTGTTTTGTCTTCCTTTGTTGTCACGCTTAAATGTTTCAGATCTTCAAACACGTTTCAATATCAGACAAAGCTTCCTTGAGTAAATACAAAAATGAGTTTTCAAACGAATATTTCATTTAATAAAGAACAAAGTTATACAATACTGCAAAGAATAACCAGCCCCTGAACTTAATAACTGTTTCTAACACCCTTGGCTTGAAACAAGAGGGTTTGAACAGCCTGCTTAAGGTCAGGCCATCAAAGCCTGGTTCCCACAAGGAGGGGATAGGGGTTAGGTTTAGGACTAAGGTGTGAACTGAGTTTAGTTTTGGTATGTACTAGTAATGGTTAGGTTGAGGGTAAAGGTTAGGGTTAGGCTGGAGAAATGAATGAATTCAGTGGAAAGTCCCTGCAAAGATAGGGAAACATAATGTGTGTGCACATGTTTGTGTTTTCAGAGTTACAGCTTCCTGATTTCTTCTGACTACGAGCGTTCAGAGTGGAGAGAGATAATCAGGGAACAGCAGCAAAAATGTAAGTGTTGAAGAGATGTCCTTCCAGGCATGTCCTGTCTGATCCAATTAAAAGAAAACATACCTGCTTCCCACATCACAATGTGTAATGGATGTTTAATTAAGCACTTACGATAAATACTGCCTGTTCACCGTAGGACTAATAAAACCCCTCTAACATTCCAGTATGACATGTTTTTGATATTCACTGTCATTTACATAAACTTACTCTGTGTTTTCAAGGTGTTAAAACGCCCTCACTGACATCTATGGAGCTGCAAATGTTGACCAGTTCCTGTCTCAAACTCCAAACTGTCCACAGCATTCCACTTAGTCTGAATAAAGAAGGTGGGCTCCTTCTATTTGTACCGAAATCTAGGGTTTATTTGTGCATCAGAAATGAACTTATTACAAAGGCAGCTTTAAATTACATGCTCTCTACATTGCAGTATTGCTTTTTCTCTTCCCCTTCCGCCTGAATCGTCTCCAGAATAAACAGAGATGTGCGTGCTTTTCTAATCTGCCCCCACTGACGTCCTTTTCCAATCTCTCTGCTGTTTTTCCAGAGGATGAATCCTCCGGTCTCTACGGGTTTCTGAATGTAATTGTCCATTCTGCCTCTGGCCTCAAACAGAGTTTAAGTGAGTAATTCAACTCGATTTTATGCTGTAATTAGAATATAAGGCAATGCTAATAACTAAAAAATAACAGCTTTAATGTTGCAATGTTAAGAACACCAACCATTTCTATTATTCTACAGTATTTTGTGGTTGAAAGAAATCTTCCTGAGCACTCACCATGTTTACTGAGCATACAGAGATCCCCTGTTTTCTTTTTTTGATATATTTCTTCACCATCATCTTTTTCTGTCAGATCTCTACTGCACATTGGAGGTGGACTCATTTGGCTTCTTTTTAAATAAAGCAAAAACGAGAGTCTACCGATACACCACTGAACCCAAATGGAACGAGGTAAAATCCAGAACAAATACCCACACTAAATCTTTACTAGTCTCATTTTTCTATAGTAGAATGTTATGAAAATACCCAACTTAAAAAACACATCTGTTTTTCTTTTACTCAACAAAACCCACTTACAGTATTTTTTCTTCTCTGTGCATTTTATGCTTCTCATATGTGTAGCATCTGTTCTTTTAATCATTTAGCTGTCTGTTTGAAAATGTGTCTATCGAAACCCTAAAAAGGAGCATCTGCTGCCCACAAATACAGAGAAAATACACTAAGGCAGTTATTAATTAAGGGAGAGATGCATGAGAACTGCATGCTTTCATCCAATAACAATAAGATGGAGAAGCAACAAGAACTCTAGCTGTGTCTGGTATAAAACAAAGCATGAATATGTAGAAATGGAGCTCATGCCCACTGGTAAGGATGGTGTGGTAGCTATGATGCTTTGTGCCTATTTCTCTTTCAAAGGTCTTTGAGGCCTCGTTTGAAACTTGTTTTAATACCGGGGCATTTAAAATAAAAAATCTGGTGGACTTTGCCTGAATGGGGGATTCTTTTAACAGGATAATGACACAAACAACACAGACTTCCATCCATGATCATCTCATTCTCTGGGTCACAGACGTTGATAGACAAAAAGCTGTACCAGTGCACAAGATCAGGTAGCCAGTGGGGGAGACCCTGCATATCCATGAGTTGGTCATTCCCCCAAATTAACCCCCCACCCCCGCTCCCCTTGGTGGTGTCTCTGATTGCAAACAAAATGCTTTTAAGGTCTTGTATTTACAAGCATTTATTGGTTTAATGAGCATTTTGCTCCAAACACACAAGGAAACTTAATGGCACATGTATGCAGAAGGGGCCAACAACTGTGCTACTGCCTTTCCAGCTGAATTTATAATTCAAATCACAGGCTTCAATTCTTCTACTGTACAACATGAATGTTTTGTAACAGGAAAATGTATATTGTGCAACAATTACTTTATTGTTCTGAAATTTTATAGTGTGTATATATGACTTTTATAATGTATATATGACTAGTTTAAAAATGCAATTTCATTCACAAAACCACCAATGTGCACAATTTCTTAGTATTTTCTTATTCTTTTATGCTTTCCATCCGAGCACTCAGAATTTGTTTTATTTGTAGAAAATATCAGTCTTTGCTGTTTAATAGTTGCATCTCCAGCACATAAAATAGGACCTAATGTAGGGGTATAGACAATCTAGAGAGATTGTGCAGCATCTATGTCTACACCAAGATGAGTGCACTCATAATGCCACTGTTGGATGAGGGAAGAAAGTGTTTAGAAAAATACCACATCCTCTTTGAGAATTCTGCTTAACAAAGTGGAAATAATATGAACTAATGAAGATTTGCAGCACGGGATGATTCACATCTGTCCAAGAGCTAAATGAACCAACACAGTGTGGATCTCAGGACAATGTGCAAACCATAGAGCATTACCTTACATAATAGCAAGGAATGTCGATCAGCTGTGGGCTGCAATGGGATAATCTGTCATTTTTGTCTCGTTGTTCCATCTTTTATGAGAAAAATAGTTTGTTTTTTCTGTCCTTTTGGCCAAAGGAGTTTGAGATTGAGCTGGAGGGCTCTCAGACCCTGAGGTTGCTCTGCTATGAGAAGAGCTACAACAGGACCAAGCTGAACAAAGAAGACGGAGACAGCACAGACCGCATCATTGGGAAAGGACAGATCTTGGTATGACATGACGTCACCCCCCCCCAATTATGATCAGCAGACTTACCATGACTCAGTATTGATTGGGAGTTATGTCATCTCCTGAGCCGCAAAGCATGAAATACACATCGATTTAACAGCAGTGCATGATGCAGAAAGATGATTTTTAGTGTGTTATTGCAATAGGTAGCCCAACCTTTATGGCAAATAACAGATGTCTCTGTCAGTTCAACAAAGATGTTCTCTGAGGGTGATTTATTTATTTATTTATTTTTGACAGATGGACAAAAAGCTTCCATTTTCGACCTTTTATCCATTGTTTTGCTCTCAGGTTTAGCTGTCAGAACTCTTGATGACTGATAGTATCCTGATATTGACGGCAGATTTAAAGTGTCATTGATGAGACTGCCAAGAGAACACAACCCTAAAGTCATCACTATAAATTAACAGAAAGATAAAAAAGACACATATTATTCTCTTTTTGTGCTTCCAGCAAAATAAATATATAATCAAAGGCTCACTGAGAGCAAACAACAGTTTTAATCTGAGCTGTCTGTATCCTGTTTGATATGGTTAAACTGCAGCAGAAAAGTCTGCTTTCATGTCTCACAAACTTAGTGACATGCTCCCCCTAGTGGTCTCTTTTAGTAATTCTGAGACCTGATCCTTTCTTAATGGGATGATGTCATTGAAAACCAGCTGCCAGTGAGATGGAAATGATGCATTACAGGATTTTCACAAGGAGTGAATGATGTCTCTTTTATTTGACATAAACTGATTTAGTTTTATTTGTCGCTGTCATCTCTTTGTGGTTCAAGTTGTTTACTTGTTAAAACTACAGTTATTTGCTGGCAGAGATTGCACACTTTTCTTTGTTTGCAACTAAAAAAATCGGAGAAAAACAACAGAAAGCCTTTCAGTTTGTTCAGTACAGCACAGATAAATATCATCCAACAAGTTATATCCATCCATTCATTATCTAGCCAACATTCATCCATCCATTTTCTGTTTATCAATTATTCATTTGATTATTATCCATCTACCATCCATTGCATTGATCCAACCATCCATCATTTTGTTCATCATCCATCCATTTGTTCATTATCCATTTATCATCTGTTATTGCCATCAGTTTATTAATTATCTATACACCCACTGCCCATTTTCTATTGCCTGTTTTCTTTCATTACAGTTTATAGTTTTACAGGCTCTATATTTAAAGTTTTTAGTTATACAAACCCTAGATTTATAGGAAAACCGTAGTTGTTTAAAGACTAATTCCCACTACATGCTGTAGATCTGGATATTGTGCTTTTTGACTGTGGAAAATTGAAACCCAAACCTTAAAACGTTTCAACAGAAAAAACAGCTCTCTTTTTAAATGAAATGAAATTCTTTATAATCAAATTGCTCAAACAAAGGACGCACTCAGCCATGCAACATTCATTTATGAGAAATGTGATCCAATTTTGTGCCCAACCAGAAGGAGCTTAGGCTACATCAACATACAGTATTTTGTGTCTCTGTTCATATGCTGCATCATCTCAGTTGCACCAATTTGTACTGTCCCAGATGGCTTATCAGATCTGTGTGTATTTGGTTGTAATTTTAGTCCCTGGAAATGAATCGTATTTGGCTAATCTTATATCTGGAAATACAGTAAAAGAAAGAGATCATCATCCCTGAAACTAGTCTGCTGTAGAGGATGGATTTTTGTAGCTGATGTACGTAGTGCATAATAGCTTTATGCACTACCGGTTCCTCAACTGATCTGGACAGAAGAATAAGACTGTGTAAACCAACAGAAATTAGCAGAAAAACACTAAAACGAGGGGATGATGTAGTATTGTTCTTTTATAAGGATAGCAATTGGATTACTCCCCCAAATGCAGAGTATATTTAATTTGAATTTTATAATAAATGATCTCAAAGGATCAACTTCATTTTGACTTTTTTTTTCCTAACCTCATGTACTCAAGTATATAAAGTATTGAATATTTATGTCTTACAAATAACTATTATTTATGTCAGTCTTATAATAAAAGTTGCCTGTGTTGATTATTCCGCTCAGCTCGACGCTCAGACTCTTCAAGGCAAAGACTGGCAGAGAACAGTTATTCCTATGAATGGGGTGAGTGTGTCAAGTTTTTTTTACTCTCATCAAATTCATTTGCTCTGAATTTTATTATTTTTGGACTTTTTAAATTAATCTAACTCTTTAAAACAGTGCAGTATTTTTTGGAGATCTTGGAAAGTTGTTACAAATACATTTCTGACCTTTATGGCAGCTTCACACTTCTAAACTTGTTTGAATGTCTTTTTTCCATATCAGGTTGAAGTGAAACTGTCTATGAAGTTCACCAGCAGAGAGTTCAGCCTGAAGAGGATGCCCTCAGAGAAACCTATGGGCGTGTTTGGAGTTAAAATCTCCACAGTGACCAAGTGAGTTAACATTAGAATAAAGAAAAAAAAACTTTAGTAAAAAGCTGTCAGTTGTGCTGAGAAACAAAAACTATTTGTACTATACTATGATAATCTTCCTGGTATACCTCAGGGCTGAGGTTTTGGCTTCCTCTTTTTCTGTGCAAGTCAAGTGCGAGCTTTGTCTTTAACTATCAATTTCTCACTGTGTAACCCTACTGGTTAACTGTTTCTTCTTTTATTTGACTGCAAACTGATCAGGTTAAGGCTTCCTACCCAACACCTTAATTTCGACTGCTAATTGTTCTTGAAGTGGGGCCATTGGCTTCTTGTATAAGACAATATGTCACTGTCTCACCGGTATTAAGAAAGACACATTAAAGCTGATATAGCTGAATAAGTGCCTGTCTGTTTTCAATTTTCAGAATCAGAATCAGTTTATTGCCATTGCCAGTAAATAGGTTCACAGACTAGTAAATTGCTCTCATGTAAAGGTGGAAATATAACAAAAAAGTATATAAAAATGTATGAAAAAAAGAATTAAAAATAGATCAAATAAGAAAAATAAAAATGTACAGTATGTATACACATGCAGAGTAGCAGGTGCATGAAATGGCTGTGTTATACCAGAGTCATTTAACTATTGTTCAGGAGTCTAATGACTGAGGGAAAGAAACTGTTCTTGTGATGGGACGTTTTGGTCCAGATGTACCATAGTCTCCTGCCTGACGGGAGGAGGTTAAACAAGCAGTGTCCAGGGTGAGAAGGGTCAGCCACAATCCAACCTGCATGACCTAGAGACCTGGAAGAGTACAGTTCCTGTAAAGGTCGGAGGTTGCAGCCAATCACCTTTTCAGCAATGCACACAGTACACTGTCATCTGTGTTTGTCCCTGGTTGTGGCCCCAGTGTACCATACGGTAATAGAGGAGGTGAGGATGCACTTGATGATGGCTGTGTAAAACTGCAGCATCATCTTGGTTGGAAGTTTGAGTTTCCTCACCTGCTGCAAGAAGAACATCCTCTGTTGGGTCTTCATGATGAGGGACCTGATGGTCGGCTGGGTTCTGTGTGATGGTGATGTCCAGGAAGCAGAGGGAGTCCACAATGGAGATGGAAAAGTTCCAGAGAACAAGATGGGATGGTGGAGCTGTGACATTCCTAATGTCCACGATTAACTCTACTGTCTTCTGGGTATTGAACTCCAGGTTGTTACAGCTGGACCAGGACACCAGCCGATCCACCTCCCTCCTGTAAGCAGACTGGTCCGAGATAAGCCCAATGAGGGTTGTGTCATCAGCAAACTTGATCAGTTTCTCAGAATAATAAGTGCAGCAGTTGGTGTACAGGGAGAAGAGCAGAGGTGAAAGTATGCAGCCCTGAGGGCAATAATGGGCATATTTAGCTGAGAGAGCTTGACTTGGAGCAGAGCTGGCAAGACTGTATTGAACACAGAACTGAAGTCCACAAACAGGATCCTGGTTTAGGCCCCCGAGGAGTCCAGATGCTCCAAAATGAAATGAAGGGCCAAATTGACAGCATCATCTACAGACCTGTTGGCTCTGAAGGTGAAGTGCAGAGGGTCAAGGAAGGGGGGCAGTGATGGTCTTAAGATGAAAGAGGACCAGGCGCTCAAATGTCTCCATGACTACAGACATCAATGCCATAGGCCTGTAGTCATTAAGCCCAATGATCCGTGGCTTCTTGGGGATGGGGATAACAATGGAGGATTTGAAGCAGACACATGACACAACTTCAGGGAGGTGTTAAAGATGTCTGTGAAGACATGAGTAAGCTCATCCGTTCAGTGTCTCTGGGTGGAAGGGGAGATGCCATCTGGCCCGGGAGCGTTACAGTGGTTCAGTTTGCTGAAAAGATTGTGCACATCCTGCTCCCGGATAGAGAAGGGAGTGGAGGAGGAGGGGAATCCACAGTGGGCTTTGATGGAGTTGAATGAGTGGTGGTGTCTGGAGAGATCTCAGGGCTGGCGGATAGATTCCAGACACAACTCTAAATATTATAGATAAAATAAAAGGTTGTTCTCTCATACATCAAAAATGGTGCCCTCATGGTGACTTCAAAAGAAAAGAAAAAGACTTAGCTTTATAGAATGTGTTCCTCACCATCCATTATTTTGTTGCCATACTCAACAAAATAATGGATGCATTTTGTTGAGTATGGCAAGTTAGTATCCATGGTCAGTCAGCTGATCGCTCCAAATAGCAAATTAAATGACAGATTTTAGACTTTCCTTCCAGTATCACTATAGTCTGTAAAAGTATGAAAATCCTATTTTGTTAATGAGGAGTTCTTTCCACTGTTACCATATGCTTGCTCAGTATGAGGGATTGCTTCACAGTGAAGAACACCATGTAATCAATGTTCTACTGTACATGCTAGTTCAGAAGAAGGGATTGCTGCAAAGGCAACGATAATTGGTGCAATTGGCTGGGTTTCCTGAGATAGAAAATGTCTTACCAGTTGAAATAACAAACGGAACTTGAAGGCTTTCTTTTAAAACTAAGATCAAATAGGGAAAGAGTATGGACAAAATTTAACTCCAGACTTTATTCCTTATCACATTCCATATCCTTTCATCTGTCCATCCAACCATTTGTCCAATAATCTATCCATCATAAACACTTATAGTGAACCGTTTTATTCATACATTAAAATGGTCTAAAATAAGACTGTGAACTCTGGATGTTTGAGTCTGGAAAAAGTACACAATTTTGAAATGAAAAATATGTAGGAACCTACATATTTTTCATTTCAAAGAGCAACGACTTCTTAATATTAATGAGATATAGAGTTCAAGAATAAAGAAGAAAGTGAGTTTGAAGTAAATTGTTATAAATTATCAAACCATTAGTAAATCAAGGACCTATTACACATATTTTTCTTCATCACACGTGTTGTATTTTGTCCTGATCCAGACGGGAACGCTCGAAGGTGCCCTACATTGTCCGTCAGTGCCTAGAAGAGATAGAGCGGAGAGGCATGGAGGAGGTGGGAATATACCGTGTATCAGGGGTGGCCACTGATATTCAGGCTCTGAAGACTGCCTTTGACACCAGTAAGTCCTGCAACTATCTGTGTCCTCTTTAGAATGGCAAAAGTTTAAATGACCTGTATTTTTAATACTGTAGTACTGACATTCAGTGTGAAGAGGTATCATTAGTTTTCTAACTTAAAACCTTTAAAGGTTTGATTGCACAAGCTAAATCAGATATTGTATTCACATTTACTTGTCACTATTTTAGCTATAAGCATTTTAGCTTCTGCCATGCATTTCCTCCAGTCTTTACTCATTTCTTGTCTTCCTCCTGCAGATAACAAAGATGTGTCTGTGATGATGAGCGAGATGGATGTTAATGCCATCGCTGGAACCCTTAAGCTATATTTCAGAGAGCTGCCTGAGCCCCTCTTCACCGATGAGCTCTACCCTAATTTTGCAGGCGGCATCAGTAAGTCACAACCCAATGATTCTAATTCATTTCATTATTGCTATTAAAACTGAGCTGTTTCAGGGCAGTTGTTACACATTGCTTGTCTTAAAATTGTGCTGTCTAAGAATTCACACATACGTGAAACAATCACATGAATTGTTGTACTGTCTTCCTTTGATTCTGTTCAGCCCTCACTGATAGTGTTGCCAAAGAAAGCTGTATGCTGAACTTGCTGCTGTCACTGCCAGAACCCAACCTCGTCACGTTCCTTTTCCTTTTGGATCACCTCAAGAGGTATGAAAGACAATAACACACAATAATACCTGGGTGCTATTCAGACATAAAACTGTGTAGAGAAGAGCAAAACATAAAATCAAATTATGTCTGGAGATTTCAGATAGATTTTTTTAGTTAGTTTGGTTTATATGTTTATTTCAAACACATTTACACATATATTCAAACACCATGATATATATTTACATAACTATTTATGGTACAAAATAAATTTATTTTGTATTCACTTTAAGAGTGCTTTTCAATACTTTAAATACATTTATTTCAGTAAGATGTTTAGTTACAATGTGGCTTTATATATTACAAACAAAAAAACCATCTACTACTCTAACCTTTAGCATTTCTAATAATCATACTTTGGAAAAAAAAAACAAACAAAAATCAATTATTTATCAATACACATTAAGGTGCCCTGTTTTGAGGGAATGTATTTTCATTGAGGCCGTTTTTATAAGTTATATCTCAGTAAATACTAAGATTTTCAAGTACCACCAAACTGTCTGCACATTAGAAATTGTAGCAAAATATTTGGGTGAAGCTCACAATTCAAAATTTCCAAGCTGGAAAACAGACAGGAAGCCTTCCAGAGTTAAAATTCAAAGTAACGTTGACCTCAAAATTCAGTATGGCTGCTGTGTGTTTAAAGTGTAGTGATATTTGGTGTCACACTTCTTTTCCTTTGCACTCACAATTTGTAGCAATAGACCTTTCAGAGACATGTTACTGTATAGGTGTTCTTTGTAAACATCTTTCTGTATTTTAGTACAGAAAATGCAAATATATAAGCTGTTATTAGTTAGTATTACTAATGGTACTAATTGTTAGCTTGTCACTTAGGATAGCAATTAACATATTCTACTGGTTTTCCAACTTGCTGCTAAAATGGTGGGGTTGGGTTTGAAGTCATTGCCAGATCCCTGTTTTGATTTTAGAGGTAAATAAGTACTCACTTGACCAAAGGTGTAAACTCAGGCCTGTGTGCCAAATTTGGTCCACATTTTTATTAAATTTGCCACATAAGATAATTGATAATAAGATAATCTCTTTGAGCTGGCCCGCTAGTAGACAGGGCATGGAACGGTAACACTACAAATCCCATTATGCTCTGCTGTTGCCTCAGATGTGTCTTTGAATTAAAATGTAATTTCATATGTGCTTATAGTATTAAGCTTGGCATGTTCCAGATTCAATCTTTAATTAAGCAAAACTTTAGTTTGTTGCCATATAAAAATGTTTACCATTGTATCTGAAGAGAGGAGAAATAAGTTTCAATCCTGGCCTGCAACCTTGTTGAAATATTTAATTTTGGCCCAATGTGTATTTGAATTTAACCCCTCTGTGTTAGACCTGGCTCCTAGTTCACCGATTTCTGCTTCAGTTTAATCTTTTGAGTTCTCAAAACTCTACTGCAGTTCTCCTTTCAGTTGTTTCCATTTGAAGCAAACTTGAATAACCACCATAGGCAACATTGTAGCACAGTTTGAGATCTTTGGCACCAATGGCACTTGTTTGTTGTCCTCTCCCCAGGGTGGCAGAGAAGGAAAACGTCAACAAGATGTCTCTGCACAATCTGGCAACCGTGTTTGGGCCCACTCTGCTCAGGCCGGCGGAGAAGGACAGTAAGATCCCTTCAAACCCCACTCAGCCCATCAGCATGGGAGACAGCTGGTCCTTGGAAGTTATGGCACAAGTGAGCTAAACCCAGCACCACTCCGTCCACTCCCGCCGTCATTTTATCACTGAAATTCTGTCAGAAATAAACAGGATACGCCGAGTTTGAACAACAATGCTGTGAAACAGTTTTGCCCCTACAGATTTCTCCTGTTTTTGATTTTTATGTATCTCACTGATAAATTTCAGATATTAAACAAATTTAATAAATCTAAAAGATCCAGATTCTGAGTAAATACAAAGGGCGGTTTTCAAATGTTGATTTAATTTATTCTAAGAGAAAAAAAAATTTTCAAACCAGCTCAGAACAGTGTGTGCCTAGAAGAGAGAACTGCCAGGCCCTTAGAATAAAATAGCTGAAGTGGAACCTGTGGGACAACATGAAGTAGGCTAAAAGATTGCAAAAAGCAGCACATCATGTCATGATCTAAAGAAAATCAAAACACAAACACCCCAAAAACCATCTTGATGATCACCAAGTTTTGGGAAAACTTTCTGTGGACTGATGAAACAAAACTATAACTTTTTGAAATGTATACATCCCATTACATCTGCTTTTAAAGTAACACAGCATTTCAGAAAAAGAAGATCATGAAGTCAAACATGGTGATGATCTAGGGCTGCTGTCTTTCCTTTAGGGCCTAGAATATTTGCCATAAATTCTGCCCTCCACCGGAAAATCCTGAGGGAGAATGTCGGTGTCCTTAAGTTAAAATGCACTTTGGTTTTGCATTATGACAATAATCCAAACCACACCAGCTAGTCTGCCTCAGAATGGTTTAAAAAAAAAAAAAAAACAACTCGTAAAACTCTGGACATTATTAAGATGCTGCAGCATCACCATTAAAAGGTCATTAAGGCATGAAACCCCTCCAGTGTGTCTGAATTAAAAACATTCTGCTAAGAATAGTAGGTCAAAATTTCTCCACAGTGATGCAATAGGCTGAATGCCTGTTATCATGGATGCTTGATAGCAGTTGATTCTGCCAAAGGATGGAAAAACTTGTAATTAGGTTTAGAGCCAAAAAAAAAAAAAAAAAACAAATGCAGAAGAAAACTGTAAGAAACAAATACTTTTTCATGGGGTGTATCACAATCTTGATTTCTAACTGAAAGCTTTTTTTCTCCTGTTCTTTCAGGTCCAGGTCTTGCTGTATTTCCTGCAGCTGGAAACCATCCCCACCCCGGACAGTAAACGACAGAGCATCCTCTTCTCCACTGAGGTGTAGAGCTTACACAGACTCTGTCTGCTCTGATCTCAGTCTCGCAGAGATGTACAAAAGGGGGATGGACACTGGCTCAAAGTGAGCCCACTGTAGTGTGTTTTTAAATTGACTCGGAAGGATTGTCTCTACAGAACAGAAGAGGGCGCCACTAATCTCTGAAGCTCAGAGGATTTGAGGTCATGATTATACACATCATTATCCAATAGTTAGTATAATTCCTGGTACCTGTAGTTATTCACCAGGTGATCTGCTTTTTTCACACTTTACTTTTTTCGTGTCTCATAAATGATGGATGTGCTCAAATTCAGTGCGTCTTTCTTGACTTTCATGTACTTTTACATTGCAGCATTGTTCTCAAGTTTGCATTTATTTTTTGATAATCGTTAAGTCTTGCAAAACACATTTCACATCTCAAATGTTTTCCCACATCCAGTCTTACATAATCTCAGCGCATTATTTCAGGATGAACATTTTTTGGCCTTTTTATCACCCTTTTTTAAAAAGCACATAACAAATGTGACTGGAGTTAAAAGCTATGACTTGAAAATGTGTTTTAAAAAAAAAAAAAAAAGTTAATTATTTATCCAATGTTTTTTTTTTCCAACCCCAGAAAGCTTTCATTTTTAATTTTTTTTTTTTTTTTTTTGTCTCATTTGTTTCTTAAGGTAGTCTCCAGCTTAAATGCACAGGAAGCAATATATTTTCTAATGTAGGAGTTGTCAAAATGTTCGTCTTGTTGTAACATAGGACATCTTGCCAAACTAATTTTTGTTGTTTTTAGGGGAGAAAATGAGGCATGTACATGTTTGTAATCTTAAAGTTGTATTTTTGTTTTAAAGTTGTTACTATAATTTATTTTGGGGGGTCCTGGTGGAGAAAATAGTATCTTTTTCCTTTATGAAAGTGGTAGGTTTTAGCCTTGACTTCATACCTTGCTGTAAAGGAGCAAGATTTCAGCCTTGTTTCTAACAATTATACCCCATGAGTTCTGCATCTAAATGTCGTTATTGTTATTATGAAGGTAACGCAAGCATTGTAGTCAAATCCTGTATGCTGCTGTGGAAAAGGCACAAGCGTCTTTAACTGCTGGGTGTTCCTTGGCAGATTTGTCTTGCCTCCAGAGACGTCTGTCACCCGTCTAGTGTAAACTTTATGCAACAGTCATAATACAGAAAATGCATACAAATCATGTAGGGGATTACTGTGTGTCTTTTTGTACCATTGAATCCATGGCGACAGAAGTGCACTCATACAATATTAAAACTACTGTGTAAGAATTTAAGTGCCCGAAGAATTCTGTGTTTATGTCCAGTAAAATATACATCTGTTTTTTTATACCACTCTTTACCCTTGTTGGTATTTTCCTCCAAAATATTGTAAAATTTCCCAATGGATAGCAAAACTCTTAACATTCTTTGTTACTGATCTAACATGCAGGCATGTTTTTTATTTTATTTTATTTTATTTTTTTGCTTTTTTTTTTTTTTTTTTTACTGTATGTCATTTTTGGGAGGTTCTTGTTATGAAAGACTTTGTGTTCAGACTTGATCTGGGGTGTCGTCAGCTTTTTTTTTTTTTTTTTTTTTTTTTTTTTTTTTTTTTTTTTTTTTTTGCAGTACTAAAATATATCTTTGTCTTGCCAGAGGAAAGATAAAACTTATGAGGATCAGATTTCTGTGTACGCCCATCAATCACAATATATAAACCACAAACTCATTATTGCCATATTTTAGGCTAATATTAGACATCGCAAAAATGTCTGATAGTAACTCCTTTTCCCTGAGGCTTTAATAGTTCTGTGCTGAACCGTGATAGTTTGTGCCAAAAGTGACAGGATCCTTGTAGTCTGGAAGTTTTTGGGTCTAGAAAAGCATCTGTTTTTCCAGACTCTCTTCACTAATCTTCTGAAAAAGAAAACTAGGATTTTTAAGAACTAGTTTTCACATTTAATATCTATAACAAGCACAAATAGAATTAAGTCACCTTTTTAATTCCTCCAAAACAACATTTTAGTCATCAGTCCCCAGTTTTCTAAAATGCTAAGAACCATGCATGGCCTGGTTACTGGTATCAAGGTTTAAAGTTATAATTTCAAAACTGCTAAAAATTGTATGTCGTACCTTTTATGAGATGCCAGATAAAGTGCTGGAGTGTCAAGAGTTTTATTCAACTGTGTGGAGCCTTTAGTATGGCAGCACTGCCCCTCTCCTACCTGTTTCCTTTATACTGATAGTCAGCTTCCTGAATGAGGGTACACTACTACACTTTGTTCCTACTTAAAAGAAATAGAAATTAGGTTGTCTGGAAATATTTTCAGTTCTGAACCACTCTGACAGTCACTGCACAGAAAGGAACAAAGTGTTGCCCAATACCATTTTAAAAGTAATGCATTTTTAAAAGTTCAGTTGGCAAGCTGTGAACAGTATGTCTGGTAACCAGCCAACTGTAGCCTGGCTACTGGAGCAGATAGCCTGACTAAACAACCAGCTAATATCCACTCATTCTACTTGTTTTACTTTATGTATAGAGCAGAATGACTAAAAGGTGTAACAGTCTGCTCAATAAACACTTGAATACCACTATTTCTAAGTTTAGTAGGTGTTTATTTATTATCAAATGCTTCAAAATAACAATAGCCGTAAATATATAGACATGTAACTGTAATAATTAATATGTTACACTATTTTAGGAGTGGTTGGACCAGTTGTTGCCGTTTTGTTTTAAATAAAAGTAAGTATAGGATCAGGATACATATTTTGGTTTGAAAATGTATACACATTATGATACTGTAAAATTGTAGTATTTTTACTTAAGTTTTTCATACTATGAGAATCTCACATTGCCTCATCTCTGCTGAGATCCCACAAAAATTTGCATGGTTACCATTTTAGAAATAGCTTGGTCAGACATGCCTCAGGTGATTAATTGAGTTTTTGTCTTTTCATGCTTTTTTTTGTTTGTTTTGTTTTTTTTACATTTACTTTTTTGAAGCACTCACAGCACTCAAAGCACTCAAAGCACAAATAAACTGAAAACCTAGTGATATCTGGTGAAACATTCATTTGACAATGGCAAATCTTTATGAGCCCTGCAGTTCATCATTAACTTTGATAAATATCAAAATCTCGCCCAGATTTGTTACAGAGCTCAGAAATCTCCCAGCAGAATCTTTTCCTGGAAAAAATAATTGGTGCTAATGCATCTGAACAGATGTGGCTTTTCTGTTGTGGTTGACTGGTGTCTATAGAGAGATGATACTTAAAGGGCCTAATTAAAGGGTTTATTAGTTTGCTTTTTTTTAATCAACGATTATCAGCATATGTATAGCATATGAGCAACTATATAAGAACGAAAGCAAGAAATTAGCTCATTGATATGCGTAAAATCACTGTTTTGTTATTTTATTCTGTGGTTTTTTTTTTTCCTGCTTACTTGTGCTATTTTGTTCCCGTCTTGATATAATTTGACTAAGTTTCACTCACTGTAGCATGCTCTTTGCTTCATTTAGAATGTGATCATTCGGCCATGTTTCTCCTTCAAACAGAGTCCCAGCTGCCTGTACTTATCCAACCCTTTTGTGCCTCACACTTGTTTTTGTTTACCACCCAAATTTACATAAAGTCTACATGCCACCTGAAATGCTGATAGTAAAAAACATTCACCCTCCTGTTGCCTTTGCTGAGGACAGCCACACATCTTTCATCTTCTACTTATAGGCTAAGACAGGACCTTAAAATACAAGCATGGTCTTAGCTCATTCTGTACATGAGCATTCCTTCATCCAACCTCTGATGCTGTAAGTGAATGAAACTCTGTGCTAAAGTTCGTCTTCTAAGTGGAACGCACAGTTTTTTCTCTTATAATGCCTTTTATGCTGATTTATTTATGATTCCTTCTAGTTTGGTATAAGATGGTCTGCTTGATCTATTTATTTATGGTAAAATGTCAAAGTAATGTTAGAAAAAATGTCTTAATATAATGTGGTTTCTCTAGTAAATTAATCTGCTTCTTTTGCTGTGTTTAAAGCGTTTTGTTCTAACTTTGTCTCAGTACAAGAACCACTAAGTAGCTCTGTAGACACAGTGTCTTGCAAAATATTCACACTCCTGAAACATTTTTACATTTTATCATGTTTTAACCTCAAATTAAATGTATTTTATTGGAATTTTATGTGCTTCACCAACACAAAATAGTGAGCACAGCACCTTCTTCCATGTGCTTATAGTGTTAGATGGACATGTGTTGGTAGTAAGCTCTGCCATACTCTTTCCACTTTTGGATGATAAAGTTAGAAGTAACAGATTAAAAAAGTCATAAAAAATTGAAAACAATGTATCATTTTCTTTCTGTTTGACAAGTAAGCACTACTTTGTGTTGGTCTATCACATACAACCCCAAAAACATACATTGTGGTTTGTAGTTGTAAAGTGACAAAATGTAAAAAAAAAAAAAAAAAAGTATGAATATTTTTCCAAGGCATTGTATCTTTTAACCCCTCAGTTCCTGCACTGTCAGTTCAGCGTATTTATTTGTTTCGAACAGCAGACTGCCCACTGTGATTGTTTAGCTATCTGATGTGGATATCCAAATAGAAAGTGCAGGTTCAGGTAACTCCTTCTTTTCCATGGAGTGTATAATATGTATAATATTAGAGAATACATAATTTGGTTTCCCTTTTATTTATTGCACAGTTCACTGGATCAAGCTGGTACACCTTTAACCTCTTTACAAACCCAACCTGTCAGTTTGTAGTAGAGGAGAGTCTTATAATGCTCTAAATCTGTATTGTTTTGCGCCGTCTGTCACTGTAACTGCAAGTTCTCACCACAGTCTCAGTCCCAGCCAAAAATCTCATGTTTTTCAGTGGGCTTGCCTGATGATATGGTGCATATTGCTTTAAATGTGCATTTATTATATAGGACCCTGGTATTTATTGCCATATTATAGGTGATTTTACACAACCTTCTGCTGCCACTTTTCAGAAGTCATGCCACCAATAAATTTGCCTATTTCAAGCAATGTTCTAGTTTTTTTTCTAATTGAGGACATACTGTTAAACTCCAGGATGAGACATGTTGACCAACTATGTCACTTTTTATTTTTGAGTCTCCCCCCCCCCCCGTTAACTATTCAATGTTCTGCTTGTAGAACTGTAAAAAGGATTACTGTATTCTGAGGGTAAAAACATGTTTGAGAGGCATTTGCAGCCTATGTTTGTACACAAAAATAGTAAATAAAATCTCCTGTATCTACATAGAGCCTGATGCACTCCTCTTGTGACTGTTTGAAACTGTTGAATCAGCCAAATGTATGTGCTTGTTGTTATAGACCTGCAACATATACATACTTACAGCTAATGTGTTAAAACAATATCTATGTCAAAATACATCGGAGTATAGATGGAGTATAATTAAGATGATTCAGAAATGAAAGAAGAAAGACGCTTGACAGTCTTTAGATGAAAGTTAACAAATAAGACTTTCTCATCAATGTCCTTTTAACAATCAAAACCACTTAGCAGATGTTTTGGCTATAACCAAGCAAAACATATCCTCTTAAATATTTTAAACCATTACTCTAAAGCATGGTAGAGGAGGGCTGGCGATATGGGCTTGTCTGCAACTTCAGTATCTCTTCACTTTAAAGTTATTGCCTTTGACTATAAACTCACCTGTACACCAAAGTATCGTAATGCCAAATGACCCAGCACCTGACGTTTAATTGAAACATTCATCCGAAAGGACCCTTTTCCCCAGCACAGTGGCAAATCTATGATAGAATGACTGGAGAAGAAAAAATATCAAGATGATGCAACGGCCCAGTCAAAGTTCAGATTTTAACCCAATTGAAATGTTGGGGTGGGAGGAATAGCAAGTACCTGCAAAGGCAACATTGAAGAAGGCATCCATCCATCCATTCATTATCTTCCACTCAATCTGGGTTTGGGTCGCAGGGGTGGCAGCCTAAGCAAAGAGACCCAGATTTCCTTCTCAAGCCACTTGGGTTGTGGGGCAATCCCAAGGCATTCCCAGGCCAGCTGAAAAACATAGTCCTGGGTCTTCCTCTTGTCCCTTCCCGGTGGGACATGCCTGGAACACCTCACCAGGGAGGCGTCCAGCGGGTATCCTAACTAGATACCAGAGCCACCTCAACTGGCTCTTCTTGATGTGGAGGAGCACCAGTTCTACTTTGACCCAGTCCCAAATGACCGAACTTCTTACCCCATCTCTAAGGGACAACCTGGGCACCCTGTGGAGGAAACTCATTTTGGCTGTTGAAGAGATAGAAAAACTATTAAAGACAGGTATAAGATAAACATGATTTTTCACTTAATTACAAAGCTTATCCAAAAGTACGCAAATAAATGCTGAGACAATGCATTGTATATGAGTTGAGGGTTTTTACAATGACAAATAGGCACATTACATGCTGGTACTGCAAGGAGGAAACCTTTGCTCTCTAAGTTAAACACAAAGGTCAGACTAGAGCAGAAAGAATGTAGGTAAGGCCAGGACTTCTGCAATTCTGTTCTCTGGACAGACTTGTCTAATCTGAGTTATTTGGACAGCAGAACATAAGACATAAACCATATACAGCATTCCAGGGAAAATAACTTCATACCTACTGTAAAGCATGTACGTGGAAGTGTCATGATTTAGAAATGCTTTGCTACAGCAGGACCTAGCCAGCTCTTTTATCAGAGGATGATTAGGAGAAAATGTGAGAGCATCTGTAGGTGTGTGTGTGTGTGTATGTGTTTATGGTTGATTGTTCTGTGTGTCTCAGTATTACCCCTGATGGACTGGCGACCTGTCAAGAGTGTACCCTGCCTCTCGCCCAATGACCACTGGAGGTAGTCACCTACACCCACAGCCCTGCAAGTTTAAGCGAGTGAAAAAAATGGATGGAGGGCTGTGGGGTGCCTTGAAATAGGCTGTAAATACAAGAAACCCCTAAAACAGGTCACTGTCAGGAGTGAGGCACACTTTTAATGTCAGGGGGTAGTGGACGCCTGCAAGATACATCTCACTGTAATTCAACTAAAATGGGAAACTCGGTAGGGTGTTCTAACTTTTTCCTCAACTGTGAAAGACATTAAATTTTATGTTGATATCTGTTCTTTAACACGGAAGCCGAGAGCGGTCGTACTCGCATGTTTATTTTCCCGATGGTTAACTCGAGATAGCGAATTATTTATGTCGTTATAAGGACATAACGACAACCATTTTCTCGAGATAACGAGATAATTATGTCGCTATCACGAAATAACGATGAAATAACGAGTTAATTTCCCGATGGTTTAATCATACAACCAACGTCATGGTGTCATTATTGTTTACCTATCACTTATTCACAGAATTATTCCCAGAATTACACATGCATGCCATGACTTACACTTATAAGTCCTCTCCCGCTGGTGTGGCATGCATTTGAATGATGGAATCAGGTTTAACACACACACACCAATCATCTCGTGATCTCAAGTCGTTATCTCGAGAAAACCATCGGGAAATTAACTCGTTATCTCGAGAAAACCATTGGGATAACTCGTTATCTCGAGAAAACATCAGAAAAAAAGTTTATGCGTAACACGTCCGCTCTCGGCTTCCGTACCTTAAATACTAAGAGTTGTAAAAAATATTAATAAAGAACTGAGTACTTAATGGTGTGATTTCCCCCCCCCCCCACATGACTGTGTATGTTCCTTTTCTTTTCTTGCTGCATGGTTTCACTTTTATCATCTTCCGCTGTGGTTTACCCGATGCTCTTTTTGTTCTCAATCTGTCAAACAGCAGTGTTTCCATCACTTAGAAAGGACTAAGGCAAAGTGAAATCTTATCATGTCGCTTTTTGTGGCTTAAACGCAACCAAACTGAGACCATGTGTGTGCAAACAGTTACCTCGCCTTATGAGAACTCTGGGAAGGGGCGGGTTCCACGCTGCAGCAAAAACTTTGCGTCCTCAAAGTAGTAGCAATTTCGGGGAAAACACACTCAAGCGGAGAGGCTGCTGCCGCTCTTCGTTTTCCTGTTGCGTCGCGTTGGTGCGCACCATCACTGGCAGCGCTTGTGGCGTGATCTCAGCTGCCTTTTTGGTCATATTTCAGTTTATTGTTTGCTGTTTTAGGATTAACGAAACGCAACCCAGCGACGAGATCAACTCATCCATCAGGTAAGAAAGGATTAAACTCTCCTTTGTTCAAAACGCATCTGTTAAATGCCGTTTGAGCTCCTTACTAGTTGTATTCCGCGCATTATAAAGACGTTGCACTTTAAAACTGTAC
The DNA here is from genome assembly GCA_014839685.1 of Anableps anableps. Classification (NCBI taxonomy): domain Eukaryota; kingdom Metazoa; phylum Chordata; class Actinopteri; order Cyprinodontiformes; family Anablepidae; genus Anableps; species Anableps anableps. The sequence goes on from CM026081.1 coordinate 11,546,779, forward strand.
ACTTTCAGTTAAGTTATTCTTTAACCAATCTTGTGCTGCTATAGAAATAGACTGTTTTCTTGAAATGAGTGGGTCAGCAATAAATACTTTAATGCAAATAGCGCTGTGAACATCTATGTTTAGATTTAATGAATTTCACTTACTTCCCGTCTTTAAAAAAAACAAACAAAAAAAACAAACAAAAAACTGTTGCTATTTAATAATAAATGTTAAAAAAAAAAAAAAACAGCAGCTTTTCTCATTAGTTCTTGAAATTAGCATTTCTTTTCTAATTCTTTTTCTTGTTTCTCTTGGACTTTGTTGAAGCTGAGCTGATACAATGATTGACAGGGCAATGGCAGAGCCTTTCCCGCAGGATGTGCATTTTCTTATCACCTCTTCCTCTGCTGCTTATAGGCATGATCAAACTGTTCTGGGTGCTTTCCCCCCTCTTCTTTTGTCTGTCAAAGCAGCTGGAAGATGTTTTTTTTCCCACCTGTGAGCTATTTTACAAACTTTTGAGTAAGTCCAATGTTTTTGCTTTTTGCCATGCTTTGGAGGATTTGCACACTAATCTGCTGCAACCTCATGAGGTCTTTTACTGCAACTGAATAAATCCTAGTTTCTGAATTCCTAAACAGCAAAGCAACAGAGGAAAAGTTGGACTTTGCTTGAACGGAACAGAGTGCATATCAGGATTACTGATGGTGGAACAGCATGTTTGCATGTGGCTCAGAGGGGTATGTTTAATGAAGTGTGAAGTGTCTAAAAATACCAGAATGAGAAATGTTTCAAAGGGAAGCAACTTGAGCAAACTTGTGTTCTCTTTGTATTTTCAGTGTTTGCACTAGCACTGGCTCTTAATCATCTTTTTTTTTTTTTTTTTTTTTTTTTTTTTTTTTTTTTTTTTTTTTTTTTTTTTTTTTGAGGGGGGGGGTTGCATACTTTAGTGGAGTCAGATGTTAGTTAGTTTCTGGTGTTAGATTATACACCAGTGACCCAAAACACAATGTAAAACATGAACAAAGTAGATGTAAAGATGTTCAGGACTGCCTGGGATGTTTATAGTTGTGTGGCTGTTGTTTTACACTGTCAGAGGATCAGGGAGGCTTCCCACAGATGCTTTTCAATCCCCTAAGATTGAAAACCAGTGAGTCGAGAGGTTGGATGATCACTCCAATCTCATCTCATCTTTATAAATTGTTTCTGAGGGCTTTTGACAAGACTTACTTACATTGCCTTACTAAATATAGTCCCACCCTGTGAACGTTTTCACTTTTTTGTCACATTACAACCACAACTTCTGTATATTTTATTAGGATTTAATATGATAGACCAACACAAAATGGTGCATAATTGGGAAGTGGAACTAATATAACATTGTTTTATTTTTATTTTATTTTTTTTTTTTACAAATAGAAATCTGAATATTGTTTTATACATTTGTATCCAGCACTTCATAAAAATCCAGTTCCAGCTGCCTTCATAAGTCCGCCCAAATAGTAAATAGATTGGTTACTCTAGAGGAGTTACAGAAATCCACAGCTAGGGTGGAACAATCTGAACAACTATTAGTTGTGCATTTCTCAAAGCTGGCCTTTATGGAATAGTAACAAAAGTAAAGTTATTGTTTCAAATAAACAGAAAAGGCCTGGCTGTGGTTTGCTACAACCCATATACAGGACAAAACAGACGTGAAAAAAGCTGGTCTGGTAAGGCAAGGTGACAACTGCCCTTTTTATTTTTTGAACAAAACCCTATCTGTAATAGGAAACTGCACACACAAGCCCTACAGGGAAGCATGGTGGTAGCAGCATCATGCTGTGGGGATGCTTTTCTTCAGCAGGGAAACAGAAAAGAAAGGGGAATTTGTCACAGTTGATTGGAAGATGTTGGGAGCTATAAACAATGTAAAACAAAATTGAAATAAACCTTGAACCTTGAATGATTTTTCTTCCACTTCAATTCTGTACTATTCTGTGTTGCTCTATCACATAAAATCTCAAAACAAAACATTGAAGTTTGTGGTTGTAATGGAAAACAATACTGGGGGGTTTAGTGTTGCACTGCCTCAGTTTAATTCACTTTGACACTTCTCTTTATCTAATGACTGATCTGTGTCTTTTTCCTTTACATTACAAACCTAGGCTTCCCCCATCAAAGTTATGAAAACTGTGCAAATATAATCTTAAAGGCTGATTACTTTAAACATCTTGCTAAAAATAGTCAGAGAGCAAAGTGTACTATCAGTCCCTTATAAGTATGTGGTTTGTGATTACTCATCAGAGATTCCCTACAGCTAAACTTAACTGAACTGAAACTTGACTTACATCTTTTAGATAATACATAGAATCTAGAAATCCTAGAAAATATTTAAACCATTTTAACACTATACTTTACCGTTGAAGATTACCTAACTTTTTAAATTTGTACGACTGAATGAATAGTTTCAGGTGTTTCAAATCAACCTTTTAAAACCTTTCACACTGAGTCACATTGCTTGTTTTCTCAATGTTCTCCATACATTTTTGCCTTACCGTACCCTGTGCTCATTGTTAAATATTAAATACATGAAAATAAGGCTAAGACACATTTAATAATTCGAAGACTCACCTAAATATTAAACTGTCAGATGTCACTGAAGGATTACTCTCGCCGGTTTACAGTGCTTATAAAAAGTATTCACCTCCTTTGATATTTTACCCTTTTTATTGCTTTTACAAATCAGTCGTGATCAACAAAATTACTGTTTTTATACTTTTTTTTTTCTTTTTTTATATAAAACCCCTTTACTGTCAAAGGAGACTGATTTCTACAAAATGATAATTAAATATAAATATTTAACGTCAAATAATTGATTGCACAAATATTCACCCTCTTTAAAGTGACAGACCTAATTCAGCAGAGGTCCAGCCAATTGGTGCTAGTATTCTCACAATGAGTGGAATGGAGATCACCTGAGTGCTGTGAATGTCTCAATTAACTGTAGTAGAAAGACACCTGTGTATGGAAAGTCCACTCACTGGTTAATCAGTACTCCTGGCTACCAGCATGAAGACAAAAGAACACTCAAAGCAAATCAGAGAAAAGGTTATAGAAAAGTATAAGTCAGGGAATTGATACAAAAAATCTCTAAGGCACTGAACATCACCTGGAGTTCAGTTAAATCCATCATCAAGAAATGGAAGGAATATGGCCCATGTGTAACTACCGAGATCAGTTTTCACAAACTGAATGACTGTGCAAGAAGGAGACTGGTGAGAGAGGACACCAGGTTACCATGACAATGCTGAATGACTTACAAGCTTCAGTAGCTGATATGGAGAGACTCTGCATACAAGAACTGTTGCTCAGGTTCTTCACCAGTCAGAGCTTTATGGGAGAGTGGCAATGAGAAAGCCACTGCTGAAGAAAACTCATATCAAGGCTTGAATAGAGTTTGCCAAAAGGCACATGGGAGACTCCATGGTCAAGTGGAAGAAAGTTCTTTGGGCTGATGAGACCAAAATGGAGCTTTTTGGCCATCAGACAAGACATTATGTTTGGTAGACACAAAACACTGCACATCACCACAAACACAGCATCCCCACTGTGAAGTATGGTGGTGGCAGCATCATGTCATGGGGATGCTTATTGGCAGCAAGCCCTGGAAGGCTTGTAAAAGAAGAAGGTGAAAGGAATACAGGAAATTGTAGGGAAATCCAGGGGGACAATTTGGCAAGCATCTTTGTTGACGTATGAGCAGGCACAATTTGCAGCTTTACGTCTTTGCATATTTACCCTGTTGCTTTAGCTGCACTGAAACTGTAAATAAACCCCATTGTCTTCAGTTCATTGAAACCATAACACAACTAAGACCATTTAAATAGAGTTCCAGTTTCATTTCTTAAGTTTTGTGTTTTTTGTTTGTTAGTTTTGTTACACAGGGCTTCTGTTTATTTTTCTATTTTGAATGTTTTCCAATATGAGCTTGCAATGTTTTTTTCTGCTGTCTAAGGTGTTTTCATCTTTTGTTTGTGAAGATCCTGGTTAAGAGCTAGTTTCATAATCATTGATACATGTTTTTCTGCATGTTTCTTGCATGATCTTCAACACAAAATATTTTCTTCATAGAAGTAGGCATAAAACATGAAAAAAAGAGCAATGGAAAGACATTGAGTCAATGCTGAAAGTGTACCTCTGACCCATTTAGCAATCAGGGGCCTGTAGCAGTTGTTAACATTTTGTTTTTCAATTTCTTCACTCACCTTTTCACTGCTTTGCTGATGAAAATACCAAATCTCCTCAATCTACTGTATCCTATGATACCCAATCAATAGCACATTCACATGTGCTTCTGTCAGTCTTGAAAAGAAACAGACACATAATTGCTCAAGAAACGTGACATAAAACTGCTCAAAGCTTCAAATTGGGATTTTGATGATTTCATAACATTTCAGTAATAACTGACTAGACTGACTAGATTTCAGTAATAACTGACTCGTTTAAGGACTTATTTTATTAACTTTTAAAGATCTTATGAAATAAGTTTGGAACAAACTGCATGAGAAAAAAAATTAAGAAGGGGGGATCCATTAAATTCTACCCTCTGATTCATGCTATCATTTTTCTAAACAGCTCATTGTTGAAATGAGGAAAATTAATAGTTACATTCTGGAATCAACAGAAATTTTAGCAGAACAAGTTAGGCTTAACTAACTTGTTCTACTATTTGTAACCTATAACAGATTCTGCCAGCAACCCCACAGCACAATGTGACCACAGCCATGTTTCACTGTGTCTAAGCTGACAAGCAGTGTTAGTTTTCCTGTGAACATACTACATGTTTTGGATGCAGGCCAAAAATCTCTTGATAACCTTCCTCCATATGTTTGCTGTGGCTCCTACATGACTATTGTCAAGTTTTAAACAGGACTAGTTATGATTTTCCGTTAACAATGGCTTCCTGGGGCACCTTGTGGTTGTACTGTCAGCAGATTCTCCTGTCTGAGCTGTTGATCTTTGCAGCTCCACCAGGAAACCGTAAGCCTCTTGGCTGCTTCTCTGATTAATGCTCTTCTTCTTGTGTTTTGGTTTAGGCGATCGCCCATGTCTTGATAGGTTTGCTGTTGTGCCATTTTCAGATGATGGATCGAACACTTCTCTGGGAGGTGTTTAAAGCTTATTGTTTTATAATAATTGATTTAAAATTCCTCACGGCTAGAGCGCCGATTGATCTGCTCTGTCCCTTGGTCTTCATGATGCTGTTTGTTCACTATGTTCTCGAACAAACATCTGAGCCTTTTACAAACCAGTTGTTTTTACACTGAGATTAAATTATACACATGTTGACTCTGGTTACTACTAAGCTGACTTCTGAATGCAATTGGATTTTGTTTTGGGGGTATTTGAGGAAAGAGGACTGGATGCAAATAAAGTTATACTTTTTAAAATTTTTATTATTTAAAGAAGTTTAAAATCATTCAGAATATTTCTCCTCTTTGCAGTTATCTGCTTTATGTGGGTGTTTCACATAAAATCCCAGGAAAATAAAATTTATTTTGTAGACGTAAATAATTTTGAAATGCCCCGTAATTCTCCATTTCATCTGATCTGATCTTTGAGCTTATTTTTCTTTTTCTTTACTTCTGCTATTTAACTTGTACCACTGAATCCACGTCTGAGGTCATTATTACGAAAGTTTGCTGACGTTGTTACAGGTTTGTGTAAGAACTTCTAATCTGCATACAGCATGAAGAGATTTTCATAAAAATAGCTCTGCAGAGCTTTCCTTTGATTATGCAGTTTTATCAAACAGAGTTTGAGTCATTTGTGTAATTATCTGTGATTTTGGTGGAAAGTATGTCAGTATCTCAAATGATAAGAGAAAGGGATTTTGGGAAACTGTTCCTAAATAAAAAGTCCCTTGTTGGCCTATTTGATTTGACCCTGTTCCCTTGTCATGCAGTGATAGATGGTTTTTTTGATGTGTGTGTGTGTGTGTGTGTGAGTGAGCGCATGTAGACGCCATGTCCATTGAACACAGTGCTATCTCTTTATACAAGCTAAAAAACACTAACATTATGTTCACTCTTTTTTCTCTTTCTCCAGACTACTGCTCTATTTGGCAGCCCCCTCAGATGCTTCGTCGTCAACTCTCTGCTTCCCTCTGTCATGTTCATTGAACAAAACTTGAAAAAGAGGAAGACTAACAGTGCAGTACAGCAGTCGTGACGGTAAAAGATGTGAGTGAAATCCGGCATCTTGTGCGTGAAGTTTGTGCTGGGAACTTTCCGCTTTGCCTCATTCTCGATGTGACACAATCGCATTTGTCTCAAATCATACCATGTGGTCTACTGAGCAAATGTTGTGTCTGAAAACAAGACAAGGAGCTGATTGGATGGGATGAAAGTACAAAGAAAGCAAAAAAAGAGAGGAAAAAACAACCATGCTGGAACTCAACCAGGTGGTTTATATTGGCTTGGAGCTGCTGATCGCTCTCCTGGCTGTGGCTGGGAACATCCTGGTCTGCTGGTCCGTCTGCCTGAACTCCAACCTGCAGAGCATCACCAACTTCTTTGTGGTTTCACTAGCGGTTGCTGATATCGCTGTGGGGCTACTGGCAATTCCCTTTGCTATCACAATTAGGTATCATTTCCTTGTTTTTATCTAATTTAGGGCAAGGGTTAATGTTGTACCGCTGAAATATTACATTACAGGATGAGATACATCCACTGATGATTTCTTCTAATTGTTGTGATAGCTGCCTTTTTGTTCAGTAATGGTTCCTTTTTCATCCATATCCAGTGTGGGTTTCTGTGCCGACTTTTACGGCTGCCTGTTCATCGCCTGCTTTCTCCTCGTGCTCACACAGAGCTCCATCTTCAGTCTGCTGGCCATTGCTGTGGACCGCTACATCGCAATCAAGAATCCTCTCAGGTGAGAGCAAAGAAGCCCCCCTCCCCACCACACCCAACGCATGACATTTAAGTAAGACCAGAAACATCTAATTTCAGGGAAAACTTCAAGAATTAAGCCTCAGCTGGACAGATTTGCATTGATTCATCCATGCACAACAAAGTACTTTTTTCTGCTTAAAGGGGAAGTAAAGTTGCAGAAAAATGTGACCTTTAGCTCTTAATTGACTCAATATTGATTAAATGCTACCTTGAATTTCCTTGTTACAAATATGGGTACTTTTACAGAACACTGAGTTGGTGGTTGGTTAGTAACCGCTGTTCTCTTCTGTTAAGGAAGTTTCATCTTCTAAGCCACAACAGGTGATGCATTTGCATAAGCAGTTGCATAATGGCTTCAGTGTGTACTGAGTGCTAATGCTGGTGCCACGAACCTGCCAACCTGCCCACACAGGATCTCACTGAAAAACACAGTGAAAATGTTGAGTATTTGAACTAATGCCTCAAAGACTACTGGTTATTCAGCTTATTATTATTATTATTATTATTATTATTATTATTATTATTATTATAGCTGAGTTTGTTCATATTTGGAAACTTTTTCATGCATACTCTGTTCCGAGAAAAGTTTAGACACTTCTTATAAAACAATTAGCATAGACTACCAGAGGAATAAACTTACCCCTATTTAAGGTGGGTACTATCCACCTCAAATAAGCAGAGGTAGGTAGTACCTAGTTACATTTACTCAGTTAAATTTACTTAGTAACCTTTTGGGGGGAAAAAATATACTTTTAGAAGTAGTTTTACTGCACTGTACTTTGCATTGTTTTTTTTGTAGTCATATATTACCTACTGTATGTTATTATTATTATTATTATTATTATTATTTTTTTTTTTTTTTGAAATGTGGTCTTCTGCCTTCTGCTATTTATTTGTACTCCGTTTTTTATTTTAGTTTTTAAAATATCACAATTTACACATAATTTTATTTAGTTATTTTTCTATTTGATTACATATTTTTTTTAATAAATTTAATCAGATGTTATGATTAATTACTCAGTACTTGAGTAGCCTTTTAGCCTTTTTTTCTCACTTGGTGAGAAAATATTTTGGCTGGCTAGTTTTTACTTTTACTTGAGTTAGTTAGTTTTTACTTTTACTTGAGTAAAATGATATTAAAGTAATTCTATTTTTACTTGGATACATTCAGTGGCTACTCTGCCCTCTGCAAATAAGTTTCTATTCTTTATTTGAATTTTATACATTTCCAGGCAAGAAAATATGGCTATAATCTCAAGCTGACCAGTAACACTAAAGTTGGCACCCGATTAAGATTCCTATTTTGTGTACAATTTCAATGCTTTTAATGGAATGTGGATTTAATCATCACTAAGTTTAAAACATAAAATACTTAATCTGATCAATACTTTAACTAGATAATTCTACACTGAACACAGATTCTTTAAAGTACAATTTGAGATTTATTAAACCTTTCTAAATTTTGTGGAAATACAAAAAAACACTGCATTTCTAACACTTTTTGACACCAGAACAGCCTTCACTTGAGATATGCACAATAAACCACTCTTAATACACTCTGAAAACCTGCAACGAACTGTTTGACACTGACTACAGATGGCTGAAAGAAGAGGCCTGCCATTTTAAAATCCAAGATGTTTTTACATTTTCATATGTAGGACGTATTTTAATAATCTTACAGAAGATTCTTTAGTATGGTGATTTTTTCAGCATAGGCTATATCATTGCCAAGATGTAAGTAACAAATGCACGAGCTACCTATATAAGAGGGTAATCAAATTCATAACAAGGTATAACAGCAAGATATCACCCTGTGTTTACACCTTGTTTAAATGTGTTAAAGAACGTAGAGCATACAAAAAACAGGAACGTGCAAATTGGATTTGGTAATGATTTGTTCGAAAGAAAATGAAAAACAGAATATTAAGAAAGGGGTTTTAAACATTTTCATGGCTCATGATTGTGGTGTGTTTAATCAGCAAACCCATAAATAGCAGAGGCGAGCCATAAAGGTAAATGTGTGCTGATTACTGTGAGGTTTTTTTTTAAGAAACCATCAATTTGTCTTAATAAATAAATAATGTAGTTAGATTTAAGTGCATATCCAGTTAAAATTGACAAATATTGACCTTTTCTCTGAGTGATGTAATCAGAAAGAGGCTAAACAAAGCTTTCTCCCCTATAATGTGTCTTTGTGCTCTGTTCACTTATTCAGGTACAACAGTCTGGTAACAGGGCGAAGGGCAAAGTGCATTATAGCACTGTGCTGGACTCTGTCTGCAGGGATCGGCCTGACCCCAATGATTGGCTGGAACACAGGTGAGAGATGAAATTTAGCCAATTTTCATGAAGTCACTCATATATTAAAAAGTCAAATTCTTGTCTCTTCTGTAATCAAAATACATTTTTGAATCATATGTGATGCTAAAATGTAGGATTAGGGACTCTGAAAAAAAAGAACTGTAACTTTATTTTCACTGTATTTTGACCTTTTTTGCCTGAGAACAAGTGAAAATTCTGAGAAAAAAAGTCTGATTCCTTCTTTTTTTCAGTGGTCCTAATCCTCTTCCAAAGAAACTGAATCTCCTTGTTCCCCTTGGTGGCAAAACATTCAACATGGCTCCCACCAATAACAACTGGGTTTAATGTCTAAAGAATTTATTTCATATTAAATTTCTTGACAGGTATCCTTTGGGTTTTTCCAAAGAGCATTCTGACAATAGGTATTAAAATGTAAAAATCCAAACAGTACCAGTGTAAGAAATTCAGAGGTAATGAGTGGGACAAGGTTGTCACAAAAAAAAATGTTAGAAGTCAGCTTATTATCTCTACAGATTTTCACAGAAAATTGGTGTGAATTTCATTCTGAGGTGTACTAGTCTGCATCTAGTCCTCATCTTTGTCCAGAACACTGTCAAGGTATGTTAGTAAAAATACAAAAGTGAGTTGTGAAATAGTCTTTCTAATCCAGTGTTTCCCAGCCCTCAAAGCATACTGCTCTACAGTTTTAGGTGTTTCCTTGCTGCAGCACACCTGATTTCAATTTATGGCCAATTAATAAGCTTTTACTGAACTGCAATCATCCGATTCAGCAGGGAAACGGCTAAAACATGCAGTGCACTGTGCTTTGAGGAACAGGGTTAGGAAACACTGTTCTAGTCTATAGTTGACAAAATATTACAAAATAGCTTGTTTTATGCCCACAAAAATAGCCAAACATACTCAGTGGTCACTTAAACTCTATTCACTTTTCTGAACTTGGATTCTAGGTCTTAAATAAAACCATTTATGTTTTTTTTCTCTTATTTTTTTGTAAAAAAAAAAAAAAAAAAAAAAAAAAAAAAAGCCATTAGCATTCATGAATCTTGGTATTCTGTCTGTTGAGTTGAAAATCAAAGCAATTTTAGTTAGGTTGTACAGGTTTTTAAGTCATTCATGCAACTATCATCCTCAGGGTCTTTCTACTGTGGAAATCTAATTCATACTAAAATCTGTATTGCAGATTTTCTTTTTCTCCAAGTGTTGTTTCCTGATGACATATTTTTTTCTGTTATAGTAGAATATATCTGGCTGATGTGAATAATATCTTGACATTAAATCTGTTTTGCCTCTGTTGCACAGGATGGAACTCAACAGTTCACAGCACAGCAAAGAACAGCTGCCCTAAAGGTCTGACCCAATGCCTTTTTGAAAAAGTTGTTCCCCTGGACTACATGATCTATTTTAATTTCTTTGGCTTTGTGCTGACCCCTCTGTTGGTCATGCTGGTGATCTACATCAATATTTTTATGGTGGCAAGACGGCAGCTCCGTCGGATGAGCATCAAGGTTACACACACGCCTGTTTCCGGACAAAGAGCTTCATCCTCGAACTCTTCCCGTTCTTTTCTGCAGAAGGAAGTTCATGCTGCCAAATCACTGGCCATTATTGTGGGCTTATTTGCTCTCTGCTGGCTTCCTGTACATATCATCAACTGCTTCAACCACCTGTGCAAAGACTGTGAGCGTCCAACAATCTGGGTAATGAACATTGCCATCATCCTCTCCCATGCGAACTCTGTGGTGAATCCCTTTATCTACGCCTACCGCATCAGGGAGTTCAGACAGACTTTTCGGAAGATTTTTTACAAGCACATCCTGAGGCAGACAGATGGGGATGGGATTGGGGCAGGGAGTGTTGACAGCAGAGATATTGGCTGCAACAGCATCAGACGGACATCCCAAACGAGTAAAGAGGGTTCAACATGTGGCACAGTGGTGAATAGCTACATTCTGGATCCTGATACTAATCCGTCAAGACACAAAGCTAAGCACGAAACCTCTAGCCATTGGACTTCAGATCTAGATCCACTACCAAGCAGCTGCATACCCAATGGACATAGAGTGCAAAGTGGCAGCCTCTCGGTGATGCAGGAGAAGCCATGCATGTCATTTTGTGCACAGGGTGCAGCAGAATCGGCTTCATTTGAAGAGGGAGCGGCAGATGTTTTTGAGCTGAAAGACAGAGGAGGCTGCAGTACTTATGTCAATGTTCAAGCTTTCTCCATAAAAAAGACAGATGATTTCTGCTCTACAGATTTAACAGAGGTGTCATGACACATATATTCATATATACATCTTTCTTTCACCACCACAACACTCTTTTTTCCTGTGCAAACTTCACCGTATGAACACAATTTCTGCAAAAAAAAAAACAACAAAAAACATTGAACAGAATAGTTATTTCTTTGTTGAACCATAACACCTGTTTTTGAAGGCCATATTTGTATTTATTTGATACTTTTATTCCCTATACGAGTTAAATTTGGGTTGGAGATCAGACAACATAAACAAAAAGATGTTTAAAGCAGGATGCTTTGTAGTATGAGCTGATGCTTGTATTTTCTCTGCTTGTTGTGCAGTGAAATCTATGGAAACGTATGGTTTCAAAAATAAATGTACTTTTATTTGTAGGTTGTATACGGTAAAACAAACATTAAACCTTCATGTGAACAAAATAATAAATGATACAGTAATAGCAGTTAGTTTTGGTTTTGGTGGGAAAAAAAATGCCAGAAGATTGACAAAGAAAGGCTAGCAGGATTTGCATTAAATGTGGAAATATAGATTCAGACAGGCTACATGACTTCTAAGTGGGCCTAGGCTCACTTGAATGGGACCCACATGGATTTACTAAATAAAAACTGTAACAGCAAAACCAGTTACCCAGAGATGTCCTACATCCAACCCATACAGACAATTACCATAGGACCTATGATCAGTCCCATAAGTGATCCATTATTCAAACCATTTCCTACTTTTATTGGCCCCATATGTAAATGTTGGCTCAAAACCTGGCCAAATGTTACAGAAGAAAACTTAAGTTCATTCATACTGGCAAAAAGAGGATGTACAAAATCATAACAGCAAGGGTGCCAGAAAGTTTATGAAAGGACAAGTTTGACAAAAACACCTCTTAACATGTTTTTCCCCTACTGAAAAAAATTTAATCAAATTAAAGGTTTTTACACATTTTTATCACTGTTGCCATTAACTATGGGCTGTTTATACAAATCTTCAGTCAGCCCTGTACTGTGCCCTGTACTGCATTGTATTTTAATTTTCAAACACTCAAATAGCATTTCGTACAAGGCTGAATCATATCATGTTCTGTCAGTCTTTTTCCTTCCTGTTGAAAAACTGAATGAAACAATTATTTGGTGTTTTGCTGTCAAACACACAAATACTTCCATGGGTAAAGTGTTTATAGGCTGCATATGATTAACATAAATCATTATGTTCAGAATTGTAATCTATGGTCTTAGTCTCTGTAGCTTAAGTAAGACAACTACCTAAATACATTTGTTTCTTAAGTAAAGCTTCCCTCCAGAGTAATTTCTTAAATGTTTGGATGTTGCTGGCTTGATCAATGATTAGATAACTGCCAGGCAACAGTTGCCTGTTCAGCATCTATGTGACATGAATCACAGACTCTGAGATACACAAGCCAGTTACCTCTTACCCAAAGAAACAGCAGATTTATTTGAACACTCCATAGATGTATAAGGCCACAACTTTCTGAATCAGACTTGTACACATAGAGAGCAATAGAAACACACATAAACACACAACTAAAGTCCACACACATGTCCACAGACTACAATCCAAGAGGTGTTTACAGAGTAGCCTGGCTGCTGACGCCAGTCAATGAGCCAAATGCAATGAAAATCAAATGAAGGTTCATTTCATGATGTCTTTTATTATCCCATTATGCTTTCTCTTTCCCCATTAAAAACCCCTTCCTCTGTGGCAAAAACCCACATTAGGCAACGTTTATGTGCCTTACAGCAATCCCAGACACACGTCTCCCAAAATAAACATTACTTGGCTTGTATATGACTTGTGCTATATATGTGCATTCAAATCCTATGCATATCAATTGTTTGGCTAACCTTGCAGTCAGTTATTTGTTTTTATAGGTCTGAGTTAAAGGTTCATGAAAATTAGGTGGTTATGTTAGATTCAAATGTCATTTTTCCAAGTGAATAAAAGTTTGAGGTGGCACCCTTATTGGATTCCATTCAGCCTTTTTATGGAATCTCATAATGTTGTAAACGTCAACCTGGAGTCATAATGGCATCAGGATGAAAAACTGTTTGGTGTCCTTTCAGAAAGAAGATGCAAATCAGTGCTACTGTATCAGATGTGTCTTTCTGCAGATGTTTGTTTTGGAGATTTTTTGTTTACACTTCCACTCAGGGGGAAGTATTTTTTAAAACCCATTTTAAGTAAATGACTGACTTTGACAAAAGTAGACCAAGACTAACACACTTCCTATAATAAAAAACTATATAAGCTAATGTCAGCATATCTTGGTTGGTTCCATAGGGAGCGAAATGACCCATGTTTATCATTCATACATGACAAAGTATCAGCTCTAGCTAAGTAAATCTCCAGCTTTTGGTGAATGAGTTTGGCAATGCTTCTTATTTGCTGGTTGTCTGCATTTTATTGGTCATTATATTACTACCAGTACAATATGTAATACATAATCTTATTTTTACTTTTATTTAACCTGGAAATAACTCATTGAGATCAAACATCTATTATGCAAGAGCTTCCTATAGCCAAGACAGACAGCCCTACAAAAACACATACTATAACAATAAAATATGCAAGAAAATACGACAGGATTAAAAACAATATCAGGTCTGAAAGGAGGTAAGAAATTTTGGCAAATGCACATGCAATCCAATATGGATGATTCTGAATTTTGAAAAATTTCTTTAAACCTGTCTAAAGTGACAAGCTTGCAAAGATTTACTGAGTTTTGCAGTTCACTTAAATTTTATTAATGATATTAAATATTATTAATGTTAAATCTCAATGCTGCATGATGGAGAGTGTCCAGAACAGGAATGGATTACAGGAGATTGCCATAATCAGAGCTGGCAACAACCTGTCTTTTTTTGTCCTCCAAAGAAAGGCAAAACTGGTTCCCATAAGAAAAACTGTTTCAGTTTCAACTTTTTTTTTTACCAATTGCTCTATATGAAATTTATTAGAAAGGCAATTACAATGCCCAAGTGTTTATAATGTGTGACAAACAATTCAGCTGGGAAGTGAAGTGCAGAAGGTAGAGAAAACAAAAACATTCAGCTTACAGCATCCACTGCATTTTTGCAGGAAATGCAGATGCAACTTCGCAAATCTAAGTTGCAATGCTAATTTCTTTTCTCAGCAAGAAGATACTTTCTCCAGGCAACCCTTTAAAGCAAGCTGTACTTGCTCTGTTTTTTTTCTAGTTGATCTGTCAACCTTTAACATGCTAACTGAGGTATCTGAGATGTAGCTCTTTAAATTTTAGCAGTTTCTATGATTATGGTCTGATTATAGGAAAAAAAAATTGCTGGGCATGCCCACTCCTGGGAATATGTGGTAGCTATGTGAAATGTTGAACATTTGTGAATAATTATGGTAACTGTCCCTGTTTTGGACTGGCAATTCCTCCAGGGAGTACCCCGCCTCTCGCCGAATGGTCACTGGAAATAGACGCCTCCTTCCCGCGGATAGAAGGAATGTATAGATGGATGAATATAACTGCAAAATGATCCATTACAAATTGTTTGTAAATGGTTGTACAACTTTTTAGGAATACGCGGCAATTAATTGTCGGTCACGTTTAAATGCTATGGAAACAGCTAGAATGCAGACTATTTTCATTATTACATCAGACACGTTTTATTCCCTTAACTGGCCATATATATCGATGTTAATTCTTTTATTCTTTACTGAGAAAAATGGTTTAATATATATATAAAAATGAAAGGACAAAAATGTTTTACACGACATTCTTTCCAATCATATCCGTTTTCGTACCGACCTGATCATGATACCATCATGTTGGGGGGGGGGGAAAACTCCATATCCCACAATGCATTGTATTAGGCGCTACAGGAAACACTTCCGTTGACCCCTCGTTGCTTTGTGGGTAGCCGGAAAAGAGCTCAAAAGGCGCTGTAATAGCGACAGACGCACGTTGCAGAATTACTACAGCAGAATCAACAAGAAAGTGATTTCTACTCAAGACAAACCCAAGGTAAATGCAGAAATGAGTCGTTGTTTTCAGGGAATTTGCTTCTTATCTGTTTCTATGTAGATACCGGTGGTCAGTTAGTTTGAATTTTTAAGCTAATTAATTCAATTGTTATCATAGCTCCGTTTGGTTATTATTATTATTTTTTTTATAAAGGGTCAAAATTCAGACTATAATATGTAAAACTATTGAGATGTTCATGGCATTTAATTTAACATGAACTTTAAATGTACATTATCTCGAAGGCTTTCTGTTTAGTAAGTTGAGGTCTTGTACCTTAGCGTCGTTAGCTATTGTGGCTAACGTCGTTAGCGATCGACTTTTCTTTGCAAGATCACCGATAAATATTTCTACAGGAGTTGTAATTGCTTAATGCTGAAGGACAGTGAGAATAGAGCGACAATAATTATTTTGAATGTCTTGTAGTGTTAACATTGAGCCAGGGGTTTGTGAAATGTTTTCATGTCGTCTACATTTAATCTTAATGTTGCCCCAAACTCAGCTCTTTCCGCCTTTCTTTCAATAAGCTGTTATTTACCTGTTATTTACACGCCCTTAAAGTGTGCTAAATAAAATAAACACAAAATGCTTGAAGATAATTATTACTTGCTGTTTTGCATTTTTTTCCTTTCTGTTTCCAAAGGCAGTCAGGAGTGGACTGTTTTTAAACTACCATAGTGTAAGATTTTCATGGGCATCTACCTGAAAAACACCTAAGATGATAGACTCATTACTTTGTAAGGGCATTTATTTTAGATTGAGCAGTATTTACTCCTCCTGGTTAGCTGATCCAGCCTACTCCTATGCCTATAACGATAACAAATGTTGCTGGACGATAAATTGTCCGAGAAATTGCTGCCATAAACAACGATATTGCTGTTTTGAGACTTTTTTTTTTCAAGTATTAATTGATAATGGCATAATATTGTAAGTTCACCCTCAAAGGCCAGTAAATTTGAATTTTGTAAAGAACATAAACATAAGTATTTAATTTTCCATTTTACTTTCAATCTTATTGTATTATTAGCTGCCTTTGTTTCATTTATTTTTTTCTAATTTGTTTTTAGTTATTTTTTTATTTACTATCACATTTTCATTATGTATTTTGTTCTAATTTTTCCATATTCTGTATTTATTTAGTAATTTTTTTTTAAGATATTTTAAATATCCAAAATAAAACACGGCAGCCAAAAACAATAGATAAAAAGGAAATAAAAACCACACATAACCAAAACCATAAATAAAATGGATTATGATGTCTCTATAAGCAAAATTTCTCTTCATAAAATATTAATCAGATTGGAAATTATTGAGCTTGTTTTAATTTGTCATGCGATTTAATGAATTGCTTATTGCAACAGGCCTACCTGCTCCATGAAAGAACTGAGATGGTTCTTCAATGTTTGAACATCAAACAGTAAATCCTATCCTCCATGAGCTAAGAATATAATCTTGTTCTTAGTGACGTGTATGCTTTTATGCATAGTTGTTTGTTTTGCACATGTTTCAGTACATCAAGTATGAAACGTAAGTATTAACTGTGTAAATAAAATGATTAAGTGTAACATATTGAAAGAATTTGTGTAGCTCCTCATACGACAAAAAGAACTTTGTCTTTTTTGTTTCGATATTGAGTGGTAAATTTGAGCATCTGGCCTTTCTTTTTTTTTTTTTTTTTTCCCTGTACTGACTGCACCTGCAGTCCTCTTACTCTAAGCTTCACTCACAAGTTAGTAATGGTGACTTATGGTTAAGTACCAGTTGATTCTGTTATATTTTACTATATTCCATAAACTGGTTCATACTTTTGCATCTCAAAAATGTAGGGCCTTACGCTCAGACTAGGCAGTTATTCATTGTTGATGTATAACTGTATGGTTTTCTTACATTGTATATTTGGCATTTCTGTACAGTCTGTTTACTTTTTATTCATTATTACCAATTTGGTGTGTCTGTGTGCTTTCCATTTGCCTGTCACCTAGCTGCTGATGCACTGAGTTTTCCCAAAGGCAGATGAATAAAGGATTTTTTATTTTTTTTTTTTTTTTTTATATAGCAGCAGATATAGTAAAGTTTTTGCTTTGTGTTGTGTTCCAGGAAGACTGTTGAAAAATGTCCATTGGTGTGCCAATCAAGGTCCTGCATGAGGCAGAGGGACACATTGTGACCTGTGAGACCAACACAGGAGAAGTGTACAGAGGCAAGCTGATTGAAGCTGAGGACAACATGAACTGCCAGGTTGGTTTGCCTATCTTTATAGGTGGCCGTCATATGTTAGAGCAACAATAAATGATGTCAGGCGACTTGAGCCTCAGTGTTATTTTTGCCCCTTTGTCAATTTGTACCCCGATTTTGTACCTGGACATTGGTATTTAGTCCTTCCCTACCTCCATTTTGTGCCCAGGTATGTAAACCATTCCAAATTAGCTTGTTTTTCTCTGCAATTATTTTCATGACTGGTATAGAGCTTGCATCCAACATGTCTATTATATGCTACTGGAAAACATGGTATCACACCCTATATATTAATTTATTTTTTTGGTTCTTATTAGAGCTGCACAGTATGTAGTCATTGCAGTAGCAGTGTGTGCCATGGTTATATTGCCAAGGACTTTTTATAGTGCAGTAATTGTTGCCATATATATTCCAAGTGTTCTGAACTGCAAATGACTGCTTGGAATGCAGTATGAGCTAATGTATTCTCACTTTTTGCATACCAATACAATATTCAGCCTGTTAGATGGAGTCTTGGTGCAGTAATTACCCACATTTGGCACTAATGATAACTCCCAAGATGCAAAGGGTCACAGAAAGCATTGGAAGTACAGATGCGAAAGAAAAGAGTCAGAAAAATAATCACAGTTGACACTTGCAAAAGTTAAAAGTACAGAAGTTTGTAAAATGCTTTCTTGTTTTCCATTAATGTCTCTGGATTTGCATAACTCTGTTCTGTAAGTGACCAAATAAGTTGTTGGATTTAATTTGAGACTCGTCCTGGTTGTTCTTATAGGATTGACAACCTGGAGGAAAATTTTCATGGTATTAAAGTATTTAACATATCATAATGTTATTGTCATTTGTTTTGACTTTTGATACATAAGACTTTAAATAATTAATGGGTGGTGCTTGAACGTTATGACTGGATACTTTCCAGGACTGGAAATATTTCCAAACCCCTTTTTGGCATTGAGGAACATGAAAAGCCATCTGGATTGGAATTGGAAATTTATTTAGTTGTGATGCTTCTTATAAAAATATACCCTCTAAACTTCTAAAGTTGGTCTTTTCATTTTTTTTTTTTATTTATTTATTTTTTTTCCCTTTTTGTTTTTCCAACAGATGTCCAACATTACAGTGACTTACCGCGATGGTCGGGTTGCACAGTTAGAACAGGTCTACATCCGAGGAAGCAAAATCCGCTTTCTGATCCTACCTGATATGTTAAAGAATGCTCCCATGTTAAAGAGTATGAAGAACAAGAACCAGGGATCTGGTGCCGGAAGAGGCAAGGCCGCCATTCTAAAAGCACAAGGTGAGTGGGGGGACATTTTTCCAGAAACCTTTTTTTTTTTTTTTTTTTTTTTTTTTTTTCCCCTCTCCCCCCCCCCCCCCTCCTCTTACAGGTTTGAAATCATATAATACTCCATGCATGTGTGGGATAGTTAAAGTTGACAATTTTTTTTTTTTTTTTTTTTTAAATCATTCTCAGTTTATTGATTGACACCATATGTTGATTTTTATTTATTTTTTTTTTTGTGTAACAAAATCCAGGGTGAAATGGTTAAGCTAAATGGTGTTTTATATTACCTTGTATATATTATATTCATTTGTTTATTTTCTGTACTTGTGTTTGGGAAATCTGTAGGGATTTCTTTGGGATTATTTTCTTAACCACAAATTTCTTGGAGAATTTGTCTTGTTAAACCACTTTTTTTTTTTTTTTGTTTTGTTTTGTTTTTTTTTTTACTTTATAGTGGCTGCAAGAGGGCGGGGTCGTGGTGGAATTGGAAGAGGGAACATCTTCCAAAAGAGGCGATAACTTTCCTTTTTGTTCTTGTTTTTTCATTTAGTCTTCTTTGGATTTGAGATCATTTGGTATTCTCTGGTATTTTGTGCTTTTGCAATTCATCACTTTTGATTTTTATTTGTATGGAAATAAACATCTTTGAGTTTACACTTTATAGTCCATTTCTTGACTTGATATTTTGGCGAGAGCTGCTTTCATTTCTGTTTAGCATTTGAAAGGCTAAAATTGGCATGTGCACACAATGGCAGTTCATTGAGACTTTCAGATGTCCAGGTCAGATTATGGATTAGACTTCTTGCCAAATCAGTGATTCAGGTACAGTATCTTGCATTTTAAAAAAAAAAAAAAAAAAAAAAAAAAAAAAAAAAAATGAATTTAACCAATTCAAATCTGAAATGCCTCTAAAGTGTTCACAGAAATGCTGTTTTTACCAAGTAAAATCCCAAGAAATTTTAAGTTTGTTTGTAACCTGACAAAATGTGGAAAAAGGTACAAATCGTTTTGTTAGAAACTACCTGGGAAGCCTGAATATTTCATCTTCAGGACCCTTTAAAAGTATTTATTCAGACAAGCAGAAATTAAAGACCTTAATTGTAGAAAGCGTTATTTACATAGCCAAAATTCGGTCAATAAAAAAATGAAAATATCCGATGTATTAAGACTTAAGATTGAAATAAAGAAAAAAAAAAATACTTGTATTTTAAAATGAGGTATGGGAGTGAAATTTGAATTTAAGCTAAAAATAAGTCCAATCCGTGCTATTCTCCAGCTAATCAACAGGAGGCGCTGTTGGCCGTATAGTGTTGATCAGAAATTAAGAACTATGAAGTGTCTTGTTGAAGTGATGAAAAATGATAAGAACGGGTGATTGCATATACTGCTTCCGCTGACGAATCACATTTCTGTGAGTGGATTTCTCAACATTATGTAAATAAATGCATGCAGTCAGCATTCCCACACCGTGTGAAGCTCTAGATCTCCGCTGTCGACCACTCCATCACAACATCGGCTGTCAGTTTGCTACATTCTCCGTCTCTCTCAAAGCTAGCTAGCTGGCAGCAGCTACTGTAACACCTCAGCTGGAAGAAGGAACCTCACATTTGTGATTTTTAAGCCCCAGTTACACAGAGAGGTAAGATTTAACATCACAATGTGTCATTTTAAGGCTTCAGTGGCTTTGTCATCGACTGGATGCTTCTTTAAGCGTTAGAATCATAACTACCATCATTGACGCCCGTTACAGCAACATCTGTATGTTGACAGCTGAGGCAGCTGCTAACGTTAGCCGAGCTGCTTGACTTTGAGGTTCAGAGGCGTTAGCTCGCTGGAACTGCAAACAACGCTAACATTCGCTTCAATTCAGGCAATAAAATCGCCCTTTGGCATTTTGATCTCTAAAATCAATTTAACAAGTCGATTATTAACGCAAGTTGACAAATGTATTTCCAGAAAAGCGGAGCATTTCACTGACAGCGGCTCGTAATTGATATGTCATTTTAGGTTTACAGTTGGGGTTTGTAAAAATGCACGTTTTTAGTCTGTCAGTGAGTTAACGCAAATCCTCCAATCTAGACTGAAATATGTCTATGTTATGTAACATTAGTTACATTTAGAATGTAAAGTTGCATAACATTCTTCAAAGGCTGTCATCAACAACCTATATTCACCATTTGTTTGGGGGAGTTGTGGGTTTTTTATCTCTCTCTTTTCTGTTTTGATATTTGCAGACTAGTATGGCAGGCTTTTTTTTGTGGGGTTGAAACTGCAACTTGATACTACTAACCGACCTATCTCTAATATCTAACAAAATTCATATGTAAATCGGAAGTAGGAAAGTTCTTTGCTGTTGTTTGAAGCATTTGACACCTTCCCTCCCCTACCTTTTGCCTGCACTGCCAGTCAGCTGGCTGAAAGAATGCTACTATACTTTACCCTTGCTTACACAAGAAAGGCAAGTATGGCTTTTCGTTGATTTTGTTAGCAAAATGTATACAGTCTACTTAGAACTCAAATAACATAAGACTATTAACCCATCGTAACTTCAAATGTAAGCTTAAACTTATGTTTTACAAACTGACCAAGAGAAGGACAAAAAATGTGTTGGATATCGCCAGTAGATGAACAGTATTTATACTGAAATGTGGCCAAAGTCTATAGAACTTTAGAAAGACCAAAGAACTATTGGACAAGAAAACCAACAGAATGGCTGCTTAAAAGAAAAATAAGAAATGAGGGACGGTGTTCATACAGGGATGTATGACTGGATTAAAAAAAAAAAAAAAATTTCTGAGATATACTTCATTTGGGTTAAATGATCATTTCCCTTGTTGAATTTAATTATTTGTAAAAAATAGAGTTTTTACTATTTTGTGGTTGAATATTAAAACCTGTAAATTAACTATCAATTTTTCCCCAATGTTACATTCAAATAGGAGATCAAAAGGCACATTAAAAGATGAATTTATATAAACATACAATCTTTGCTCTCCTTCAGGATATCTTCTTGTAAACGACTCATGCCACCCATATTGGGTGGCATTGAAATAGTTGCAGATATGAAGAAAATGTAATGTAACAGCTCACTTCTAAGCTTTGATGCTGCCTAAAATATTCAACATTAAATTGAGATGAGATGTTGTTTTGCATTATTTCGTTTTAAAAACAAAGCTCTTGACTTCATATGTGTTCCTGTGGCAGATTTAAAGATAAATGACCAGCTAGGTTCTCAGCCGTGTGATCACACTGCACTTAAGTTAATCTAGGAGATCGTTTCTTCCATTTACAACAGCTTATCTCCTGCATGGCTCCACACATTGCTGACTCTGCTGCCCTGTGTATTGCCTAATGAAGCTTGGGATGCTCCTCTGCTCCAGATGGCCCTGTGTTGTACT
The DNA here is from genome assembly GCA_014839685.1 of Anableps anableps. Lineage (NCBI taxonomy): Eukaryota > Metazoa > Chordata > Actinopteri > Cyprinodontiformes > Anablepidae > Anableps > Anableps anableps. The sequence continues at coordinate 11,569,188 of CM026081.1, forward strand.
GGTATGTCTGCAGGACCACATCTCTGTCATAATTAATGCTGTACATACTTCGGACCCCCCCACACACCCAGGCTCCGATAAGTCCTCCTTTCCTCTCCTCATGTCCAGATTGTCCAGGTCAACTCATGTGACTTTGGGTATAAGAGGCCAAGTACAGCATCTGGAGCTTGACAGCATCTGCTGGTGTTTTTACAGGACTTGAATTTAATCTAAGTCTAATGCCACCTGAAGTGGGTGTCTCTCCCACATACAATCCTCATTTAACGCTTGGCGAGCTCACACACTGATATGTTTACCTCATGGCTTTATTTTTCCTCTTCTGTATCAGTTTATCATGTTTCCATCACCACAATCCTTTTAATGAAAATTATGTAGATCTTTCTTCCCCCTAATTCCTCAGATAATGAGTGTATAAGAAGCTTGAGTGGACTTGGAGATAGAAATTGTGGTCTTAAATTATGCAGAAAAAAATGAGGTCCTCATTAAATGCTGTAGAGATAATAATTAATCATGTTGTATAACTGACATCAAGAGCTTACTCAAATGTTGCTCCTTCAGATGCATCACTTTGTATATGCTTACCAGAGCTGAAATTGGTGCAACTAGATGTGTTTGGATGAATTAATTAGTACATTGCAGAGCGTGTGGGAAAAAGTCAAGACTCCATTAAGGATTCAAAGGAAACTGTAATGTCTACTTTAATTTTGACATAGGCAAAAAGCATTTGGTTTGTGATACTCCAGCTCTGTAGGTAGTTATATATAATTAGAGACATGCAATAACAAAGGATATGTGTTTACGTGTGTAAATCATATTGCTATCTAATGCACTTAATACCTCTTACCAGTGAGTCTATCTTCCACTGTACAGCTGCTTTGTCTGAATGGCCACACTAAAAAAAAAAAAAAAAAAGAGAGAGAAATTCACAAGAGGTTGTGAAAGCAAACGAATCATGTTTCAGATGGGGAAATTGTTACTTCCTACTTCACGATATTAGGAAAACATGCAACAAACAATAATATTGGGGAATTTAACCATAATATGGCTTGCTATGGATAAACACCTAATCAAGCAATCTTAATGTCTTTCTGCTTTACACGTGGTGCCAGATAATGAGTAGTCCATCCAGCTATTGGAAAAATAAGTAGTTTCAATAATAAGTGATTGGAACTACTTAGTTGTTGTTTCTTAATGGCTTTACCACCATAAAACCAATTTACCTTGTGAAACTTTTATGCTGCATTAAACTGCAAGTGTCACCAAAAATATTACTAGCTTAGATGGCATAGTACTTAAATAATTTACAAACACTTATTGCAGCCTAGGCCAGTGGTTCATAAATCTGGTCCTCTAACCCTGACTTAAATAACTGGGTGATTAATAGGCTTGTGGAGCATTTGATGGCTTGCAGAGGAGGTCATGCAATCATTTGAACTATCTGGTGTGTTGGAGTGGTGATGCATCTTAAATATGAAGGACAGTGGGTCCCCAAGACACAGGATTGACAGTCACTGGTCTAGGCAGCTCTTCACAATATGCATATTGCTTACAGTGATGTTGCAATAACAATTTGCTATAGATTGTGCAGCCCTACTACTGCTCACATTTAATATTTGTATATTTTTGTGAGCCTAACCAAAAACGGTATGCTGTTAACTGTCAAACTAAAAGCAGAATGTTATAATCAGGAGCCTGGAAATGGTTGAAAATCCTTCTTTCCTTCTCTGTAACTTTGGTCAGAATGCAAATGATGGTCAAAATGGAAGACTAAAAATGTAAAAATCCACTTTATCCATGTTAACAGAAAAAAAGGGACCATTTTAAGACAGCCAACATTTCTTTGCTTTTAACTAATAACAACTCCTCCATAGTTTTTGACACCCCTGTGAAAGAGGTGTAATGCTGTAACACAATTTCACACTAAAAAATACGCTCCAGTTCTCTGGTGAGTGTTGGAGATTTTCTACCTACCTTAAAATATAATAAACTAAATGAAATTAACACGGATTAGCATAACATTTTTCTTTCACCAGTCAATATGACTGGTGGAAGCAAATTTTTACCAGCTGCTTTGAACTTTTGCAAATTGCTATATTTGGCTAGAAAAAAAGGGATTGTTGAAGGAGGCCTACAGTTTTGATAAGAGAAAACCTGACATTTGCTTCAGAATTAGAAAAGAGTGTGTTGTTAGCTCTTGTAGAAAAAAATCTGCCTAAAATCACGAGGCAACAGGCAGGAAGTCAGTCAAGCATGAATTATTAGCAAACGCGTAATGAAATGGCATCAAGTGGCCTTTTAGAGAAGAGGATGTAGTTACAGCTTCTAGGCATACTGTATAAAATTTTATATAATCTATGCTTCTAGGTCAGTTTAAGTGCAAACACCATGAAACATTTTTATTACAGGAGACGGGAAAAAAGTAAACATGACGTGCTCAGTGTAATAAGTATGCTGCAGTTTTAATTTAGAGTCTAAGAAATTTAGCCTCCAGTTTCTATCTTCAACTAGCATCAACTTTGAAAAATGCTGCATTACCTTAAAAGCAGGAAGTTAAACCACTCTAGTTTTTCATCTTCTGCCCTCATTTACTATCATAAACCAGAAAACAAATACAAAATGCAATTTTTAGAATGATTTCATTTATCAGAGGAGTAAGGTTCATCAACTCTACCTTGTTCTATGTAAAAAAAAAAAAAAAAAGTATTTGCACCCTAAAGCTAATCAGTAGTTTTGCCACTCTTAGCAGCAACAGGAGTCATCAAGTCCACTCTTTTTTGCAGAATTGTTTTAATTCAGCTGCACTGGAGGGTTTTAAGGCATGACCATCGTCAAACCATCACAATGACTGTTGGTATGATGTTCTTCTGAAATATTGGGTTAGTTTTACACCAGATATAGCAGGATGCAAACTTTCCAAAAAGTTCTGTCATGTCAGTCCAAACAATATTTTCCCCAAAGTCTTGAGATTCATAAAAAAAAAAAAAAAAGACAAATGTAACACAGGCCTTTTAATTAGCAGTGGTTTTGACCTTCAAACTCTCTCATGAACACAATTTTTGATCAGTCTCAAAAGTCATGAACGCCGACCTTAACTGACAGAAATGAGGTTTGCAGTAGATGTTCTGAGTTTTTTGAGACCTCCTTGATCCCTGTGGGATCAAGAAAGTATTTCTGAATTGAATTGAATATGTTGTTGCTGATGCATTCTTGTATTCATTTTGGTAGAAGGGCTACATTTGGGAAGATTCCCTATTGTTCTAAATGTTCTCCATATGTGGATATTATGGTTTACTGGAATTGCAAAGCCTTAGGAATAGCTTTGTAACCTTTTTCAAACTGTTTTTATGTAACTGACTTTGTGTCTCAGTAATCAGGTCTAGGTGTTGCTAGTAAAGCAGGGCTTGGTTGGTTTGAACAGGTTTTTCTCCAAATATATGAAATCATCATTTGAGAACTGATTTTTTATGTTTACTTAGGTTATTTTTAACAAAAATCAAAAACAAAAGAAATATTTTAGGGAGGCAAGAATCCGTATAAATCATAAGAGTAAAAGAAAAACCTAGCATGTTTTTAGCACATCCTTTTATATTGTGCAAATTCTTTTTCTTAGGCACAATTTGCCCTCAGGTTGCAGTCTGATGGAGGAGTGGTTGTCTAGTTTTGTGAAGAGGCACCATGTTTCCCTGTCATGTAACTCCTTGGCCCTCTGCTGAGTCTTCGGGGTCCTGTGGCAGTCATGCACCGTCAGTGCAACAACCTCTCCCTGATCTGCTGTGCAGCTGTCCCGCTCCGCCTTTAAACGCTCACTCTGAGACACCGTGCCCAGACCCCATGGAGTCCCTCATTGTGGTCACGGAGTACGAACCAAGTCAACCACCTGGAGAGGCTGGTGAGGAAGAGGTGAGCCGGAACATACTGATTTATATGTTTTAAAAGTAATATGTATACATTTTCTTTTAAAGATGGGAAATGAAAATCATTTGTCATGTCAGGTAGAAGAAATGGACAGCTCTGAGACACCCGAGCCAGCTTCCTCAGCAGGAGCACCTTTCCGGACTCCATCCTGCGACCTGCTGTCCCATACAGTTGGTCGGCCTGAGGTTTTGTTGCCTGAAAGCCAAGAGCAAAGGGGCAGATTGAGTTTGTCCGACCGGAAACTTTCTCTGCAAGAACGCTCGCACACAGCCACCTCACCCTGCAGTTCCCCTGGACTTAATGGGCGCTATATTTACCCGTCGTTACCTTACTCTCCCATCACGTCGCCCCACTCCTCTCCACGCCTGCCCCGTCGACCCACTGTGGAGTCCCATAGTGTTTCCATCACAGATCTCCAGGTATGATACTGCATTAAGACTGAAATCAATTCAATTTTCAAGCCATCTTTATGATTATTTATTTATTTATTCATTCATTCATTCATATTTCATCTAAAGTCATTAGACCATTACTTCTGAGCTTTTACTACAGTGTTCCTAAAGGCCCCCAGATACTCTGGCATACTTCATTCCACAGATGTCCGTGCGTACTCGAGGCGGACTCAAAGCAGACGTCCACTGGACGTGTCTGCGCAAAGGTACATTTTTACGACCACGTACGTGTACTTGGTGTTGCGCAGTAAATTGCTCTATGGGAAACAGTGTTCAAATCGAACTGTTTTGTATGCGACACCAAGTTGATAAGGTGGAGAGTCGGCGCAAGCAGTCGCAAAGACGCACAGCAGCTCGACTGCCACTATATGCTGCACTAACAGGTGTGCGGCAGCTGCACTGGTGGAGATGAAACCAGGCTAGGCGCCCAACTAGTTCATCACACTTGCTAATATCCATTTGGATTGTGGGAAATGAAGGAATTTTTGTCACAAGAAATGTAGACATTCGGTACGCTGGAGTATGGAACCTCAAACGTCCGCGTACAGTATGTGCAGAGTCCGCGCAGTTCACAGAATTCGCACAGTATGCCTAAGTATGTGGGGGCCTTAAAATTTTGTCAAAATTACATATCAGAGTTCCCAGTCCCAAATATAAATACAAGAGTTCATTATGGATTTACTGAAGATAACTCTCCCAAGGCCAGCCTTGAAAATAAAACCTGAGGATGCATGGACAGGTGGATGGATGGTCAAATGGACGGATGGATGTTCAAATGGTGAAATGAACGAATGGATGGATGAATGGTCAGATAGACGAATGAATGGATGAATGGTGAAATGGAAGAATGGATGGATGAATAGTGAAATGGTTGATTGATGGATCCAGGGTCAGATTGTTTATGAACTGTGATACTAGGAAATTAATCATATTTTCAGAATCATGGTTTACTCTGCAAGTGAATTGAGGTAGTGTTTACTCAGGTGAATATCCTCATCCTATTTATTTAATAGTTCCTAATTGTGTGATGAAGAATTCATGGAAAATCAGTTAATTTGAGGTCATAAGCACCGCTGTAGTTAATTTGTATATATAATCTTTGGTTTTTCTGCACCCTGACTTATTGTATTTTCTTGAGGCCTGAGTAAAGCATCGCACATGAATGGGCAAACTAATGCTGACACTGAGTAACTCTCTGGGGTGTGCCTCTTTAGCATATCTGAGTGTGCCACTGTACTAAACTTATCTTAAGTATTTAGAATTACATCTGCATTTCTTCTTAAAAGCAGCACCACTGGTTAAGATCACGCTTTGGATGCACAGGTAAGGATTTAGAGACTCTGTGAATGTAGCTGATAGCTGTGTCAGACCTTGATGTGGGTAGTAGTTTGTTTTGTTCTACATCCTCCAAAGGTTCTTTTGCAGTAGGATCAGATTTGTCATAGAAAAAGTTATATTTGTGAAGGATTTACATGACCATAAGTACATTATTTATTAAATAAATATTTAAATGGACATTAAAATAGAGATCTGCGATGGACTGGCGACCTGTCCAGGGTGTACCCCACCTCTTGTCCGATGACTACTGGAGACAGGCACCAGCCCCCCTCGCGACCCTGCATGGATAAACGTGATGGATAATGGATGAATGGATGGATGGATGGATGGAGTAAAATAGAGGTTTTAATACTCTGAGTCTGTTCATTTGTCCATTACCTACTGTGGCCTGGAATGGTAAAACAGCCCTCCTCAGAACTGGAGCTTTGGGTAGCTTTTGTTTAGATTCTCTATCATACCATGACCCATATGTAATCCTGTTATTCCTCGCATGTCATATCCACTTTGATTTTAATCTGAGAATCTTAATTATTTCTCTTACTTAGCGTTGATGTTTTGGGGTACTGATGGGTGCTAACAAAAGTCATTTATTGCAAAAGAAACATAAAAAAATATACTTGCCTATTTCCATTTAAATAGGTTTATTTATAATAAATTACCTAAATGTGGCCTGAACGACTTAAGATGTCTTGATTACAATAAAAAAACCCTAAAAATATTACCTCCTTTGGAGCAATTTAATGTACTTGACTTTATCTGATATTCTAAAGAGAATAAAAATCTTCCTTCTTCTTTTTTTCTTTCTCTCGCTCCTCTAGGACTGTGTTCAGCTCAACCAGTACAAACTGAAGGATGAGATTGGAAAGGTACCATCCGAGACCACTCACTGATTGCTCCCTTTCACTGACTCTTCCATTTCCCTTCTCTTCTCCGCCTACTGCATGTCTGTCAAGTAAACGCACATCACCGAGGACGTGCAGTAACAGCCCCTGATATGCTCTATCCCAGCTGTCCTCTTTTTTCCAAACTCTGTGTAAACCACCCGGCCATGAGAGAGTTGGAAGATGGATGAGAGGCTGGTATAAATAGTGCTCTCTAAGGATTGTGCAAGGCTTAGTGGAGAGGAGTTGGTGTGAGAGTGTAGATGTGTGTAAATGTGCATGGTTTAGATTGCTAGTGTTGTTGAGCAGAATGATGGTATCTGTGAATTTCATTAGGTAGATGTAATGTCTGTAGATTAAAGCCTTTCAGGATTGTTAGAGAGATTCCTCTGTTGTGGAATTGTCACTTTGGACTGTGGGATGAGCTATTTGCTTCCTCTCCATGCTACAATCTGCTCCCCCAGCAGGAACTGAGTCTGCTCTCTCTCTCTCTCTCTCTCTCTCTCTCTCTCTCTCTCTCTCTCTCTCTCTCTCTCTCTCTGTTTGTTTTATTGTGTATGAATTTGTCCGCACAGGCCTCTAATTGGGCCCACTTTCCACTCAGTTTCCTGTGTGGGGGCGGTGAGGTTGGAGGGGTGAGGGGTAGGGTGGGCTGTGATGGCACAAACCAGATCCAGTTTCCTTAATTAGCCTGAAATCAAAAATGAAAGAGCGATGGAGAGAGGATTTGAATTTCTCTGTTCTTACTTTGAAGCAGCTGGTACTCTTTCAGTGTGGGGCCCACTCACATCAGCTCGTGTGTTGATGCTTGTGTATTTGTTCTTGTGGGGTTTTCTACATATTAATGTTGTTTATTTTGCATGAAATATGTCTTTTTTATTATTTTCTCTTACACAGGGCTCTTATGGTGTTGTCAAGCTTGCTTACAATGAGGATGACAACACATACTATGTGAGTATTGTGAACCTCACTCCCACAACCTAATTGTACAACAATGATCTGCCTGTTTTTTCTATGAATAAGCTACTTCCGTGGAAAAGTTCAGAATGTCGCCTATTCTCCATTATAATTACATGCTTATTAAGTTGCGTGACAGTGACTGAAAATGGCATGGGGATTGTTTTACTAATTTCTCCCAAGTGACAAAGCCCACATGTCACAATTGGTGATTATATCATTGTTGTAATAGCTGAGCGGATTCGCAGATTACTTGTCTCTGAATAACTCCAGCGTCTCGCAGAAGTATTCATCCCCTTTGAGCTTTTTCAGACGTTTCAACCTTTAAATTTTTTATTTGGGGATTTCATGTGATAGTAGTCTATAATTGTCAAGTGTAAACTAAAGGATACATGGAATTCAATCTAGCAGGTGTGGATTTGTATGAAGCCCCCTTTTGTCAATGCTTTATATAACCATCTTTCACTGCAGTTACCGCTCCAAGCCTTTAGGTGTATGTCTCTACCTGCTTTGCTCGCTTTGTCAGATTGGATGGATAGTGTCTGAGAAAATTGATTTTTCAAGTGTTGCCACAGATTTAGGTATGGACTCTGACTGGGCCATTGGAACACATGGATGTGCTTAGACCATAACAATCCCTGCAGGTTTCGTAGAGCTGCACAATATGATCGAATCTGGATGTGCTAAATCACACCTGGATGGACTGTCACCCTACTTGAAATTCAGAGTCATAGTCATGCCGGAAGTTGAATCTCTGCACCAGTCTCAAGTCTTTTGCAACTTCCATCAGGTTTTCTTCGAGAATACCCTGCCCCTGACGAGAAAAATCGGCCCCAGAGTAGGGTGTTACCATCACCGTGTTTTTACCGTGGTGATGATGTGTTCACAGTTAATTTTCCTCCAAACATAGGGTTCTCATCCATCCGTAGCATATACCTGCTTATCCTTGCAGGGTCTTAAGAAGTCATTGGGTGAAAGGCAGGGTACACCCTGGACAGGTTGCTAGTCCAACACAGGGCAACACAAAGACAAACAGTGTTGCATGCATACACACTCACACCTAAAGCCCATTTAGAGAGACCAGTGAACCTTACAGTCATGTTTTTTCACTGTGGGAGGAAGCCCATGCAGGGTCCATGCAGAAAGATCCCAGGCAGGGATTCTAACTGACGACCTTCTTGCTGCAAAGCAACAGGGTGCCGCAAGTCCACCGTGCAGGCTCAGGGTTTTATATATAGGACAAAAAGTGTCTCATCTGATAAAATCATGTCGTTGGTTATTGCTTACCAATCACATAAAATCTAAAGGTTTCTTATGTGAAAAGATGTGAAAATGTTAAATGGGTTTGAATATTTTTCCAATGCTCTCTATATTGAAATCTTTTTGAACAGTGTGCTTGCTAAGAATCAGTTTTGAGTCTTGTGTAATCATTTATTCTGGTAGCCACTGGGAAGCATTAGTTATCACACAAAGCATTTTCAAGGTAAGGGAGAGCTTTTTTTTTTTTTTTTTTTTGGTTACTGTAGATGGTGCCACTGTCATCTGTACAGTAGGTGTATGAGTGGGTGCGCTGTCAGTATAGCAGCATCTGACTGTGTGGTATCTAACTCCTTTTTTTCCCATCTGCCCCTTTGTTCATCTTTTCCTTGGATCCCTGCCCACTGGGCTCTCCCGCCTCCTGTCCTCCTCATCCTCCACCAAATCTAAACCTATTCCCTTCTGTTGTGTAGGCGATGAAGCTGTTGTCCAAGAAAAGGCTCTTAAGGCAGGCAGGTTTTCCACGTAAGTCAACAGCAGGGTCTCTAATACTGCAGTGGTAGATAACTGCCACTGATAAAGGTCACTTGTCTTTTTTGTTGTTGTTGTTTTTCTATCCTTTTACTGTTCACCAATTATTGCATTCTCCTACATCAGGGAGACCACCTCCTCGTGGAACCAGAGCAGTCCCTGAGGGTCCCGCTCACCATAAAGGCCCACTGGAACGAGTTTATCAAGAGATAGCCATTCTAAAAAAACTAGACCATCCTAATGTAGTTAAACTAGTAGAGGTACGTAATGTTAAAACATGTAGTTAGTTGGCTGTTTTAATTTAGTTTTACAGTGCTGTTTGTATTGTCATAATTAAGTCTTACAGATCATCAAACAAATATTAATATCAGACATAGATAATGTGGGTAAATACAAAAAGTAATTTTTGAATGATGATTTCATTTATTCAGGTAAAAAAAAACAATCCAAACCAACATGGTTATGTGTGAAATTCAAGAGATTCAGATGTCAAGAGACATCTGTAGGTCTGTAAAAGGCTACAACGCAATCTCTAAGGCTGTGGGACTCTAAGAAACAGTGATATTATAATGACATTTATACAGTTATTAGTGAATTTATGGCAATATTCTTATCAAAAAATGTCACTGAAGCCCTTGTTATATTCACACATTGTTTTTATTACTGTATTTTTATTATTTGCAGATATTTTTCATTCTCTCTCTCTCTCTCTCTCTCTCTCTCTCTCTCTCTATATATATATATATATATATATATATATATATATATATATATATATATATATATATATATATATATATATATATATATATATATATATGGGCTCACTATTCTGCATGTTTCCCATTTAATAACAAATCAATTTCTATTCTATTCCAATTTGTTGAATGTTTTCCAAAGTGGAAGTGTTTTGTTTGTTCCTCTAAACTGGGCCTTTCTAATTTGCAGCTAAATGTGGCAGAAGAGGGGGAGAAATAATTACTAGAACTAGATCAAGGTCTAATGGAACAAAATCTAGTTTAAGAGGGAGAGAGACAGACAACAAAACAAGAGCTTGATGAAGCTATTTTAAGGACATTGACAAATTTGTTGACAGGAACCTGTAAATAGCCTTTAATTAAATATATATTTTATAGCAGTAGCACAATCACAGTAAAAATGTATAACGAAATCAAACTCTTAATTTAGGTACCTATATCATTTGATTAAAATTCCAGATGAAGCAATAATGGTGGTACATTTATTGGTACAATTTCTGAATTTGATCACTTCTAGGAACGTCTTTGTGCTATCAATTACTTTTTCTTTTCCATGGGTCTAAATATGGCATGACGCTGAGGCCCATTTCAATTAGCTTGAGGCTACTAGGCTGGATGAATATCCATATTTATCATCCCACCACACTGAGTAGATATTGGTCAGTTAACAGTATCAAGATGGACTCCAACAATTTAAAGTTCTCCTAAAAAGACACCAGAGCAAGTGCTGGAGTGATCAGTAATTTTTCCAGCTGTATACAGTATAGGGTAACGCAGTGTACTGCAGGTCAGCTGGCTGAAAGAAGGCTAGTATGCTTTCTTCATACATGCAACACAGACAAGTTTGGCTTTTTGGAAATACTCCTGGTCACAAAAAATATGGTCAGGGATGGTGCTGAAACTGAAGCAGCACCACCCATTACTCTTACTTAGGCAGCACTGTTTTATAGCTATAGTTTTAACTTCTTTCTGCATGATCCACTTTTGTGAAATGTAATAGAAGATGATTTAAGTGCTGTACTGTTGGCAAAACGAGAGTAAGTAAAGTAGAAGTGTCAATAAATGTGACCCCACTGATTGACATTATAAGAGAGATTTAACAGAGTTTTTGCTTAATTCATTAATAAATGTACTTAAATTAAAAAGCAGGGTCTTTTAAACTTTTTAAATTTGACATAATAATGGGAAATAAAATGTTTGACATAAAAAAGCAGCATGATGCCCATTTCTGTAACCAACCCAAAAGAAGGAAACTGTTTCTTATGAGGCCACAGGCACAAAAAAATTCAGAGGCTCCAAGCTAGAAACAAACAAAACAAGGGGAAATTCCTCATCTGTATGCACTGTAAAAATACACAGAGAATAATAAAAACTAAGCTGACAAAAGAGCTTATTTTAAGGATTTCTACACATCTTACTGGTATGCCAATAATTGAGCTTATTAAGTTGCACCTTAAAACAGAAGTGTTTCATCAACACTACTGTTCAATTTTAACATCCCAGACAGCAATTTATGTACTGTTGCTAAAGCTTCCAGTGCATGTGAATGGAAACGGTGAGGTTTTGTGTGTTTGATGTGTGTGTTTACATTAACATTCATTTCCTGTTTCGCCCCATGCTGTGATTCCAGGTTTTGGATGACCCCAGCGAGGACCATCTGTACATGGGTATGTTCTGGCCAAACTCAGTGTTCAGACTGCAAACAGACACAACACAGTTATTTTTTATTAAAATAAACCATGTGGAAATATTGCTTTTTGTTATTTTATTACCATTTGCAATAAAACCACATTTTAGAGGTTGCTTATTTCCTTACAATTTTCATCTTTTTTTTTTTTATTTGATCACAGTGTTTGAGCTGGTGAAGCAAGGGTAAGATAAGCTTCTTTTATGGCAATGATTGTAGGACTGGAATGGACTCAATCTCATTACTTCTGATTGCTCAAAGTGAGAGAGAGTGTGTATGTGAATGGGTGTGTACCTGTTTGTTTGTGTTCAGGGCTGTGATGGAGGTGCCAACTGATAAACCCTTCAGTGAAGAACAGGCCCGCTTTTACTTCAGGGATCTGCTGAGAGGAATTGAGTACTGTGAGTTCCTCAGTCCTCTTGTAAATTATTTTTCCATCTTATGTAGACAATTATTTAATCAATATGAATCACTGTTGTTTCAAAATGAATCTATTACAGTGATAGATTATATCAACTATGCTTATATGACTTTAATTTTTTGGTCAAATAAAAAGTGTTAATTGTGAAGAATTGTCCCTGTTTTGGTTAGCCATTAAAATGCTCTCACTGTATAATTAAGATGATTTTTTTCATGATGCTACTTTGGCTTTACAAAGTTCTTCATGTGAGCTGTTCTTGACTCCAGCCACCCACGAGGCTCATTTCACATAATTTCCCTGGCTGCAAATGCATTTCATCTCAAGAGAAAAGCTTTTACACAAGGGTTGTCTAGGAAACTATTACCGGGATGAAAGGAGAGGGAGGGCATTAAGTCTAGGACTCGGAAAAACTTATCACAATAATTATATCTAAAGAAAAAAAGGCTTCTCTTAGTATTTGTTGTTCAGGTGAAATTCAAACAGCTGGTGACAACAAATGTAATGTGTTCTTTATTCATGTATTAAACAGGAATTATGGCTGTTCTTCGGTATCTTTTCTCATAACTCAATTAGTTTTTTTAGGTGCTAATATTCTTAACACCTTGTTGTTTTAACAGTGCATTACCAGAGGATCATCCATAGAGACATCAAACCCTCTAATCTATTGGTGGGAGAAGATGGGCACATCAAGATTGCAGACTTTGGAGTTAGTAATCAGTTTGAAGGTGCTGATGCCCTGCTAACCAGCACAGTGGGAACACCTGCTTTCCTTGCTCCTGAAACACTTTCTGAGACCAGAAAAAATTTCTCTGGGAAGGTGAGGCAGTGTTTGTGGCTAGCTAGTGCCATCTGGAGACACTTTTCAGTAATGCAACACAATACTGTTGGTTTTTCAGATTTGTTTTTATTTTTCTGTTTATTAGTTGACACGCCTTTAAAGTATTCATTTATCTTTTCAAAGGCGTTGGATGTCTGGGCAATGGGAGTAACACTTTACTGCTTCGTCTTTGGCGTGGTGAGTGTGTGCGCTGTAAAAAATAGATGCTGCTTGTCCCTTTAAAAGTTGTCCCAAATATCAGATAGCAAAAAAACTATGCATATAATTGTCTCCACAGTGTCCTTTTATGGATGAGCGCATTCTTAGTCTACATCAAAAAATCAAAACCCAACCTGTGGTGATACCAGAACGGTAAGTTTTAATGCTGGTTTATGTGTCTCAAAACGCTTTGTCCCTAATTTATGTTGTGTTGTTTTTCACTCAATCGCTGCTGTTTATTCTGAAGCTCTGTATTGCTTGTTTTTCTTGTGCCAACAGTGCAGACATATCGGATGACCTCAAAGATTTGTTGTTGAAAATGCTGGACAAGAATCCAGAGACCAGGATATCAGTGGCACAGATAAAGGTGAACATTTTCTATCGTCCCCTAGCCGGAGAAGACTGTCTCCTTTAGTTGTCCCCAAGTCAGGATTTGTTCTGTAAATGGATATAAAGACCCTTCTTCATTTTTGGTATAATTACATAGCAAAAATGTATGTTCTCTCCTAATTCTCATTTGCAACATCCATAAATATGAAACAGCAAGACTCTTCAGAATTAAATATATTTTTGTGATGGAGGGGAGTTTGAATGCTGGGTTGTTTATAAAGTTTCAGTATTCAGTTTTTTCTTGTATGTTATAATATTCCTTTAATTTAGATGATCCTCTCAGTAACGTCTCACCATGTTACCACATCACCGCTTGTTTGAAGTAGAAAGAGCTACTGCATTGCCAAAAGTATTCATTTAAATAACTGACTTCAGTTGTTCTTATCACTTTCACATCCACAGGTTTACAAAATTCATCCACTTAGAGACCTAACAGACAAGCACTCTACTTAGGGATTTGCAAGCACTCTGTGGGGAGCCCAGACTGCCTATAATTTACCACAGTGGCAAAAAAAAAAACTGCTTCTGAAAATAAAAACAAATAAAATGAAACTGGACTCACCGTGCATTAGCCACCATTTTTACCATCAACTGTGCTGCCTAATTTGTAATCGTGAGCCATGCTTTGGTTGTCATAAACATAGCAGCTGTAAATGGAAGCAGCTGAAAGTCTCAGTTTTCCACCCTTAATGTTTTAATCATGAAGATTGAACTGCAAAAACAGTTGTTAAACGTTATTCTGAAGGCACCGACTGTCTCCAACCTCACTCATAAAGTATACCCACAGATGGTTTTTGAACCCAAAGTCTTTTTAAGTTAATGCTTGACATGTGGTTAGAAAAAGTTAAAATCTTGCTGTACAATTTGATGTTAAATTGGTTAAGAAACAGACAAGAATTTAGTTGGTGCTTCAGATAATTATCATAAGTGAAGCCATGCTGTTGGAAAGTTTGTTGAGAGCAGTTATTGATGTAATACATACATTCGCAGATATCAGCAGGGGACATCTAAAAATTACAAACTGTGTTAAAACAGCACATTTTTATTACCTGAAAAACGTTCAGGTTCCAGACGATGTCATCACTCCATATATACAAGTGCAGTTTCAGTTTTATGAAGACCTTCATGCCTCTACAGAAATACCTTTTTTGTTAGAAAAGTGTGTATTAAAAGTACTTATTTGCATTGAGAAACAATAGAAAAAGCAAATGTGCAACATTTATATTGATACTGTCAAAATGTGAAGGTTTGTTTGGTACTGGAAACAGTATCCTGTAGAAATGTGGATACATGTTTAAATTATTTACTTATTTCTTTATTCTTGTATGATATATTAACCTCTGTGTAACATTAGTCCATTTGTTGTGACCAGGCACATTCATGGGTGACGAAGCACGGTGCTGAGCCTCTTCCTCCTGAGGATGACAACTGTTGTTCTCTGATTGAGGTCACGGAGGAGGAAGTGGAGAATTCTGTTAAACACATCCCAAGCCTGGCTACAGTGGTGAGTTAATGAGCATTAAGAAAATACCTTCGCCACTAGCATATTTACCCAGCATTTTTTAAAAATAGATTTTAAAGACTTAGGTATAAAGTGTGTAGATTTATGTTAAAAAAAAAAAAAAAAAAAAAAAAAAGAAAGAAAGAAACTGTTCAATCAGTGAAATATTAATCTTAGCTTTAGAATAAACTTTTGACTTGTGTATTGCTTTTTGCTACTTTTGACAGATTCTGGTCCGAACCATGTTGAGGAAGCGCTCCTTTGGGAATCCCTTTGACTTGAGCCGTAGGGAGGATCGCAGCAGTTTGTGCGCTCCAGGACAAACATTTGCGTGAGTATTGTTTACAGGCAGACCTAAAGATACAATGACAACAGTTGGGAGTCCTTGTGCAATGTGAATTCATCACAACATTCTTTCATAATGCTGCTTTGCCATTTTCCTCTCAGATAGGATCCGGTAGTTTATGTCAGGGATTGTTTGTAGACTGTCAATATTATCCTCGGGCAAGTTGAAATAAAGATATTCATTGGAGACAAAAGAGGTAAGGAGTTTTAGGACAACTTTTACAGGGTTAGAGTGCTGTGCTGTGGCTCTCTCTACATTGACAGCTAGGGTTTCCTATTATCGCTACGATTACAAAGTACTAGTACTCCTAAATATTTCAGGATTGTTTGGATAACCATCATTGGGAATTTTCTGCTTCACCCCTTTTTTCTATAGTGGGCAATACACGGTGTGTTTCATGTTTTAATAAAAAAGTAAGATTAGCTTTGACAAAAAGAAAGGGTTTATGGTTTAATTTGACCCATCAAGTTCATGTAGGTCAGAGTGCCACTTAGAGCTCCCGACATTTTTCACTAAATCCATGAAACATCATTTCTGACTCAGCTCTTAGAAGCCGTTTGTCTTTTAATGCCGTCAGGTGGTGGTTATAAATCTTGCTCTAAACACTGTGCCTAACTGCTGTGTTCCAGCACTGCTGGTTCTAATCAGATCAGCAATCAGCTGATTAGGTTTGTGAAATGCTTGTTTACAGTATTATTAAATGAAGATGGTGGCATCTGTTAGCAGGGATACTGAGATAATGGCATGGCATGAATTGTGCAGGTAAACTGTCTCCATCCTCCACAAAATGTCAGAACAAAAGGGAGGATAAAACTTTTACTTGATTAGACATTTATAGTGCGTAATGCTGCTCTACAGAGTTGGTTCTCAGGTTGTGGAAAGCCACAGCAGTTCATTTAAAAAAACTGTGAAGAACTGGCTCTCACCCCAGATGTTGTTAAGCCCTGGAAATGTATTTGTAGGAAAAACCCTGTATGACACTGGTCCTGAAGGATGGCTTTGGCAGCCTTGGAGAGGGTGTAAGGAAAGACACCAGGAAGCACCAGGCCAGGAGTACTTCTATGGGAAAGAAAAACAAAAACAGGTGTTATGGTTAATTACAAATACAGCTCCATCAATGTCTTTGTCCAGCAAAGAGACACAGCTAAACACAGAGTCAACAGGCTAAGAGTAGATTTTTGGAAAGAAAAACAAGGAGAGTAAACAGTGCTAATGGCAAAAATAGCTCTGTCAATGACTTCATCTGACTAAGAGAGTAAGCTAAACACAGAATCACTTGGGCAGGAGTACTTTCTATGGAAAAAAAAAACCCCAAAGAGAGTACACAAAGTTAATGGCAGCATCTAAACACTGAAACACCTAACCCTCAGTTTGAAACTCTCACCTGGAAGCAGGTAATCATTTGATTGCAAAGTCAACTAAAACAAATGTAATAAATATTCTATATGCTATTTGATGAAAATGGGTTGAAACTACTTCCGGATCAAATTTTTTGCTTTCTTTTTTGTACTTCAGTACAACAGCGCTTTAAAATCGTTCCATGTGTTATTTGGTTGTGTGAAATTAGCATTGGCTCATGGCAATGCTATAAGTGGTGCTGAGTCTCTCTTGTTTTCACTCAGGAAACAAGCGAGCGCTGATGTTGTGAGAAGTATGGACCTGCCCTACGTAGGAGAAGACGAGGCTCTTTCCTGATACAAACGACTTTATATGCACACTGATATCTTCCTGCCTGTAACTGCACAACACGACACCCCTTTACACTTTTAAACTGGCTGTCGACACTTATGGACATTAACTTTTAAGTTGGATGGGAAGAATTTAAAAGAAGGGACCCGACTCATGATCTGAAGGACTTTGATGATGATTTTGTGATCATCTTTTCTCTTCTTGTACAGCTTACGTTTGGGGTTGTGGGGTTTGTGACTGTCATATGTGAACCTTCCAGGGGGTTACCCCCATAAACCTTGAAATGTCACACCCTTTTCCTCAACCTACACTTCTCCTCCTGTCCTGCATGCATTTATAGTCTCAGCATGCCTCGTCTCAGGCTTCAACGGTCCAGTTTCAGGTTTTTAATGTAGTTTACCCTCTAGTTTCCCCCGTTGTTGTACTTGACAAGAGCTTCAGGTGTATGGGGCTGAGAATAAAAGGGATGCTTGGATGGTATCTTCACCATCACAACTGCTCTTCTCTTTGGCAAAGAATGCCTTCTGACAAAGACTGTCAAAGTTCAGTGTGTTGGAGTAACAGTGCCCAGTTTTGTTACATATTTAAGAGACTGTACAGTTTACCAAAAAAGGAAGAAGGGAAGTTAAAACATGTTTACTTCATTGAATGCATGCATTTATTTTACAAGATATTTATCTTAAATCCCACACTTTAAGTTTGACATATACTGCAAATAATAGAAAGCTTTAAATTATTTAAAATGGTTAATATAGTGCTGTGTGAACATTTACAGTTGCGTTTACTGCATTTTGATGGAATAGGAGCAAAAAAAGGACCTTTATATGTGGTAAAACTTGTGCTGTCAGACATCTTAAGCGAAGAGTTTTTGTTTTTAGGTGTTTACACTCAATTTTAAAGCTCAGTGAGCTGCAGCGAGCTGAATATTAAAGTCTGCATGTGAAAACAGCAGAATGTGTTGGTAAATATTTGAATCAGTCACAGTGTTTAATTGTGCTGCATTATGTTTTATGATTTACTTGATGACAACAGAACCTCAAATCAGAAATGAAATTTGTTTTATTTTTGTTTTGTCTAACTAGATTCATGTTATTTGAATACAGAGACCATTTAAATAAATGCATCGTTTTGCAGAATAATTAAACAATTTCTAACTTATTGTTTAGTTATAAAAGCTGGTTTCTGATGTAAAGTAAGGGTGGAAGCATAGTGCCAATACAAACTTTTTACAGATCTATGCATGTCATATCTATTGACGTGTTTGGTCACAAGAAGCAGAGTTTCATTTCAGATACTAAAGAAATCGATTAAAAATTTTCACCTTCTTCTTTTCCATGTTTTTACCTTTGCATCTGTTCTTTTTTTTTCAAAGATATTTAGTGTTGTAGATAAAATGACTGAATGTGTGTCTAGTTAACATAGATTATTGACACAGTGTTGATGCTAACATTTAATGCTTCCACATGTTTTAGTTCAGCACTTCCGTGTTGAATGTATAAGAAAAGGGAAAAGACTTTTTTGTACTTACATCTGCATGTTTCTCTGAACTGTATGTTGGTTTTTAAAACTTGTACTATGCACACTAAATATCTTTATGGTGCAATAGTACACCTTATTGAGCATGCTCAATAGCTATAATTCGGGTGAAAAGTTTAGAAAGACTCATGATGAAGATGAATGTCATAAACTTGACCTTTTAGGAATGCATTTGAATTGTTCTCTTTTTTTTTCAGGGTTAAATAATCATACAAATAAGTTTAATAACACAGAGTTATACAAAAATGTTTTTTGTAAAGGTGTTTCTAAGGATCTGCACCTCAACCACATGCTTTTTTTCTAGCCATCAACAGGCTGCTGGAGTAATCTTGCTCAATATTTGGTCAATATTCCTGATGGAAAAGGTTCATTGTAGTTGGTTGGTTTCCTGGCATTCATTCACCTTTAGACATCGTCTACAAATGTTAAATAAGACTGAGTTGAGACCATTCCAGTATCTTAACATGTTTACTGAGACAAAGCTTCAACTTTCTAGATGTTGATTTGAGATTAATTTAGAGTTGCTTCTCACTTGGTTTACACAATTCATCAAAACAAACTCACAGAATCATGCTGCCTCCATCATGCTGGTTAGTTGGGGTAGTTTTCTTTAAAAGCTTCACCTTGACTATTTCAAATTGGTTCTTGACATCATGCCCAAACATCTCAATCTTGTTATCTTTTGCCACAAAACATTTCTTCAAATCTCCTGGGGAGCGCTACAGATTTCAGTCTTGCTTCAAAGTGTACTTTGCAGCAGTGTTCTCTTTCTTGGCTCAGTATCTCTCAGTCCATAGTGATATTTAAGGTCCATGGCAGGAAACTAAGCAATTTAAATTAATTCTACAATTTTGGCTGAGGAAAATGGTCAAATATGCATCCAGAATTACTTTATAAGCTATTTAAATGGCTACATAAAGCATGTGGTCATAGTGCAGTGTTCTTGGGGAATTTTAACCTAATAAGTGGATTTGTATGTATACACTGAGCCTTTATGTTTAATTTTAGCTTAGTTTTAATACTTAAAAAAAAATTACAATAAATTAAAACTTGTGCACCCAGTTCTAGTTTTTGTGATTCATTGAAGTTAGTGTTGCATCTATGGACAGCAGTTTTATTCAAAATTAAATAAATAAATAAACACTGTTATTAATACATTATTAATAAATATTCCATGAAATAAATAAATGTCCACATGAAAAAAACAAAATGTTTTAAAAATAAATTTTTACCTTATTCGTTTATTTTTTATTTATTTTAAGATTTATTTCATTTATTTATTGCAAAATTTATTTATTTATTTATTTCAAGAGTTATTTCATTCATTTATTTATTTCAGGACTTATTTCTTTAATTCAAGATTTATTTTAGGAGTTATTTATTTCATGATTTATTTATTTATTTCATTGTTTAGTCATCTCATAATGGTGTTTTATTTTGTGACACTTTTATTTTGTAAAGCTACTTTACATATTTCATTGACTTTTATTTTTTTAAACTCCATTTTTATTTCTGGCTCTTTTATTTCATGTTCTTCTATTCAAATGAGGGATCGGACTTTTCTCTGTGTGGTCGGGCTGCCGCTGGTCAGAGTGAAGCCAGCAGAGAGACCCCAAACTTCAGCGCATCTGCATGAGGATGAAACATGCGAGCTGTAAGGGCTTGAACTGATAGTCTCAAGACAATGAAAGAGGTGGAATATCTTTGGAGTACTAAGGGAACTTGTCTCCGTTTAATCAAAAGCTCTTCACAACTCGCTCAAATCAACACAACCCAGTCGAGACAATGGCTACCCTGGAAAAACCATGTGTTTCAAAACAAGAGCACGTGAGCATATCTTAACTCCCCCGCTTATAAGGGAAAGCAACGACTGTCATGGCGACGCAGAGAACACAAATTATCTCAGGTATAACTACCTTGGCACGACGCCGGTACGTCAGTTCAAGACCTTATAGCTCGCATGTTCCACCCTCATGCAGATGCGCTGAAGATCGCTGTCTCTCAGCTCGCTTCACTCTGACCAGAGCTACTCCACAGTGAAAACTCCGCCCCCTTATTTGAATATAAGAATATGAAATAAAAGAGCCTGAAATAAAAACGGAGCTTAAAAAAATAAAAGTCCATGAAATACGTAAAGTAGCTTTACAAAATAAAAGTGTCACAGAATGAAACGCTATTATGAAATGAATAAATAATGAAATACATACATAAATAAATCTTGAAATAAATAAATAAATCTTCAAATAAATAAAATAAACAACCATATCTTTTTAAAATATGTATTTTGTTTTATTTCATGGGGATATTTATGTCATGGAATATTTAATATTTATTAATATTTATGTTTATTTATTTATTAAATTTTGAATGAAACGGCTCTCCATATTACATATGTATCATCATCAAATCCTGGGAAAAGATTATACATAATGAAATACATCATTAAAGGCAGCCATTTAATATTTATGCCTATTATGAGTATGTTTAAGCTTCTCACAAGAACTGCATGGCAAGAGTGTTATATTATATCTGTTTATGCCAGTTAGTTTTTCAGTGAGAGTTTAAGTTATGCTCTCAAAATGAAGAGCACAACACAAAAAGACAAAGTCGCAGTTTTAAAATTTCTCTAAAATAAAACATGGTGTAGTTGCACTGTTGCATGGATGGAAATAAAACACTTTAGAAATGTTCTAGCAACAGTTTAATTGAATTTGATGCTTTCTAGAGATACCTCTGCTTGTTTTGTAATATAAAATGTAACAATATATTAGTTGTATGTTAAACATCAACCCATGATCAGATGAAAGCTGCCATAGACTGATGCAAGCTCAAAGTGACAAGAATAATCTAAAGGATCTTCTGATTGTGGGTACAGGATAACAGTGCAAGCTTCAAAAGAAATGTGGGATTCATATTATACTTCCAATATTTAAACTTTTAGTTTGTTTCAACATATGTGCACATTGTTGTTAAAAATGCTGGTTGGGTTTCTTTTTCATTCTATGGTGTGATTATTATTATTATTATTATTATTATTATTTTTAAGAACTCTGTTATAAACAGTAAAAATGCATGCCAATATGTTGAACATGTATTTTTATCCCACAAGAGGTTCTTCGCCACAAAAACTCCCCAACAAAACTAAAAACTGTACCTTGTTTATTATTTAAATAAATATTGCTTTCTGTAAAATTATTGATCATTTTATTGTTCAATAATCCCACCATAGGTGTACAGTTCCTATAGTTAGCCACAAGTGTGCGCTGTTTACTGTGATATTTCTGAACCTGGCAGAGTAACTCTTAAATGTGTCTCTATGTCTCATGCAAAAAAAAGGTGAAATTATATCTTCAGAACTCCACCCTTTTTTGAATTCAATGCACAAAACTGTCTCCTCCTTTAAAAATGAGCAGATTTGCTTTAATATTTAGGATTTTTGTTTACAGCCGACATGTTAGATAATTACTTTGCTCAGGTCATATTAAAGCTACTTGTTTATTTTAAGAAAAAATATAAGTTTAAATGCTAAAGATCTATAATTAGTTGCTGTTGTCAATAGAGGATCAAGTGGCCAAAATTCCTTAAAAAAATTATCCTGGGAACATTTGGCAGAAACAGACGCCTCTTTCCAGGAGATTTCAAAGTCTCATCTCTGGCAGAGCTCTCCAACGTTCAGAGACAGGAGGTGGTGAGGTCACTGAGTCCAAAATAGTCAGGTTCCAGACCTCTTGCTGATGCTGTGCAAAACAAGGTAGTTATTTCTACTCTATGAGAATCTCAAAGTAAAGTCAGAGTGACTTTAACCTTTTAAAGCATAATCCAAGAAATAACATAAGGTTCCTTTTTAATGCTATTTACTTGATGATTTTAAAAGACCAAAAACAAATTCAAAGCATCACCTGGATTTCTCTGTTATAAACTTCTAATGTATAAGGTTCCCTTTCTAACTTTTATTCTGCTCTACACTAACAAATTTAGTTTCCACAACAAGATGCATTTTCACTTCCTGAATAGATTTTTAGGATTTTAAATCCATGTATTCCTACTTTTTGGTGAGAAATCATGATGTCCAAGTGTAAACGGAAATCAGCAGTAAATATGGATTTAAAGAACTCAGAGAAACAGTTTTTTCTTTGAAAACATCAAACTTTCAAATATGAAAAATGACAGATGTTTTTTTATCACATGGATTTAAAATCCAGAGACAAACATTTTTATGAGGAAAAGAATGTGGAAGAATTTAGAAAGTCGAGTTTAAAGGTCCAAACTGGAGGAAAGTCCATAGAGGGGAAATAATTGGAAGAAATGAGAGTGGAAGAGCCTCGATATGCTTTTCTCAATGCAGAAAGCTTCCTGTGATTGGATCCAGACCAGTTACTTCATGCTTATACTTTGTGCTAAATAGAACAGTAAAGAACAACTGTCCTACTTATGTTGGGGGTTATATAATAAAATCAACTGGAAGAGAATATTGATACTGATGTGGCTGCACTAACATTTTGGCATTTCTATTTGCTTTTCTGCTATACTGAACAAATTGTAGGCCTGAGAAACTGAAATTAAAAATAACACATTTGGTTTAACATTTGATGCTGATAAAACCATATCCACTGATCAGACAAAATATAATGATCACTGACAGGTGAAGCGAATGAATATATTTTCATTGTGCTGCTGACTAGTGGGTGGGATATGTTAAGCTGCAAGTCAACATTTTTTATTCAAAGGTGATGTGGAAGAAGCAGAACAAAATGGGAATGTGTAGGGATTAATACGAGTTTAACGAAGGTCAAACTAACGACTTGGTTAGAGCATCTTGAATTGCACAGACAGTCATGCTGCCCATTCTGACCTCAAAAACCTCAACAATGGTCATGTGGAGAACACATGAGAGCCACCATAGACAGAAGCCAAGATGCGGAAGGAAGTATGATGGTTGGGCAATGTTCTTCTGGGAAACCTCCTGCCCTTCACATGTATGCTATTGTGACTCCTACCACCTGCCTAAGCATTGTTGCAGATCATGCGCACCCTTTCACTGCAGCAGTATTCCCTGATGGCTTTCAGATGGACAGTACTCTTTGCTATAATGCAGAAAGGGATGAAAAATGATTTGGGGAGGGGAGCACACAAATAAATCCAATCCATGGCCCCACTTCACAACCTGGACTTGACTTAAAGGTTCTGCTAACATCTTGGTGCTAGATACCACAACACACCTTCAGGCGCCTGGCGTAGTCCATGCCTTGCTGAGTTAGAGCTGTTTTGGTTGCAAAAGAGAGACCAACACACTATTAGAGATGTGGTCTTATGTTATTCCTGATCAGAGTATATTAAATGTATACATTTCACAGGCTGACATAAAAAATGTGAACCTATTAAAAGACTGAGCTTAAGCACCATTATGTAGCTGACACCTGTCTTATTTTGCTGACTACGGCACAACGTGTGCTAATGTTCACCATATAAGGTGCTGTTCAAAATCAGCTTCAGGTCCTGAACTACACTGTGTGTAAATTTCCCCTGTTGGGGCACATGAGGAAGCTGAAAAGTGCACATCAGCAACTGAGAAACGCTGATCGTAACAGAATCAGACCCTTTGCCCTCCTGACTCGCCTAATTGTTTTCCAGTCGGATGGTTGGAAAAAATGAAAAAGGAAATAAAATAAAGCAGCAAACAAAAGCCTTAACTATCATCCTGTAAAAATGCAAGTAGAACCTAAAATCCTGTTTTGCTGTTATTTTAGTTAAAGTTGCAGTAAAATTGCTTTTTCACATTCTGTCAATGCAGAATCTAACACTGACATAAGCACTAATTTTCTCCAGTGTTTTTGCTTGTTTCCATTAACTTAAACAGCACACTTGTAGTTTGGCTAAGTGCTCTGTTTTATAAACCTGTATTCCTAAACATTTTAATTGCTGGTATATACACATTTCTGTAGTTAATATATTTCTGTTTTTTACACACTCTGATTTCCTAATGCTGTCATACGATTTATGTTGGTGGGGCAGTATTTTTCCCTTCAGTTACCTATTAGACAATAGTGATAAGAGAAAGATGGCTCAGTTGCCTACAGCTTCTTTAAAACTTGATTTAAGACATGACTTCTCCACAGGTCAGTCTTCTTAGATCTTAAAGATTATAGCTAATACTAGTTGCTAAAATTAAGAAGTTGCAAAAGCAGTTGATTTCCCTTTCATTTTCTTCTTTCCATTTGCTGTTTGATCTCCTAAAATCACTGCCCACCACATCTATAGGCACCCCTGGTAAAGATGAGTAAACAGTTTAAAATAAGTTAATGTTTTTATTGCAGTAGCATATTGCAGTTCAATTGTCTGACTTACATTTAGGTTGTCGAAGAAGCCAGAAGTACAATACATAATAGAAAGACCTACCGAGAAGGCAAAGGAGTTAATATCCAAGAGAAATGTGGATTGTGTTATTGACAGGGTTGATGAATATCATTTAGAAAAGGACAGAGTGGCATGTGGGTGATTCTAGTCCTTTGAGGTATGGCGTCCTGCATGTTTCAAATATGGATCCCATTTGAGGGGGAACACATCTAACACATGCAGAAAACCGGTCCTTGGGGACTGGAAATACCCACCTCTCATGGATATAGTAATTGTTAAGCTGAAGAGCCTAAATTAGCTCAAATTTTAATTGACCACTATTAAAAAATGTGCAAACAGGGCTGTTTGCTGAAGAACAAAAAAAAAAAAAAAGAGAAAAATATCAATGCTATTTTATCATTTTTAAATTCTGACACATGTAAGTTTGTCAAATACATATTTCAAAGTCTTAAAAAAATGTTGTCCACCTGAGTCGACTTGCGAAAAACCCTTTAATATTACAAGAGAGGCTATCCTAAAGATCGTCCAACATCCTGTCTCCTCTCTTCTTTTTTTTCTGTGTTGAGTTGGCCGCATGTTTTAGATGTTATGTTACTCTACTAAAATACCCAATCAGAACCTATTTTAAGTTTTCTGGTAGTGTCCACCAGATTTTTATTTAAAATCTCCTGGTGTTTCAAATACCTCATGATGCAATGAACTCAAAAGCTTTTTTGTGACATTACCCCAAACAACCAGATGGCATGTAGAGTCCAGTGGTTGTTATGGAGACTAAATACCTTTTTGCCCACAAAAAAGGCCAGGCCGACCTGGGTTCAAACCGGGGTTCGGTGTCTTTTGCATTAACCATTATGACCCAGTTCTACCTCACTCTAATGAACCCTGAGAGCAGTGATTCCATTCAGGGCATCGATTGGTTCATTGGCTGCAGCGGCCGGTACAGAGATGAGTCATCAGTGACGGCTCATTCTCTCCACTAGTCTGTTACTGGCTTTTGCAAAGAGAGAGCAGTTTGGTTTTTTTTTAATTCTTCAATGGATTCCACGAAAGCTGCCCCCTTTGCCTGGTCACATGAAGAGGGAAGAGAGCTCAACGTTGTCCATTGTTGTGTTGCAAAGTAAATGACTTTACATACAAATTTGTGTGTTTTTGATATGATATTCTCTGCCTGCTTTCGAAGCAGTACTCTGCTCAATGCAAACATAAGCAGGGCCAGGCCAGCTGCGGCCAGACTAGCTTGGGCCTGACCCTGCAGCACCAAAAGTTAATATTGGTCTGGACAAGTTTAGGCAAGTAGTTATTTTCTTGTTCCTAATAGAATTGTATCAATATCAACAGAGAATTGATAATATCATGTTCAATGGGATGTTTTCATGTCTTTCCTATTTGAAGAGTGGCAAGTAAAATGAGCCTCTGTTTAATCTCTTATTTACGCTTCAGGTGAACAGTGAGTTATGGATTAATAGTTAGACGTTCCTAGACACTCTAGTCATTTAAAAAAGTAAAATACAAAAATATTTCTGTTATAAATATATAGGGGTGTCAATAATTGTGGCACTTTTTGTTTAAAACAAAAACCATTATTTATTTACTTGTCATTTTTCCCCCAGTGAATAAGTGCTCAAATTAAAGGTTGTTTTGGTCTAATTTTTCTTGATGCTTTTAACACATCTTCACCAGGGGTACCAAAAAGTGTGGATGGCTCCGTATGACCAAAAAAAGGCAAACAACAGGACAATGAACTCATTAGAATCTTTAATTAGATTTCCAGTGAATCTCCTTCATTTTTTTCTTGTTAATGATAGAAACAAAAAGAATCTCTCTGAAACTCCTGAGTCATGATGCCGCTCACCTTATCCTCCCAAATGAATTTAACAGAATCCTAAATGAGTAAGAGATTTTTCCAGAGAACAGATAATAGATTATTTTTATCCTGTGGCACTTTTTTTCCTGACTGAAATAACCCGTGGCTGCCGTGTATTTGAAGCGGAAAATTATGCCAGGGTGAAAGCTCTGAAAAATAATCCCATTAAAACCCAGCAGCTGTTTAGGGCGACTTTTTGGAGAATATGGCAGCACAGTGCTTTCGCTGGAATTAAAATGGCTCTGTGAGATGACAGGTTGTGTAACTGCTGAATTTTAAATCTGTAGTGAAAACATATTGCGTGACTCAGGCTGAGAGAGAGAGAGAAGAGAGGAGAGCACTTGGCTATTCCAGAGAAACAGAAAAGGACTGCAGTGTCAGACACAGCAAATACATATGAAATAATAAGAAAAAGATAATTTAGAGAGTTTTTTTTTCCTCAAAGGAAGTCTGTCACATCGTTAAACTTGAACAAATCCACATATATTGACAAAAAAAAACAAGTACGAAAAAATTAGAACTGTGAAATATAGACAGCATTGTCTTGTGTGTGCTGTTCAAAGCTATGACCACTTAACCCCCACACACTTTTTCCACCCACTTCTTGTCTGCAAACACTTGATTATTATAATTTGCTCTTTTGCTCTTTGCAGCACAGCAGATCTTCAGGACTTGGTGGTCATTTTGCAACTGTTGTGATTGAGCTTTGCACCAAGGCCTTTTAAACATCTTGAATTAAATATTATTTAAAACATTTCGTCAGTAAATGTTTGCTCTGACATGTCACAAACAAAAGAGACAGAATCCAGATTTGGTTTTGTCAATATCCAACTCCCACTTTTAAAAATCTGGGCAGCCGACTGGCCCTTTAGGGATTTGATTTGTTTGTTTTTGCCCCCCAAATTGTATAGAATGGTACTCTACAATCTCATATTTATACAATGGAATCTACTACAATTTGAAGATAAAAAAGATTAATAGGGATATAAGGATTTACTCCAGGGCCTGAAGCTTTCCTACCCATGCAACAGTTTATTTAAAGCTCGCATAGAAAGTTATCCATATGTTTAATTTAAAACTAACATTTCCTTTGAAACTAATAACAGCTTTTGCAAAAATGATTGGCTCCCCTGATGAAGATGCATAAAAAGCCCTATATTAAATTCATCTTTCATTGCAGTAGCATAATCTCATATCTGTAAATTCAGAAAAAAAAAGATCCAATACCTAAGTTGTGTACATTTAATCAGTGTAAAAAAAAAAAAAACAAACAAACAAAAAAAAAAAACATTAAGAAATATTTATTTCCAACAAACTCTGTGGCCATTCTTCAAAATCGGAAAGAGGAAAATTTGTCTTCTTTCTGACCATTACAAACATAAACGTGGAGTTTGCAAAAGGTTGAGTTTGTTGGGACCAAAGACAGCAGGTAAGTCTGGAATGAAACAATGTTCTGGTTCTCTTCCAAAGGTCCTGTAAATCTTAAGAGTGGAAGAAACTCTAAAACATCAGAAGATTTTAAATAAGAGTCTGGTTGCCTCTGCCAAAAAATGAAAAGTTCTTTTAGCAGAATAATTATCTGAAACGGAGCCAGATCTACACAGAAATGATTTGTCAGACCCAAAATCAACCATCTTCTACAGCAAAAGATCCCTCTCTAAATGCCTCAGTATTATGAAATATTGCAAGAGATTATTAACAGCATCTGAACATAGCCCCCGACCACCCAGCCACTAATTGTTCTCACATTTAAAGGTTTCTGAAGATTATGTGACTGCAATAAAAACTGAATTTGTTTTAAGAATCTCTGCCAGAGGTGCCAATACATTGACTGTCAAAGATAAGAATTAAATTATCATTTCCCTGGTAAAAAAAAAAACAAACAAAAAAAAACTGTTATAACTTCTTATCAGCTTCCTTTTTATTTTGGTGGGTGATACACTGAAATAAGCTCAAAGGGCTGTAACAGCTCCAACATCTACACTTTTAAAAAGGTGTGGGATGTCAAGTGTTAAACTGCTTCTCTGTTGTCAGATGTACCTGCCTTTTAATTGTTTTAACTTTGGCCTAATTTACCAATCACTGAATCCACCTCTACACGTCCCTTTCTGCTGTAGAACATGGCTGCATTTTCGTCTATCCTTCAGATAAGCTCTCACACATGTCCACTCAGCCAGTGTTGTCACAAATGAAGCTGAATGAATTTGAAGTCTAAAGCCGTTGCTGAGATGACATCTGTGTTATTTCCCTCAGAAAGCTTCCCCCTGAGCCACAGCGGATATCAGAACCATGTTTCCACTAGCAATTGTGCCCATAACAAGAACACCAACTGAATTATAGATAGGCTGTGGTACCTTTGCCCGTCTAACTTTGTCTCTAAATGTATTTTGGTCCCAGCCCCAACATGTGTGCATGCTACTGTGAGACTACACCATCCTTACTGTCTTAAAAAGCTGGAATTGACTCGTCAAAGAGTGCATCTTTCTGGTCTTTTTAAATAAGTTGACACCCATCAGTGGAATCATATCTGCTCTCAGGTTCACATTCTGGTAGACTTCTTCATTTCAGAAAACTCTGGTCCTCACTATAGAATGAAGCCCAGTGAAGTTAGAGGTGCTGGAGGCTCATTCGGCTCTTACTAAGAGAAACCAAGAATACTTTTAGCAGAAAAAAGTAGTCGGTACTATTGTTAGGACTGATCCCTCTGCAAAAGAACAAGGTTTGATCTTTAGGGAAACTCCTCTTCAGTTGTAGGAGCCCTTGGATGGCTGTTACATCCTTTGACATCATGAATCACACTAGACTGTCATCCTTTTTGGATAGACATGAAAAAAGGGATATTTATGGCAATGCTGGCAATTATTCCTTTTGCTTAAAGGAGATTTAAGAGAAAATGCACACTTCGTTTAAATGGAAAACACACTCAAAACTTTTTTTTCCCTCACAAAACATTCATATTCCCACAGATCTCTAGAGAGATAATACATTCACTCAAAGCAATGGCGCTGAATATTATATCGTGATAGAATAGACAGATTCATTAAATTCATGGCAAAAACCTGAGTTATTTCAAAGTATTTCCATATGAAACTGCACAACAATGCACTTCAAAAATAAACAATGATCCAATATAGAGTATTATTTGCATGACTAAGGCTATACTAATATATTCATGTTAACTATACACACTTTAACATTACTTATGTATATGTATGTCTCAGGGGCCAGTCTGAGAGGTCAAAACACACAACCACATTGAGACAGGATGGGTTACAGCAATTCATTTGAAGCACATTGCCCCAAGAAAGCATGTCATTGCAACAACAGTGCGACAAAAACTGTATATGTATATATTTTTAATCATCAATTTATATTTTTGAAACTCAAGATGTAAAGAAAAAAGGTTTGACACGTTTGATATGGATAGTTCAGCTTTGTTGGGGTTTGTCCTCATTTTTTTTCCCATTTCCTCTGTTGTTCTACAACCCATCATCGTCATGGTCCTGCTGCTGCTTTTCCTCCTCTTCCAGGCCTCTCCAGCATTTAAGTAAGTATGACTTTTTATTTTTTTAAGCTGATGGGCTCAACTTGACAATTAAGATAGGTTCAGCCACTGGATCATCAGTTTTAACAGTGTCCTCTTGGCACTGTTGGGTTACCTCTGCACTCTTTGTCCGAATGTCTTTGTCACAAAAGGTCCTCATAGTCCAAGAGTTTAGAGTGTTGACGTGTCTTCCAAAGGCGGTAAAGGCGAAAATCGAAGTACATCTCAATCATCTCTTTGCCTTAAGTGGTAAATGACAAGAAGAAAAATGTTAAAAAAGGTATACTTATAGGCAAAAAAAAAAGTACAACAAACTTAGTTTAAGTTTGATTTTTGATCAGGATTAAATTTAAACAGCAAAATTAAAACACCAGCAAAACACAATGCTGCCACCCCTGTACTTCACAACAGGAATGATGCCAGCTTCCCAGTTTTTCCTCCAAATGTAATGATAGCCATGATGACTAAATACTTCAGGTTTAGTTTCATCAGGTCACAGAACATATGTCCAATAATTATGGTTTTTGTACCTGAGTAATAATTTGCAAACTGTAGTTTGGCTTTTTATGTTGCTTTTGGAGTAATGGCTTCTTCCTTGTTTTGAGATTTTTCAGTCCATGTTGGTATAGAACTTGTTTCAGAGTATGACTTCAAACTCAAATCCTTTCTTCTGGCATTTAGTGAACAGAAATAATTCTAGGATTCCAAACTGTCTTAAAAAAAGGACTTCAACTGTATATGAAATGTGTATTTTTTATGTCCCCCTTTTGTATGTTGCCTCTGTATTGGCAAGGAGGGTGTAAAATTTATAGTCTGCTGCGGAACTGATTAACTTCTTTTGTTTGTGCTTTCTCATCTTTTGTTTTTTCATACTTAATGATCATCGTATCATTTTGGGATGAAAGTTTATGACAATATACACATTCTGTGACTGCCTCTAAGTAATAAGATTATTTGCATGTAAGACTATAAGAGAATATTATATGAGTAAAAGACCAGGTTTGCTGCCATATCAGCTACTTTGATGCTAAGTTAAGTGAACCTTCAACAGGGAAGACAGAACATCCGGGATTGCATAAATTTATGACAGATGTTTTGCAACTTGTCGAGATGCCCATAAAAATCTCTGACAGTCTTGTTTAGCTGGAGGTCACATTATTAAGATACACATAAATAGACATTCTATGAAATGTGAATTTGTTCTTTTTGTTGTTTTTTTTCTCACAAGACTGGATACTTTAATCAAGCAGGGTCTTCATGGGCTGGGATTAGATTGAAATTCGATTAAATAATATCATAATAATATCCTGCTTCTTTTGGACTCTTGCTTTTGTTATTTTTTTAGTGTTGAATTCTTATTTTCACTCATCCTAGTTCATTTCTTGTTTGTCCAGTTCTTATGTTGAGTATTTCAGTTATTTTAGATTATCCTTGTTTTCCTGTTATTTTGATTAGATCAGTCTTGTTTTTGTTTTTACTTTGGTTCAGTCTTTTCTTAGTTATTCTCATTATCTCCTTATATCTTGTTATCCTGTGTTTCTTATGTTTATTAGATCAGCCATGTTTCTGTTTAACTTTAGTACAGTCTTTAGTTATCTCCTGTTTCTGTTAGATTCTTTTTCTTTGCCCACTTGTTTACTCTCCCTCGCTCCCTTCTGCCATTCTCTCTCTCTCTCCTCAGTCGCCCTCTAGCTCATTCCCACACCTGCAAACATTTTGTTAATCAGCCCCAGCCATTGTTCCAGCATTTACTTCTTCAGTATTTAAGCTCCTCTCTTTCTCCCACTCCTTGCTGGTTCTCTCTGTTATGCGACCTGATCTGATTCCTTGTCTGATTTTTTTTTTTTTTTTTTTTTTTTTTTTTTTTTTTTTGCTGCATGGATTCATGTTTCCTCCAGTGTTTTTGTTATTTTTTTTTTTTACATGGATCTTTGACGACTACTTGCTGCCTCTCTGCATTTGGGTCCTCACCTCAACCACAAACCATGACAAATAATTCCCAAATATAATTCTGTTTTAGTTACCATCATTGATAGTGACTGAAGAGTATATCTATAATAGAACAGGGAGCTTTTTTTTTTTTTTTTTTTTTTTTTGCATAACTTGCAATCTGTATCACATCTAAGGAAATAGAAACCCTCCACAAACAACCTATACCAAAAGAAAAACATGAAATATCACTTAGAGAAGCATGGGGAGTGAATAGATACTCATTAGGAAAATTAGATTTACAATGAAACTGTTGTAAATAAAGGGGAACATCTGATTTCTAAATTCCTTAGCTGTCATTGCTGGACAGATGGCATGTGTGTGCATACTGTAAGTATTAGATATGGTATGTGATTGTGTGTATATTAAAATCATGTGTTTTAATGGCCCTGTTAAAGTGTTAGGGTGTGTTCCTGGGCGTACCCTGTGCAGACAGCTCCAGCGGTGATTCAAACTCAACAGAATATGGCCTCATCAGATTCTTCAGTTTCTGGAACAGCTGTTGGGCAGAGATAAGAAAAGCAAGCGGCAATTAATCCTGCTTCTCTTGTAACAAGGGAGCAAGCACGTTCAGCAGCACACACCAAGCATCAACCCGTAAATTCAGCTTGTTACTGTCTAGCAGACAAAATTCTTTCTGTGTAGGTCACAAGAAGGACAGAAAATTCAACAGTGTTGGTCTGTACTCCTGGCTTTCATATTAATGCCTCTTTTAAGGCCTGCTGTACATTGTAAAAGGTTTAACAACACTTGAATACCAGGAAAAACTATTTTGTTCTGGGGAAACTGTGGGCGACACTGAGAGCAATGTTCAGCATCATAAATACTACAAAAATAAGAACTTACTATGCTTCTGTTTCCAGTAAGAACAAGTTGCTGCTTTAAATTTTCTCAGTTTTGCCACTCTCTTTAAATGTGATGACATAATGTCCTAATTTTAGAAAACTAAGGAACTGAAGATGTAATAAGGCAAAAAACATTGAATGGGTGATAAATAACCTCCCAACGTTTGAAACAATGTCTTATAAGTGTTTAGCTGATGCTTTTCATGTCCTGTAAAAGCTAACTGTGCTGCAGTGCTTGTGCAAGCTTTCAAGTAAACTCCATCACTAATAGGACATTCGTCTTCAACAGTGTGATTTTTATTTATTTATTTATTTTTAATATCTGTTGACTTCTACAGGAAATGGACTCAGGCACAGAACTATTTTGACAGCTCTGTGCGACGTGTTGTGTGACTGGTCAGAAGTTTGTTGCCGTATTTTATGCTGAAATGCGATCAAACAGCAATATTGATATTTTGCTTCAACTCGTCCGCTTCCACTCTCTGGTTTTTGTATTTGTAGGAGACATGAATACTTTTGAGGAACGTTTATCTGATGCTGTGAGGAGTTATGTACATTCATACAGTTCTTCACTAAATAATTAATAATAAGACTCAAAAGGTTGAAAACCTCTGGATGGAAATTGCAATATGTTAATATGCCTGTTTTTCTTTTCCTCTTTATGATGGTAAATTGGAAATGGAGTCTTTAAAAAAAAAAAACAAAACAAAAGAAGATGCTTGATGTTAGATGAACATCAGAGATTGTCTATAGTGTGATGGATCTGGAGGTCAAAAGTAAATCCAAAAGAAGACATTTTTTATGGGGATAGTTTCTTGTTTGTCGTAATCTTTTAATAACTTTTGACATTAGAAAATACAAAATTAGTGCTTACTAAAGCAAGACAAAGAAGAACCTCTGTTTGATAGTTTTGAAAACTGGGCCACATTGGCTTTCTGAGCTTCTCCTCATTCACAAGTTCAATATCCACTGCTTGAAATTTATTTCTCATTAAAACAGCTCCCCTTCTTTAAAAGCCAATGCTTCTGCTCAATGCAGATCACAGCATGGTCAATGAATTACAATGAGGTAAAATTAGGAGCAGAATTAACATAAAAAATGTCCTTTTATATGGCACATTTGCACACAAGTTCCCTTTGATATTTACTGGTGGTTTAAATAATTATCAGAAAATAATTATCCTTGCATTTTTTTTTTTATTTTTTTTTTTAACACAAATGATTTTCACATTTTACCTTAAACGAAACAACTCATATGTATACAGCACCTTTCAAAAGTATTCATACTTCTGTACTTTTTACATTTTGTCACATTCCAACCACATCTTCAATATCTTTTGTCGTTTAATGATAGATCAACTCAAAATAGTATGCAAATGTAAAGTAAAAGGATAAAGAAACACTTTAAATAACCTCCCTTTGCTGCATTTACATTTGCATGTGTTTTGGGTTATGTCTCCACCAGCTTTACACATCTCGTGACTGACATTTTTGCCTTACTCTCCCTTGCAACATAGCTTAACTTCAGTTAGATTGGATGAAGTGTATCTTTCAAGAGTAATTTTCAAGTGTTGCAACAGATTCCTAATTTGATTTAGGTCTGGGCTTGGACTGGGCCATTCTCATACATAAATAGGCTTTACTTTAAATCATTCTACTGTAGCTTAAGTTGTACATAATGCAAATCAACACATCAAAACAACTTGGTCCTGTAAGATCATCACATGAAATCAATGTGACATTGATCAAAACCCCATGGAAGATTTCTCACAAAAATTTCAAAACTATTTTTGTGTCATTGTAATTGCAGACTATTCCAAATGTGAATAACATGTCTCATCACACAGTATCTCTTCAACGACTCTGAGTGGTCTTTGCTTGTGATGTCTCAAGCAGTATATTTTTGACAGGTTTTATCTTTGTGAATATGCTGTTGGCACACACAGTCTCTTAACTCACAAAGTCCTAACCCTGCATGTGGTCGATTTCAAAGGGACTCAGTGGATCGCTTGTTAACTGGTACAAATGATGAAATTTATGTCACACAGGTGCAACAGGAAGTCATAAGGCGAAATTCTAAATTATTATTAAACCTCCACAGAATTTGACACCTAGTTATTGTTTTGAAATAACAAAGTAAATTAGAATTCTCTGGAGAAAATTTAGACATGAAATAAAAAAACGCCTTTTCGAGGCTCAACCCTTGGCTTTTAAGGAAACTACAGGTATTTCAGCCAAAATCCAAAAGAACTACATACAAATCAAGTCCCTGGAAAAAAAAAACAAAAAACTTACACCTGTTTTGTTTTCATTCTGGCTTCACATAGTCCTAAAAACAAAAGCTTGCAGCTGTGTTTGTCTGTCTAGGTGCAGAAATCCCTGATGTGTAGTCTGTTCTGCAGACTGTCCATCAACCCCAGAGAGAAGCACTTTATATAACAAAGCATTGTTTGGCAGACATGACAGGAACAGACAGATGGGTCAGACAAACACCGCTGGCGATGGTCTGTTGCTGCTTATGTGTTTGCCAGCTTGAGTGTGCATGGGCTTTGTTTATCCTTTATTTTGGCATGTTTGTTTGGTGCTGTGTGTCTTACTAGTTATTCTGAGTAGGTACAAAGAGGTATTACATTATTCTGTATGTGTGCTACTTGACTAGGCTCGGTATAATCACTCATAAATATGAGAAAACAATTATGGATTTAACCTATAATGGGTACCTTTTTAAGCTTAAAGAACATTAGTGTAATCAGATCCTAATGTAGGAATTTCATTAATTAATAAACACTTAAGAAATATTAAAAAGAGATCACATTAAAAGTATACATTTTTAAATCATAATTTTAGCTAAAATCTTTTATTCAAATTTAATTTTAGGATAGCGGTCAGATCTGGTAATGATTTTAAAGTATAGAGCTATACTTTAATATAATACAGTGATGGCGGACCAGAAAGGGTTGTACAGAAACTTATGTTGTAATGCAGTTTCAAATTTAGCATCTACCAGAAGGCAAAAACACAATTCCTAATTTTTTGGAAACATAATGGTAGATACATAACATGAGAGGAGGGTGTCTGGTTTGGGAACCTCACGACCTCATCTTTTTGCAGATGATGTGGTTCTGTTGGCTTCCTCAGGCCATGACCTCGTGCACTGGAGCCGTTCGCTGCTGAGTGCGAAGCGGTCGTGATGAGAGTCAGCTCCTCCGTGTCTGAGGATATGGTTCTCCATAGGAAAAAGGTGGACTGCCCTCTTTGGGTTGGGGGTCAGTGTCTGCCTCAAGTGGAGGAGGTTAAGTATACTGGTGTTTTGTTCACGAGCGATGGTCGGGTAGGATAAAACAAGAGATGGACAGACAGAAAGGGGCTTCAGCTGCAGTAATGCAGGCACCACTGAGTTCTACTGTGGTGACGAAATAGCTGAGCCAAAAAGCAAAGCTCTCGATCTACTGCTCCGTCTACGTTCCGACCCTCACCTATGGTCATAAGATATAGATCACGACCAAAAGAACGAAATCGCAGATACAAGCAGCTAAAAGGAGTTCCTCCATTGGGTGGCTGGGCTCACCGAGACGGCGAGGACCTTCATCATCTTGGGGGAGGGTTTTCAGGGCATGTATCACTGGGGGAAGACCTTGGTGAAGGGATTATATAATCTTTCTGGCCAAGAAACACCTTGGGATCCTCCAGAACGAGCTGGAGAGAGAGAGGAGTTTGCCTCCTGGACCAGTTAGCCCTGCAACCCTCCCCCCCTCCACCCCCAACATACAGAGAATGGATGCAAAGTCCAGAAACTTCAAAACAGGTGGATGTTACACGTTATACACAAAAAAATAATGTTACTGCAACAACTTCTTTGATATTTGGTATTATTTCCATTTTAAATATATGATTCTTGTGTAATCAACCTAAAAATCCATCAAGTTCAGTAAAACCTGCTTAAGAAATGTGAAACATCGTTAAACTTGTTGGGTTTTTTTGTTTTTTTTAATTATTATTATGTTCAGTGTCGGAATACCTTTTCTCCATTGGGGTTTCCCAGAACATAGCATCCCATTATGTGGATCACATTTGGCTCTGGGTTGATTTTACTCATAAAGCGACTCAATCTTCTCCAGAATCTGAACAAACAGAAAATAGAAGCTGCATGGTTTTTTTTTTTCCCCCAATCAGAATGTAAAAATCTCCAGGACAATAAATAAAAAATAACTAACTGAAACAGTCCTCCTATCAAAACACAAAAACAGCGTACTTAAGGCCAAATACAAGCTATACAAAGATAACTCTGTGATCTCATTAAATAATGTTTTGTGAATTGTTATTGATATGTCACATGACTGAGAAATGTAAAGAGAGTGCCACAGCATCACGAGAAGCTTTGATAAAGCTGTAAAATTGTGTTCATCAGCCGAGAAATAAAAATGTTTACATGACAATTTTTTTTTCTAAATTTTTTTTAGATGAAAACCACCGATGCCCTCAGTGACAGTCAGGGATTTTTCTTTTCTATATTTTCTTAACATGTCTGTGTCTTAAAGGACATTAAAGATAAATGCAAATTATCACAGGACAAAGAAATGGACTCAGAAGTTAAAAAAAAGCAGCTTACTGGCTCATGTCTTCTTCTTTTTCCACCTTAGCAAAGGTCGCCACTTTGTTCTTCAGTAGATACAGATGACCAGGGCCTCCCTGTTAAACAAATACAACTCCAAAATTTAACAGCAGCCCATGGGACTCACAGTAAAAGTAAAATATGTAATCTTCCTTTTTACATTCTGTCATTTTCCTCACCTGACAGAAGATAAGCATCCTCCAGAATTTGCTTCCTCTCCTGTATGCTGTGAGCTTCTTGTCTATTTCCTCTGTTAGCCAGAAATAAACTGGGATCAGTGATCAAGCACCATGAACTGATGAAAACATTAATAGACTACACTCAGAGACAGAAGTGTGTAAATGTGTAATAACAGTGAGATATTTAGATGTCCTTGATCCTTGATAGAGATCCAGGTGTAATTCTGTAATCGGTTTGGTTTAAATACAGATTTGAAGTGATCTTTTAAACTGCTCTGTGTGAGCTTTATTTCTCATAGAGATGCTGAAATCTCTGGGGAACTTTTAGTTTAAATGATTCTATTATGAGCAACACTTTGCTAAGAGAGACGGTAATTTTAAATAACATTAGGTGAGTCTATTGGAAGGATTAAACAGGATTTAGACACACATTATGAGCCAAATCTGAGCTATAATTTGGAGATTTAATTGCATGTCAGGTTTATCCCCGAGCCATTTCCTTGATTTTTAATTCTCGCTCTGCAACAGGAGTCAGAGTTCAGACTATTCCTGCAGAAAACTGCTGCTCACCTGAGACTAAACACTCAGGTGGTTCGTCCTATTTTCAGGTGAGGGAACTGATGTAATTTTTTTATTTTGTTGCACTGAGATGATTTCATGTCTTTTCCAGCTATAATTGGGGAATGCACTGGGTATGAATCCAACACAGGATCAACACACTGACAAGCTCATTTTGCTTTAAATTTCTGGCAACCACAACTGTCAGATTTATTTCTGAGTATGTCTCGGCCAGTGGACCCCAACCCCGGTCCTCAGGGCTCACTGTCCTGAATGTGTTACATACCTCCCTGATCCAGAACAACTGTTTCAAATGACAGGATTACCTTCTCAGAATGTCATTAAGTGCTGCAGAAGCCTGTTAAATCACTCATTCCTTCAACTTAGTTAGGCAGCAGCAGGAAGACACCTAAAACATACAAGACAGTCGGGCCTAACTACTAGGGTTGGGAACCACTAGTCTAGGCCATTTAAAAACTTAATTTTCTTCAGGTGAAGTCATTCTTTATGTTGATACAACCGGAAAGCCTTTTTATTAAATTGTGCCTCATTTGTAAGAAAACGTATTCGTGGGTTGAACAGCTGAGTTGCGTATGTGGGTTGCAGCCATAAAAAAACCCCACAGACTCAACACTGCAGCTCAACCTGCAAAAGCATTTTCCTTAAAAATGAGGCATAATTTGAGAGAAATTGAACTAATATCCCCACAAGCATGACTACAACAAAAAAATAATTAACAGCATAATTTTCTTACTTTCTGTGCTAGTTTTACAAAAGGCTGTTGGATTTTTATTTGTATCCTTTTTTCTAACTGAGAAATTGGGCTTTAATGAAAGAATTCAAAAGTCAGAATTTCAAGATACAACTGTTAGGTCACCAGAACCTCATTTCAGCTGAATCAGGTTCTATAGAACCAATGTGTGTACCCGAAAAGACCAAATGCTGAACATGAATCAAGGTGGTTCAACAAAGTATCAATTAAAGAGTATCCCCTGATGCTTATGCATCAGGTCGTCTTTTTGCATTATTCCCTCTCACAGATTAGTTTGGTTTTCAGTCAAAATGTACCAGGTATATGTCATATCAAAGATGGAAAATGTTCTAAAAAAGGATATATTATGGTCTAATTTTTTTAAATCACAAAAACATGAATTTTAATAAGGATGTATACACTTTTTACACTCACTGTATAGGGAAATACCACAAAGTCTAAGTTTTATATTAAAATAAAAAAAAAAAAAAATAAAGTTTTACAGTTGCATTGACATTTTTGCTGAGAGACTAATTACATTTAAAGTAATTTTGGTTATTTTAAGGTTATTTAATAGATTTAACATGATTTTTAAATAATTATTTACACCGCTGCTGGTAGTTTACGATGATTCTTTACATTTATTTGAAATCACCACAGGGAAGGGTATGTCAGCCATATGTTAAGCAATCATTAGGTTTATTTTAGAGGAAATACATCATATTTTAGAGGAAGTATCTTTTAAAAGAGCCAGTGAAATGAATTTCACAGAATAACTCACCCAAAATGTCATCAAAAGTTGCATGTTCATGGTCCTATGAAAAGAGACACATTTTAGCACTGAATACCAAGCAAAAACCTTGAATTAATAAAATAAAAAAAAAAAAAGTTTAAATTATGACTGGCAGCTGTGAATGTTCTTTGTTTTCTTCAGGGTACGAAGTATATTAGTGATCAGTGTGTTGGACTCACATAGAGGATGGGGATGATGGACGGATCATCCCTGCGGATTATGGTGGGGATGTATTCTGCTTTAGGAACCTTAGAGGAGATCAGCTGAAGATGGAGCAGAAAGGATGGAGACGATTGATTTGTGAAGTTATTTAAATAAGATTCATGATTCAAATGCTTATTTATACTCGTCATAAATAGGAAACTCACCTTTGTAGCCCTCTATATTAGCCAATTTTAAACCATAACTATTGACTTATTCAAAAATGCAGTTTTAACAAGAGCCTGTTCTATTGTTTTATATTTTATCATTTGACCAACACTATGTGCTTTATAACAAATAGAAGTGACTCTCGACCAAATGTGAAAGTTCTTACTAGGTACTGCTTTGTTTTGCTTTATTTCTCTCATTGAGTCACAATTTATGTGATAAATATTACAACATGAGTCTACACAAAAGATCAAGTCCACCTTTTGATTCTATTCAATTCAATTCAGTTTATTTATTATAGCCCCAATTCACAACAAATTCTCGACGTACTTTACAAAAAATTCTCAAGGTTTTATTTGTTATTTTGCGATCCTTCATTATTTAGTAAAAAATAAATATGGGTATTCCCCAAAACATTAATATTTTATCATTATTAATTAGTATGATTACTATTATTATTGACTGAGAAATTGTGTTTATTTATTTATGATGAATGTTTTTTTTTTTTTTTGTTTTTGTTTTTTAGCTTAACCAAGTATATTTGAACTGAATTTTGCACATTTAAATGACCATTTTCTTCAAGATGTTCTTCATCATTTAGTTCATGTCGATGTGCATTTTTATTGTGCTGTATAAAGGACAGCAAGAGGCATTTTGGAATAAAAAACCTACCAATGAACTACTAATAATAATTACTTATGAACAAACCTTTACTTCAAATTTGAAACATATTTGTAGTTAGCAGGTTATCGTTCCTGATTGAGCTATATCACCGTTTGCAGTTAAGTGTTACCTTGTGTAATAATTAGGTATTTTTGAACCATAATCAGGCCTGATTAATAGCAATGTTTTTTTTAAAGATAAACTTCATAAACAGCTGCTTTGTTTGATCTGTTAATTGATGATTTCTTACATTAAATAGAATGTTATTTTAAAAAACTTTTAAAAGAAAATGGTTTGCTTATTTTTAACACCCACTGATAATGCAATTCAGAATAAGTAAAAGCAACTTGATAACAGCCGCTTTGAAGTCTGAAGATAAAATGTGATGTACATGTGGAGAAGCAACAAAAACTGAGGGTATTTATGTTGGCTAGTATAAATTAGTTTACAGAATTTAATTGATTCATAGTTTTTTTTTCTTGTTTTACTCAGTTATTAAGATTTTTCATTCTATTTTGTGATTTTTGATATACCTGATAGCAATTTTTTAAAGAAAATTTAGATTTTTAACATTGTATGAAAAAAATGTTTGTGTTTTCTTTGTTGGGCAATAACAATGAGCTAAAGTGAGACTTTAAGTACAGACTTTTGCTGTTTTCTACTTAGTAACATTATCACTGCAAACCATGTTTTGACAGAAACACAACCTCCACAGATGCATGGAACAAAAGAAATGTATCTGCAGGTTTAAAGGGAAAGATAAGCTTCCTGTGAGGGAAAGGGTGGTTTTACTAAATAAAATAAATTATCATCTGCTGCTGCTAACTCTTCTTCCTGACAAATCAGTCCAACACTTGTAATCCTACCATGATTTTGGGTGGAACAAAGTCATCTCCTTCACAGGCCAGCCTCTCCATCTCTTTCTCCTCCTCCCAGTCTAGAGCATCATCAAGGGCTCCATCTTCCAGGGCGTTAGTGGAGGTCTGCAGGTCTCCACCTGGAAGACAATACGGCACAGTGCAGAGCATCAAGATCTGAGGTAACAGGATGCGTGTGGAGATGCTGACAGAGTGGTGGGAGGCGAGTGATGTAGCAGAGAGATAGTTAGGGAGCAGAGACCAGATCAGAGAGA
The DNA here is from genome assembly GCA_014839685.1 of Anableps anableps. Lineage (NCBI taxonomy): Eukaryota > Metazoa > Chordata > Actinopteri > Cyprinodontiformes > Anablepidae > Anableps > Anableps anableps. The sequence continues at coordinate 11,611,535 of CM026081.1, forward strand.
ATGGATGAGAGGGGAAAGGACGAAGCTGTTAATGATGACAGAAACGGGAGAAAATGACAAATCATGGCGGGGGGGGGGAGTTGTAAATGTGAGGACTGGAATCCAGCACTGAGTTAAGCTACTACCAAACAGGGAAATGATTCTGAACCAAAAATGCTAATAATTTAACTGACTATATTTAAGTGTCCTGTTTATGTTATTTTTAGTATATAAAGAATAACTCAATCACACGAGATCTTTTGTAAGATATTTCTTAGATGCCTTAAAGGGATTTATCCTCTGTGTTGATAATAAAATAACAAAATTAACTATTAAGCTGTAAAACAATGTCCATTTAAATTCTAATATTTAAACATTTTCAGTGGCCAGTTATTGGTATTAATCGATATAAACTTTTACAAGTTACAACGTTAATTCAGTTTTTAAGTCCTTTAAATAAAAGAAAAAAAAAGTAGTTTTAGAAAAACTACTGGAGGCTTTCCACAGGCTGTTTGGAGCATTACTTGTCCATTCCTCCACCTGTTGCTCCACACTGCCAGTGAGCAGGCTGAAAGAAGGTTCCAACACATCTCATGCTTACAAGGGAGAAAAAAATTGTCTGGGAATATTTCCAGATGATAAAAACAGTCATGGTGTGAAAATCATCATCCCTCTTATTCTGGTAAAACTATGAGCAGCATGTTTGTTAAGCAGCCCACGACCGACAACCTACAAGAGCAGACAACCTGACTAATTACACAGCTATAACATTACCACGTTGTACTCGTGCTACTCTTTGAAAAGCAGGACTGCAAAAGGTTTAATATTTTAAGCAAAATACATTTAAATTCTGTGTATACTATATTACGCTTTAGTTGATGCATTAATATTAACCATGGATGTATGTATCCATGCATAGCTATTGTAACTGTACTAATTAATGTTATATAGCTTTAAGCCATTTTTGAGTGATTCTGTGAAACATGAAACTTTTATACAAGGTTATCCTACATCAGATGTAGTTTTATGTGTTAGTTTTCTTGGTCAATTTATCCAGACTGGAGTATTTTTTAATAAAAGGCTGTTTCACTGCATGACCTTTAATGTGATCAGAGCTGCAGACTTCATTTAAGGGCTTCTGAGAGTAATTTCTGTCCGTTCAATGATGTTGAAAGATATGTTCTTTGAAAGTAAGTGGAGGAGTGGTGTGATGAAAGTCTCCTTAAAAAGGTTGCTCTCTTAGGACCTTTTGAAACTGGTGGACTGAATAAAATAGACAGATAATAGGCCTGTATTTCACAAACTGAAAGCTGCAGTGTTGTCAGCTATGATGGTGCATCTGTTTCATACTAAACCAACACTTTCAGAGGCTCTGCTCGTGAGAGGAAGAAGAGAAAATACTGTATCAGTGACATGCTATGATTCAGAGACCTTTCTTGGATTTGTGACAGCGGTCTGTTTCCACATTGAAGGAGAGTAGTTTGACAGTTTAACAGCAAAAATCTCTGTTCCACTGCAGCATGGAGCTCAAATTATATGTGGATTTCATAGTGGAGCTCACATTTTTGGTTTGAAAGCCTCATAAAGAAGACTGCTTTGATGTTGTCATACTGTTATATTTGGTGAGAGCACAGCACAGATATAACTACTTATCCTATGGCACCAGAGCCGTCCCAGGGCATAAACAAACCAAGATCCTGCTTTGGTCCCCAAGGCCAGCATGGTGCCCCCAAAAGCATTTGAATTATTAAACAGAATATTGATATCAAAACGTATGATTCATAGTTATGTTTTTCTACAATAAACCTGTATAAAATTGGCTTTAAAGGTTTCTGAGTATAAGACTGTAAAAAATTCTAAGTTGTTTTTATATGTAAAATTTCATTTCTCCATTAAACAGAACTAACATTATGGTTTATTTTGGATTTCAAATAACTATCTGATACACCAGTTGTACTTATGCATAGGAAGGTTTTCGTCACATTGATAGTATTGTTAAGAGTCAAATTTTAATGCATCTCTGCTGCTGGTGTTTCTGCTAGTCACATTTCATGCACACTGTGACTGTAAATAAACCTCAACGAATAACTTACAGTTTTCTGTGGTTTCTTGTAAGCAATGCCAATTATATTTGACACTTATTTGCTCATTATCCAACTCTACCGAGCCCGTGTTATTATGCTGTATACCAAACATGACTGCTGGTCTAAATGAGTCTGAGAAATTATGTCTCCACAAATTTGCTTCTGTTTATTTAATAAACAGAAGTGAGTAATGGGAGGGTGAAATAAACAGATTCTGTGAGATGGTCAATATATTATTTTGTTGTTGTTGTTTTGAAATGAGGGGTGATAAACGCCCAACAAAGCAGTGGCGCTTCGGTGGCGGGTCGGTGATGGTCTTTAACAGAAGTGGACCATCAAATCAAATTCTGCTTCGAACCAACATTAGTTGGTAACTTAAAGATAATGTCAGCATCTCAAGGATTATATTTACATACTGTCTGGAATGGGCTTTGGATTTTCTTTTCATTGAAATATGCAAAATATGGCATTGCTCTTGGAAAAGCCCTCTCTCTCAATTTATCCCTTGATTAACAGCTCAAACTTAAAGCAAGTGTTTGCTTTTACTGACACTTAATGTTTCTTTATGTTTGACAGCGTTCTGTGCTGCAGGTTATATTTTTCTGGACCTTCCAAAGTCTGGTTTATCCTTCCCCTTTCCAGAACCGGAAAGTGTCACGTTCATCTGTTCAAACTACTATACACAAGTATAAATAGCATGGGAAAGGTTCCGTATCGCAAAGATGGGCATGTTTTTTTTGCAAAATGTGTGTATGAGTCCCCGAGTGAAAGCTAAAGTCCTTGTGAAGATGTAGCCTGAAACTAGCAAGAGTGCATTCAATTGGGATTTTATGTGACAGATCATCACAAAGTAGTAAGAAAGTAAAGCACCTTTCACAGCGGACCGAGACTTGTACTGACATGGACTGAAAGGCCGCTCAACAAGAAAGAAGCCAAAAACATCTTAAAATGGCTGATTATTCTTCAAATCCACAAAGACCTTAATTTTTAGAAAAATGTCATTTGGCCTGAATTAAAATTTAATTGTTTGGTGATTATTACATTGGAAATAAAACAGGGGAAGCTTGCAAACCTGAGAGCACTATCCTAACTGTGAAGTACAGATACTTTGAGTGGCGATGACAAAAAGCCCTGACATTAGTCCTGAGGAGAATAGGTGTATGTGACCAAGACAGCATACAATCTATAAACTTGACTTACACCAATTACACCAGTTCTGTCAGGGAAATTTACCAGCTTGTGAAAGGATACTCAAATCTGTCTGACAAAGGTCATTAAGTTTAAAAGGCAATTCTTCCAAATACCAAGAAAATATAAGGAAACTTCAGATTTTGCTGAATTTTTTTAATCTAAAAAATGTTCCCTCTTTCATTACTCCTATTCTGTAAAATGCTTTTAGATGACAAAAAACAAAACCACAAACAATCTACGCTGTGAGGTCAGATTTTTTTGCACCTATTTATTAAATGCATCAAAATAAAGAACTCACGCTATTTTTAGTCAATAAACACATAAACTAAAATCTTCCTCTTTGATGCCTTGTTTAGGTTTTTTTAAAAGTTAGGGATGTATCCTCATCATTAGAAATACTCTTGTATTCCCTTCATTTTCTGTTGGATTTATAACCACTATCTTTATCAAACAATCTGTGGCACATTTTATTTCTCCTATTAGTTGTTGGCCTTGGAAACAAAATTTGAATCAGCAGGTCAGATCTCCAAGAAAAGCTGACATCAGTATCGGCCAGGAAAATCCTAATCACTGAAACTAAACTAAAAGAAGCTTTTTTTGTTGTTGTTGTTGTAAATGTCATGTTTTTAGTATTTGTTGTGTTTTGGCCTTTCCTTGTGTTTATGTCTTTCAGATTTTATTCAGTTCTTCTTGCATTTGTTTGCTTTAGTCTAATGCTATTGGCATTCATCTAGCAGATTAATCTTGACATATTCTCTGTCCCAATTTTTTAATCATGACACTGGTTTTATATCATTTCATTTACTCCCTCAAGGTTTTTATAATCCTTGGTTTTTAATTGTTCTTCACCAATCCTCGTTACCATCAGCTGTGCCTGGCACTTATTTTCTATGTTGTCTTTGGGTTTTAAATATTTCATTTTGGAACGGTTGTCGAAATGTTGTTGTTTTTTTTTTTTTAAATTTTGAACAATATTTATTACATATATTGTAAACACATAATGATGATGCATTAAGTTGTATTTTATGATAAAGACTGCAGTGGATGGGTAAAAAGAGCATGTAAAGAGGGAAATATGATAAAATGAGACCAGCTTTAATGCCAACAGATACGTCAGAGGTTCAACAGAAACATTAACTACCACCTTATACTCATCAATTCATTTATTTTGATTACATATTACACTGAAACACTGATGGAGGTGTGAAGAAAAAAAAAAAAAAACCACAAACTTCATTCGTGCAGACATACAGCATGCAAACGGTGTGAGCTGACTTGCATATCCAGAGCCCTGCAAAGGCACAAAAGACACACACGTCCTTACAATAACATTTCTACCAGCTGAAACACTGAGACTTGGACACACACTCCTTTGTGGAGGACATACTCACAGAACGAGAGAGCATCACTAAGTTGAAGAAAGACCCACAATCAGAGGGAGACAGATGGACAGGGTCATAATCTACAGCAGAATCAGTCAGTTTGTACGTGTGACTGTGTCATTCATGTGTGACTCAATTTTATTTTATTTTTTTCTGCATTAGTTGGTCTTAGTCAGGATGTGAGTTGTGATGCAAAATGCTACTTCATTATAAGGAGGATCTACAGAGTAGACTGTGCTCTATACTGTTATTGTAACATGGCCAGCTTGTACTGAACTTGTTCAAGTTGTAAGCAGAATAGTAAGCACTCTCTGAGCTTTAACTTCAAAGTAATTAAATCACTTTAACAGATAAATGAGAAGATGTGTCAATAAATATGAATGCACAAAGTAATAAGAAAGTAAAGCACCTTTCACAGGAAATAAATCACAAAGTGCTTCACAAAGAGAGTATAACATTAAAGCAATTAAATTAAAACAATTAAAAAGATAAAAAGAAAATTAAATGACACAAATATTTAAAAACAAACACTATATTTTGAAAAAGATCTTAAGGATAAACATGTTTGAGCGAGAATGTTTTCAGTTGTGGAGAAAAACTGTGAAGCAGCAGGAGAATTATATTTTTGGTTTTTAAAATCGGAAAACTGTGACACTCACCTGTATTGATCCCCTCATTTTCACTGTAGTGAACAAGTCTTTGGGGGTATATTTACACCAGCTTTGCACATCTAGATATTCACATTTTTGACCATTCTTTGTTCTAGAATAGCTCAAGCTCAGTCAGACTGGATTGACAGCATCTGTGAACATTTATTTTTAACTGTTGCCACAGATGATTAACTATTTAAGATCTGGACTTTGGGTCATTTTAATCAATGAATGTGCATTGATCTAAACTGTTCCATTCTAGCTCTGGTTGTATGTTTACTGTTGTTGTTCTACTGGAAGGTGAATCTTTATCACCATCTCAAGTCTTTGGTGACATCTAACATGTTTTTCTTCAGCATTGCCCTGTGCTGAGGTTCATTCATTGTGACATCAGCTCTACTTTCCCTGTACCTGGAAAAAAAGCATTCCCAAAGCATAATGCTGCCATCCAGTTGAATTCTTCAGGAATGTGTACAATGTTCATTTTCTGCTACACTTAGCATTTTGCATGTAGATAGTTTTTGTTTGTTTTTTTTTTACTTTTTTGTGTGTCCTAGATGGTCTGTGGCTAACTGCAAATGGGAGGAATAATTTCTTCTTTTCAATATATCTTTCTTCAGTCAAGTCTTCTGGAAAAAAAAAAAAAAAAAAAAAAGATTTTTGTGCACAAAATTTGTAGAGTAAAAAAACAGTTTCCAACATATTATTCCACCAGAGCTGTGGATGCCTGCATCTCCTCCAGAACTACCATGGGGCTCTTGGCTGCTTCTCTGACAAACTCTGCTTTAAACCTCTCCAGAACTTTCTCTCTAAGCTGTCTGATGTGTTTCTTGGTCTACTTGATGCTGTTTGTTCGCTAATTTTCTCTAACAAACCTCTGAGGGCTTCACAGAAAGCCGGATTTATACGAAGAGTAAATTACACATATGGACACTACACTGTTTGGACTGTGTCTTGTTTGTGTATTTTTGTAAAAAAAAAAAAAAAAAAAAAAAAAAAAAAAAAAAAAAAAAAAAAAAAAAAAAAAAAAAAAAAAAAAATCCATGTTTTTTTTTTTTCTTGAACTTGACTTTGTATTAGTTACATAAAATCCTTTTTTTTTTTTTTTTTTTTTTTTTTAAATCTTAAGGTTAAATAGTGTTTTGTTGTATCAGAACAAATAGGATTTAATGATCTCAGTTTTCATTGTTGTACCATTTCGTCAATCTCTATGTTCCTTTAGAAACTGTGTTAGCGTCTCAATCTCAGGTTTGGTGTGTCTTTGCGTGCACACATGAGCATGTGGGTGTGTCTGTCTTTGTTAACTCACTGTCTTTAGCCTCATGAGGGGTGTCAGTCTTGACTGGGGTGGGGTCACTCCAGGAACGGCTGAAACTCTTCGATCTACGTTCAGCGAATGCTAGTGCAGGCGAGGAGAGAGAGTCACACACGCACGCTCACTCTTGCACTGTATCGCACACACACCAGGAAGCCCAGAGAATGGCTTTTTCCTCAAAACACACACCACCAAAAACAAACAAGAGTGCAAAGATTGCTACAGCTACCAGAGCACAGAAATAGAAAGCACACAGAGTAATAACTCTTCTCCACAAACGCAAAAACTGCTTACACACAAAACCAACAAACAAATGAGCACGCAAACAGCACACAGTCATCCTGTTGCTTATTACTGTTTTTGTTTTTACCATTTACCATATGTTCATCAGTATGCATTTAAAGAGACAGGGGGAAATTCACAAAGCTATTTGCAGATTCAGGTTGCAAACCAGAGTTTGAATTTAATTTTAAAAGCTGACAAGCAAGTAGTGTCCCTGAGCTGTCTTTTACAATCTGCTCCGATGCATTAAAACATCATGATCATTTACTTACAGTATACCAAAACACTATTTTTAAACATGATTCCTCACTGATACAGTTTGAGAAGCTTTCTGTGAGAACATATTTTTTCTGTCTTTGATAAGTTTCACACCACCCTTGTTTGTGGATCAAGCCGCATTGGTTGCATCTGCTGGTTTTGATGGGTTTAATTGCATATGTGTGTATTTATTGTCATTTGTTTTGTAAACTCTGTGTGGTAATAAAGCAGATAGGGTGTGAAAAGTGAGCAGAAATGAAGGAGATTACAGTGTTTCTAGAATTTCAGTGACTGAAATACAACCAGGAGTGGTTTGCATTTAAATCATGAAGCTTTTAGAGAAATTTTACCTTTAGAGTACCTGAAAGTGTTGTCGTGTTCACGACAACAGGTTTTAGATTTTAGAACTGTGACTTTGTTGTTTAAATAAAGTAAACTAAAACTATCATTTTCCGAGGCTGGCTTGTGGCTAGTTTTAATTGCTCATTAAAGGGGGGGGTTGTAACAACAACTTTTTTGAGCTTTATGTTATGTTCTAATGTTATTTCCTCATCAAAAACATACCTGAATCTTTCATGCATGTTTGAGAAATCCTTGAATCTTCCGTGGCAGCCTCTCAGAAAGCGTTGCCTATTTCCACAAAGCTCCTCCTTGGAGCTGTTGTCTCCAGCCGAGTTTCCACCTCACAGAGCAACCCTCCCCCACGCCTCCCCCACTCAGCTCCTCCAGACTAGCAGCAGCAACAATTAGCAAACACCTGGTGGAACTCCAAGTCTGCTGAGCTTATCATACAAACTACTTCTTAGTACAATGCTCCTATGAATGGTTGTAAACGGCATAATGGAGAAACGTTATTGTGATAACATGCTGAAGGGGGAGTGTAAAAAAGAGCAGGAGCTTCTTAAAGAGACAGAGGCCATGACATTTAATGACCAAGTTATGTCACTGAACAGGAATGAAAGTACGTTGAACAGCTTTTGAGAGTAAGTCGTCAAATTGCAAAGTCATGTTTCTTTTAAGTTTTATGTTTGATATATACAGCATTTTTATAACAACTGAAGGTAACATAGTTACTTCACTGTGCTATAAAATGGCACTATGTGCCTGGAAAATACAAAATGTTTCTTACGTGATGTGCCATTTGTTAATGTGTATGTCAAGTAAATGTCATTTCACCTTTCATAAATCCTAAATTTCAGGCTGTAATATTTAAAGCTGGTGCAAGATTCAACAGAATGCACACTTTACTGCAATCAATGCAAATAAAGTTGTAAATGACAAAAACAGAACAAGAATTAACAAACTGGATGTAATCATAAGCAACCTCTGAAACATTCACTTTGACATAAAGGCTACGTTCAAATGAACAGCAGTATAATATCGCTAATAGGCCCAATCATGCTTTGGTAGAAATAATGTTTCTACATGGCAAATGATTTATTTACATGGAGGTGTAGTACAGTAGTAGAAAACCAACAGATCCAACAGGTCAGACATGATCCTGCGGAATCTGTGTAACTGAATGAGTTCAAAATAGTAACTGTATAGAGCTCAGTCAGTGAGGTCTTTCTAGTGAGTCCGTTTAAGGATGAAGGCAGCAGATGTTGTACATGCTGGTTATAATGCATTTCTCTCTGTAAACCTGTGTAAAACAGGTCATTCAACACAGTTCATTAGTACAGCGTACTTCGATCTAATAGATGATAGAAGAAGTTGGTCAGATAAAAATAATCTAAAAATCTTTAACGTGGATATTAAAACCAAAAAAATGGGGAAAAAAACCCCCTTCCATTTGGATAGATCAAATAGCCTAAATGGCAAAGACTTCAATGATCACCTTCTGGGTGATCAGTGAAGGTCTACAGTTATCTGTGAGCACTATGACAGTTAGAAAAAGCCTTTGTAAAACCAAACTATCAACAAGAAACTCCCAAAAAGTCCCATTTTTTTGAAACACTACATGTAATATAGAAGTTACAGTTTTCACAAGAATATACCCACTGGTCTAATGAGAAATTAATCAACATTTTATGAACTGATGAAAGCAAGGTTGTTTGGGTGCAAGAGCCAAAGGCAGTTTGTCAGATGAACGTCAAATACTGAATTCACAGCTATAGTTTACTGTGAAGCATCGTACCTCAGGCATCATGATATGGGGATGTTTCTCAAACTATAGTGTCAGGCCAATAATGGATCCATTTGAATGCATGAAAATACTGCGGCCTTTTGCCCAAAAGATGATACCCTTGAAACGGGCGCTTCAACAAGACGTCTCCAAACACATCACATTGGGCAGCTCAGTCCCTACACCTTTTGAAAACTTGTTGGGAGATGTCAAACATGCTGTTTCAGAGGTGAAAAAATGAAGAGGAACTGTGGAATACCATGGCCCTGGGATGGAATACTTATTCGGAGTTGTGACGTTTTTAGAAATAGTGGTTATACAACTAAATATTAGTTCAGCAATTAACAGGAAAGCTAATCTTCAAGCATTTTTCAGTTTACACAGCAAATGTTTGAGTTTTTAAAGAAAAATTGATGCTACTGCTATTTTTTAGCCACCTAATATTCCTTTCCTGAGAGCTTAATGTACCAATTTTGATGAATTAACTGCAGAAAAAAATAAACTTTAAAAGATTAAGACATTCAATTGCTCTGTGGAAAGCAAACCCATATGCTGCCTGAACTAGTGTTTACATCGCTAACTGTTTGATGTCCCAGTGTAAGTGAATGTTGCATAGTGCTCTCTCTGCTCAGAGCAGCGCGAAGCTGTTGTGCAGAGCAGGCAACACAAATGAAGGAATTTTAGAGTGCAGCAGAGATGGTGGGACATTCAGTGTGCAAGCGCCATAACATTTAAAGACCAAGTTATGTCATTAAACAAGAATAAAAGTACACTGAACAGATTTTGAGAGTAAATTTCACATTTTGATACTACATACGCCCAACATTTTAAATCTAAAGCTAGAGAATATCTTTGATTGACTAAGACATCCCAATGAAGTGAGAAAAAAAACAAACAAACAAACAGCTGAACATGCTGGTATTGCTTTATCATCATACTTTCAATCCAGAAAGTTTTTTTGTTTTTACTTTATGACTGTTTTGAGTGAGGGGTGAGATGTTTAAAAAATATTCTACATAAAGAGGACTTAAAAACCACATTTCCACTAAAATGCAGTGATTGTAAAGAGCGACACAGAGAAGGGTTGCAGACTTCTGAAAATAGAGCTAAATGACAGAAGTCCTGTTCGGTAAAACACTGAAGTATTTAACTCTGTTTTTTGACACAGATGGATAATTCAGAAGAGTATGACATATAAAGCTGTTGGTTTTTTGCCATAAGACATCTTGAACATAACCTTATTTGGATCTATATGGTTGGATGAAAACAGCATGAAAACAAAGCCACAACATTCTAGTTAATAATAACCTTGGGTAGAAACAGATGAATACCATCATGATAATTTGTTTTGTCTGTTTATTGATTCATCCAAAATTTATTGGGATTAAAAAACTTTGCCAATTGGCATTTGATAAAAAACAGAAATCAATTGTGATTAATTGATTACAAAGCCTCTAATTTATTTGAATAATTTGTTTAATCATGTCTCTGTCCACCACTAATAATACATTTTGATAAGAAATCTTCGACATGTTTTGCTTTAAATAAAATGTGCAATGTCCTTAATGCATTTGATTGTGTGGAAATAAAAACTATTTTAAGAGTTTTGATATTTACTTACATTTTTAAACACACCGCGATTATTTTGAATATAACTGGCACAAGAAAAAAAAAAACCATAAAACATTGCAACAGATTTTATACTTCTTTGTTTCTTTTTACTAATGAACAGTTGTGTATTTTTCAGAAAACAAAAAGTTTTACTCAACGCATTTACTTTGCAGTTTGCACCCAACCAAGAAAAAAAACATTCAAAGACGACATTACATGCACACAGGTCCAACCATGCAAAGACTTGCTTTATCTAAGATACGCTGTTTGATATATAACCTTGGAAAAGTAGGGCAAACGAGCAATGGTTGGTGCTTTACACATGCAAAATAACAGCTAACAGAAAAGAAAAAAATGATGATGGTGGGGTGAATAACATCACAGTCAATATGAACAAACATATCAACCGCTTACATAAACAAATATCTGACTCACTCTGCGCTTTAATCCTTCTGCTTCCCACCATCCGAAGATGCTTCCGGAAGTTCCTGTGGGTAGCCAAATCATGGCGGAGGAGGGACATCGGAAGACAGAAGATGGAGGACCAGAACGTGAAGAGGAGAAACAGGAAGGGGTAGGCGGGTGGGAGAGCCGGGTAAAACAAAAAGAAAAGAGTTCACTGTTGAGACTTTCTTAAAGGGTGAAAAGGGACTGTTAGGTAAACAAAGCAGGCATATTTTGTTGTCAGCGTGAGCAGAAAATAGGGTTCACAAGCAGATCGTGGGTGTAACATTCTCTTTTATTACTGTGTCAGTTATAATGGGCTGTATAAATAATTTTGTCAGTAACATCTATTCTTGTGTAAACATCTGAAAGTCAGGAAGTTATTCATGCAGCAGCCAAAAGGGAAACCCAGTTTTTTTTTTTTAGATTCTGATGTTGCTATGTGTTGGTGGAGGACATTCCTCTTAAAAAAAACACACTCCAACTCCAGATATTTTTTCTTCTCAGACACATCCAAATGTGGATCAAAATAAAAAACCACCATGGAATATGATTTATTTCCCTTAACTAACAGTCAACATGGTGAATGAACCAATAAGACTTGCAAAACAAAAATCAAGCTATCGTATGTATTTCCTGCCGTGAAGGTTCTTGCAAGTGTTTTTATTCTGTACTTCTACTTCTCTAGAAAAATCTAAATATTAAACATCACAGAAGCAAATAAATACCAAACAGAAGTTTTTACTGTATAAATATTTATGTTATTTCTCTTTTATATCAGACCTTAAAGCTGTAGTATGTAACTTTTACAAAAATCTGTTTTATTTCATATTTGTTAAAACTGTCACCATGTTGTGACAGTTTGGTATGAGACAGATAATCTGTGAAAAGATCGAGCTCCTCCACCTCCTCCCTGAGCTACTATTGCTGTCTAAAGAATTGCACCACTCCTGACCCAAAACAGCCAATCAGAGCCAGGAGGAGGGACTTAGTGCTGTCAATCACCGTTGTCTACATGCTGCTAAATGTGCTAACGGTGAAGAAACAGCTTATTGTTCCAGGAAAACCATTTATCTGCCATCATCGGTCGTCATGCTAACTAGCCTTAGCATTAGTGGCAGGCTATGTTGTGGTAGCATAACAGAAAGGAAGGGGGAGTGTGTGAGGGTACATGAGGGTGATTGACAGCGCTAAGACCCTCCTCCTGACTCTGATTGGTTGTTTCTGACTGAGTGGTGTATTTCTGCAATTAGTACTGGGAGCACTGGGAAAAGGCAGAGGAGCTTGACTTTTTCACAGATTATCTGTCTTATATTGTCACAACATAATGATATTTTTTTTTACAAATATGTAAAAAACATATTTTCCATAAAAGTTACATACTGCAGCTTTAAGTTCAGTCTGAATACCACTGACTTTTTCTTTATTTTTAAGATCTGAAATTAGTCTTCCCATCCTTAATTCTCTTTGAATATGTATTGATGACCAATGATGTGCAATAATCTGTGACAATGTATTATGTTTTATTAGACTATGCATAGATTATTACAGTAGTTAAACAAAATGAAGTGACTAATGAAACACAGAGATTATGTTTTGGTTGGATGAACGTTCAGTAGGAATAATAGCTATATCCTAAGCTTCCACTTTTAATTCTCAGTTAGAGCTGCAATGTAACACAGTAAATAGTGTTTATTTTCTATTTTGTTTGACCTTCATTTAAGCAGGTTTTATCCTGTTAGAATCAAAATCTCTTTTCTAGGGGAGACCTGCCCCAAGCAGACCGCATAACATCAAAACACAATTTAAAAAGCTTCACACAAAATTAAAACAATGACAGTCAAATAAACACTTTGACAAGTGGATCATGAAAAAACAGGTACATGAAATTGAATCACAATCAAATACTTGGAATTTGGATTTAAAAGCACCGATGCTTACCTGGGAGTTAGAAAGAGATTGATTTTCTAAAATGGTAGAATACATGTTTTTTTTTTTTGTTTTTTTTATGCTGTTTTCTCATCGAAAACAGGTATTGTAGAAGACATAGATGTCATATTTATTTATTCCACGATACACTCTATGCATCACACTCTGGTTGTAACAAACGAATTGAGAATTTCTGTGATAGCGCTGTACAATATTTCAAATCGCCGTTGTCATCGCAATGTTAGTGATTGCAGGAAGAATTGCAAGGGATTCCTTGGTTGCAATATTTAGCAGGATATCATATTTCATATTCAACCCATGGATTTGGCCAGTCTGATGGTCTCTAACTGTCCTTGATGTCTACACTAGCTGTATATTTTAATGGCTGAGAAGCTAAAGCTCAGAGAAATTGTTATAAAGGACAAGAAGGTCAGAGGCAGGAAAATGTGGGTTAATCATAAGTGATATTGTCTTTGTAATATTTAGCCACATTATCGGAATTATATATTCTTCTGATATCCTGCAGCCCTATTTTTTGGTATCCTACGGAAATTTTTAGTCTCCAAAGACATGCACGCACAAATCAAGAACATGCATGAAATTGTAGAGCACACACAACTAAACGTGCATTATGAGGCATTTTTGCTCTTTGAGTAAACAAAACAATATTTGAAAGCAGGGACACATCTTTGCAAGAGACTGTCAACCCACTGCGTGCACAAATGTGACCCAATGAGCACAACACAGTGGCCAGTGTGTGCTCAACTCTCAAAGTTAGGGCTGGGCGTATTGATCTAAATATCGATACAATCGATGCCAAGGTGAGTATTGGTATCAGATCGATACTAGCGTGAAAAGAGCAATACTTTTGTTTAGAGTTTCTCTTCCATACGTTCAGCAAATTTCTCGAATTTCTTCACATAGTTCATACCAGCACATATACAGGGATAAAAATGTCAAAATGTCCTTCCAAAGTTCGGACATCTCCAAACATGCCTATTTGTTGTGCTGTTTGAGCCTAGACCTTAAATCAGACAAAGTTCAGTTAATTGTCTTCCATTGATTACCGATAGACGAGGACAAAAGTCAAGTGGGTGAAGAATCAAAATTCAAGGCAATCATCAAAAGTCTGGTAGATGTTCTTTTCATTTGTAAACTAAATCCCACAGAGGAGGAAAATCTTCACCTCACTTGTGCTTGGGCTACAACCGACCACCATAGAAGCAATGTTGGCATTTAAAAAGTATTAACAGGGCTGCTGAAAGCAGTTTAGGTATAATATTTAGGTTTCAGAATTAACTTTTAGGATTTGTAATACCTCATTACTGCATGGCATCTTGGTCTTTCCATTTTTACCACCCAAACATTAAAGGTTGAAAATACTTGCAAGATGATATTATCCTGTTTAACACTATAATGCTAAGTTTCCACATGTATTTACTCTGCAAAAGACCATTTATCTACATCTAAAAAAATGCAGAAATGACCAACAGTATTTTCTGGATCAATCAGAAATGAGGTGGATATTTTTTTTCCCCGTATTATTAAAATGTTTTCATTAGATGTAAATTCAGATTTTTTTTTAAATAAGTTTTCATACTGTGGTCATGTGACATATGTGTGTTACACAGTTATTGCCTTTTCAAAAGGTTTTTTAATACTACAACTAAAATTCAATAACCACCTGATAAAGCACTAAAATTAACCTTGAACCCTATTATCACTGGTGATTGCTATGCATGGAGACGTGTACTTTCACAGAAGCACAGCAGGTATTTTGATTAATTTTTACTTGTAACATTTTACTCTTACCTGTCAAATGGTCTCTTTGTGTTTATTATATTATTGTGACAACTGCACAATAAATGTTTCTGTTGAAATTCAAATCTTAATCTTTAATTTTTACAAGAGATAATAAAATGTTCATAAATGCACTAGACTTTGCCATACAATGGTAGTACATTGATTATTTTAATCAATTATGTATATTTTATTCAACAGTTGTCCAAAAATACTGTAAATTACTATGATATTAATTATTGCTACATTATCTTAGTTATTTACATTATTTAATCATGTTTAGGTTAACAAGGTTTCCTGGTTAGGTTTATAAAATCAAATTCCTTTTTTACTTTTATGATAAAATTCAGATTTTTACACTTTACAAAGCTGAAACCTGAAACTGGAGGTGTTGCCTTTTTAAATGCTACCTCACAAAACATTAACTGAGAAAAATAAAACAAGTTAAGGGATATGGAGAAATATGATTAAGCTGCAGTTATTTGATCATTAAATCAAAGTTTACTCTAGTCCTTTTGTTAACTGTTGTTAATGGCAGTGAATTGCAGTAAACTCCCGTTTTGGAGAAGAATGTGTATTTAGTTTGATGGATAAGAGCCTTCATGGCAGTTTGTATGAGGAAAGGGCAATGTTGACCTGAAAAGGAACCCACATGTATTGTTATTTAATCTCAATAATAACATTATCTCTGTAACTATGTTACAAATCATTAAGGTTACACACACTTATATCTCTTATCAGCATCCGTTTTGCTTGTGTTAGTCAGTCATAACTGCAGGTTTATTTTTCTGATAGTTATTCTTTTGCATAATTATTTGCCACTTAATGTGGCTATAAGAATCTTTAAAATCAACAAAGGTTTTATTAGTTTTTTGCCTGATCACTTGCTGCCAGATTTTGACATAATATTCTATGCAAAAGCTCCAGATAAACATCCTTTCATCTTTCTGAGCTCCTCCTATGTCGCCTCTACTCACAGTATCTGTGCACCAAGCAACCAGCCAACACTCATTATTAATGGCCTCGGCATGGGGCTGTGTGAAAGTGGGAAGTGTGTTTATCAGATGGTGGGGAAGCACATAAACGTGGAGGGGGGGCGTTAACAGAGAGCGGACATTTTTATTTAGTTTTTTTTTTTTGTTGTTAGTTTACCTCCAATGGTCTGAAAATGTAACCTGCAGCGAATGTTCATGACTGGACTAAAAGGGTACAGATACATTTAAATTGCCTGCTTTTTGCACTTGCTAAAACATTCTTAATTTATTTAATGCAATAATAAAATGCAAGTATTAGGAAACATAAAGAGATCTTAAATATGAGGATAAAATCTGGTACTGAATGCAAGCTAATGAGAATCTTCTGAGATCTGTTTTGTCCTGTGTTACACAAAAATACATACATTTTTTGCTACAGATAAATTAGATAAAACAATATAAGGTGTAATATTTTCGTTCTTAGTTTAAAAGGAAGAGGTGAGCTCATGCCTGCAGGGCTGGGTTAACAGCAGCATGTCTGGCTGCTGTGTAGAATAATAAGTGTGACTATCTGTCCCAAACAGGCAGCTAGCTTTTGGCTTCATGTTAGTTACTTTTCATTGGCTGACAAAAAAGTGTTGTTTTTTTTTTTCTTCTTAAAGGTGCAAAATTTAGTTAAATGTAGTAATGTGGAAACAAATATGTCTGCTTAAGATAAGAATATCTTAGGTATGTTTTGTTACCTTTGAAATACTTACTTTATTTTACTTTACAAAGGGATTGCAAATAGTCACAAAAACCTTGTACCTCCATTTGTAGTCAGTGTTGTTTTCCTGTTAAAATCAACTCAGTTGATTACCCTTCCCATCTATCTCGGGTTTTTATTGACACACTTCCAACAAAAAGTATCAACAAGATCAAGTAATTTTAACCAATATATTTGAATTTACATTTAAAAGCACGATTTTCTTTCATTTTTGGAGATGCAAAGTTTCTGTTCGACAGCAATGTAATGTTTTGGTTTTTTTTTTTTTTTACTTATTTGGCAAAGAACATTCCATCACTTGATCATTTTAAGGCTTGCATGAACAATAAGAATGCTGCTACATTAGTCTGTCTTTTCTTTTAACATAATTTGGATAATTTATTTTTAGCAACAACTAGAATCTTGGTTAAGCAAATTAACTCCCTCAAACACATTTTCTTCTGACTGTCTGACAACAAATCAGATTCATCTTTAACTGTTTGAGCCCAGTTAGGTTTACCAAAATTTTTCTATTTGCTAAATGTAAAAACGAGAGAAATAATCTTTTAGAGAATTCTTTTCAAAATTCTTCAAATTCAGAACTTTACATTCTGCCTGACAGAATTGGTGTAGATAAGTGAGGTTTGTGGAGCACATTTTCAGATCCATCTTCAAGTTTTCCATAATCACTACTTTGTGAACACGACTCCAAAACATTGTTGTCCTAAAGCTGCTTTGTAACTAATTAAAATATAGTTCCTTCTCATCGTGCGGTTTTGTGAGTACACCACATATCTTGATGCTGCCACTGTCGTACTTCACATCTGGAATGGTGTTCTCAGGCTTGCAAGCTTTCCATGTTTTTTCTCGATAATTATCACCAAGTGCTTTTATTTTAGTCTTGTCATGTCACCAAAAATGAAAGTCTTTGTCCCTATGGCCATTTGCCAACTGAAATCTATCTTCTTATGTTGATATTGTAGTACTGGCTGAGGGACCTTTTTAAGCCCATACTGGTACCGGACTCATTTTACTGTTGATCATGACACTCTCTTATCAGCTTAAGCCAGCATCGTCACAAGGCATTTTGCTTTTGTTCTTGGAAAGATGTTCACGTCAGAGACACAGAACCCATCTCCTCCATGAACAAATGGACATTTCCATGCTGTTTATATTTATATATGTTTATATTTATATAAACAGCAGATGTGGGAACAGATGTGTGTGGCAACTTCAGACATCTGGAAATTGTACCAAAGGAGGAACTAGACTTGTAAATATCTTCTTGATATCTTGCTTGATGTCTTTAGATTTTTTCGTGATGTTGCAAGGAAACTGTGTTTAAGCTCTTGCCCTAAAAACCTTCATAGGTGTGCCTCCTTTTAACTCAAATGTTGTGAATCAACAGACGTGTAATCAGAAGCTTATAAAGCCATAAAGTTATCAACTGGGCTTCCTCGAAGTAACTACATAGTCATCTCAGTGCTTGTAAACTTCTGACTGAAGAAATAAATAATAAATAAGAATAAAAATAATTGTGGTAATCATAACTGACCTAAAACAGGAAAAAGATTAGTCTAATTTAATGTCACATAGTGATGACAAAAGGTAATGTATCTTACAGTACATGTAAATATCTACTTCAGTGTGTATGCTTTGGGAGCATTTTAAAAGGTAAGTGAATACATCACAATAAAGAATGCAGGCTGAAATATACAAATACAGCTGAAGTCATACATGTTTATAATAAAGACCATCATGTTGTTACACAACATCTCTGCTGGACTGCTTTGTCTTATGCAGAAGTCCATTCCACTCTTTCATTAAGCTCCAACAGTTTTCCATCTATAATACAATATTACTTCAATGCTGGTAGAGGAACATGATAGCATCTCAGAGAAAGAAACTCATACTGGATAACAAGTTGTTGCTCTGTAATTTATTCACTTGGAACTGTTATCACTGTTTGATCTGATTTATGGGTACTCTAAAATCCAGCTCAGAATGGACAAGTAGAAAAGAAACAAGCTATTTTAAATATGAGTGCTTAAACAGAGAAAAGACAAATAGAGTTCCTAAATATTTCTGGGGACTTTGTCCAACAGAGGTTGTGGTGGTTTATCGTTGTGTTAGCAACATATAGGTGTCTGAGGTGGGACTTTTGAATCCATTCCTGTGCATTTGTGCATGGTTTGGTCATCAGAGAACCTGAAACATAAAATTAGGCCAGACTAGGTACAACCACACCAGGCTGGCTGTGCTTCTATATAAGTTACTATTTTAAGTAACTTATTGTAAAGCTTTTTTGGCACTTGGCTGGGATTATGTTTACTCCCCACAGTAAGGTTGAAACTGATGGTAAAGGTGCGAAAACCTCACATATTTACAGGGAAGATTCACAGATAGTTTAGAAACATCCTAGTGTGGGGATAATATCTGTGGCAGTAGTATGGTGCAAATGAAGATGCACCATTCATTAAGGCCTCCTTCACACAACGATTAATATCATTTAAAAAAAAAAGTCATGAATGTGGTTGGTCTTTGTGGAGTCATGGCAACGCCATGGGGTGCATTTGGCTCTCTATTAAGCATTAGAGTTTCCCAATTGCTTTTTTAGAGGGAGATTGGTTTTATTACTGTGTTGGTAGCATATTGAGATCCTGGGTTTAACAGCAGGGGCTTCGTATCCATTCCCGTGCACATGTGCATGTCTCAGTCATCACATTTTCTGATTAGAAACAGCCTAATGTGGGTATATCTGTGGTGGCAGTATTTTGATAGGATAGCTAGGAAAACACCAAGAAAAAAACTTATTTGGTGAGTACTAAGAACATAGCAGATGACTACTTACACACTAAGAGGAGGACTCCTAGATTCGTCGCTATTTGACCACTTTTAAACAGGTCATGTAGGTCATGGAGAACATGAACTACATACACATCCAAATCCTGAGATAATGGGACCTAAAATACTGGCTTATTCAATTTTAGCAAATTGGAATAAAAAATGGTGGCTAATATATTCCAAGTGTCAAGAGTTCACACTTTGCAGGACAGTGTAACATTTAGCCTGTTGAACAGAGTTTGCCTGTAACAGATGCCCACACATGATAGATAGACTGCAGGGCCCAAGATGCTGAAGATCACAAAGAGAGCTGGACATACAGATCAGAAAAAGACTAGACAGCAAAATGTGGATTTCTCCCAAGTAATGTCATCATTCCAGTATTTATCAGTAACATCCCAATCACATGACTTTCTAATATTATGCAGCATTAAGACTCCACATCAGCCAGGTGCATCTAAGGTAGCCTCATAAATGCCTCCTTCAAAGATTGAGAAAAAAATAAACACTAATAATTTCCTTTTTTTTCCAGAGAAGAAAATATAGCGAATACCTGCCAGTGGGTCTGTTTAAAAGTTGCACTTAAGCTTAAGCTGTGATTGCTGATTTTGATGAAATACAGTAACTTGCAGCGTTAATGACTCTGACACTGCAGATGGATGACACTGAGATGTCAAAGGAACTGAGATGTACTGCCTGGTGTCACATTCGCCATCTGCCCTTTTGTGACAGAGCATCTGGGTCTGAGTGGGATGGTTTCTGAACTTGCTAGTGAAGTAACTACCCTTCCAAGTGCAACAGAACCTCACTCCATTTTTCCACAGGCTTTAAAAATTTCATTTCTTGTCTTATGAATTTTTAATAGAACTTTACAGAAAAATATTTGCAAGGAGAAAATCCAAAGATTGTGGATTTATGCAGGGAATGTGAGCTTGCTGACATCCTCACAACTTTATGTCACAGATTTTGACCCCAAAGCTTAGACCAAGGTTAGATTCTAACTAAAAAATCTTCAGCTAACCATAGGATAGCATAGCCTGTCAGGGGATGCTTCATACCTCAGGATGACTTCTGCCGTATCCTGCTCCCTCTCTCGTCTTTTTCTTTGCACAAATCCCCGGAAAGCCCTGCCAGGACGTGGCACAGTATTAAAGGGATAAGAGAGGGAGACTGCTGGCATAGGGAGGGGTAGGGCCGTGCAGGGAGGCTGATGCCATGGCTTTTAGCTGCAGGGTTTATTTGGCTATGAATGAGACTCTGTTGTAGGTATGGCAGCAGATAGCTTTGACAACAGAAAACAGAGGAGATCACTTAAACCAGCTCAAAACAAAATTTCAGTCTGTCTTTGTCACACATAATCAAGCTGGGAGGGGATGTGAGCCAATATTAATTAGAAAAGCTGATTTCATGACCTAATGTGACATGTTAGTTTGACATGTTAAAAATGAAAAGAATAACAATTTGATTTTGGGTAATGTTCTGTTTTTTCTACTTCACCAGACTTATGCATGCTTTCATTTAGAGATTACTCCTTCTTTTTAAATCTCTTTCATAAGCAGCTCACTCTCTGCTGTCTGTTTAATATTTCTGGTATTTATCACATTTTTTTACAGAGCCAATCCTTCTCATTGAACATTTAAAGCACTGCAAGCGATCTAACCCAAAGGCAGAAAAGTTTTTCTAAAAGCCCCATGTTGTGACACTCAGACTGTTTCGTCTGTGCTAATGCTGGACATTGAGTGCAAGCTTGGTGTGAAAATTGTCGCTTTCAAAGTGTGTCTTGATCAGTGTTAATAGCTGTCAACGATCCTGTGAAGCTGTCCAACATTTGCTCAAACAAGAACACAAACTGGATTCTAAATTATTCCAGCCCTTCTAAAGATAATGGCTAATGTGTTTACTAAAAGATAACGGTGGGTGTTTGCATTCTTTGCAAAAAAAATTTAAATTCTTAGAACAAAAAGTGAAAAGAACTCAACAGATCTCAGCAGTTTAACACATCCCACTGAAAAGTCACATAAGACTCAGTTTAGAATTTTTTTTCTAACTCTGGTAGTTTTTATATGAAAACAAACAAATGCCTTGCAAAGATATTCCTTTCCATTGAGCTGTGTCACTTTTTGTCACATTACAAAATGTGCTTAATTGATAAGTTATGCAATAGACCAAATCACAGTTGGGAATAATTTTGAAGTGGATGAAAAAGAAAATATGGTTTTCCAAAATGTCTACAAATAAATTTTGGGAAAAGTGTGACATGCATTTGCATCCAGCCCCCATTACTGGGATGCCCTTAAATAAAATCAAATGCAACCAATTTCCTTTAACTCACTGCCTAATTAGTAAATAGAGTCCACCTGTGTGAGAAGCAGCCAAAAGGCCTAAGATAACTCTGGACTCCTCAAATCTGACCTTTATGGAAGAGTGTCAAGAAGAAACACATAATAAGTCTTGTTTGAAGTTTGTTACAAGCGATGTTGGGGTCACAACACACATCTCTAAGAGGTTACTCTGGTCATAAGACAACAATGTAACTTTTTGACCGACATATAAAATGCTATGTGAGGCAGAATCCTAACACTGCACATCATCCTGAACCAACCATCCCTTTGATGACACATGGAGGTTTCTTCAGCAGGGACAGGGAAACTGATCAGAGCGATAGGGAGAAGAAAACCCATCAGAGGCTGTAAAAGACTTGAGACAGGTGGAGGTTCACCTTCTAGCGGGATAATAAACCCTACAGCCACAGCTATAATGGGATGGTTTAGATCAAAGCAGCGTTAGAATGACCCAGTCAAAGTCCAGTCCTAAATTTAACTAAAACTATATCAAGATGAAAAAAATATTTTCATAGATGCTTTTTTGTGAAAGTGAATGGAAAAATGTTCAGTTTCTAGAAAGCTGGTAGTAAAATGGTCCAAAAGACTGGAGTTCTGCAACGTGTTGATTCCAGGAGGCTGAATACAAATGCACCTGTCATTATGCATACTATAAAGTGCTGTGGATCTTGCAACCTACTTGATAATTATTGTTAGAATAAACTCCAAATTTCTACTTTAAACTAGTATTATGACATTAAACAACCCAGTCTCACATCAAAATGTACAGCCACAATTGTCCATAGTTTCTTTCACCATAACAGCTCCCAGATACCTGTATATTGTTCCCCTGAGAGCTTGTTTCTGAACACTGACACCATTAGTCCCCATCACATGAATCCCAAGTTGTTTTTCTTCTTTGTAGTTGGATAAAAGTTGGAATAAAACACAATGATGGCACAACACAGTTCATGTTCTTGCTGTCAACTGTCTTTTTTCATTTTTGTGTGGATACAAAATGTGACTCTGCCATAGACATTTTGGGAACTATCAAAGAAAATAAATCTTTATTAGTTTTACTTTAACAAGTGGAAAAAATCACCAGCGTGAACTTAAACATTTCTTATTGTTTTAATTTCTTATTCAATTAACTATTTGGTTCATTTTAGGAAACAAAATATTTTGGTTTAAATACAGAATTAAAAACTCAAAGATTGCAACTGTTAACGCCAAGATATATTACATAACTTATAAAGCAAGAGTGATAGTTGAACAAAGGCCAAATAATCACTTCCATAGGAATGAATTTTAAAACTGTATCACAGTTTAACAAAGACTGAGCTGTGTGGCAGCATAGCATAAATACAAACTTCATTATAAGACTCCCTTTGATAATTCCAACTCTAACAACATGCTCTATAAAATCAGCTGTATTCATCTCACAGTTACCCAAACTTTAGTATAAAACTAATAGGTCTTTACGCTGTGGACCAATGCAACAGATACACATTTTTATGTTTGATAGCAGCTAATGTTAGTTGGGTTAGTGAGATAAGTTAGATTGTAGAAGAGAGTCTAATGAATGGGAGGATAAAGTTTTATCTTATGGTTTTTCATTGCTGAAACAACTGAATACACTTATCACAGCAACGATCAGCCTAAATGGTTGCCACAGAGAAAAAAAGATGATGGTTTTAAACTGATTTTCTAACTTCCTGCGCAGCTGTGCTGCAGTAGTAATGCTGGTCTTTGTTGCAGCTTGTATGAAGATACTTTTGCATTTAGGTGCTTTGTCCTGCCTTGAACCTGTTTAATTGGTTATTTGTTTAACGTAAACATTTAGCTTCTAAATTATTGAAACTGGCAGCTAACTTTCTTTCAAACTATAACTGAATGATTTACAAAAGCAAATAAGGATTTGAACTATTCTTCCTTACCAGTCTTCCAAAGCCAATTTCCAGGTTCGTTTTCAAATTCAGCTAAAGTCAGCCGAGTCAGACTCAGAAATGATTAGGATGGCTGCAAAGTGGGATTACTGCACTTTATCATGACTGCCACAGAGATAATAAATGGTTGAAGTAAAACTATCTATCCCTGTGTACTTATGCTCAGTTTGCAGAGCTTACGTCATCCAACAGAGTCATTTCTAGACTTCAGCCTGGCACATCAACTCAGCTTCAATGGATTATGCTGGACTTTATTCTTTCTGATGCATGAAAATCCTGTAACTTTCTGCTTTTTGGCTTTTTTGTAACAGTTCTCATTAATGCTGATTGTGCTCACAGCTGACAATTATTAAATGTCAATCAGAAAACAGAGCTTTAAAAAAGGTTTTATGTAAGTTTGGTAATTCAGAAGAAACCAACTGCAACAGTAGCCTACTGCGATACTCAATAATCTTTTTTTCCTGGACACTCATTTGTTTTTTGTGATTTAACATATGAATGCAGGTTACTTCAGTCAGTGTTAAACAGCAGGGGTTAAGGTTAAGCTTGAAAATGAATAATATCAGAAGGAGAGGAATACTTACGATATCCTGTTTCCAAAAATACATCCGAAAGCAAAAACAGAGGAAAGCAAAAGAGAGAAATGTGTCAGTGTTTGACCATCATGAATAAATCATTAGCTAATGGCTCCATTTGATAACTGGTCTTTTGTGAGCACTTAAACAGAGCCTATTTATACAGTAGAGAAGCTGTGTAGGATTTTAAACCATAATCATGGACAACTAAGCCAATAATCAAAGACACAAAGGAGAAAGTCCATAAAATGCATCTGATAAAGAAATACAAATGATGGCCTAATGTTGACATAAATAGACTGAGTGAGCTGCTCAATGCTGAAATAAGTTACATGTGATCTTAACATGAATTATCTTTTTGTTTTCGTAAGGAAATAACAACTTTAAAGCAAAAGCCATTGCTTAGAATTAGCATTAGCCTATGAGGTGCGAGGCCCATTTTTGAAACTCATGCACTATTTTTGTATGCACTTGCAAAAGTGTATTGCATGCCATGCACATTATCTTTTTGATCTGATTATTCAGAGTTCTCCCAAACAATTAAAGTGTTTTTCCTTAACAATGACAACACAGAGAGTAAACATGCAAACGTCAGCATGTAAGCATTATAATAAGAGGCAAGATGTGAGATTAAAGGCTGTAGCTTTGCTCTCACGTCTGTGCTGTGCCGAGTCAGACAATGCAGCTCTTTTATCTTGGCTTATCTGGACTTTTCATTGTATTGTTTTAGTATTTTTTCATATATTTACAAGTTAATATTATACATTTACTCTCCCCCCCCCAAATGTAAAGGGATGCCTTCAAGCATAGCCTACATAATTCATTAGAAGTCTAGATGCAAAAGGAAAGGACTGGGGGAAAGCTGGGAGGAACTGCTGGCAGATGACTGGGTCGTCTTTGGAAGAGAGTCAGGGCACATAGCAGCAGCAGCTGCTTGTTGGGACAAGAGTGATAAATGCCTTCACAAGAAACTTCAATAATGCCAGAAAAGTCTCTAGATTTTTTGCTTGTAAAAATTTATAAAAAAATTGTTTGATATAATTGCTAAGATGACAACAGTGGTTCCAGTGCAACATTTAGGTTAAGCTGCAGAAGTCTTGTATTGGACAACCCTTAGTTTTTTTGTGTAATTTAACTAACTTACATAAACCCTGGTTATGTGTGCCCCTGAACAACAAACTTAACTAATCTTATTGCTATTTATATTCACATTAAGTCAGATTAGATATTTGTGTGGGCAAATAAGTAGACAATAATGAAGATAAAGCTGTAATTTGTCAACAGGGATGCTTGAAAATCGTATCTGAAAAATCCATTTTGAACAGTTAATTTTGTTGACTTAAATTTGAAATGTTTGTATTTGCAGCACATTCTGCTTTTTAAAAACACACAATAACAGTAGTATTACTATAAATCAAAAAAAATTGAAAAATCATTCAATATTGAACAGGTTAAGAAGACACTTTTTCCAGATCACTGACAAAGAAATAATTTTGAAGCCTGAAAATTTGACACCAGCCCAATTATTATCTGCTTACTTTAAGTACTTAGACACTAGACATCTCCTGGATTTGACTAAGTTTATGTTTGCTTGCCTAAAGTGTAAGAAACTTACGCTTGTATTGTTGTTGTGGCTGTTTGGAAGCTGAACATATTTTCCTTGGGGAACCAGTTGGTGTCCTCTGCAATGTGAGAGAAAAATGAGAATTCCAAAGTTTAGTAGACAAAAGAAAACAATTTGTACACTGTACTGGTCAAGTGTTGCAATAAATGTAGAAAAACAGCACAAAACCAGCAACAGCACCTCACAGTGCACCACTCCACAGATGGAGAGAGGGAGAAACAAGGGGAAGAGACAGCAGAGGAGAAACGGTTAAATGAAGAGTCAGGAAATACAGACCACCACTTCACATCTAACACCAACCCTTCAATCCCCAACAGACCTGAGAAAAAATACATTTGAAGTGTATTTTATAGTGTGTGTGTTTGTCAGTCTCATTTAGCAAGACTGAGCCTATATTAGAAAGTAAAACAACTAGGGGTGTAACGATATCCTGCTCATGAGACAAAACAATACATAACATTGGGTTTGCAAGAATGAGATCATAATAATCCTAGTGCCAAAAAAGCCCTGAAAATGCTACCTACTTGAGCTTTCATAAATATATACAGGCTTCAATAACCCTAAATCTAGATTTAAACAATCTCAGCTCAGAATGTGAATAGTTTAAAGTCCAACGGACACTTTCAGCAAGATGTGCATCAAAAAATACCCACCTACTGCCTTCCATTTCTCACCTCTTCATGGCACTATTACTGAATTACTTATCTTAAGCTGACAGCAACTGGATAATGTTGTGCAAGAGATATATCACAAGATCTTGTTACACCCCTAGAAACAAGAAAAGCTCTTACTGCTGTTTTATAGAGAAAGTGAAATGGTCAAAATGTTATTTCTTCTCTGGTCCAATACCAGTGAGCCCAGAGAAACTGGGTCACACTCCAACCCCTTCCCTTTTTGAATTTCTGTGCTTCTCGCTTCCTCTGTGTCATCCACCCTCTCACCTCTCTCCAGCCCAGTCACCCGGTCCACACTCCACATCCGCTCTAGCCGTCGGTGCTGCTTGCCTGCCTCTCTGGACGTACTCTCCAGGTCCAGTGACCCCTGGCTACGTGAAGGGGCACCACTGCATGAGTCGCAAGCAAGCCCGCTGCACTCTGCTTCTCCTTTCGAGCCGTCACCAAGGCTACGGATATTGTGGGCGCTGACGGAGGTCTGCAGTGGTGGTTGGGATAGGTGATGGTGATGATGGGCGTGGTGGTGGGATGCGTGATGGGAGTGGGATCCTGCAACCACTTGCTGCTGTTGGTGACTACTGCTACATCCGCTTGCCCCACTGATTCCACCACTGCTAGAGGAAGCATTTATTCCAGAGACGGTGGTGTGGTGGTGGTGGTGATTGCAGTGGTGAGTGTGGCTACAACTGCTGATGCCACGACTGCTGCTCGAGCGGATGTACTGGGTTGGAGATGAGGAGGCAGAGGATGGGGAGGTGGAGGGCTGGATCGGGCCACCCCTAGACCCTACCCCACCACTCCCCGACTTCTCCTTCAGGATGTCCAGTTCTAGGCTCTCTTTGCTGCCCCGGCCACTGCTCATCAGCATACCGTGCTGGGAAGAGATGGTGTACACACGGGTGCACTCAAAAGACGTCTTCTGGTCCTCCTCTGCTGTGAAGCTATGTTCAAGCGAGAGACAAGTTGGCTTGGTAGAAATGGTGATAGATGGGAGAGGAGGCTGGATTAAGCCCAGCTTTTCCTTTGCTAGGATAGGATCTGGTTTGTTCATACAGCCTTTAGCAGAGGTGCAGGGAGGGAGGTGAGTGTTATTGTTGAGTCCAATCGTGTCTCTTGGCGACTCTGGATCAGGACCGACCAAGGTTTCACACAGAAGATGAGCTACAATGTGAAAGAGGGAGATGAACATAGAAGTATGAGTATAACTTAACCATAAAACCACTTAAGATGAAGAGTAGGAAGTAGAAAAAGAAGAAGCTTAGGATGGTACAGCAGATACACCAACATCATCTCCTCCCTGTGGTTGTCAGCGGTTGTACTGACACACCAGTGTGCACAGCCTGGCATTTCCATAGAGGATGAGGTGAAACAGGTGGAGGAAGGATTAAAACCTCAAAGGAAAACACAGCAGAGGATAGAGGGATGGACAAATGGCAGGACGACAGAGACGCTGACCTGATCCGTTTCGGTTTTCAGGGTGTGTGTGGGACAGGTACTCTCCAAATGCTCATGCTGCTCTGTGGGGATACACAAACAACGACATACACACACAGAGGAATTAATTCATGGGTTGGAGGGGAAGGATGAGCGGGAGACAAGACAAAAGGGAAGAGGAGAACGGAGAAAAAGGGCAAGGGAACTATAAATTATAATCCTAATTGCCTTCTTTGTAGGCTTGTGCCACCCACAGATTAAGATATGGCAGTTTTATCTTCCCTCTTCAGCTAATCTTAGTCTGAAACAGAGACAATGAGACAGCAGGAGGACACAGAGTGAAGGGAAATTTTTACTAGATGTAATTTCACAGTATGACCTCAGTTTGCGTTGGTGGATTTACTGCAAACAGGCAAGTGCGTTTGCATGTCTGACTGTCCATGTGTCAGGCAAAATCCTCAAACTTGACAGCAAAGTGAAGACATAGTGCTCAGAGATGTGCTGAAAATAGATGGGGAGAACTCCATAACCACTCTGCTGTGCTGGGTGCATAATGGCATGTTCTCTTCATATTTGCTTTAGGCTACTTCTAATTAGACATAAAAAGCTGCTGAAACATGTCTAACAAAATACATCTAAAACCTAAAATTACAGCGCTTTTCATCTTTTAATATAACCAGTTCAGTCTGGCACCGAGATGCCATCAGACTGCTTATATTTCTGCAGTGACTGTGGGAAATTGGAATGAAATGAAAAAAAGAAAAGAAAAGAAAAAAACCCCCAGAATTTCTACAAAGGGTTCTGCATCTGAAGGATAAAACAACATGGAGGGAAAGAGAACAACTTGGCATGCACTGCTTACCCATATCAACATTTAAGTTATGGTCATACCACTCCTATTGCTTAAAGTTCTTTTCATAAGGTATCATACAAAACACTGGAACAAAAGAATTTCCTTCAACTGGCTGCTTGGTGAGGATTGCCCTCAGCCTCAAAGACCTGGTTCTTCTAACCAAAGATACATTATTAAAACACCAGTGGAAAAATGAAGAAAACTGGAGAGCAATTATACAATAAGGAAGATTTGATTATTGTAATGCTCACAAAGATTATCCAATTGCTTTTTGAGAGGCGTATTATTATTTTTATTTATTCAGACTTTCATTCCGTATATACAGGTTTCATTCTATATATTCAGGTTTCATTCCATATATTCAGACTTTCATTCTGTATATTCAGACTTTCCATATATTCAGGCTTCTGAATATATATAAAATAATTTCCTGAACAGCAACCCTGCAAGGACAAGTGATAGATGAACTTCACACAGCTGGCCTTTTTAATACTCTTCCATTCACTTTGTATTTCACATTTATAGATTATCAGCTCTTTCTGATACTGTTCATAGTTTGGCATATCTGAGGGAATGATGCATGACAAAGATACTGGATGTTTTATCTCGTTTTGTCTACTAATTATTTTGAATCCCTGATCACCACAATGTCAGATAGTTAGTAGTTAGCTACTTCCACAACATAGATTGAATAAACAAGTGTTTGTCATCAGCCCAGTTTATTTGCTCAGTTTGATATTAATATGCAGGACTTTGTCTTGTTCATAATGTCAAGTATAGATTAGCAACTGTCTGACTTATTTTAGACCCTTAACCCCACTTTAAAACAGCTTCTTAAGCATTAGCATTGCTTAATATGGTATCTCTAAAAAAATGATGATTTTATGAACGACAAAAAACAAATGACAACACTTCCAAATTAGTCTGAAGAAATGGTACAGGGCATACTGCTTGTCAAAATACCACACGAACACACAATGCCTTTCCTTTAAAAATTTGTTTAAAGCATCATTTATACCTGCTAACGTCTGTATCTTTCCTGCAACAAGTAATGCTTCCACGGCCACTAAGCCACACGTTGAAATGTCTCTACAGCAATTTTCAGTATTAAGGTACTCTGATTTCCACAGATTTCTGTTGAAACTGCTGTACATTCGCTGGTCTTGTCTTATATTAACCCACATATATTCCCCATAGAGTTTTCACATGGAGGCATATGGAGGCTCTGAAGCAATCGATGATAGCAATAGGCTTGACAACTAAGCTGATTGTATGTTGCTGTGAAAGGTAGGCTCCTGCATTTCAGATATAAAATTAAATAATCTTGAAATCACCTTCATCAGAAATGTTGGTCACTTCAACCTGCATGATTCAGACTATCTTCATTATTTCCCTTGTGGTTGCCTAAAGGCCAATCTCATGGGAGGAAAATGTAGTTACTATCTCTCTGACACATTGAGGGCAAACACTTACTGTATTAAGATGCAGGTTTTGGACTTTTTGGCTCTTTTTGATGTTTCACTTTCTTATGGTGTCTTATCTTATTGGTAATTTTGGCTTAAAGCTGGGATGATTTAACATTTTTGTACTGTTAATTTTGTATATCCACAGCATTTCTCAATGGCCAAGCAAACTAAAACAGCATATCAAGTGTTCCACTAATGTATTAACCTTAGTGTTACGTCCTCTATCAAGATACAGAGGCAATGCCAGTTTTGTTAAAGAAATTAAATAACAAAACAAAACAATTGTTCATTTGCAGCTTGAACAATTTTAATAACCTGATATGTTCACAATGCCAGTTAAACTTTCAAAGCCTAATTTACTAATCATGAGCAGGAACTGATTTTCAAATGTTTGAAAAGTCATTAAAGTATACCCGTTTGAAGATCATATACAAGTTGTGTTTTCACTTGTAAATCAATATTACCAGGACAAGTCGAGAAACACGAAGGTGCGCCAAACACCAAAAGGCTTTTGTCAACTAGTGGTGCCTTTTGCAACACAATACCTATTAAATAAGAGATTAAAAATGAAACTGATGCTGCATTTTTTTAGTGGAATAGTGGAAATACAAAGAGGAAACTACTACCCCAGCATATTGATTAGTTGCAATGGTGAAAAATTGAGGAATTAGCAAATGCTAACTCCTAAGTAGGCTGCCTGTAACCACCATCTGACAAGTCGTCTTGTGAGCCTGAGGTAAAAATTCAACACTAACCACAACTCTTCTACTGCGTTTGATTTATTTTTAGTAATAACTTGGAAATGGAGATGATGCCACATCTGAGTTGAGCTTTTTCTTGTTGCAAGTTGGTAAATATGTTGAATTTGGTCATTTTTGCGGTCAGTGACAACAGGCTAAATACGATTAGTGAGTCAAGCAGATAACAACATACACTATATTGCCAAAAGTATTTGCTCTTCTGCCTTCACACACATAAAATGGATTCCATTCTTAATTCATAGGGCATAATAGGATGTTGGCACACTCCTTGCAGCTATAACTGCTTCAACTCTTCTGGAAAGGGAAAGGGTTAAAATTGGTCAATTTATGGGAATTTCTGTTCTTCTAGATGAACATTTGAGAGGTCAGATACTGATGTTGGATGAAGAGGCCTGACTTGCAGTTACTACTCCTATTTATCCCAAAGTTCTTCTGTTGTGTTGAAGCTTAGACTGAGTTTGTGCCAGTCAGGTTCTTCCACATAAAACTCATTATTGTCTTTATGGACCTTGGTTTGTACACTGGTGCACAGTCATGTCAGAACAGAAGCTGGCTAACTCAAAACTGTTCCCACAGTATCTAAGCATGCTGAAGCAATAAGAGTCCCTTTCACTTGAACTAAGAGCCCAGCCCTACTCCTGAAGACCAGCCCCACACCAAAAGCCCATCTGCACCAAACTTTACACTTGACACAGTGCAGTCAAGCAATAGCCATTCTCTTGGCAGTTGGCAAACCCAAACTTGTCCACTGGATTGCCAGGAAGTGGCATAATTCGTCACTCCAGAGAACATGTCTCCATTGCACTACAGTTCACTGGCAGGGTGATTTACAACACTGCATCTAACACTTTTTATTTTACTTGGTAATGTAAGCCCTTGAGCAGCTGCTTGGCCATGGAAATCCTTTCCATGAGGTCTATTGTCAATTGTTTTTATTCAAAGACTTTAAACAAAATGTGAACAAATGGAAGCTGTATGTTGAGGTTGAACTCTGGGTTGATAACAGATGTTAAAGTTTCGAAGTCAGCATTCTTAATTTAGGGGGTGCTGTATTTGTTCCTTCCAACCTGAAAGATTAAACAGAATGCACCATTAAACCTGATCATGGGGAGGAATGAGAAGAGGAAGGGGGTGGGCAGTCATCAAATGATAATTACATAGTTAGTTGTGGTTGATATGACGATGTTAGATCATGAAGAATTAGAATGTGTTGACGATGTGCCAAATCAATGAGATTCTCTATACTGCACATTCTGTCCATTGATGTTTTCAGTTTTGAGACAAATTTGTTTTATTATCCTTCTTTTCCTTCAGCTTCATAAACTAACTTTTATGTAGCAAGATGACGTTTTGTACATTTTAAAGAAAAAACAAGTTTTATATTTTGAATATTTTTTTAAATACCCTTTTTTATCATTATTTTCCTTCCCAGTGACCAATTTAATAAGATGTCTATCAGTAAGTTCACTTTATGGGAATTGACTTTGGAACAATACATCACAAAGCAATCTATCCATTACTCTGCTGTCAAACTGACTGTCCTTAATTCAAACTACAATTATGCTGAAACCAACAACCCATTATGATTAGATTTGCAATCATGTAATTATTTTCTACAATAAAAATAAAAATAAAGACATACAATTTAGAGACTCGGTCGTGTACTGAAGATTTCCCCTGAAGGATAATCTATAAGAGTTCCCCTCCTGCCTGCCAGCAGGTTCAATTATTGAAGATTGTCCAGACCAGTAAGTACACAGGTCAAACCTACACACTGAATCACAGATAGAGCAATCCAGCTGTTAAAACAGACCCTATTAACATTTATGGTCCAGTTTCCATGGGTTTCAGAGCTTTTTATGTAAACTCAATTACAGAACCTTAAATCATTGAATTTTATGTGATAGACCAACAGAAAGCAGAACTTAATTGTGAAACGGAAAGGGAATGCTTGATTGTCAAAATATTTCAAAAACAAAAATCTGTGATGTGAATTTATATTGAAACCACTTTACTCTGATAACTCACAAAAAAATCAAATCGCTTTCCAGATCACATCGTCAGTAATAAGAGTGAAATCGAATCTTAGTATCTATCCAGTTGTTCTGTGAAGGCCTTAGAGGTGTGTTAGAAAAAAGAACAAACAACACCCTGAAGACCAAACGGACACAGCAGGCAGGTCACAGAGAAAGCTGTGAAGGTTAAAGTAGAGTTGGGTTGGGCTATAACACATTATCTCAAGCTTTCAACATATCACAAAGCCCTATGAAATCTATCATCCAAAAATGAAAAGATCAAATGTGCTTTTGCTTATTGCAAACCTACCAGCACTCAGTCATCCAGTTAAACCAACAAGCTGGACAAGGAGAGCATTAATCGGAGAAACAGAGGGCAATGGCAACTCTGGAGAAGCTGGAGACAGCCACAGCTCGGGTGTGAGAATCTGTTGTATTAGTCATGCATGGCAAGAGCGGCAACAAGAAAACCCTTGTTAAAAGAACACCATAAGTAGTCTTGTTTGTAATTTGCCACAAGTCATGTAGGAGACACAGCGAACATATGGAAGAACCAAGAATGGCTTCCATACAAAAGACTATGAGTCAGAAAACTAATGCTGCACATCAGCCTGAATATGTATTCCAATTGGTCAAACATGGCGGTAGTAGCATCATGCTGTGAGGAACTCTGTTCTTCAGCAGGAAGAGGGAAGTTGGCCAGAATTAATGTGGAGACATGTGGCGTTACATGCCTAGTATGTTTACCTTGCAACAGGACAATGAGCCCAAATATATAGCCAGAGCTACAACGGCTTCACAATTATGCATTAGTTTGTAATGGTCTAGCACATAAAATCCTGATGAAATGCATTAAAGGTTTGTTTGCAATGTGACAAAATGTGGAAGACATCAACGGGTGTGAATACAAGGCACTGTATCATTGAGGCTGTCAATCACTAACAAAATAATATTTCACAAAACCCCAAAACTCATTTAGTAAAATTGAAACGTTGCAGCATGAAATGATTTCGCTGGACTTTTTCCAATCCATCTTATTCTGTTTTCTTGCACTGCAGGCAAAAATTAAAAAGTTTTCCAATGCTTATTAAATTCTTTTGTCTCCTCCTCTCCTAATGGGGATGACAAAAGTGAATAAGACTGATATAGTTTAGTGGCGACATAATAGGGACTGAGAAGCTTTGCATGTGCTGCAACACCCTTAAGATTCCTTCGCTACCAGTCTAAAAATAGAGCGCCATGTAGCTGCAAGGCTGCTCTGCTGCATCTTCTCTGAAATATATAACTTCCAGTGTTGTATAATGATGTTCTGTGTGAGTGAATGAGTGTTTTCACAAGTTGAGTGTATGTACACAAGTTTCTGATTACATCGAGAGACTGACACACCAATTATTACTGCACAGGGTTGAGGTAAAAGGGGTGTTAGCTCTAATGATTACGTCTCCCTTAGAAGGTTTCAGATTCATTTTGTCCTCCCATTTCTTCATTCAACACACTGGATTCTGATTTAAATTCCCAAACAATACTGCAAGAGACTCACCTCATCCATTATACATGAGAAGAATTGGAACCTCTCTCAGTCTAACTATTAAAGGAACCTCTGTCTGTGTTGAGTTGTCTGAGGCTTCTGTTGTCCTTCATATATG
The DNA here is from genome assembly GCA_014839685.1 of Anableps anableps. NCBI lineage: Eukaryota > Metazoa > Chordata > Actinopteri > Cyprinodontiformes > Anablepidae > Anableps > Anableps anableps. The sequence goes on from CM026081.1 coordinate 11,646,463, forward strand.
GTTTGGGAGCACAGTATGCCAGGTGTGTGACGAAGCAGAAGGGAGACACACATATAAAAGAGAAAAATGGAAGAGGAAAAGGATGGGCGGGCGGGCGGATATAAAATTTGCCCTGCATGCTCTCGGACATGTGATAGGGGTTTTAAGGAGAAACGCCTCAAGGAGGGGGGATTTCTGAGAAGGAAAAGGAGTGCGCTTAGATAAATTGGGGACATATTACCAATGAAAGCTTGAGTAAACTTGGGGAAACTGAAGCAGATGGAGAGCTCAGTCAGCACATCGGAGATCCAAAAGATAAACAAGACAACAGAGTCTTATCTCCTTCTAGTGGGAAAAAAGAATCACTTAAAGCCAAATGAGTCCTACGACTAAAATCTTTCATTTATTTAACACTTCAACAGCATATATGTTTCTGTACAATCTAACTTTCAAAGCATGATTTACAACTGCTTTTCACAGAATAAAATCCTATGAATCTAATAGAGACAGTAGATGGAGTAGGAAGGAAGTTCAGTGCCCTGGATTTGGTTTAGATTAGATTTTCTAAAACTGATGGAATAACCAGAACTATTAAAAAGAAACATTTACCTGTGATATTTACAGTTGAAACCAGAAGTTTACATGCACTATATAAAAAGACGCATATGCATTTTTTGCACACTGACATGAAATCAGAATAAACTTAAGGATAAAAGATTAAATACACTAAGATTACTATCCCTTTAAACAATTTGGGACATTTGATGTCATGTCTTTGGAAGCTTCTTATAGATTTATTGATAACATCTCAGTTAATTAGAGATACACCTGTGGATTGTAATTTAAGGCACACCTGAAACACACTGCTTCCTTCTGTAACATCGTGGGAACGTTGAAAAAAATCAGCCAGCATATCAGGAAGAGAATGGTGGACTTGCACAAATCTGGTTCATCCTTGAATGAAATTTCCAGGTGACTAAAGGTGCCTTGTTCATCTGCACAAACAATTATGCACGAGTACCAAGAAGATGGGAATTTCCAGCCATCATATCGCTCAGGAAGGAGACGGCTTCTGTGTCCCAGAGATGAACATGCTTTGGTCCGAAATATGCATATCAACCCTAGAACAAAAGCAAAAGACCTGGTGAACATGCTGGCTGAAGCTGGTAAGAGTGTGTCATTATCCATAGTGAAACAAGTACTGTATCAACATGGGCTGAAAGGCCACTCTGCCAGGAAGAAGCCATTACAGGAAGAAGCCATAAAAGAAACACGAAAAAGCCAGATTAATGTTTGAAAAATGCACACAGGGACAAATACCTTAATTTCTGGAGACATGTCCTGTGGTCTGATGAAACCAAAAATTGAACTGTTTAATTGTAACAATGGTCATTATGGCTAGAGGACAAAGGGGGAAGCTTCCAAGCCTGACAGCACCATCCCAACTGTGAAACATGGAGATGGCAGCATTATGTTGTGGGGTTGTTTTGCTGCAGGAGGGACTGGTGCATTTCACAAAATAGATGGCATCATGAGGAAAGAACATTATGTGAAAATACTGAAGCAATATCTCAATGTTTTCCTCTTACAATTAACTTGTATTTGCACAAGTTCTTTATTCTCTGCACTTTTATAATACTTTCTGATGTCTATTCAGAAGCTGTTCTCAATCATGAGATGTCTGAGCCTTTTAGAACAAAACCTGCATAATTCCTGTCAATGAAGCAAGTCCTTAGATTAAATGGCTTCCCAATGACTCATGCAGGCATTTTTATATCCCCAGCATCTAACAGCAGAAAGCTGCCAATCAATAATTATGTTTTATTTATGTGAGCATTATATAGTTAGGGTATAGTGTTAACTACTGAAACACTTTATCTTTGGTTAAAATAATCACTTATGCAAAATTATAATATACTTTTCATCAATGGTCTGATTATATTCATGTGACTGGAAAAGAAATGGCAAAAAATTCCAAAAGGCACAGATCTGAATTTACGGGCTTCACTTAGCACGTTAAATGATAAAGGTTATGACAGAACAATTGGAAAACGACTAACTTGCTGTAGGGATTTGCTGAAAAAAACTCTAACTTCTAAGGAGAATATGGTAGCATATAAAACAGCAAATCAGCAAAAAAAAAAAAAATCATACCAACTGTCAAGTATGGTGGTGGAGAAGTGATGGTTTGGGTTTGTTACACAGTCACATGACCCAGGTATCTTGCAGTTATTCAGTCATCTGTAAGCTCCTCTGTAGTATTCTGGAGTCTAATGTAAGCCCTTAAAGCAGGTCAAGAAACAGGATAGTGATCTCAAATAGCAAATCTACAAAGTACTGGCTGTGTACTGATGTTGCAATGGCCCAAAGTCTGGACCTCAATTAAAGTGACATGCTTGGACCCTGAAGGAGCTATCCGGAAATGAATGTCTGCTGCCTTGGGGTAGCTTTCAACAAAACTTTCTACAATTCCATAAGAAATAGCAACAGTGAGAATAATTATGCCTTTGTTTGATAAGTGAAATGAGTCAGACACACTTAAACACACTTGACCTCTTATGAACTGTTTGCAACAATCTTCTCTATTTATTTCAAAGAGCTGTTAAAAACAGACCTCAGCACTACAGCTTTTAAAAGATTTGGAACTATACATCACCAGATATAGAAAAATAGCAGAAGTGTATCAAATTATGTTTTCTTTTTTATCCTTATTTGCTTTCTGTTTACAAACAGAAGAAGGACGCATATTTGTTTTCCCATGCCACTTTATCCGTTGTTTGGCTTTTTTCTCGAATAGTTTTTAGTTCTTTAAGTTTTTCTGCTGCTGTTCCCGCTCACTTTTTCTGAATTGTTGTTTCATGTGTCATGTTCAAACTATCTAAATGCGTTCTTATCCAGTTTGATATGCTTCAAGCAATAGCTCCATGCAATAAAAGAAGGAGAGACTCTTCTTGGTCTGAATATCATCAGAAGTGATGTGATACCTCCCTTGGGTGTTTCTTTACCATAAACAAGAAGCTGCTAAAAAAAAGAAGTTCCTTATTCTTAATGCTCCTTAATCGAATTCTTCTCTCAGAAGCTCTAATTGAATCGGGTCTCCTACAAACACACACATGCAGAGCAGCATCTGTGCACTAATGTGCGCAGCAAGGGTGTTGAGGACCTGTTGAGAGGCTTGTCGCATAACTTAGGGGGTCGATGGGACTTAATGGGTCTCCAGAAAGTGCAGTGCATTATGGGATATTTGATCAGGGAGCTGGTGGAAATGTCAGCACACTTGTAGCTGAAAGTATCTACCCTATCACATGAAGAATTGAGTGATTCAGTCAATTCATACATATATTAATGTGATCGTGATAAATGTAAAGTAATTTGATATTTATATACGTTGCGACAGGAAGATCAAACCCTGCAGATCTGTTTACTGCACTAATATGGAAGGGTTGCTGCATGAAATACATAATATATGAGCTTAATTAGGTAATTATGGCCTTTATTAGGCATTTGAACTGGAAATAAACACTGATTGGATCAAAATACCAGCAGACTAAACATCAGATTAACTGTGGGTATTGTATTTTGTTTGCCTATTCATGGAAAATACACCTGGCTCTGTGTTTTTGCGACTGAGCTACTGCTTAATTTTGAGTCCTCTTGGGTTTTTATTTATCATAGAAAGTACACTTGGCTCAGATTTTCTATTTTTCTTTCCAGGAAAATGTAATTTACTGAGCAGGATCTCCTGCCATTAATTTAGTATTCTCTTTTTGTTTTTCTTAATCATTGAAAGTACACCTGGTATAGTATTTTTGTGTTTAACAGTTCTTCTTTCCAACACTGGGTAATTTACTGATTAATTGCAATAATGAAGTATGTATACTGCCATTGTTTTTCTTCTCCATTAAAAGTCATCCTGGCTCATTGCTTTTGTGCTTAGCTGCATCTTTTTCCATGACTTAGTCATTGAATGAGCTATCTCCGCCTTCCATTCTCTTAATTCTCACTTCATAGAAAGTACACCTGGTTTAGTGTTTAGGTGTGTCTGTTGTTCCTCCCCATTGAAACAACTGCTGACTCAGTACTTTTAGGGACCGATTCCTCTCCACTATCACCACATGCTTGGTTATGATGAGTGATTGCTGGAAAGCCAAAAACTTAAAGCAACCAGCTGCTTTTCCTTAGATAGATCACTTTTTACCAGTTGGAAATAAATGATGGACTAAATTCAGCTGTTCTATATTTAACCGGGATTGAACTGGAGTGTACGTAATTAGATCTGCACCAGACTGAAGGATTAGATTGCACTGGAATAAATTGGATTGATTAAACTTGAATTCAGGCTGAAATGGAGAATATTTAGTTGGATATGAAATTGACTAGTTTGTCTTGTAAAGCGTCTTAACGCATGAATTCCTGTAAATGGGTTCTCCACAAATAAACTGAACCTAATTGTATCTATTGGAAGCAATAAAACTAAAACCCTCAAACCAACCTATGAACACGTAAATGACAGATTTTGTGTTTTTTCCTAAATGTTTGATTTTGTTTACATATATTACACTTTGCATGCCTCCAAATGGTTGCTTTTGAATGTTCCCAGGGCTTTGACAGATTGTAGCAAACATTGTTTTCCTACCATTTTCTTGGAATAATTTACAAAACGTTCTTTAACTAAAAACCATCACATCCAATAATGAATGTCAAGATTATCATGTCAGTTAGCCATGCCATTCTGTTTTAATATGTATTATATACTTGTTTTATTGACATCTGATTTGTGTGACTGCTACTTTAGTCAGGTCTTTGTGGTTAAAAAGATTTCTGAACTCAATGGGACTTTCAGGTTAAATAATAGCATAAATTTAAAAAAAAAGATTAATAAAATGTAATAATGCTCTTTTTTGTATTTTTCTATTACAGCCATAATTGGCACAACTAACAACAATACAGTACTTATAACCAAGACACAATACCTGCCATACCTTATAAAATGTCTTTAGCAGAAAATAGAAACAAAGAATCTTCAAGACTTAAAATGTCACTAAATGTACAATATTGTTCCACACTGGAGATTTATAATACATACTTATGTGTTTGTGTTGTATTAAGTGGTCTTTATAATCAGCAAGTTAAATTTGTTATTTATTTTTAGAATGACAGTAATTTGAAAATGAATAGGCTCAATTTCAGAGTCAAAAAAACAAAAACCAGAGCACAGCTGGAGCCCTCATTTTCTCACACTGCAATCAACCAAATTCAACCTCATTCAACAGACTTAAAGCAATAATTACTGCTTAATTGAAGCAGAGAGGAGTGAAAGAAACAGAGTAGGATAAATGTCTTAGAATGATTTTCTACAAATGAGGATGAACAAATCACACGTATATAAAAACTGTTTATAAAAATGTATCTTTACATAAACAGAAAGAAGACCACACATGAAAATTTTTTTTTAAATCAAAGCTGGTAAGTGGAAGGCAGAACAAAAAAGTTATGTAATGCTTTTGGGTTTGTGACTGCAGCCCAACAACAAAGTCAGCCAGGTGGCTGACCTGCATAAACTAAAACATAATATTTCATTTGCATCCCTCTGTTAAAGCCAGCCCTTTCATCTCTCATGCCATTTTTCACAATCTCACAGCTTCATGAACCCTGTTGTCCTCCACCATTCATCCAAACCACGACACAGCTCTCCTCTGAGGGAGATCAAAGCGCTTGTTTTCTCACTCAGGAGAACTGAATTTAGGTGTGTAAATAAGATGTAACCTCTCTCTTGTTTTGGCTGATCTGCTTCATAATCACAGATACATAAATGTGCATAAAATTACACACATTAAGCCATGTCCTCTTGAGTGTTTTCACTCTATGGCTGAAAATATTGTAATTCTCATTAGTTTATTTCCTCAAATGAGCCTCCATATGAAGACAAGCACTTTGTAATTGCTTGGTATAATAATCCTGATGAGTGCTTTTTAATCTGGTACACCATGCTGACATAACAGTGGGAATGACAGCATCAGTATTCTCACCACTTTGTTTCAGAATTAAACCTATTAAAAACTATTTAGTGGACTGGTGATCAAACTGCAGATCAAACCACAAACTCCAGGGCTGAGCAGTAAAGTACATGTGCAAAAATCTTTAACTACTGAAGTGAGCCAATCCTGACAGACTTTTCTGTTTCCATCCATCCATCCAGCCAGCCAACCACCCAGCCAGCAAAACTCTCCAGTTCATTCTGGTAGCTCCTAAGACTCTCTGGGTTTGTCTTGATGTCGTCTTTAAATGGGACAAGCTCAGAAAACCTCCAAAGGGAGGTACCAAGGAGGCCTCCAGACCAAATGCCGCTACCACTGACTTATTTCAATATGAAGGAGGAGCAGCTTTACTCGAAGGTCCTTATGGTAAAGGTATTTGGTATATACAGTTTTTGATAATACTGAAAGCTTATTTTAAGGATGAAGCAGCAGATATTATTCAATAATTTTCTCACTTTGCAAAAACAGTGAAAAGAAAATGCAGAAGACTCACTATTGCACGTGTGTATTCTCAGGTACAGGTACCATACTTTTCAGTCAGTATACGTTAAGCTATTGCTGATGTATGTCCAAATGAAGAGGATCAGACAAACTTTGTGGTATATTACCTTGTTAATTAACTGGTTTCACCTTCTCTGAGCAGACTCACAGACTAACTAACTATAGTGTTACTGGTTGCAGATGTCCTACTTTCTAGGTTCGCTGGTGAAATTATTGAGATAGGCCTGAATGAAGCACTGAAATGACGCTCGCTACATGATGACCGCAGACTGGTTTATCATCAAATTGTTGTTATCACAAAAGTGTGAAAAAATATTTTGATGCAATTTTTTGTCAATATCAAACACCCCTACCCTCTGGAGATAAGCTCCTTATCTCATCTCTAAGGCTGAGCCGTCCTGCTCTAAAAAGGATGATCATTTCACCCACCCACATGATTTATAGACACCATTCAACTATAAACAGTTTTCTAAGTCTGGAATCTCTTCTTTTATGCTGCACTTCTTCACTTTCCTTATTTTCTAACCACACATTATACAGTATACTATTATGGTTAATTGCAAAACAACAAATGAAACAGCCAGTAAAATATAAAACCAAATATATAAAAGATGTTCAGAAAGTCTCAAAACACAGCTTCAAGATCATTTTTAAAATTTAAGAATAAACTCTGGCTCGTTTCAAGCGCAGTATCAAGAAATAACAGATAGTTTAAACCTTTGGTACTGTCAGTACCAGCTGTTAACTAAGACATTTCAAAACCATAGAGTAGTAAAAGATAACCAAGTTGTAGTAAAAGAGTAATTATGAATTCAGAATTAAGTGCTAGTATCTTTGCAGCTTAAGATCAGATTTCTTAAGAGATCATAAGATTCAGATGAGTATCTATGACTGCAGTGCCTTCCAATATTCATAACCCTTGAGCTTTTTCAAATTTTGACACATATTTCATTGTGATTTTATATGATAAACCAATCAAAAATTTAGCATATTAGTAAAGTACAAGGAAAAAAAATCTGCAAAATCTGGCTTTCAAGCGTATTCAGTCCCCTTGAGTAAACGCTTTGTGGAACAACTTTCTGCTACTGCTATGAGTCTTTGGGGGATGTCTCTACCAGCTTTGTACTTCTGGAGACTCAAACATTCGCCCCTTCTTTGTTGCAAAATAGCTCAAGCTCAGTCATATTTGACTGAAAGCATGTATGAGGATCAATTTTTGTCTTGGCACAGATTCTTAGATCTGGACTTTGACTAAGTCATTTTAACACATGAATATGCTTTGATCGATACCATTCCATTGTGACTCTGGCTTTATGTTCAGGGACATTGTCCTCCTGGAAGGTGATTCTCTTTCTGTGCAACAGTTTTTCTTCCACGAATGCCTTGTATGTAATTTCACCCATCTACCCACAAATTCTTACCAGCATCCCTAGAGCACAATGCAACCACCATGTTTCACGATGGGGTTTGTGTTTTGGTTGATATGCAGCGTTAGTTTTCTGCCACATACGGTGTTTTCCTCATAATTTCCAAAATTTTAAAGCTTGGGATATTGTTTTATAACCTAATCTTGGCTTAAACTTCTCCAGAACTTCATCGCTGATCAGATTTTTGTGATTATTGGTCTTTATGATGTTGTTTGTTTACTAATGCTCCTCAGCAAGCCTGAGGCAGTGTTGTCCAAAGTCAGTCCTCAAGGGCCGGGATCCAGCATGTCTTAGTTCTCTCCCTGGTTCAACACACCTGGATCAAATGATGGCTTGTTAGCAGGCCTCTGCGGAACATTGACATGCTGAGGAGGGAGTTGCTACCACCAGGGAGAGAACTAAAAAATGCAGAATGCTGGCCCTCGAGGACTGAGTTTGGACATCACTGCTCTATGGCCTTCACACAACAGCCATATTTAAAGACACGAGGACTCTGTTTACTAAATAGGTGACTTCACCAGTCGATTTGTTTTGCTGGATTTTTATTTAGGGGCACCAGAATTAAGGAGCTGAATACAAGTGCATGCCACACTTTTCAGATTGTTTCAAAACCTTCGGAAAACTATTTCACGTCCACTTTACATTTATGCACAACTTAGTAATGCTGCTGTATCACATGCCAGCTGAATAAAACACGTTGAAGTTTAATATGTGAACACCTGCTCAATGAGAGCAACCTGCTAGCTGCATGCATCAAAGTGGTGCACAGACCACACGCTCCCCTGAAGGCGTACAGATAAAACCAAATCTGGGTTTAGCTACGTGCCACACACAGGCACCGAGGGAATGACGTAATATCACATCAGCCCACATCTGTGGACTCTGCACAGCTGAAGGTCATTCATCGACTGAATTACAATCACATCGATCTTGTTATGAACTCCCCCTCTGGTGCAGGCATGCTTGATTTTATAGACAGGATCGAGGCTATCCCGTCTGTCATACATGAACACACAGCCACACGTGCTTTGCAGCTCCAACTCATAGCAGCGCTGAACGCAGCACAGCGCGGGATGGATACAGCCTGCAGAGATGTTGGTCCTTCCTCTGCGCGCTGTTGGATGTACTTTCCGTTTAATAAAAAAAATATTTATTCTTTTAGTAAAACAGGGGGGCATTGACGTATTCAGACGGGTTTCTCATCCATCCTCGTTGTTTTTGATAATTTACAACCTCTGCAGTCCCTCTCTGTTCCTGACTCAGGTAACTGACAGAGAAAGGTGATAGGCGCATGACGGCGTTGATTTTAGGAGATGGATTGATTAATTGACAGCTGATTTGGATTTGTGGGTGTGAAAGGCAGCCTCATTTAGCCTTGTTAAGGTATCTTCTAAGTGAGAATGCAAAAAGGATTCCTGCGAATCCCCGCTTTGCTTCTGCATGACTTTGGTTATACAATGATGCCTCATTCAGAACAACATGGACATGCAAGCATCATCTTCCTTCCCATTCAGACTGGTTAGAGCTCAGCCTCAGCAGAGTATAAGGAGGCATCTACGTGTTTATATTATAAATGCGTTGGGGAGATAGCGCTGAGAGATTTAAAGCACTTGCCCGATCAGCCGCACGCCTCGGGGCTACAGACGGGACAAAGCGCACGGGGCGTCTCTGCGCACTGCAAAGCAGGCTGGTTGTACCCCCCCGGATAGCGCAGTGGTCATTCATCAAATCACCCAAATGTCATACCTGCACGCTTGGCCACACACGCCAAAAAAAAAAAAAAAAAAAAAAAAAGCTTCCCTTGAGGTGCAATCAGAATCAATGAAAGGTGGATACCTCCAAGGATCACTCACCTAACTTTTGCTGCCACAGAAGATATCGCATCGTTTCTCAGATTCTTCCTTTTGGACACGGCAGTTCCCATGCTGACATGGAAACGACGCAGGCGGGAAAAGTGGTCATTCCAAACGCTCGGAGGAATGCGACAAGAACGAGATAAGCGTGCTAAAAACAGAAAAGTTGGAGGCAAATCCGGGATGATGGGTTTCACACACGCGTCTGCAGAGAGAAGAGACGGACGGTGTACTCCTCCTCTCTGCTTTCTGCTTGTTTCTCCGGGTTTGAGCACGTACTTGGGGTAGCTCAACAGCTGTGGCTGAAAATACACACGCAGACACCCCTCTGCTCTATCCCTCTCTCTCTCTTTCATTGATCCAGAATCCACTCAGAGGATTGTAGGTTTTGGCGATATCAGCGTCATTCCCACGAACAGGAGCATGGGGGTACTGGTACCATTCACCCAATCTCTGCTTTGGGATTTTTTTCCCCTGTTATTTATATATAGTGATTTTTTTTTTTTTTTTTTTTTTTTTTTTTAGGATGTTATGTAATCGGTCATTTGGGTTAAAGCCCACCACCCCTCCCATTCCTCCTCGTCTCACACACTCAGGCACGTTGAAATGGATTCTTATGAACAGAGACATACAACAGAAGGAGCAATGCAGTGCTCAAAACATGACAGAGCATCAAAACATGACACTTGCAGCTTTGGCTTCTGCTGTTTGATGGCTTCAAGATCAAATCAGTCGCAGAAAGAAAATTCAGTCTGTGGTGATGAAAATGATAGTATGCATTTCGCATGGAACACTTGATTACAGTATGGTGACAGATAATAATAATAACAACAAAATTGTATAATAATAATAATAATAATAATAATAATAATAACTATGCCAATTTGTAAAAAGTTGTGTTAGGAGGCCCAGAAAAGTAATACATTCCTTGACTCTGCAACTCATTCAGAGCAAGCATGTTGTGACAGTATGACCTGCCCCCCCTTTGGAGCCAGACCTGGTGGTGGCTCCATGGGCTCACCACCTGTGAGAAGGGCGAAATGGGTAGGGTGTAATATGGGATAGGCAGTGGTCGGAGGCTGGGACCTTAGGCTTTCGGGATGTGGAATGCCACCTCTCTGGTACAGTGGTGCTCCCAGAAAAATTTTCATGGCGGTGGCCAGTGGAAATTGTAGGGTGGCGCATCAAATTGATCCTCCTTGTGATAACACAGGTAGAGTTCAGCCTGTGGCTGTGCATTGATTTTTTTACTCATCATTTATGTATGTATTTATTTATTGGGTTTACATTTATGTCTTTATTGAAGAAGGTGACTGTACAGTTTGTATGAACTGAAAATGATTCAACAGTGGGGGGGCGGGGTCTTCTCTGGGGGATGGCCAGCAATTTTCCAGTGCTGGCTACAGAGCTCCCCAAGCCATACCCTTGGAGGGTGGGCGGGGGAAGGGAGGTCAAGGGTGTAATATGGTACAATTCACAGCATGGATGAGGGTGACAACTGATGAAACAAATGAAAAGGAACAATTCACATATGAATGTAAAATGTAAAAGTAACGGAACATTAACAATGGCATTTGCCAGCTTATGTAAGCAGAATTGTTCTCACAAGTGTTATTTAAAAAGGTTAAAAGTAATAATTACAATAATAGGAAGGATGAAGATAAAACTAATATGCAAACTAAATACTTCAGTGAGACAATGCAATCTGAAACGGAAAAATTCCAAATTGTTTATTCAAAATGGATTTTTTTCAGTTGTGTTTTACAAGATTTGTTTACAAATGATTATGTTTCAATCACAGCAGACATAGAACATACAAAATTCCTTTGGGGTCAAAAAACCAAATAATTAGGCAATTAGGCAACAACAGAAGGTCAAATGATTATCTGTTGACAAAAAAAAAAAAAACCCAGAAATTTTGCAAATAATATAAATAACAGATTTGATGCAAATTATTCCATTAAACACAGAGAGTGTGATTTTTTTCTGTAGTAAGCCCACTGCAACCTTTAAAGCAAGTGGGAGTCCATGTAGAAAAATGCAAGTCATAGAATTTTGAGGGAAGTATCTTAACAGCTAGACATCCATCCATCTATAATGTTCTGCTTTTCTGAGATTGGATTGGGAGGATAATTCATTATAGATTGTGATGCAAAGTGTTCAGTCCAAGTTAGTTACTGAAACCACCTCAGCTAGCTACTTTACATGTGGAGGAGCAGCAGCTCTACTTTGCTCTTCTCCCGATTATTAAGTCAGAGCCCAGTCGCCCTTCGGAAGAGGCTCATATTCAGAATATAATTCTTTCGATCATGAGTCATATCTCAAAACCACAGCTAAGGGTGAGAGCAAAGAAAGACCTGAAAATTTAGATTTTTGCTCTTTCTTCACCACAACAGCCCAGAGGAAACTTTACATTACTGCAGATGAGGCCCCAAAAAGTCTCTCCAGACTGCCTGCATCGATCACTCAGGAACATGACACCAAGACACTTGAACTCCTTTGCTTTTTCCAGTTGAACACCATGGATTCAGACTGAGAGGAGAGAAACCGGAATTTTTCTTCAAAAATATTGCTAGATGTAATGTTTTCTTTTTTTAGTGCCATGAAGAAAATAAACCTCTCAATGCTTCAAGTCAGAAAATACAGCCTCTGAGCAACAGAAATTCAAAATAGTTAAAGAAATCAATACTACTGTACTTTGAGACTTCAAATGCATTTACATAAAACTGTGCTCTGCACTCTTTATTATGCTCTAGAAAACTTGTGCAGCCGCGCCTACAGATTGATTTTTTTTCCCTAATTTAAAGAAGTATGTTGGCTGGAATCCCACTAGCAGTACAAACTTCGAAGACATTTAATGTCTCCATTCGGATGGATGTTTGTCACTGAGGTGTTTGCACACACTCACATATATGGCACATACATGCTTACGTCATATATACAGATGTAAGCTCATGCTGCAGTGGAATCAGCCATTAGCCTTCAAGCAACAGATCAATCAATTTGCAATCCACAGGTCATTTCTCCTGCAACTCAAATGTGCAAAGCGTCCTTGTTGTTGTTGCTGGTTTTTTCTTTTCGTCTTTGCAGTGCGTCCTTGTCCTGCACACACACGCAGATGGTCACTGTCACACACCTACACACAATAAGACAAAAGGAATGAGAATCAATAAATAAAGCAAAGCACCGCTGGGCTGGTGTGAGCTGCTGTAACCCATTAGGCAGTAAATAATTCCAGACAGCTCTGACTAGACTGAGGAAGAGTGTGCAGGCGGACTGTAGATGAGCACAACAGGAGGAGATATAAATGTTTGGAAAATGTATTGCAGAAAAGAATTCCTGCTTCAAGAAAAGTGATGGGAACAAATGCCATGAACAGACAAGAAAGATTTCAAGCATAAATGTGCAACATGGTTCTTCTAAAAAAACGAACACATGTACTATCATTTGTAATATCAATAATGTCTGTAGGATTTAATAGTGCAGAAACTGGGAAGGAAAAGTGATTCAAAAAAACCTCACAAATAAGAGGCAATAAAATGTGCAGGATGAGGAAAAAAACCTGTGCAGCCATAAATCCACATTTGCCCCAGGTAACTGGGTGTCTCTGCTGACCCTGGAACAGACTCTCCATTTGATTGATTGTAACGCAGATCAATATTTGAGTCAGTTACAGCAGTAGTCCACCAAGTGGTTGAAGGGGCTACATTTAAACTCCAGTCTCAAATCAAATTAAATTTTTTGCATTTGTGCAGAAAAAAAGTCTTCAAAATACGACAGTGGTAATGTGAACACACAGTGCACTAGATGTGATAACTAAGTGATTGCAATCTGTTATGTGAGCACTGTATTATTCCAAGTTTCAGTGAGTGCAGACATGGTAGGACTCACCACTCTAAACCATAAAGAGTTTTCATAACAAGTGTTCAGTGAAACATTTGAGACTTGCAGAGGATGACTCATGCTAAAATTGGTCATTCCTACTGGCATGCCCAAAGTGCTGAATTATGTGGCCTTCAGAGGAATTGCATTCAATATACTGCAGAGAGGCCCTCAGAAATTGGACTTTTTGCACATTTTACTACCCTGGCACCTATTTGTTGAGCACTTGTTCAAGAGTCAGAGAGTAATGGACTAGCAACACAGAGAAACACTCCTTAAAGAAGCTCTGCTGCAGCCAGATATCATACAGCCTTAATCAACCTGCAGATCCAATTACAATATTTTGTCCCATACACTTTTGTCCACCAAATGTTATTTGGTGAGGAACTCACTGGGACATTCAGAGGCCATTTCAAGGAGAGAAAGACTGTTGGCCGTGTAACTTTTCCAGCCAAATAGCTGCATGTCAAGATATTTCCAGCCAACAGATGGCAGTCGAAATTGCACCTGTTGAGGCCCAGATTCAGTACCTAGAGAGGGGTAGCACAACAGTCTGATTTGGGACCAAAGTAATGGATCTCCTTACCAGTTTTATTGTTGCAGTTCAGTGGTGACTAAGCTGATAGTAAAATTAAAAGATTGCTTTAAACAATAATCTGACAGGGGTATGAATAATATTGGCTTAACTGTAACTTTAAGCAAAACCTTTAGAGATAAAAAATAAGGAATTAACCTCATTGGTCTAACATGTTTCTTCTGACTTCTGTTTGTCTGTGGACTGGCCCACAGACAAACAGACAAGCAGATTGTCTGTGGAGGGGGCTAAAGATTAGGGTCATGGCAAAGGCCTTCCCACCTCAGCAGCTTGGAGCTCATCACCAAACATCATCTAAATACCAGTAGAAACGTGCAACAAGCTGGTCAGGAATTCTAAAAAGGGTTTGATTGCTGGAATACAAATTTTAAAAAATCCATTGATTTTTGAGAAGGCTATGAATAATTTTTTTAAATTAATTAATTCAAATAGATTCATTTTTCAAAACAATGCTTCTTTTACATTGTTTTATTATCTTTTGAGAGGTGCATGTCTTATTTTCTATCAGAAACAAATTTATTGGTTGAACACATTTTAAAATAAAATCTGCTTGGGGTATGAATAATTTTGAGCCTAACATTGGGTCAGGTATTTAGGACTTCAAATTATGTGTGAAATTTTGCATTTAAAATTCAAAGAGTAAGACAATGACATACTTTTGATATCATCTGACCTTTAATCAGCTGATAGCCTGTTCATTCTCAATTCTTTTCAGAATTTCTCTTATTTGCTGCTTTCATGTTTATTTATGTTCTCCCAAAACTGACAAGTCAACGTCTCTCCTTTATGAACAGTACAGACTGAGCCAGCAACAGTTTTCTTTTCCTCCCATCAAATATTCAGTTTTGTCTGTGAATTTGAGGTAACAAAAACTTAAATGGACATTCTGATTTATTTTAATACAGAAACTAAATTTTTTCATCCATTGTGCAGTGCATGAGATACTAAGTGAGGAATTTCTGAATGCACTTTTGGACATTTTTAACTGTTTGGGGGATAGGAATGATTTATACATGTGTAGATTAGATGTGGTGGGATGCTGTAATCTGTCAAAGTGGATTAAGACTAAACGCTAGAAAGGCTTTAATTAAGACATTTATGAATTCTGATTACCACCCAAGGCATTATTAATAACACTTAACTCTTAAAAATCCTGGTTCTTTTAAGTATTCTGATTTAATTGAATGAGAATTATATTGAGAGTTAACGGATTATGCTGTCCAGTGTTAATTAACTTTGATAGTGCATTATAAGCTCATTTATAGGCTCATTTGCTGTGTTTGACTGCTTAATTAAGTAACACAGTCATGACATGTGGAGAGAATAGCTGCATGAAGCTTTTATGGGAAAGTTCAGTTCTTTAAGAAAAACTTTATCATATGCATCTGTTGCATGATATATTATGATTTTTTTTTTATGTTGAAATAGTTGGAAAAACATATGACACATAGTTTCCAGTGAGTAGAGATGTTAACAGCGGAAAAAGTACAGAGTGAGCGATGAGTCATAATCTTAGTCACAGAGCTGTTATTTAACTCCTAGGTTAATGCTGTTTTTCTGGCTGTTAGATATTGATTAAATACAATGTTTATGACAAATAAAACCCATGTACAACCAATCTCCTATGTAAAAATATGCTTTTAATCTATTAGAGATTAAAAGATTAAAGATTTTTTCTGTTACTGCTTTTTTTTGTCGCTGTTTCATGTTTCTGATTATCAGACCAAATTTTATTTTTAGATCAAGACAACCTATGAAGTAAAAAAAAAAAAAAAATATGCAGAATTCAAGTGATAATTACATTTTTAATACAACAAAACTATCTAGACCAATCTATGTGAAAAGGTAATTGCCCTCCCTAAATCTTTTAATTGCAAGTATTGGCTTTGGTTGTCATAAGTGATTATAAGATTTTTACTTCCCTATGAAGGAATTTTGGTCCATTCTTCTTTTGAGAGTGCTTTGAATTTAGCCATGTTGGAGGCTTTGAGCGTGAAAGAAGTATTAGTGTCAGTGATATATCCCAACTGAGTATAAGTCAGGACTTTAACTAGGCCACTTCAAAACCTGTTTTTCGTTCTTTTCAAGCCATTCAGAAGAGGTCTTGCTGATGTGCTTTGGTTTATTTTACTGCTGCAGAACCTACATATTCTTGAGCGTAAGACCACAAGCTGATGGCCAGAAATTCTCCTTCAAGTTTTTTTCTAGTAGAAAGCACAATTCCTGGATCAATCAATTACAACAAGCCATCCAGATCATGAACAGGCAAGGCACCCCCAGCGCCACAGGCACGGTGATTGACAGTGTTAAGACCTGCCTGGCTGTCGTTGGTTGTTTTTTAGATAGCACTGGGAGCACTGGGAGAAGAAAGAGGAACTCGATTTTTTCAGATTATCTGTCTCACACCATTCTGTCATGGCATAGTGACAGTTTCAACAAATATCTAGAAAAACTTTTTTTTTTTTAAATAAAAGTTACATACTGCAGTTTTAAAGCCATGTGTCAAAATTCAGATGTGAATACAACTGATAATCTGTGGCAAAATTTGCGTTTTTGCAGACAGTAACGACCAAATAGCTCATGCTCTCTGACTAGTACAGACAAATAACTTGCAGTTGAAACTAAAACAGAAGTTTCTTCTATAAATAATCTTTTCAGATTGGATGAGTACACATGCACACCACAACTTCTCAAATAAATCACAACAAAATTCCTTAAAGTTTAAACATTACTCAAAGTAAAAAGGTTCAAGGGCTATGTATGATTTTGCAAGGCACTAAAATGCAGTGGCAAAAACATACTGAGTAAATGGTAGCAAGAGCTTTTAGAAAAACTTTGGCTTTTAGTTCAGGCATTCATGTGTCTCCCTCAGAAAGACCTTCAATGACATTGTCAGTCCCATCATTAAATTAAAAGTATGATTTGCCCAAGCCCTAACTAATGCAGTTTCCATCAGCCTGAGCATACTCAGGTTTCAGTTCATAAACTGAGTATAAAAGATGGATTTACTCATTCAATGTCAAAGGTGCTGCCAGTGCAGAAGTGCTGAAAAATACAAAACAAAACTGCTGATGAATGTTCTCATTCAGGCCATTAGGCTAAAATATCAGCATGACTGAGAAACAAACAGATTGAGAGGCACAAATGCCATCTCCTGACAGGACTCTAAATAAGTCCAGCTCTAATGTTGTACACTATTAATACTCATTTAGCACGACTGAGTACCTGTTGCCATCTCACAACTTTAAAACTATTAGCTTGTATCTATAATTGCTTGAAGACTTTCATAATGGTGGCTACACTGTAAAGCAACACCCTTACCAGCACAACTATGGAAAGTCACCAAACAAGCTTTACAGCTTGGAAAACATTAATGAATAGATCATAAACAATCCCCCAACTTTTGAGGCATTGGGCCATGAATTGTAAACTACTACTTTTATAACTTCCTCTAGTAGCTAACTATGTTGTAGTGCTATCTGTAGCTTTTTTGAAAAAAAGAAACAAGTGAAGACTTGATTTCAGCTGATCTTTTTTCCACATTTCTGTCCTCTATGAAATCGCTATTGTTCCATTTTTGTTAGCATATCTAGATATGTGCACATATCTAGAGATGCTAAAAAAAATGCAACCCTTTGAGTTTTAGATAATTTCTTACATTTCTATTAGCTATGGGGAGGCAGAAGCAGAGGTTCACCAAGTCTACTATATTTGCAAGAACTACCATTGGTTGTATAGCTGGAGGTTGAGGCCCCAACCCAATGCTATGTGTTTTGCAGCCTTTAACCAGTTTTCATCTGCCCTGTACTTATCTTCTTCTATATTTCAATCTACTGTAACCTGCATAAGGTTTATGTTGGTAATGGTTATGTTCAGGGTGTTAGTTTCCTTCCAAACAAAGCATTTTGCATGTTGACCAAAATATTCAGTTTTAATTTCATGAGACCAGAGCACTTTCTTCTACGTTTGCCATGCACCTTCATGAACTATGGTAAACTGCAGAGTGGACGTCTTATGGCTTCCTTCCAACAATTCAACAATCTTCTTCTTGCCATTTTTCCATACAGGCAAAATTTGTGGATTGCATCGCTAATAGTTGTCCTATAAAGAGATTCTCCCACCTGAGCTGTGTACCTCCGTAGCCCCTCCACAATTTACCAAGGGGTGCCTATCTGCTTCTCTAATCAATGCTCTTCTTGCCAGGGCTACCAGCTTAAAGGGACGGCCATGTCTCTGTAGGTTTGTAATTTTTGTTTTGTTTTGTTTTGTTTTGTTTTGTAATATTAAAATTTTCAGACAGTGGATTGAACAGTGCTCTGTTAATGTTCAGAGTTTGTGGTATTGGGACAAAGCTCAAAACATACACACCTTTTTGCATAAATTATTAAATAACATGCTCACACCATGTTCACTTAAAGTTTACATGCTCAGCAACAATTTGCACACCCTGTTTCTATAGAGGATTTTCCCTATTACCAAATTGTTAACATGAGGAAAGGGGTATTTATGTGTATACATTTTAATACTGCGCTTACAACTGCCTTAACTTAACTGTAGAAATATTGAAGCTTGAGGCTTCTACTGATTCCTGAGACATCTAGTTTATGAGATTTTTAAAAATTAAATTATACTTTACACTGTTTGACAATTAAAACTCCTGATTGCTTGAACCTAAAGAAATTTAGTAGATAAATGGGAAATTAAATTTTAATCCTGGCTAAAATAAATGTGAAGAAACAAATTTTAGAATAGAAGACAGTTTCTCTGTTAAATTTCTGAAATATTTTCCCAGTCTATTCAAAGCAGGACTGTCAGAAGCCGTATGTCTCCTTGTACCTGAGGAAACTGCCAACCTGACACAGCAGGGAGTGAGAGGAGATGGATGTCAGCAGTAAAATGCCATACAGCAAGGCACAGAAATGAAGCACGCTGCTGGAAGACAAGAAATTTTCGTAGGTGCATGATGGATTGTGTGTCAGAGAGCAGAGAACATGTGAGTGTGTCTGTATGTTTGTGCATCAAGTTTAACCTGGGTGTAATCATGTAGGCTGGTAAATTTCTGATTTCTGCATGGACTGACTATCAGCGCAGGTCACAAAATAAATGCAGCTTAATTAACTCAACAGACACGATTTTCACAACAGTTGCTATTTCCTAATGAAATACTCACTTTCCAGCCAAATTTCTGTTGCTTAGCTTGTGCTAATGACAGATAAAGTAACAAACAGCCATAGCCAGGAAAAAAATATCCCCTCTTATTAGATGCACTCCCTAAATCAGCCTTACATGTCTGTGTTTAAACATTAAAAAGGCACACACTGTCATCTCATACATGAACAATGAGCACTACTAAAGGCAGGCAAGCTTTGCAGAAACTAACAAACAAGAAGATCTCCATCAAAGAGCTTTGGTCAACATACTGATTTGTTCTTTACGATTACACCTGCAGGATCTGCACTAAACAGAACAGACACTCTGCCAGGAGCATGTTAAATGAACTGTTTGTTCTGTCCAAATCGGTAATAGAGAATTATATTAATGTAGCCTCTGACAAATTGTTCATATTAAAATGACAGTGGCTGAACATTTCAAAGTTGAGATAGAGGATGTTTGGTTAGTTTGGAGCCATTGCAGGTGATTATCACTGACATCTGTGCTCATAAGTAGATGAAATAATTCAACGTACAGCTACTGAGCATTGTTTTTTTTGTGTGTGTGTTTTTTTTTTTTTTTTTTTACCTATTCTGGCTTCGCATCATTTGCCTTATTTTGTATTCAGGTTTAAGTTCCTTCTTTTAATAAATCATAAAATTGTATTTGTTGAATAAATAAATAACAGTCTTAGAATATAGATGATTGGAGGAGGAACCCTTAGCAATAAAAAAAAGCATCTTGAAAAAAAAACAACAACAACAAAAAAACCCACAACATTTAAATTCCCAGAAAAAAATTACTTATGGTTAAAACACAATGAAATGAGTGTATTGTACTGTATTACTCACAACAGTACACATATTTTACAATAAAATTGTTTTTATGCCCCAATGTTGTTGGAGATTTCTTCATATTGTTTTTGTCATACCCAAATGTTTGAGAACATTAAAAAATTTTAATACCAGAATAAACATAACCACAGTTTTTGAATGACAAATTCATTTATTAATGGAAAAAATCCTGTCCAAACCAACCTGGTACAATAGATTCAAATTTAGGTTGGGTATGGAGTAGCAACATTAGTCATAACTGGCCATAATATTAACTAAACAAAATTTCAGTTGTGTGTTCATGAATGATTGTTTGTCTTGTGTATCTGTGCGTTGCCTTGTGATGGGTCCAGCATGTATCCCTCCTCTCGCCCGATGACTCTGAAGCCCCAGACCACCATACTAACACCACCATTCTTTTACGGAGATACCTTGTTAATTTTATTTTATACTTCATAGGATGCACACCTTTAAAAAAAGTGCAAAATTTATAACATCGGTTTACAGAATAGTTTCCCAAAAGTCATCAAGATGTTTTATGGAAATATAAGACGGGCTGTTGCGTTTCTTTTGATCAACAGAGCTTTTCACCTTGAAACTCTTTCAGGGATGCAATTTTTTTCCAGTCTTTTTCATGTTATTGAATTATGAACATTGACCTAAACTGAGGCAAGTAAGGCCTGCAGTGCTTTCCATGTTTTTCTGGGTTCTGAATTAGTTGTTGGTGCACTCTTTGGGTAGTTTTCACATGCTGGCTAAGCCTACTTTTTCAGTGTTTTCTCTATGTGTGGATAGTGGCTCTCTTTGTGGTTTGCTGGAATCCCAAAGCCTTAAAAATGACTTTTAAACCCTTTGAAGACTGATAGATGTCAATTACTTTGATTTTAATATGTTCTGCTTTGGAAAAACGAAGACATTGTATCAACAGGTATTGGGAATTGAGTTTAGTTACAGATTGAAATGCATACCTGGTGGATGTAAGAATCCCTTTTTTACCTTTAAAATTTTGGAAAGCAGTTCACATATAAATGTGTTTGACTTTGATT
Organism: Anableps anableps; assembly: GCA_014839685.1. Classification (NCBI taxonomy): domain Eukaryota; kingdom Metazoa; phylum Chordata; class Actinopteri; order Cyprinodontiformes; family Anablepidae; genus Anableps; species Anableps anableps. The sequence continues at coordinate 11,667,768 of CM026081.1, forward strand.
ACCTCTACTTGCTGCAGTTCAGATTACTTTCAACCCTAATTCATCTGAGGAGCAAGATTTAAAGCTTGAAAAGGCTTGATGTTAAAATAATCTTTTGAGGATTAATTGTAATTTCCAAATGTTTTCAGGGTGGGAAGTTTTGCCACATCAGTGGAGCTGTCAGGTTTCTGTTTTTGCAAGAAAGTGTTTTGAGTAATAAAGCCGGTTCACCCTATCCCATTCAATAAGTATGTTGCTGAACTGTTCCAGCAGAATTTGCCACCAGTAAATGGAGAAAATAAGGTCACCCAAAGCTTCTTGGTGCAGAGAATGACTTCTCTGTTCATAGATTTGAAAGTGCAGCTTTTATATGGCTATGAAACCAGACACTCCCCACAATGAGGATGGAGAACTACTGAGCAAAACGACTGCTGTGAATACTAATGTCGAGGATGACCTAGACGGAGCATTTGGCACAGTCTGAGGAAAACATGGCTGACCCTAAATGAGTCCAAGGAGAAATACAAAAACAGAGGGAATACATTGTTTGAAATGGAGGACAGAAAGTGAGAAGATGGAGAACAAAATCCTCAAAGACAAAAATGAGTAGGGGTAATGAAACTGACAAATGAAACAAGAAATAAAGAAAACAAAAGGAGACAAAGTATCTGGATAACAGAGGGAATCGAGTCCTGGCCTAAAAGGCAAATCTGCATCACACATGGGACCCTCCTCTCTTTCCTCAGGGCAGCCCTTGTTATTTATCACCAGTGGACGGTAGCTTCATTAGAGCAAAGCCAAACTAGGCTCTCTGTTCAAGTGAGTCATCCGCCAGTGCTCTTTTTCACATCCGTTCTCTGCTTGGCAAAGGCAGCAGGATGGTAATTGTCACTCTCCCTCAGTTAACGGGAGTCCCACGGTCACGTCCACTGCCCACGCCCCTGTGACATTCAGCCGGCTGCGACAAATGAGCTGCGAAAGCCCGGAGATGATGTGGAGGATTAAAGCTCCTAATTCACTTGCATGACGAGGCAGGCTGCAACAAAAGGAGTGACAAAATTCAAGCAACACCCAGCAGATTAGCTCAACCCAGCTGTTATGTAACTTCCTTCTCTTTTTTTCATAATGCTGAAATCTTTTTTCTCTGACCTCTACCGCAGATGTTATGAACTATCTAAAAGTTATTTAACAGATGTAATCAGGAATTTAGATTTCTATAATATTGGGATTTTGCTTTACAGAATCAAAATCCTGATTTATAGAGTCATTACTCTTTTACCCAACAAGGTTCAAGTACTGGTATGAAATGTATGGCTTGTGTAGGCATAATGATGTGGGGGCCAGAGGGTGCAGGCTGTTTCTGTGAGCCTGAGTATAGGGGCAAAAATGAGCACCCTACTGTAGGGTCCAAGTGGGACTACAGTAGACAGTTTAAGTCTAAGTGCTAGTGTAAATTGTGAATCTATGTCAAAATGTGGAAATATCATGTTTTAGCAGTCCAAATTCAGCCCAGCCCTCAGGGGAACTACAGGGAGATGTTTGCAACGCATCTTATTCAAACATGGTAAACTTTCAGAATCATTTTTTTATTTTAAAAACTCAGACCTTGTGGGACAAGGGTTGTTCTTGCTATATAGATATGTTCCTTTAAGATATTTCCTTTAAATTATGTTCTTTTGTCTTGAGATCCAGGACATTTCAGAAAACACCTGGGAGTGTTCAGGCCTTACAATGCTCATACTTAGGTGTATCTCTACCCTAATTTGTCATGTCAAAATGTTCCATGGATCCATTCATAGTGTCAGATTTCAATTCCCTCCTTTCTGTGTACACTGAGCTGCTTCAGTAAGTCTCCCTTATGGTTTCGACAGTGATGAGGATGGCCTTTTGCTCTACAAAGCCAGCTATTACTGTCAGCTCTGTCATCTGCTCGCCCCTGAACAAAAGCTGGCTCTCTTTTTGACGGCAGTCAAGGAGAGCAGGAGACAAGCTCTTCCAGCTATAAGGTCAAACAGTCACATCCCTCCATGCAGCACTCACTGACAAGAGACACATTTAACACTCAAACTGTCCCATATTTCCCAATTGAGTGTACTATGTGTGAGTCACTGTGCTCACTGCTCATATTAGATCAACAACAAGAAACTATTTTACAATAAATAAATAGGATCTTTCAAACAGATAAATGTCTCTTAGTTATTTTTGCTGTTTCAGGCACATGCGCTTGTGAAAGATTCGGCATCTGTAATCAAGTTCCCACTGCTTCCAGATAGTAAGAATTAAGTGATCAGATGCTTTAGAGATTTATTTGCAAAAATAATCTCCGCTTCTATCAGCGCTCCCCACTGGTTTGAACTGCATTTCAGGAAATTCTCACAGCAGTTTCCAAAGGCTGGTTGTGAGTCACAACAAAGCCGACCTAATATCAAACAGGAAGTAGAATAAACTGCAATTAGAACAGAGGGGACACTTTTGGAAGCAATCACTTCTTCCTAAAAAGGAGCATCATCAACAATATCCTCTTACTGTGTATGTGTTTTTTGTTTAGAAGATTATTGTGTTTCTATCACTTTTTCTTTTTGTTTCTATTCTCAATTTATTAATTTTACACTTTGTATTTTTATAATTTTATTAGATATTACTTTATTGCCATTTAATCTGTTATACAGGTCCCTCCATGCTTATTGGTGCTGCAGCACAGAGAGGAATCCTTTGCCATTCAACAGCCTCAACAGCCATTAGATGTTATCTACATGTCAAATGATGACCTATTTTGTCCTCACCTCAAAAACATGTCAACTTTGAAAGAAAACACTACTAGGACTGTAACTGGAGCAGTGGGCTTTGCTTAAATGAAATTAAAATTGAGATTTTCAGCAAAAAAAAACACTCCAGGGCTCTGCCATGAAACAAATGAGGAATATGTAAAAAAAAAAAAAAACACTTCATATGGTGCAGAGAGTATAATGCTATTGGCCTATTTGTCTTCCAAAGGCTGTGGGAACCTTGTTAGACTGTGTGGCATCATGACATTTTTAAAATAAAGAAAATTAATAAAGCTGAATGACGTAATAGTGAAAACTGGAAATGGAAAATCGAAGAGTCTTTTAGAAGGATAATGATCCAAAGGATAATGGCCACATCAACATAGAAACGGTTCACCGGACACAGAATTACCCTTCCTCCACCCCTGATTTCTAGATAATTTAGAAATCAGGGGTTTATGTCTTTGTTGATTTATTCATTTGCAACATGGGATTTGTTTCTCTGACTAAATGTATTCAGAGTGAAGGCAGCATTTCACTTTTTTTTGTCTAAAATTATAATAGTGCAAAGATATCAATTTACTTTAAAAATTTTGAACCACAAATAAACTGTACAAAGCAAGTTTATTGGTGCAACTTTAAAGCAAAACTTACAAAATGTAAAGCGGCTCACAAAAAAACCCCCTGCAAAACAGAAAGACTTACGTGTATCTTATGAAATTAATTTCAAATACTCATTTTGACAAAAACGTGAGCCAAAATTTTATTTACTTGCATGTTATCATGAAGTACTGTGGCTAAAAAAATAACAGGGGGAAGTGAGTTACTCTGTAGCAGACATGACAGGAGATGAGTTGTCATGTTAGCTTGCCCTCTATCGTGTAAACAGGTGGATTTATGGTGTTATAAAGAATGAGCTAAGGGGGCAGTCCTCCAATCTCATTACTGCTCCAGAATCACCACTGAGACTAATGGTATTTGTGTCGGCTCTCACGATTCAGCCACAGTTTATGTGTATGCGTAAATGTGAAGTGGAAAAGCCTTCTCTGTACGTGACCATCATGTCTATCCCCACCTTGATTCACCTTCATACAGCATCACTCCCCCATTTCTCCTCTTCTCCAACCTTCTCGTCTTTCTGCATCAGTTTTAAGATCGTTTCCCCAATGACATATTTCCACTACTTTGTCTAATAGCTAACAGTGCTCTCTGGTTGGCTGAGAAACAGTGGTCTGACTCTTTAAGGGTCACCAGGAGGAGAGAGGGAGAACTGACAGCAGGAGGAGGAGGTTTGAAGACATGAAAGAGATGAGAGGAAACTGAGATAAAAGGGGGATAAAACGTGTAATGGAAAAAGCACAAAAAGGGTCTGTGGCACTGCAGATATCCATGTACGGAGAAACAACGTGATCTGAGCAATGTGTTGCTGAGTAAATGTTAACCTGATTCAATAAAAAGACAGTTGATCCATGAAATCATTAATTGCTATTATCACAGGAGAAATGAACGTTAGTTGTCTGTGAACTGTAGTCCACTTAGCAGGTGCAGAGTAATTTCTTGTTGTAATGGTTCTCTCTTTGGATCCGAGACTGTACATCTCTATCAGCACCAGAGTGACGCCCAGATAAGCAACGTAATATTTTGGATTTATTCTATTATGCCAAACACATCAGTGTTACATCAAAGTATTTAACCTTTATTCCAATGTACAGTTCAGCTGAGCAGGATGTTAAATACAAAATATTTTTTTAAAAAACATCTTTTAGAGGAATGGATTATAAAATGTAGTACACTTTAATTTGAAGATATATAGAAAGAAACCAAAACAAATATGTTCAGAAATAAAGTTATGTGTACTAATGTAAAATAACAGAGGAACTGAAAACACTTACTGATATGTATTTAATACTTTGTACAAAAGCCTTTGTTGGTTATGACAACTTCAAGACATCTGCTATATAGAGAAACTAGTTACATGCATTGCTCAGGTGTGATTTTGGCCTAGCCTGGCCATTGCCTTCCTACGCAATTCCACTAGAATCTTCACTGCTCCGTCTGGGCTTTCTCCCACTGAGGTGTCTTTTTCAACCGGGCCAATCAGCAAACAGAAGGAGAAGTTGTGAGCGATAATGTTGACTTTCTGCACTGTTTAGAATTGAAGTCTGCCTATTTGGCAATGGCAGCAGAGGAAGTGAACAAACCCATTCAGTCAGCCACGCTTCCAGATACTGAGTTAACATTAACAGCCATCTCGTTCAGCTCAGCACTTCTGTCTTCAGTTCAATTCAATTCAATAGTACTTTATTTATCCCCAAAGGGAAATTACAATTCCAGTACAACCCATCCAAGACAAACAAACAGACATGACATAAGACATAGGGAGACGGGTAACTGAGGCTCTGCAGTCTTACGAGAGGCGCTGCCCTTTCATTAGAAAAGAAAGATACCACATTAGGTAAGAGGAGGGAAAAAAATCATATTTCACACTTTATCCTTAGCAGGATACAGTTTGAGATTGCAAAAAACCTCAGCACAAAGAAGCCACACACATACGAAACAACAAGGGAGGGTGGCAGAGGGGAGCATAGCCTCTTGTTTACATAACTTCCAGGAGAAATGGAAGATAGCCAGCCATCAAGGCCAGCACAGGGGAGCCAGATTCAGATAACAACAATTGTTTTGGGTCAGGCCAACTCTTAATTTTCCGTCTGCCTTGAAAGTCTCGCTGGTGCTTCACAATGGCGAATCGCTGTGGGAGATGGTTGTGTACAGCACAGGCAATTTCTGGTAAGGTTCATAGCGTTGAACTGGCACATTACATTCATCACGGCCGAATGTTCGCAATTGCGCAAAATGTAAAACTTCAACAGAGTCCAAGCCTGCAACAAGCAATAGTTTCTGAACAGCCGAGGGTCCAGACCCTCTGCACAAAGCAGAGCGTAGAACAACGGGCTGCTTTTTACCAGGCTGATTTTGGCCCATTCTTCCACACAAACAGTCTTTAAATGTTGAGGGTTCCGTATGCCTCTTCTATTAACCCTGATTTTTAGTTCTTTCAATAAATTTTCAATTGGATTCAAGACAGGTGATTGGCTGAGCCATTCTAAAAGTTTATTTTCTTGCTCTGAAGCCAGTTGAGAGTTTCCTTGGCTCTGTGTTTGAGATCATTGTCTTGCTGAAATGTCCACCCTCGTTTAATCTTCATCATTCTGGTAGATGGCAGCAGATTTTTCTCAAGAATGACTTGGAATAGTTTTCCATTCATCCTTCCTTCAATTATATGAAGTTTGCCAGTACCATATGCAGAAAAACAGCCCCACACCATGATGTTCCCACCTCCAAGCTTCACTGTCAGTACAGTGTTTTGGGGGTAATGCGCAGTATATTTTGTCCTCCAAACATGGTGTGTGTTATGGCAAAAGTGTGTTGTACATTTTTTGTTGTTTATAAAGGAGGATTTGCTTTTAATTATTCAAAACTTGAAGAGTGCTAAATGTTGTTACCAGGATGAAGTAGTGCTGCTTCCTTAGGGTACAACTTCATTAGCTTATGAAAGAAACTTCTGAAAAGAACAGGAATTTATGAGCCAAACTGGTATAAATCTGTATATTTGCATCATAAAATCTGGGAAGCCATGAAAGACCCAATAAATAGTTTTACTATTTTGTCAATATATAAATGACTAAAACAGCATACACAAATAACATTGAGTTTTCAGTTCCTGCAGACAAGATCAAATTAAATACCTGATGAGTACTGTTTGAATAACATTAAAGCAGTCTCCACAACTATTTAATCCACTTTCTTTTTTATGCTTAATATGTTCCCGATTTGTTTTTTCTGTTTCTGTTTCAAGCCGTGACCTTCAGCAGACACTGGAGCAATTCCTAACCATATATCAGGCACATTGGACATAGGTAGATGGATTGGAGCTCTTATTTGCAGTATAGCAGATGCTGCTCCAGTCAGAGCCAAAAAGAAAAGCCCTTCATTAAATGATCTGTCTACATTCCACCCCTCACCTATGGTCATAAAAAATGTATCATGATCAAAACACCAAGATACAAGTGTCTGAAATAAGCTTTCTCAGGAATGACTGGACTGAGCCCCAATGGTAATGTTAGAACTTCCATCATCCTCCGTATCAAAAGGACTCAGCTGAGGTGGTTTGTTTGATCATGTTTCCTCCATGGTGCCTAAATTTTAAGATTTCCTTGTGCTAGTTGATGGTCTCTCATACATAGGGGATATATGCCTTGGGATTGGAAACAGTATGTTTGACAAAATTGTAAAGGTTTTACAAATCAGTAATCAACATACAACAGTTCCCTCCAGGTTTAATTTATTGTTTCACCAAGCTTTTACAAATCTCTAAAACTGTGTTTACTTTGCAATTTTTCTCTGACTAACACCAGACACCAATTCTATAGTAAAACTGAAATGTTTCTTTGAAGGTACCACCTCATAAAGTTTTCTTAAAATATTTTTATTATTATTCCATATTCATTTTAGAGTATGTGTGGGAGTTGGGGCTAGTTTGGGCTCCACTCCCAACACAAGGGCACCCTGGGTGGGGAGCCACATCCATTTTTCAGATGTAAAAAATAAAAAGGTGTCAGAATCCAAGTGTATTGCAGTTTCTTGCTTCTGGGGTTGCTGAGATGCTAACCAGTCAGGTTGGAAGCCACATTCTAACATAGCTGTGGTGTCGTTCAGCAAGAAAACAAACGCTGTGACAAAGTAAAAATGGTTCAGAAAGGGTTTGAGGGACACAACAACAAGCTTGAGGCGTTGATTATGCTTCCACATTCCCCACATCTCCAACTGACCATCTGTAGGATGTGCTGGATTATTGGAGGTCCAACCTTTGAAACCTAAAGGAATTAAAATGTCTGCTGTTAACGTTTTTGTGTCAATTGGAAATCTTTCTCCTGCAACCTTAGGTCAAGTCCAAGATTTCATATTTAAAAAGCTTTTTTTATTGTTCTGTGGTCATTGAGCAACAGAAGCTGGTGTCTGTGAGGCCTCCTCTGTTTCATGACTTGGATCAGACCAACAAGCAATGCTAATATTTCCCCCTTTATTATTTACTACCCTGTCTCTGCTGCAGATTTACCAGATGAGTGTTTGGGTTGAGTGATTCCGCTGGAGTTCACTGGTGTCATTTAAGTTTCTCTCAGAATGAATAAAGCTTGGCAGCAGGAATATTAAAATGCTTCTGAATGAGAAGCCACAGGCACCGGTGGTTCTCCTCCCAGAGGCTGAATGATGAATTATTGAGACTCACTCATCTCTGTTTACCCAGACAAATGTGCCCTTTGGCTTATAGAGCATTTAAAGGAGAGACGCAAAGGTTTTTAAAGCATTATGGTTGTAAAGTTAAAATTTTGTGACATGTCCCAGCTTCAGGTTTACTTCTCATGCTCACCTTTACATAGCTCCTTACTGTGTAAGCTCTGTTTGTGGGAGTCAGAACTATTAGAAACCATGTGTCCTTTGTGAGGAGGCCAGTTTTGGCTCAGGGAATTACACGATGAAGCCAAAATGCCAGACAGCATCTGTTTGTCCTGTGCAGCAGCTTTTTCTGTCACAGATACAGCACTACCAGTACAAAGCAGTAAAATAAATTGATCTTTTATTGCTGTTCCATAATCTTGCATGAACAAACTTAAATAAATTTGGTACATTTTTTTAATGTGGAAAGAAATGGCCAATTCTGAGAAATATTAGATTTTAACAAAAGTATGCCGAAATTAAAGGCCTCCAACAATTCTTATAAAACAAAAAATATACACATTTTTTTCAGTTTTTACTTTACTCTTAATTATTCAGTGGTTAAGAGCTTTTGATTAGTAATCTATGGCTTCCTGTTTCCCTGGTTTATAAATGTGAAATGTCACAGAGGCCCATTTTTTTAAACTATTCTTCAAAATTTGAAAGACCCGTCAACATTCCATTGAGGAAAATCACAAGTGTGTTGATCTTCTTAAGTCAGGAAGTGGCTGCAAAAATATAGTTACCTATCTTATCTCCACACCAACATTTTATTTTAAATGTTTTTTTAAAAAGGGGAGCTAATACATGCAGTGTGCTTGGAAATTCTATCTAGGAAATATAAGATCGGGTGTACTTCATGTTGCAGAGTGTTTCTCTCATAAGCCAGATAAATTTGTACTGTTCACATTTTCCTCAGCCAAAATTATACACATTTGTATAAAATTTAGCATGTTTAAAATATTTGTCTGTTTTCTATTTTAAGGTAAGTCTTAATTAACAGTAGCACAATGTGCTTTATTTAACATTATTTGAGAACGTTGAAGCATCAATTTTCAGTCATTCCTTTTACATTTCAGAAAGGTTGTTTGACTCATCTGAGAGTATCTTCCACAGCTCTTTGGAGCCTCAGTGACTTCTGGGCCCTCATGACGTGCTGGGCAGACTGCATTATGAGCTCTGTGCTCCACAGAGGTCCCACATAAATCAGGTCCACCCATAATCAAACAGTCCCCATTAACATAATAAAAAAAGACTCAGTGTCTTTCATTTCACAAAGAGGAAAGTTTGAGGTAGGGACAACAATCATTGGATTTTTGCAAAAGGAGTTTGACAGCTTTGGCCAGAAAAAAAAAAAAAAATTATTTTCCTGGTCTTGTCCTCTTAACCAGGTGAGAAATGCAGCTGGGATTAAATTTTTAGACACAAGAAATGTGTCAGTGTGTGAAGGGGGTTGGTAGGATGACTTTTTCTCCCTTAATTAATGAAATCATATGTTGAAATCTGCTTTTTGCATTTAATCAGGTTACATTTGTCTGATATTAAAAATTCTTTGCTCCTTCACAGATTGCATGTTTTTGTCAGAAAACATACTTTGTCAAACTTGTTTTTGATTATCAAAGACATCTTAAAAGCACTGTACATTAACTGCTATATTTATGCATCAGATAATTTGTTAACAACTTTAATTTTACTTTAATTTGAGTCTGTGGACTAGATATTGTCATCTTTTATTTTATTTTATAAACATTTTTCTTGGTTTATTTTATAAACCAAGGGAAAATATATGTTGCCACAACAAATTCAAATGCTGCAGAAGAAAAAATGGCTCAGGTGGCTGAAAAGATCTCGCAGGCTGAAGCTTTGAATTCTTTATTTTAGGCTCTGTAAGCAGCAGCATTGGATTACTGCGATATTCTGGATGAAAGAGGATCTACAGTTCTTTTCCAGCGAACATGTTTAGACAACAGAGTTTTATTTTCCAGAGACAACATGAGAAATTAATGTGACAACTTTATTATAAAATACCAGTTTTACTTAAAGACATGTGTATGTTAACTAAAAAGAAACAGATAAAATGAGCAATTGCCTTGTTATAGTTTTTTGAGTGCTATTTATAATTAAGGGACTGGATAATCTCCCATCAGTTAAAAACAATGATCCAGCATCTCTTTAAGAAGTTAATAATGGTTTAAATCCACCATTTTGATCATTTCAGTCAGTTTGGAACACTCCCAAACACAGAAGTAGATTAAATTCTTTTTAGGTGCTGGCTCTTAACTGGAAGTCTGCACACCCACCTCAAAGGATTGTTTTTAGCATCGCTCAAGTTATCTTAGGAGTGGTGATCATAAAAGTTCCTATTTGCTCAACAAACAATGGCACATCAAACTGAAAAGACCCTGGAAATGCTAAAAACAGCAGACTGAATGCTTTGAGATCTTATTTGTTATTTAATTTTTTTTTTTTTTTTTTTTTTTTTTTTTTTTTTTTTTTTTTTTTTTTTTTTTTTTAAAGTTGAGAGGGAAATGACTCAGATACATTATTTTAAGTTAGACACCAATCCAAGCTTTCCAAGAGTTCAAAGAGCATGCCTCAAGGCTCTGCAGGAGTTCCTCTGCCCCTGTGAGTAACTGCACTAGTCATCATGTCTATTTTAGATCTTTTCTTTTCCTAAAGTGGTGCCTGGTGTAAAAAAAAAGACATGATTTACGTCATTACACTGAGCTGAAGCGAGAATGTGGGAGTATTTTTCTTGTGCTGAGATAATTCAAATTAAACATGTTTCTATCTGGGGAAAAGATATTTTCCTTTTTAGAAGCTGTGAACCTCTGTGACGTGCTTGGACACTGAGGTGTTATCACCTCGTGCTTCGGATCAGCAGCTTCGGTGCGATATTATCATGAGCCTGGCAGAAAGCTGAGAGAAACAGCAGCTCAGCACAGACCGTATGTTGGATCAGGCAGCAGCTGTGGTTCCATCTTTGTTTTCATGCTTACCTCTGATTCTGCAAACCTGTTAAAGTATCACAGTACACACCAGGACACAGAGAGGACCTCCCACACGCTAATCTGCAGCTACATATCCAAGCCTTACTGAGTTTTACAAACTCAGCAATGCTCCAGCCTACATAAATCCAACCAGAAGACATCATGTTATGTTTTTAATAAACACCAGCATTTTTACTGCTTCTTTTTTGCATTTTATCAAAACGTAGAATTGATGCTGAAACTAATTTGACATTGAACCTTTAATGCTTGTCTAGGTGTTGATTTATGTACAGTTATATTCAAAACTTTACATTCCACTGTTCTTTAATTGCTTTTCATACTAAATTTGCTCTTTTAATGATGCATTTGATTACACAATTAACAACTGCAATAGTTTTTAAAAACAAGAACTGGGAGCAGAGGTTTGAATTAATTATTGATTTTCTCAAATCCACACAAATTCAAAATGGCATAAAATATGTATAATCCCCCACAACTACTTGGATAAATGTCCTCTGGCAAGCTTCAGAGAAAAAACACATTGTGTAGTCTTCAGTGAGGTCTTGGCATGACTCCGGGTCGATATTTGACCACTTTCCTTGGGAGAATTGATAGAGCTCAGTTTAAATTGGTTGGATTCTTAACATGGACATAGCTTAAAGGTCATTCCAAAACCTTCGTGCTAGATTATCCGTTTAAAATGTGGGTCTGAGGTCACTGTCCTGTTGGAACGCCCAGTTGTGTCTGTCTTTCGATCATCAGACCCAAACTGTCAACCACTAAGACTCAAATGGATAATGTTGAAACATCAGCGCTCCTGTCCACAGTGAAGCGAGTTTAACATTGGTGTGGACTGATAGTGGGCTGACCAAGTTGAAGCCCCAGGTCCAAAAACTAGCGCCTTCATGCTCGACTGGTATATTTAAAACGGCAGAATGAAGTAAATTTATCAATGCGGAAAACATCTGAATTAGATTTCCTGCTTTAAAAACAAAATAGTGGAAAAAAAAAAAAACAAATCAAACTTTCTGAATGATTTTGGAATATTTCAGTGTATGCAGTTATTATACTTTTAGATGAACACTCCAATGGCAGTGAAAGAGAAAGCTGTGAGGCTGCAGATGTTTAGAGAAAGGCATGTTTTGGTAGTTAAATGTTCCAGATGTTTACTTGTTGCTGCTCATGGTTTAGGTTTTTTTTTTTAAATACAATGTGACTAAAAAAAAAAATCAATAACTAAAGCAAAAGCAGCACATAGTTTCTGTTGAAATGACTCTGACTTGTCTAATTTATTTCTTTTTTTTATATTGCTTTCCAATTGTCTCTAGAAAAGATAATCATTTAAATAAAGTGATATTTGGTACATTTGTACATTTGTACATTTGGGTGCTAGGCAATATCAGAATCCAACATACAATGTAATTACATTTGCAGGATTATGAAAGAGAAAAGGCTTCAGTAAGGACATCCAACTTTTTGCATCAATGTTATGATGACAAGTTTCACAGCAGGATTAACATCAAAGGATTTCTTATCCTGAGAAAGTCACAACTGGATGTCTTGCAGTCTGGCCTGTGTGTTAATTGCTGGATCTGGGAACATGGCAACATGCCTCGGATGGAGCGGAGCATGCAAATATGTTGTAAACAAAACTTCAGCTCAGCCAAACCTTACAAGAAAGATTAAAAACCACTCTGCTCTGTGAAAAAAATCTTTTGTCTTGCTGATTTGACTTCAGAGGAGGTTGTACAAAGGATGTCAGTTTTAGTTAGCTTTAGCATTCCTTTTTGTTTATTTAACTTTGTGCTTCAGCAATTCAATCCATGATCTCAGGGTTGTCTCTCTGTCTTTGATCGGAACATCAAGGCTGAACATATCCTGGTGGAAAAACACCTCAGTTCTCCCAAATGTTTATCTCACTGATGTTGAGCAGATTCACCTGCAGAGTGATCAGTGTGCAGCATATTTTATGGCACACATCCAACTTTGGCTTTTGCTTCTCTTCATTTGTGACAGGGTGGGATATAAACAATGCTCACTGATTGCACCTTTCCACTCACTCCTGTATCCATCACCAATCCAGTCACAGTAAATCGTAGAATGTAAAAAGAATGCATAGTTCCTAATCAAAGCTTCAAAATATCCATCCAGAATCTATCTCCATGTTGTTTCACGACTGATAATGAGACTTGGCACAAGCAATTTTTATAGCAGCCATCAGATCTTAGACCATTATTGTAATTGAGGTTTCCACCGAGATATATTGCTATTGTTTTGCCTGCTGGGCACATTGCTGGGTCTATAGGGGATTATTTCCTTCCTCTTATTTAAATATGCAGGCACATCTGAAACATAGAAGGCAAGGTGTTTTGAATATTAGATCTATTAAATGAGATCAGGAGTAGGAATCTTAAGCTTCCACCATTGTTTAATGTTTTCTAGGAATTTCAAGCAAGTAACAGTGCTTTTCTGTCTTCTGACTCTTGTGTCTCCTCAATTCTATAACATTTAAGACATTTGAATATTGGTGTTTCATCATATCTAGAGCCCTTTGTGTTTGTAAATGCATTATTTTAGGGCGATAGACTTTGTAGCAAAGCTGAGCTTACAGCAGCATCAACAATGATTGGCAGCCCATGTTAACAACTTTCTAAAGTTTTTCAGTAAGGGGATTTGAAAGGAAAATAGGCCTACAGCATCACAGATTCTCTACCATACTTTGCAGTGGACATGATTTTCCAAATGTTTTTCCTTTGTTCAACAACAAGCCCTCATTTTTGAATTTGTGTGGCAAGTTCGCCACACATTGTAGATGGTGTCCAATCATTGTTATGGATATTTGGCAAGCCCAAGATGGCATGGTTTGCCATAGTTCTCTAACTGTGAAAGAGCTTTGGAGATTTTTTTTTTTTTTTTTTTTTTTTTTTTTAACCTCCCTTATCATCCTCCAAACTTTTTATGGTAGTAATTAAAAGCAGCATTGTTTTAAGAATTGCTTTAATGATGTAGAATTTTTTTTAGTAATTTCCAGACTTATGAAGACCAAAACAAATTTTGTTTACATTTCTTGTTTAATTTATTGAACATTCTCAAAACTTTTTTGGAGTATTTGTGTAATTTCTGTACACCACCCATGACATAACACACCATCTTTGTATTTTACTACTGGTAATACACTCCATTTCCTACCTAGTTTGTAGTTTACTGCAGAGGTCTCCAACCATGGTCCTCAGGGCCCACTGTCCTGCATTTAGGCATTTCCCTGTTGCTGAACACCTGGCTTTGATAAATGGGTGATGAACAGGCTTCTGCAGCAACTGGAGGCATGCTAAGGAGGTCATGCAAGCATTTGAATCAGTTGTGCTGGAGTGGGGAAACATGTAAAACATGCTGAACAGTAGGCTATGACTCAAAATTAATTAAATACAAGGTTTTAGAAACAACTCTGCTGCTCATATTGATGGACCGAGGCCTGATTGAGTGGGTTTTGGATAGTTTAGTTCTGTCCTTCATTGGGACTTTCATGTTTTAAAGAAACTCACTCATTTAATTTAGACTATACTGAAGCCCTTCAAATGATTTATTTTGCATAGAGCTACCCTGTAAGGACACTCTTTTTGTACATCACACTTTTACCATAGTAACAAACTGTGACCCACTTACCTGTTAAATTCCTTTCTGTCCCCATTTTCCCAATAAACTACAGCCAGAGAAGGAGAGATGAGAGGAACCCAAAGGGAGGAGGGAAGAACAGAAAAGTGCCATGCATGATATGTTTTGTATGTGGACTTCTGGCCAACTATAAATAAAAGTGTCCATCTGCTGAAGGTCAGAAACTTCTTGCTTTTTCCATAAACGCTTCTCCTAATGTCTTGTAGCTTGTCACAATTATTTAGTCCAGATGGGGTCATTGTCTGCCAGCTCTGTGGCTCTTCTTGTTCGCCGTCAACCTTGACTTTTCTGTCAGGACTCTAATTTCCGACAAGCCTGTACTCTTTCAACCCGTTTTCTGCCCTCCACTTTCCTTCCCAGTGATATATCGATACAGACGAGTGCCACTTACTCCGCTCTCCTCTTCCAGGGCCTGTTGTGACCTAAATTCCTCCCTTTCTGTCATTAATTAACTGTTGCAACTTTGCCTTCTCGAGGGAGAGTAAGAGTATGAAAGCTTGTTAAAGGACCAAGAACTAGGGGGGGGGGGGGGGATTAATCAAACAGGAATGTGGGATCCATTTTTTTTGTATAATTGCAGTAAACAGTCCTGCATACAACAAAGCTTATGCTTCCACCTACATGTCCTCAGGTTGTTTCATTAAGATTCATACAAATCACAATACAAACTCACACCCCTTCCTCTAAACGTAGTTACAGTAATAAATGTCAGCAGCAAAGACTGCATTATTCTTTTCAAGAGAGCATTACTAATAATTTGGGAACTGACATTTTCTCCCTAAATGCTTGCTTATGATAAAATTCACCAATTTTTCCAATGGCATATGCAATCTTGTACAACATGCCACAGATAATTATGTTCAGCTAAAGCTGCTTAAACACAATTCTACCACATTAAATTAAAAAAAAAAAAAAAAACAGAAAAGAGTCATGAAAAAGAAAAAAAGAGAAAGTAGTTTATTGGTAACAACTGATCAAACAAAAACAATATATAGACAATATGCTGTAGGCTCAATAGTAAACATTTTCATACAATATCATTAACATGAGTAAAACAACTGCAAGATAAATAACATTCCTCATATAGATCATCTAAGGCGTTTTATATTATCTTCATGGCAGGGCTCCATACATTACATCAGAAGTTGATTCATTACAATGACCAATTTAATAAAGTGACGTCTATCCTGCCAAACAAGTCACTGCTTCAAAAGCAAAAAAAAAAAAAAAAAAAAAAAAAGTGCAAAACCCATCATCATCATCATCATCATCATCTCATTGGTAAACAGCAATAACATTTTTTTCCCCAGTGTTCACATATTCACAACACATCCATAGTGTTTATAACAGGTTTATTCCCACTGTCCACACACGTAAGGCTGAAGGCACTTGTAGCACCAGTAACAAGGATCACACCTACAGAGTGTTAGAGTTGTGTACAGCATCGGGTGGTGAAATAAATCATAATACTGGGAATGCACACATCTTAGAGGTGGACTGGTTGTCTGATATTAGCTTAGTGCAAGAATATTAAGGTTATGGTTCATGTGTGGCCCATTACCTGTGTATATAAATAAATATTTAAACATATCCAAAGTATTGTAAGGAAGGAGCCGAACAAATATGTCAAGCCAAATAATTTGCTAAATAACAGATGATTATTATTATTATAATTATTATAGCCTGTCTGCAGACAAGATGAGCTTCAAAGTCTGTTCAAAGTTATCTGCTGCTCAGTCTGTGCCTGACAGATTCAAGCCAGGACACAAACAGGGGGAGGCTGTCTGAGCAGCCAACAGGGAAACTCATGCTTTGAAGTGGACCACAGTCATTAATTCCCTGCGTGTCCCTGGCACATCGGGAACAACAAAACTGTGCCGATGCCATCATCAGTCTGCTGCTCGCTTTGTGCTGCATTTCTAAGTTAGTGCTACTTTCTTACACGTCAGAAAAAAGATATATTAGTATTAATTAAGGCAGAGGGTTTTTTGTTTTTGATTTTCTTAATGACATTTTGCACCACCAGCTTTTTGAAAGATGTTTTTATTTACAGGATAACCAGCTTTTCTGATTGCATTTTTGGTAATTTGCTAGAGTTAGCACACATCTGTGTAAATGCATTAGCTTAGACTAGCAAAACAAAATTCCTGGAAGGTTTTTGCTGATTTTTTTTCCCAGGTGATACAATCAACATTTACATGTATAAATCAATGTTATCTGTATTAAGTCAGTTAAGTCCCAGATGACGTGTCTCTGCTCTGCTATCTGTACGTTTTTGCACTTTTCCCCTCAAGAAACAAAGCAGCAACTTATAATTTTAAGCAGTGGCTATTTTCTCTTTCAAACAACAGCAACTGTGTCTTAAAAAGAAACGATTTTAGATTCATTTCAAGTCCTTGATATCTTTATACAAATTTCAGAGTTAAGCATAAAAGTAGAAATGATCATTATAAATAACTTAACAGACACAGCAGCAGTGAAATAATATAAATATCTGTCCTAAAGTAGCCTGAACTGGTGTGTTTTATTATCTAAACATGTATAACATTACTTGGTCAACTCAAATTATAGTCATGTATGTAAAAAGTTTTATGTAATTTTGTTCAGGTTTGAAAATAAAATGCTACAATAAATTGTGCCTATCAAACTACAACTGAAGGAAACTAAACTAAAAACTTGTAGAGCTCCAATGTTTTGGTTCCATTAAGCACAGTTTTTTTATGTTTTAGAGAAACAATAAAACTTGTGCACCATCATACTCTGGACAGAGGGTTAGAGGTTTTATTTTGAAACACTTGCTGCCATGGAAAGATTTGAACTTCTCAGAATTTTAATTAATTTTCTTACAATTTTGCCTTCATGTCTCATTCTTTTTCATTTAAAATGTCTTATTTGAGGTTCATGTTTCATTGCATTACCACAGAGAGGGGAACCTTCTCTAAATATTCACTGTAAACAGCAGGAATGCAGAGAGAGAAAAAAAAAATAAAAATCATGACAGTGGCTAACTTTAGATCTCATCAAATACGCTAAGCCCATGGAGTCAATCATGACAGAATCCACTTTTCCCCCCCAGCATTGCCTTAGTGATGAGTATTTCTTGGAAATATAGTTCCTTCACTTGTCTTTTCATCTTCCACTGAACAGCTGTGATTCACATAAAGCTTTAAGAAGTTCACATCAACTATCTCAATATGAGAGATTAGGCAAAGAAAGACAGGATTAATTGTGATGACCTGTTTGGGTATTGTTCAGACTGTTGCTTACTTAATGGCTGTTTTGGAATGGATCTGTAGGGGGTTTTAGCTGCTCTTGTGGATTGGGGGGGACAGATGGAGACTGCCCACTGGTGAATCTTCTTTCCTCCTGTTCTGTTCCTCATCCTGAAAATCAGAGACCAGATAAAAAGAAGGGTTTAAAAAAAAAAAAAGGAAGGTACAGAACAAAAATGATGGTTTAAATAACCCGATGAATTTTCCACCTGCGCTGTTCATTTCATTTTCCTCTTTAATTTTTCCTCTTTATGTGGTCTAAAGGGTTTTTCAAATAATTTTAAGAACATCACAATCTGCAGATTTTTGTACAATTGCTAGTTTTAAAAGTTGAGAGGGTAATGCCATCATCGCTGGAGCCAGAAAAACAAAAAATCTTGAGCGGCATAACAAAAATAACTATATAATAGTTAAACCTTAATGAGTAATTAATCAAAGCAAAGCAAAGTGAATGAAACTTTTAGCTGCTTCCATTCACTACTGATATGTTTTACCCAACAATTGCACTGCTCCATAACATAACCTATTCTGGTGAAACTTTTTTTGGATTACACCCAACAATGCTGGTCACAACAGGAGTAGGCATAATGCTGCGAGAATGTTAGATAGATACATAATTAAATAGATATTTTATCTATGTTTTACAAACATGATAAAAGAAAAGCTGAAATATGAGTACAGGGGGTAATAAAAAATAAAATTATAAAGTTTACTGTTTTCTAATACGGTGATTAGAAAAAGGGACCCTGCAGCGTCATTATTAGAAGTTCGCACCGTGTCAGCCGTCTCCTCCCCTTCAGTGTGCTCCCCGTAGTGACTGGACATTTCCATGTCAGAAAGGGCACTCTCCAATGCTTCCTCTTCAATGTCTGTCTGATAGTCTGACTCTTCTGATGAGGATAAACAGTGGAGGACAGAGTGAAAAGAAGCAGGTTGTGGGTGAAAAAGATAGAATATGTGAAGTGAGGAGAAGATAAATGCAACTGATTTAAGATGTTCAAAACTGTAAGAATTCAAATAGCAACGCTAAAGACAGATTGAGAATTAAGAGAAGTTAGCAAGGCATTCTCAAGAGAAGTACTTACCAGCTGCTGGAGATTATTTTTTTATATTATTTTGATAGAAATGCCTAATTTGAAGAATTAATACACAGTTTCCATTTCTTCTGTGTGTCTACTTTCTCATTAATATACAGTAAAAACCTTCTGTGTGCACAACCAGTTCTAAAGTATTTAGGATACAGCAGCAGTTAATTTGTTCTTTTAAGCAAAATATCTCAGCTGATGGATTTAAAAACAAACAAAAATACAAAACAGAAGTGTAGAGATGTTAAATATCCATCTACTAGACAGCATGTCAACACATTTTTAGAAGAATCATGATGTGTTGCTGAAAGTGGCAGTGCTGAATTGTGTGTCAGGAGTTTTACCATCCACCACCGCAGGCTTGACAGGCTCGATGCGAGACACGATTTCTGCAAGGTCAGTGAAGGAAGCATTGGGACATGTCACCACCTGAAAGACACACAAATTCAGCTCATAAAAAGCAGGAATTCTTTTATTTTGGACCAGACTTTTTAAGCCCCAAACTCTCATTTAGCTGTCAGTCATTTTTTTTTTTTTTTTTTTTTTTTTTGGCAGTGTAATGTCACATGCACAGGATGAATTTGACTGACAACCTGATGACAATACAAGTCTGTTTTGTTTGGCGTTCAGGGCTCTCACCTGTCACTCAAAGCTCCCCTGACCAATAATAGCTCAATCCAAAGAGGTTCAAGTAGGAAATGCCTAATAGATACAAATATTTATGCTGGAAGCAACAGAAGTAAGGATCTCACATGCAGAACTGGCAGATAAAACAAGTCAGCTCCCCGTGGATAAAATGAACAGAAACTCACAGATATGAATTTAGTGAGTGGGGAACAGAGATGCTCATTTAAGATAACATGCATAGGATTACTGCGTCTGTTAACAAGAACTATAATCCCTCATCTTTTTACTCTGTCTGCAGGCTCCATCTGTCTGTGCAGCCTGAAAGTGGTACATAAATCCAATGAAGTCTGGAACAATTGCAATTGTGTCATGGTGAGAAGAGAGAGAAAAACAAAAACGCAGTTTGAGTATTTTTTGCTAGATTTGCTACATGACCCTCATCAGTGGCTCATCTGGCCTTTCCCTCATTTTTTGAAAGAGACAGTAATCTTTCTGTATGCAAACGTCTGATTCTGAAGACATTAATAAATAAAATCTGACATATTCTTTCTCCAATTATTGTGACTTTTAGCAATAGAAATCATTTTGGTAATTCTAACTGACCAAAAACAAGAAAAGTTTGGTCTGATTTAACTTCAAACAGACAAAAAGGGTGTATATGTAATCTTTTGATGAAGCTGAAACATCCAAAAGCTGTGAAAAAGACGTAAATGTGCAAAATGGTTGGGGGGGGAATTTTTATATATATATATATATATATATATATATATATATATATATATATATATATATATATATATATATATATATATATATATATATATTACACAGAATACTGATTAAAAACATTGTGAAAAGGAACATCTAGAAAATCAGACTAAATGACTTGGCGCTTGTTGCCTCTAGAGCCACGCTATTCCTCAACAACAATTAGAAAGAATGTCAATGACAAGAAATTTCTTAAATGTATGACCTGTATTTGTTTAACTTCCTTAAAAGTTACTTAAAAGATCAAAATGAAAGTTACAAGTTATAATAGTGGCAATGCTTTTTAAACATTTAGCCTTTAACACTGGATCTTCTAAACCCAGGCCTTTTTTTTTTTTTTTTTTTTTTTTTCTTAAATCAAATCTTCATGTTTTGTTTCTAAAACAAATTACTTGTCTTGAATTTTTTTCAGCAACATGCTTTTTAAAAGGAGAAGACATGCATTATTTCTCTTGAGATACATCCTACAAGACTATCTGAAAATAGCAAGACATCATTAAATGTCTGTGTGGGAAGGTTGTTGTTTTTAAGAATAAAAATGGGAGTTGGTCCGAAGACAGCATCACTGTTCAAATCTGAAACCCTAACAATAGCTTCACTCTTGCCTCCATTTTTAAATAAGGTGCGCGTTTTCTGCTGTTTTGTTACTGCTGAGTATGTTACATGATCAGTTCTGCTCTCATTTCTTTCCTTCTACATGTTATTGCAACAGTTTGATGTGAATTTGTCAATTTCTTCAATCTTGTCTTTTTTGTTTTGTGAGGATGTAGCCTTTCCTAAATATTGATAAAAGTCAAATCAAGGGATTTATTCCATTTAAACACAGAAACAAAAGAGATTACGTCATTTAAGCTAAAAACTTGATCAAACAAAGGTCTATGGTCTCATTCAATCAAGTCTCGGCTCAGTGCAGGTCAGTCCAATATGCTTAAAGGTCCCTTTTCAGCCCATCAAGGCTTCTTTAGTGTGTCGAACAGGCCATTGTAATGCAGAAAGAATAGGATATCCGTTTGCCTGTTATTATTCATCAACAAGACAGAAATTGGTTATCGTAAATAATTTCTATCTTAATCTAACATTTCTCATCATTTCTTTAATTGTGATCATTTCCATTTGATTAAACAAACAACTCTCAAAGGCTCATGCTGCCACCACCATGCTTCGCTATGGGGATATTGTTTCATGTAATTAAAAAAAACAAAACAACAAAAACCCCTAAAAACTTTGGTTTGATCTATATGAACTGTTTTTTTGTTTACAGCCAAAATGTGACATCTTGTTTGAAGATTTATTTATTTTGTCAGATGTTTTAAGAAAAATTTTGACCTTTTTAAAATTTTGTCCCATCTGCTTCCATATAAAAAAATAGGAGTGTGTGTCATAAAGTTATTCTGTGGACTCACTTACAGCTTAATTGTAGGCAGCAGATTTATAATAATTTGTTTTCTATCATTAAAAAAAATAAAAAATAAAAAAATAAAAAAAGTTGATGGTGCGGGATGTGGTTCCATATTTCTAAGATGATGCAAAGAAAATCAATCAATTCAATATTTTTTCACCATTTTTAAATCACTTAAGATTAAAAAAAAAAAAAAATCTAAGATGTTGAAAGTATAAAGTTGTTTCCCCCCTTTGAGACATCACGTCACATGACCTAATCAAGGTAACACTTGACTTAACTGTTAATTTTATTTCTAATTTGTTGACTTTGTAATTGACATAACAAATCTACCATTTTTATACTGCATAAACTGACAGTGCAGAAGGTTTGAAGATTATTTGTGACTTTTTCCAAAAATATCAATCCATAAAAAAAAAATTTTTTATGAATTGTCAGCAAGCATAAGGTCTTCTTACTCATACAGAATTAACGTTATAATTACAGTATATTAGTTTTGCTGCAGAAACTAAATGTGAAAAATGTTGCAGACTTATTTTGGTATAGAAATTTTACCTCCACAGCTCCAAATAAGAAATCATTTCTCACACATTTAATGTGTGTCGCCTATATTCATCACTTTCCCCATGCTTACATTGCTTTTGCACTGGGTGTTGTGGGTCTCGTCTTGGTGCTTATCTTTCATCATATTCTCCACTACACCACTCCGCCTCCACACATCAAACACGGTCTTGCCATGCTGGTAGCCCACTTCCTACAAAACACAAATATTTACAGATTTGAAATAATATAACATAGAAAGTCATCAGGCAATCTTAGGATTGAGAAGAAATGTGATTGTAGATTCTATAACCATTACAGTGTTAGAACACACAAAAAGCCAACTGTGTCTCAAACTTACAGCTATCTCATCAAACTTGCCAAACTCCAGAGTCCGATATCTGTCGATTGGGGGCCTGATATACTCGCAATAGTCGCTGCTTTTAACAGACTCCAGGTGCCTCACGCAGCATACATAAGCCAGCCGGGTCTGAATCTCAGCCATGTTCAGCACCTGTTGAATTCAACTCAAGGATCAAAACAAAAAAAGCGCCTCCACAAATATCCTCTTTGCTATTCATAGATTTGGTTCCTTTCTTGGAAATCTTCTCCCACAGTTTGTTGGGTTTTTATTCGTTAATCAATTCATCACCTTCACTTTCTCTGCCAGGGGGTTGAGGCGTTTCCATAGCACCCACCAGCCCGAGAGCGAATCGCCATAATTAGTGAGGTTGGTTTCATCCCGGCTGCCCACGTCAATAGCTATCACCACCTTGGCCCCCATGGAGCGCGCCACATCAGCTGGGAAAATCGAAGGTAACCCAAGAGAAAAAACAGAAACGCATATACAGGATTACAATATATACTACACATATTCAGGTACAGAGAGAACATTTGTAATATGCTTAAAACTAAAAGGGTGAGTTTTACAAACCAGGCAGGTTGTTGATGTACCCTCCATCCATCAGCAGGTGTCCATCTTTGGGGTCACAGAGAGGAGGCAGATATCCTGACAGAGACATGCTGGCTCGGACATATCGCCACAGAGAACCTAAAACAGCAAACAGGACATTTTATAAAACTGCATTTTAAAAACCACATATAGCTCCCTTTACATTTATCGACTCGTATAAAAATGTATAAAAAGCCTCAAAATTTGGTAATCTATGAAAAATGTATGAGTAAATTATTTAAGCAATGGAATATTCCAAATTAAGAAAAAAAATAATTTTTCACTAAATTACTGGTGCCACAATTACTGGAAGTTATAACTACCGTAGTAATCCAGGCAAATGTCGGCTGATCTTCTTAAGTCAAGAAATACTCAAATAAGCAGCTACTTACCTACATTTCCTCAAATCTACAATTGGAGAAATAATCAAAATAGTTTAAGAAAAACAAGTACCAACTGTGACCAACAAGATTGGACATGGACCCAGGTTTATGTTGTCACCAAGCACAACAAAGAGGACAGTGAGATGTAAAAACTAAAATAAAAATCTTGATCTTCGGTAAAAATTGTATATTTGATAACAATAATCTTTTTTTTAAGGTTTTCGTATGCATCTTATCGGGCTGCCAATAATTGTGATGGGCGCAAACTCTATTTAAAAAAGGCAAAAACAACTAAAAACTCAGGTTAGATACACGAGTAAATATAGAAACATTTCCTGGACTTCTGATTTACCCAACTCTCCAAGCAGAGATGACCTAACAAATTCATAAAGATGAATGAGAAGAAAAAAGGAGAAAGAGAAAATCAAACACACAAACTCAATATTTACCATCAGTGTGTACTCTCATGGCTGAAGCACTGATGTCAGTCGTAATATTGAAATATGGGATCCAGAGGTCCTGTATTTACAAAATATTAGGTAAAAAAAATAATTAGAACAGTAAAACGCAGCATTTGAGACAAGAATGTTGATCTGCTGGAACTGCCACTCCAGTACTTCCTTTTTTATTAACTGTTGCTCTTTTTTAGCTCACCTCAATCTGTTTGCTTTGAAACACTTTGCTGATGCTTGAGTTGAAGCCAGCACCGGTAAACATGGATGACATAGGATATGTGAAATCCCAAGCCTTCTTAAACGTTGAGGTCATTTCCTTTTGGCAGAGTAAAAGATATATTTCCATTAAGTAATGACAGAATTTTGTTTACAACAAGTGAATAATTATCTTTTTTAGCTATGACTTTATTATAATGTTTTCTTAAATTGTATTTTTTAAATTCAAGAGTCACACTGCCTGTTAGCAAAACACAGGTCTAGATAAGAAACCATATAATAAAAGGTCAGGAATAAATCTGTATTTAAACTTCGCCTGCAGTTCGCCAAACAGAAGAACATAAAACTGCAGCTGATTCCAAATACCATTGTTCAGTATAACTACCCCTAAAGTGCAAATAGAAATTTTTTTTGGAGCCCCTGATGTGTCAAAAACCCATCATATAAATATATCTTTTATTTGAAGAGCATGAAGTCACACTGAAGATTTCTGAAAACACCAATCTTTAATTTGAGTGAATGTATTGTAACCAAAAATCTGTAGTGGCAAATTTGTGATAAATGTATAAAACTGGGCAACCTTTTGGTTTTTAGCTCTTAGTACAAGGACCCATGCTTTTTCCCCACCATGCACACCAAATAGGATGGGGAGATAAAAATCTAAGCATCTTAGATTCACCAAGTCTCCATAACAACCATTAGACACAATGTACTCTCCAACTGGTTGTTTGGGAGTGATGCCAGAAAAAAAAAAAACCTTTTGCTGATTTTTACTGGGTCGTTGATTTGCGTGTTTTGGTCAGATGAGACTAAAATTTAACTTCAAATCAACAAACTCTTCAGGCAAGACTGATGTGAAACAAGGTGTGTAAAAGGACCCCATGCCCACTGTTACATATGGAGGAGGATCTGCGATGCTGTGGGCCTGTTTGTCTGCCAACAGCCCAGGGCACCATGGATAAAATAATAATAAAAACCGGGCAAATCAACAAAGACATGGTTCACCATTAATCCATGACAATCTCAGTCCCCAGATCTAAATCCTATAGATGACCTGTGGGGCAAGACAGACAGACGGACGAACGAACGGACGAAAGAAAAAAAAAAGCAAAAGAGAGGATTCAGGACTGTGGATGAGCTAGAGATACTGTGTAAAGAGGAACAATTAAAGATCCCGTTCTATGTATGACCCAATCATGTGAGATGTAATGAAAGAGACCATAAAAGGGAGAAGTTGTACAAAGTATTAAGAACAAGGCTGAAAATAACTGGACCATCAGAGAGTCTATTTAAACAAAATTTTTTCCATTAAAATTTATTCTTGGACTTTTCTAAATCTTTACCAGGTGTGCCAATAAATGTGGTAAGCACTCTTACAGTGAAAAACATAGTTTATCGAATTCCAAAAAAACAACACTGTGGCAGTCTCAAAACCTTTTTGTGTGACTGATGAAGCATGGCTCATGTAGATTTGTCTCACCATTGCCCATTCTCTGGCTCTAATCCTCATGCGGCTCAAGCTACGGTCCTCCGCATACAGAGCCCCCATCAGGGATCCAATCGAAGTCCCACCGATCAGGTCCACCGGGATCCCAGCCTCACACAGCGCTCTCATGATCCCCACTTGGGAGCAACCCCTGATTAGGAGACCGAGAAAATAAAATATGACACTGACTGCCATGTGTTTGTGTAACAAGACTGGTTAAGAAATAAGTTTACCTGGCCCCTCCTCCTCCGAGGACAAGAGCGATAGCATTACCCGTGAGAATACGAGCTAGACGGGAAAAGTCAGAGTGGCGGTCTGCAGGTTTCTCAAACACACGTTGATACATCTCCAGCTGCAAAAAAAGCAAAGTAACGAAAGTTAGGAGAATGAGTAAAAGATGAAAAAGTGAATAGAGAAGTATGAAAATGTAGACTGAGAACAGCTGAGCCAAATTGGACAATGTAAGGTGCTTTGATCGATGAAATAGTCCAACCAGCTTGGGAAGACTCCTTTTAGAGAAGACCCTTCTGGGACAGGAGAGGTGGAGGTGCCTGGAGATCCAGCTTCGCATGTTCAGCCAGTTCACAGTTCCTTGGGGAGGAGGGCCATCTTCTCGGTGCAACAACACCAGCTGCTTCTGGGCCCGCACTGCACTTCCTTCTAACATTCGCTCCAGCTGGGGGAAGAGAGGCATCGAGCACAGATGTTTCAGAACATTTTACATTTGACACTTTTTCCTGTTTGATGCTGGCACAGATGGAATGATGAATACTTCTAACGCTTGGTGAGAAAAAAAAAAAAAAAAAAAAGTTCTGAAAACGGGACATCAGATGTAAATAGGCATAAATAGTAGCATTCCTACGTGTAAATTGTCAGAAGTAAAAAAAAAAGATGAATCCATAGAATCGCTTTGCCTGCACAAGTAATCCCTGGATGCTGAAGTTTCTTTCCTCAGGCCAAAGCCTGAGTGACTGATTTTTCTAATCTCACCTGATGTTTTTTTTTTTTTTTTTGCGAGCACAGTAACCAGCACGTTTTTTTTTTTTTTTTTTTTTTTTTTTTTTTTTTTTTTTTTTTTACCCAATTAGTTCCTTAATGAACATTTTGATTGAAGAAAAGATGATAATGTCCAGATCAGATTATTAAATAACCCCCTTCTGCTTCTGTTGAAGATAACGTTAAGATCAGGATGTGATTTTTTTTTTTTTTTTTTGTAAGGAAGATGTTTCCCCCAAAGATAAAAATCAAGCCAAAGATATGACTCATTCTGGATTTGAGTAAATATTGATCCGTCTTCAATTTCTTCTTCCATTTCCTGGTCAGCAAGGGCACATTCCTTTTTCCACTCCCCTTTAGAGGAGATTACCTCTCTTTCATCAGCCCAACATGCACTTTAAGACCTGAACTTTCTTTCACAGCATCCATCCAATCGTTGCTCATTTCTCAAATATGCTAAAGGGTTAAATACAAGTCACTCTGAGCCAAACTAGCCATTGCAATGGTTAAACATGAGGGCTGCAACCTGATTTGACTGAATAATGTTTAGAAGTGGCCTTAATGTCCTATTAGACAGTCATGGTAGAGCTGATTGTTATATTCAGATTTCTTTTTCTAAAATGCAGCAAATTTCAACAGCTGACGCCATGAGGATCCTAAGCAAACACTGAGGAGGGTAAAAAAGCGGCCTATGTACTTTACTGCAGTCTATGTACTTTTACAAAATGTGTCAGTACTACTTTAAAATATTCAATCACAGGCAAAACAATAAACAAATAAGTCAAACTTCTTAAAAAAAAAAAAAAAAAAAGTGCATAGAGCACTTTTGTAGAAATAAAAAACTGCTTATGACCAACCTTTGTACTTAAAACAGCTTTGATTCTTTGGTGCACAGCTTGCAAAAAGAAAGTTAGATAATAGTAATAATTCTGAGGTTCAGAGCCCATTGACAAGATTAGTTACAATTTCTACACAATGTTCTTCATCACTGCAGATCGAATGACTCACTTTATGGCTTGGAAGCATTTTATTCTGGAAGGTTCTGTTGGAGGACTAGCTAGCTATCAAAGCAGACAATACAGACACTGCCAGTAAAATGTTTGTGTCTAAAAAGAAAAACTGTGACCCTGAAAATGATCAGTTTACCTTTTGCTCTCACTTGACATCTAATTACAAATAACTATTTCGAAGTTTCTCTTGTTACAAAAATAGTTACAAAACAGATATATTGTAATTTGTATGCATAGCAACTGATAAAAAAAAAAAAAAAAAATCACATCTATTAAAAAAACTTTTACATGCATCAGTAAGATCTCCATCTTCTCTTCATTTGCAGCAAACTCTTTCCATCTCACCTCCCCAACAGCAGGGTCTTGCTCCCCAAGTCCCACAATAATGATGCAGTCAGCCTGACGGATGCACCGCTGCGTCCACGGGGTCAATGTGTAGTCAGTCTGATACAGAACTATGCGATGGATGTCTTCCTGTTGGCCCAGCCAGCTGGAAAGACGGTACTCATGGACACTAAAGACAAAGAGAGTCTATTAATAAAGGATACAGCCGATAAGACAAGCTTAAACATAACTGAAAGAGCAACAGAGGTACGAAAGGAAACAGTTTCCATTTTTATATCTAAAGTATGCTCTGGGAAAGCCTAAGGCATAACAACTGTAAGCTTCAACCTCTCACATAAACTTTATTTTTCACAAAACATACCTATCCAGTGCTGCAGCTCCAAGCCTCTCTTTGATAATATCACTTGTCAGCAGAAGAGTTGGTCCTGCATGAAATCAGATCACATTTACTCAATTGATGTCTTCTCAAAGCAACTTTTATAATGTTTCCTAAAAGTCTACAGAGCCTGTTAAAACTAAGACTTTGTCGCATCACCTTTTGAATGACCTTGTTCAGGGTTCTTCGGGAAAAGTGTTCAACTTGTCAATCTCAACTTTGCAATATGCAGCCACAGCATCTTACAAAAGTTCCTCTGATCTATCAGGTTAATTACTTTCATAGATGGTGAGTGAGTGAGTGAGTGAGTGAGTGAGTGAGTGAGAGATTTGTGCCGGTTATGTCACAAACAAAGCATTGCAGTCAACAAAGCAGACCAGTCCTGACAGGCTTGGTTGCACCTCAAACCAGTATAAGCAGTTAAAAGTCACTAACAGAGGTCATTGTCAGTAATATTAAACCGATCATGCTTCTGTGCCTTAGCTATGTATATTGAAAATCTCTTTAGAGAAGTGGCCACCTGTTCTTTTTTTGTGCTAACTTTTCAAATGAGAACATTTCAGCACCACTGATCACAAGAACAACCACAGTATTCTGCTTCAAATGAACAAGCAACAAAAAGCTGCTGACAGAAGATCTCCTTTTCAAGAAGACTGATTTTGTGTCTTCCTCTTTTAGGTTTTGTTTCCATTTATCAACCAGCATGCCTTCTAATATGTTTGTAATAGCCATAGCTGACGTGGGTTATCTTTAAGAATTACTTCAGAAGGATACCTACGTGAAAAGACATGAGTAAAACGTAAACATCATAGATGTCAATGTGACCTTTTGTTTACCTATAGCAAGGAGGGCATGCTGCAGCTCCAGGGTGAAGGTAGTCAAAGGCACCTCTTCTGATACGGGCAGAACTGTCACAGTTGAGAGGTTGGAGGCTTGATTCCCTGCATCCCACTTGCTTCCTGGGGTGTGGAGTGCCAAGCTACGAGCTGAACACATATAGGATTGTAAATGTGTCCCTCAATGGCACAAGTCATTCGGTAAAAATAAAAGCACTGACACAACCCAACATCTAAGCACCAAAAACAGCCAGCATCACCACTGATGTACTGTCACAGCATAAGAAAGCAACATTATAGACCAAGCACACACCTGAAAGAGGAACATTGACCTGCTGAAGAATCTTCTGACCGAGCAAATGGATTAGCCTTGTGACGACCTACAAGAGCCAAATGTTTTATAACCAGTTTTGTTTTTAAGAAAGGCAACAGTCAGTATATGAACTAGTGCAGAACCATCTTTTGTCGAAAAAGTAGTTTACTTAGAAAAACACTAAATCTTTCTATATGTAGATATCTCTCTATGTACATATATTCTTTAGGTTTTAACTGAACTTGCACAGAAGCTACAGTTTAGATCAAGAGTACCTGTGGGAACCTCCTCTTGATGGAGTTGAGCGCCCCCTCTGGTAACTTGGCCAGTTCTGAATCTCGAACAGCGTGAACAGTTGTGGCTCTGTTCTGGTGGGTCAAGGCCTCCACCTGCAGAAACATTTGTTGCTCATTTTATACCAAATCCCACTCTCGCAATTCCCGTTTGTTTATAACTTGTCGTTTTTTAAAAAGGCGATTATTGTCTAGAATGGTATAAATATGATGTGGTGAAGAGGTATATTATTCCAACCTACACTTTAAAGTGGCAAACAGCAGAGAACATGCCATTCAAGACAGGTAAAGGAGTGTTACTCTTCATGTGAAGGAAATGTCTGGAAGAATATAGTTTCTATCCAAAACTGACCCATATCTACAGTCAGAGTGAGAATTTAAAAATCTAAGAACAACTTGAACTGAGAAACGAGTCAAGGTACCCAGGTTTATCTTGGCACCATGAGCAGTGAGAAGCGTAAAACTCACTGGTCGAGAACAGCAAACGTTTCAGAGAGAGATTATGCACTATAATTAAAGAAAAATGCTTTTAAGGCTTTTTGAACCTCTTTACTAATAACTGTGGTGTGTCCTGTGCATCATAGGCTACTTTACTTGTACATTAGTACAGAGAGAAAGTCTACTCTTGGGTCAACCCAGCACTGCTTGTCGTGATCAACATATACTTGACTGTTTGTTTGGTGCCGCAGGAATAACCTCAAAGACCTTATCTTCACAGAAATGTCACTGCTAATAAAATATCTGGATGTGCTTAAGTGTAAGCTCTCGGGTTGGCCAATGTTTACACCCGTTTGTAATATACAAGAGGCTTGGACTGGCAGCCTATTTGTGTAACGATCTACAACTGACCTCAACAAGTTAGAGGAGTGCCAAGGCACTTTATCTCTGCAGTATTTACGCCAAAGCAAACCACAGAAATTTCATTTAGACCACAGGAAATTATGTTAACTTATGAAAAAACACACCTTACTCAGATTCAAGATATGAATTAGTTACACCTTTTACACATCCTATGACTATCTGAGTCTTGTAATAGCACAGTGTGAAATAAAGATCATAAGTGAAAAAAGGAGCTATAAATGAGTTGTCTTGATTTCATCAAGAAGAGGTGACGTCAATCCAGTGAGGCTAAATATGTCTCCAAGTGCTAGACACCTCCATAGCATCCTTATTTTCACTACCACAACAGCTGCAATGACAGCTTTCCTCCTCCAAGTAGCAGTAACCATAGCATCCATCAGCCCAGGTATTATTAGAAGCATTGTGGCAGAGACCCGTCACAGCAGCAAGTGGGAGGCCAGGTGAGGGTAACTAAGAGATTTAGCTTTAGAAAAGTAATCCAAGTGTAAAACTATAAACCGCATTGGCATCAACACACAGTTGTGATGTTTAGCCATAAAGAGCAAAACTTGAATCTGTGGGGTCTAAAGATTCAACGTGTAAAGAGCTGCTCAGCAGTTATAAAAAGGGTTTAATTATTATAGTGACAATAAAGCTTTTTCCATTGATTATTAAAAAAGTATAAATATTTTTTTAGATGCCATTTTTCAATAAACCATTTAAAACAAAAAAAAATTTTTTGAAATTTGTACAACGTTTTTTTTGCTGTGAATAGACTAAAAGATTTTATAGAACTAAACCAAAAAGGGAAAAATTAAGAAACAACTCCACTGTTCTTTTATTAAAGGCAAACATCTGAGACCCTTTTTCTGACCTACAATGATTGGTTCCTTTCTACAAAAAAATTGGACTAATTTGTTTCATTAAAATATTCCATGTTTAATTAATTGCAAATGTAAAACGAAAAGGTTTCACAAGAAAACTTTGTGTTTTTAAGATGTAAAACCCATGTCGACCCTCCAGGGACTTTCAGCTTTGGGATTTTGGCTCATGTGGCATGATTCTTGAATTATTTCCCTTTTTTTTTTTTGTAATTCCTTTGTACTAGCTGTTTTTTCAAAAGGCCATCTCTTTTTGGCCTTCTTTAGCAGTCTTTCTGATCATTTGCACACCGCCCATTGGTATCTCTGGTAAAAATATATAAAATAAAAAGATCTTAAAATCTAGTAGCATAATCTGACAATAAAAAATCTGAAAACTAACTTTTTATTTTAGCACAATTTTTCAGCGGGGGAAAATTTATTATATATATATATATATATATATATATATATATATATATATATATATATATATATATATATATATATATATATATATATATAAGAAATAGTTATTTTACAAAATCCCAGATGCCACACTCATGCAGACCTGCTATTAATGCTGTCTTTTGCAAACAAAACAATACTTAGTCTTTGTCAATAACATTTCACAAGACTGGAGGTTACAGAGAGAGGAATCTTTAAACATTTCTCTTTAGATCAGTTTCAGGGTGACAGTTCAATTTTCAGTCTTATGGAAAAAGGTCCTGCAGAATTCAAAAGTTTAATGCTGTTAGAAACCTCTAGCAAGGTTTACAGGGCCTTTAGAAGGGAAACAGGCCCACAGTACACAGATTCTCCACCATAATCAACAGTGGGCAGAAGATGCTTTTACAAATACTCATTTTTGTTAAGGACCTGGGGTGAAGCCAAAAGGAATTATTTTAAAGAGGCAGTATTATGCGTTTTCAAGGCACATAGAATCATTTTATAGCTCTAATCAAGTAACTATCTTACCTTCAGTTGTTACAAAAATGCTGTATATATCAAATATGACCTAAAAGAAATTTGACTTGATAATTTAACGCCTTGAAATTGGGCCTCTGTCTATTTAAGAAAGTCCTGCTCTTTATGAAACTCCACCCCCAGGAAGTCACCACAACAGCTAACCCTTTAACGCTTTTACTAGCGTTACATTGAGTAGTAGCTAGTATAATGAGCTCAATAGCTGCACAGTTCCTCCAGGTGTTTGCTAATTGCTGCTGGTTAGTGTGAAGGGGCTGAGTGGGGAAGTCACGGTGAAGGGGTGCTCTGTGAGGCGGAAGCTTGGAAGCTTAGAAACGGCAGCTCTGAGGAGGAGCTGGGTCTCAAAGGCGGCACTAGGTCCAGGCGTTTTGCACAGCTTAATGGCTGCCATGGGAGATTAAAGGATTTCTCAAACATGCATGAAAGAATCAAGGCAACACTCCATGTATGTTTTTGATGAGGGAATAACATTATAACATTATGTAAAGCTCAAAAAGTTGGTTTTACATAATACTGCTCCTTTAAAGCCCCAGGAGATTTTAGTTAACTCCACATGGGTATATTTGTTGAAAAGGTGTTTTTTGGCATGTATATAGTGTCTAGTAGCTGTTGTGACGACTTGCTGAGCCCAAGATGTGACTCTCTGCTGCAGTTATCTCATGGTGAGCTCAGTAGAAAAAATGTTTACCTGCTCATCACTGTGCATGGTGGCAAATTTGCATGTTTATAGTTATCATGAAGAAAAATGTTGAACGTGTAATCTGATTTTCCACATAAAAGTAACTTTCTGCCTCATAACTCACCACTCCAATCAGGTCACCGCGGCCATACTCTCCTATCAGCTCCTTTTTGCCATCATCCTTCATGATCACAGAGCGCAGTCGACCACTCAGCACTATAAACGTGCTATCTGATTTCTCCCCCTGTCTAGAAAAAAAAAAGTAAAAGAACAGCTTTATTTTAGTTTAATTAAAGTAATTTTAGTTTAATTAGCTCAACTGTTAACTTGTATTTGGGATTTTCATCTTTGTCCATTCATTGATGCAGACAATGTTTATACAAATGACAAATATTTGAATACCTGTAAACAGCCCTGCCAGCCTCCACAGCCATCCAATCGAGGGCAAAGTCTATCTGTCTGATAAAAGACGACATCCGCCTTGACACGGTGTGAGCAACATTCAGGACTACTTTTGGTTCAACACGCATTATCCTGCAGAATTAAAGAAATAAAGGGATGGGAAAAATAAAGCATGCTACTAAAGTATAAGCTTTACAACAAAATGAAAACATGTTCTATGAATGACTAAACAACGTGCGACTCACTCATAGAAGTGGGTTTTGGAAATGGAGAGGAAGCTGCAGTCTCGCTGGGCTCGAACTGTAAATATGAGAGGTTCTCCAGTCAAGACGGCGAGCTGACCCACCAGCTCTCCAGGATGTGTCACAAACAGACGTGTGTCTTCTTCACGATCAATCATTCGCTGATAAACATGGAGGAGACCGGAGATCACAAACTGGATGCTCACTTCCTAAAAAACACAGAAACAGGTCAACTGGGAGAAAAGTAAAAATTTGACAGTTTATGATTAATCTTTGATTGCAAAAAAATCAGCCTGATGATTAACTGTATTTTGTCTTCTGCACTTTGATCAGAAGACCCAATAATCTCGTAAAAGTATCACAAGGCAGATTGACGGATCTGTATGTTATAAGTAAAAAAATATCATTCAATATCATTTTTTCAATATCATTTCTTTCAGAGGAATACCCTAGAGAAAAAAAAAAGTCAGGTTACATGAATTTAACACAAAAAGTAAGAAAAGGGCAATTATTTGTTGTGAGATTACTTCTTGGAACTAAATCTTATAATGCTGGAAAGCTTGTTTATTCGCTTTAAATGATGCCACATCTGTAAGAAAAATGCATTTGTGGTTTGAGCAGCAAAGTTGAGTGTGTGGGCTGTGCCCATAAACAAACAAATAAAACTTGTCAAATCCTCTCTGCCAGTGACAAACAGCTAATTCTGATATTAACTTTTATTGGTGAGTTTGTTGAGTTGAATGATCAAAGCTTGAACAATTTAACAATTTTTAAAATTAACAAACAGGAGCCTTAGTACTATGTGGGAGAATTGTACACAACTGCAACAGCCTGGCATTTCCTCCTCATGCCGGTCACCAGCCTGATCACACAAAACAAAACAAGAGTCAGTCACAGAATAAGTCATATAAGCAAAGAGGATTTTGTAAGTTTCTCATGGGCGTAACCCATAGACTTGGGTTTAAGTCTGTCTCTCTTAACAACACTTCAGAGACTTTTGACATAGGACGAGTTGGTTTCTTGTGGTTTCTGTTTTTACTACACTCTTTGTAATACGTTTTATTCTGCTTTAATTGTTTTCTTTTATATCTTATTATTGTTGTCATTACTGTCTTGGTTTGATACATTTTAATGCAGTGCATCACTTTGGTTATATGCTTTAAAAATAGAATGGATTTGGAACCTTCAATCTATTTTTCTTCCAAATGTGGCATCATTTAAGAGAAAAACAGTTTTTTCAAAGATTGGTGACACTTCACATAATAGTTGTAAAAATTGTACAAGAATGCTCTGTGTTGTAAAGATTTTCTCTAACCTGGTCTCCCTGACGAGCTATAACAGAACCAGCCTTGACATGGTGAAGGGTCACTCTGCCATCGAGTAAACTGGGGTCCAAAAAAAAAAAAAAAAAAAAAAAAAAAAAGAATGAAACTAACACTTTCATTACAACGGCATAAAGTAAAGGTTCATTCTTCCTGAAATGGGCTGGTATGAGATTCTCATGGTATGATAACCCCGAGTTAAAATTTCAGGAACAGTTTGTAGACACAAATATTTTAAACAGAAAATGTATAACATTGTCTAAGTGCTTTTATTTAAAACAGAAAAGCAACAATTATTGCTACAGCTGCTAATATAACGATAATAATAATAATAATAATAATAATTTTCTTAAAATCTCAAAATTGTCTTGACTGTAATGTTGATTTTTGATACAAAGACATATGCAAGAATACAGAAAGTAAAACACATGTTATGAGGAGTAATTGTGACAGTGGTTCCTTTAGTTTCAAAAGCATAATTGTTGTCATTTTTTAATATTAAAAAAATAAATAATAACAATACTGACATGGCTTCCTAAATCATTACCAATTTCAATCTGGACCTCAAGAGGCTTGGATTTTGTACCGATCCACCATTTCTACAGACTGAGATCTTGATTTCCAAATGAAACGCAAATTTAACTTTTTTTTTCTGCCAGATAAGTTTTTTTTGCTTAGAAGCAGTATAAAACAAAGAATGTAACACTTCCAGCCAGTGTCCTTGATATGCCTGTGTGTGGTGGCTCTTGAAGCACCGACTCTAGCTACAGTCCAACTGCAACTTGTGAGTCTCCCCGAAAACAGTTGCAAGGGCTTTGCTTTACATATCTCTCAAACCTGTGGTTATCTTTGTTAATTGTGCAAAGTTTTTCCACTACATTTTTTTTCTTCCACTCAACTTTCCATTCATGAGCTAGATTCTTTAGCGATTACCTTTGGCTTATATGGTGGGTGTCCGTGACGATCTACTGATCAGCTGTCAAGTCAG
Source organism: Anableps anableps (assembly GCA_014839685.1). Taxonomy (NCBI): domain Eukaryota; kingdom Metazoa; phylum Chordata; class Actinopteri; order Cyprinodontiformes; family Anablepidae; genus Anableps; species Anableps anableps. The sequence continues at coordinate 11,704,120 of CM026081.1, forward strand.
CAGTCTTCCTCCATAATTGTGTGGACCATAACGTAATATTTTTGTATTTAAAATCCTTTTAAATCTGTATGTTATATGAATTTCACTTTTTGAAGTCAGTTTCTGAAATGAACCTACTTTTCAATGATAATCTAATTTATTGAGATGTATTTGTATTGAAACAGTTACCTGCAGCTGGATGACTCCCAGCAAGTCCTTCTTAGCAGCCAGGAGGACAGTGCTGCTTTTACAAACGTTATTGGCATCAGACTGCCCTCCAGTGTCAGTATAGTGAAACACTTCAGATGGTGTTTGCTGCATTGTCACATTCTTCTTCAGAGTGGACTACAAAGACAGACACAAGAAAATCATTTAAATTAGACAATAAGTCCTGTTGCGTTGTGAGGTCCAGCAGTCATTTGGTTAATATTATACAGTGACGCACCAAGCTTCTCCTGTCAGAGAAGAAGAGGATTTGAAAATGAGAAGTCAAACAGGAAAGTCTTACTTTCTGATGGAGAGGACTGGATGGAGGCTCCTCTATTGTGACACGAGCTCGTTCACAAACCATATTAAGGTCATTTCCTGCTGTGCATCATGTAAAAAATAAATAAATAAATAAATAAATAAATAAATAAAGGCAGTTTACAAGCATAATTCCTCTTCAAAAGAATGTGGAGAGGGGGGAAAAAAAAAAAAAGAAAAAAAAAAAAAGCAATATAGAGACCCACCTCCACAATCAGTGGGTGCAGAGACAGACCGCAGCCTTCTATTGCTGTTTAGGGGACTATCCTTAACTCCATCTTTATAGTAAAAGAAGCAGATCAAGCATGAAAAATTCAAAGCTTTATTTTAAATGTGTGCATGTTTGCAAGTGTTTCTGTAAGATTGTTATACCTGGTTCTGAAGAGATCTCACTGGTCACACCTGGAAACTCATCCTGGAAGAGGAGACGACGAGTCATCTTCCCAGAATTTACCTCAGTCATCACACCGTTTATATTGGACAGTGGTAAAGCCTGACTCTCCTGCCAAAGAAAAAAACACAAGCAATAACGTCAGGTCTTCAATCTTTAACTGCACAGACAATTGTAAACTAGATGAGTAGGATGCATTTACAAATGAGTGAATCAAACATAAAAAAAAAAAAAAAAAAAAAAAAAAAAAAACCCTGATCTTAAAGAACATGACTGGCAGGGTTTTTGGATGTGTGCATCCTGGGGAAAAAAATTAGTTTTAGTTTCATACAATATGAAAGTCAGTAAACAGCCAGATTTAAAGACTAGTGATCTCCATTTTTCGTAAAAGGGTCACATTCATTTCTATTTACAATTCCCTGATCAGGAGGAATGACCAAGTTATGATGCTGTGCCTAATGATCTGTAAAAGTAGCTTCCCCGTGTGTGATCTAGTGTGCAAATGCTTTTCCAATGTTTGTTATGTGTAATTTGATCAAACGGCAAGCTTAGGTATTCGACATGAGCCTCCCAGCGTGACTCTGTGTAAACACACAAATATGCGTGCACCAATTAATTTCCCTCCTACCGGATTGAAGAGCTCAGTTGTTAGGCCCAGATAGTTATGCAATGCTAGAAAGGTCACCCTCTGAAGTCGCACCATGATTATCTGCAAATTTAGCAAAGTCAAGAAAAGGTAAACGGAGCAAGAAATGTTCTAAACAAGCTTGTGACTACATCTAATTTATGGCAATTTATTTACATTCCATATTTATTGTTAGACATTTTATACCTGGATGACCCGCACAAGAGTCTCAGGGTATTTCTGAAAAACTGACTCAAAGGCTGAAGCAGATAAACGCAAGATAGTAGAGCGAGTTGCAGCTCGTGCTGATACAGTCTTATACGGAGCTGGATAACCCTAAAAAAAAAGACAAGAGAGAAAAAGAAAAGACAAATTAAATTGCAATAAAACCTCTGAAAAATAAAGATAAAAATAAAGATAAAGAAAGAAAAAGGGGGCAAAAACTAACATCTGCAATTTTTTTGTTACCTTCTATATTTAACATTCCATCCTTGGTATTATTGCTCATTTTTTGTATATCTGTGTGCTTTCATTTGCCTGTAACATTGTTATCTGAATTTCACTCATTGGGTCTAACAAAAGATTATTTAGTTGTAATCTACACGTTTAAGTTAAACGTTAACTATATTTCAAGAACTGCAGATGGAGTAGATAGCTGCATAAAAACATAAATAATATCTCATGTAATTATATCTTATGCAGAGTCGTGCAAATATATGAATTACCCTCGAACCGCTCTTAAATTTTGTCATGTTACAACCACAAACTTCACTGTATTTTAGTTTTATTGGTATATTTTTTGATTGACCATCACTCAAAAACTCTTGAGAGCTGGTCAGATAAAACTTAACATTTTAGGCAACATGCTGAACCATATGTTTAGCACTGCTAATCACACTGAGAACACTGCCGCCATGATAAAACATGGTGGTTGCAGTATCATGCTGTGGGAAAGCTTCTCCTCAGGTGGTCAGAGTTGATGGGAAGATACATATAGGGCAGTCCTGAAAGGAAGCCTGCTGGAATCTACAAAAGACTTGAGACTGGGACAAAAGCTGACCTACCACCAGGACAAAGGCCCTGAACATACAGCCAGAACTACAAAGCAATGGTTTAGGTCCGAGCCCAGTCAATACTTACACCAAAATCGAATTGAAAATCTGTAACAAGACCTGGAAATTGCTTGAAGAATTTTATTAAGAATGAATAAAAATAATTTGTCTGTAAATGACTTTTAAAGCCATGCATAATTTCTCTTCCACGTCACAATTATTCACTACATAAAGTTTGTCTTTCACATAAAATCCAAACAAAATACACTGATTTTGGTTTGAAATTTTGGTTGTCACATGACAAAATGTAGATAAGTTCATAAAGTATGATGTTTTTGCCACCCATTGTACTTACTGTATGCAGGATATACAATTAAAATGTTTCTGTATTTGTAACAGTAGAGATACTGTTTCGTTTTCAAATTGTGTACCGTTATTTTTTCTAGCCCGTTTCTTTCCCACTTTAATTAATCCCCCTTCTATGTGTTTTATGGTCTAAAATCTCCACCCTGAGATAAGGCAGTAATAAACAAGATTATCCATTTCAAATATTTCAAGAAATTATGAGGTGTTAAGTAAACATGCTACCTATGATATCTAAATTGAAATAAAGGAGTGTCATTCAAACTATATACTTACATTGTTTAGTTTACTCAAAGGAACATGGGTGATCTAATTAAGCTGATGGAGTCAGATCAGAGTACCAATGAGGAAACAATCTCGTCTGATGTAAAATGAGAGAATAAATGAGAGCTCACAGTGATGATGTCCAGAATGCTGAGGAGGCTGTGGACACTATCTCCAGGGTGCACATCCTTCACCACTGGCTCTGTGCCATCCTTAAGAGAGAGGGAGAAAAAAAAAAAAAAAAAAAAAAAAAAAAAAAATCATCCATAATAATAATTTGTTTTTTTTTTTTGTTTGTTTGTTTTTTTTTTTTTTCAATGTTTGCTTGACTTTGCCAGGAAAAGTCATTTAAAAAAAAAAACTAAAACAAAAAAAAAAAAAACCAAAACAAAAAACCCTGCATTTCAAAATTGTGTAGAATCCATGTAGTTAGATGTTACTTTAGTGCCCTCTGCTGTTCATATTTTTTAAATGTTCATGTCAAAATTAGTCACATAGTCGCCAGTCATTTCCAAGTCAAAGTTTAAACACAATAATGAAACAAACAGTCATGTGTAAAATGATATTATTTGCAAATAAGAAAACAAAACGGCTGTATCACTAAAACCCAACTCGAAACCACTATATCTCTGAAAAGAGAGCTAACTGTAGTTGTTAAGTCACATACATTCTCTTGAACACAGAGCTCAAGTCGACCATCCTGGACCACGTATATGCTGTCATCATCATCTCCTGGTCTGAAAAGCACTTCCCCCTCTTGCAGCTCAACAAACACCATGTGCCGACACAACTCCAGGAACAGAGGCTTCTCAAAATGACCCAAGACTCTACAAGAAATTTGAGAACACAAGTATTAAAATATCATCTAAGAGGGAGACTACAGTATATAAGACAAAGATATGACAAAAAACTGTTTACCTAACATTTTTTAGCATATAGAGAACCTCTGAAGGAAGATTTGAGCTCTGCACATCAAACTCTGTTAGATCTGCCTCGAGCAAAGATGGAGGAGGTTCCTTATGCTGCAGAGTAGGGGGGTCTTTACGGATCCTCAAGATTCTGTTAGAACACAGAAAGGTATTTTAAAGCCATAATCTCAGAGCAAGAACTAACAATAATTTTCCTACATTAAATAAAATGGATAAATGCTGCAAACCTGCGAGCGATGCTCAGAACTTTGGTTCTTTTGCGTATGCGCTGTGGTTGTTTTAACACTGAGGAAGAGGAGGGGGGAGGAGTAGAGGACAGTGTTTGAACCTTGAGCAGAGAAGAAAAAGAGAACACAATCAAGTTTGTTTTTCTTTGAGGCGTACACCAAATTACTGAAAAGCTTAAAAAATGAATAGCATAAATATAGAGATCAAAGTTCGGTAACCTGCAGAAGTATTCACACTCTCTAAAAATGCTTTTTTCTTTTCACATTTTGTCATGTTAGATCAACAAACTTAAAATGTATTGTATTGCCAGTTTATGTCACAGACCAACACAAGTGCATAATTGTAGAGTAAAAGATAGATAAGACATGTTTGGGTTTGTTGTTTTTTTTAACAGAAATCTGAATAGTTGGCAAGTTTTTTGACATATGTTAGCAGTGGATTCACCTATTATTTTTTTTGTAAAGAGACAAGATTAGACAGATTGGAAGGAAAGCACCTGTGGACATTACTTTCCAGGTTTTGTGACAAATTCTCAGCTGCATTTAGGGCTGGACTATGACGGGGTCATTCTGGCACATAAATATGGCCTAAACCATTTCACTGCAGCTCTGGCTATATGGTGAGGGTTGCTGCCCTGCTGCAAGGTGAACCAATGCCTCAGTGTCAAGTTTTTTTCCCCAACCTTCCTGCATTTAACTCCACCTTCTCAAGCAAATATGGCCAGTTTTCCATTGTCTTTTGAAAAGACCATCCCAGAGTGTTATGCTGCCACCACCACAGGGATTTGTACTGCATTTTGATCTTACCTGACCAGTAGGGTGTCCTTCATGTTTCCTGTGAAAGCATATGGTTTTCTTTCAAAAACAGATTTGTTCTTGTCACACTACCATAAAGGCCACCTGAGATTTGGATGGGTTTCTTAGCTGCTTCTCTGAATAACACCCTCCATCAACTGAGGTGGACAGCCATAGCTTGGTAGGTTTGCAGTTATAATCTCTTCTCTGAAGATGAATTTCTATTACTTAACCCTGCATTAAATTTCTCTAAAACTTTGTCCTGTCTGGTGTGTACCTCGGTCTTCAAGATGCCTTTTCTTCACTTGTTCTCTAACAAACCTCTGAGGCTTTCATAGCTTCACTTATACTGAGATTAAATGACACAGGGCCCTTCATGAATGCTTTTGGTAACAATGCATGTTATTTAGGGGTATCCATGTAAAAAGGGGCTGAATACACATCCATTCTATATTTTCCAGTTTTTCATTTTTATAATAATAATAATAATAATAATAATAATAATAATAACAACAATAATAATAATAATAACAATAATAATAATAATAAATCCTGTTTTGGTCTATCACATAAAATTAAAAAAAAAAAAAAAAAAAAACTAGTTTGTGGTTGTAACATGACAAAATTCTCAAAAGTTCAAAGTGGCTGAACACTCTTACAAGGGACTGTATTACACAAACCCCAGGTTTATAGAGAAATCTACAGTAATTTGTTTAAGAAGAAAAGAAAAGAAAAGAAAAGAAAAATGTGAAAGGCATCCCATGACTAAAATAAATTAGAAAACTATAAACTAGCATCATGTAAATATCTGTTTTCAGATGTGATAACAAAAATGTAAATAGAAAAAAAAACCTTTCGCATTATCTTTCTTCCATAGAAAAGCACTTTATCACGTTTTCGGAAACGATACTGGGGCACACCAGGTTGCTGCTCACCTTTGTCAGAGAATCAAAATGTAAAATGCAGATACAGTTATATTAAAGTTGCTTTAGTAGTGAATATAAAACTAAATGCTTATTAAAACAACATGTAATTCAGGATGAGTTTGGAAGACTCACGAGCAAGCTTGATTTTTCTGTAATAGAAGAGCACCACAATCCCAATCAGTGAGACTGCGACTACTGCGCCGATCAGTACACCTGTGAGCTGGACAAACACGAGAAATGGTGTGATAAATAATGCATGTTCACTTGACGAGTTTGAGTCAATTAGTTTAGATTAAACACAGTTTGATTCTTTACCAGTGTAGACATTAAAACCACAGAAAAACCAAGCAATAAGTTAGCATTTCAAGCACAATTTTTCTGACATGAAAGCTGTGGAAATAAGAAGCAAACAGCTATTAAAAGCGTCAGTCAATTATAATTTAGTAATTCATACCATCGTGGTTTGCATCCTCTCTTCTACAAACTGTTGCACTCGTGCCTTCAGTGCACTCCTACTGGCCGTCAGCATCTAAACATATTTGATATTAGCAATAGTTTGTATGTCCAAATAATAATTTTAAAAAATACAAACCAATGAAAGAATTCAAATGAATGCCTATTGTGTCATGCAGGCATCAAAAGAAGTTGTGCTGCATGCATACCGAACTGGACCATTGGCACAGCTCCCTCTCTTCTCCAGCACAATCCATCCTGTGTAACAAGAATCCATGTAAACGATTAGCCTCAGACTTAAATACAACGTGATCTACAGAAAGAAAGGATATCAGCGTTTTAAAAGGAGAAGTCCCATTTTGTGAAGGTTTCTCTGTGTTCTGGAGGAGTAGAAAGAAATGACTAAAAAGAGGAACCTGGCTCTGAATGTTAGCCCTATTCGATAACCCCGTCCAGCTTAATGAAATAGGCAAATTTTATGCTCGAATAATTAGCCAAACAAAGCGACTGACAACTGAGGATTCTCCGACATGGTTAGATTATTAAAAAAAAATACTATTAGCTTGGGTTATCATTAGCTAGCAGCTGCCTAACCAGGGTTAACCGTCTTGCTAATGAAACAAGATAACCAAATTCAGCCACTATTTTAACCATTACAATTATCCGAGAAAAACAGGAGTACCAATGCTTACTTTTAGGGAATTTCCGAGGTGCTGCTTCCCATTATTTACATCGCTGAACAGGCAAATTTGTTAGCAACGCGCTAACAAAGTTTTCTTTATGCTGTCAGCTGCTTTGCCCCGCCCCTATCTGCTGTTGCCTTGGTTTCGCTTGAAACAGGTACCCAATCAGAACGAAGCATGTTTCACTGTCGTTGAAATGGAAAGTCTCGTTCTAATTTTAAAAGTTAGACCCCCGAATAAGCTGAAATCTGCTTACCTGTTCAAGCTTACCTTAACCAGGGCTAAAGTACTTGTACTCTTGCTTAAACACATACACTACTACTGATTTTTATAACGTTCAGGACATTTCATCCATCTTTTATTACAGTAATTCAGTCTTAGACCATAGTAAAATTCAGCCCCAATAAACCATGACACTATAAATTAATATAACTGAACACCCACATTTTCGTTTTATGAAGAAATTTATGTTTAGTACCTTGCAAAAGTATTTATATCCCTTTAAATTTTTCCCATTTTGTTACTTTACAACCATGAACTTTAATGTATTTTTTTTTTTTTTTTTTTAGATTTAATATGATACACCAACACAAAGCAGTGCAAAAATGTGGAGTGTTAAAAAATGTAAAAAAAATAATAAAAAATGCTTTTTTTAATTTTAATTTTTTAAAGCATTTTTAAAATTATTATTATTATTTTATTTTATTTTATTTTTTTATTTATTTATTTTTTTTACAAATAAAAATCCAAAAAGTTTGATGTGCAAGCCACAGGCTCAATTTCATCATAGAGCACAGAAAGCGATTGTGAAGAACAATTCAAGTCTTACAGATTCTCAGTTTGATTTGGGTCTCAATTTTGAATAGATGTTGTAGATGTTGTAGCACAAGTATAGGACTTGATCAAAGCCATTTATTTTATCTACGGCTGTATGTTTCAAGTCATCGTTTTACTAGAAGGTGAAGATCTACTCCAGTCTCAAGTCTCTTTTATCCATTTTTTAAAGGATTGCACTTCGCTCCATCCATATTCCTTTTAACTGACCAGCTTCCGTGTACCTGCTGAAAAACAGCTTTATCACAGCATGATGCTGTGATAAAGCACCACCACGTTTTACAATAGGAATGATATGTTTGAGGGGAAGTGCTGTGTTGGAATTCCACCACAAAAAGGGTTTTTCATAATGGCCAAAAAGTTCAATTTTTAGCTTGTGGTAAATCAAACTTCTGACTGTGAATGATATCTTTATACACACACAGGTTGACTATTAAATAAATAGGTGGTTGATTCTGCTAAGTCAGAGTAAAGTAGGCTGAATACAGAATTTTAAAAAAGCAATGTTTTTACTTGGAAAATGCTAACTTTTGGCAACATTTGTTGTTAATTGCATCACATAATCTTTTATGGTAAATTATGTTCAAACATGTCATAAATATATAATGATCAAATTAAGCTTTTATACTATGAAACACTGAATTGCTAATGCAAACATTAGACAAGCACCCATGGGCATAATTTTGATTATGAATTTGTTGATCCAAAATTAACTTGACAGCATTCAGTGTATCCCAAAATAGTATTCTTAGAATTTTTTTTTGCCACACAAAATTCAACAAATAAAACCCATAAACACCATGATTTCTTTACATATTGTAGCCTTTAATATTGGACATAATGAGTTTTTTTTTTTTTTTTTTTTTTTTTTTTTTTTTTTTTTTTTTTTTTTTTTTTTTTTACCACACTTCATTCAATTACAGATTATGTCAAAGGTAAACATATTTTAGAAACTATTGAAATACAGCATTGATTCATTTTTTTTGTTTGTTTTGTTAAGATTGTTTAACTGAATGCAAAATACTGATTTATGCAAACACAGCAACAATGTAACTGTAAACCACTGAGCTTTGGCAAGATACATAAAGCTGTCCTGCACCTTTTAAAGACTGAAGCAGACCAAATGGCACAGTGCTATTACTATGTACAAAACAGTTGACATTTTGAGTAACTTGTTAAACATGCAAATGTAAAACCTATGTTGCAAATATCTATTTTTATGTGCAAATGGGTTTCTGTTTGACATATTTTTGCTTCATCTTTACCCATAATGCAGGTCATTTTATAGAGTCATGGTAGTCCCAATCAGAAGAGAGATTCATTTCAAGCACACTTAACAACTTAACAATGCAGCTAAATACAGATGAACCTGTCAGCACAAAAGATAAATGAGATGTTCAATTAAAGCAGATAAATACTAAAAACAGAACCACCCTAGTAGTTTGTCATTCCGTCTTGATCTGTTTGGTCAGGTACTTGGCCACAAATTTGTAGGCAGTGAGGATCTCTGACTCATTTGGGCAGGTGTAACGAAACTCGTCTTTCTTGTAGGCATTATCCATGTAACGTGTCAGACCTTTCAGTTGCCTGGGCATGTCAAAATTACGGTACTCCTTACACACCACCTAATGGGAGAGAAAGCTTTTCACTTTAAGGCAAAAAACTTATTTTTGCTACCATGAGAAAAAACATGTTCATTAAGGTGATAAAGTCTTTTATGAGCAAAGCAATTGGGTATTCTCTTTACCTTTATGATGTTGAGCTTGGGAAGCAAGTTGCAGTCTGCCAAGGTAAAGGAGTCACCATCCAGGTAGAGGCGTGTAGACTCAGTAATATTTGGGTTCTGATCCAGTTCGTGAAGGAGTGGAGACTCAAGGTACATGTTCAGCTTGACCAGAGTTGACAGAAACTGTTTCTCAAGCACTGGAAGAAAAGCAGCAGACCTTTGTAAAGTTCTCTGAAATCTTTCCCATTAAGGAGCCATTTTTTCAGCACATAAGTCAAAACATCTGAAAACGTTTCTTACTGTCATTTAACTCAGGACTGGGGTTTTTAATGTAAGCTGAAAATCTTCTGAAGATGTCTTGTCCAGTGGTGTTGGACTTTTTGTACCGGCAGCAAAGTTTTGGATATCTGTGATTTTAAAAAAGAATTTGTTACAAGTTTAGATTGGTACTTAGTGTTGGGATTAAAAAAAATTGTCTATTATAAATCATGTTACTTACTGCGGTGGGGCAAGTTTCTCCTCCAAGAACTCCTCAATCTTGTTAGTGTCTGTTTTGACTTCATCGTTGTAGATGAGGAAAGGAGGCTGAGATCCAGGAGCCAAATCTTTCAGCACATCCGGTGCCCTGCAACAGGACAAGTACCAGAAAAGATTTAACTATAAAGCCTGAAGCTGAAATATGCCTAAATTTACCTAAGAAAATTAAATGAAAAAAAGACTTAACACTTAATTACCAGACATAAAAGTTGAAAAATCCAAAATCAAAAGTAATCAAAAGTACCATATGGTCAACAAGAACTTAGCCCTTTACTGACAACCTAAACAGTACATCTCTTAGCATATGAAAAAAACATCCAATCTATCCTCAACCAACACTGACTATAAGATCCAAATAATTGAACAACTAAAAAAAATATATCATACTATACAGATTTGATCAAAAACTTTTGAAGTGAAAGAAGAACCTTCTGTAATACTATTCACATTTTTACATCTCAAAAAATGTGAATATTGTGTGAAAGTGCAATATTTCTTGCCAGTCATCTCAGAAAGTGAAACTCTTATATTATAAAGAATCATCACACATAAAGGAATATATTCCAAGGCTTTGTTTCTTGTCATTTGGATGATTATGCCTCACAGATAATGAAAACCCAAAATTCAGTGTCTCAGACTATTAGAATACTGTGAAAAGGGTTATTAATGGAAATGACCTTTCCAGTCAGCTAATTAACTCAAAACACTTGCAAAAGTCTCCTAATCCTTTAAATGGTCTCTCAGTCTGGGTCAGGAGGCTACATAATAATGAGGAAGACTGCTAACTGGACAGATGTCCAGAAGTCAGTCATCAACACCCTTCTCAAGGAGGGTGAGTCACAAAAGGTCATTGCTGAAGAAGCTGGTTGTTCACGGAGTTCTGTATCCATGGTTATTAACAGAAAATTGAGTGGAAGGAACAAGTGAGGCAGGAAAAGGTGAACCAGCAACAGGAAGAATCACAGCTTTGAGAGGGTTGTCAAGCAAAATCCATTCCAGAAGAGCCACCACACACAGGCGAATACTAAACATGGGTTACAAGTTTTGCATTCCCCATGTCAAGCCCCTCCTGAACCAGAGACAACATCAGAGGCACCTTACCTGGGCTGAGGAGAAAAGGAACTGGACTGTTGTGCAATGGTCCAGAGTCCTGTCTTCAGATGAAAGTAAATTCTACATTTCATTTGGAAATCAAGGTCCCAGAGTCTGGAGGAAGAGTGGAGAGGCACAGAATCCATGTTGCTTGAAGTCTGGTGGGACTGGTTTGATTTGGGGTACCATGTCATCAGCTGGTGTTGGTCCAATGTCTTCTTAAGTCCACAGTCAGTGCAGCCGTCTACCAGGAAATTCTAGAGATCTTGAGGCTTCCCACTGATGACAAGCCGTAGGGTTATGCTGATTTATTTTCTAGCAAGACTTGGCACCTGCCCACACTGCCAAATATACTGAAAGCTGGTTCAATTACCATGGTGTTCCTGTTCTTGATTGGCCAGTAAACTCCCCTGACCTGAACCCCATAGAAAACATACTGGCTGTTTTCATAAAGGAAGATGAGAGACAGTAGACCCAACAAGACTGATGAGCTGAAGGCAGCTATCAAAGCAACCTGGGCTTCCTTTCCGTCTACGCAGCACCACAGGCTGGTCGCCTCTATGCCACGGGGCACTGATGCAGTAATTCATGCAAAAACAGCCCTAACCAAGTACTGAGTGCATGGAAATGTACATACTTTTCAGAAGCCTGACATTTGTGCTGACATCCGTTTTTAACTGGTTTAATGAGACGTTGTAATTTTCTGAGGCACTGAATTTTTTTAAGGGTTTTTTTTTTACCTGTAAGCCATAATCATTAAAATTGCAAAAATAAAAGTAAAAAAAAAACAAAAGTATTTTACTCTATGTATAATGAATCTCTATAAAATAACCTTTTCACTTTCTGAGATGACTGGCAGAAAATATTACACTTTTAAGCTTTTTTTTTTTTTTTTTTTTTTTTTTTTTTTTTTTTAGATCTATTAGTAGCATTCTTTGTCAGATAAAACAAAGCCTCACTTCACAGGGCAAAGTTTAAAGGAGGCTTATAAAATCTCATCCAAAACTATCTGTAAAACATGTAGTGTGTTAACATGGGGAGGCATTCATTTAGTGCTACTGGACCATTGCTGTTTTTTGATGCCATAAAGACAAAAAAGCTTGATGATGGTGCTGATATAAGGTTGCACAGATTTTTAAATGCACCAAAAGTTAACATCTAGTGAGGGCCAGTGTTGCCACACCTTGTAGACGTGTTCCTGGGCCAATACACTTTAATCAAATGGTTAAACTGCCTCTTCAGCATACCGTCAAGTTCTACAGAATGTATCTAATGAATTAATGATTAGATCTAGGTGTGTTTAAGTAGAGACACACCTAAAAGCTTCAGGATAACTCCCTCAAGGACAGGGGTTTGAAACCCTTGGCCATTTGTTTAATCACCAGATGTCTGATATAGATGTTTTTACAAACTTGCTCTTGAGAATTTTCCATTTTTGCTACTTTTCTACCCTTGGTAGCAGCTAGCTGTGCTGCTTGTTTATATGCTTTCTACCTAAACTGGAACAACAGACTGACATTTAGTCCCTGGCTATTTTACAATATATTTTTCCCTTTATGGACAAAATTGAAGCAGTGTTAGGCTCTCGATTCCCTGTAAATATTTATACTTTATGAGGTTTTAAGATACACTTTACAGTTTCCTCTCAGTCATTATCTCTTCAGGACATGTTTGAAGAATGACAGAGTCTAAGTGAAACAAGGAAGCTGAGGAAAAAAAAATCATAAACTTATTTCTAATTGTCCCTAGAAATGCATACATGTTTAGTCAATATGGATACACACTGTATACCTTATACATGTGTGGCATTAGCTCTATTGTGCATTGTTATTAGACTGTCTTTTCTGTAGTAAAAAATGAATGTTGTCTCAGGGTCAGTTGTTATAAAACTCTAGGGGAATAGTCCTAATCTAATTAAATATCTATTTCAAAATCTTGATTGACTTTTGATTGATACAAGTCAGAAACATTTCTCTGGGGCATTGTGTGGTGCAGAGGTAGAGCAGACACCCCATTTACAGAGGTTATTAGACCTCAACTCAGCACTCCTGGGTTCAATTCCCAACCGTGGGTCTTTTTCTGTGTTTCTTCCCCCTTTTCTCTCTGTTTCTTGTCTAAATACTGCAATAAAGGCCATTAGTGCTACAAAAGATCTTTAAAAAAAGAAACATTTCTCTAAAATGCACCACAAAGACAGATTATCTCATACCAATAAATACATTTCATGCCACCTTCTCTGTTTCTGATGACATCCCTGTGAAATACTTTTGCGTGATGTCGTTCAGGTGGCGACTCCGGCACACCCAAATCAAAGGATGAGCTCATGTGAAAAATCTGCTCTTACCGCCTCATGTCAACAGTGGTCAGGGTGAAGTTGACCCCCTTTAGCCAAAGGATCATGAAGAGCCTCTGACAGAAAGGGCAATTTCCAACACTTTCAGCATCATCGCTGGCCTGCAGACAGACATGAAATCACAAACAAATCCCTTAGAGATGTGAGGAGTGTACGCTAAAATGACAGGATGACAGATTTTCTTTGGCATGCTGCAATATTGACACCAAAGCCAAAGCTGTGATATGTCTGAATGAACTGTAGATACCAGCACAGGTATCCTCATCAAGCCTGATTTCCTATGACAGTTTAAGACAGCTATGAACGCAAATTTGAAATGGAGAATTAGGGCTTCTGATTCCCTTCATTAAACAATTAATTATTTAAATTAAACTTATCTCCGCTGCATCATGCAGTAGTATAACTGAATCCAATCAATTAACTAGCCACCAGGAAATGGGTAAAAATATAACAGAGAAACTCTCTAAAATCTGCCTTCAGAGAAAAAGTCGACTGCCATGACTAAAAATGATTGACTTAGGATAAGAACTGTGGGCTTGTTAAGTCGATAAAAAGTTTGCAGCTACTTAAAGGAGGAAAAAAAAATTATATGACCAACATTCTACAGACTCAGTTATAGTATTTCAACCTCTTGTGTTAGTAAAATAGTAGGTTCATATGTTTCTTGATCTTACCTTTACAAAGAGCTCAATTTTTGGACCCTCAGCCATTTTTCTTTCTCTTTTCCTGGTGGTGTCCACCTATCCCTGTTGCTTTCACACAATGGCTTGTTTCTGTTCATGCAACGATAAGGCAAAACTGATTGTAAAGATGCAGTAATCCTTGGGCTGACACATGCACTCTCACATACTGGCATGATTCTTGAAAAACTGGTAGTAAGGTGCGTTCCTGCAAGTTGTTCCTACACAGGTAATTAGGGCCTGTGAAGATACAAAAACATTACTTTAAACTCACTCTACCTGTATTATTTTATTCCTCTTCTTCTCCTTCTTCCAGTGTTCACTGCACCCGTTGCTGTTATTATTATTATTTTTGTTCTTCTTTCGCCTCACCTTTCAGGCTTGAAGTGGCAGCCTACACCCTTCCCACTGGCTTTACCAGTTGGACCAGCAGACCTGGATCTGTTGACTCTGCCTTCCAGCCCACTCTCTGGAGGAAATCAGGCCCTTGAAAACATTCCAGCCCACTTTTTTTTTTTTTTTTAAAGATGTATGTACATTACTTACGTGCAATGTAAGTGACTCAGCTGTAAATGAGCTAACAGGTAATGTGAGTCTCTCAGTGATACCACAGATGACTGCATTTTTAGTAATGCTTATTTTACATATTATCATCATAATTGTACTCACTTATGCCAGTGCCCTTTCTTGACAGGTCAGTAAACACAAAGACAATAACTGCTGAGGATCAGCTTCAGAAACACTCAGATAAAGACCTTCCCGCCTCATATCACCAAAGATCCTGGTGTAGTCAAGCAGTTATAGAATGTGGCACAACATGACTGTCAATCATAAGACCTAAAAGATCTACTTCCAGTGTCTCTGTACCACTGCAAGCTAATAGACTTAAAATTGAGATCTCCTTTAGGTAGTTTGAGGGGTGCAGACGTAATAACAATGTCTATTTTGAGGCCAACATGTGCATGGCTACTGGAATATCTTGCAAAAGTTCAGTTCATATTCAAACCTATTGACCTTTATCAAATTTTGTCAGGTTGCAAGCACAAATTTCACTTAGATTTTTGTGATACACCAAAATAATGTAGTGAGTAATTGTGAAGTGACAGCAAAAGCAAACAAATTTTTTCGCATTTTTAATTTTTTTTTTAAAAAGATGGCATGCAAGATTACCCTATTCAAAGCTGCATTTACTCATCTTCCCATCAGCTCTGGCCAGCTTTGTTCCTCCTGTTGAAGGAGCACCCCATAGCTTGATGTTGCCACCACCATGTTTCAGGGTGATGTGCAGTGTTAAATTTGCAGTCACACATAACGTTTCCCACATTGGCCAAAACTTTAAATCTTGGTCTAATATGAGGAAAACAAAAGGGACTTGACATGAACTTCTTTCAACAAAGGGTTTCTTTAAAAAGTTACAAAATTTGGGTTTGGTCGCTGGCAGAGAGGATCTGTCCAGTTTTTCAAGGCGGCAGTCAACATACTCGACTCTATGGCTCAGCTCACAAATGCATATTCCTTACAACTGTGGTGCCAGTTAAAAGGAAAAAAGGATATAAGATTTATAGCCAAACAGAATTGTGACAAAAAAGAAAGTCGTTTGTGGTTGTGATGTGATGTGACAAAGTGGGGAAAGCAGCAAAAGGTATGAATTCTTTTACAAGGCATTGTGAATGACTGGTATGCACCAAAACACAATTCTTGTTTTTTTCAAGATTCTTTGCACAAAAACACCAAACTTTTCTCAAAATATTTTATTGAATCTCTTAATTAATAAATATTTTCAATCTGAAACATCTGAAACTGTGTTTTGGTATCTCTCCATCTCTCTTTATGTTTCTCATTACTATTTGTTGTGGCTCTGCTGCTTCATCACATTCTTTGCTTGATCTATTTATATTCTGTTTAGTCCACATACCATCTTTCACCTTTGGTTACCTTTTAAAGCTGTCTGAAAATGTGTTGTCATGTTGTAGGCACTTACTTGAGGAAGTATTTCTTAGAAACGAGAGGAGGAAAAAGCCAAAAAAGTGACACAAAGAAAAACAATCTTGCAAGCTAAGAGCATTGATTTTGGGCGGTCCAAAACCAGAAATATCACAGATGGTATAACTTCAGCAATGCAAACAGATGTCATCAGTGGAAAGGGTGTGTGTGTGAGCAGTTGTCATTCATCAGTGACTTTGAGCTCAGGAATTCACATGTTGCAGGAACAAACTCTGCAGGTTTATTAGAATAAAATGTGTCTTTTTGTTTCAGATCTTTCAGAAAGGCGTTGTCCCTGAATGAAGCGCAGCAAAAAACTTCCTGCTTTTCTTTCTTGATGAAGAAGCCCAAAATATCTCAAAGGAGAGAAACCAACAACAACCTGAATGTTTTTGAAGGCATGATGATCTGAAAGGGCCTATGTTTTTCAGTATGGATCACTATTTCAACAATTAAATACCTTTTTAACTATGGCCAACTGTTTTGACGTCTTTTAGTCCAGTTTCTGTGCTCACAACAATACTGAGACTGTCCTTGTCAAAGTGTTCAGTGACATCTGTGTAATGCTGGTACTGTTGGACCTCAGTGCAGCATTCAGCACTGTTGACCATGACATATTACTGAAGCAATTGGAGAGCTGGGTTTGACTTTCTGGTACTGTACTTGACTGGTTCGATGTCCTTATGTCAATAGATAACATTTCATCGGAGCTGACAAAAATCACCTGCGGGGTTCCACAATGTTCCATCTTGGCACCCCTCTTTTTTAATATCTATATGTTCCCAAAAGCTCAGATTATACCAAATAACAAGTTACCATAATTATGATATACAACACTACATTACAATGTCACCACGTGACTATGAACCGGTTCAAGTGCTGAGAACAAAGCAATGTGTGGATGTGATGTAACTTTTTCCAGCTGAATAAAAACAAACTGAAGTAATTATTTTTGAACCCAACAGAGGAATGATCAAGAGTCACGACACATCTTCAGCTATTACAGTTAGAAATTAAAACCTGGGTGTAGAGATGGACTCAGACCTTAAGTTTCAGAGATACATAAAGACAATTACAAAGTTAGCCTTCTATCACCTGAAGAACATTTCCAGGATTGAAAGACTAATGTTCCATAAAACTCATCCATGTGTTTGTCTGTAGTTGCACTGATTATTACAACAGTATCTTCACAGGACTGCCCAAAAAGTCAATCAGACAGCTGCAGCTGATCCAGAATGCTGCTGCTCATGTTCCTGCTAAAACTAGGAAGATAGAGCACATCACCCCACTTCTACAGTCCTTAAACTGGCTCCCTGTATCTCAGAGAACAGACTTAAAAATATTTCTGTTAGTTTATAAATCACTGAATGGTTTAGCACCAAAATACATTAATGACCTGTTGTTGTTTTATCAACCTTTCAGACCACTCAGGTCTTCTGGTTTGAGTCTACTCTACATCCTCAAAATTAAACCAAACATGGGAAGTAGCATTCAGTTTTTATGCTCCACTAATCTGGAACAAACTTCCAGAAAACTTTGAAAATGCTGAAACACTGAGTTCTTTAATTAAAGGCTAGAAACCCATTTGTTTGAGACTTGCCTTTGATTTTTAACTGGAACATCATTGATTTAATCTATATTTCATTTTTTTATTACTTTCCTTTATTATACCACTACAAGGTAATGTTTGTCTGATGTTTTATATTTCTATCAAGTTAAGCTCTTTGAATTGCCTTATTGCTGAAATGTGCTACACAAATAATCATACCTTGCCTTATCTTATGTGTTGAAGATAATTTTACTGAAGCAGGTTAAAATAACTTGAGGCCATTTCTTTTATTTTTGCTTTTTTTGTGGTATGCACAACTAAAGGCATAAGCCACTGTTCATTAAGATACAGAAATATTCTAACTCGCCATCAAAATTAAAAATGTTTTAGTGTTTCTGACCAACAGGCAAATACTTGTGACAAAGACCAAATGAGTCAAATGAGCATCTATCAAAACTCAAAATATACAGTATCCAGGCTTATTCACCTTAAAGCAAAAAAGGCCATGTGATTTAAACACTTAACTAAGACAAGGAAGAGCATAAGTCATAACATTTTAAGAGGTACATAAGAAATAAATGCTGAGCAAAATATAGGTCTTAAATCAGCATTGGATGACAGAAAGGGTACAAGAAACAAGACACAGGAAATATAGCAGGAACAAGCATGCAGGTCAGAGTGGATATTAGACAAGTTCTTTTTTTTTTTTTTAAAACGGAAGAAACTTTCCATGCTGTGTGCACATCTCTGGGAGTGCCCAGTTCTGTAGTCATTTTTACATCTTTTTCCTGTAAGTTGTATGGGGTAACAATTGAAAAATTTAGATGTTAAAAAAGAACAAAAAAATAAAAATGTCCATTTACATTAGCTTTTATATGGATACAACCTTGACGGTCCTAAGAAAAAATCTTAGGTTTCAGCAAAGATGCACCATGAATCTCCCCTTTAAGCTTATGTCATTTCACTTTTAATGCAGAAAAAAGAAGAAAAATGTCTCTACTTGGTGGTTCTTTCAGATTCAGACAACTATTAAAGCAAGGCAAAGTTCCAAAGTATCATCTTTGGACTGGTAGATGTGAAAGTATTTTAAATATTAAGCAGGTTGCACAAATACAGATATTGTTTAGCTCTAACATTGTAAAGCATGTATTTTGTATTGTTTATAGACTGTTTTTGACTTTTTCCCCCTCACAGCAGCATTTGAGTACAGATGATTGAATTTACAGCCCAAAAATCTTCAACATTATTGACTAAAATTAAAGAAACTAAAATGTCCTGAAAAAAAACTAACAGATAAATAAACTGAGCCAGCTTTAGGGAATGCCTTGTTGGGTCCATTATCTTCCCTCATTGCTAAGTGAATCTCATTGCACAAACCTCTCAGTTTTATTTAGCCAACCATTATTCATATGAAATATACTTGGGCAAATTCCATTAGAAACATTGACAAAGATATCTTATCAATAAAATCATCACAGTGCAGTTTTTAAATCCATTTGCCGCTGTATCTCTGCAACAGAATAAACAGTTCATGAATACACTGCTATAACACAGTATTCATGTTTAAATTTTGCCTTACTATACAGTATTTTTTTCTTTTTTATTCTTTATTCTGTTTTTTTAAACATATTTTTATATTGTTTGTGTGAGCTTGTCTTTCCGTTACTGCCTGGCATAGCCAATTTGATGCTGTTGCACAGAAATCTCTCCATCATGGAACAATAAAGGATATTTCTATTCTATTCTATTCTTCCCCAGACATTAACTGAAAACCTTTTTACTTTTTTATTTTTCATTGAAAAGGTTTTAGCTTTATTTGACAGATCCTTCTGATGGTTGAGGGAGGAGATATCCTAAAGGAGCTGTACAAACATAAGTCTCTAACAGTCTAAATATTCTGCAGATAGCCATCAGTTGTTTAAGCTGTTTTTGTCGTGCTTCCTTGTTCAGGTTTGAGGTTACTTTACATCCTGCTTCCGTTGGCAGCGCCTGTTTCCTTGTTTACAAATGTAAATTTAACTCCTGCTCCTTTTGTCACACACACCTATTTCCTGCTAACGTATTCTTCAGTATAGATCAAAATATCTATATATATTTTGCCCAAGTTAATTTTTTGGTTTTCCAAATAATGCATCATTCAGTCAGATTCAAATTGTCAAGTAAAATAATCCTTTTGGACATGGAACTGTAGTTGATATGAAGTTATTTAATTTCCTTTTGGGATAAATAAATAAAGTAAATTTGAATTGAATTAAATTGAATTGAACTGAATTCAATTAAACCATACCCCCAATAGAAAGTCTATAGAATTGATCATTTAAAGACTAAACATCCAAACAATATAAATGATTAGTTATATTTTATGCTATTTCATGACAGAATCACAGATATGAAAAATCAAGGCTTTGTGTGAGTTGATATATCTGTCAGAGTTTATCAGTATATAAAAGTATTTAGCCCTTTATGGATTTCTTCTGTTATCGTCTCATGAAATGTTTTAGATCAAACAAATTTTATTATCAGACAATCCACTTAAATACAAAAATCAAGTTTTAAATTGAGAGTTTTTTCAGGAAGTAACAGGCAACAGATGTTTTACAACATTGTGACGAAATTCTGACAAATTCTTCTTTACAGATTTGTTTTAATTCAGCCACGTTGGAGGGTTTTTGAGCATGAACGGTCTTTTTAAAGTCATGCCACAGCACCTCAGTCAGATTTTGACTAGACTAGGCCCCTCCAAATTTTTTTTTTTTTTTTTTTTTTTTTAATCTACTCATAGATAGTCATGGTGAGTGAGGTGTTTTAGGTCATTGTCTTGCTGCATAACCAAAGTGAACTTGAAAGTCATGACACATCCTCATTAGCTCAGATGTTCTCACGCAAGCAGAGGGCTGAAATGCATCTATTGTTGCCGTACTAATATATTAAACCTTTGAGTGTTGATAGTTTCAGTTATTTTTGTTGTTGTTTTAGCACTCTTTAATAATGTAAAACTGATATGTATGAGCTCTCTGGTCACTCGTCATGAAAATGTGAAAAAATAATTTCAAGCATCTTCAAGCATCGCATATGCTGTCTAAAAAGACCACTATGTATTATTATTAAGACTAAATCAGATGTACAGGTTTGTTTAGAGGTTTACCTGCACATATCTGCATCAATACCAACTTAAATTGCTTAGGAATTTGTGCCTCAAACATATGGTTTAATTCTCCATGGATATTTGTGCACACTTAACAGAAGAAGTAGAGTTTATTTAGCAGGGTTGGTTAATTGGCAAGGATCCAACTTTTAGGCACCGAATTCGGTAAAAGTTTCTAAGACAATGGCTACATGGACAGATGAATAGAATGGTCGTGGCTCAAGCCTAACATTAATAAAAACTAACTGAATTCAACTGAATTCATTTCAGTTCAGTTCAAGGTTCTGAAACAGCAGTGTTTTTATTTACACCTTCAGGTGCAACTGAAATTTGGAGCTACATCCTGGATAAAGCTTTTGTGGTCAAATGAGACAATGACTAAGCTATCGAGGAATGATGACTGGTGAAGTCAATGTGAAGCTTTCAAAAAACACTTTACCAAGAATCAAGCGTTCACAGCCAGTGGTACTGGTGCAGGCATAACATGGGTGGAATCATAAATAAATAGGACTACATTCAACCTAATCAGCTTCACCACAAATTCACAGATTGATGGTTGAAAGTTGGACACAGTCAGGCATTCCCTCAGGACGATAATCTCAAACACATTAAAATTGGTTTGGGAACGGACAAGGCTAACAGGGAAACTAAGGGTAACAAAACTTCTGGGCTGGTAATAATGCCACACTAATTTAAATTTTTAGACTGTCCTCAAAGCCCAGGTTCATGCCAGGAAACAAAACAATTTAAATTAAATCTACTGTTTCTAAAAGGAGGCTGCACAGTGGTGTTGCTGGTAGCACTGTTGCTGTGCACCAAGAAGGTCCTAGGGTGCAAATCACAGCCTGGGGCTTTTCTGCATTGGGTTTGCATATTCTCCCTTTGTATGTGTGGGTTCTCTCCAAGTATCCTGGCTTCCTCCTACAGTCCAAAAGCATGTTCTTGTCCTTAGGTGTGTGCATGCATGGTCATTTGACCGACGTCTCTATTGTTATCCTGAGATGAACTGATAACCTACCCTACCCAGGGTGTACCCCACCTCTCGCCCATTGACTGCTGAAGACAGGCACCCCACAGGCTGATAAAATCAGGGGGAAACTCTTTTGTAATTCCTTTGTTTACTTGCAAAAGAAGCCCCCAACTTCCAGAGTCTGGGGAAAAAAAACACTCTTTTCTGTTTTGTGCCAACTTTGAAGGTTTCTTTGAAGGTTTCCTCTTTGGAGCCTAGCGAGATTGAGAGCCTCATTTATGGAAAGCCTTCATGATCTGATTTAGTCACAGAAAAGTGTACAGAGAAAAAAAAAGAAAAAGAAGACATGCACCAGCCTCCTCCTCCCACAAAAAACAAACAAAAAAAAAAAAAAAAAAAAAAAAAAAAAAGAAACCACTTGTCAAAGACACTGAGAAAGGGGAGACAAAGTTCTTATCAGGATTTACTGGTAAAAAAAAAATATATATAACTTTATCTGAGAAATAGACATCTAATGATCAGAAACACACCTATTTTCCATACATACTTTTTTCAGTGAGACAAACAAGAACCATATTAGTCATTTTTAGAACTCAAAACTTTGCCTATGACGCTCTCATGTGCCCCTTATGCAACCTAATCTCTCCTATAGATCACATTTTAGACTTCCTCTTTCTCCATCACTACAGACACATGCTGATTACACTTCTGCTCTCACAAGGAAGACTGCTACCATCAACAATAATGAGGAGAAAACATTTCAGAAGAAATTGCTGTCATTAAATCATAAAAGTTGAGAAAGATGTGGACTCATTTGGATGGTGATTTGGAGGTGAAGAAGAGATTGAAATCTAGTCAGTCACCGTTCCTGAACTTCCTTGAAAGGTCGTGATAGTCATGCAGTTGAAGCTCTGTGGTTTTTCAAAACTAACAGCAACCAAAAACTGGTTTTGGTGTTAACTGATGATTCCAGCGGTCCAGTTTTAATCAGGTTAGTGGTTGAAGCTTGTGGATTTCTCTTTCATGTGTGATTTCGGTCAGTGCGGAATGACTGATGAAATTTCATCCTTTTTTATTCTTTCTATTTCTCTTTGACAGTATGGAACAAGTAGCATAAGTTTACAAGTAGAACCAATTTTGTTTGTGACATGTTTATAAAATGTGGATGTAAAATGTTAGAATGGGAGTTTTTAGTGTGGAAAGAACAAATCTTTTACCACATCCTGTTCTGAGTTGGCTGTACAGTTTACGCTGTAGCGGAAGCATTAAGGTCTGATAAAAGACGTTGGATCTTTTGCAGAAAAAAAGGAAAGAAAGTAGCAATATTTCCTAAGATTTTATCGTTTTTCTTTGTATTTTAAAATATATTACTTTCTAAAAAAGCTTAAATGATGTACATATTTTGTCATGGGTCTGTTGGATGATCTGAGTAAAGTTTGATCTCTCTCTCTCTCTTATTCTTACCATATTTTATTTCATTCTTTTAAATTATACAAAAAGGGGGAAACAAAATGTTTCCTATTTCCTTTTGAGATCCTTTTCTGTTATCCGAAAACAGGCAAAACCTGGTGCATCCTGGTTCTGTTTATATTACATGCTTCTTGGTGGACTGTCTTAAATTTTTGAACATAGGTGCATGGTTACATTGGTAGTAAAAATGACAAGTAGTTGAAAATTACACCACATAATTTTAGACATATCTCTGCTCATCTCAGTGCCTCTTTAGTTGAAACTTAAATAGAAATGTTAAAAACATGCAAAAAATAAATATATCTTTTTAGCCCATATATTGATGTTACAGTGGTTTACAAAACCTTTTTTTTAACAAATAAAAACTCTAGAAAGACCAGATCAGACTTCATTGAACTTATTCCACAGGTTGAAATAAGAAATGGCCTTGGATAGTAAACCGTGCTGTATGATATTGTTAGGATCAATGACAAGTTGTGTGATGACTTTAGCTCAACCCATACAGCGAGTTTGTTCAGTTAGGATAATATTATTTTACCCACTAAGTCATTAGTACAAGCTAGTGCTGGCTCAGTTCAACATTCACACTTTGACCAAAGACATTTGCTGTATATACTTTGACACAACTGTCAATATTTTACATCTTTCAACTTCAGTTTATTTAAATTATTTCATTTATTTTAAAAATCTAAAAAACAGTGGCAAGGTTTTATATTCAATTCCCATGAATAAATACTATGCTTTCATCTAAATTACAGGTAGAGGTCTCCCAGGCTTGTTTAATGTGTAATCTAATGTTCATTTCTTGCCACAGATTCACAATTCCATTTAGATCTCAACTTTGACTGAAGCATTCTAATACATGAACATGCTTTGATTGAAACCTTTTCACTGAAGGAATTCCTCCCAGTTTCAAGTTTTTCGCAGCCTCTTACAGGATTTCTTCCAGTATTGTCCTACATTTAGCTCCCATCTCCCTGTTTACAAAAAGTATTGCCACACATGATTTTTGCCACCACCATGTCTCACTATAGGAATATTCAGGGTGATGTATAAAGTTAGTTGCATTCCAAAAGTAATGCTCTGTAAGCCTATAAGTTTAGTTTTGATCTTATCTGACCAGAGCACCTTCTTCCACATGTCTGCTGCGTCCTGTATGTGGTTTGAGGGGACACAGCATGGTTTATCTAAGAAATCTCAGGGGTTTGGTAAAACTTATACTGAGAATACATTACACATCTTTGGGAATTAGATGACTTTGGAAGGCTGTTGGATGCTTTAGATCATCCATCACCTTTTCCAGATTTTTATAGGTGAATATTGTTTAAAAACCATGCATCTATCAACTTTATAAAAATGGACCCCTTTGGGTTGGTCTTAGCAGGTAAAAATCAAATGCTGCCTTACAGAAACAAACTAATTCTCTATTGTGAACTAATATTAATTAAACAATCCATTCATATTAACATTATTATATGACATAATTTGCAATCTAACCATTTCTTATTTCATCCTGTGACAGAGGCTCAGTAAAGTCTGATAGCGTTGTTGTATAGGGAAAGATGGCCACCTGTGAAAAATGATGAGGCTTCTTTTTGTCTAACCCTACAAACTAGGCCAGTGTTTTGGCTCAGTGTTTGGATAAAATTACCCAATGGCAGTCTTAGTTTGATTGAGAACAAGTTAGAAGCAACAGTACTTTTCTTGTAGTCCAGAGAAAATTTCAGTAAACAAAAGATTATTGTATTCAACAGGATGGGGTGTTTTTAAATAGCCTTTCAGAAAGAAAAGGGGAACTGAAGCAAACTTCACACAGTTAAAATAGTAAAGTACTAAATATCACCTACTGTCATTTTCATCAGAAACAAAGTTTGAGTCTCCAGAGTCACACTTAGTATTATTTTATTAACCAACATCAATTCAGATAAATGTATGGTTTCTCCTATAATAAAATAGTCTCAGCTTTGGAAAAGAACCAGAAATTTAAAATCAGCAACAAAGTGAACTAATTAATTGTTTAGCTGGTTTAAAAGAAGCAAATGATTTAAAGCTTAACTGCAAGCTGGTAAATGTAGGCTGATAAATTAAGAAAATAAAGGAAATAATGTTGGTTTCATTGCATTCAAATAAGTTCAGCTGTTAACTTTAGGCCATAGGATCTACCCAAACTTGAGTGATGAGTCATCAGCTTAAAGCGACAGCTGAATTGGGTTTAAATGAAAGTTTCTATTTAAGGATAAGTAAGACAGCACTTGGTTACTAAGTAGGTGATAGGTAGAGCTGTGAACTTGCAGCCAAGTCCAGCACATGAAACTGATGATTCAGTATCCTGTTGCACCATCCGACCAGCACATATAAGGCAGGAAGCTATAAATAGCAGAGGAGTGTGCCTGTCAGAATAAGTGACACCTTTGATGCTTGGGTTTGCACGTTGCAGGTTTTCACAACTAGACCAGACATTTAGAAACTTGTTCTATCAGACTAAGGTCAAGACTCTGTGCCAGCTAATTAAGTTCTTCCACTTCCAACTTTAATGCACTTTAGACATACACACCTTCATTCAAAACAACATTTAATTTTAACAGAAATGCACATGCATACATCAGGTACACCTGTGCATCTGACACTTTACATTGCAAATATTTATATTGGACAGCTTGATGAAGGGCTTGGCTGCACCTGAAACAGAACTGCTTCTAAAAGTTGATTTCCTGATTTGAAGGAAATTTGATATTTCACACTACAGCAAAGAAACTTATCTCTGAAAGCACAAATGAATTGCTAAGAGTATTCACTCAAGGCGTCCTATAATATTGCTTAGGTAAATTTCAGATAATCTAAAAAGTGGCTCTGAGAATAAGTAATGCATCCATCATTTGTTCGATGTGTGCTAGCAGTGGCAGTTCTTAATATGGGCGACATGGGCGGCGGCTCAGGGCAGCTTCTCATCTAGGACAGTATGATACTCTCCACACCCCACCCACCCCCAAGATAACGATCACTTATTTATATACAGTAGCTTTTCATAAAAAGAACACCAGATTAATAGAAGTTTGCGAAATTCACAAGATTTCAATCTGCAGCAGCAAATCTCAAGTAAATGAGAACATTGTTAAACCTATGATAACCTATTTTCCTTCTTTTTTATTAACAGGGGCAGTTTTACACTAAAAAGATGAAATGCTGCTCCATGAAGAGGGCAATTATCTTCTGCATTTTGAGTGGTCTATTGTTGTGTCTTCACAATGGATGGCAGGAGAGGAGATGCAATATAAATGTGACCATCCTGCTGTGGTATTGGCCTTTTGAACGCTCATCCAGTCTAAAGGGAGATGTGTGCTGGGATCGCTACAAAATACCAAACTGTAAAGTGGTGGATCAACGCTCTTTCTTCCCCTCAGCTCACGTTGTGGTGTTTCACAACAGAGAATTGATAGCGGGAAGCCAGAAGCTGCCCACTGAACTTCCACGGCCACAGGGGCAGAGGTGGGCCTGGCTGTCCCTGGAGTCTCCTGCTCACAACGGAAACTTGCAGAAGTTTGCAAATATCTTCAACATGACCATATCCTACAGGAGGGATGCTGATGTGACCATACCCTTTGGTGAGCTGCTACCTTTGGAGTCTAAAGATAACCTGGTGGAGGACCGCCAAATAAATAAGACCGCTTTGGCCTGCTGGGTGGTCAGCAACTACAAGAACCACCACAAAAGGACCCAAGTGTACAAAGAGCTCAGTGCCACGGTTCATGTGGAGGTTTATGGACGTTGGAATAAAAGTCTGCTCTCCTCTGAAGACCTTTTACCAACAATCTCTCGCTGCTACTTTTATTTGGCTTTTGAGAACTCTCTAGCAAAAGATTATATCACAGAAAAACTGTGGAAGAACGCTTACCAAGGAGGGGCCGTACCCGTTGTACTGGGACCCCCAATAAGTGACTACAAAGCTGTGGCTCCAGATCACTCTTTTATCCATGTTGATGAGTTTGCATCAGTACAAGAACTGGGAAAGCACCTTCAAAGACTTGCAGAGGACAGGAAGCGATACGAGGAATATTTTAACTGGAAAAAACACTGGAAAGTGAAAGTTTATGGAGACTGGAGGGAAAGGCTGTGCAAAATCTGTTTACAGTACAACAATTTACCTCAGCATAAAGTTTATTCAGATCTAGAGGCCTGGGACAAAGCTCATAACATTTAGCCAGGAGACACTGTGGCTGCATTGGATGTTTACAGCAATTTTTGCTCTCAAGTTTGCACTTCACCAATAGGATAAATCAAAATATGAGCCAAGTTCACCACTAAAAACTGAAAAAGCATATATTCTAAAACTTTGAATAGCATTTCTGTTCACTAGAAATCCAAATATATTTCTATATTTTCTCAGAATTTAAATATATTTAGAAATCTGCATGAAAACAGCTCATTATCCAAGGATTATGATCAAAAGAACTAAGATGAATTCTGAATCAATAATCAAAATAATTCTTCTTTAAATCAGCTGAAGTCTTGTCCCAATTAATTAGCAAAAACTAAAAAAAGGACAAAATATAAACTTAACCAAAAGACTCCTTATCAATGTGAAGGTAATAAACCATGAGTCCATCTGGATTCCTTTCTTTTTGTGCTACACCTGTCACTTGGAAACTATACTCTTTGAAATTTTTTTCTAATCAATGGTGTAAATGCCATTCAGTTTTTGCCATAGCTGAAGAATATCCTGGAACCTTCTGAAAATTTTTGGCCCTTAAAGTTTTAGATAAATCACTTTTTAAAAGAAAAAAATTAAATAAAAATGTTGATTGTTTTTACATGCAAAACGGGAGTGTTAAGAATTGTTAAAAAAATAAATAAATAAATAAATAAATAAATAAATAATTCCTAATTTTATTATGCAAAGTCATAAATAAAATGCTCCACCTGCTTCCCTTGGTACTTTTTCTCTTGCAATTCTCCTTCCCTCGATTAGGCAGACCCTCTGGTCTGGCATTCTCTCTCTCTCTCTCTCTCTCTCTCTGCTATCAGTGTCTCCTGCCTCCAGCTATCATACCTGTTTCCAATTTTCCTCATCATCTATATGCTACTTGGGGTCTCTGCAGCCAAATCCACTTTAGAGAAAGTTTGGCTCTTAGTATTGCTTTTCCCTCATTGGCTTAAGCAAAGACTTATCTTAGTTTGTTTTTCTGCAATTTCTCATTTAGTGTTTGACACAGGGGTCTCCAGCTCCAGTCCTAGAGAGTTATTGCCCTGCAGCTTTTAGATGCATACATGCTCAAACACATTTGAATGGCTCGTTACCAGACCTTTACCAAACTTGATGGCATGCAGAAGGAGTTGGAGCCCCCTGGTGACAGCTGGAAATCTCCCTCCACCTCACCTTTTGTATCTCCTGCATAAACTTCTCTCAGGTTCCACAGAACAATAAAGACATAGCTGCCTGCCTGCTCTCCACTGGTTGCTCCCCACCCAACTACGAGGACTACCTGGGCTCTAGGAAACCCCCTACGCATTTGTGTCTGTGGTCAGCTGTAGAAGTCAGGTGTAATTAGTATTATAACAACCTTGAATTTAAAAGATAAAAACATTCTATAGCAACTTGTTTTTCAATTTCCCATTTTAAGTTTTACCCCCTTAAATAACTGTTGTAATAAAGTCTCTTGTCTGCAGAAAAAAAGCAGATTTTTCTTCTATATATATGCAAAGTCAATAAAAATCATTCAAAAACCTTAATTTTTCCCATTCCATATCTGCAGTTTGGTAGATTTACAACACATGAGAAAATGTCTCCATCTGTTGGGAAAACAAAATATGAAACAAAGAAATCCCATTGAAACATATTGTTGAATTTAGTTGTTTAGTCGGATGTGAAAGACAAAAGGAAATCCCCTAATAGAATAGAATAGAATAGAATAGAATAGAATAGAATAGAATATACTTTATTGATTCTTGAAACCAACAGCTTGAGCTGCCAGAGATGTCCTCTGCAGCAAAACTGGAAAGTTGGTGCTTTACTTAGACAAGAGAGGGGCAATTTGCCAAAAAGTCATTTTAAAACAGTCAGGGAAATATTCTCTTCCAGAATCACAGATTTAGATCTCTAGTTTCCCTCCTCAGGAACCAAAAAGAATAGAATCAAATTGCTGATATTTGTAAGAATCCAACCATGGTCTATCTAAATTAGTTTCACTTCAGTCTATGGTATGTGGAGAAACAGAAAGAAAACTCGGGGACCTTGACAAGATTTTACACAAAAAGGTGAGCATAGCACACCTGTGATACACACCTGAATAGCACTTATAGCAACCAAGTGAAAAGTCTGATCAGAACTTTCTAATGTCTGAAAAAAATAGTTTCTCCTTTCTGATTCTTACTCAGTGGATTCACTCACGTAATTAAGGGTTCCACTAGAGGAACTGTCATGTAAGACCTGATCATAAGCAGACTGTGGTATAATGACAACCAGCTAATAAGAGAACATGACATATTACCCAATTTGGACTTCCTTTAATGAATCTGAAAGACTGAACCTGTGCAGCTGCAGAGTACCAACAATAACCATAATCACATAAATAGTGATTTTTACATGAGCAAAATAGTACAACCACAATCTGAAAAATCAGAAAAGCATTCATTATTTTGAGAAAGCTGCTGTAATGGCTAAACTTTCGGCTCATTTTGGTTAAATTATAGATTCCTACTGCTTAGCTGAAGTGAGCAGGAGAGCCAAGAGGCTTTGTATGTGAAAGGTCAAAATCAAAACTTTATTCAAACAGATGTGTCACAGTTTATAATGCATCTTTACTGTTTTAGGAAAGTTAATGTTGCCCAGAGTTGGATGCAAGGATTGAAATAACTATCTGTTCCGCATGGTAAACCAGCATTTATCTAACACACATTAATAGAGATACATAAAAGACATCTGTCATCATCAAAAGTGTCATTACAACACCTTCATCATTAAGTCACATCATCATCATCCAGCAGCCTGATATTCACAAGATCTGTAAAATCCTAGATGAATGGTTAATTTGTGGATTTTTTTTTTTTTTCTGTCAAAGCTGTAACAGTGATTCTGTGTAAACAGAATAACTTTAAAACAAAATTGAAGTGAAAAATGTATTTATATGATGGAAAAACAAAAAAGGAACAGAATTAATCTACCACACTCATGCTACAGATAAATCCATAAGACACTTGTGATCTGACTGCACTTCAGCTTCCCCAAATGAAAATGGAACCAAAGACAAAAAGGTGAGTTTCTGTGTCACATATTTCAGTTTACCGTACTTGCAGAGGTTACAGCTACAATCTTCAACTCTCTCCACAAGTAAAGGCATTAAAATCTTAAGCAATAATAGGGGAGGTTACTTCCCTTAACATTATCCTTGTGTTCCTTTTTCATCCAAGCAGCAAAAGCTGCTATGGCCTCCACCCTGCAGTGGGCCCTAACTGCTATGTTTTTACATGTGATACATCACAAATTTATGAAATATAATCTGAATGTCCACTGGTAAATATTAAAATTTTGATGTGTTGTATGTAAACAAAGCAAGATTAGATGAACTGATTAACTTTAAGAACTCTGTATGGCTGAATTAGACTCCTTAGCTTTAATTAAATGTCAATGCAGAATTGTACTTTTACAGATGTAACGGCAAAGCAACACATAATTTTGCAGTCTGTAAATGTAAAACATTTCCTCCTGGTTCAGTTATCATTTTCTAGTTGTAAATTGTATGTTCACATATTGTAAAATAAAAAAAAACAATTTACCTTTTTTTCCTCACTGTCTGACGTTAAATCAGGTTACACATTTTTTTTTAGGTTAGTTGACTATAGTTATTCCTAAAAGCCAGAGTAATGAGAAAGATCTTTTTTAAAAGATTTTTCTTCTTCAAAGTTAGAAGTTTACTAAAACTTACTATGCCTGTAAACAGCCTGGGGAAAGCCCAAATGTAATGCTTTGTAAAATTCAGATTTCATTTCAGTAATTGAAGGTGGGATCTGTGTCCCAGAAAGAAACATGGAGGAAATGAATGAAAGTTTATGAATTTAAATAAAGTAGTAAAAAAAGTAGCAAAACAATACCATCTGTTTTTTTTTTTTTCTAACTTTTTTGGTATTTGGCAAAAAGGTATATTTTTGCCAAACCTAACTGACATTAAAAACATCGATCTATGTCCCGGAAATGAGCATGTTTTGGTTTAAAATGTGACTATCATCCCTAAAACAAAAGCAAAAGACATTGTAATAGTCTGCTGTCTGAAACTGGTAGGTCATTATCCACAGTGAAAAACTTGAAAAAGCCCTCTCAGAGAAAGAATAAGACAGTCTTCACAAAATCTTCATGTCATGAAATGATGACAAAAGAACATTATATGGAAATATAAAAGCACCTTCTTAGAACAGGAAGTTCAAACTTCCTGTTTGAAAACAAGGTTTTCCAAATAAGTAATGACCCTGAGCATATCCCCAAATAATTTACAAAGTGATAGCAAAGTCAATGTTTTAGAGTTGCCATAGCAAAGGACACATGTGAATTACAGTTCGTGGTCAGAGCGGAATAGGTGAGTCGTTAAGGCAGCCTGCAAACCTGACCAGTTACACCAGTTCTGCATGGAGGAATGGGCCAAAAAAAACATCAATCTACTGTGAAAAGCTTGTGGAGAGATACCTTGAAGATTTGACCAAAGTCATGCAGTTTAAAAGCAATTCTACCAAATACTAAGGAAATATATGAAAGTTTCTGAATTTAAAGTGTAAACATCAGGTTTACACATCAGGTTTCAACTGTATTATGGAGAAAAAGATACGGATAATTCAAAGCCGATATTAGTTGGTGAGTGGTTACTCACAATGATGCCATTATTAGTGAAAAGCTAAAACTCTTGGCATGCTACAATTTCACTCATTTTGATTTCTGTGGCAAATGTGTTTGAAACTACAAGACATTCAAAAAACATATTTATTTCCTCAAGCAGAACAGAAATTTTACTGGCACCAAATAGGTATCAAGAAAGAAAGAGCAAACTGCAACTTTACTGAAGCTAGAATAACACAACAGACAGCAAAAGAAGGCAAACCACGGTCAAGATAGTTAGCAGCATCTGTTTTTCAAATCTTAAGATGATCCTGGCATAACTCCACCTGACTGGAATAAATGGTGTCAAAGGCTTAAGAATTACACCAGTGCCATAAATATATAAGTAAATGCAAATCTTAAAACAACACAGTTGCATGAAGTGTATTACATTTGCTCACAAAAAGCAGAAGTTGTTGAAACAACAATTTTAGAAAAATGCAATTACTGAAAAAAAAAAAGAAAATCAGTAAAAGAAACCTAACAAATATTCACAGCTACCACACCAAAGTAAGGAGGCCTTTAATCATAAATACAACTGTAAAAAGAGACTTCAAAGCATCAACAAAGTTGTGCATGAAAGCACCACTGATGGAAGACAAACTCAGCTTATTATCTTGACCTGTTTTGAATGCAGCTGGCATGAAAAGGGGCACCGCAGCTAAATTTAACAAGCAGAATCAGAAGGTTTCACATGTGCATCATTGTATGTAAATTATCAACAGAAAGGTGGCACATTTATCGTTCATGGCGATTTTGGTTTTAAGAGTCATGGCGTGACTGTTCAGAATTAGTATTCAGTGAAAGCATGTGTTGAAATAACTTTTGTTTTCTTACTGAGATAATATATGTTAATGTTGTGCTGTTTAGAAAAAGATGTATAGGAAGAGAACAAATATATATTATTATACAGTCTGGGTGTTGTGGATAACTGAGAAACAGTTCGATAAAAAGCATTGCAAAGCCCTACATACTGTTTGTTCCACCAGTAAGTGGTGCTCTTCCATGTATTTGAACAGGCAATGCCTAAATTCAGCGATTTTGACCATAAAAATGTTGATATTACTAATAAAAACAACTATATAGAAACTTCACAGAAAATTCAGGAAAACAATTATTTTCTCTCATCATTGTTGACATCTATTTTACCTTGAAAGAAGAAGGAAAAATAGTAAGTGGTGCTCATCGATTCAAAGTCAAAATTGCACTAAAAAGTTTCTATTCATATGCTGCTTTATTGAAAATGATCTTGAGACTTAACAAACCAGATGTAAAAATCAACTGGAAGCTTGTGAAGGCATACCATTTAAAAAATAAACATGTATTTTAATACCATTTTTAGCTCACAGTGTCATAGTCACCTCATAGTAAATAGTCTATTTTATTGCTCAAAGAGACATGCACATTTTGTACATTTTTAATTAACCTACTCAGCGCACATTCCTCTGAACTGGAATATTTTCATAAGTACACAGCAATTCTGTTGAAATGTTGCCCTTACTGTACAGTATTTTTATTTTTTTTATTCTGTTTTTATATATATTTCATGTTCTCTTTGTGCGAGTCTCTTTGTTGTTATTGCCCGTCACTGTCACTTTACTGCTGTTGCACAGAAGTTTCCCCATTGTGGGACCATAAAAGGATATTTCTATTCTATAGTTATAGTTGCTGTTATTCTTTACCGTTATTTTAATTAGTTCATTGTTGTAGCAAATAAGGAGAGGCAGTCAGGTGGTTTTTCTTCTCTGCATTTTGCTTGGCTAGCCAGAACTTCAACTGAAATTCATGGATGCACAAAGTCGGGAGGTGCTCTGTGACCCCCACAAAAAAGTGCGCTTCGATTTGTTCCCGTCACTTTAAGGATGACTGGTTCCAAACAGATAAAGGAGCTCCTCACCCTCTGTCACTTTCCATCTCCAAACTCTATAAAGGAATCTTATTTCAGTCCTTTGGATCCAAGTCATTTCACATGACTATGTGTAAGTGTCTTTTTTAAAATCATTTCCCATTATAACCATAAACTTCAATGAAATGGAATTGGAATTTCGTAGTGACAGACCAAACTAAATCAGGTGAATAAATGTGAAGTGGAATGACATAAACACAGGGTTCTCGAGCTCATTGTGCAACCACTTTTCCTTCAGAAGTCACGTAATTTGTAAGTAATGTCTGCTTGTGTGTAAGTTAATCTCAGGCAAGACACTCTGGAACTCTGGAGGAGCAGCAGGCATCCACAGCACAGGTGGATGAATCCATCAACATCATCTAATCATCGTACACTCTACAATAATGAAGGGGTGAGAATTTGATTTTGATAATTAAGGCAAAAAAATCTATCCAAACCAACCGTGCCTTATGTGAAAAAGTAGCTACCCACATTTTTGAATCATGAGTTAACTGTGATAGGACATCATGTGGTGTAGTGGTAGAGCAGTCACCCGATATACACAGGTTAAAGTAAAAACATCAACGTGGCTGTCCTGGGTTCGATTCCTGACCTTGAGACTTTTGCTGGATGTCTTCTACAATTCCTTCCTTCCTTTTCTGTTTCCCCATTTCATACCTGGTAACTGTCAATAAAGACAACTAGTGGCAAAAAAGTCTTTTAAAAAAATATTGAAACATTTTTTGGTTTAGTTTCACTTTAGTACTGCCAGACTTGTAGAATTAAGGAATAGAAACTGTCTGACAACTTGAAGGAGGCCAAAGTATCTCAAAAAGCAACACATCATGCCCCGATCTAAGAAGATTCAGGAACAGATTGGAGAAAGTTAAAAAGCCATTTCTAATGCTTTGGGACTCCAGTGAACGACAGTGAGAGCCATAACCCACAAATGGAGAAAACAATTGTGAACCTTACCATGATAGGTTGTCCGACTCATCCAGCAGAGCCCAGTTCAACATCTAAAGGACTGAAGACCTCATTTTCTTCAGTCCGACTTCTTACCAAAACAAAAACAAAGGCCCATCTTGCATTTGCCAAAAAAAAAAAAAAATTCTTGATGATCCCCAATACTTTGAGGAAAATATAATATAGACTGATGAGACATAAGTGGAACTTTTGGGAAAGTGTGCATTCCATTGCGTTTGGTGTAAAACTAACAGCATTTCACAATAAGGACATCACATGGACAGTTAAACACGGTGGTGGAAGAATGATGGTCTGAAACTGTTTTGGATGCTTTAGGATTTTGATGACTCTATGGAACTGATGGCGCTATATTTGATTCAGATTCTGGCGCATGACCCTAAACAAACCATTCACATTCAAATATCCTCCAGTGTGGGTAAATTAACAGTTATTAGGTTTGGGGGTCAATTACTTTTTAACACTGGAGCAGTCTTGTTTGGATAGCTTGTTTTCCCTTTAAAGAATGTAAAGAATCACCTCAGACAGCATTTTGTATTTAATTAGATTATCTTTGCCTTACATTAACATTTACTGATCAAAAATGGGGAGGGGACTATAATAAGGCAAATAACAGTACCATATGTGTGGTTGGAAAAACTCACTACACATCATCTTGAATGTAAAATCCCTATTGTGAAACATGGTGGTGGCAGTATTATGCTGTATGGATACTTTTTTTTAGCAGGCAAGATAGTGTAAATGTTCCAATTTTTTTTCAATAAAAATAATTAAATGACCAATTGTTGCACTTTTGTTTATCTTGTGTTTTAAACGGTCTGCACTCCTCCTATCAACTCCCTTTCATATTAAGGTTGTACATAACGTCTATGCTGTCAGCCTGCACTGGAAATCTGAAGACACTAAAAGAGTAAGAAGTAAATTACTTTCACAACTGATGAATGGAGATATCTGATGTAAAAAAAAAAAAAAAATAGTTTTGCACCAGGACTTGAGTTTGAGTTATTGGTGATAGGTCACTGATTAGTCCTCAAGGCAGTTTTTATTGCCATAAAATCAGGAAGCATAACTGTATTTAACACAATTTTTCCTATCTTGTAATCAATTTGCTGCTTTCTCTGAATTGCATCAGAAAACCTGATGAGCTGTGCTATAAAAGCTTAATTTGAAATACCTCTACATCAGCAGCCTTTTTAGCTTAATTTTTAAAATATAATTATACCCAACTTGTGCTCATACAAAGAAGAGCCATCACTTTCAGTTCCAATCTGATATAAGCAGATATAATATGTATCACTAAATGTGATACATATTAGTATCAAGTGTATTCACCAGAGTGAGTCGTCTCTTTTGTGGGTTCAAACGTCATATTTCCTGCTTCGCAGACAGTATTGTGCACTCAAGGTCTGTCAAACAGCCGATTTCAATCCCTTTTCACATTTACCATCTGGAGTTGAAAGGACTTTCACAAGATGAGAAATAATGAGCCCACACAGGTAGGAGTTTTTGATTAAGTTCCCCTTTGCACAAACAATTTACTGATGTTTCTGATTTTACATTGAGTGTGTTTTGAACATGTATAATCCTAATTCTCAAGTGTTTTTCTCCGCGGGTTAGAAGGGATCTGAATAAGTAATCAAATGTATAAATGTGCAATAAAGTTCAAATTAAAGCCTTACCTAGGCTTTACATTTATGCATATATCATACTAGACAGATTGGCGACTGAAATAAATTCTGCAGTGTTAGAAAATGATGCATAATTGCAATGTGTTTAAAGTATATGCAATGTCATGGAAAAAATTTTTAGTCCCCTCGAACATCAATTCCTCATTTGTTGTCATGTTACAACCACAAATAATGTATTTTGTTGGGATTTTAGGTGGTATATCAAGTAGGATTTTCTCCTGCAGACAAACAGGATATGAAAAAGTGTGGCTTGTATCTGTAACCCAGTTTATTCTGATACTTCTAAATAAAATCAGGCACTTAGAATACATTAGTGAACAAACAGCATCATAAAGACTATTAATCAGAGGATTTCTGAAAGCAGACAGATACACAGGACATTTTTATGGATAGAGTATCAGGGAGTGAATGTAATACAAAGTCCTAAAGGCTGAAAACAAATGCTGACAAATTTTTAGTTTTTTTTCAGGAGTTTTGAAAAATGTGCAATTTTCCTTGCATTTCCAAATGATGGAGTAGCATGTGTTTGTCTCATATTCTACCAAAAAACTGCTATAACTAGCAGTTTGTGGTCTTAATGTGACAAGTGAAAAAAGTACACAATTTATGGAGAGTTTCTCATAGCACAGTACACTTTAGACCACTAAAACTGGTATTCTTTTTCACAACAGGGGAGTGACTGTGCTAAAAAGATGGAAGTCAGATCCATAAAGTATGGCATCCTTTTCTGCTCCACGTTTGTTTTTATTCTTATCTTATACTGTGGATGGCCCAAAGGAGTTGAATTCTCCACCTTCAATTTTTCAAGTAGCACTGGGAAAGTGACCATTCTTATCTGGTACTGGCCTTTTGGCAGTACATCCAGTCTAAAGGGAGATGTGTGCTGGGATCGCTACAAAATACCAAACTGTAAAGTGGTGGATCAACGCTCTTTCTTCCCCTCAGCTCACGTTGTGGTGTTTCACAACAGAGAATTGATAGCGGGAAGCCAGAAGCTGCCCACTGAACTTCCACGGCCACAGGGGCAGAGGTGGGCCTGGCTGTCCCTGGAGTCTCCTGCTCACAACGGAAACTTGCAGAAGTTTGCAAATATCTTCAACATGACCATATCCTACAGGAGGGATGCTGATGTGACCATACCCTTTGGTGAGCTGCTACCTTTGGAGTCTAAAGATAACCTGGTGGAGGACCGCCAAATAAATAAGACCGGTTTGGCCTGCTGGGTGGTCAGCAACTACATGAACCACCACAAAAGGACCCAAGTGTACAAAGAGCTCAGTGCCACGGTTCATGTGGAGGTTTATGGACGTTGGAATAAAAATCTGCTCTCCTCTGAAGACCTTTTACCAACAATCTCTCGCTGCTACTTTTATTTGGCTTTTGAGAACTCTCTAGCAAAAGATTATATCACAGAAAAACTGTGGAAGAACGCTTACCAAGGAGGGGCCGTACCCGTTGTACTGGGACCCCCAATAAGTGACTACAAAGCTGTGGCTCCAGATCACTCTTTTATCCATGTTGATGAGTTTGCATCAGTACAAGAACTGGGAAAGCACCTTCAAAGACTTGCAGAGGACAGGAAGCGATACGAGGAATATTTTAACTGGAAAAAACACTGGAAAGTGAAAGTTTATGGAGACTGGAGGGAAAGGCTGTGCAAAATCTGTTTACAGTACAACAATTTACCTCAGCATAAAGTTTATTCAGATCTAGAGGCCTGGGACAAGATGGGTTACCTTAGACCATGAATTTGTTTTGCTGGTTAGTTGAGACTTAACCACATTTGGAATATAATTAATTTTCTGCTCAATCTTTGTACTTTTCCAAGTAACAGACATTTACATCAGCAGCTGCATGAATAATATAGGAAGTGGAGCAAATCTATCAAGTTCTATACTGTTTAGGGGCATACAATTTTAGCTTTTTTTTTTTTTTTTTTTTAAGATAAGTTAAACAATTCTTCAAAAAATGAGTAATAAATTATATATATATATATATATATATATATATATATATATATATATATATATATATATGATCATAATATAATCATAATATAACATAATCATCGCTATACAGAGCATAGACTTTGTTTACTGAGTCAATAAATACAAACACCTAACTATAACCATAGAATATGGTACCAGAAGCGATGCTACACATTCAATGATTACATTAATTCCTTCTGTGCACAACAGTGATCATGCTGACCAGTGATGAGTATGTAAATGATTTTATTTTCAAGGAGGAGGCATGTTTAAAAACAGCACCAGATGGGATTAATGTTCACGCATTAATACTTATAGAATCATTTGGACTTCTTAAAAACTGCCAGCTTGCACATGGTGTTCAGTGTTCCGCAGCAAACTGAGCCAACTCAAGCAGAAGAGCAAAAAGCCACAAAGAAGTGTGAAGACAGCACTTTCACAGTGGGCTTGACCTGCGGTTACTGCATACGTCTGTCATGTCTCTCACGCTTATCAATGAAACTAAGTCAAACTTCATTACAGAGGTTAAAAATCTAAAATGTATTTCTAAAAAGGTTCCCTCCCCCCCCAATAGACTGCATTAACATTTTAATGATCACCACTGAGCCTTTAGTTTTCCATGGAGGAAAATGACTTTTAAAAAATAAAATAAAATAAAATAAAGAACAGAAAGCCTGTCTTGTAGTTGCAAAGTTACTGTGGCTTTAGTTTGAGAATCTTGCTTTATGCAGTTTCCCACGACCCAAGTACACATTTCAAAATTAAATTTAGTGGTATTAAAATGACATTCCTTTACAGCTGTACTTGCATTATCTTAAAGATAAGTGGCTGTGTTTTGCTCTTTTTGCAATTTCCCCATCACTGCAAAAACAAAATCTTACAAAGCATTTTTGGTCTAGTTTCTAGTGCAAATATCTTGAATACACTTGAAATAAAACAAGCTCCTATATCATGCTGAAGTTACTTGTAAGTTATTTTTGTCTTAAGTCAGTTCTTTAATACTGATGAAAAAGTAGACCTCTGGCCATCTGTCTGAAAACGTTTTTTGCTGTTGCTGAATTAGAAAGCTTCTTTAGTGACAGACAGACATCCTAGGTGAACAAAGGAGTGTCATCATAGGTCCTTCCGTCTAGCAGCTGTTAAGACTATAATTAATCGATGCTTCCAACAAACTTAAGTTTTCATGTCACTGCTATTAATTGCACATTTCAATTTTTTGTAAATAGTTAATGCAAATTTACATGCACATTTTTAAAGTTATCAGTTGCACATTTCTTTGAATGAGCATGTGGTTTTAATAACTGTACAGTATTACTTTTATGCAAGTTTAGCCTTGCTGTACAACATACTTACTGCTTTGATGGTGACGTTCCTGAATTTCCTCTGCAGGACAATAAAAGTTATTTCCATTGTATTTGATTTTGAGGAACAAGAAGAAATGTGTGGAAATTATGTCTTAAAAGTACACTTTGGCAAAGCTATGACTAAAGAGGTTAATGAAAGGACTCAATACCTTTGTAATGTTACCCAACCTGGTAGGAAGATTTAGTAAGGAAGCTGCTGAAACTTCAGCCCACTTTCTTCACAGGTTACAATATGCTCAATCACCTTAAATCCCTGCTCTCCATTTAGGACTACATTTAGGGAAAAAAAAAAAAAAAAAAAAAAAAAAAAAAAAAAAAAAAAAAAAAAGCTGCCGATTGATAAGTATTGATATAGATGACAATGATAGGAAACTTGAATCCGCCCTTTTTTCAATCCAATATGCATTTGTTTTTTTAAAGCAATGAACAAAATGAAACAGGTTTTTAATATGAGAAAAGCTTTACTGGAAGGTAATTCGTTGCATGTTCAACATTTAAGAAACAAACAGCAGTTTGACTTAAGCAAATGTAGATTTCTTGGGAGGTGTTTTCAGATGATTATCTCACTGTCACAATTTAATATATTAGAATTCTTTGTCAATTTTAGTCATTTCACATTAAAAGCTAAAAGCTAGAGTAAATGTTCCAAATACACCGATGTCAGATCTTCAAGTCAACACAAATGGGAAATAAGATTCTAAAATAGTCAGACTTCAGTTCAGTCTGGGCATGACTCATTGTCACTTAAGAAATGTGATGTACACAGTTTAAAATGAAGAACATTTAAATGTAACTTTACAAAACCAAAAACCATAAACCCCCCCCCAAAAAAAAAAAAAAAAAAAAAAGTTTACTTTAAATGGCAACCCCAGCGAAGACTTTCAGCTGAGGTAAACAGACAAAAGCAACTTAACTTTTACTAGATGTTAAACCAAAGCATACAGCAGTCTAAAAAGCACTAAATACATTAGCAATAAGAACCTTGTAAAAATTAGCAGCTAATTGTGATGAAACATTTCCCATTTTACTTCTAAAATATCTAAGTTTAGCTTTTAATACATGTAACCATAAACCCATTTTTTTTATATATTGGTGACAGTGAAGATTACAAGTTTGTGCAAATAAAAGAGAAATCTTAGTTTCATATGTTGCTACCAGCTGCCATTACCTGATAAAGTATTGCACAAATAGATATGACCAAAACATTTAAAAAGGTCAAGCCTACTCCTGGGTTCAGCAGTATCAAATGGCTTTAACTCTATCCTCACTTTAAATCCACACCAAAAACCAGAGTACACATCTGCAAATACTTAGGGGCTAAAATATCCACAATGCAAGAAAAGAAAAGGCACCATTTATAAAAATGCTGATTAAGGCCTATTATACTTTCTTTTTATTATTTTTTTTTATTTTTTTTTTTTTTTTATTTTATTTTTTTTTTTTAATTGTCAAAAAGAAACCACCCTTTCCCCACTTTATATTTGCCTTGTTTTACATCAAGTCAATTGGAATCAGATCCCATTTTCAGCTCAGGTTTAGATGGATACTTGAGAAAAAAAAAAAAAAAACAAACAAAAAAAAATAAAAAATAAAAAAGTGGTCTGGTTGGGAGACTACCCACCAATTTATCCAGTCAGGTTACCAACCAGTCCAGGGTGCAGAGCCTGTTTCATTACATCCGGTCGGTGAAGCGGGGGCATGTAGAGGGTTGGAGGAGGTGCTCCGGTGTAGCTGGAGGATGGGTAGGTTTGGCTTTGGATGGGGGAAGGGGTGGTCACGTTCAATGGTGAGGGGCTTTGCTCATAGTACTGGCCTTCACACTCCTCGTCCAGTGGCAGGGCCAGACGCTTCCCCTTCTGTCTTCGATTGCAGAACCAAACACGGACCACCTGCCACAGCAAACATTCACCATTACACAACCTACCAACTCTTAAAAAAAAAAAAAAAAAAAAACAACTTGGAATAAAAGATCATTTTCTGACATTTTTCTAAACTTACATCTCTTTCCAGGCCCAGATCATCTGAGATCTGTGTTATTTCTTGAGTGTTGGGTTTGGGACATTTGATAAAGTAGGCCTCTAAAGCAGAGCGCACCGCTCCTTCCAGACTGGTCCTCCGCTTTCTCTTTCTGGTGTCAACGAATACTCTCTCAATCTTGTACATCTGTGGAAAAATAAGACTGTTGATTACAGCTGTATTTGAAAAACAAAAAGCTATTTATGAGATTTTTACACCAGTTGGTGTACCCCACTTCAGCGGTGCCTAAGTCCAGTCCTTAAGAGCAACTTTTTGATGCATCTCTTCTCCAATACACCTAAAACAGAATAGTTACCTCTCCAGGACTGGACTTAGACCCTCTGCAGCATACTTCAGAATTCATGTGATCACTAACTAGATGAATTTCCCACTAGGTGGCGCATCACAAGAACAGATGGCTTTGATTCATGTTTGCTCAGCAGGAAGTTTAACTACTGTAGGGCTGAAAACACCAGCTCTATCAAGCCACGGACCCCTCTTTTGTTTTCTTGCAAAGTAGTTGGCAGATGTTACAAGCTGCACTTACATCCTGAGGATTTTCCGAAGTTTCTGCCTCATCTAGCCATCTCTGCAGAAGGGGCTTCAGCTTGCACATGTTCTTGAAACTCAGCTGCAGAGCCTCAAAGCGGCAAATGGTTGTCTGGCTGAACATCTTGCCTACATTGACAAAGACAAATCCAACTTGTTTTCAGGAAGGCTTTTGGTTTCTGAAGAAGTTTGAACACAGCCCACAATATTACTTTAAAGGTTGCCAGTCTCAAAATTCAGCATTCAGGTTTG
The DNA here is from genome assembly GCA_014839685.1 of Anableps anableps. NCBI lineage: Eukaryota > Metazoa > Chordata > Actinopteri > Cyprinodontiformes > Anablepidae > Anableps > Anableps anableps. Next base: position 11,747,254 of record CM026081.1, read on the forward strand.
ACACAACTGTTCAAGTACAAACATTCATCATGAAGTAATGAAATGCAAATAGGCAAAGAACATAAACTAGGAAGCTTACCATAAAGGTTACCAAGAGCTAGGCCAACATCTGCTTGAGTGAATCCTAGAGTAATCCGTTTGTGTTTCAACTCTTTGGCAAACTGCTCCAGTTCTTCAGTGGTTAGGTTCTCCTAAGCACATTTTTAAATTACACTGATCTGAGGGTACCTTTATTTTGGTTTTTAAATTAAACTCGGGAGTTATGGTGCATCTTATTAACCTACCTCCTCAGAGTCGCTGCAGCCCCCACTTGAGGATCCACTGCTCCGCGTGTTGGAGGCCGGGGTCTGCACCTGGGGCTCAGAAGGAACCTGGTTTGAGTTTACGTTGAAAAACGCATTTTCCTGAATCCCGTTGCTTGGGGATGAAGGAGACACTGACGGGGAGGATGTCGAGGACGCCGAGGGGTTTTGGTTATTGCTTCCTGGTTGGGTTATGTGAGTGATCCCGGGCCAGAAGGAGGGGTTCCAAGCCGGGGGGTAGAAGACTCCATGAGTCATGCCTGTGGAGGGTGAAGGAGTCGGAAACTGCTGAACCTTCATTTCGGTCGGATACCCACCTCCAGTGTCTTCAGTCTTGATCTCGGGTAATCTGATTTGCTCCCGAGTCTCGGCTATAGGGGGGCTCAGATTTGTAGGCTGGGTGGCCGCAAACACGCTGGGTACCTGGCTGGTGTACTCAGGTGCAGCGAAGGGATACCAATGCTTTGGCTGCCCAAAGTCCCCAGCCTGCAGATCGGATCCCCTATAGTCGCTGCCGACTTGTGGAAACGGGAGAAACGACTGTACGGAAGTAGGTGTGATCCCTCCGTAGGCTGGTTTGCTGTAAAGCAGATTCGGGTCGGGAAAAACCCCGTGAGGAAGCTGGAAACACGAAGCGTTGCCCATGCCTTCCTGACCCAAAACCTGAGTGCCGTAAGCGCCAGCCCGACTAAAGTCATAAGGCTGACTTTGGCTCTCCGGAGTCTGCGATCTGTCAGACATCTTCCTGAGAGTGTTTACAAGTGACTCTCCAACCAAAATTTTTTCAAAAAGTTAAAAAATAGCTTGGTTTAGACCTAGACCATCTGGTTTAAAGTAAAAAAAATAAATAAATAAATAAATAAAATCTCTAAGATGACAGAAACATTTCAAGAAGGCCTCAGCTTCTTGAACGTTACCATAGTCGCTACTATTTGGCCTTCTCCATTAAAACCCTGTCTTCTCAACCACCTCTCGACTGAAATGCTCGTCCCTTGCGGTGGCTCTACAGGTTTTCCTAATCACATCTGTGGGAGCTGGAGGTCGCTCTATCTGTGCGCCCATTGGCTGGTGGAGAATTACGTACAGCTGATGGCAAATTCGTGAATGACCTTGATTCTTCCACAGAGAAGTAGGCGTGTCTTTGGGCAATTCTGGCGCTGATTTTTACAGAATCTCGCAAATTTGGCGAATCTGAAGCAAATCTAAGCGGTATTAATATGAAACATATGCAACCGAAGAGAGTAGAAAAATAAGTGCATTTACAGTACTAAACAGACACGGGTCACCTCCACTGTAAATACATATTGTAACACCAAACCTTGTTCTCCTCATTCATGAATTATAAAGCTACATTTGTTTTAATTATACTGTCTTAAGGAGATGGCTTTGATATTATAATCCTTGTGAAAATGCTTCACTTTGCTCTGAATTCAGCCATTAAAAAGATAACCCATAATCTGGAACAGTTATCAAACATGTTAAGCTAATTACTCGGGACATATTTAATTAGAAACAAACAGTGCTTGGGCTCAATTTGCCATGTTTATTTAGAAAGTATTAGGAAATTAGGCTGTTTAAGTAGAGTTGAGGTGACATTGTAGGATAATAACATTCAAAGCTGTGGCTCATGAAGTTCTTTCACAAATGTTGTTTTGATAAGCTTTTTTAAAGTTTGAAGGATCGTTACAAACTGTAATAATTTTCGGTCTCATTTTTGAAGGCTTACTATTTCCTTTTAAAAAAAAAAAATCTACAATCGATCATTTTAGTTGTTGGGTTTGGGTTGTTTTAAAGAGTGGCAGGCAAATGGGTGGGCTGTTCATTCAGGTGAGGTGATCTCATTCACCTTGGATCGGTGCTCAGTCGGGGGCCTGCACCGGAGAGTCGCTGCAGATGGTGCTCCCCCCTGCGCGAGTCATCGGCCGCAGATTGCGGCAGGAAGACGCACTGCGGGGAAGGAGAGGGGGTGCCATTGTGCTTCGTGGCCCCGGGGCACCCCGTGGATTTCAGATCCCGAGTTTCGATGGTCGACCATTAGCTCCTTTTCACATTAGAACAATAAGTCTCAACCCTTTGATTCCACCACCACCCCCCCCCCTCACACACACACCACCCTCTCTCTGCCTCTGTCATCTGAAACAAACACCAGCCAGCAGTTTCGACCTGGTCCTGTACGTGATATCTATCGTCATTTGGCCTAAAGGTCCAAAACTGGTCTGAGAACCAAGGTGTCTGCAGGTGTAATAACCACAGTGTCTGGAATGTCTCCTGGCGACAATAAGTGAATCAGCTGTTTGACGCATCTGTGAAAACACTCTGCATTTTTAACTTGTGGCTTCTTAAAGAAGTGACTCATGACAATGGAATGTGAAAACCAAATTAAAGAGTGACAACAAATTGAGCAAAAACTTAAACATTTTTACACACCAAATAAAGTGGATTGCACACGCTATTAATTAATTTTATGACACAGACAAATGCAAAGCAGTGCATAATTGGGAAGTGGAAGGAAGATGATACAATACTAAAACAAATCATGTATACAGATTCAGCCCTCAATCAGCATTTTGTAGAATCACCCTTTGCTTCAGTTACAGTCCTTTTTGGATATTTCTTGACCAGTTTTGCCCATGGAGATGCTGTTTTTTGTTTTGTTTTGTTTTGTTTTTGGTGTTATTTGCAAAATAGCTTGAGCTTAGTCAGACAGATGATGAGCATCTGAACTTAGGTCTAGATTTTGACTAGGCCATTGTAACACAATAATGTGGGTTGATCTTAAGCATCCTATTATTCAGTTCAATTCAAAAATATTTTATTTATCCTAAAGGGATCATAAATGCTCACACAGCTCATATCATCCAAGTATCTTCAAAGAGTAGTTCTGGATAATGATGCTGTGGATCTCCGGTAGCAGTCAGTCCTACACCAACTCTAAACAAGCCTCTGACAAAAGACTGTTTCTGTATGACAGTCTCATGACTGCCATGACATGGTAACAGCTAAATTTCTGGGCTGGAGAGATGATATTCTGCAGTAACATGTCCTGGATGACACCATCAGTTTTTAGCAAGTACTGCTTGTCCACCTCATTTGGTTTTGCTGCTCCTCTTTAAATCTCTGTCTGGCCATGTGGTTATAAATCTTGGGAGATAAATGCTGGAGTTTGAGGTATAATCCTTGCATATTATAATTAATGAAAGAGATGGTTTGAACTTCCTCCTTCTCTCTCAGCTATGTTGGCTCCAACCAACATTAATTCTCACCATCTTCACTGTTCCTGTTGAAGAAAAACATCCCCAACACATAATGCTGCCACCACCATCTTTTACTGTGGGGTTAGTGTGTTTGGTGGTTGAATCATGCTGTGAGAATATCTTTTTCTCCAGGAGGGACAGGGAAGGTGGTCAGATTTGATGGTGAGATGGATTGAGAATGCAGATTTGAAACTGGGGTGGAGGTTGTGGATAAGCTTCAGGTAAATGGTTTCAATCAAAACATACTTATGTGGGAACAACATGAAAATAGATGTTGACAGATGCTCTGCATCCAGTCTGACTGAGTTTGAGCTGTTTTGCAAAAAGGAATGGATACAATTTTCAGTCTTTAGATGCGTAAAGCTGGTAGAGACATTTTTCAAAAGACTGCAGCTATAAATTGTTTGATGGGGGTTCACCCTCTTTCCCCCTCCGTGCACCACCGAGTTCGTTTCTCTCCAGTTCCGAGACTCAACCAATAAAACCAGCAAAGTATTTACCTTGTGAAATAATGAGAAATGGTTAAGTATAAAATCAAGATTTAATGCCAAAAAATGGTCAGTGTGCAGAATATACAAATGAACAGATACAGAGTGACATTCACCTTCGGTACCGGGCTCCCCCCAGCCCATCTTAAGGATGAACAGAGAGGAGCAAAGAATGGAGCGTGAGCCCTGCTTTTATCTATGCCTCACTCTTAACCCTCCTAAAGGGTGTCATTCTCTTGTATCAGTTTATCCTTGACTATGTGTGTGTGATATCAGTGGTTATATTTATGTAAGTTATACCAGTGAGCGTGTGGCAGATAAGCAATTAAGTAGGGCAGCTCTGTTTAATTAGGGCAGCAAAGAGATGATTAGAACAGGCCGCAAAATCATACATCCATAGCACAATGCAGCAAAAAGTTGTTCTACAAAGTGTTTTTTTCCACTATGAGTTGAATACAAATGTCTACCACATGTTTCATGTTCTATCTGTAAACACATTAAAAAGCATGCATACATTTTTATCCACCATCCATCACAATCTCATATATCTGCTGCATTCAGTTAGAGACAAGCTGAACTTTCTGCTATCAGTTTACACAGAGGACCAGTGCTCATGACTAGAGATCCTCTGCAAGACCTCAAGGGCCTAATCAATGGCTTAAAAGACATCAAACTCCATTCTTACAAGCATTGTCCTGGGCCATGGACTTGGGAGGATAATTGTCATGCAAAACACAAACAGCAAGAGAGATAGCAGACTTTCAGGCTGGGTTCGAGAGAGAGAAAGGGGGACGACAGAGCTCTCATCTCAGGGAGCCCAGAGGAAGGGGGAAGGGTTGACTGATGAATAGCTCGGTACAGTGAGGTGGGGAGGGTGAGTATTTAGTCAGAAACCCCCACAGATGTCTTAGATCTTGTGTTTTTGTGTGTGTGTTTAGGTGACCTCAGCTTACAGGACTGATCTGGCTCCAGAAGAGGGGGGAAAGTGAGGGATGAAAAGGAAGCTTGGGGACACAGTAACAAGAGGAGATGTATTGTATTGAACTCGCTCATCTTCCACACCCTTTTTACTAAATGAATTGCCAGGCATTATGACCTCCGTGTACTGCAGATAAACCTCTTCCCTGACAATTTTATGAATTTTGAGGTTCAGGAGTTTTGACTGTTTGATGAAACTGCCACTAAAAACAACAGTTTCAGCTTTTCTCCACTTTTTGGTTTAAAATAGATTCCTGTTTTTATTGGAGGATAATGAGAATGTCCACCTATCTTTCCCATTTTGAACAGTGTCTAAGAGAAATAGCTTCTGTTTTAAATTTTAATCCTCATTATACCACAAACAAACAGGAAATTTTGTTTAACTTTACTGCACTCAGTTGCTTTCACTTCACTCCTTTTTTGCAATACTCATTACTAATACTTAATAGGTGCTGTTTTGGACTCGTGGTTTAAGTTTTCTGTTTCCAGACATTACTTTAGTGATTATTTGCGACTGAAATGTCTAATTTAGGTGAGGCTTATCCATAAGAGACACCCAAAGGTTAAAAATTTCAGTCATTCTTGCAATTCTAGGTAGTAATTACAGGAATTGTGACGAAGTTTCCCAGCTTTCAGTTTGCTGCTGATCTGATAAAATACCAACACTTGGATTCCTGAAATCTGCCCCTCCTGTTGAGCAGCACAGTCATCCCCCACAAACAAGCCTGATGGCTTTTTGATTTTCCTTCCTAACAATCCTCCTGCCTTTGACACCCACCTTCACATACCCTCCACCTCCACCCCACCCAGGTTTTCATCCGCTGACCAGTGGGCCACTTTCCTTCCACTATCCACCAGCACAAAGGCTTTAAATGGCCCTTGGCATGTTGCTTAATGGGGATGGAAGACTGACCCATCCCTTCCCTAACAACACACAACTTCACAATAATATATATTTTTTAAAAACCTACTTGCAGGGTCCCTTTTTAACCTGTTGCTTCCACAAATTTATGTTTGAGTGTTGTCATCTGTGCAGTTACAGTACGACAAACTCTGAAAGAATCACTAAGAAGAAGAAGCAGATCGTGATGGACAGAAATGCTAGAATTTGACACAGTATAAAATCCAAGATAAAGTTTGTTCAGTTCAACTTTTCTTTATTTTCAATGCCTCTGCTGAATTTAGAACAAATCCATATTTTACCTTTAAAAACCAGGTTGAAACTGATTACACATCAAGCTCTCTCATGGTCTCCATATCGCTCCAATTAGTATTTAATATTTAGAAGTAAAATCCACAAATAGTCCAGAGATAAATTAATCCAAACTTGGGAATGTTTACAAAATTCACATATCAGCATTTTATATTTGCCTGATAGTAATGTAGGGAAGAGCTTTTGGAAATGGCACTCTTCACTGCAGTCCTCTAACAGTGAGCTTTGGAGATTTCTTTTTTATCCTCCTTTCTAATTGGGAGTTTTGGCAGGACAAAATATGGGCTCACATCAAGCCTAGTGGCAAGGGGCAGGGATGAAATATCATATTTACACAGAAGAGAGACAGTAACAGATTTTTAAATAGAAATTCCTAAAAATTCTGCTGAGCTTAAAAGAGACACGTAAAAGTTTTTATTATTTAATTATTTTATAGGAACTGACTCGGGTGCCAGTAAATGTGGCGTAAGCACGTTTTTTTTAAAACCAAAATTAATTAGAGGTTGTAATTTCATAAATTTCTGATTGTGAGAATTTACAGATGGAATAATCTTTACACATCTTTACCAGTGGTGCCAATGGCTGTAGAGTCCTGAGGGTATATAACTCATTTTAAGGGAATCAAACTGGACAGGGTTTAAACATGTTGATAAACATCTTGAAACTGAGATTTTAATTGCAGACTAACATATCTTTTACATGTTATTAGTATTTTAAATAACCCTATTTAAAAAAATAAAAATCATTTTAAGCCCTGACATCTGAAATTTGTTGCATCTTTTACCTGGTTTTTTTTCTACAACTGCTTCAAAAGCAAAAGCCTCAGAAATAAAAGACTATTAAATGGAGGGTTCCTCCAAATTTTCAAAACATTAAACATTTCAGACTAAACTCTCAACAGTTTTCAGTCCTTCATGATAATTTTAAATCATAAAATACTAAAGGTTCAGGGAGAAAGGAATGGAGGATATGGTAGTAAGGAACTATACAACAAGAATGAGAGGAAACAAAGAGGAATGAAGAATTGAAGGGTACAAGGAAGGAAGGAGAGAAGAAAAGGATAACAAACAAGGAAGGAAAGAATGAAGGAGAACAGAGAGGAAATAAAGACACAAGAGAGGAAAGAAAAAATGAAGGACACAAAGGAAGAAGAAGGAAGGACACCCAGAAAGAAGAAATAAATTAAGGACATATGGAAGGAAGGATGAAAGGAAAGAAGGAAAGAAGGATGGAAGTGCACAAGGACAGATGAACGAAAGAAAGGACACAAGAAATGAAAGGTATGAGAAGGGCAGGAAAACTTGAGAAAGGAAGTACAGTATATGACCAAGGAAATACATAAACATTGGAGGATGGAATGATAAAAGGAAGGAAGGAAAGAATAAAGGACACAAATACTTTCCTAAACTTATCCAGACCTAGAAAACACTAAAACCAAATTCCAAACTGTTCCAGGCTGCATAGGAACCCTGTATATGAATACTACAGCAAGCACAAAATGAAAAAAATGAAAGTCTCACACTTTTTCTCCACCTGTGGTAAAAAGTTTTATTTTCAATCTTTAATCTGCATGTACAAATATCTATAAAAAGTGAACGATCTCACTCTTTGTATGTACATTTTGCAGCACATGGTTAGTTTTAGACCAAAGAACGGAAAGAGGGACACTACAGGATCATTATGATTGCCAGTAAAACATCTAGAGATAAAGCTCATCTCAGATTTCACTCGAGTGCTCGGAAAGTCGCTTTTCCCCCTCCATCAGCAACGTGACGCACGCACAAGGAGGCAGAATGAGCCACTGAAGCTTCGCCATGACTAAAACAATACAGTCAAACCATGCAAGACAGCATTAAATACTTCATTTTCACCTAGATTACTATATCTATACTTTATCATCTCAAAATCTTCATGTGCAGCCTATAGGACAGGAAAATACACCAGCAACACCAGCAGTTACAGTTCAATGACCATTTTTGATGCATCTTTACAGAAAACTGATATGAAATCTGTTAAAACAAAATTAGAGAGGGCTTTAGTTTAATGTATTCTTATGTATACATATCTCATCTGTTATGGTATTCTTTGGAAATAGCTGCAAAAATAAAGAAAGAATAAAGACATTAACTCAGAATCAAACACTCAAACAGAACAAAACACTAACACTAGCTTGACTTCGACTTAAATCAACAAAAATTAAATTAAAAGATAGAGTTTCTCTACAACAGTGACAGGAATAAATTAACAGGGAACCGATTACATATTTGTAGCATTAAAAAGCCATAGTGGGGTCAATATGTTAAAAGGCAGATGAGAAAACAATCATTTTCACAACATCATTCCGATTTCCATGCAGACAGAGAGAAAACAGGAGCTTTCTTCCAGAGAAATTTCTCATGTGTATGCGTGAGAGTTTGCAAAGTGTCCGCTGTTCACTTGGGATTCCCCTGATAGTCCGGAGTTGAATCATCAAACAGAGGATTCTTTACTTCCATCTCTCCGGTCTGGGAAGAGAGATGATTAGCATTTAAATAAAACAACCAATCAGAAATAATTTTACGGTGTACAAGTGTTTGCGTGCTCACCGGGGCGAGTCCAGGACACTCGTATACTGTGAAGCCTCCTCCCGCTTCTTCCTCGTCCGATGTGCCCTCGGTGTCGACCCCTTTTTGTTCAGGTTTGTGACTGATGGAGAGACGGAGTTTTTAAGTTATGGCAAAAAGACAACAAAAGACTGTGTAGAGACAAAGACAGGAAACTTACTTTCCCATTGACTGCATCTGTTGCTTTTGGTGCTGATAGTGATACATCTGAGCGTTTTGAGCCAGTGTCTTATCACCCACCTGGGGACAAAACAAAGAAGGAGGTGTGAATGATGTCTGAAACTGAAATCCGGAAGAGCAGAGTAGGGTGGGGGTGTTGTGCATCTTATTTTTGCAGAATAAGTGTGAAATGGAAAAAAAACAGGGAGGGTGCAGAGGGCTTACTGAAGAGCCATTGGCTGTGGTTGTAGGAACGCTCGGTCCTCTGAAAGCAGGGTAATCCACCTTTTCTGCAAGACGTGATTCTGTCTGCAGCCTGTACGGGGAGTCATGATCAGCTTTAGTATGAAATCAACCACATAAGGTCTTTCATTAAAATTAATTCAAGCTAGGTGCAATATTCTCATACTTTCTAATTAAAAGGATTTAAAAGGAAAAAAAAAAAAAAAAAAAAAAAAAATCACTTACATTTACTAAAGTCTGGCTTTCTGATACATTTTTAACTCCTTTTGGTTTGTATTTCGATGTTAAAACAATTTTTCCTATTTATTAATCTCAATACAGTCTGAGAGGATGCAGTAATTTAAATAGAGACATAAACAGGTTTAAAAAGCTTTTTATAGTCAGTGTACATAAAAAAAATGATGCTGATTGAAATTCATGATTTTTCATTCTGATTAATAAATACATTCAAGGCTCCAGTGTATAATATAGGTGGAAGAATTTAAATCCCAAAATAACATTTTGTGTGAATTTGATCAGATCTCTGAACGACCTGGTTGGATGGAATATGCATAGCTGCCTGCATATGTCACTAAAATCATAAATCACACAACAAATCTCCTATCTGATGAAAACAGGAGACTTATTTTTATATTTACCTCATAAATGTGTGTACTGTTTGAAAGGTAGAATTCTAAATTAAATCCATTCAAGAAGGAAGTTTAATATAATCCAACAATGCCAATGAATAGACTAAAAACAACCAATTCTGTTTAAATGACTGTGGATGACTAGCTGTTCTTATTTTAATGCAAATGTGCAAAATAAATCAGCATACTGTAAGTAGAACACATCAAGTCTGAGAAACAGCAGCACACAAAACAGCTCAAGTGAGATGTTTGCACGCACTCATTGTGTGTGCATGAATTTCAAACCAAATATTCATTTTTCCAATTTATTTATGCAGCTCTTTTTCAGGGTGGTTCAATGATACAACAGTAATAGTTTTTAAAAACAAAAATTGGCTGCTCAAGTTTGCACTTATTGTTGATTTTCTCTGATATATCTATGGTCAAATATACACATACACTCCATTAATGTTTGGTTAAATTGAAAATTTCATCACAGTAACAATCTTTCTGGAGCCCATATTAAACCTGACATGATTCTGACTAAACTGTTAGGCGTTCAAGGCACACACTTTGCTTTTATGCACGCAAACTTTCAATATATCTTAGGTTAGAGCTTTTCAAATGTTTATTGTTATCCTGCTTTATGCCTTCCATGATAAAAAAAAATAATTAAAAAGACAAGAAACTAATCAAATGTTCTAGATAATTAAAAACTTTCAATTCTGATAAAAAAATAAAAAAATAAATAAATAAAATAAAAAAAAAAATCAGTGAAGCTTTATGTTCTATCATCATTTAACTCTGGAATAAGAACGGTTCAAATGGGTCAATAAAAGCCTATAATTCTTATAACATTAATGCCCATGGGAGCTGAATGTACATTTCTTTACAAACTGTTTTCTACATCTGGTCTGTTTGCTACAAGGAATTCAACCAAACACTGTGCTTCCAACTGGAGCAAACACATTACATAGTTTTTGCCTTTTCCTGCATTATTTGCCTTTATACTTACTTGACATAACAGACAGAAGCCAAGATCACAGACACGGTGCCCACGATAACACACAGTGAGATTATGACTGCAGAGAAATGAAAACAAAGAAGGAAATTAAAGCATTTATAATAGGGAAATTATAACTCTGACTACAAATTAGGTGAGATGGTCTTTATATATTAAAAAAATGTAATTCTCCAGCAGTTTATATGGTCAGAACAGAGAGATTTGGTTGAGAATTAACAATATCTACTGTATAAAAAATAGTTTTGCTAAACCTGTCACATTACATAAAGGTGCTTCATTAGAGATCCATTTGATTTAAGTCCTAACAATATCCGCTGATAAAAAGCATTAAAACAACACTCACTGACAATGATGGTGTCATTTTTGGGATGGGGCACAACTAAAGGACCAGCTCGGCCATCAGCTCCGGTGACCTGCGGCTGCGGGGTTGGTGTGTTAGGAAGGGCGGCACCCGTGGGGATCGGAGCTGCTTTGGTGCTACGTGGGATTTCCCCCGACAGTCGGTCCTGGTTCTGGGATTCCTGTTTAGATGCTCCTGTCCTGCTGTCCTTAAGATCCGTCTGAGAGGAAACAGAACCTTGGGGGGGGGGGAAGAGACAAACAGACATTGAGTTGAATTTCAACAACTGAGGGAACAGACTGTCGTGCAGTGTAGATGTCACTTTGTTGATTTTATTGCTGACTTCTTACCAGCTTTTTGCGGTTGATTTTTTGTTGTTTGTATCCTCGACACTTCCTGTTTTTCTATGATGGAGTGAAGGAAATCTATTTCTTCATCCAGATCAGTGAAGGTTGTCACTTTGCCTAAACAACAAAAAACACTTCAAGTTTTAGTTACGCTCATAAAAAGGTTTCATGCTTGTACAAACTTGTAACGCATTAATTAATATGAGTTCTTTAGAGCTGATCGAACTCATGAGATTTAAAACTATATATTTTTTTTCTGTCTTTGGAAACATTTTTGACTGCTGAGGTCAATTACAACATGAAGGAGTAAAAACTCATAAATTCATAAGTAAAAACACATTTACATATTTGGGTTTGGGCCCTTCATCCTAAGTCCCCCGAACAGTTTCAAATTTCACTGGAAAAGTACCATATATTCCCATTCCTCCCACGCAAACATGAATGCACAGGTGTTTTCAGGATCTTCCGTGTATAATGATAAGACAGGGAGTGTGCCTGTGTGTGTTGTTTGTTTGAGGACCTGGTTAAAAAAGTCAGACAATACTAAACTGTTGTTAACAGCCCTTTGGGCCAGACAGCGAAATGCATTCCTGTGGGACAGCCCCAGGCTCCGGGGCGACCGGAGTCCGCAGTGTGTGTGTGGCCAGGGGAAGGAGCACCGCAGGGGGGGTCCCCAGAGCAATCAGCCAAACCTTGGCCTCACTGGGCCTCTCCTGTTGCAGTCACAATAGACCCCAAAGCCTGCTGGTAATGGAGGTCATCAAAGAGTTATTTCCCTCCATAAAGCCTCACGTGTATTTATTATTAGCACTGACAAAGACGGCGAGGAAAGACGTAAAGCTAGAGCATAAAAATAAATAAATAAATAAATAAATTTAAAAAATAAAATAAAATAAAAAAATTTTAAAAATCACTTTGATTTTTAAAGTAAAAGCGCCAGAAATATGATCCTGTCACTTGTGTTGATTCTACTCATCAAGGGAAAAATAACTGAGCAGCAACCAGTAACTCCTTCTAAATAAGTGTGCACCTAAATTGTGGGGGCGATTACAGTGTCACTTTCACTCCAGAAGGCTGGCCATCTGGCTGAGTTAATGTGTATGATATGACATAGCAGGACTTTCACTGACTGCTTTGTTTTTTCCTCACCCCCCTCCACTAATGGCCATTTAGTACACTGCATGGCAGGTGTCTGTGGAGGCAGGATGTGCCATCTGCACTTTGCAGGTGGCTGAGAGCACCAACTGTGCCTGTGTGCTTGCGTGGCCCTACAGGTCTGAATATAAAGAGGCAACGCAGAGAGGACAGACTTCTTGATGTTTTGAATGTTGATGAAAAAAAAAAAAAAGAGCTTTGTAGAGCAGTCGACTATATAAGTACTGATGGAGTGTAAGCATGCACACCTCTCTCTGGAGAAGGAGAGTTTTGTCAGCGGCCTGATAATGACCCGTAACCTCTTGGGAAGCACTCAGGGGGGCAGGTTGGTACAACAAACAAACACTAAACGTCTCAACTGGGATTGTGGGTCCCACACATGTACGCTGTTGTCTTTTCCCACTTAAAAAACACTCCCAATTCCCCCTCCACCAAAAACCATACACAAACACACAACCTTTCCACTTCTTCCTGTTAAGAAATATCAAGATTTGTAACTTGCGATCAACTACAATATACCCTCATGTAATTATATAGAGTATGCGCTGATCTGGCTTTCCTGGCCCATACAGACTTCTGATTCTGATTTTGACTAAATTGAATTTTTTTCTACAGACTATAACACAATAACATGAAATGTGCTACAGGTTCTTTGATGGAGTTTTGAAACAAAAAGAAAATTAAGGAGTTGCAATACCGTACCCATCTATAAGTCAAAATATAAACTTTTATATGATTGTTAATAAATTCTAAGTGTATTAAAGTACATGTTGCTGGGTAATATGTTTATAGACTTTGATACATTTAATAAATAGGAGTGTAATAGGAATGTAGTTATGCAAAACAAAAACTGGGACCTTTCAATGAATGACTGATTAAATTGGTGCATCTGTAATTCTAGCATTAACAGTATTCTAAACAAAAGCGTGTAACAATAATGAGGGGCTTAAAATTTTATTTCTGCAATATTTTACTCCAAAATTCAATACAAACACATAACAATTAAAATAAAGAGGAAAACACTGAAAGCCTCTGGTTTATCAAGGGTTAGTTTTGCTCAATAAGGATGAAACTGTGCAGCTCTTTCAGTTACCATCTCAATTCAGCCAAATTTCTGTCTACATATATTTTTTTTTCAAAATGTAAAACAAAAGTTACATAATTATTGAGGTAAATATGTAAAACCCACCAATATCAATTCTAAATAGTGATTTAAGACCTTAATATTAAGTCAGTCATTTGAAAACTTTATTTTAAATTTTTTTTTAAATTCAGCAAACAGCCTCTCAGCGCTCTTATATTCTGCTGCCACCTTGTGGCAAATTAGAGAACAACAAACAAAATTGAAGTTCTGTTTTTTAATTTAATAACTATTTGATGATCTAACTAAAAGAAAATGATACTGAGTGATACTTACATTTGATTTAGAGGTGCATCTCAATTAAATTTAAATAGAATCTTATATATTATCAAGATTTTTTCCACATACCGTGATATATTTCAATCAATTATTTCTGTTAAGGTTGATGAATATGGCTTTTACATCTGTCTATATATGTAAAATTTTTTAACTGACTTACTGAAATAAATTAGAATAGCATGGAAAAGGTAATTTTTTAGTTGCACCTATACTCTCCAGTGTGTCTGTAGAAAATTTCTACAAAACCATTCAGTTAATGGGAAATGAGAGCAAACACTACTTAATGTGTTTTGGTTTCAGAACGACAGAGCAGAGCGCTATATAATGAAATTTCCTAATTGGCTGGACAGAGCGCCGTATATCTGAGTTAGTGTCCCACAAGCTGAATAAAGGTAGTCACAGCTGAGTGCACAGCTCTGAATGATTGCAAACAGTCTCACCTGCATTTCAACTACTGCTTTACAAAATTAGCACACCTTTGTAGAAAAACCAAGCATAACCACAAGGGTTCCTACAAATGTTTCATGTCAAAATTACATATTCAGCATGGGCAGACCATTTTATCCCATAACTTAAGTATAAAAACGTATAATTATTAAAGATGGAGGGATGGACGGATGGATGGGCAGACATTTTTCTGTTGGAATATACTATAATCAAATGTCCAACTTTTCTGGACTGTTTGAACCCTGAGCGACTCCAAATCCTAATATCACTGGTATCGATAAACAATCTAAGGAATACTAACAAAGCAAACTAATAAAATGAATGAATGAAAGGAAGAATACACATCCATTTGACATAAATAACTTTTATAACTCAAAAAACAAGCAAAAACACTTGAATAAAAAATATGGTCAAATGCTAATTATCATTAAAATTCTGTAACTTTCTTTCACATTGTCAATTTAAGCAAGGAGATAATTGTCTTTAGCAGGTGCTAATGAAATGAACTTGGCACTTTCCTTTTATACAACACCTGCTGAAAATGTTAACAGCTGTAATTCTCAACTATGCCAAAGTGTAAATGAAAAAGTTCAGACTAATCACGTGATGATCAAGGTTAAATTTAGAATGGTGAAACTTAGATTTAATTAGCAGATTGGCAAGAATAATAAAAATTCGACCAATATTTGCGAGTTTTTTCCAGCTGATTTCATTGTTTGTACTGTGTGGCATCATTGGAAATGTATACAACAATGGCTTTACAATCTGTAGTACAATAAAAGCGTACAAGGACTCTTCATTAGTGTATTTTTCAGGTCTTCTGTTACCAAACCGCAGCTGGATGTTTGTGGCTACTGCATGTTAGTCCAACAGTTGTCAGACGTTGACAGATAAGAACATAAAAGGGGAAACAAACTGAATGATAGAGATAAAAGCTAGAAAGGACACAAAGGCGCTCTGTAAAAGACCAGAAACCCACTTTGTTTCACCCTGCCTTTACCATGTACGTAATACAGCTGGCTTTGAAAGAATGGCTCCTCTGTCGCTGTGTTTGTGCTTTTAACCAGATCACATGGCTTTGAGGCATATTGTGTGTTTACTAATGGCAGTGAACGCCTCCATGACAAACACAGGCAGCTCCTGCTTACAATGAAAGTTTTGCCTACCTGTTCTCTTACTGTGCACACTCAGCATCAGCTGAGAACGCCTGATATTAACATGAAATACTTTTTATGAGCACAGAATATTTGTTTTTCCAGCAATACAAGCAAACATAGAAGCGTAAGAGCAAAGAAAGATCCACTGGAATCTAACAGCAATTAAATGGATTTAACCTGGATGTTTGATCTATTTCTGAGGGTTCCCACACTTTGTGTTCAGGTCAAAGTTTATTATCATTACAAACATAAATTTCCAGAGTTCTTAGTTCGATTTAAGATATTTTTAAGGAATAATTTAATAAAGATTCACAATGAATTTATGTTATTTATATAGGGGTCAGTCTTTAAACATGAAACCTGAGAAAGAATAGGAAAAGAAATTTATGGTGTATTCACACCTGATGCATTCCGCTTTTGGTCCGGACCAAACGAGCAGACCAAAGGACTTTCCTGAATATACGCTTAGAAGCATGAAAATTTTTTCCATACCGCATTTCCTTTTTCTTGACCTATCAGACCTGGGAACTATTATGACCACATTTCCGGCTTTTCCATATCACATAGGAATCCCTGTATTCTAATGTCATACATTCAAAGTCACCACATAATTGTCCATGTTTTCCTAGGTTTGCTGATAAAATCTGAGAAAACTCTGGACTGGGGGCCATATTTTAGGAAAGTTTGCATCACTGTTTTCACAATATAAAAGCATGAAATAGCCAACACTTTGTTAAATTAAACAAAATTAAAATATAGTCTCAAACATTATCTACAAAACAGGTTGTATAATTAATAAAAAAAAAAAAAAAAAAATCTCAAAATTATTTATTTTAAGTAAAATGATTTCATGCAGACTGCATTTTGAAACATTGTGTGGTTTATTTCAAATTTGACTGGACTGTACAGGATTGATTTGGGCAGATAGTAATTTTGATTTGATCCTTAAACTGATTATAGTGGATTAAGCTGCAACTGGATTGACTGGAATAAACTGGGACTAATTCAACTGAACATAACCATGAGGTGAGTAGATAAGCATAATGTCTCACAAAGGCTTACAGAAGACGCGTAGCAACAGCCAAATGTTTGGAAGAATTCAGGAGATGAAGGCCTTTCTCTCAGCCTGAGATAAATACATGAGACATGTACATGAGTTGCGCTTGTTCCTCTCTTTGGAATTAAGAAACTAGGGAGTAAGTTATTCTAAAAAATCTTCTTGCTGAAAGATCAAAGAATGATAAAGGTGAATAAAGCAGCAAAATTATACTTTAACCAACTAGATCCAGTCTTGGTCAACATAATTGGGCACAATTTTTGGTTCTGTGTGTCTGCTGGTAAGTCTCAAGTTATTTTTCTCCTCCTAACACTGACTCAGCACTCACAGCACACATAAGTCGCCCCACTGTGATATAACCAAGATCGTTCCAATTGGTTCATGTCACAAACTCTGATCGTCTCATGTCGCCGGCCTTCCAAGTCGTCAGGTGCCGTAAGTGCTGCCTCTCTTGTCTCTGCCATTCCTTTAGTACGGTCTTGTTCAGAATACAAGAAGTGTTTGTGTATGAATAAATATGTTCAAGGTCAATTCTTGAGGTTGCCTCAACTCGAATGTGAATTGAAGCAGTTTGCCTTCTTGTAAAGCAGGCATTGTTGTTAATTTGTGCTGTATGAAAAACTGAATTGAGAGTTTTAATGTATCATAAGCGAAACCATTTGTAAAAAGAGAAATAAGTAGTTTTGTTTCTGAGGAATTGAAGCAGCTTGAAGGCAGCGGTTTCAGAAGCCTAGCAGTACCTTCCATAAAACTCGCTGAAGGCAGCCTGAAAAGCCGTGAAACAAACTTTAGTTCTGGGTGGTGCTCTACGAGGATGATGACAGCAGCACCCTGGATCAGATACACAGCTCTTTCATTTTAACCGCGCTCTGTTGCGTGCTACACAAACTGAGCAACAAAGTTTCAATTCTGTGATTTATTTTTTCAAAGATCTGGAACGAACATTAGCGCCAATGTGATATTTTTCAGGCGGTGAGTAAAGCTGCCTAACTGCCACGCCAGCAGCTGGCCTGAAGCTCTTTATTGTTTTCTGACGCTTTGAAAAGCGTACAAAGCTTCTGACGAAGCAAATACACATAATTTTGTGAAACTCTGAGTCATTAAAGGAAACAGTGAGGATTTCATCTCTTCAGAACACCACTTCGTGAGTCTGAGTGGTGAGTGTGAAAATAAGAGTCACTCTCCCGACCGGATCAGAGTGTTCGGTAGTCTCTGATGACTTTATGTAACCACTAGATGCAGCTTAAACGTCTGCATGATGTACTCGATTCATACCACACTCACAAGCTCATAGTGCTGCACAAAAATCCTCTCATACTCTGCATGACAGAGACTTTTTCTCCTGCACATCCAAACACTGATTTTCCTTTTTTTTTTTTTTTTAATTGAATGCTTCCCAATTAACTGAGCCAAGTTTCTCCAGGGTCATCTTCTGCAGAGGTTCAATACCCCCACTGATCTAAATGCATATTTATACAGAGGCATGCCACTTTAATATACTGAAGATGTCTCCTTCTTTCTTTCAGTTTTTGCTTGAAACGCAGCACACGCTGCCATAGAAATCAGAAAAATGAGATTTATTTTCACAGCTTGGCTGTTTCATTGAGTGACATTAGATTCAGGGATGAAGATGAAGGGCAAAAGAGAGAGGGAAACATGTTACTGCTGCGATTAGGGCTGCCAGTGTGGGGGCGGTGCATATATATGTGTGTGTGTTGCAAACACAGCAGGGGCAGAACTGGATTAAAGCTGAAAATGCTCTGTAGCTGGGAGAAATGAGGGAAAAGTGAAAAACCACACCAAGGTGAAGTGACAGCTGAACAGAGAAGCAAGCGCAGCTGAATTGAAATGATAGACGATTAAATGCTTACAATGCTACAGGCGACCAGGGTTTGGCTTTATAGAAAAGTTGTTTTCATTTGGACAATAAAGTGCTTGAACCCTACGGCTGTTACATATTCATGTGTCTTTGATCGAGACACTGAGCCCCAAAGTCTTTAAAACATTCTCACCGGTTTAGTATAAATACATTGTTGGCCACATTTATTGCTTTACTGATAAGGATGTGTAAATAGCCTTACAATAAATTCAGCTTTTATTGCAGTAGCATAACCTCACACCGGAAATTGTGGAAAAATCTTTAATTGAAGTACATTTATTCTGTGGAAAAATGCTTTGTACAACTACCCCTTATAAAGGGGACAGCAGCTAGTCTTCTACTATATCATCACAAAAGGTTGGAGCACACAGAGAGGGATCTTTGACCATTCCTTGTTGCACATGTAACCAGTTATGATAAAATTTTGTTATGTTTCCAAAGTGTTTCACATATCTGACTGTAAATATCTTAAAAACCATTGTATCAGTTAGGAATGTGTTGATTCTGTTGAGGTCCCTCCTCCTTTTCTCTTCTTCTGTGGTGTTCCTTCTTTAAAATTCCTTGTGCATCCCTAACCCCTTCTCTTTAGCAGTATTTACCTGTAGGAGAGCTGGGTGGTCTTTTCTTTTTCATCAAAATGCATCCAGTTGCTTCATGACATTTCTAAGTATGTTTTTGTTCCCATCACCTAGATAATATTTATTTATATTCAGTAGACTTCAGTTGTGTTGTCATCCTTTTGTTTTGCTTACAGCCTCCACTGGGCAATGAGTAAAGGGGTTGCTTATTCTGTTCACAGTTCTTGTCAGATATGTCAAAATAAATAAATGTTGGCGGAGAATAAATAAGAAACATCCCTCTCCAAATTCTTCATTCAAAAAGAGTCCTTATTCCTTTCTTATGCATTCTTATCTTCAGCTCACCACATAAGTTTTCTTCAGCTCAGCAGACTGAGACACCCATGGAAGATGGTTGATTTGACCCGATAATTTAGGTCAAACTCTCGGTAAACGAATCAGTGATGACGTATTTTTAATTTCGTTGCAAGTCGACTAGATTTTTATTTCAAATCTTCTGGTATTTCAAAATGCTCATGATGCCAGGCACTCCAACGAGGGCCTTTAGGAAAGACACAGGCCCACAGCACCACAGATCTTCCACTGTATTTTCCACATATCCATCCTTTATTTAACTCCAGATTCACATGGAAAGATCGCTGTAAAAAAAAAACAAAACAAAACAAAACAAAACAAAACCCTCACCCATAGTCTCATCTAACCAAAGCACTTTGTTCAAGGTAAAGTTACAATAGAAATTAGTAAATGCTGCATTTTTACGTTTGTGATGGTAGGACAGATGTAGCTAGCATCTAATGATTGTTGACACCAAGCTGCCATTTCTGCTGCAACTCTCTAAAAGTGACCATCCTGCTCACTGTTTAAAATCCAGGGAAACAGGAAGTCACGGATTACTGAATGTTCTGAGAAGGTCTGATCCAAAGAAAATTATAAATAACGAAAGAAAGCTTCAAATTCAAGTATGGTTAGGTATAAACATCATTGTTACAAACAATTATTTAAAAACAGGAATTTTCTCACCTGTTGATAAATGTGCCCAAATTAAAGTTAATTTCTACATTTTTTAGTATGTGATCATGTTACTGCAGTGTAACATGAATTTATTTTCGCACAGTTTAACGCTGTCAATAAATGTAACCAGCACTGCATAAAAAAAGAGGACCTGTTTCAGTCTGTATGGAAGACAATCACCTTTTGTAATGTTCAGATGGCTTCATATAAATGTTAACCTTTAATTTCTCTCTGAAAATTTCAGATCATGGGAATAAACATGTTTCTTTTATTTATTTGCTAAGTTTAGTTGCTGACAATAATGAACAGAGGCATAAACAAAGCATGCATATCAGACTATCTATGCAGCTTTTTCTCTTTTTTTTAGATTTTTTGATGCATATGTGCAATTTTTGCCCACTTATTTTTCTATTTATAAAATAATATTTGTTATTTATTAAAAACAATAATAAAATTAAAGTTATATTTTAAATCTTCTCATTTTGTACTTTTTTTAGAATATATTAGTGGTTAATAACATTATTAATTATTATTATAATTTGTTTTAGTTATATTATTTCTAATACAATTATTCTATTAGAATACAAATATTACTTTAATAAAAATAAATTGCTTAACATCTACCTAATACCACCAATAATATTATTAATAGGCCACTTTAATGCAGAGTACGTAAATGTAGGGTGAATTAGGTTTTTTGTTCATACCATTTTTATGGCGCCTTGTCAACACACAGCGTCCTTCATCGTTCTCCCGATATGGCGAGAGGCAGGAGCCGCAGTGATACGAGCCTGGGTGGCAGTGGTGGCGTCTCTGCTGGGCACAGTCTAACGGTAGAGGGCACCTATTGTGAGCTGAGGGAGGGAGAGAGAGAGAGACATAAAAAAAAAAAAAAAAAAAAAAAAAAAAAAATTTAGTAACTGCACGGAAGATGACGCAGAGCTAAAAACGCTCTGAATAAGATGTGACTCAGCTCTGTAAGTCACTCCTCTCGTTGGTGGGTGTCTTTTATCTGAAATTTTAAAAAAACATCTCACCTTGAAGAGATTGCGTGCTGATGTCACAGTTCCTAACAGCTGCGTGTTTTATTGAAAACCTCTTTGATATTGTTTCAACCAAATAAATTCACCAGAAATAACAAGAACATTTAAAAAAAAAAAAAACAAAAAAAAAAAAACCCAACAAATCTCTCCACTGCACAGTGTTGTGATCATGACCCAACTCTTCAGTCGGCTTAATCAGGTCAAACCCAAACAAACACTGATGTTCTCCCACTATAGGCTAAGATAATCACTTGGCCTCATTACTGTCTATCTGAATGAATTTAATTTAGATGCATGGACAAATACATAGCTGGTGAGAGCCAGAGGATGTGGTAAGGTCACAGCAGGTGTGTTTGGCAGGAGAGGGCAGACAGAGGCTGATAATGAGCACAGCGGTGCTGTGTGGTGGGCCCAGTTAAAGGTGAACAGCACAGCAGGCGTAAATGTTGTCATAACAGATACAGCTTTGGGTGATATAAGCAGGACAGACAGAAGGTGAGAACAGTGTTCTCAAGTCTTTTGTTGGACTTGACATTTGCCTGCAGCTTCCCTCTGCAGTCACTTCCTTTCTTTCTCAGAAGTGAAAACTTTGCTTGCATTTTTTAAAAAGAGCTCTGAAGATTTTAATTTACCTCCCTTACTATTCTCTTCACGGTGCATGGTGGCAAGACAAACTTAGATCCTTGTTTTATAGTTATTCTGAATTATTATTCTGGCTGTGCATGTGAACAAATTTAGGAGAGTATATTCTTACAGCCATTTCCTTGGACAGCATGTTCTCTCGACATTCCCATTTTGAAGAGCAGCTAAAAGAAATGGACCTGTCTGTTACATTATACCAAAGAGAAGCATTGAGTCGTGGATTTCACATTGAAAATGCATCAACACTCTGATAACTGAAACATTTTTATTAATTTATACCTTAATTTCTTAATTTTATCAATTATTTATAAGGAGCGCAACTTGTGCCACAGAAACATTTATTTAATATGGGATTATTTTCCCTGAAAATTTTGTCTCTATCTTTTCAGTGTGAAACTGTGTTACTGAAATAAAAGACAAATTTATTTTTAGGCTTTTTTGCACATTTTTACCAGGGAGACCACAAAAAACTGTATAATTAACTCACAATATGCCACAACTGTCCTTAAATGTGAAAGATAAAATTTGGCTAAAAGTGAACATTTAGCAGCAGATGTCTAAATTAAGTTTGAGATTTCTAATAAACATGTAAAATATTTAGCTGAAGGGAATATTTTAACGGTGCCAGGATAAGGGAACAAACTTATCAATTCATTGATTTTCTTTTGAAAAATGCCTTTAATGTAATTTCAGCTCACGTCTTATTTTGGTCATCTGAGGATTAAAGAACATCTTTGTTGAAAGACTTCAGATAGCAAAACAGCAACTTAAAAATGGCAGCAACACAATTAGCAGATATTGGCTTTCCATATCCACATCCTGTAATGGCCTTGGTTGACCTGCCCCTGGGAAAAGAAGCAGATGTGCAATCTGAGAAGTCTGCTTCGGGTCAGATTAAAGAAATAATATTAACTGCACGCAACAAGAAATCCCTGAGCTGCCATTACAACTTTGTCGTTTGAGCTTCAGTATGTCTGTTTTCATTCCACTTCATGCAGGTTTGACATGGAATAAAGAATTAAAATGTGCAAAAAGCACCTCATGTCCATTGTTAGGTACAGTGGAGGATCTATGACACTGTGGGCCTGTTTCTGTTCCAAAGCCCCGAGGAATCCTGTCAGACTGAAAGGCTGCTTTTTTGAAATACCAAGGCATTTTGAATAAAAAACTGGTGAGCTCTGTCAGAAAAGTGAAATGCAGTAAAATGATCCCAGACATACAGCCACATCAACGTGGAAATGGTTCACTAGACATTAAATCTACCTCACTCCCAAGACCTAAGTCCTATAGAAACCCTGTGAGGTGAGCTGATGGCTAAAAAGCACAGGAGAGGATGCAGGTCCCTGCATGATTTAGAAAGATTATGCTATGCTATCTTACATAACCACTGTAGGTGGCATGTTTATGAATTTCATGACAATATGGCATGTGAGAAAATGTCTCTGGAGGGAATTTATTTATTTACCTCAACTGATTGTCCTACAAGACAGAAACTGAAAACATTGTCCTGACCCTGTCCCTTTCTTTGTCTCTGCATTTGTTGTCGTTTCAACAGACTCAGAAACCACTAAAGCATCTCAAATCTGAAAAGGTCGCTTATCAAAATTTTTTGTTATGAAAGCGATTGTCCTAAATTTCAAAATATCTGCTCTGCCGAAAATTACAATGCAGCGA
Organism: Anableps anableps; assembly: GCA_014839685.1. Classification (NCBI taxonomy): domain Eukaryota; kingdom Metazoa; phylum Chordata; class Actinopteri; order Cyprinodontiformes; family Anablepidae; genus Anableps; species Anableps anableps. The sequence continues at coordinate 11,770,876 of CM026081.1, forward strand.
AAATCTCAACACATCTGGTCAGCACTTCGTATGTTACTTATGAGGGAAGCAGAGATTAATTATTCTCCCAACACACATTTAATCAGAAACACCGACACACCCCAACTGTGAGATTTGGCAACGGAGAGAAAAAAAAAAAAACAAAGGTGACACTTGGGTGTAATTTAGAAGATGTTCCAATCAATATCTGAGATTTATCATCAGTATAATAGCAGGTGGAAAGCTCTTTATCTTCAATAAACAGATATAAATCCTTATTTTTCAGCACAGGAAATTACAAAGTCCCAGACACCTCAATACAGGACACAAAAACTTATAAAACAAATAACTGAAAAATGACATAAAATAAATCCCAAAAACATATCAGAACATTCAGTTTCAGTTTAGTCAGAGGAGTGAGGGCACATTATGCAACGGAGGGACTCAGAAATTTGTCCTTGGAATTAAGAGAAAAAAATGACTTTACTAACCATCTGCTGCTGCTGTTGCCAGGCTTTGCACTCAGCAGAAGCTTAGCCAAGTAAAAAAAACAAAAAAAAAAAACCTGAGAGCAAAACAGAGGCATACATTCTCATAAAGCCTTATAAACACCTACACTCTCAGACCAACACATATATGCAAGCATGTGCAGTTTGCTGCGATCACATTTGCTCCTTCAAGCTGTTGTGTAAATACAATGGAACAAGTGTCGCAATATGCAGTCATGTGTGCCTGTGATTTTGATGAGAGTTCTTTTTTTTTTTTTTTTTTTTTTTATGGAAAAGTAGGAAATTGGTAGGCAAAGAATCTTAAACTCCCATTGTTTGCGTTTCCTGACTCAGATAGCAGACAGGAAGTAAGCTAAGCACTCCAAATCAAGTGGAAACATTAAAGAGCTTGGCTTGGTACCCCTGCACACTTAATATAACCACTGAGTGTATATCTCCACTTGGGCAGAATGATAAAGAGCTTTAAAGAACATGTTTGTGTTGGGCTTTTGGAGTTTCCACTTCAATCTCAAATTACAAAAAACAAACAAACGTTTGACCAGCCCATTTCTAAATGTTTGCTTTCATTAGCCTCAGCTGGGACAAACCCAGCTACTGCACGCATGTATGTGAACTTTACTTTCTCATATCAAATGTAACTAAGAGTCAATATAAGTATGTCAGTATCTGGGATATTTTCATGCAGTGCACAGTATACAGAAGAAATTAATAATTTTTGCTTAGTCTGGTTTAAAAGAGAAACATTATTTGTTAAAGGTGATTATAACTGATTACAGACGTATAAGAACACTGCTCAGGTTTTATTGCTTTTAAATTAACTAAGCTCAAAGCTCACAAATATTTTTGTTTTATCAGTATGAATAACTTCACCACATCAATCACCAAGGCCAAATTGTGGTGTTCCCCACAGCTATGTGCTTGGCTCTCTTGCTTTTTTTCTTACTTTTTATCTTGCTCAACTTTTCCAGATGTACATATCTTTCTATGCGGACGACTTTCTGCTGTACATGTCAACCAAATATGCTGAATCCAACAGCTTTGCGAATCTTGCAGTTTGACACCTAACATCAAAACGGCACCATTTCCTCAAATTAGACAAGAATGAGTGACAATGATCATTCTATCAGGTCACCCAAATATCATTAGTTTTCTTTGTGCTAAACTTGATCTTCCGTCAAATATTATACCAGCTAAAAGGAACTACAAGGTTAAATTTGATGCAAACTAAGCTTAAGTAACAAATTTCCTTTACCTGCTACTTTACAAAATCTAATCTTTTAATGAAACAACGACACACTTTTCTGGATTCCAGTTAAATGTATTTATTTTAAAAATCGTTCTAGTTATCTTTATTGCTTTGAATATTAATTTAAAATCACTGATCTCGAATGTACTTTTTTCAGCTATTCTTTTATGGGAGCTAAAGATGTTTTGGTAAAAGTGCAAAAGATTTACAGTATGCATCTTTCAATTCATAATTTATGTACACTGAACAAGTGCAGTAGATGTGAGTGTTGCGTTTCCACTGAGTACATTTGAGTGAAGATACAAAGCCATTAAGATCATCTATCAGTCTAGCCATGGTTAAAAAGTGATTTGAAGTGAGAACAGTGAGGGCCATTATCCACAAATGGAGAAAACATAAAATAGTTTCAAACTATCCCGGCAGTGGCCACCCAACTAAAATTACACCAACACTGCATCACTGACTCATCCAAGGAGGACAAAAAATAACAAAGAACAACATCTAATGCATTGCCAGTCTTACTTGCCTCCATTAGCGTCAGCGTTCATGATTCAACAATGAGACTGGCTGAAAATGGTCTCCATGGTAGTTTGATGATCTGAGGCTGCTTTGCTGCTTCAAGACCTGAGCAACTTGCCTTAAATAGTGGAACCGTGAATGTCCAGCAATCATTTTTTACCTTAAGCTGAAACACACTAGGGTTATGTAGCAGGACAATAATACCAAGTACACCCACAAGTCCACCTCTGAATGGATTAACAAACAAAAATGAAAGCTTTGAAGTGGTCTAGTGAAAGTCCAGACTTAAATCAGATTGAAATGCTGTGGTTTGACTTTAAACAGACTGTTAGACCACTAGTCTCCTCAACTGTGGCTGAATTAAAACAATTCCGCAAAGAATGGTGGACCAGTATTCCCACAAAGATTCATTTCCAGTAACAGCAAACAAGTAACTACATCTGTTGCTGTCAAGGGTGGCACAACCAGTTATTAGGTTCAGGGACAATTGGTATGGATAGCTTATCTTTTACTCAAATAATAAAATCATTTGAAAAGCTGCATTTTTTTTTCCTTGTCTAACATTAAAATATGTTTGGTAATCTGAAAATTACAAAAAAGCAAAAACAGAAGAAATCTGTAAGGGAGCAAATGCTTTTTAACAATGCTTTTTTACAAAGTAACCATACAGAAAACATACTGAAACATGACTTAAAAACCAAGATACACGCCAAACCATTTTTTTTTTTTTTTTTTTTTGCACCATTACACCATTACAACTCAAGAGCTGAGGTGACAAAACGGGGATTAAAAATTTTCTACAAGAACTAAGCATCCAAGAATAGCCACCTGGTGGTACTTTTAAAACCCTTTTTAAGATTTTACTTTAGAAAACAGCCTTCAGCATGATGTTTAACGTTCATTATTGTTATTTAAAGATGTTTTATGATCATTATTATTATTTAATCTAAGTTTAAGTTGACTTCTAACGCTTTAAAGAAAGTCATCAAGATCATTTAATGCGATAAACTGTAATACACGTCAGCAAGGAATGACAGTATGCAACAAATATTTACACATGTGGACAGATTAGTTTATGCAGCCAAACCAGCTGCTTATGGTAAGTAGTTGAATAAATGCAGGGAAATTATCTACCAACTTTCAGATTCCTCAGAGTTAAATATATACATACAACACTAAGGATTCGTCATAAAAGTAGAAAAACTCTGCAGAGTCAAATGGCTTTTTTTTCCCCTCATAGAATCATGGAAAGTCCCAAACTTAATTTAAACATTCATAAAAATGGAAACTGTTTGTGTCAGTGTTTTTTGATACATATGTGAAGAAGCTATTTCCCATGTGATGCAATGGACTCCTACGCCGCAGATCTCCGGCGGAAAGTGGGGCGTGACTTTGCACCTGTTGAGCACAGATGAGCAGGCTCATAGACGCGAACAGCCTCCCTGTACAGGCAGAGGCAGGAAGTACAGCAATAGTTCTAAAAGCAGACCGAGGTAAAGGTGAGAAGGAAGTGTGAAAAAAAAAAAAAAACACAGTTCGAGATATCTGCTACCGTGAAGGAATGCAAGTTCACGAAAGAATGATGCGAAACGAGATGCCTTCAGGCTTCCTCTGACTTTTCTCTTTCTCTGCCTGTTATTTTGTCATTTCTTTTTCAGTAACCTCTGTCATGTCAGCCAATTAGGAGTCTAAATAATTATACCGTGAGGAATTAATGAGAAAGAAGTAGAGCAGCCTACACCACAACAAACAATAAAGGTTGAAAGGATTTAAATGAATAATGTAGGAAATAAATCCCAGCTCTTGCTCTTTTGTTCTTTTTCATGACCGATAGGTTAATTCGTATCTTGCTGGAACATTAGTTGCATATATAAAGAATACTGACAATTGTAAACCATTTAACATTAGATTGACTTCTTAACCTATACTATCCAGACAAAGCATGGCTGCACTACTGATTTAGTTGATGTCTTCCTCAGTTGTCACACCACCTTTCTTGGTAAGGATGTGGCTACATGTAGCCACACAGGCAAAAACCGACAAACTGAAACCTGCTGACACAGATGCTAGAGTGCTTCCCTGGGTGGTTCTGAGTTTTCAGACCACGACAGGACAGATATGAACAGTCGGTTTAATGACAAATGAGGAAAAAACAGGCCAAATGTCTGGTAAAAGATAAGATGCAGCCAGGGAGAGGGAGGGCTTGAAGAACCACCTTTCAACTCTGGCTGTCTGCTGTGTTGTTTAAGCCTTTCACTTTGAAACAACACAGGAGACAATGAGGCAGTTCAACATTGCTGACAAGTATCTTCTGGCTGATGCATAATTTAATTACCACAGCGGGAAACCATTGTATTGAAGTTCTTTGTGAAATGCTGGCAAACCCAAGAGCACATAAAGCTGTGTAACAGAGGCATTTTAAAACCAGATGGTTTTAAAATGCCTAAAAGCAGATGGGCTGCTTTTTTATCTTTAGCCTAGACTTTTTGACTCACTTTCTGAAAAGACAGATTCGACATAAAATACACCAACCATAAAAAAAAAAAAAAGATATTTGTGTGAATCTGTATCAGGATATGATCTAGTATTACTGTGTCAGAGTAGGTGTGAGCAAAACTAATGCAATTTTACTCAGTCATGCTCGTTACACATTTTAAGTTAAAAATCCTGCTTTAAGATGTTGTTAAATAAACTGATCTGTTCCTCATTCCAGAAAAATGTTCTCAATTCGTATTCCTCCTGAAGTTTCAGGGTATTTCCAGATACACTTTTTACAAGTGGTTTTGGTGTAAACAGAATTAGATACCTGCATTTAACGGATCACTTTGCCCCATCGTGAATTCGTACCCCCGTTTTTAACATGCATTCACATTTCGTCCCTTTCCAGCTTCCAATTCCTACCCACTTTCTTAGCTATGGCATACTAGGGGTGAGGGATGAAATCTGTTTTTCAGTTTTCTCCGTTTTCTCTCAAAGGCAGAGTCATATTGTGTTGATAATCGATTTATAACCGCATCGCAGCCTGGTAATGAATGCATAGCAATGAAATTATGGAGGGCCTAGAGATTCCCACCTCTATTATAGACCAGTCTCAAGAAGCTGGTCATTTTTTCCCTTAACCGTTTTTTGGTTTTTTATCCAAACTCCACTTCCAGGAATGGTCAGTCATAGGATGTCGTCTACCAACCGTACGTCTTGGGAATATTTTGCAAATACCCTGACAATCAATGATGTTACAACATTTTCTGTAACCAGCTCATAGTAGTAATAAGTCACGCTACTGGTTTCACAAAAATGGTGTTAACTTTTGGGGAATACATGTTACACCTTAGCTTCATTGATTGTGGTTCTGATCCGCATTTGGCTCAGTCGACACATATGAACTCAGATTATGACCCCTGCTAAAAAACAAGTGATCTTCTACTGGTACATGTGATTTACATTGGACCCCCAGTATTTGAATATTCTTGAGACCCCCTTTAAAAACATTTAGAACTGGCTATTTTAATAGCTCAAACACCAAATCTACCTTAATATGAGTTAATACACACAGTGGAAACCATCTTAGCACTACCACAGAAGCTAACATCTACGGTCTTCTTTCCAGCACCAAGAAAAATGAAAGCCGCTCCTGGATTGGCTGCTTTGCAAACAGCAGCCAATCTGTGAAAACCAGATTGTAAATAGGTGGGGCTCCACTGTGTTTACCTATAGCCCACTTAATATTGGTTGTTAAATTTCATACTTTAATAATGTGCCCTATGCAGTGCAAATTAACACATGGTTACTACGAAACATCCCGCGGCACATTGCTCTACCCAATACCATTGAGTTTGAAATGACCAAAACTACAAAAGCACAAAATACCAAAGTAGCGAAACGACCAGCTCCACCATTTTTACTCCTGAACCTAAACAAATAAATACAATTTGTCAGATATATAGGCTTTACGTGGATAAAAATGTGTAAGTATGTAAATTTTTCATACTCTCAAGTGTTTTAATGTCTCCTTGTGTTCTTGTCTGACCTTTCCCAGCTCCTAATACTCAGTAAATTACTGCTTTGGCTGCAGGGCAGAAAAAGTGAATGAAAAAAATCCTCAGAGGAAAAAGCGGCTGTGTATGCAAAGAGGAGGCCGAGTGTGACACTTAAGGATGTGACTCGTTAAAGCTTAATCCTGGTAAGGGAAAAAGGCCACAGGCAGAGGCTCGCTGAGTATGAAGCCCACTGATTCTAAGTGGGTTGTGGAATAACAAACGTGGCAGCACAACAATGATCGGTCTTAGTCAGAGTATTGAGGAAAGAAGGTGTTCTCGAACACTTGAGTCACAGGGAACAAGTAACAACTGCACATTTTTTAGAAAAAGCTACAGAATGACCTTGCAGTTTACAAGAAACGCTGAACGTTTATTAAACGCAAGCAATTGCTTAAATGGGGATTTTGGATCATTTCCATGGCCAGATCTCAGTGTTCGGAAAGAGCTTTACTGAATCAACTGCTGAGTCCTTAATCCATCCACAGTCGATTTCCCTGAAGCCCGTATGTGTTCTCTTTTTTGAAGAAGACGCCTCGACTTTAAGCATGTTTACTTTATGTGGTGCTGTAGATCCTACAAGACTGACACAGCTTTCCTTTGCAGCTATTTCACAGTCGAATGGTGGGAAAATGCGCTCTCTCTACCGCTCCTGTGATTTCCACACAACATATGCGAACAATAGCCCACATACTGCAGCACTGCCACTCGCCGTTATGAGCAAGCTGCGTTCAACTGCAACAGTTGTCACGTTGAAAACAAATCAAAGCCGATGAGGCCGAACATATTCTCTGCAGGGAAAAAAAAAAAAAAAGACAAGACCCACAATCCTCCAGCTTTTAGTCTTCAGGGTGTCAGAGATAATTAAAATGTTGTGCCTTATACTGCACCTGCAAAAGTATTCACACCCCTTTAACCTTACATTGTGTTACATCACAACCACAAACTGCAATGTATTTAGGGGAATACCATGTGGCAGAGCAACTGACTCTCGCAAAGCACTGGTTAATCCACATCACCATCCCTACAGCAAAACATGGTGGTGGAAGCATCATGCTGTGGGAATGCACCTCTTTAGCAGAAGCAGGAAAAGCTGGTCAGAGTTGATTTGAAGAGTATTTAAATAAAACACAGGCCAAAAGCTACATTTTTTAAGAATATTTTTAAGAATATTTATAGGCTGCATTTTAAAAAATGCAGCCTATAAATACTCTAAATCCAATCTGATTGTGCTTGAGTAATTTAGCAAAGAATGGGAAAAATGTCTGTATTTGTGTCAAGCTGGTGGAGACATGCCCGAAAGGATTAGCAGCTGTTATTGCAGTAAAAGGTGGAACAACAAAGTTTTGACTTTGCAATTTTTTTTAAAACTATACATCATTTTCCAGCCATGTCATGGTTTTCTTAATGTGGCAGTAGGTTTCAATTTTTTCCTGCGCACAGGAACATCATTTTGCATCGATTAAATTAACCAGAGCAGGATTTTGCAGCACTGAAAATCCAATCCACAGTATTTGCAGTGTATAATTAAGGTTTCCACATTTTGCTGGAGTCAGCTGCATATGAACGATAATCAAAAATAAATCGATTCAAATCACAACACCCGAGATGAAAATGGTCAAACATTCAGGCTTTGTTTTAGAAACTTCGGATATCATGATTGAAATTTGCCCAACATAGTAAAAAAAAAAAAAAAAAAAAAAAAAAAAAAACTCCACTGTGGTCTCTGCATCAGCGTCTCTCCTTTCATCTTTTACATCATTACGCATTCATGGCTGTCAGACTTCAGTGGTTTAAAGCGAACAATTACAGCTGCTTAAACCTGAGATAAATTCACCACAGCCTGTGTCGATGCCACGTCACCGAATGTTCAGTGCTAATCTGGAGAGTGTCTGGGGGTGTTTGTGTGTCTGATAAAGGCTAAAGATTAAAAGCGACAATCCAGCTGCTTCTTTTCCCATGATTTTTTTTTTTTTTTTTTTTTTCTGTTTTCTAAAAGCTGAGAATCAGATAAAGTTCCCTGTCTGTGCAAACATCGAGCTATCACATTTGATATATATGCCCTGAAGTAAACTGGGTTAATAAATCTAACAGTGGCTCACAAACCTGTCCACATACAGCTCAGAGAGCAAAATCATAAATAAGCTGATGGCTTTTTAGATGTCCTCCAAACTTAAACTTAAGGATTTAATTAAGTAAGCTTTTAAAATTCCACTGCTGCATTTTAGTTCATGTTTCCCATAGTTAATAAAATCATCTATAAAAATCACAGAGCCAGCCCTAGATGGTAGAAGACCCAAAGCAGGATTGCATTTGGGGCCCCAGTTAAACTCATCAGCCATCACTGCACCACTGACCATTATATTTTCCATTCCTTTATCAATTTTGCATTTGGCATTCAAGACTTCCTGTTTTATAATTAACTACAGAAAAAACAATGAAATAAGTTGACTTAATGACAGAATGTTCTTGACATAAGTCCCTTCATAATTTCCCTTCATAGCACTTTGGATAAAGTGCTCACTTTAACTTTTAATTTTAACCATATATTTATATATATATATGAATAATTATTTTTTATTATTTTTTGTTTTGTTTTGTTTTGAAGTAAACAGAGAATTCACATTATTCTTGGGGTGCACGGATTCTTTTTTATCTGCTGTTGACTACTTTTTGACTGGTTTGTCCTAACCTCTGTACTAATTTAAAAACTTGTATATAAAGGCAATAACTTTATAACTAAATATTTCACTAAACCACTAAATTCAATCTTTGAAGGTCTGCCTTAACCACGCATATAACTCGTGCATTTGTAAACCTGGCCTATATGGATTCAGCAGCCACCCCCCAAGGGCAAGCAGTCGCAAAGTTCGCTTCTACCTTCGCCCGACCCAAAGAAATCACGTACCCTCCTTAATATTTAGAAGAAGTGAGTCTATTATTAACAACAGCTTACAAGGAAATAGATGAAGCTGCCTGACAAGGAAGGGAATTTTCATTTCCCTTATGCTCTTCTCCAGACGCATCGGTTTTAAAAGTGTCCACACAAGCATTACATGATAAACAAGAAGTGTTAATTAAATAGTATATCACAACAAGGCCTGGGGATTGTTTTAAACTATAAATAGTCACGAGCTTACTGGTAACAGGTGACCTCGTCACCGTTTGTTACTTTTGAACAATTCTTGCTCAGTTTCAGGTTTATTAAATGTGAGTATTTACCTGGGAGGCTGGCGCTGACAGGGACGTAACATAGCAGCAGCAGCAGCAGCGGCGGCGCGGCGGCGAACAGCAGCGGCAGCGAGGCCCGGTGCTGGTGGCCGCACCGCGGACTGGAGAACAGCAGCATCCTGGGGGTCTTCTAGTTGACGGAGGACCGAGGAATGTTGTTGTCATTCCCCCATCACTTTTTTTTTTTTTTTTCTGTTTCTGTTTTGCTTTATGGTTTCAGTGGAGAAGAAGGGGAGCTAAGCGCGATGTTACAGAGAGCAGCGGTAAGCCGAGCACAGGGGGATGCCGTCCGCCTGATCCCACACACACTCACTGCGCAGCGTAATCCGCGGCAGGGCTAAAGATAGTGGAGCTTCAGCCCGAGGAGGAGGAGGTGGCCAAGAGTTTGAAATGATGCCTTCAGGGCTCCCTCGTGAAATCCATTACGACTCAGTGCGACTTCGTAAATTAGAAAGTTAAGTTTGAGTAAATCAGTTCAAAAGGTGAAACTCGTATATCATTACATCGATTTATAACAGATAGTATTATTTCAGTCGTTGATTTCTGTTAATTGAGATTAAGGAATGTATTTGTAGAGCTGCATAAAGAAACTGAAACACTACATGATAATGTTTTAATGTCAAAATGAACTTTTAACCTTTAACACTGGCTTTGTTTTTTTTTTTCATATTTTTCAAACAGGTTGCGATGTGTTGAAGTTGGAGAGGTACAATTAAGCCCAAAATTATTCATACCCTTGGCAGATTTACTTCATTAATTATTTTTCGTTCAACCAAAAAGCTTGCTTGTGACGGAAAATGAGACAGACATTTCTAAATAGATATTAAAACACTGTAAAAAATAATTTGGTATCATTCAAAAAATATTTAAAGACTTTTTAATAATCAATGGAAAAACCAGCATTGGTTATAATGCAGTCAAACCCTGCTTTTGCTTATTTCCCTCTGTATTTTGACTCTGGCGTTTAAAAGGCCTCCTTGCCATTACCCTAATCTTCAGCTTCCTCCGCAGTTTCTGTATCATCCAGATCAAGACTCTAGCTGAATGACTAAATAAATAAAAGAATGAAAAGGGAATATTTTAGGATCTTACCCCATTTAATTTACTCAGTCGTCATGGCTAGAGCTCAGTTACAATAAGTAAAACTATACTGGGCCATATGCTCCAAAGTAGGCCTATAACAAGAATCTCAGTAGTTTCTTATGTAATCTTTTCAACAATTTAAAGGAAATAAGAAGAACCTTGTGTTAGGGAGCTGACTAATCTATGACCCAAAACCTTAATAGAAATTTCCACGTTTCACTTTAATTTCACTCAACACGTCTATCAACTATGACCAACACTTTCCCACAGCACCTGAAGGCATCAGTTTACTGGAGATTAGAAGTGGCAGCGCCATGTCGTGGAGGAACCAGTTTACTATAAATGATGTCCTAATTAGTTTATCTGACCTGATTGCTTTTCTAGAAGGGGAAGTCCAAAGCTCAGTTAAAGAGATGAAATAGTTATGAAATTAGAATTAAATGTAGATCAGCTTTGCTTTCAAACCACAACCTAACAGCAGCGTTTACTCTACCCTTTTTGTTGTTGTTTTCTGTATGGCGTATGTAGCCTTATATGTTCAAAGAAAGATGTGAAAGCAGTATTTTGTGACGCTGATTTTGACAAGCTTGAAACAGCCGTGGAAGTAATATTCACCTATCCAGAATTTAGAGTATTTTCTATTTTTTTTTTTATTTATTTATTTTATTTTTTTTATTTTTTTTACTAATGTGCAATTTCAAACTTATTTTGTAAATACAGCAAAGAAAAAAAAAGACTAGAAAAAGAGGTTTTCTTACATTTGCATTTTGAATGAAACCCATATTAATTCAGGGGGTCTAATGATTTGCACTATGCCTTATTCAGAGTAGAATAAAACAAACAACTTTGATTGATTTTTAAAACAGGAAGTAGGAGTACAAGTTTGATTTTATAGCTGATTTTTTTTTTTTTTTTTTGATCTTCTCTTGAAGCAATAATGAACAAACAGGAGTTTTTACTCCTTCCTCATACCACTGGCAATGAAACCACCCCAAAGCATGATGCTGCCACTGCCATGCATGACAGAGGGTACAGTGTTTTAAAATCCATACCTTTAAGTGAATATCAGGTCACTGAAAGCCTCATGAGACTTTTTTTTTCAGTGCCATGGAAAACTAGTTGCCCTCTTACAGATTTCTGCTGTTTTTGCTTTCTTTAGCCTCAATATTGGCTCGTACAGTCAAGTCCAAAATCATTCCCTACCCGAGACTGCTTTATATTTAAAGTTATTTTCATTCAATTGAGAAGTTTCTTCTGATGTGAAATTACAGAAACGAAAAAAAAAAAAAAAAAAAAATGCCCGATTTTATTTGTATTTTATCAACAAATGGGGTTCTATTATATATTCCCTTATCAATAATCAGTGGAAAAGACTTTACTGGTTTACAGCAAACATACAGTTGCTTATGTTTGCTAATCATCTCTTTTCATCTTTTGCAATTATCTCCAAACCTTTAACGTTGGAAAGCCTCTTTGCCATCCCCCTAATCTTCAGCTCCCTCGACAGATTCTCATATTGAAGTCATTACTGTGGCTGGGCCGCTCCAAATCATGTATATCAATCTCAATCAGAAGAATCATTGGGAAACTGAATGATAACTTCAAATCAAAACTTGCATGGAATATGAACTATTCTGGGCTTAACTGGATACAACTTATCCTTCAAAAAAGAAGAATTCAAATAAATCATAAACATGTCTAAATGTCTGACCAGAACTGGCTTTATCAGAAGGACTAAAGGTAAACCCCCTTCTCACTCTGCAAACTGCAATCCCTCATCATTTTAGTTTCCATGCAGGTTTTTAACAGAGCGTGATGAGGATATGACTAATGGCAGCCGATTACAGAACAAACTGTGGAAATGTCACAGATTTCCAAAGCAGTAAATTAATGTTTTATGAATCATTCTAAACAGGTATTGGCTTCATCAGCAATATTAAAGTTTATCTCTTATTTCTGTATCTAGGCAAATGTGTGAATTAAGAGACAGTTTCAGCACAGAAGGAAAAGTGTAGAAAATTTTAAAAAAGCTAAAAATGAACAAAAAATAAAATTAAAAGGCTATCAGGAAGGTAAACGTCTTTATTCTCACATTTATCTGGATGAATGTATCATATTTTCTTGATTGGTCAAAACAAGTTGAAATGTCACTCTAAAGGATGAATACAGAGATTAACAATTAGAAGCAAATCATCAATCACAAGACATTCAAATGCTCCTAAAATATTTCACTGATCCTAAAAATTTATGGCGAAGGCTCGATTACAGAAATAATATGAGTTAAAGAGTGAAACCTACGACTAGGATTCCCTCTGCTTGCACCTTTAAGAAAACATAATGTGTAGATGTTACATCTCTTTTGGCACATTTTAGGCTGCAGTTGTTAGCCAGAGAATACACCTGAACAGAATAATAATAAATAACATAAAAAACTAAAATATAACAAAAGTGTCCTTGGTTTGCCTTCTATTGGCATTTTATTCTGCATGAAAAATAATGTGCACAGACCTGAGGTAAAAAAAAAAAAAAAAAAAAAAACATTTAGCAAAAAGACTTACAAAAGTCTCCTTGCCCTATAAAACCTTTAGGATTTCTGAACTAAAAATCAGCTCTGCAGAGTGAGAGAAATGGTCCACTGGTCAACCATTTTTTATGTGGAAAACGTGCAACTTATGAGTAGTGAGAACAAAAACCAGCAATACGAAGTGACTTAAGAACAGCATTTAAAAAACAAAACAAAACAAAAAACTAATCATTGCACATATTAATGCGTGTGAAACATTTCACAATGTGAACTGGACTGTTAACTGGTGCAAGTGAATCCAAAACTCATCCTGGATAGCATTCAAACATCTCAGGATCAAGGCTTTCTAGTTCTTATGCAGCTGTAATAAAAGTGAAGCCAACTCTTGCTGCACTCAATAATAATAATAATAATAATAATAAACCATTCACAACTAAATTAGGCAAAAATGTAAAAAAAAATCTATTTTTCTGTTTGGAGATGTAACTGTGATTAACTTTTGTTTTATATGAGGTATCACCATGAAGTTAATGGGATTTAAACATGGCTGGAACATACAATAAATCCAGAGCTAATCATCATATATGATCATACCAGACTGCTAGACAGGGATAGAACTGATTTTTTTTTCTCACTTTTTTAACAAAATAATTGGAAATTAGCTTTCATAAAATGTATACAAATACAATAATTTAAAGAACAAAAGCCTAAAATGAGTCTCAGATATTACTGACAATTAATTTCCTCTGCTTATTTATTATTTGATTGATTAGGTTTTGAGGTTTTAACAGAGATGCATTTTTATATATTATAGCCAAGTTAATAAACACTTTACACTCACACAGTCTAATGCTTTAATTAGCAAAAAGAAGTGCAAAACACCCTCCTCAAATGTGCACATTTAAAAAAAAAAAATAATAATAATTAAAATTGGTCAGTCTTGCATACTGCACTCACTCATCAAGTCCCTGAAGTTCCTACCTAGTACAAAATTTACTTTCCAAATGAGCCCAAGCTTGTCTCCTTTATCCACCTTACACATGGTGCAACTGAGAGGTTATGGAAGCTAACGCCACCTACTGGCCAAGTAAGACTCCACTGATTGTTACAGACTAAACAGTATTTGATGAAGTTAAAAAGGTGCAATCTAGATTAAAAACAAATTGCATACATTTTGTTACCTCATCTAAGCTTTACCCTAGGTTAGGACAACTTTAAATCCTGGTCTGCTGAATACTTCGTCATAGCCACAAGCTTTTATAGCTACGACAGCAGGATACCAGGGTTTTGTTCCAGTTCAGAGCAGAATCCCCTCCGATTCCACTGTGCCATAAACATGGAGCCGTAAATTCATTGCCCCTCTGTTAACTGTAAACATGCAGGCTGTGCTGCAGAGCAGAGTGGGGCCACATGCTGCTCAGAAACCGCCTAGTAACCACCATTAGGGAACCACAGTGGTCAAGGGTTTGTGCCTGGTTCAGTTTTGGAGTTCAGGGCTTGCCGCGAGTCTGCAGAACAGGGTTCAGTTTTGCCTTGAGTGCAGACCTGTTGCTGCTGCGAGTGTTGTTTTCCATTAAGCTCCTCTTCACCCTCTTCTTTCAGAAGGACCTCTTCGTTCTCCAAAACCAACTCCAGCGTGGTTCCTTGAGCCGCTCTGTCCTCTGGCTCCCCCTCCTCTCTCAGGCGGAGTTTTATGTTCATGCTGACAGGTTTTTCTGATTTATCTGCAAAAGTAGAAAAATAAACCCAAAAATTAAATGTATAATTTCAAAAGGGACACTCATACCACACACTTACTTAACATCTGATGTTGTTTAAGAATTATGTTTAAGAAACTGAGTTATCAGTATAGTCTTGTGATTAAAACGTTAAAAATATAAGCCATTATAGGTCATTCACTGGAACTTCGATATAACACGTACAGTGATGGACACATTTATCGGCATCCCTAAAAACTTTGAGTGCAGTTATTTAGTAGCTAAAAAAAGTTGTTAAATTATTGATGCTGTTAATGTTTTGCTAACAGCAAAGCACTTACTCTTCTCTAATAACATTTCACAAGAGGCATGGGGCATCCGGAGACTGGATGTTTTTGAACAATTTTCTTTGTATCCTCCAGAGATCTTTTCAGGCGACCTACAGATGTTTTAATAGGATTTAAATCTGGGAACTGAGAAGCCATAGATGAAGTATTTTTATGTTGTTTTGGAAATCTGCTTTGGACCATTTTCCATTTGAAATTCTAAATTAGCTGATTGAGTCCATCTGATTTTTATTTAAAATCTCCTGTTTTAAAGAGTTTATGATGCTATGCATCTCATAAAAGGTTCCCAGGGCCTTTGGAAGAGAAACAGGCCCACAGCATCACAAATCGCTTGAGGTGCTTTTCCTTGTTTAAGTTTATTCTTAGTCTCATCTAACCAAAGAACTCACCTTCTGTAAAAATCCCAGAAGAGTTTATAAAACTCCACATTTTTACATTTGTGATGGTAGGACAGAAAATGTTTTTATTTTCGCGTCCCCCATCATATTTATCTTGTATATGGTGGTGCGATAAATGTGTGCTTAAAAAAAAAATGTTGGTGTTTTTCCTCCCACTTAATAAATCTATTCAAAACGTAATTTTTTTTTTTATTTCTGTGTGAGATTTTGCTCCTGCTATAAAATATTAATTTAGTTAAAGGCTTTTTACACTTCTTTGCCAGGGGTCCCAATATGTTTGTCTGTAGCTGTAGCACTATTTTATCAACAAAAATCTAAATAAGTTAGAAAAAAATATCTGTTTGAGCAGGCTCTCTTGTCAGAGTGTTGTGCAGAGAGTTAAACTAAATGGACTTGTGGCTTAGTTCCACAATAAACCTCTTGTATAGTAAAACTCAGTTCTAATCATTGGTTTACAACTTCTTTATGGCAACAACAATAAACAACATGAACTGCTTTGTCTTTTAATTGGCTTCCTCCTGGTCCTCACCCTGTCCCATTTGCCTCTCCATCGGCAACAGCAACACGTCTACGTTATGATGTTCCTCCAGGGCGGAGGTGAGCACAGCGCCCTCGCGGCTGAACAGAAACACTGCAGGCAAGGTGATGTCTTTGGTGGGGTCACCGTCTCCGACCATCTGGAAGAGCGGAGTCTCCTCGCTGTTACTTCCTTCGCGATGATCTGCGCAACAAGGAAGTTTAGCAATAATTTAGTTCTTGGGACACTGAAAATTATGAGAAGTATTGTTAGAATAAAACCTTTTTTTCAGTTCTGATCATAAGACTCACCAATAAAGATGACTCCACCAGCTCCTGCTTGTTGCAGCCAACGAGCCTTGGCTGCAAACATGCAATCGCCACGTAATGCAAGTGCAATACGGCCTTTAACCTCTGCTACATTTTCTATTGGCCCACAGGCAGTATAGGGGGAAGCTTTCACTATGGTTCCTTTCACCTGTGGTACAGGAATTCATCTTAGTTTGTATTTGTGTTATGTTAGTAAGAAAAGCAAATAAAAACAAAATAAGTAACTTAGAAAGTACGTTTCCAGAATGGATTTGGCAATAAAGCGTTGCAGCATTTAATGTTTCTATTCAAAATATGATGATATTTTTTGGAAACATCAAATCTTTTTCAGGTTTTATCTCGATAATGGAGCTCTTAATCTCACCCCATGCTCCTGCTTGGTGAGGTCCATCCCAAACTTGGCCGGTCCGGCGGTGAGGACCGTCCTGCCCAGAAATGGAGGAGATATGAGCTGAACGGCATGCGGCACCACCAGCTCCTCCTCTGGAGTCTGGCTCACTTCGGCGACAAGCTTTACGCGGAACACTCCTTTATGCTGCTGCAGGTATTAAAATGTCAAAAAGACAAATAATTTATTTGAATTAAGTATAAAATGTGCAATTAAACCTGTATTTATGTTCCTTAGATTGCATTACCAATACTTCAATAACAGTCAAACTATACTAACAGAATAAAATTGTCTGCATACATACAAATAAAAAAACTGTTCAAAAGTTTGAATAAAATTAATTACAGGTTAGGAAGTACTACTGGCCTTTATTTGACAGAGAGAAAAAAACATGCAGTGAATGGATCAGGCTCGGAGCACATGTTGTACAGACCTGAGCCATCCTTCAAAGAACTGTTTTTTTCTAAATCCATAAAGTATAAAGTAAATTTTAATTAAAAAACTGAAAGCTTTTCTGTGCCAGCGGGGTATTTAATTAACCTTTTTAATATATAACAATAACAACGGGCTTGAGGGATCAAATTCATGACTCCCTAGTGGATAAATGTGACCAAGGTAATAAATTTAAGTCTTAAATTAGACATCTCACTTCATACAGTACTTATAAATTAGGATTGTGCTCATGTTCATCACATTTTTATCTGAAAGAACTTTTTAATGCTAAATATACAACATCTTCTTCCACCACCTTGGAATGAGAAAATCTTAAATCCCCATTTTTGAAATATTTCATAATTTAATGTAACCAGGGTTTAAACAAGAAATTGCTACGCAAGCTCTCGAGGTGACAATAACTTTGCACTGAACACGTGAGATTTTGACATAAACGAGGCCCAGTATAAATACCTTTGAACCACTAGTGTCTCTCAGGTTAATATCATTCAGAGGGGTGAGAGAGATGCCCATGCTCTTCAAGAACTCCACTGGTTCCATGCCATTATCGTGGAGCGGTAGTTCAATTTCCCTGCCAGCAGTAATGAACACACTCAGTTTCACATTAAGCATATCTGCAGCAGAGATACTGAGAGTCTCTTGCACGAAGTCCCACCTGATGGGTAGAGGGGTGAAGGCTCGTCCTACCCCAGTCAGGTACTTGTAGCTGTCCCTAATGGTTTTGGCAAACGAGGGGTTGTTGGGGAACAATGTTTCTGTGCTGGGACAGGAGTGTGTAAATAGATCCTCATCATGAGCAATGGGAGTATCCTCCTAAAGCACAGAATAAAGAGGTAAGGCCAGTGCAGTACTATTTATTAATTATCAAAAAGGTTTATTAGCATTCAACAAAGCAACTCTTCCAAAATAAACTGTTAATCTGTATCTTTTTTAACAAAATACACAATAAAATGTTGTATGTACAATTACAAAAGCTTAAATAGTCTTACATTACATGCGAAAAGCACATCTGCTTGCACAAATTAGAGAAGAGTAATTCAGATTGTGCTCAAGAGTGAACTTTTACCGTAATGTTGGTCTGAACAGAGGCTTGAGTCGTGGAGAGGGAGACGGGCAGTAGGTGAGCCTCTGTGGTGAAGATGTAGTCGTCTATGTTAATTGGCAGCTGGCTCTTCTCCGAAAACAGCAGGTAGAGATATTTGAACATCTCTGCCAGAAAGAATGAGTCCATCCTACAAATAAACCACAACATATTAACACAAAAAGATCGCTTATGGCTTCCCTCAAAGTTTGGCTTCGTCTGTTTCAAACAGCACCTGTCTTCGTGTGTCCCAGTGCGGACGTCCTGCACAGCAGCAAAACCACAAGGCACCCTGGCAAAGGCATTGAGCTTTTCCACTATGGATTGTCCCACTCTGAGGTAGTAAGGGTCACCAGTGGCCTGCACAGATCCAATTTTATCTTTAACCCCATGTCAAATGGAAAACAGACAGGTAATTCAAACAATGACAGGACAGGAGAACTTTTATTTGTTAGGTTATTTCACCTGGAGTTTCTACACTGAAATAATGCTTCCGTTCAATGTAAATGTACACGCAATTATAGTAAGAACTGACAACTGGAGTTGCCACGATTAATCAAATTAATTGTTATTAATCAATTATTGAAGTAATCGTCAACTAATTTAGTAATCGATTAATTATTAACTGGAGTACACAGACTAAAAAAGTACGCAGGCCATTTGCTGAAAAAAAAAAAAAAACAACACGCCCAGAGCAGTAATTAAGCCAAAACCGTACAAAATATATGAACATTTTTCATTTAAGATGGAAAAAACAAAAACAAAAAAAAACTTTGCCTGTAAATATGTTCTACCCAAAACTCCTCAAGTGGAAGTTTTAGCTTCAACTGGTTCAAAATCACTGCTGTAAAGCTATATTATTGCATTTTAGGGAAAAAAAAAAATTATTTTTTTAATTAAAAATGGGAATTTAATTATTTGTTTATTTACCTCGTTTAATGTATTTATAATATTGTATAAAAAAAAGCTTAAGAGATTAAATAAAAAAATCTGCAGAATGTGCCGATTTTTTATATGATTATTCGTCAGAATAATCAATTACTAAAATAATCGTTAGGTGCAGCCCGACTAACAACAATTTATTGGGATTAATGAATGGACAGTTAGATCAGGATGGTTGATGATTGGATAGAGCATTTCTCAAATATTTTAAAGGGGATGTCTGTGTGCTTAAAAATGACTATTTAAGGCTTTGTATGTTACTAATATGCACGTTAATTGGCAGCTAATTAATGGTTAATTTGTGTTCCCGAAAAGAAACTGTTATCAAGCTAATTATTACAACCATTACTTCTAGAATTTGCGACCCTTGTTTCCAGCATGTTGGAGTAGATCTGCTATGTTCTGATTTGTTCTTTTTGTCAACTTTTGTTCCTAATATTTTTTGCTGAGGCATTGCATATTTGGACAATCATTCCAAACCAGAGTTTTGGATACTTTGCAGCTGGAAGAATTTTTGCTCTTACTTTTTTACATTTGGAAAGTTGTTATGATGCATAACCGTGTCAACAAGGTATTGTTTTTACAACTGGGAGCAGCTGACAGTCACAAAGCTGTCATACAGCAACAGTCTGCAGTCAGAGGCCTCTTCAAATTAATTGTAAGATTGACTGCTACCAGAGATCCTTCCTGCCCACAGCATTATCATCATCCACGACTTTTGAAGATAGTTGAATGATATAAGTTACAACAACATTTAGTTTCGCTTTGGGATAAATAATGTATTTTTGTTTTTTTTTATGTTTTGTATTGCATAATATACAAGATAAACACCTTTATTTATTCTTAACTGCATTTACATGTTTCCTTATAGTGTTTCTTTGTATTCTATGTAAGGTATACTCCTTTTGTCAAATTCTCTAAGTGTGGTATTGAGTGTTAACTTGTTTTTTTAATGTATTTTCAAGCATTGATTATCTCACCAGCACATTTTTTGTTTTATGATTTGTTGGGATCTTTGTGGGTTCTTTTCTCTTACTATGCAAATAAATCAAACTAGAACTAAACAAGTTGTGTTTTAGTTTCAGGGTTTCCACCTTATAGAGGTAGTAGGTGCTCTCTGCAAACTCTGGTCTCAGTAGGTGTTGGCCCCAATGAACTCTGAACTCTGTGGTAAAAGCCTGTGTGGAGATTGACCAAAGAAAGAAAACATAAGGCTGTGGATACCGATGAACAGATTCAACAACAAGAGAATGTAACTACGGAACATCACTTATTAAAGACAAACTTCATCATTATTATGACATTATTATTCTCACACATTTTAAATATTTGTCTATTCCATGATGATAATGATAGCGCCAACAGGAGTGAAACATTCTTTACCTCTGGAAGGAACTTGTGCTGCTTTGTGACTTGGTATAGCATCTCATGAGTTTCTATGGCTGGTTTCAGATCTCCTGTTAACACCTATGCATACAATAAACACATAATATTTTTTTTAGAATCAGCAGTCCTTATCTGCTGTCTGCAGTTTACTGATTGAAGCAAATGTAATCAATGCAGCATCAATTTAAACAGTGGATCTGACCTGTAATCCAGGGAAGAAAGCGAGCAGAGAATCCATCCAGCTGCGAACGCTCACAGTGGGATTGTGCATGTGTACGTTGAGCAGAAGAGGAGGCTGGCTGATGTACTTCATAATGGCACTGTAGTGCTGTTACAGAAAAACAAAACTGGATAAAATAAAAGCTATTTAAAGATTCAAATGACAAGATGTGTGCCCATGATGTTGCAAAATGGGATACAATGAGATTGCATATTTTGTCACATTACAACTGCAGGCTTCATGCAGCATTTTTTAATCGGACTTTACGTGATGGACCAACAAAGTAGCATATAATTGTGAAAGGAAAAGTAAATGATACATGGTTTTTGATTTCCTACAAATAAAAATTGGAAAAGTGTGGCATAGATGTGTATTTAGTCATTTTGTCTTTGGGATTCGTGTCTACCAACTTTGCACATGTAAGAATTCCTGCCCCTAATTCTTTTCAAAATAGCTCAAGCTCAGTCAGATTAGATAGAGAGCGTCCGTGAACAAAACTTTTTTCAGTCCTGCCAAAGATTTTAAGTTGACTTGAGATCTGCCAGCTTCCCTATTCCTGTAAAAGATGATGCTACCACCACCATGTTTCACAGTGGGGATGGTGTGCTCAGTGTTAGTTTTTCCCCACACATAGGGTTTTGCTTATATATTCTGATCTCATCTGACCAATACACCTTTTTTCTACATGTTTACTGTGTCCCTTACATGTCCTGAGGAAAACTAACAACACGGCTTCCTATGGCTTTGAAAGCCATCAACCATTTTCCTTCAGTTTTGCAATTATGTTTTACTGTTTTGGTCTATCGCTTAAAAAACATTACAGACTGTGGTTGTAAACAGGCAAAATATGGACAGGTTCAAGTAATTTCAATAGCTTAGCGAAACAGTGTACAGTCGTTTACTGAAGGGAGACTTACAACATTGAACCTCTGTAAAAATGTATTGTCTCCTAAAAGAATATAGGCCTTCATCAGATATTCATAGTATGAGTCGATCCCTGCGCCAACACCGCTATCTGCAAAAACAGAAGTGAAAAGGCTGTTAAATTACAGTAATGTGGGATTCTTATTAAGACTATGCAATAACCAGAGAGACTCTGGGATTTATTAGGCATTAGCAAATGTATACTTGTGCTAGAATGATCTTACCTTTTCTGACCCATTCTCCATTATGAATATTGATCACAGTTCCTACTAAGTCACTTCCTCTTTGTCTCCTCTCCCAGAGGACATCCAGGGCCTTCCTAGCATGTTCCTGTTAAACATCAATAACCAGCCAGCTTTAATTTTCAAGATAAGGCACACTAATCTCACACTTCAGTAATTACACATATACAGCACAGTAAAGCACGAAAACAAACATTAAGAGAACTCTGTAATTATAGGCTGGCAGTACCTCAAACACAGACTCTCCTGACAGTCTGCTGAGAGCAGCAAACTCCAGGATCATCGTCCCTGCACATGCTGTACACGTGTCAGATTCAGTGCCGGTGCGTGAAAGTGGGTTCAAGATGCCGTACCGCAGATTCACCTGGTAAACAAAAAAAAGAAAGTCACTTAACTGGATAAAACACATAAACAAGTCATTTACTAAAAATCAGAAATGTTTACCTTCAATCAGTTTTGTTTGTGTTTACTGAGCTGTGCAGAACTAGTTTTAATACTGAGTGGGGCAGGCAATTGTCCATGGTTTTCCAAAATCTTTTTTTTTTTTTTTTTTTTTTTTTTTTTTTTCACTAAATGCACACTTTGATCATGCTCACATGGAAAAAACAAATGTTTTCATGAAAAGGTATTTTGGAAGAGTCAAGGTGAGCCTTTGAAACCAAAGAACACTATCCCAACAGTTAGGCATGGTGGTGGTAGAGAAAAAATAATGACTATTTGTAAACTTGCCACAGAAACTGGATCCAGAACTTTGATGCTGGGGCCTTAAATATAGTCATTTCTAAGTACTGGTACATTTTTTGGCCTTTTTGAACATCTAAGGTAAACTAGTGTAAATGTTTCTTATTTTTGTGTTTTATACCTAAATTACAAAGTTAAACAAAAGTTAAAATGCTGCACATAACAACTATTGCAACACCTGAGTTATGAACAGTGTGGGTTCTCAGTATATTAATAACTGATAGAAAAATTAAACTCAAGGCTTGATGTGGATCGACAAAAAGGAACGGTGACAATTAAGTTGCACTTAATGTGAAAATGTGTTTTACAAAAGCCAGTTTCCTCTTTTAATGACTCAAACATAATTCCAGACTTTCACAGACTGTGTAGGAGCCCTGTAGGAGATTTTAATAATATCCATTTATATTACCAAACACTTAAAAAATAAAAAAAAGTAGGTTTACCTTAGGGTAGGGAAGGCCACTAGTGGTATTGAAGGCAGGAAGTAGTCGATGGCCCAGCTCTACGGCCATGTGAAGGAGTTCATCACGATACCACTGCATCCTCTCCCCACGCTGCCTGAGCAGGTCAGCCATCACATGTCCCCCCAAAAGTCCCCTGGACACATATTTTCAATATGATAAACAACAACACAGGACACGTTCAGCACGTAAAGTAAACACGGCGAGTTTGCGTTATACCCTAAAACCCTGATGTTGGTCTCAAACACGGACACCACCACATCGTTGTCCAAGCGCACGTCCCTCACAGCCTTCTTCACTGCATCCTCAAACTCGTCCAGCTTGTTCAACACCTGCAACAAAGATAAAACAAATCAATCGTCAAAAGGAAGAAGGTGCAATAAACTCATCCTTTTGCTGGTAAACAGATAAAAAGGAAGTACATACCACTAACGTATCTAGGGTGTCGATCAGGGTGAGAGAAAACCTACAGAACAGGTGGCAGAAATGTTACAAGATGATGAGGAGGAGGTCTTGTCACAATTTGCTGCTGATTATATTTTTTTTTTTTTTGTGCTCCACATCCCGTTTCAATAGCTTAAAATAACAAGGCACTCCTTTTTTGTGCATTGTTATTTACATTATCATGTGTCTATGATTTATTCCATTAATGTTGATTTCATTCACACAAGTTTTCGATACCTTATGCATGATCTAGTGTTTGCAACAACATAGCAAGAAATGACTTATTTGGGTCCGTGAGCACTTTAAAAACAAATTTCCAGGAATATTATCACCTAAACTATATTTTTGTGCGTTTCATTTATATCCCCAAAATACTGGATAAATAATTTATATCTTACTTTGAATGATTTTTTCCCTTTGGCATGAGTCAAAAAGGCAGAATTTATAAGGAGTTTAGAAAACAACTGTGGTGAAACTCTGCAGAGGAATAATAAAGCAACCCGACAGGCAGCACAGACAATAAATAAACTATTTAAACTCATTTATGCCAGTCTGTTTGCTTCAGGGAGCTATAAAACATAATTTGATGTTTCAAGGCATCAAATGCCAAAATAGGGTGTTCTTACTTCCCCAAAGAGTCGTCGATGTCCCCCCTGTTAGGCTCTTCTCCACGGACTCTCCCTTTGCAGCTTAGGGGCATCAACTCGTCTGCTGGATAGGCATATTTCTGCAACAGTAACAGCTGCTATTAGGCTTGCCACAACCACCACATAAACATTTGATAATACTATTTGAGCCATGTAACCATCTCTATGCTACTTGTATAGCTTTTATTGTTTTCTATAAAATAACTGAAGAAACCCCCCCCCCCCAAAAAGTCTTCTTGTAAGGCTCAAGACTAATGGCAATTTTGGAGTTGGAGACATCAACTGTTTAACCCCCACAATCAATCAAAAGATGAGAAATCATCTCAGTTCTCCCTGTTTTCAGAAGCAAGTGGGGAAACCAACTCCCCATTGACTACATATGCATAAAAGCAGCAGAAAATGTGTTGAAGGTCCAAATGACAGTTATTTATTTTTTATCTGCATGCATCCAAAACCCCTTTCTAATGCTGCCCTGGGATACTGCCCATATTCCCCAATCAAAACCTGCAACTGGTCAGGTCACTAACGTCTTTTTGTTAATGTTTTTTATTATTTTGACAGGACGGAACACATGTCAATAAGCAACTTTATTAATTAATAACCAAGATTCCCTTTATACAATATTCTACACAACACAGCACAATATTGTTTACATATTGGTTTTCTGCCAAATTAACAGAAGTTACTATTTTAGCTGCCAACAAAGTGCTCCTAAATTATAAAAAATGTCTTTAAAAGGTTTCTATATATGTTTACAATTCCTAAATCCAATTTTTACAATTCCTAAATCCAATTAGACTGTATAATAATTATATTAAAACCTGGTGTAATTTACGCTTCATTATAACACGTTAGCTTTTATGAAAATAGGACATGTTTGTAATCCAGTTATTACAGAGCTGAGTTTGAAAAAAAAAAAAAAAAAAAAAAATCTTATAGAGAAATTTTTGGTGAAACTATTTAATGTATATCTTCTGTACCATCTTGTTTTGTTTATGGTTTAGATTTTCCAACATATCAGTGGATGCAGTGCTTTCGATCTTTAAAAAAAGTTTCTTCAAAACATTCGTCTTTGCAACCTGCAAAAACCCAACTTCCGTCCCAGTTTGTTTGTTATTCAAGTTATCCAGATAGTGCTTGCTGAATAACTCCATGAACGGATGATCTGCAAACTGTGATTCTATGGTCAGACAAACCTAATACCGTTTTCCTCGTCACTAATCTGAGCCTAAATAGGAGTGATCCTTTTAAAACCAGTTCAGCCTAGAATCAGAGGATGTGAAAGGAAAAACAATATAAAGTTCTTGAGATGGATCCAACTCAGTTGGTTTCTATCCAAATCGACTAATAAAAATATAGTGCCAAGGTAACTTTGGATACAAGTAAACAAAAATAGGAAACTCTAATTGTTCTTACCATGTAGCTTCCATAGGCATGGTCAAACATTTCCAGAATTTGGTTTCTGTAAAAGATAATGGTATAACATTAAGCAAGCCACTCTTCCAAGGCTATTGGAAGTATTTAAGGTCTATTATATACAGAGGAACGGTGTTTGCATCCGTTTTCACCTGATGTTGGTCTTCTCTTCTGGTGTCATGCTCTGGTTCTCCAAACAATTCACCCAGCTCAGAAGACTGGTGATCAGAATAGTCTTCAGCATCATCTCGGTGCCAAAACAGAGAACCGATTTCCTCGTAGGTTTATCACCGAGTCTCCTCATGTGTTCGAGCATAAGGTTCAACTTTAATGGAAACAAACAAACTCCTCACTATCCAACACCCACGCAAATCAAACAGTCCAGCTGGCACAGCTGTCCTCTGTCAGAGCCAACCTCATCTTCTTGTTTTGGTACAGAAATAGCACAGTTTTAGCTACCTCCAAATTTCCATTTTCACAGCTTTGTTGCCCTGTTGTTTGGCCAATCTTAGTAGGACCACCTCATGAAAACAAAGCCCCTCTGACGAAGTGTCTCCATGTAAACAAAGGAGGAAGTAAGCTATAGATGACTCGTGGACTCCTACTGAAAAATAAAAAAAGAATAAGTAAAAATAGCTGCCTAAGGTAAAGAAAACACACCTCGATCCAGACGTAGAAATACAAGGATCTAGAAACTACAAAACTGAGAGCAGAAGGTGAAGATGTGGCTCTTCCAGCTGTTGGGAGGCTCCCCGTTGCTAGCCCAATGTCGTTAGCAATGCCAGTTAGTTAGCTAACAAGCTTCTTGATAAAGCACGTAAACTTAAGTTGGGACCAGATTTCATCCTAAAACAGATTTAAATACGTTTTTTCCGATTAAAACTACTCCGAAGCAGGTGAACAATAATGAACACGAAGCTAAGAAGTCTGTTGGAGCTGTCAAAAAACAGGCTACCCGGCTGTGGAAGTGAAAAATGTTAACCCTGAATTTGTCTTTCAGGCAACCCTACTGCCACGTAAGAGTGAAGCGAGCCGTCGCTTTAGCTGTTTTTCCCTCTTTCCTTCCATAGTTATTCAAAAATATTGTACCAATTTAAATTGTTATTCTAATAATAAAGATAAATACACGTAATAGATTGTCCATGACATTATAATCTTCATTCAAAAGTGCCAAAAGTCCCCTTTCAGACTAAATTTAGGGAACATACTGACACGACACACGCCCACAAGGACAGCAAGTGGGTTCGCATCATCTGTAATCCGGCGACAGAATCATTTTCCCGGATGGCCGGCGAAAAGCAGTGACGGCACTGTTCGACTATGTGACTAACATAAACGACGTTTTGGATCCAGAAAAAATATTAGCAAAATGGTTACCTTAAATGAAGAATACTCAATAACACATTCCAAGTTCTGGGTATCATCTTCAGAGTCTTATGTTATTTGTGCAAATTTACACGAACAGTGGCTGATGCCGTAATACACTTAGATCGACCTGACATGTCTTCGACCTCGTTCCGCCGGAAAAAGCTTTGCCCTCCATGTAAGAGGTAATCTCCTCCCACACCGCCTCGTCGTCACTCCTTCCCGAGTGATGCGGCGGCTGACCAAGCCAGGGTTGCGCCCGTTAATCGTCACGTGACAGCTGACGTTTTACAAGCGCGGTACATCTGTTGTTGTAGATCTATTGATGATCCATCAATAAATTACAAAAATGTCAGCTCTTACTTGAACATTTTGATGATCAAATTCCTTTCCATATTTTACTGTCCAGTCTGCTGTGTCAATAGTTTGCCATAAGATGTCGCTGTTGATCAATTGTTCCCTAAGTTTTTACCCAAATTTGTATACATTTGGGTTATGTTTGAGACTTTTAAAACATGAGAATGAGATCAGAAAGTCATAAATAGTGTTATTGTAACAAATATTTCGGTTTCAAGAGCTTAGGTTGAAATTGCCCCAGCCCTGAACGTTGGTCAGGAAGTTGTTTCCTATTTGTCATTAGGGCAGGTTCTAGGAGGTGAGTCAGACAGAGGGAGAGGAAGGAAATACCGAAACAATATAAAATGCTTTTAATTGATCTTATCTTTGGGATTTCGACACTGACATGATGTGGAGAGTTGAACACAGAACCAAACTCTGCAGCTCTTGACAAAACTTGGTTTAATTACCATGCTAATAGCCTACTAAAAATTAATAGTCCCCTCGTATGATTAATATAATCATAAAAAGAGATATAAAGCAGCTTAATATTGGGATACTTTATACTCTGAACCACCAATGAATCAGCTATAAAATATAACATTCTCCATTCATGAGCTAAACCATCTGGATATCTGTTGTTGTAATTTTACCAAAGCAAAATTTTCCAAGAAATATGCTTCTGATATAAACAGTTTATACAAACCTCCTCAAAAAGACTGAATGCGGTTTCGTTGATTTGCACAAGTGAGGAGGAGTTTCATGATTCAGCCAATAACGTGCGTTCCCCTTTCACAACTTCTCGAAAAGGTGTGGCAGTTTGTGCTCTCAGTAAAATTCCCTTTCTATTATCTTATCTTTTGAATCAGGTAAGAAAAAGCATGCCAGTCTTTGATTTATTTATTTATTTATTTATTTTTTTGTATCCTGAACAGATGTTCTTATTTGTTTCCTTGTGTTTCATGTTTTGCTTTGTTACGCTTTGCTGCTCCGGGAAAGAGGTTGTTTCCTAGTGTGGAGTCATCGACATTACAGACTTTATTTTCTGCGGTTCTCTTCGTGTACACGCCTTTCTGGAAAGCTTAATCCATGACAGATAAAGTGGACTAATGAAATTGCATAATGGACAGAATGTACATTTTAAAAAAAAAAATAAAAAATCAGAGACATGAGGGGATAAATACGCAGGGGAAAAAACCGTGGTGCGGGTTTGTTGATGCTGATACATTTGCTCCTCTTTTTAGGTTAAAGCGTTTTCCTTAATCACAAACATGTCTGCTTGGGTGAGTAGTTCAAAAATGTCTTTCATAGTTTTATTTTATTTATATTTAGGGTGTGAAGTGGGAAAAAAAAATGCTATATTTGTTAATGTGTGGTGCAGGATGATCTGGAGCTGCTTTTAGACTCCCCCTCCTCACTGACTGTAACTGTAAGTAAACTTCCTTTTTTATTTATTTATGTATTTATCCCTGCAGAATCTATTCACTGAGAAAAGGAAATAATGTAGCAACAAATTAAAAACCTTACAATTAAGGTGTGCTTTTCAAAAAAAAAAAAAAAAAAAAAAAAAAAAAAAAAGCTAAATCTGTATATTAAAAGAAATGCTGTGCTTTCCACATATGTGGCTTTGTTTGAATAGTATAATCACCTATGCAACTTTTTTATGTTTGATCTGAAGCAGTCTATCTTTTCCCTAAATGGCCAACGTTTTACTCTATAGAATATTATGATCAACTGAATTTTGTATTATTTATAACTATGAACTGGCGTTTCCTAGTCTAATGCCAGAGGAACCGTGAAGGATAGCACTAATTTTAAAGTGGAAGATGACGTTGCCGCTCTGAGGAAAGCCATAGAAGGCCTTGGTGAGTTAATAAATTATCAACTAATTTTATAAATATTATGAACTTTATAGATAAACAGAATATTTTAATAACGCCTGTAACCATTCAAAAATTGTCCATTATGGTCCATTCAAACGACATAAGGAAAAGGGGAAAAAATTGTTCCATAGATTCTGTATAGATATAAAAAAAAGTGCAATATTTAGTGTTTATTTATTTATTATTATTTTTAATCATCACAGGTACAACAGAAAAGACCCTGATTGAGGTGCTGACCCAAAGAAGCAATGCCCAGCGTCAGCTTATCGACACGGCTTATCAGAAAGCCACTGGAAGGGTATATGAATAGAAAATATACAGTGCCTTGAAAAAGTATTTATACCCCTTGTACTATATGGGTGTTTTTATCCAACAAACACAAATTGGTGCATAACTGTGAAGTGGACAGAAAATGATACATGGGTATCATCACGTTTTCTAATTAAAAATCTGAAAAGCAAGGCATGCCTTTGTATTCTGCAGCCTGAGTCATTGGGTTTTAAAAGTAACTTACAGCAGCGTATCTTTTCAGCTTGTGTCTCTTGCACCTTTGCACATGTAAAGACTGAAAGTTTTGCCCTTTTTCTATGGAGAATAGTTCAAGTTCAGTCAGATTTGATGGAACGTATTGCCACAGATTCTAAATTGGTTTTTGGTCGAGACTTTGACTAGGCCATTCTAATACATGGACATGCTTTGATCCAGACCATTTCATTTTAGCTCTGAGTCCTTGTTTAGGGTTGTTGTTTTGTTTTGTTTTTTTGTTTTTTTTTGTGAAAGGAGAACAATAACACAAATACATGGTTTTTAAATTGTATAAAAAGGGGGGGGGATCCTTCCAATTCTTTAACTTGCAACTGTCTTGTTTTGGTCTATCACAGAAAATCCTAATAAAATGCATGTTGGTTTGTAGTTGTAATGTGACAAATTACAAAAACAGTCATTGTCTTTTTGTAGATAAACACAACGCTAAGTTCCTTATGTCCCTGCATTAGAAATTAGTGGCTGACCTGGAGGGCGACACCCATGGAGACTTTGAGGACGTGCTGGTGGCTTTGGTAACGCCTCCTGCTGTCTATGACTGTCATGAAGTCATGAAAGCTATAAAGGTGAGACTTGTTATCAATATGCAGAATGACAGGTGCCTGAGGATAGAAGCTGATGCACCAGGCTATATTTTTAACTTTTTATCTATAGACAGTGTCCAAAATAGGTGTTTAGTTACAAGTTTTAAAAAATAAACCAGTATAAGAACAATTTCCAGTCTTTGAATGGAAAAATTATGTTAATCCTGACATTATATGATTTATTGTATATTTTGCTCTAAACAGCACTTGACCATAATCTTTTCCTATACAAGTTATATTTATTAATTAGGGTTGTATTTTTTTTTTTTTTTTCACATCTAGGGTTCAGGGACCACTGAGAGCACTCTGACAGAAATCTTTGCTTCCAGATCCAACAAACAGATTAAAGCCATGTCTGATGTGTACCTTAAAGGTAGGTCACTTTAAAACAAGTGAATTTTTACAAGTATATAGCCACTGAAACTGCTGGAAAATAATAAATAGCTTGTTTATACTGCAAAATGACTGTGAAAATGTTGTGACATTTAGCAGATTGTGCTGTTTTATTCCAGAAACCGGAAGATTGATGACTCATGATCTGAAGTCGGAGGTATCTGGGGATTATGGCAAAGCACTGCTCATCTTGGCTGAGGTACTGTAAATTCAACTGAAACCATGCTGTGATACACCACTCCCAATAGCAGCACATGTGGCGAGTAGGCGGGAAGCCATTAACATTCCAAAGATATTCCAAGAATTCACTTTTATCCAGTCTACATGCTGAATACTTGGACAGCTTAGATTTATAATCTAAAACAACAGCTGAAAATGAGCTTTCCATCTTATTCAGAAGGTTAAATTCGGAGAAAATGTTTCCATCTATATTTTTGAATGTGCTAGAAGACTGTCAAGGTTTATTAAGTTCTAATGTTTATTTAAACTGTTGAATTGTAAATATATTAAATACATTTCTGAGAGCTTTTTTATTGAACTTTTATTAATTTAATAAAATTCAATGCTTATCCATCCACTTTTACAGGGAAAGAGAGACGAGAGCACCAATGTGGACACAGCAAAAGCTAAAGCAGATGCTAAGGTACCTTTTTCAGTTTGGACAAATATATCCTTGCACTAAGTTGCTTCCTTTTGCACCAGTTTCTGCTCTTGCAATTCACCGACAGTTATGCAACAACAAAATGTGTGAAACCCTCATCTAAAATGGCCATACTTGTTCACAACAGGCGCTGTATGAGGCAGGAGAAAAGAAATGGGGAACTGATGAGGACAAGTTCATTGACATCCTGTGCCACAGGAGTGTTCCTCAGCTTAGACAAAGTGGGTTTACCTGTTTATTTCTTCTCAACAAATGCAAACATTTACAAATTTTACTACTATCCCTTTGAAATGTTTATATACTCATCATGAGTAGGAATGCATAACCGTGTTGGACTTTTAATTATATTTTTAACCATTCCTTTTTTGAAACAGAACAGAATAGGAAGGGTGATCCTGTCCTTTTATTTGTCAAACAGTGGTGAAATTCCCAGGGTATCAGCAGCAAAGTGACATACAATGATATAACAGCTTCAATTAATTTTAAATTAACATATTGATATAATTAGATTTTTTTTTTAATCCACAGTGTCAAAACAATGCATATTGATTCCAGTGTATAGATACTTTCACCCAAATGTCTTGAAAACTGTTGCGTGAATCAGTGATTGGAATCTTTAGTTCTTTAGAAATGGCTCCAAAAGACCTTCCAAGCTTGTGTTGAGGACTTTCCCCATTGTGATGAGTATTGATTGATTCAGAAGGTCCTATCAGACAAATCCTTCTAATGGTTTGAGTGAATCAACCTGACAGAAAGTTAACAGGCCTTGATCTGAAGTTAAAAGACATCCCAGAATGTTCAGCACCACTTATTAAGTACAAGTAATTTAGATAGGTCTCATGTTGCCAAAATCTGGAAGAAAACCCAGACACATCGGTGAAGATAGAATATTTGTTTAGGATCTTCCAGAGATCTTCAAGACTTAAGCTCGAAGATGTCCACAACGACAAAACAAAAGACTTTGGTCAATTGAGACTAAGACTGAATTATAGGGCTGCAATGCCAAGAATTGTATTAGGAGCATGGTGGTGGTAGAATCATGCTGTGGTGGTGTCACTGATATTGGTGCATTGTTAAAAGTGCATGGAATAATGAAGAATGTGTTAAATCGATAGCTAGATGGGTAGAACATCAAGATTTCAACAGGATGATTCCAAACTTACTCAAACTAGTCATGGAATCAATACAATCAATTTAGTCATTAAACTTGTGGTATGCAGTTCCAAAAGTCTCGCTTTCAACATTAATTAAAATTTGTAAACCATACTTAAAAGCTGAGTTCATACCAGGAAATCACCAATTTTAAATTAGTGCTCCAAATTTTGCCAAAAAGAGTGAATTATCCAGCGGTCTTTATGGGCACAACCCACCAATGCATTTTCCTTCCAGATGTAGCACCATTTAAAGTAAAATAAACCAGCGAACTCATATTTTCTAACTTTTTGTGCCAAATTTAGCAAAAATGTTAATTTACAGGTATTCTTTTCTGTTTTTGGTAGTCATACGTTATATTAAATTTCTATTAAATATATAAACATTCTAAAATACACTTTAAATATGTATTGTTTAATGTATAAAAGCAACAATCCAACGCTGATTTAACTACAATCAGCAAAATTTCAGGAAACATCAACAAAACTGAGGGTTTAGACAGCAACTTAATCTTCTAAATCTTATTAAAACCAACCACTGCCCTGAAAAACTACAACAAACAATAAGTTTTCTGTTTTTGTTCTGACAGCTCTGATCGAGTACAAGAATATTAGCAAGAAGACTCTGCAGGAAAGCATTGAGAGCGAGATGTCTGGAGATCTGGAGAAACTCCTGGTTGCTGTTGGTAAGAAAGAGTTTTTACAGCAGAAATACAAGCTGTCGCCATCTACTGGGAACCTTTGAGTATTAACCTCGATCCACTCTCTAATTAGTAAAGTGTGTCAAGAATGTTCCTGCATACTTCGCTGAGAGGCTTTTCAAGGCTATGAAGGTAAAGCAAATACTTTTGTCTATCTAGAAACAAACAGCTACTTAACAAAGTCTGAATACTTTTTGATTACCTTTTATTTTTGTGCCAAATCAGCCTGTTCTCATTGATTGGTGTTGTGGAAAGGAATGTTAAGCCATGTTTCACTGTTGCTGCTCCAGCATCAGCAGACTGGCTACTATTGAAAGCAGAGAACAAAAGAAAAGTGAAACTGCATCTGTAAAGCAAAGCTATCGCTATGGAAGACCAGTAGATGGTAGAAACCACATCATTTTTTTAATCGAGTTTCTCTAAAAAATGATTTCATTTCATGCTTTGTTCAGGGAGCAGGAACCACAGAGTCCACGCTGACGAGGATCCTGGTCAGTCGCTCTGAGATCGATTTAATGGATATTAAAGCAGAATACAAGAAGCTGTTTGGATATACCCTCTACAACCAGCTAGAGGTTGGTACTCAACAGCTTAAATGTCTGGTCTCTTAAATGATTTTTATTTCCAGTTATGGTTAAATTCAGTCCTCATTTTATGATTTTTTTTTTTTTTTTTTTTTGTCTCTCTCGATCTGTGGGCAGTCTGAAGTGTCAGGTAGTTATGGTGAAACCCTCAAGCAGCTGTGTGGCCAAGATGGCTGACTTCTCCCAGCACCCATGTCCTCAAATACAACCTGGAGCAGCAGGGATGATCAGAGACTAACTGAAGACCTAATAAGTGATTCATTTGACTGATCTTAACCCAAATTAATGGAAATAATCAAATAATTCTATAAAAAATAGAATTGTGTTTTATATACCTAAATTTAGCTATCATTTTGTTGATACTGTATTGATACTGTACATTTTGCAATGAGTGGCTTCTTTTCTCATCAGGAAAACTCTCCATTCATAACTTTGTTTATAGAAATAAAAATCCATTAAAGTGTTGGGCTGAGGAAGAATAAAACAAATGCACAACTCAACATATATATTTAAAAAAAATATTTTATTTAACAGTTTTGCTTATGTTACTATAGCCGACCCCGACACAGGTCATCAGAACTTTATCTCCACCTTTCCGTTCATCGTCTGAAGGCGTCTGGACCTCAATCTTGAACATAACTTGGAAGAAATCTCTGATGTGCCTCAGGAACTCAATCCTGGAGAGAAATAGAAGACGGTTTTGTTTTTTCAACTGAGCCCAAAACAATCCCATCTTTGGAGTCTGCTTTAACCGAGGCCGGTAAAAGACATGATTTGTTATATTTTCAGAAAAAAACAAAACAAAGTATCCCTTTACAATCAGTTTTGAGTGTTACCTGAGTAAGATGGAGAGTGTTTTGTGATGGCACTGCCAATCTTCAGTTATCATAGTACTGTACTTGAGAGGAACACAGCACCGGTACCATGATAGCTGAAAATGGACAGTTCATAGTTCGTTCCTTATGAAGACTGGAAGAGGAATTCAGTTTGAACTCTGTTTAGTTCATCCTCTCATTTAAACTGTTTCATCATTGGATATGAATTTAAACTTGATCTTGAAACATAAAAGACTGAATTCTTTACACATCACTCTTAAAATATTAAGTCAGTCATATTTGTTACAAAGATTTTTTTTTTTTTTTTTAAAGGTTTAATTGGAGTGACTTGGAGAAGTATTAATACCCCTTGAACTTTTTCCCCGTTTTGTCACTTTACAACCACAAACTATGTGTTTTACTGGGCATTTATGACAGACTAACATTGCAGTGTTGCGTAATTCTGAAGTGGAAGGAAATGATATTGTTTTCAAAACATTTTTAACAAGTAAAATCTGAAAACTTTGGCTTGCATTTGTATTCACCCCCTTTACTGTAACCTGGAGCCCTCAAAAGAAATCAAGAGCAGTTCCCTTCTGAAGTCACTGAACTTTTAAATTATTCACTTGTTTGTTATTAAATCTCAGTTCTATAAAAGCCTCAGAAGCAAAAAACACCAGACCGTTCAAGGCTGAAGTCGCTGAAAGGTTTAGGTTCTAAAACAATATCCCAAGCTTTGATCGTCTCACTAAGAACTGCTTCAACCATCATTTAAAAAATGGAAAGGGTATGGCACAACTGCAAACCTCTCAGGACACAGACATTCATGAAAGACGGTACTGTAACACTGCACATCACCCTTAACACACTATTCTTGCTGAAAAACTTGGTGGTGGTAGCATCATGCTGTGCTTTACTTCAGCAGGTATACAGAGCAATTCTCCTAGAAAAGCCGTTAGAAGCTGCTAAAGAATTGAAGGGCAGAGGTTTAGCAAGACAAGACAACAGCCCTAAAATTACGAGCCAGAGCTAGGATGAAATGGTAAATACCAGCATGTTTGTGTATGTCAGAATGACCCAGTCAAAGTTCAGACCTAAACCCAAAAAAAAAAAAAAAAAAAAAAAAAACTGATTTTCAGAAACACTCCCTTGAATCTGCAACTAATGAATCAGTTTTTAGTTTCTGGATGTATGATGCTGGTAGAGAAATGTGCCAAAAGACCTGTAACAATAAATGCAATGAAAGGTGCAAATTTAGATTTGTACACATGACTTTGAGTTGATCTATAACAACAACAACAAAAAATACAATAAAGGTACACTGAAGCTTGTGGCTGTAATGTAAAGAAGATCAAGGTTTATGAATTATTCTACAAGGCACTATAGTCCCAGTTTTCTGTTTGCAGAAAACAGAACGCCACTTCAACTCTGGACAGATATTCCAATTGTACTTTAACTGCAGCTGTAGGTTGTCTTTATAAATGGGGAAACTTTAAGTTGACAAGACAAAGCATTCAGGGGGGAAAAAAAAGGTTCATGTGTGATAAACTTCTAAACATAGAAGAACTATGAATTATTGTTAGCTGCCAAACCAGCTCTAGTAGAAGAGTAACTCCCTGCAGGCTCGAGGTGCTTTCTTTTGTCACGGTAGGAGGGTCAGAGACCTGAGGGTTTACATGTACACGAGTTTTCAAAGTACTGGATGACAGCTGCTTACGTGTATGGTGAGAGGGGTCCGAGCAGAACCTTTGACACGTCCTGTTGGCCAAGGGTCATCAAGAGCAGCGCCAGGCTCTGATTGGATGAATCCACACAGCCGCCCTACAGTGGAACAAGAGAGGAAAAAAAAAAAAAAAAGCGATTTTTGTTTTTTTAACACTGAAAAACAACAGTACATCAGAGGTGGGGATGTTTAGAAAGAAGTGGATCCCTACAGGACTCTGAGCTTTAGGACAAACATAATAAAAAATATATATAAACCATTCTTTAACTACTCATCTGTTACCAATACAGTTAAGACACTGTATCCTGTTACTGCGAGATTTCTACCCTTTATGATTCTTTTTCATAGATGTATAATTTTCCCCTGAATCTCCCACTCTTTGCCGAATGCTCCACGTCTTGAACACGAGACGTTTTTCAGACAGGATCTCCTCTGTGCATTCAGGTCAATACATGCCACAGTGATTACTCAACAAAAGCTATGTGAAAATCCTCAATCCATGACCAGAGGGTCGAGCACAGCTGGACACACCCGGGTGTATTTTCTAAACCATATTTGTTCTGTCACCATGCAAAGCTACAGCTTTTAGCACAACTCAAGCTTTTTGGTGCATTTGTTCTTCTGAAGATCGTTTTTGGCCCAGTCACGCAGTCCTGTGCTATCTGGACAGCTCGTCAGCAGAATTATGATTCAATTATGTCATTGCAACACTGAAAGCATTGTGGAAGGATGACAACACAGATTACATTGTTGACAGAGCCAAAGTTTTTTGCTAAATTCCTCAGCAAACTTGAAAACCATGTGCCACTACTTTACTTGCACCATTTTTAACAGAAAGATGGGTTTAATTGCAAAAAAAAAAAAAAAAAAAAAAAAAAAAAAAGCCAATAAAATGAGCCTTTTTGCTAAAGATTTACTGAAAGCTTAAAGTAATAGTAGCTAAAAACCTTACTTTTTTCACCTGGAATGAAAATACAGAATTCCTGAGAAAGCTGTGCATTTCCACCTGACTGCAGAGCAAACTAAGAGAGAAGATGCAGCACTTAAATGGATAACTGCTGCTTTCACACCCTGCCTGCCTTTAGGACGTGGTCAAATGTCCCAGGAGGCCAACAGCCTCTACAAAGTGACTTATGGAAAAGTCCCTTAAATCCTCAGAATGACATGTGATCCATTTTCTTAACAGACACAGAAAACCAGAACTCTTTAATACTTAAATGTCGAGACCAAAACAATATGGCTAACATCCAAACATTCTGAGACATTAATCAAATCTGTAAATCTGATGCCAACAGGGCTGGTTTCCATATTTTATTGTTAAACAGCAATGACTGCAATAGGTTAAAGCCAAAAGCTTGTTTGCTAATCCGAATTTAACATGATTCGCTGCCACAATTTGTGGTTTCATGTTCAAATAAAACATAAAAGTTAAGCAAATAAAGATGGTGCCGTCTAATAAAGAAGCAGATCTAAACCAATAACATTCCCACACAAAGAGTCCAGATGTAACAGAGTGTGACACTTACATCAGCTCCTGTTGAGTGTTGACGTTGCTTTAGAAAACAAGTTGTCCACAGTGTTTGCACGCTCCACTACTAGCTGAATGTACTCATTAACCATAAAACAAACAGAAACATGCAGGGCACCCATGCACGCCCTTAAATACAAATCCTGAACATTTTCCCTAAATTTCAAAACAAACTTTTACAATGCAAGAATCTCACTAACTTTTACTGTTACTGTCTCTCTGCTCATGCAGCTGCTTGCTTTCCTTGCTAACTTTGTGGATATAATAAAAATATATATTCAAATGTAAAATGTAAATCTCTTCCAGCAGCTTCGGTTTTTCAAAACAGAAGCATTTCCAAACTTACTGCTCTAGAAGGCAGCAAAGAGAAACTGGTTTGCTCTGCATTCTGTCGCCTGGAGTTAAGAAGAGACCTCAACAATATTCCTCTTTCAGAGTTAATCAGCGCTACCCTGACTAGCTAACTGGACTCACATGGCTCTGATGAGAGAGGCCTGAGTCTTGCAGCCATGTGGAGGAACGTTGAAGACACAGAATCTCATTGTAAACTTTCTGTGGAAGCTGCCTATTTTACCCCTGTCACCAAGCAAGGTGATCTGTGTGCGTACAGTTAATAAGCAAGTTATCTTCGCCTGTGGTCAATGCAAAGACTTCCCACCTCACATTTCTTTCTCTTTTCATCTCCGGTTGAGAATTCCTGATTTTCCAAGCTTCTCTGAACAAACACTGATCAGTCTCCCTTATCAAACTCCCAGTCAGGTCTCCCGAGAATCAAACAGTTAAATTCTGATGGAGTTTGATTAACAGTGTAAAAACTCACAATGGAAACATGAATTCCTGTCTACTGAATGCTATACTGCACTAGAAATTAATGCATTCATGACATAAATCAGTATTGGTTCAGAAATATTTTTTTCATATTGAAACAGAAAAAAAAAAGCTAAATGATATAAATACTAATATGTTGCAAGTAAAGGGGTCTTCCAATCTTGTTGCCCACACCATCAAGCAAAACATTATGACCACTGACAGGTGAAGGAAATAACACGATCTTTTCTTTATAGCGTGTATCAGTGGGTTGGATATATTTTTAGGCAGGAAGAGAGCATTTTATCCTTAATTCTGATGTGTTCAAAGCCAGCAAAACAGGTAAGGCTACAGATTTGAGTGAATCAGACCAACTTGTGATGGCTAAATGACTGGGACAGATTATCTCCAAAATTGCAGCTCTTGGATTGTGCTCCTGGACTTGAGTGGTCAGTCATTATCAAAAGTAGGGATGTAAGATACATTAACATCGGTATTGGCTGATGCTCGTCCATTTTTTTAAGTGATCGATATCAGTCCGACAAGTAAAACTGGGCTGATATTTTTAACAGTTTATTTCCATGTTGTTGCCATTTGTATATGGGGGAGGGGTGTATATGGGAGAGATGCACTGTAGTTTGATTGATGAGCTCAGCAGACGCGCTGTTTCACCAGATGTTTGATAATTCCTGTTGCCGCTAGTCTGGTGGAGCCCACCACCCCAGACAGAAACAGAGAAACAATTTCAGTAGTGTGGTCATTTTTTACGGTGTCAAAACGGTAGGCAAACATACAATATCGTATACTGACATAAAATATCTACATATATATCTGTTATTGGCCATAACACCAATATTAATACCTGATATGAATGTCAGTCCAAATTCTCATATTGGTGCTAATCAAAAGTAGTCCAAGGAAGAAACAGGTTCATGAGTGGCCAAGGCTCATTGATGCATATGGGGAGAGAGGCTTTGCCAAGCCAACAGATGAGCAATTATAGCTCAAATTGCTGAAGAAGGTAATGTTGCTTTGCAGAAAAAGATGTCAGAATACACAGGACATTGCAATTTGCTGCATATGGGACTGCAAAGCCACACTCCAGTGAGGGTACCAATACAGACCCCACCCATCACATCAAACCAGGATGCACCATAGGAAGAAGGCAGCGTCGTGTAGAAAGTACAATGCTTTGGACAATGTTCTGCTGGGAAACCTTATGTTCAGCCAATGGATGTTACTCAATCAAGAGTCAATCTTCTTCTACATACAAGTAAATTACCATCACAATAAAGCTAAGGAAAAGAGCCACAGATGCTGGGAAACAGTTTTTCAGCTGATCTGCAGACAAGTCATTACCAGAGAATGTGGGCAAACAAAGGCAGCAAACGTTGTACGAAGGGAATCTAATGAGTTCAGTTCATGTATGTCTGGTATTTCCAATGAATTCGGACTTCATTTGTCCTAGAAAGAAAGGAACCAAATGCATTCTTAAGTAGATGTGAGATTTCCAGCACTATAAGCAAGCAGAGAGTTTCAAGACAGCTTCATGATTAAAGTTTATGTGTTTCAGTATTCAAGGCCAGAGAAGCAATAAGAAGTTAAAATTGTAAATGCACCAAACAATATCTCACAAAATATTTGCATTTTAATTGTAGTCATATATTCTATGAGGCTGAGGTTTTTCTGCTGGTTTAATATGTCCAATATATTTCTCAAAAACAACTTTTTCAATCTAAATACATTTTACCCCGGTTACAGATGTGGTTTTTAAAATTTTGTTAAATCGGGTTAAAAAAAAAGAGAAAAAGACAAAAAAAAAGAATCATTGCTTCAGAGATGCCTTATTTAGGAATGGCAACATGGTGCAGCTCTAAACCCAATCTTTTGCACTTCTAAACAACCTATAAGTGTGTAAGTTCATGATCAAGGCCTACATATTAAACCTCAACTGATTTAATGAGCTCATTCTTTTTTTGAGACCTGCAAACTTTAGCTTGCCTGATTTTGAATCTCATAAAATCATTGGGGGGGAACCATTTGGGAGGAAAAAATTAAGCT
The DNA here is from genome assembly GCA_014839685.1 of Anableps anableps. NCBI lineage: Eukaryota > Metazoa > Chordata > Actinopteri > Cyprinodontiformes > Anablepidae > Anableps > Anableps anableps. Next base: position 11,811,769 of record CM026081.1, read on the forward strand.
CCCTCAAATGAATGAATTTGTAACAAAACAACTTTTCAATACCCAATTGATTTTTTGGGTGAGCTGAATTATCTTTACATCTGGAAACAAAACCATGTATTGGGTAATAGTTTACATTATAATGGGTGCATTAGCACTAATACTCATTCTAATAGTAATACTTAAAATTAAAAAAAAATTTTAAAAAATCACTTTGTGTTCACGGTGGAGCAGTTGTTAGCACACTGGCAGCAAGAAGATCCTGGGTTTGAATCTCAGCCTGGGGTCTTTCTGCATGGAGCTTGCATGTTCTCTCCATGTATGTGTGGGTTCTCCCTGGGTACTCCAGGTTTTTCCCACAGTTCAAAAACATCCATGTTCAGTTAATTCGGTTAATCGCTTTCTTTACAGATCTATACTTTTGTTTAAAAGAAGATTTTCTCTGTAGGCTTTCAATAAAAAATAAAAGAATAAAAATCTCCTTTTTTGATAAAATCATACGTGGATTATTCATTTGGACAAAAGAAAGATAAGTGATGGCTTATTAATAGAGATACACACTCTAATATTCTGCTTTGCAAATAAATGACTAAATGAACAGTAATAGCTCATTCTAATTCAAGGGTAAAAAATGTTCTGATCAGAGTCTGAAATAACATAAATCCTTAACTCAGCAATTCTCAAAGTCCGGAACATGATACTGACTGAACAGCAAGTCAATCCAGACCCAGTCTAAACTCTATCACTATGTAAAATTGGACAAATAAGAATGTAGATCGTATATTTCTTTAAGTTTGGTAATTGGGGGAATTTTGTAAAGCAAAGATGGGGTTTTCCAACAATATAAGTGCCTATGTGCCCAACAGACAGATGTTCACAGCAAAATAGTAACAGAAAGAACTATTTCTGCTTCCTGCCCTCCCATGGGAAGTACACCACTTAGCTGAAGCTCAACCGATGGCCATGAGAGCAAGACCCAAAAACCACACAGCAGGCTGCTATAAAACTAAGCAGTATGGCTTTAAAGGAAAACTTAGTTTGTGACATAGGAGAACCGCTCTTCCTGTATGTTTTGTCCACACACAAATAAGGGGAGGAACAAAGAAAACCTGTTTTCAGCAAACACCCCTACATGGAAAATGCCCACCAGAGTGAGATGCTTGTTCACTGCAGATTTTCTGTAACTGTGCACACTGAGTTAGAGCTGGTTTGAAATACTTGACAAAGCTACATGTATTTCAGGGAGAGCGTTGTTTGAGCTGCTCTGTAGAACCTTGTTAATCCTGTGTTGAAGGAGAGAAGGTGGTCCAGACAACATGACTGCTGGTGAATGAGCACAATCATAATACTATTGTATACTATACAACACGGATGATGTACTGTGAATTTTAAGTTCTTACCTGAAGAGTTTTTATTTTGCAAAACCAAATACTAATGAATTAGTTTCAGTGATCTTCCAAACTATTGAATGTTTATTATGTAATTGTGTACTTTTTAGGTTAAAAAAAAAAAAAAACAAACAAAAAAAAACCCTTCACCTTTTTCCCCATTAAAGACAAATGACTTTTACATAACTGTGGGTGCATGTTCAATATGAAAATCTGAGAGTATTCAAAAATCGTACCCGGTACACCTCTTCCAAGAGCAATTTGGCACAATCTCTCCCAAGGTCTTCTGGCAGGACAGGGTCTCCTTGCCCCTGTGGCGTGGATGACATCTCCGCACTGAGAAAGCAACCGTTCAGTGTTTCTGCCACCAACGTCAGACCAAAACCCGGAGACCTGAGTTGTAAAAACAAATCACAACCTCTCCATAGCTGAGGGCCAAGAGAAGGAGAAACTACTTTTTGGTAGACTGCGTGAACAGAGACTTACTTGCCAGAGTTGGCTCCTTTCATGTGGTCTGTGTAGATGTAAATGTCAGGGAGGAACTGGTTCAGGACGCTCCTGGCCGACTCCACGATCCTGTTTCCCATCTGAGGAGAAACTCGGACCGAAAATCTGAGTGAAGAAGGTCAAGGAGCTCGAAGGACCAGTTTAGTAAGTTTATGCTTTAAAGGCTCAAATCCAAAACTAAAATTTTATATATAATTCTGAGGAGCAAAAGCAAAAGGATTAACTTCTGTTTATTAACATAATAAACTTAAGAGAGTTATAATGTAATGTAGCAGTGAGAAACTCCCTCATGAATCATCACCACTGTGCTTAGATACAATAAATAAGTTGTGGAACCAATTTCTCACTAGATTAATTTTTTTTTTTCCTGGCAACTAGCGCGATATTCGGACTATAAGCTGCTAATATTTTCACACGCTTTAAACATTATGATGTGAGTAATGCCTGGCTTTTTACCAACAGGTTTCGAAAGGCTGGACTGCTGCACGAGCTCTAGAGAGAATTTGCCTTGAGGCGAAAGTCACATTGAGAGCGACTGACTGAGGAAATGTGTGAGAGGCTGATCAATTCTGACGCTGAAGAAGACTACGTTAGTGGTTTAAGTGTGTAGGAGGAAGATGAAGAAAGCTCAATGACTTTTCCTGGTAGGCTACTGTTTTTATTTTTTTTTTTTTAAGCAGCCGTGTTACGGGCTCTGTTTAGAAAAAGCATTTACAGTACACATTTGTGTTACCGGTGCGCATTTCATTAAAGTTAAAAAAATCTTTCTGTGTAAATATACTGTTAAAACATGAACAACTGTGGCTTACATATGCACACTTTTTTTTTTTTTTTTTTTTAAAGTTAGTGGTGCAGCTTATATTCAGGTGCATTTAATAGTCTGGAAATTATGGTACTCACATAACTATTGTAAATTTAGTTTTTTTTATAGTGCTAAACATGTTTTATCCATAAACAGAAAAAAACAAACAAACACAAAAAAACTGCACATAAAATAAGCTTGAGAAGGATACGCCACTCCTCTGATTCTCTTGATTTTTCCTGGCTCGGTCAACTGGACTGGCCGGATGGTTTTGCGGACAGGACATGTAAGGACTACTTCCCCTCCTCCACCAGGCGCCATCCCTCTCTTCACCACCTGAGGGAGCAGCAGCAGGGAAAGTCTCAGAAAAAGCTTTTGCACATGGGTGTATCTTCATGTGTCTGATTTATCACCAGATACATTTCCTGCAAAAGATGCTGTACTATTCCTGTTAACACACTGCCAATGTCCTCACCTTTAGATCAAAGGCCTCTCCATCGATTCCAAACTTCTTCATCAGAGGGAGAGCTGTGGACTTCAACAGGTCGACCTAGAAGATAAAGAGCAATTAGATCATGACAACTGATAATAAGATGATCCACTATAGGACTTCTTTGCCATAATGGCTTGCTAACAAAATAGGAAGACAAAGGATGACGTAAAAATAGATGAAGCATATTAGCCATGGGTTAGTACATGATTCAATCTCCAATGAGCTGACATCCATACAAGGACAAGGCATAAAGATGAAAGATGCACATTTAAACATGGTGGAACAAGGAATAAAGTCTGGAAATTCCAATATTTTTAACTGATATATTTTTGTTTTCCATACATATCCAGACTGGAAAAAACACAGAGAAACCAAATTCCTACCACGTCACTACACTTTTTCAGACTGCACAGGAACTCTAATAATATGATTCAAAACAAACTTACCGTTGGGTCAGTGGGATCATTTGTCACGCCCCTGAGAGTTGCCTTCAGAGGAGTCTTCATAAAAGGCGCCAGCATGAGCAAAGCCTCCAGATAGTATCCTACTGAACGCTGTGGGCTACAGTCATGTTCTACAGAGCCTCCATAGAGCAAGCCAGGCTGGTAGAATAACACAGTACCTAGTAGAGAAAGTCAAAAAAACAGTCACTGAATGACTCTACAACCAGGTAAGATGTCATCGTGAACAAAAACGTAAACTTTTATTGAAGACAAGAAATACCAGCAAAGGATTCTTATTAGTCAATGTCGTCCACTTTACATTCTTTGAGAGAAGGTTTTACATAATATTCCTGATCTACTGCTTGGAGCAGAATTCAGCTCATCAACAAGAAAAAAACTGCACACTGTATTCTGCTTAGAGAAACTTCAGGAAAATGTTATTTTTTTCAAGAAGTTAATATTTTTGGAGCAGTAAGAACATACAAATACGGATGCACAAGTAAAGACAAAGAACACAGAAAACAGATTTTTCTTCTGGTGCTCTCCATTTATGAATTATTTATAATTATTGTTGCCATTAACACTAAGCTCTCTGTCTGCCCTTTTTACCCATAGAAAGTACCCCTGAGTCAGCATTTCTGTCTCTGGCTGTGTCCCTTTCCGATGTGCCATTAACTCTGCAATGTTTATTTGTTTTTTCCCTGTGTACTTTTTGTTCTCTTAAACCCTAGTTGATGGCTGCTCATGCTTTGTCTGGTTCTTATTGGGTCCAGAGATAATAAGTATCGGTACCAGCACTTATTTTAATACTTACCAGTTTGATTAATCTCTATTCTGGAGCCATTGGTCACTTTGTCGAGAAGTCTGATGAAGCTGGCTTCAAAATCTAGAACAAATAAACAGAAAATTACACTACAAGAGACAAAAGTAAACTACCCTATAGGTGCTTAAATGACAAAGTTATGTTTCCTAAAGTAAATAACATAAAGTTGTTTTTTTTTTTCTTTTTCCTAAAACAAATTTGTGATTTCTTAATTTAATACCATTTACTTAAACAATGTAAAATATAACTCATATTTAATTATATTGACCTCAAAAATGTGGAGGAAAACACGTTTAAAAGTACTGTTTGAAAGGTTTAAATAATATTGACCATAGTTTCGTGTAATTCACATATATAAACCACTATTCCCCCTCTCTGGCTGCTTGTTATAAACACACACTCCCAACTGCGTAGCAGCTAGCCCGTTAGCCTCCGAGCTAACAGCGGGGCTGCAACTCACCGCGGAGCCCAGGCTCGTCGTCTCTGGAACGGATATTTTTTATTTTAACATGTTTCCCACTGAGGGTCGACAGAACCAGCCGCTGTCTGAAGAAATTGCAGCCGTCGTAGGTCAGTCCGTGGCTTGCCATGTTATTGTTGCTGGTTGTTGGCGTAGGTAAAAATCCACGTGTGTTTGTGCAGGATGGGACGTGAGTAGGAGGGGGAGTACGGCAAGACAGGAGGGTAAAACGAAGAAGAAAAACACGGCGCTGAAGTTGGCTTATGGTTCATCGCTTGGTAAAGGGCTATTTCACTTTGTTTTTAGATTTGTTTCTCATTGCAAATACTAATTATTTGATGTCAGTTTTTCTTTTTTGTCAGCTTAATCTTTAAAGATATTTTTCATTTGACTTGGTAAAAAAAAAAAAAAAAAAAACACCCAACAGACTTCAATAGACTCCTCAGGAGATTTCTGAAAAGATATAGATTCTTTTAAAACTTTTACCGATTTTTGTATCTGTGGCCTTAATTTAAAGAAAGGGGATTAAACGAAATCATAAGACCCTATTCGGACCAAACACAGACACACACTTTCTTTCTCTGCCTTTTGTTTCATTGTCTTTTTTTCCTTTGTTCCTACTTTGCCCTTTGAAGTTTATTTTATACATTTTTAGACACTGCCACCTCATTTTTTTTTCTTTGTTCAATATGTCTAAATTCCATATTTTAGGAGGTAACCACATTTGTTTAGAAAAACTAAGAATGAAAATGCTTGTTTTTTTTAATCAAATTTGTTGAAATATTTTTAAAGGTTCTGCGATGGACTGGCGACCTGTCCAGGGTGAACCCCGCCTCTCGTCCGATGACAGCTGGAGACAGGCACCAGCCCCCCTCGCCACCCTGCAAGGATAAGCGTGATGGATGATGGATGGATGGATTTTTAAAGGTTTCATAACCGATAATTAGTTTAAATAATCGGTATTTATTGTAAGGTAAATAAATAAATAAAAACTATCATGTTTAACAAAACTGTATGTGATACAGATTTTGAAAAAGAGCGTCAATTTAATTGTTAGGCCAAAAGAACTGTGAAATTGCCCTTTACCAAACTTACATTTTGCAATCCAACTTCGGTTTCCTGTTTACAAAACAGTGTCCTTAAAGGGCCCTTGTCGCCATAAAGTGGGTGCGCACCATTTTTCACCTGGTTTGCAGAGTTTCAGACAGTGCATCAGCTTGGGCACATAACCCTGGTTCAGATATGCTGCCCACTTTGACCATAAACATACTGAGAATTTTGTCGAATATGATAAATCCCAGGCTGTGTCTTAGCCATCAGCTGATCACTTATATTTCATTACTGCTCATTTTACATTCTCAGTGGCTTAGATGTAATAAACTTACATTGTTCTTTTAGCTTGGACAAAACACCCCATCCTCCATTTTAATGGGTCGTTCAGGGCTCTTCAGGTGAGTTTCTGTTAAAAGGCTATGAACAGATAATATCTTACCTGCAGTAAATAACTCTCTTGCCATGGTTAATTCAGTACAAATCCAGGCTTGTTGGTGCAGGGGGATGGTGCTAACAAGTAGTCTGAGAAGGACCAAAAATAGAGCAGACTTCTACTGCCAAAAAAAAAAGAGAAAAAATTTCAAAAAGTAGTTCATGCAAACGCTATTTTATGAACCTTTAAACTGTCCTGAAAGCATTTGTGGTCAAAGTAAGTACCCACAGTAAAGTAAAAGAGCACAAAAATCCAGGACATTATGTTTAATCAACCTACACTAACTTCTTTTGCTTTTTACAGTACATTACTTTATCAACAGACCAAGTCCGACCATGACATTCATGACATGCTGATTTCTGTATGTGTTTCACACAGAAAGATTATAGGTGGTGCACCACCACCCAATTTCCTGTGGAAATAATCATTGACCCCTGTATAAAAAACACTCAGTGTAGAAGTGACAATAGGTAAAACAAAATTAGTGCTTGTATCCTCGGCCACACCTTAGAAAGTGCGATTTTTTTTTTTTTTTTTTTTTTTTTTTTTTTTGGGGGGGGGGTGGGGGGGAAGGCACAGAATTTTCTGTTCTCCCCCCCCCCCTTTTTTCATTAGTGCATGTTTTGTAAACATTTTATTTTACATAAAACTCATCGACCCATATCAGGTAAGTTGTATTAGCTTCAGCTTGATGTGTATAAAAAAAAAAAAGTTACACAGTTACAGAGTTATAAGATATTAACTTTTTACCAGGACTTTACTTTAACAACCCTGAACTGTCCATTTAAGAGGAAAACCCCTCCCACTTCACTTCTGCCCGGGCCATCCCCCATACGACTGTGAAGGAACGCACCCACAGCTGAGCGACGAGGCGGTGCCATTTGACCATTCATTAAATTTGAATGGGCGTGGTTAGATCAATGTTATTAAGGCGTTCAATGCAAACAAATGTTTTAACAACACTTTTCTATTTTATTGAACAATTATTCTGTAAATGTCATTCAGCAAGTGGACCTTTCAGTGCAACCTGCTTGCAAAGCTGCAGGTCTGTCCGATCAAAGGCATCGAGGCTCGGAAGGGATTAATCAAGGACACCTTCCCAACAAGCTTTTTAGCCGGCAGACCAATTATATAACCGCATTATACGATAAATTGATCGCCATTAAGGCAAAGGCAATGACACACAGAGTCCATTTCTGCACAAGTTGAGGGGAAAATGGACATTCTGCACGACGCGCGTCGTCCTTCTGAGCAGATCTCCATCTGCCTCTGCTGGTTGAGCTGGCTCGCGTGTCCTTTCTCCTCCTCTTTCCCTTCCTCCTCCTCTTCCTCTTAGCTACAGCAGAGCCCAAGGAATATAAAGGGTTGACACTGCCAGCTTTTAAGCCTCGCCTCATTGTTGCGTGGTTTGCAAGAAAAAAACAACAACAAAAAAAAAAAAAACTGTCTTCTGTCTCTTCGTGCTTCGAACCAGTCTGATTGGAGCAATCCAGACGGGGTTTTTGCTCAGATTCTAGCATCAGTTCTTCAGTTCTGTTGGGAATAATGGTTCTGCAGAGAGTGATCCGTGCTGTCATCATGGGACCTCCGGGTTCGGGGAAGGGAACGGTGTCTGCGCGCATTACCAAAAGTTTTGGACTGCAACACATGTCCAGTGGGGACATTTTAAGAGCCAACATCAAGGAAAAAACTGGTAAGATAAAACCTCAACAATGTATATGTAAACTCGAGTGAGATTTAGAAATCCCACGTATTTTGTATCATTTTTTTCCCCGTTAAAGAAGTATATTATTTCGTGTTGCAGAAAAGACCACTTGTGCTCTGCACGCTGTGATAAGAGCACCACCTTTATATATTTCTTATCTTGCCGCTACATACTACAGATCAGTTGCATAAAACAGTGTTTTTCTGTTAAACTGAAGTCAAACAGGTTTGCAAGGTTAAAGAAGTTGTCCTTCTTATGTTTATACCGCAAACATTTACACCAAATACCTAAACTTTGAAAGGCGGTCGCTTCTTCTTAATTTCCCCTTGGAGGAACATGAAAAAGAGCTGTAAAGATAAGTGGAACTGTGAACTTTTGTTCCCTGGGAAGGGGGACTGCTGATAAAGAAGCTTGCTATAACAGCTACATGAAGTAGAAATCCCTATCAGGACAGAGAAGGCCATATCTACACTGAATCAGGAGGTTTTGAGTCTTCTGCAAATTTCAGATAGTGCATTTTTCCAGTTCTCCTGTCTGTTTTAAATTCTGCAGCGATAACCATTTAAAATTGAAGTACTGTTAAAAAAAACTGCTGATGCAGGCCAGTAAATATGTTTACTCAGCAAAAGTGCATTAATTTTAAAGATTTAAATTGACTCATAATCTTCCTTTATGTATTCCAAGCTTGTTTCTGTTGAGTTAATCAAACACTTAGCTTGATATTTAATTTCTTTGAATGGGTAATAACAATGCCTGATTGAATGCTCCTCTCCAGTCCTCTGATTGAACTGCTGACCTTTTTATAGCCTGATTGTTTCTGCAGTTACTCATTAATCATTCTAAGAGAAATGCAAATTTGTATCCAGGTTGGGGACGTTTCCCAGTACTAACTTTTTGCATTACAGTGGAGAAAGTCTTGCACTGATGCTCTTGATTTTTAAAATGAAATATACCGTGCAGACTGTTGACCTTTTTTCTTAAAGCTAAGAGAAAACAACCTTCGAGAGTTCCTGTTGTGTCGATCATCGAGTCTGACTTTTTGCGCTGTTTCATGTTCACATTGGAAGCAGAGTCAGGAAGTTTCTGCAAGACTTGTGAGAAAATAACTTCCTTCAGTTGGATTTCAACCTGCTCGAGAGAAAATGACAGGAAAAAAAAAAAGATTTCACCTTCTAGATGTCTTTCATCCTTGTGCTCTTTGTTTTTTTTTCATAGCACCTCGCAAAACTATTCATAACCCTTGAGCTTTCAAATTTTCTCATGTTATTTGATTTTTATGTGATAGACCAATACAAACTTGAAACTAAAAATATTGTTTTAGGATATTTTAATGTAATAAAATTATTCATATTTAAACTATTTTACTCTGATGCCCTTAAATAAAATCCAGTGCAACCAGTTGCAATCAAAAGTCCCATTGTTAATAGAATCCACTTGTGTTTAATTTCATCTCATCTCAGTAGAACTACTGCTGTTGTGTAAAGGCTTTAGGGGTTTGTAATAGAAGATTAGTGAACAAACAGAACCATGCAGACCAGGGAACACAGCAGACAGCTCGGAGATAAAATTGCAGAGAGATTTAAAGCAGGGTTAGGAGTTACGTTGTAAAACAATGTAATAAGTTTTGAGCATCTCCCAGAAAACTGCTCAATCCATCATTCTAAAATGGGAAGAGTACAGCACTACTGCAAACACAGGAAGATATGGCCCCTAAAAACACCATCTCTGCTGTGAAACGCGGTTCTGGAAGCATCATGCTGTGGGAACGCTTTTCATCAGCAGAGGCTTCCTTGTCTCTGGTCAGAGCTGAGACACTGAGACCTGCATAAGGTTCAATTTACCTGCAGGAGAATGACCTTAAATACAAAACTGGAACTACAACAGAGGATGCATTAAAGTTTGGGCTTATAAGGTGAAAAAATGTTGGAAAGAGGTATTAATACTTTTGCAAGGCACTTAGTAGAAGATGGTTTTATTCCTAAAAGTACATGGAATCATGTCACAGATTATTATTGCTTTAAGTCGTCAAATAATTTTGTCCATCTGTTATATACCAGTCAAGACAAATTGCAGCTTATAAACATGGGTTTGGGCTATTTTTACTTTTACAAAAAAAAAAAAAAAAAAAAATTCTGAAATTTTCGACACCTGAATTCTGTTTTTTTTTTTTTTTTTTTTTTGTTTTTTTTTTTGTACAGACTTTAAGTGATGATTATTCTTGTGTGCTTTGAGTTGTGTGAAGTGCACTTTTCCTGTTGCGAAACCATAGTCACTTCATCGTTTTCCCACATGCAGTGCAGCGTTTGCAACCATAATTTAGTGTTATTCGATCCAGTTTATTATTTCCTTCACGTGTGAAATATGCTCTGTGCCAACTGGCTTCCACACAAGTCCAGAGTGTAGGATCATCTGACCCCTGTGCTTAAAAGATGTGATGATGCTCTTGTTTTTGGTACATTCTGAAGCGTATTGTACTTCATCTGTTCATGGAAAAACTTTCCATGAAGATGCAGAAACGTTTTACTATTTATTAGCATTTTCAAGCATGGGTGTTGTTTAGTCTTAAACCATAAAACAAAACCTCAACTGTTCTTGTGAACAGTTATAAGTCAAAATAGCAACCACGGTAATGTCTCCCTATGGCCATTGACTGCTCTGAGGTAATCAATTATTAGATTAAATCCAGCTCAGAGGACCATATGGCTGCTGTTTGTTTTGACGAGGTTTGAGGAGCCAGATTAACGACTATTTAATTTAAGGAACTATGTCAATGGGTTTGATTTTTTTTTTTTTTTTTTTTTTCTAAAATTAAACTCTGAAAAGTGTGGCATGCATTTGCATTCAGTCCTCCCTTAATTGTAACTTTGTAGAGCCACTTTTTGTGGTAGGTACAGCAGTGTTCGGGATATATCTTTTAGGCCTCACAGATCTAGAAAATTTTTTTTTTTTTTGCTCGTTCTTCTTTGCAAAACAACTGAGTTAAACTGGATGGAGATCCAACATCAGTTTCGAAGTTTGGCGTAGATGCTCATTCAGATTTATGTCTCGACTTTCATTGGGTCTTTCTTAAAGATGCCTTGATCTAAATCCTTTCATTGCACCTTGGTGGTATTTTTGAGTCATCATCCTGCTGGATGGTGAACCTTCTCCATTTCTGCAGCCTCTGGTTTTCTTCCAGGACTTTTCTGTATTTAGCTCCATTCATCCTCCCATAAGCTCTGACCAGCTTCCCTATCCCTTGGGAAGAAATCTGTCCCTTAGCATTATGCTCCCCCCACCATGTTTCTGTGCTTGTTCCTGTCTGCTGTGGTCCTTGGTCTGCATGATGCTCTTTGTTTACTTATATTCTCTAACAAAGCTCTGAGGCCTTCACAGAGCAGCTGCATACTGAGATTAAGTTAGATGCAGACAAACTCTATTTATGAGTTGAATTTTGATGGCAATTAGTTGCACTGGATCTTACTTAGGGGTATCAGAATAAAGGGGGCTGAATTGTAATTCTAATTACAGATTTGAAATGTCACAAAAGGTGGAAAAATGTCATCAAGTGTAGGAAGACTTTTGTGAGATCATTGCAAAGAACTTAAATAAGCTTTGAGACGATTGAAAATGCCATGAAAAGAAACAATTTCCTAACATGAACCTCAATCTTTATCTTGGGACTCTGTTTTCCTGTGTCAGAGCTTGGTTTGTTGATGAAGTCCTGCATTGATCAGGGACAGCTGGTACCTGACGACATCATGTCTCGTCTCATCCTGAACGACCTGAGGAAGATGGACCACAGCGGCTGGCTGCTTGATGGTACGAGGCGTTACGAGTCTGTTTCATTTGTTGTTTTTCTTGGAAATGATAGCAGGAGGAACATGTTATCAGCATTGCCTGTTTGAGATCACACAACCCATGTGAGGCAAGCCATCAACAGTTATTTCTAGTGATTGATAAACCACTCAAGAGAGCAGTTATCTCATTGTCACTTGTCTTATGCAGATTTTGTTTTTTCACTTGCCTTCCTTACATCTGTTTATCTGTCTTTTTAAAAACCAGGATTTCCACGGACTGTGTCCCAGGCAGAGGCTCTTGATCATGCCTTCTCTTTAGATACAGTCATCAATCTGAATGTACCATTCCAGACCATCAAAGAAAGGCTGACCTCTCGTTGGACTCACATCCCCAGCGGCAGAGTCTATAATACAGATTTCAACCCACCTAAAGTCCCTGTAAGCATCCCCTTTCTGTTGTATATTTCTATATCTAGTTTTCAGTCCATACTTGATAAAATGACCAGGAGAAAAACTTCATTTCTAAAAGTGAGAATAGTTGATTTGTTTCTGAGAAGAGTTCAATTCAGATCTGTGGGAAATTATTCCCAGAGGCAGACTGAATAAACATTGATTTCCGACCAGGAGCAGTGTTGATCCAAAACAACATAAAGGCAGAACATAGCTGGGAGCAGAAAGGAGAGTGACAAATGGTTCAGCAGGTCACATCTGTCATGGCAGCTTAATCTGACCTTGTTAAAAGCTAGGCTGTAAAATACAGACAGGGGTGGGACACACACACACACACACACACACACACACACACACACACACACACACACACACACACACACACACACACACACACGCTTCTACTTTCCAGCAATCAAATGAGTCATGAAGAGGTGATAAATTTCCAAAAAGAGCTGCACAGAAAAGGCAGACAGACCACGACAGGGAAACCTTTGGCGACTTGGTCTGAAGAAAATCTGTGTCAATCTTGATCTTGGGGATTTTTATTAATCATGGAGTAAAATATCAAATGCTGCATGATCCTAATACTTCAACAGTTTTGTGTGTAAAAAAAGAAAAAAAGCCTTGAAAGTAATAGTTGTCATGAAGACTTGGTGAACATCCCCCTCCTCCACCTTGACAAACATAAGTGTGTTTGTGAAGACGGTTTAAGTTCTTTTTAACAGGTTAATTATTTCCTGGACTGTTGATGTGTAGCTATTTTCTCGTAGCCTTACTTTAATATCATGTTCTCTTGTCTTTATCATTTTGAAGAGTGGCTCAAAAATTTTGCCTCTGTTGTGGTTTTATGTCAAAACGATCTTAATTTTAGTTATATTCTAAAGTGAATAAATGGACTCGTAAAATGTACAGTGAGATTATAAAAGATACATTTATTTTAAGGCATTTTACATGTCATTACCAAGGGTGCCAATACTGATAGACAGCTGTAATTTTCAAACTTGGACATATGGTTTATATAGTTCTTTTCTAGAGGCAGCATGAGTGCTAGAGGTGATAATATGATGCATGACATAATCTGAAGTTAGTTCTGCTGCCACAGACTGAAATAACAGAAGGGTGAATGGGGAATAAAGAACAAATAAATTCCAGTTCTCATGGAAAGTAACATAATGAGACAGAATAACAAGCAAAAGTTGGATAGATTATTTAAACTGTCTGTTCCTTTGGTCACATGTCAAGATTTTGTATTTATTGTTGCGCAGCACCACATTTGTGGTTCATGATTGGCTCCTAGAGGTCCTCTTTGGCACAGGAAATATTTACACAAGTTCAGTCAAAGAGGCTAAATATGCAGTGGTTTCCTCTTTATTCTAACTCAATAAGACAATATCAGCTGCTATCAAAAATGTGTAAAAATGGTCTATTCCCTGCTTAGTTGGAAAGTAGGATTTCAGGACCCCCATTTTCTTTCTACTCTGCAGAACAGTTGTTTAGAAAATAAGTATGCGTTTTTACCTCAATTGGAAACTACTTTCCCCCCAGCATTCTTTTCTTATTATTATTATTATTATTATTATTATTATTATTATTATTATTGAATATATGAAATACATATTTTTATTGAATACTTTAATATTTAATTAAATTAAATAATTTTAAAAAATTGTTAAAAAATAATTTATTATTTTATATTTGTAAATTAAATTATCAAATTATCATTTTATAAATGAAATAATTATACTTTTATTATTATAATTATTGACTAAATAATAATTAAATTAATAATGTAATTTAAAATAATGTCATTCTTATTTTTAAGTTATCATCAATAATTACACTCTGTTATACTAACATGTATTCTGCTTATTAAGCCAAGATTTTAGGAATGAATTATACCAAAACCCACAATTTGTAGATTTAATCAAATCAACCAGTTATAACTGTTATAAATAAATATATGAAGTGACAGCATGTTTTCATCCTCTCTTTCAAGGGTTTGGATGATGTGACAGGAGAGCCTCTGGTTCAGAGAGATGATGACAGACCAGACACAGTCTCACGGAGACTGAAGTCCTACGAAACCCAGACAGAGCCCGTCTTGGAGTACTACAGGTAGACCATTTTCAGATACAATGAAAAACACATGTAGAATAAACTGCATTCAGACAGTTAAACTCAGAATTGATACCATCTGTTTTTTGTTTTTTGTATCAGTTGTTTTATTTTTCTTTTTAAAATAAAAAATGTGTGCAAAGAATATCTGATGTTTTGAATACTTATTAACTTCTTTGGTCAGCTTTTTAAGATACCTTGAAGCCACCTGGAAGCTTTCTAATGTCTGCACAAGACTCATGAGACGGCTTTAACAAAATTTTTAGCCATTTCCATAAAACATATTAGTTTACCTTAAGGATTTTGTGATTCTTCCGTGAGGTTTTGACATCACTCTTTTAAGCTCTCAGACAGTTTATTTGCATTTAGTACAGCAGGGAGGAAAGCAGAGACAATCGGCCCCTCTTATCCTGAAAAACGATCACACATTGATTGGCCTTTGTCACCTGAGCACTGAAAGTGAGGAACAAGTGAGTCTTTATTAACAGTCGAAGAAAAATGCATAAAATGAACAAATGTAGGTAAAGAGTCACAGCTAATGAACCCTGACCTCTTCATTCCCAGTGACTGAGTAGCTGCCTAGGAATCACATTCCAAGGGAACTACCAGGGGGCTCTGCTCAGATTGTGTTCTTCCTCATGTCATGTAGACAGTAATTAGTGAGTGTTTAATCTAAAGGTGAAATAAAGTTAAGTCTGTTTCCATGTGTGCATGACTCTCTAAACTGTTCCACTATTTAAAATGTTGCAACCACAAACTTCAGTGTTTTCTGTTTGGATATAATACATGGAAAACCAACATAAAACAATGTAAAATTGTGGCATTAAAGGAAAATTTAGCATGGTTTTCTTTTCTGTTTTTTTTTTTTTTTTTTTTTGTTTGTTTTTTTACACATAAAACCTGAAAAGTGCGGCATGCATCTGGAGTGAGTCCCACCACTCCCTGAATAAATGCTATTCATTACAGCATTTTCTTAAAATATTTATGAATAGAAATACAAACCACTCTTTTCAAATTTTTATTTGTGAAAAAAAGAAACATTGAAAACTAGGTATCCTCTTTTTTTTCCCCACTTCACAATTATGTGCTACTTTGTGTTGGCTTAGAACATAAAATGCCAAGAAAGTTTGGTGAGGTTTGTGGTTGTAATGTAATTAAATGTGAAAAAGTACTTTTGCAAGGCACTCCATCCTCACAAGAGTGGTTTTTGGGGTGTAACAATGATGAGACCACAATAAATCATTTAAAAACGTTTACCACAAATAATTAGACTTTTACCATGTACAAACAAATCTGTTAGTGGGGGGGGGAATCTATTACTTGAAACAGGTTTTGATCTAATTTTAGCTTTCAGTTTTCTGCATGCAGAGTCTGTCAGAATACCACATCTTGGGTTGGTGATATTTGTCCACTCTACCCTGTTAAAATTCTCCAGGAAAAGGATATCTTTTCTTCACAACCCTCTTCATCTGACTCTGCCCAAAAATAGAATCCATCTTCTTCTTTAGCTTTTTAGCAGACATTTAAAGCAGTGTTTCTTTATTATTATTATTATTATTATTATTATTATTATTATTATAGTTTTCAAACTGACAGGCATCTGAACTTTTTTTTTTTTTTTTTTTTTTTTTGTTTTGTTTTGTTTTGTTTTGTCAAAATCCTCACTTTCATCTATAGCACGTTTTCCTTGGAAGAAAAGACAACATTCAGCTTCTATAATGTCACTGTTGTTCCAGATTCTGTCTAATTACAGTACACTTGCTCCTGAATGATACCTTTGCACAATAAAATTATTTTGCTCCTGTATAAACTCTCTGTGAACTGGCACTTTAGCGAAAGGATTCAAATGAGCAACTATCATGAGCCTATGACGGCTCAAGTTCATTTGAGGTTGACCTGAATTGATGCCAGGGGTAAACTTAAGAGGACTTAATGCTGAAATTACCTCAAAAAAAAAAAAATCCTTCAACCAAATATTAGCTTAAAGGTGTGCACACTTCTGCAACCAGGCTATTTCTGCTTTTTTATTTCTTTCCATATATTATATGGAAAAAGTTATTTATCATTTTCTAATTTTTAACATCACAAAGGAGTGACATTTTAAAAGAGGTGTGCATTGACTTTTAACAGCCTTTGAAAATATATCACACTCTTTCCTGAGTTTGTTTTTTCTCTCCTCCCAGGAGTAAAGGTGTGCTGGAGACCTTTACGGGAACGGAAACCAACAAGATATGGCCGCAAATTGAAGCCTTTCTCCACAGAAAATTCTCCACCCTCAGTCATAGAGCTGCTTAGCTTCAGTAAAATACAAGAGCGTCTGAAGTTTACTGATGGAAAACAACACTGGACCGTCCAATCAAAACGCAGCATGTAAATGGTGGAGAAGCATAGAGGAATCTTGTTTCATTGAAGGTAGCCTTTAAATTTGTAAATGAAAATTTAGCTCATTTACTAAATACAGCGTAAGACTACCACCTATGTTAGAAAAAGTCTTTTTTAAAAATCTATTCTTAAAACTTCTGTGTTGTTGAAATAATTTGGGGAGAATTCAGATGTGTGTGTACAAAACCTTTTTAAGCATTTGCTGTTGATGTGTCCATTTTGTGCCTTTATGAAGCCAGAAGATAACAGCTGAATCAAACATGAAGTTTTGCAATAGTACAACATGAGGGGTTAGTTTGCAGGAGGAAGGCGGCAGCTGTTCTGGCACGCCCTGGTGAACAAAACCAGGTTCAGTTCTTCTAAATGTCATCCCAGCATACACAACCTGTTGGCATGAGCTAAACATCAACAGCAGACTTTTTTTTTTTTTTTTTTTTTTTTTTAAAAAAAAAATAAAAGATCAATCCTAGAAAGGAGGCTATTTTTGTGGTGTAACAAGTGTGCATATCTGCCGAGTGTGGGCTGTTTCGTCTGCAGTGGCTAATTCCTTTAAACAGATCATATTGTTGGGTTTTTGTCTGATTTGTGCACACGTGCCTTTTGCTGCTGTTCACTGACAGTTTGATAAGGATAGGGTTTGTAAACACTTTTTTTTCTCTCAAATCATGGACCAATTTAAATAATTTATAGACTGACATTTATTATAATGGATATTTTTAATTCTTGCTAGAAATATATTGCATAACAGCTTCCTTCAACCACCTCAGGTCTCACAAGTGATGCCTCTGAAACACTCCATTCTTTTAAATTTCATCATCCATTCCTTGCTGTGACTATATTCCTTGTGAACGATCGTTGGCATTTATTTTATCTGACCTGACAGCAGAAAACTACATGAACACATACATGGACACAGGTTATACAGGGTTAAATGTTGTTGGAAGGTGTCAGCCAGCAGTTTTTGCACATTGTTCTGAATGTTTACCCTGTGAAAAAGCCTTAATAATGCTTCTGTGCAGTATACTGTGTGATCATTCTGCTTTCTTAAACACTTCCATGCATTGTTGAAATGCCAAAACTATCTTTTCACATTCAACTCAGATATTTATGAATCACAATAAACATCTTGTACCGTACACTTCAATGACAACTTGTATTTCCTTTTATTGGTTACTATTCATTGACTTTGACAGCAGGACAATAGCCTCTGTCTATGCCAGTAGTTTATTATTGCACTTCAGTGGACAATTTTAGGTCTACATACACTCTTATTGACCAAAAGCAGATATCATACAGAACTCCATTGTTGTTCTGGTTGGTGGATATTGACTAGTAAATGTCTAAAAAGCCTTAAAACAAATGTCTCTTATATTCCAGCATCATAATCTGACTCCGAAAATTGGACAAAAATCTAACC